>OX101728.1:0-1297039 GCA_944452665.1 Stenoptilia bipunctidactyla | reverse complement strand
AACTCAACAGCAATCATCTTTTAAAAATGCACAATAACAATAACAATTTACAATCTTCTTGCATCCGGATATCTTATAATAAAACTTTATACTTATCCTTAAATCTATCGAAGGGTTAATCTTAAATATTTTGGAATTTTATTATAAAAGCGTACACATTGACCCATGAACGAGTTGGTGATCTTCTGGAGTCTACTATTATATTTATATATTAGGCAATCAAGTACTAAATACAATCAAGTAATACTGTTGAGTTATCTGGTACTCAACTTGTGCTAGGTACTTATTTTGATAGAACAGAAAGGATTCAGAACAAGGCGCTTGAAGCGAGTCCTCTGCTGAACTTTCTTAGAACAAACATGTTATTTCTTTAATTTCCCATTTGATTTTTGCTCATCTATAATTTACTTAAAGGCTTAAATCCATAGTGTTTGAGCTGTTGGCCGATGATGTTTCAACATTTAATAACGTCATGACATGATTATTATTAATAGATTGACTAGATAGTTATGAACCAAGCTTATAAGGTTATTGAACTAACTTTTTGTTTTTGGTAGTTTAATTAAACAATGAAGTCAAAGGAAATATTAAGTACAACACTAGAGTCACTTGTATAAAATCTTGATTAGAGAATAACAATAATACACATTGTTTTGCGTGGGGTTTCTGGGGTCTTGCGAGGCAGCAGAATCGAGGTCCATGATACGAAAAAAGTAGAAAATAAAAGGAAAACCGAAAGAGCACATCCACTTGTTCCAAAATAACAGAGTGAATATTTGATTGACGTATTTGACTTTTGAAGGTTGGTTGTAGTGATCCCGAACTAAAATAAAACAAAACTCACAAAAAGTTATAGTTGCAATCGAAATAATGCATTAATTCACATAATTATGTTTGTAATATGCTTTTGATATTATTTATTTCATTTTAAATGGATACTTTATATGTTTACTTTACTGTTCATGAAAAGCTTTATATATTTATCTTTAAAATAAACCACCAGTAAAACTTCTTTTGCATTGAATCAGTAACCACGATGCGCAGCTATTGTATGGAGACTCCTCACATTTAGTTGCTTATGAATTGATATATTTTTATTGGGAAATATTTTAGTTCTGATACATTTTTTAATAATCATTTACATAAATCATACAAATTATCGTGCATTCAATTCTTCCATTAAGTGCTGAAACATAAAGCTTACTGACGGCCTGAAATGGATGTAGGTATTTAAATGTATACCGATGACTGGCTAGTGGTGACATAATCACGTTTTCTTTTTTGAAAATAAGACTTTGTAAAGAAAGTAGTTAAATGAAAATATAATATTTTGGTCATAAAGAAATAAAAATAAATAATAAATAAGATTAGAGTTGCCTATTTCATGGGTATATTATATTTGTTTGGGTTATCATTTACAGGGTGACTTAATATTAGCAGTGACAGTAGTAAAACAATAAGTTTTTATGACATCAATGTTAATAGAAAAGTGATTTAACTATGATTAACATTGCTCAGTTAAAATTAAATTGAAATTGAAAATAATTTCGTGTTAAACTACATTTAATTATGCTTTAACCAAAGCGTAGTTGTTTTAAGTGACTGAGGTTTTGTAAACTGAATAATATGAACAGTCAGTTACTGTCGACATTTGTAAATGGTAGGTCAGAACGATTTGTCTCAGTTCTTTATTTGTAGGCGAAGAGATTTTCTCAGAAAATAAAAAGATTAATTACAAGCAACACTGTACTACTTACATACTTCCGTATAAAGGAAACAAGGCTTCAAAGGTCCTCAATTATGTAAAGAAACGTTAGGAAATGCACTGTTTTATAAAACATTTTCCAAGGAACATTGTTTTAAATAAATCAAGGTTAAGAAATATTTCAAAAGAAAGCAGTACAAGTCTTTAAGCTTTTAAGATTTAGAATTTTAAATAAAATGCATTTTTAAATGGATTAAAACGAGCTTAGTTTTTACATTTTATTAAATTTATTAATATATTTATTTTAGAAATATAGTCTATATAAATAGACCAAGTAAAAATAAGTGAGTTTGAAGCCTTATGAAACGTTTGTGTAATGTATTCCTGTGTTTTAAAGCATTAAACAAACTCTATTTGGTAATAAAACAAAAAAAAACATAATTTCCTTACTATATCACCGGAATATAACAAAAACCGCAAATTCATAAATTCAGTAGGAAATTTATAAACTTCCGCAGGATTCTAAACGGGAGACAAATTTTATTATCTTGTGCTCATATTTTCGCAAATTGATAAACATACCGAACTCACGTGTAAAATAATAAGTAAGCTCGGATTGGTTGAATTGTTCACTGTTCAAATTTCAAAAAATAAATGCACCGGAAGACCTTGTTGGAACAGTTTGCTGCGACGACGAGCCTAGTGAGGAGGAGCACTTAGGTTGCAGGCCACACATGCCATAACAGACAATAACATACACATGCCATAAGAGATAAGCCAAATTTTGTAATTGTTTGTCTTCTTGACCAATCAGCGAGCAGTGTATTATTTAAAAAAAACGTAAAATAACAGTGTATTATTTATAAATTCACCACGAGACCTAGCAAATTGACAAAATTTGCGAAAATGTGACCGTAAAATAACACAATTTATCTCTTGTTTTGAATCTTACTGCTGGTTCTTGTTATTTTCCGGTAACACATATGTCTGTTGCCTTGTATCAATAACACAAGATGTGCTTTCTTTAGAGGTAGATGATACCTACTGTGGGTAGATATGTCCAAATAAAAAAGGCTTTCATCATGATCATTAACATTTAAGTTTTTAGTTTTTGATATTACAATGTAATCGATTTAATCACGATGATATTTTGTGTCTAAAATTAATTGGTATATAAATTAGTTTTGCTCTCGTTAACAAATTACTAGTAGTTGTGCCAAAGAGATGTAAATCTATAATTAATGGTTAAACTAACTAACCTTTGTTCGTGACGTTTGACCATAATTATATGAGTCGTTGTATCCAAAGAGATCTATACAATTCACTAGGTAGTCCACTGTTCATTGTACAGGGCATTAGCACAAATTTCAGAGCTGTCCAAGTGAAACAAGCCACCATTCCGATGTTCCTCGTTCTTTTATAGCTACTTGCATTTTGCAAAGTCAGTTATTACTTTTGTTACGTTAATTGGGTTATATTGGCTCGGGAGGTTTTTGTTTATAGATCTCTTCGCAAGCAAATACTTATTAATTATGGTCTAACGTCACGAATGAAGGTAAGTAAGTTATTTCATCGTTGCATCCTCGAGATCTATATAATTCACTAGGTAGGATGTTTAGAGCCTTTTCAAAATGTAAATATCAAAATGCTTATTGATTGTGTGTTTACTTCATATTGCATTTTTTGATTTTTATCTTAATCATATGTTATTTTTACCCAAATAGGTATTGTAATAATTAACAATTATCTGTATTTATAGTATATACAGCCTCTGCAAAACCAAGTTTTGTTTTGTATAATATTAATAAAATGCTAGTATTACCCGAGCAAAAGCGCAGTACTTTATAAGCTCAACGAGACACCACGAGCGGCGTCACTTCTTTAATCAGTCCACTTATACAGGTTGCCTGGTAGAAATCGCTATAAAATTATGATACTTAAAGGCTATCTAGTTCAATCAATCAATCAATTCTTTATTGCTTTCCAAATTTTACAGGTGCTAGGTATACATTGTTGTGGTTTTTAAATAATACGTAAAATTATGAACCTAGTATAGGTACTGCAATGCAAGAGAGGATTCGTCAGTTTTTTTGATTTAAGTCTTAAATTATTTTTATATCAATTTTATTATAAATGTAATTATTATTAACTAATACTATCTTATTAAAATTTATCATTTAAATATTCATTCACCGTGTAGTAGCACTTTGTCAGTAAAAGTTGTTTTAATAAATGTATAAAATGTTTATCTGTTTCTTCATTGCGTATGTGTGTGGGAAGATGTTAATATTGTAAGTAAATATTGCTATTGTGTCAAACTGTTATTGGTTCTAGTGTTTTTGCCGCGCAGATGTTTACAGCATATGTTTATAGATGTTTATAGCATATAAGAATTTGGAGCTGATGTTTAACTAACATTCATCTAGGTTTTATTATTTAGATTTTATAAATTAAAATTATTTTATATAAAATCTTTTGATTCATATTTTATTACTTTATGTACCTTATATAATTAGCCTTAATGTGAGAATCCGTTGTCAACAAATTACAACCTGTTCCGTCATTAACCAAAGCATCATTGATTCAAGGGAAAAAAAAAAGTTCGATAAAAAATCAAATTCTACGTAATAACCCACATATTGTTATATTTTATCAAACAAGGTCCCAGTCGATAAAACTCCTTTTAAAAAAACTGAAAAATTAGGTAAGTATTTAATTTTTCTAAATATTGTACTATTGCGAAACAATTTCAACAAATGGTATTGTATATCCATAACGATATTTAAGATCACTTGGTCACTTTTATTCGGTTTCTACATACATACATAACCTAACACCTGTCTCCCTTTGAGGTAGGTACAGACAAGGGAAAACCAATTGCTGCGATCCAGACATACCTACCTCTTTCACTTCTTCCACGTTCATCAATCTTTTCATACATATTTTATTCCATTCTTGTTTAAATACTCTGGTCCCAGTTTTTCATGTTCGTTTTGTGCATTCATAGCTCAATGCACCTACCATGTAAATAATTTGGTTGTGGCATGACATTAGCTCTCACAATAAGCTGTCTTGAGTTAGTTTTTTTTTTATGTCATGATCAATATGTGCTGTACCTATTTGTATTAATTCGTATTATCCTGACTGAAAAAGAGTGCCAAGAGTTTTTTCCGCTGGCTTTTTTTGTCTCTTGGTCTACTGTAATATCTTATTCAATAACTGTCAACACCTTGTTAAAGCCGGAGTACAAAACTGTGAAGTCATTAAGCGGACATTCGATGTCCTTATGATGAATGTAATGTAATTCATACTTTTAGAGAACATTTTTGAAATGACTCTTTATTTCAGAGAATTATATTTCGCAGCTTAATTCTTTGCGATTTATTAGGTTTACTTATTGTAGTATCGGTCCCATGTGTCAGCCTTGCACGGTTATTTTAGAGTCTTTTTTTTTTTTTTTTTTTGTATTGGCAACACTGCTTCACCTCCGGCTCCTAATTAACTGGCCCTTTTGGAATCATTGTTCGTTCCCGTGCTCAAGCCTTCGCACGTGTTCCTGGCAACGCTCAAGACTTCATTGTAACGGTCATCTAGTGTTACACAAAGCTCTCAAGATGGGGAAGAAGCGCAAGAACGAAGATAAGAATGAAATAATACGAAGAAAAATAAGGAGACTCGAAAATAAGCTGAGGAAAAGAATTCGCGTTATTTCATCTGACGAAGAATCCATCGAATTTAAGTAAATTATGTAACAATGTCATTTGACATTGTTTAAAAACTTGTATTCAGCGCGTCTGTCTGCAGATATACTTACTTTATAACCCAATTTGTACTTATTTAAAGTACTCACTTGTCAAATGACACAAATTTGTACCACGCCTGAGGGTAGGTACTCACTAAAAAATATAATATAAAATAATACTTTACTTAAGCACAACACACTTACTTTATAACCCAATTTGTACTTATTTAAAGTACTCACTTGTCAAATGACACAAATTTGTACCACGCCTGAGGGTAGGTACTCACTAAAAAATATAATATAAAATAATGCTTTACTTAAGCACAACATACATTATTTGTGCCCGGTAGCATTTATGAAATAAAACTTATTCATGATAATATCAAAAATTATACTACAGAACTAAACCTATTTTAAAAATACCCACAAAAAAAAATACGAACATGGTGAAGTTCTAATCATAGCTTCACCGAACAACCGTGAATCTATCGTGGAAGTCATTCCCGAAAGTTCACCACATCACGAAGAATTGCTTGAGGAGGAGGCATGTATGAACGAGGCAGTTCCTCATACGTCGTCGTCGGCACAGAATCCAGTACCTTCGACGTCGGATCTCACAAAGGAGGTACGAGGAGACAGTGGTATCCGGTTAAAAAGTAGTTTTATTTAAATTATGAATCGTGAAAACTTAAGACAATACAGTGGTATTGATGTCGAAATACTGTCATTATTAGGGGAAGTTCCCCAGTCGCAAGATATTTTGGG
This sequence comes from Stenoptilia bipunctidactyla, assembly GCA_944452665.1. Taxonomy (NCBI): domain Eukaryota; kingdom Metazoa; phylum Arthropoda; class Insecta; order Lepidoptera; family Pterophoridae; genus Stenoptilia; species Stenoptilia bipunctidactyla. The sequence goes on along the minus strand of OX101728.1, from coordinate 1,290,827 downwards.
AGATGAAATTAATAAAAACATATCCGATAGATGGCAGCTCATACTTACCAATGGTCTCATCAAAGAAACCAAACAGTCCTTGTTACAAGAATATCGGGTACCCAAAAACTGTGAAATGCTATTAACGCCTATCCTCAACCCTGAAGTTAAAGCGGGTATTTCAGAACTGACAAGCAAAAAAGATTTTTCCTTAATGCTTAGTCAAAAACAAATCAGCATTGCTTTGGCTGCATTAGCGCAAACGACAGAAAAAGTCATTACAAAGAAATATTCATCGCAGGATATTCTAAAACCCTTAAGTGATGAAAGCAAATTGTTGTGCGATTCCTTCTACTACCTAACGAAGGCCCGAAGAAATTTAGTTATTAATACTATCAATGCAGAACTAAAAGATACCCTTCGTCAGACCACCATAGATACATTTTTATTTGGGACCGATTTACCAGAAAAGTTAAGGTCCGCAAAAACTATACAAAAAACCGGAGAATCTCTTAAGCCTTCACAACCATTTATTTCAAACAGAAACAACCAAAATTATAGGATTACTTCTCAAAATTGTTTAAACTGGAAGCCCCCGCAACGGAAGCCTGCTGCGCGGCCCGAAGCGGGGAGACCTCGCCCGGTGCAGTGCTCGGGACCGCCGCCGCCGCCTCCGCCGCCGCCGCGACACACCTCGAACTACACACGCTCACGCTCGCCGCCCAAGAAATACAACAGGAGATATTAACATCTGAGGTCAGTTATTCTGGCCGTCTAAAGCTATTTTACAAAAATTGGTTAAAAATAACTAATGATCCTATAATTTTGTCCTGGATTAAGGGATATAAAATACCGTTTATTAAAAAGCCCTTCGGAAATAGTAATCCTGACTCAAGATATAAGCCAGATAAAAATTTTAACGATTTTAAAATTTGCATAGATTACTTGTTTCGAATAAAAGCCATACCTAAGTGTACATACGATAGTGAACAGTTTGTATCCGATATATTTTAGTACCTAAACCAAACGGAGACAAAAGGTTCATATTGAATTTGAAAAAATTAAACAAGTTTGTTGAAACCGTCCATTTTAAAATGGAAGGCTATAAAACTGCATCTAAATTCGTTACCGAGCGATGTTTTGTGTCAACTATTGATTTAAAAGACTTATATTTTTTTCTACCAGTTCATAACTCGCACAAAAAGTACTTAAGATTCAAATTCAATAACAAACTATATGAATTTAATTGTCTACCTTTACAAAACTTTTAAAACCTGTTATGGAATTTTTGCGATCACATCAAAGAAATATGATATCAGTTATTTATCTCGACGATATTTTTTGCGTTGGTAAAACAAAGGCAGATTGCTATAATAACGTACTTTTTACAAAGACACTTTTAGAAAGTTTAGGCTTCTAGATTAATTGTGATAAGAGTTCTTTACAACCCTCAAACACATTTCAATTTCTAGGCTTTGTATTTGATTCCCAAAACATGGTTTTAAAATTACCTCAAACAAAGAGGGTAAAAATAAAACAATCTCTTTTAAAAATCTTCGAAGCAAAAACAAATAAGTTACGTAATTATGCACAATTGATTGGACTTCTCATATCGGCTTGCCCTGCTATTCAATATTCGTGGCTTTATTCTAAACGTCTTGAAAGACTTAAGTATTTAAGTTTATGTGAAAATTCATCATATGAACGACAGATTAGTTTATCATTAAATATCCGGGAAGATTATAGATGGGAAGATGGTTATGCTAGCTTAAGATCTGATGATTATAAAATTGAAATTAATTCTGATGCTTCTCATTCAAGCTGGGGTGCCTCGAGTAATAACAAGGAATGTTTTGGTTATTGGAAGGAGTCTGAAATGACGCTTCATATTAATTAATTTGAATTAAAAGCGGCATATTTAGGTTTAAAAACGTTTGCTAAAGAATTATCTGACTGTCAAATTTTGTTACGCATTGATAACGTAACCGCGATGTCTTGCATTAATAGAATGGGCAGCATAAAGTACGCAAATTTATATGATATGTCCAAAAAAAAAAAAAAAAAAATATATGGCAGTGGTGCGAAACACGTAAAATTAAAGTATTAGCTTCTTATATTAATACGAAGGACAATTTTTTACCCACGGCATTGTCTCGCAAAAAGTTTCTAGATACTGAATGGGAATTAAGTGAACATGCTTATTGTGGTATTAAACGAGTATTTGGTGAAATAGACCAGAAATAGATTTGTTTGCCAGTAGGTGTAATACAAATTGCCCATTGTACATTACGTGGAAAAATGAACCCGAAGCATTTGCTGTTGATGCGTTCACCATCAGCTGGACTAACTATTATTTTTACGCATTTCCGCCATTTGCCCTCATTTTAAAGACACTTAGAGAAATAATAGATGATAAGGCCGAGGGTATATTCGTAGTACTAAATTGGCCCACACAGCCATGGTTCCCATTATTGAAAAAGATATCTATTTCTAAATCAATTTATTTTGAACCCAATATTAACCTTCTTCAATCTCCTATCAGATTGACACACAGCTTACACAAGATACTCGGTTTGATTGCCGTGAAGTTATCAGGCAGGTTTTATTAAATAAATCGTTATCTGTTGATTCTACAGAAATAATGTTATCTTCTTTATCTAGTAATACTTACAAGCAATATAACAGCTGTATCAAGTCTTGTTTAGTTATTGTTCCGAAATTCATGTCGTAATTAATTTTTTAACCGATGTTTTTAACAAAGGTGCAAAATACGGAACTATTAATACATATTCTGCAATACATATAAATATGAGGTCATATGGGACACAACATAGTCCTTGATTTTTTGGCTCAAAAAAAAAAAAAAAAAAAAAGCAAACATTATCTTTAATGCACCTCGATAATATAAGTAAATATAGTGTTGAAATGTTTATTCCAGAGATTTGTCCTGTCCGGTGTATAGAATCATATATTAACAAAACAAGAGAACTTCGTAAAAACTGTAAATATTTATTTATAAGTTATAAAAAGCCACATTCAAAACTATCTTCACAAAGATTAAGTAATTGGATAAAACAGACTCTGTATGAAAGTGGAATCGACACTTCGCTGTTCAGTGCTCACAGCACTCGGCATGCTGCAACATCTAAGGCCAACAAGCTTGGAGTTAATTTAGATACAATTAGAAAAGCCGCTGGCTGGAGTAACTCTTCCAAAGTATTCGCTAAATATAACAAAGAAATTATTGAAAATTCTAGCAATTTCGCAACAACTATTTTGAGTGATTTTATGCCTACATAATAATTAATGTAGGTACCTAATTATGTTGTTATATTTTGTATGGAAATTGATTTAATTGCTATATTATAACTAAAAATGGATAATAATTGTTGATCATGTAAGCTATTTTACTTATTTTCTCTCTGAACATCCTACAATAAGTAAACCTAATAAATCGCAAAGAATTAAGCTGCGAAATATAATTGAAGATCAAACGAACTTCTAAGTAAAGTTCGATCGAAATTATATGAGCAGCTTAATTCGAAGCGATTTATAATCACCCTCCCAGTTTAAAACGAAACATATATATTACTTATTTATTTACTGAAAATAAATATCCCAACCCTTATATCTTAATATAAGTAAAATACTTACCTGTGCTTATCGTTTTTTTACCTTACCATGCAATGGTTTATCCTATAAATAGAATAATCCATTACATTTTTATATAATTCGGCTTTAAACAAAATGATTCCAAAAGGGCCGGTTAATTAGGAGCCGGAGGTGAAGCAGTGTTGCCAATACAAAAAAAAAAAAAAAAAGACTCTAAAATAACCGTGCAAGGCTGACACATGGGACCGATACTACAATAAGTAAACCTAATAAATCGCTTCGAATTAAGCTGCTCATATAATTTCGATCGAACTTTACTTAGAAGTTCGTTTGATCTTCAATTTCATAGAGTTTAAAAATGTGTACTCTATCCAACAACCTTCCAATAAACCTTACATTCGTACTCCCACTCACTGGTGAATCTCAAATTAACCTATTTACAAAATTCGATTCATCTTTTATTATTAATTCTTTTCAGAGTTCAAATGGCGTTCCTAATGTGATTCAAGCAGTATTACAGGGAAAGAGCGTAATTCATTTTTCAATGTTTTGCTTTTTACTTTTCTGGATGGATTAAACTCAATTACGTGCATACGAGGAAATTGAGAAAATATTGAAAATTTATTATTTTTTAAGATAATGGTAAACTTGTTCTGTAGTAAAATGGTAAAAAATCTTTTTTTAAGCACAAAAGAAAGATAAATTCTCCTTCTCTTACCATAAGGTGAGATTGAGGTCAAACAAAACCTCATTCTATACATAAAAAAGGAAAAGCTACGAAATTTATAGCTGAAATAGGATTATCCTGTTTTTCAGGCTGGAATGTGTTAAAGTAATTCTAAATAAAATTACCTTTCTTATGACTATGGGAATTAAAACTTTACATTAAGGAATGTAAAAAATGAGGTAGCTAATTCAAATACGAGTTTGATATAAACATGGACTCAATGTAGGTTTAATTATATTATTTCATCTAAATGATTACGGATACTATCGAAATTCCTGTATTGGAGATTTTCCATGAGACAAACTATCCAATTTAATAACATGTTTTAACGTTGAAAGTAAAATGTTTCGGCTATGATATAGGTACCAAAGTTCTATATCAATAAAGTAATAAAATACATACATGACGTCATGCCTGTCTCCCTTTGTCCAGTCTTCATTATACTTTATATTTGCATAAAATACTTTATGAACATTTTAAAGTTTTAATCTGTAGAGATTTTATTGTAAATATACCTACTTATACAGACATATATACTCGTAGTTAACAATAATTAAAACTCTTAGGTAAATCTTGTTTAGTATCGTTCAAGCGGAAGTCCAAAAACAGTCCAATATTTCCATCAATCGAGTGAAAAGCCACCTGATTAATAAAAATAATGGAGTTAAAAATGAAGGGTGCGTACAATTTGTTACGAACAAGAAAGAGGATACGCAGCATTAGGTTGCTCATGATTCTCATAATAAAATACTTTGAATTTTTTCTAAGAAGTAAGAAGTTGAAGTCGTCGTGGCGCCGTGGTTACTGTGTGTATCTTACGATATCACAGGTTAAGCAACGTTCGGCGCGGTCGGTACTTGGATGGGTGACCGCCGACCGTTCGTTTCTCACGGCGACTTCCGTGCTTCGGAGGGCACGTTAAGCTGTCGGTCCCGGGTGCTGTATACTTGTATACAGTAGTCGTTAGGGTTTGTCAGAAGCCATATCGGCACCCTGAAAATTCTGACATCCACCACCCAGCACTGGGCTAGCTCGGTGGATTATGGCCTAAACCTCCTCGTCACCCAGAGGAGAGACTCATGCCCTGCAGTGGGCCCATTACACGGAGTTGTGATGATGATGAAGTAAGCCCTATTTTTATGAAACCTAGAGCAGCTGGTATCAAAATTACAGTTTAGAGAAGCATTATTCAGATTTACACAGCAAAAAAAAAGTTGGAAAAAGTTAATATTTGCGGCAACAGGAGTGAAAAGACTGTCACAGGGTGTGAGATTTTGCGTGTTTTTTTAAATGCGTATAATTTTAAAATCATGCCACTTAGATTTTTTATATTTTTCTGAGAACCTAACTTGCCTTTATGCTAACTTGCCGTTTCACCCCGTGTTGGGTTGACGTCGAGTTTTGGGACACCCTGTATAAAAAAAGACGTGTGGCACTCGGAGACTGCCGCGGTAAAGCTATTGCATAGCATTTTTTATCAACTTATGCAATTATAATAATTTATTTATTTTATGAATGCAGTAATGTTTGATCTAATATGAAGTTCCATAAATTCCTAGTAGATGGCGCTGATTGTTTATTAAAGCCCGCCTGTAAAGTTATTAAATCGAAGTATCACCGCTGTGCCGGTCGGAGTGGAACCCCCCCACTTAGGTTAGGTTTTTTCGTTACGGAATTTCAGGATTCGGTCCCCACGCTCAAGGCCCGCGATAGAAGCTATGCAGTAGCTTAAAAAAATCATCATCATCACAACTCTTTGCTCTAAGCCCACAGCATGGGGTATGGGGGAAGTTACGTACGGTGGGTAGTTCTGAATAGCTACAATAACATTGTCTCTATGTAAATAATTCGATAAAGTTGTAAAATTGAACTATTTTGGCATTATTTTATATGATACCAATAAAGTGTTATGTGATTAACCTGTGTAAACGTTATCTGTGCAAAATATGCCCTAAAAGCTAAGAAACCAGTGGAGTTAATTCTCATACATAAGTGCCGAATAAAAACAATTTATTCACGAATCTTTCGACGGTGTACGTTCTTTCAAGTATAACTATCGCCATAAAATCGAATTGTGAAGTGCTTTACCCTGTGACTCAATATAAACCTGACAAAACAACATAATAATCTGCACATCTTATATTTTTAAATACAACGCCATCTATTAATTTCTCCTGGAACTGAATTTAGCTAGTTGACTGCCTTACGTGCTCGTGCGCAGTAACTGATTTCATTATTATTTACAAAACTTAGATCAGAGATGGCGCCACCCGTCGCTTATAAAACTTGCGCTGCATGTTTAAGTAAAATAGAAGTACCAGAATTCTTAAAATGCTGTCTCTGTTTAAAGCACTACGACATTATTTGTGCTAATGTTAGTGATAAACGCTTTAATAATACCATGACTGCGGAACATAAGAGTAATTGGAAATGTCAGGAATGTAAAAATAAGATTCCGAAAAAAGACAATTCGAACACACCAATTAAGGAACAGGAGATTTCAAACGTAAATTTTAAACCCCGATCTAAGCCTCCTTCACATTCACCGACTCCAAGCTCCTCGGCAACAGGTCAAACTTCAACTGAACTGATAACCGAGATTCGTCTCCTACGTGAAGAAATGAAGGCGGTTCGTGCCGAAATGAATGAGTTTCGTTGCACTTTAACTAATCTCACAACAACTGTTAATTTGTGTAATCAACGTATTGATGAACTTACTACTCGCGTTGTTGCCGTGGAGCAGCAGAAGGAAAATGAGGGTCACGATTCTATCGTTCATTTGGAAAAAACTATCGCTGATCTCAAACTCGACCTAAACGACCGTGATCAAGAACGGATTTCTAACGACATTGAAATCACGGGCATTCCGGAAGACAGGAACGAGCAGTGCTATCACCTCGCCCTCGCCATTAGCAAAAAACTCGGCGTGTCGCTGGAGGAGCGTGATCTAGTGAGCGTAGAGCGCGCAGGTCCTGTGCGGCGTGGGGCTGGCGAGGATGCCGCGCCCCCGCGCCCGCGCGCTCTGCTCGTGCGGCTCACGCGCCGCGCTCTGCGTGACCAGCTGTTGGCGGCGGCCAGGGTGCGCCGTGGCGCCACTACTGAGGGCCTGGGCCTCACCCTGCCGCCACAACGCTTTTATGTTAATGAACATCTGACTCGACACAACCGACAGCTTTTCTACAAAGTTCGAGGAGAAGCCCAAAAAGCTCAGTGGAAGTTTGTATGGACGCGCGATGGAAAAATATTCGCTCGTAAAGAACACGCTTCACTGCGGTACCGTTTGCGCTCGGATGCGGATATTCCTAAGACTTTTGGCTTCTGATATAAGTATTTTTCGTTATGTAGTATATATCTCTCTTTTGCTGCTTTACCTTTAGGAAACATCTACACGGTGACTTATGGTATGTTGATAGATAGAATAATAATTAATTTACACATAAATTTAGTTCTTTTAGTTTTATACCTTAAAGAAACTATTAAATTTTATTTACTTTGTAGTCATCAATACAGCGACTCTTATTCCCTACAGAATATAGTAGTAAAAATGTATAAGCAATGTACAAATTACCGTAAGTTTTTGCTACATTTTCGCACTTTTGTCTGCTATTACCCGTTCTACAGTTTTATTTTATTTTACTGTTGGATTTATATTTTATTATTTAATGTTAGCTTACTTACGTTTTATTTCTTACAACTACAGTATACAATTATTTTTGCTGGTAGTGCTCGCGCTCGTATTCTGACAAGTTATGTATATTATGTAACAAATGTATTCCATCGCCATATATATAAGCAATGTAGAAATTACCGTAAGATTTTATTATATTTGCGCACGTTTATCTACTTCTACTCGTTCTATACTCTTGTTTTATTTTACTGCTGTATTCGTATTTTAATATTTAATGTTAAATTACTTGCTTTTTATTTATTACAACTAAAGGATACAATTATTTTTACTGGTGGGCCTCGCGTTCGTATTCTGTTAATTAATGTATATTATGAAACTAATGTATTCCATTTAAACTTTAAGTCATATAAATGTTGGCGCCACATAACACTACTGCGACGGATTTTACTTTACGGAAAAATACAGCAAAAAATATACTCATACGTGATACAATACATAAAAAAGAAAAAAATGCGAGTTGGGTTGTTAAACCCTGGGTCTCTTGGTTCGCGCCATGACGAATTTCTAGTGGCCATGGCTCGATACGACGTCGATATAATGGCCATCAACGAGACCTGGTTACGAAATGGCGAGGAGGCTCGGGCGCCTGCGCCACCGGGCTATAGGCTGCGGCACGTCCCTCGGCCTATTGCTTTGCGTTCCCGAGGTGGAGGGGTTGGTTTTTATATTAGGGAAGGTCTTAACGCTCGACTTATTCCGCACCCCCCTGCAATGTCTGTAGAACAAATGTGGCTTAGCCTCACCATAAATGGTGTACGACTAGCAATCGGCACGGCCTACCGCCCGCCATGGCTTAACCTTGACGTATTTATAGACGCCCTAAGTGAAACTATTTCTACTCTTAGTAATTTTGACACTATACTGCTACTAGGTGATTTCAATATAAATATGTTAAAAACTGGTGACCTTAGCACAAAAAAAATGATCGATTTTTTAAGTTGCCTAAGCCTTACACAATACGTAGATGAGCCGACACACTTTACCGATCACAGTGAAACATTAATAGATCTAGTATGCTCTAATTCGAACATTTTTAACTTATCTGTAAACTACATACCGGATCTAAGGTACTGTGCGAATTAATGTGAACACAAATGAAAAAGTCGAAAAAATAATGAATATTGTTTATTGGAAAAAATAAGCTGAAAGTAACTATAGTTATTTATTGTTTCAGTAACATATGTGTCCTCCCTTATTATTTATAACTTCTTGTACGCGATTTGGCATAGAATCAACAAGTTTTTTACAATTTTCTAATATTTGACTGTCTCTAAACCATAACTGAATTACAGCCTCAATTAACTTTGTTTTAGTGGTACAATCAATTTTTCGAAGTCTTGCTTTCACGATAGCCCATAGATTTTCGATAGGATTGAGATCCGGAGAGTTCCCAGGCCATTCGAGACATTTAATTTTCTTTTCACTGAAATATTTCTTCATAACCTTAGACACATGACAAGGAGCTGAATCTTGTTGAAAAATTGCTTGACCATTGCCATCAACTTTTGTTAGCTCAGCTTCTAATTTCTGTTCTAACAAGCCTTTGTATTTTTCTGAGTTCATCATACCTTCGATTGGCACTAAAGACCCAGTACCTTGGTAGGAAAAGCAGCCCCAGAACATCTTCTTTAATGGGTGTTTGACCGTTTGGTCGAAATGTTGGGTTGTCAGTTTTTCGTTGTCGCTTTTTCTTACGAAACGGGATCGCTGTCCTTGTACCATAAAATGACTCTCATCTGAAAACAACACTTTTCTCCAGTCTTCTACAGTCCAGCTTTTATATTTTTTCGCCCAATCATATCGTTTTTTCATCATAGCAGCTGTCAATAACTGCTTCTTTTGAGGCCTGATTGTTTTTCGGCCTCCTTCAATAAGGCGTTTTCGTATGGTGGAGTCGTGAACAACAACCCCAGCATGCGCTAAATCTTGCTGAAGTTCTTGGCTGGTTTTTCTAGGGTTTAACTTACTTTCCCTTATCAGATAAGCTTCATCTCTGGCTGTTGTCTTTCTTTTTCTTCCACATTTCCCTTTTCTGTTCACCTCAATAGTCCCGGTTTCCCTATTTTGCTTTAAAATTTTGTTTACAGCTCCCAAGCTGACACCACACTCTCTGGCTATATCTCTTTGAGTCATTGATGTGTGCTCACTCAAAGTAACAATCTTAGTACGTTTTTTTGGAGAAATATCCATCTTCAAAAATAAGTACCAAAAATTGTAAAAATAAATCACCTTTTGCAAAAAACACTATAATTAATAAAAATAACAAATAATCATACGTCCGCAGCAATATGTGTCTAATGACTTACTGATTGAATACCCACTTTAACACAAATACAAAATGGCCGCTATTTTGACATAAACATGTCACCAACTATTAAAAACAAGCGTATTAGTAGTAATTACAACGTGTTCACATTAATTCGCACAGTACTGTAAGCATGCATTTATTACACTGCAGTTAAATGTTAAAAAAGAAAAACCACCACCGAAATGGATACTGTACAGGCCTTTAAAAGACATTAATAAACCTAACTTTAGTGCAGAACTTAACAAAATACAATGGACAAATGGAAGTGACGATGTTAATGTTATGTTGACGCTGTTTAACACTCATATTTTGCATTTATTTAATAAACATGCTCCTGAAAAGTTATTATTTATAAAAAATCGCGCTTATCCTTGGATAACTTTCAATATAAAAGATACAAAACTACAAAGTTAGATGCACATAAAAAATATTACATTGAATTGAAATATATGGTCAAAACTGCAATATGTAGAGAAAAATCTGCATATTTTAATCAGCATGTTAATAACCATTTAAAAAATCCCCGTGTGTTATGGAAAACCTTAAAGACTAACATATTAGATTTCAAAAATAAAAAAGTTACCTTACTTTCTCACTTAAACGAACCAGAATTAATAAATAGTTATTTCCTAGATATTCCTGGCAATAACTCTGTTAATTTGTCACGACTAACCTATTTCAAACAGAATAGATTCAGTTCTGCTGTTTTCTCCTTAGCACCTGTTTCAGAAATTACTGTCGGTAATATAATTAAATCAATTACATCTAATGCTCAAGGCGTAGATGGTATCACCCTTGATATGATCTTGTTTACCTTACCTTCTACTTTGCCAGCAATTACTGATATAGTCAACAAGTCCATACGCACCGGCATTTTTCCTGATCAATGGAAAACTGCAATTATAAAGCCTATACCTAAGGTTGAGCACCCAAATAATTTTAAAGATTTACGACCTATAAGTATTCTATCCTTTATGTCCAAAATATTAGAACGTGTCGTTTCTATGCAAGTAACAGAGTACTTAGAAACAAATAATATATTACCTGAAAATCAATCTGGATTCAGAAAAGCTCATAGTACGGTTACCGCCCTAATTAACGTTGTCGATGATATCCTCGCTGCACAAGATAAAGGAGAGGGCTCAATTTTAGTACTATTAGATTTCTCGCGCGCTTTCGACTCAATTAATACTACACTGCTCTTATCGAAACTGGCCTACTACGGATTTGATCAACACTCGTTAAAATGGTTCGAAAGTTACTTGACAGGCCGAAAGCAATATGTTGAAACGCGCAATGACAACGGCATCACATCCACCTCTAAAATACAACCTGTAAATAGAGGTGTCCCGCAGGGATCAATATTGGGACCTATGTTGTTTGTGTTATACGGTGCTGACATAATTGAGACAATACAAGATTGTAACTACCACTTGTACGCAGACGACGTCCAGTTATATATCTCATTTAAGCCGAGTGAAACGAATAGTGCAGTTGATAAATTGAATGCGGATTTAAATAGACTAGCTCATTGGTGTACTCAAAATAACTTAGTATTAAATTCTGATAAGTGCAAATTTCTAATATTGGGTTCTAAAAGTATAATTAATAATATAGCCGTGAAAGATCCACAGATTCTCGTGTCGGGTAAACGCCTGGAACACGTAACCCATGCCCGCAATCTAGGTTTACTTATGGATGGCAGGCTGCAATTTGAACAACATGTCTCGGAAGTAATGCGCAACTGTTTCTACCGTCTCAAAGTTTTGTATAAAATCCGTGATAGCTTGACTATTGATATGCGAGTTAAATTGTGCGAAACACTTATTTTATCCAAACTAAATTATGCTGATACTGTGATTGGAGGATGCCTGTTAGCTCGCACTAAGAAGATCATACAACGCATACAGAACGCTTGTGCTCGGTATTGTTATGCGATTCCTCGTCGCTCGCATATTACTCCTTTTCTTAATCACTACCAACATCTTAATATGACGGTCAGACGAAATTTACATCTCGCCTCATTGCTTTTCGGAGTCATAAAAAGTAAACAGCCCCCATATTTATTTCAAAAACTTAAATTCTCACAGCGCGCCAGGCATAATTTAATTATATTGTGTCCTCAACATAGAACGACGGCTTTCCGTGGTAGTTTTCGCTACACTGCCACAAGCTGGAATAACATACCTCCTCCTATTAGAAGCTTGAGAACGATAAGCACATTTAAGTTGAAACTTAAAAAGTTTTTTACTCCAGTCCCAGCTTACACAATAGGTTGTCGTTCTATGTTCTAGTTATACATTTGTATTTTTTGTGTTATATGTTAATGGTGTGTTATTTTTTACTGATCTGATTTATTCTCTATTTTTTTTTTTGTGTATGGTTATATTGTTATTGTTAGTTTTATTTTTCTCTGTACAAAAACATATGTTTTAATCAACTTTATCATTTGCCAACATTGACCCCGGTTAATAAAATAAATATTTGCCTCCAATGTATACCCACTGGTTCCACTGAAAACCAGCGCCGTAGCATACTTGTGATGCTATGGCAACAAAGCTGAGTGGCAACCATTTGGTAGCATATATCCTAGATTATAAGGTACCCTTTTCTTTTCAACCACATATATTATATAGCATACTTAATAAACGATTTATTTTTATATTAATCTTTTTTTTTAATAATTGCTTGTATTAGGTACTTATAATTTGATGAAATGCACCAATAAATTATTTTTCTTTCTTTCTTTCTTTCTTTCTTGAGTGACGAGGAGATTTAGAGCCGTAAACCACCAAGGTGGTCCCAGTGCTGGTTGGTGAATATAAAATTAAAATCAAACAAAATACTTAATTTAAATAAAGTTTCACTAAACGTTACTGTATCTTTTCACACACCATATTTTCTGTTTCATATTGGCTCCAAACTCATTGCAACGTCGAGTATAAAATGAAATAATTTTCTTTTATTGAAAGACAAAAAAATTACCACCAAGGAGGTTGACCGATTGGAACGATACCTTCATTGTCTAGCTGTGGAAACTGCAGCGCCAAGAATTCTATTATCTCCATTGAACACATTTTAAAGATTTACGGTTCTAGGAAATGGGCAAGATAATAGAGTAATATTTTAGGTTCTAGAAGAGTAATAGTCGTTTTAAAGGTTTATATTAGGCTAGCTTGTGGATTGATTATCACATCATGTATATTTTATTGAAAATTGCTCTTGCTTCAATATGGTAAAAGACTGCCTGAACGAAATGTATTTTTGATATATCATTCATTTTCAATGTGATATTTAATCCTGTGAATCCGATCTATCTCGGAAATCAATTTTGTATTTGACATGAGAATCACAAGAGGCAATCACTTGCAACTGACAATTTGATGCTCAGCTCTCCCTCTACACAAATTGTATCAATAGCTATATTTTTAAATTTTCATCGAAAATTACCCGCTGATATTTTTATATAATTCATATAGTTATAATGTTGTCTAGAAGAAATCCCTTTACAGAAATAAGAGTTTTAGTTGCCTTAACTGTATTATATATTTATTCGTGTTATTTATTTCGTATATACAGGGTGGAATTTATGAATAATAGAGATATCAAATTTTGCTCCAAAGGAACATTCCTTTATATTGAAAAAGAAATAAAACTGCATTCAACGATTTTTCGAAAGTTTGCTTGCTTCACCCAGAAATCGAACCGTATAAATCTAAAAATGAAGATTTTTTGGTTTTTCTTTTATTAAATTTAGTATGTTAGAGAGATTTCATTCTTGTGATTGACCCTAATGATCGATGCAATAAAATTACAGGGTGTCATTTTCACAGATTTAATTCGGTTCGAGTCCCGGGTGAAGCGAGCTAATTTTGGAAAATCTTTGAATGCAGTTTTGTTTATTTTCCAAAATAAAGGCATGATTCTTTCGAGTAAAATTGGCTATATCTATTATTTAGAGTACTTTCCCTCCAGGGGGCATTAAAAAATGCCACCCTGTATAAATAAAATATAAAAAAGTGACTACATTAACAGGGAAAATTAATGTTTGTATAAATTTGTTGAAGTCATCAACCTCTGAATAAATGACATTCTTTTCTATTTTCAGCAAATCTTTAAATAAAAAATAAATGTCAGTCCAGTTGCTTTCGAAGCTGAAGCCAAGTGCAGTTAAAAACTTGAAAATAAAAATAAAAACTCATGCTAGGGCTCCCTTTTCATTTACACTATGACACAAACTCCATTTAAAAAAGATACACATAAACAACTAGAACATATTATGCACAGGTAAGCACAAAAACATTTTACCCAACAACGAAAATAACATAGCAAGAATTTAAAAAAAACTCAGAAACAAACTACAAAGTAACTTTGACAGTTACCAACTCAATCGTTGTTTTGCTAAAAGTGCATGAAAATGGAACGTAGACGAGCGGGGAGCGGCTCAGCTTGTTTTGGAATTTAACCTACTAATGTTATAAGGATTAAAGTTCGTGATCCGCTCGGGATGGATTCTTGTTACTCTTTTATGATGAAACGGTTTACCTTAAGTCCCAGCTAGACTGTTGGAAACAAAACATCAAACCAAGGTGACCTTGCTAGTTCACAACAGTGAAGACGGCTGTAAACAACTAAATTACGCATGACCTTGGCGGGTTGTCAACGGCGGTGTTTAGAAACACAGATATACATATACATAGACAACGCAATCCGTTGTGCCGTTTTGCCGTGATTGAGGAACAAACATCCATACATTCAAACATTCGCATTTATAATATTAGTAAGATAAGATATAAAAAAAGTAATAAATATTAAATACTTTGTACTCAGGTAGGTCAATGTTCAATGAAAGCTTATTTATCAACAGCATTGAGATTTACTGGGGTAGGCAAAGCAAGCATTAAGACAAAATTTCAGTGCTTTTTATTATTCGCAGTCATCAGTTATCAAAAGCATAATTTATTTAATTCAAACAGTAGTAATCGCACATGAGGTACGGCTAAAACACACCTCGATTTTCTCACCGAGAGAATTTTTCACAGAGATTTATTACAGCTGATCTTGTTCACTCCCTCTAATGGAAGCATATCAGTGCATTTCTATGCAAATGATATTTAGTTACTAGTTCTCTCAAGTCAAATCAGGAAAAAGGAGCCGTACACTATAACTATTTTAACTTTATTTGATCGGTCACATCGCCACGGCTTGGTCATGAATCCTGTAATGAGTGGTCGTGGTCAATATCTCACTGGTCTGTGTCATATGTAGCTTGCCTTACAAAGTCTCGCCACCGAATATATGTCATGACAAGGAATTTAATACTAAACCAATCAAATATATATATTTTTAATTATGTTGTATTTTAAAAATTAATAAAATTAAACAGGTTCAGATTTTTATAATATTTTGTTCGAGACTGTATTTAAAAACATTTTGAGTTATCCAAAGACTTCAAAAAGCGGCCGTCTCTGTTTTCCGGTTCCTAAGCGAGCGCGCATTACCGCATTTCTTAACCAGCATCTCACTTGGAAAATGTCGGGAATCGCATTCAACTTGTTTGGTAAACCAAGTTGTTTCAAATATTATACCACAATATTTGTGTGACGAATTTGAATGGTAACTTACTTTATGTATAGAAATAATAATAATAATAATCGTTTATTTCAGACCAAAGATCCATATTTTGCTATGTTAGTAATACATTACTTATAAACTAGGTTAATAAATAAAAGGTACATTTTTTTTGCTTAAGTCTAACATAGTTTACAATTATACATTTCTATTTAAATGTACAGCATTCCAATGACTATGCATTGTACTGTCGACCTTTGCGTACAATATTTGCAGGATGTTGTTAGGACTTCCACTAATTCGAAATTTAAGAGACGCGGTTCTCTTCCTTATGATGGCATAAAAGTCATCGACCCTTGTGTCAGCGAAAATAGTGGATGCGCTACAAAATCGCGGTAGTCCTAACAGCACTCTGAATCCATTATTATATTGGACACGTAGAGCTCCATACGCTTTTTTCGTAAATGTTTCCCAGAGGTTGCACGTATAAAAAGTTTGGCAATAGGCTCTAAATAGTGTAATTTTTACTTTATCCGTACACCGTGCAAATCTCCTAGATAACATGTTTGTACGAACAGCAAGAGCTCGATCTTTCCATAATAATTAAATTAGATTACCTACACTCAATATTTTAGAGACAATTTAGGGCAGTTTTAGAGACCGAGCTGTAAAGATGGATCTTCCGTTACGTTACGTTATGTCCTGTCATTTAAAATTACATCTTTTTACATAAACGTCCAATATTATGATGGAAGACAAATGTCCACCTTGTTGTTTATTCCAGTGTGAGTAAATAAAATAACTCTCGTCGTAAAAACATACAATTTAATTAATTTATTGAATACTTTAATTATAAAAATAATTTGGATTATTTGTATATTTTTTCTTTAAACCATTATATATTTATTGCAATTTTCCTTTACATTTAATAGTTAATTATTGATTTGGTAGCTTCTAATTTTTTTAAAGTAGTTGTACGTTTTTATAAATATTTTTTCAATATCATTAGCATATATTTTACTTTGATTTAGATTTAGATAAATTTTTACAATAAATATTTATCTAAGTCGTGAACACAATTGAATCAGGTTTAGTATCGTATTTTCAGCCTTTATTCAAGAGGTATTTTAAAAACCATCATTTCCTCGCTTATCTATAAGGCAACATCCTGCTGAAAATAACTTTTTGGAGTACAATCTTTTAATTTTTATAATTACAATATGAGATTTTTCTGTAAGTCACAAAATTAAATAGTAAAAAAAAATAGTATTGATGGAGTTTAAGATGAAGAAGTTAGATAGCATTATAATAGAACAAATACACAGTAAAAGGATAGAGAAAGTAAAAATTTTAAATAAACCGCAGCAAGACTGGTTAAATAAAAACATAATCGATGCTATAGATATAAGAAACAGGTTATGGCAACAAACAAAAATTCATCCAGAAGACAGAAGATTGCACTTAAAATACAAAGAGTCTCAGAAATATGTCGCCAAAATTATCAAACAAAGAAAACAAACATATTATTGTGATCTGTTCCGTGATAGCTCTAATAAACCGAAAAACATGTGGAAAATTATAAATAGTTTGTCTTTGAATAAAACGAAGCCCAGTTGTGCTCCTCCGAAAATTGCTTGTAATAATAGAAGGTAATGAAATTTGTGAATTATTCAATACATTTTTCTCCTCAATAGGACCCGATTTGGCAAATAAAATACCTAATTTATATAATATCAACATGGGTAATACCTAAATGATTGATGAAACTTACACGCATAAAAACATATTACCTTCTGCTAATGATGAAATTTCTAAAATAATTAATAGCTTCGACAATAACACCAGTATTGGATTGGATGGAATTAGCTCGTTCATGGGTCAATGTGTACGCTTCATTTTATAATAAAATTCCGAAATACTTAAGATTAACCCTTCGATGGATTTAAGGATAAGTTTTATGTGAAAAAGTTTACTATAAGATATCCGGATGCAAGAAGATGGGATTCCCTGGCTGTAAATTGTTATGGTGTATTTTTTTTTCTCTTATTTTTAAAAGATGATTTCTGTTGAGTTTCTTGCCATTTCTTCTCAACAGATCGACTTTCCGAAGTGGTGGTAGATTCAGTTCAATTTGTAAATTGTTTGACTTATTCCAAATGTATTTAAATACTTACGAAAAAAAAGAATATTTGAGTTTGAGTTTGAGTTTAGCACAAAAGCAGTCAAGTGTATAAAAAATATAATTATCGGTAGGTTAACGAATTGCATCAATATGTGCTTAGAACATCTTATTTTTCCTGACTCATTAAAGATTGCTACAGTAAGATCAATTTTTAAATCTGGCAATAAAACAGACTCAAGTAACTATAGGCCAGTATCTGTATTACCCATAATTTCCAAGATATTTGAGCGAGTTCTTTACAATCGATTATTTCAATACCTAACGCAAAAAAATATACTTATCGACGAACAGTACGGTTTCCACCCTCGTTCTAGTACTCTCACAGCGGCTATAGATCTTGTTACTAAAATAAAAACTAAAATAGATAACAAAAATATTGAACTAGGTGTATTTATTGACCTCAAAAAATGCTTCGACACAGTCAGCCATCCTAAGCTATTGCAAAAGTTCTAAAGAAACCATTACATACTCAATACCTCAAGGATCGGTTCTTGGACCATTATTGTTCCTAATTTATGTAAATAATATAAATAGATACGTACTTTTTTATTTTGGAAATTCAGTAAATAACATCATAAGCACTGCTTAAAAATATTTAAAAGTACTTAATGAATGGTTTAAATATAATTTACTCACAATCAATGCGGCAAAATCATCTTATATGGTTTTTGTTGCTAAAAATAAATGTACACCGGAGTTTACACCTCTAACTATGTAACTGTACTATTACCTTACAGTATTCTCATCTTGAAAAATACCTCGGGCTTTGGAATGATGACAAACTTACTTGGAAACAACACATAAAACATATTAAGTCAAAATTATTATCTTTCTTAGGTGCGCTGCGAAAGGTTTCTTACTGCATTCCAAATAATGTTCGCTACGTTACTTATAACTCATTAGTAAAATCACATATCGAATATCTTATCGAAATTTGGGGATCAGCCGCAAAAACAACCTTAAAACCCCTCAGAGGGTTCAAAATAAAATCATATAAGTATTGTTCCACTACGATTATTTTACTCCATCTGTTCAAATATATCAGAATACAAAACTCTTAAATTTAAAACAACTATATAATTACAAAACTTGCATCTTCATACGAAATATTTTGACTAATTCAATCCAATCTAGTATAAGTTTTAATAAAATGCTAAATAAATACTCTCTAAGAAACAGACACAAGGTTCATTTATCTATAATTCGCACAAATTACGGAAAAACTACAGTTTTATTTGAGGGAGCACAACTTTCTAATAAATTATCAAATAACTTAAAAGAATTTAACTCTTTCGAGTCGTATAAATTTAGATTAAAAAACCATTTCCAAAATTTCAATAACAATTAGCATACTCGTAGTATCTTTTCCTATTATAAAAATATTGATGCAATACTGTCTGTTCTTAATTTCTAAATGAAAATGATTATTGAAATGCATGTACTTACAAGAAATCAGAGACAAGCAAATATAAATGTTTAATTTTTTTAATTATAAGTAAAAAAAATATTATATCTCATTTTAAGTGAAATGTAACTATATTCTTATGAGAAATAAAGTTCTTTAAATCTAGTATAACGAGCTATTTTGAGAGAAAATAATGAAATTATTAGAAACAAACAGTATTTAACTGCAATTTGAAGTAAATTACTTAGTTTCTTGAATATGCTTGCTACCTGGATACGATGAATTAATAATCTTGAGTGCTTCTCAACTCTAAGGTTTCCTTTATATATGTGCGCAAATATCCGTAGATTGCACAATGCTTAAGTAGCTAGCAGTAAACCTAAATTGTTTGTAGTTATTTCATTAACCAGATTCTTGAATTCAGTAGTTTTAAGTTCTACGTCCTGTATTTAATAAGTACCGTCTTATCTTTTTACGATTCAGTTTATCAAAACTGCAAAGGCACTGAAACATCAGTTTATAATCTACTAGCCACCGCGCGCGGTTTTACCCGCTTAACTTTTGATCCCGTGATCAAGAGTTGGGCTATCAAAGGCACAAATAATTTTTCAAATCCCACATGTAGTTTCTGAGATTAGCGCGTTCAAACAAACAAACAAAAAAACAAACTCTTTAGCTTTATATATTAGTAAGTATAGATAGAAAGATTTTATTCGCGATAGGATCTAGTAAAAAGGTTATTTTTTTTATGAATATATTTGAACATATTCTATGCTTCAATTCTATTTAATCCAAAATTAATATATTCGCTAATATATCAAACAAAGCATGGTCACTCTAAATTACGAATTAATACCGTTAAAATAAAGACGACTTCTCGCTAATACAAAACATCTTGCTTACTACGTCGTAGTAAATGCAATGAAATGCCACGTCGTAGCAGCTATGTTCATCAACAGTAATTTGTAAAAAAGTTTTTGGTGCCATATTTTATTTTGTACTACTTATGAGCAATACTAAAAGAAATATGCAGGTACGTTTATATCATCATCACAACTCCGTATTATGAGCCCACTGCAGGGCTATGAGTCTCTCATCTGGGTGACGAGGAGGTTTAGTACCAAGCTGGCCCAGTGCTGAGTGGTGGATACGTTTATATCGTATCAAAGACGACCTTTTTGACGATGGGGTAGCACTGTCTGCCTCAGACGCCAGTGGTTGCGGGTTCGATTTCCGCACGGAACAAGAAAAAATGTTCCGGGTCTGGGCGTTTATCCATATTAATGTTTGTATTTATATTCTAGGTGATACCTAAATGGCAAGAAAATAACATTTAAATTTCATTATCATCATCATCATCACAACTCCGTGTAATGGGCCCAGTGCAAGGCATGAGTCTCTCCTCTGGATGACGAGGAGGTTCATAATCCACCGAGCTGGCCCAATGCTGGGTGGTGGATGTCAGAATTTTCAGGGTGCCGATATGGCTTCTGACAAACCCTAACGACTACTGTATACAAGTATACAGCACCCGGGACCGACAGCTTAACGTGCCCTCCGAAGCACGGAAGTCGCCGTGAGAAACGAATGGTCGGCGGTCACCCATCCAAGTACCGACCGCGCCGAACGTTGCTTAACCTGTGATATCGTAAGATACACACAGTAACCACGGCGCCACAACGACTTCATTTAAATTTAACTAGTGACTAAAAAACAACCCAGTTTATTTTTTTACGCTTTATGAATGCCGGCAAGCGGGCACCCAATTGATGCTAAGTAGTATCCAGGCCCATGGACATCTTTAGTTAAAAAAATTGTAAGATTTATTATGCGACCCAACAAGGTTTCAGCAGTATGTTGAGCCTTTTGTTTCTTAATTTCACTGGCTGTTCCGACCCTTTAACTGGAACGCAACTACACATTCACGTAGTTACCATGGCGAGTAAAATAGGAAGCACTGTAGTACCGTCCTAGGCAAATCCTTTCACATGGACACTACTACCACAACAAGTAAAAAAATGTAGATATATGAATTGGCATATTACTACACTGAGGCCTTTTAGATTCCGAGTTCTCTATGGCAGTTCTTATTTATTTTGCTTTGAAGTGTTTGCT
This sequence comes from Stenoptilia bipunctidactyla, assembly GCA_944452665.1. NCBI lineage: Eukaryota > Metazoa > Arthropoda > Insecta > Lepidoptera > Pterophoridae > Stenoptilia > Stenoptilia bipunctidactyla. The sequence continues at coordinate 1,269,240 of OX101728.1, read as the reverse complement.
AGGTATTTAAAAAAAAATGGGTTAATTTGTTACGAGGTTATTTTATCAATCATGAATCGATGCTTGTTAGGTTTGATCAAAATGGACCCCGTGCTTATTGAACAATCTGTTTTATTAAAAAACTTACTGATTTCTATTTGAAGTAATCAATTGTAAAAAAATTCAATTATAAAATGCATAGTAACATAAAACTGTCGTAATAACGAATCATTTATCGGTCATGGCAGCATACCAGCAAAGGTCACAGTGCCCACTGTAATATATGGCATGAATTTATGTGATAGAAGTAATGAACGCAACAAAACTACGGAGAAAAAAGATAAATTGAATTACGAGTTCTATTTACAATTAATATTGAATTCTACAACTTAAGCGGCTAATCAAAAATAGGTAAAATATATTCAATTCATTTTTCGAGTCCCACTTATCTTTGGAAAAACAAATAAGTAGTCATTGTAATAAATAAAACACAAAGAGTAAAGATAGACAACAAAACATTAGACGAAAATACACCTCTTATGAATTTATGAAAACTTACGAACTACGCATCAGGATTTTTTTGTACCACAATAGGCCGAATCAAGGCACTGGCCTGGCGTGCCGCAATGTGACAAAACATCTTCGAATCGTATGATTTGACTAGGTATGTACTTTTATATTAAATATACAGTGTTGACTGAATTTTTTTTATTCTTCAAGTATAACTCAGTAATAAATATTAATTATATTATTTAATGTTATGAAATAAAGTCAAAATTGTCACAGCCCTTTTCATATCAAAGCTCATACAATGAGTGTCAATTGAGCCCCTAATTAAACATTGCTAAGAGTTCTCATTCCGCTAAAATAAACTCGTTGTGTTCGACAAAAAATCTTGCTATTTCACTCAGCTTCCCGCGCAGGTTGACGTGTTTGATGAGACGCAAGATATATTCTACGAAGAGAATAAATCCACAGATTAGAATGTATTATGTACAAGTACAGATAGGACACATCAATATCATTGGGAGTTCGGAATGCAAGCTATTTGCCGCTTGGCGGCGCTTATGTGCTTGAGGCTTTTTTGGGTGGACTATGCACTATCGTAGATTTTTATTATTATTGTTAATAAATATTGCATTTTCATATGTGAAAGCACCATTTCACCAACTAACCATTCACCAACTAACGAACCATTAACTAAAATAATCAAAAACCAACACTTGCTAACATGTTTGATAATTAAGTTATTCGACGAAATATGTGAATCAAGAAGTCTATGAAGCATCAAAAGAATTCAGTTACCTAAATGATAAACTTAAATTCACTTGACTTTACTTATAGCTTTGCAGGAAATAATATAAACACAGCAGATATGTGTAGTTTACCACAGATATCTGTAGGATTTTAACAAGCCCGCAGAATTTTGTTATCAAATGGCGGAAGCCATTGATTGTCTTTCACTCATGTCATTTGGTTATTGCCTTTCAGAAGTACTGTGTAGTAAGCTTTTGGTAGTATTGTGTTTATGATTGAATGACTTAAATAGCTGTTTAATGAGATTTTAATTCAACGCAATTTATTATCCTGCGGGAATAACGGGATGAATGCCTTTGTGCTATTCCAGACTGTAAACTATTACTATGATAAATTTCATCCTAATCCTTTGAGCCGTTCTGCCGTGGTCGAAGGAATAGCATTTATCTGTACAGTCACGTTTAGTAATATGTATAAATTTTCATTGGAATTTAAACCTTATCACAACCGAATAAGTAGGGAAGTGTATACTTCTTATTAAACGTGATAGCCTTTTCACACAACTTTTCTTTGATATTTATATCTGAAACGGTTTACCAACAGTAGATTGACCCATGAAAATTTGGTCAATCTTATATTTAAACTTTTTATTCAAAAGATTTTTCACCCACAAACGTTTCGCCAACACCTAAGCGTAAGCGTGACCCATTATGAGAGTGAGTTACTTGAAGTCTATATCTACGGCCGATTTGTCATATTAAGCCGCTTAGGTCAGTCCTATCGCACTTGGATAAGCGTGTTTTAAAATACGACTTAGTCCAGTGGCCTACGCTTATAGGTACGGGACTACTTGAATAAGTGTCCTCATGGCTAGCATCGTTCATAAAGAATCTGCTGCCAAATTTCACCTCTTCAGATCTGTCTTTGAAGAACCTGTTCCTTCCTAAACCCTTTTGCTGTTATCTTGGAGCTAATCTTCATTTATCATGAGGTGAAATTGAGGTCAAACCTTAATCACTGATTAAATAATTATACTTCTACGAGCAGTTTTTACAAAATGTAATGCACTTGTTCTACGGAATATGTTTAAGTTTTTTTACAGTATATTTCAAAAATATACTGTGAAACTTACATAAGAATATTTATTTCCTTAAACTTATTCGTACGTGACGTTCCGACGACGAACCAACGACGTTATAGATTGCACGAATTGCCCGTCTCTGCACCATAAAAGTAGATTGGATATGGGTCGAACTTTCCCATAAGGGAAGAGCACATCATTTAAGGAAGAGTTCATAGGAATGATGATCGCTAGCTGAATAAACCCTTATGGGTGCCCCTACTTTCGTAGGGCCACTAACTATGGCACACTTATACAGAAGCAGTAGACCTGAGAATTTGATTCTACACGAACTTATAAAAATGAAAATGATAAAGAATATGTCTTTTATATAACTGACAAAAAAAAAACAAATATTATGTTCATTCTTTTTGCATAACTTATTGATTACACATAAATTAATAAAGTAGTCACAAAAAAATCTTTTTCTATTGTTTTAAATAGTAATAAAGTGAGTAAAAGATATAGAAACTTGGCTAATGAAAGTTAAAGCAGTGTATCCAATAATTAAATACAATATAAGTTAAAATTGTCAATCTACAGATCATACAGTAATTTATCATGCAGCGGAAACGAACTCGCAAACTCAATAAATTGGGAACTTGGCCACTGCGTTATTGAATTAAATTTCAACCTTTATGTAATGCTTATGCTAGACCCAGTTAACATTATTTTTTGATACGATTTAGTTAAAAGTAAATTTAATTCTATACTACGTTATTAAACCAACAAGTAAACCGTTAATTACCTACCAATATTATAAACGTTAAACTCTACCTGTTCCGTTTAAACCACGGAAACAGTTTATGAACCGAAATTTGTAAAAAATATATAGACTTGAACTTCCGACAGGTCAAATGCTACCTATTGTTTAAAAAACTCTTCACGGGTTTTTTATGAAACTTCGCTCAAAGGTACATCCTAAAATATGTTTCTAAACCTAGCGGGACCCCCTGACCTGTTTTAAGTGATTAAAAAGTAGTCCGCTAGGCGAAGGTTTCTTTCGGGAGATATAATTCATTGACGGAGAGAGATAGATCGAAATTAATAACTCATTTAGATAGATATAATGTAGCCCTAATTATCTAGACTATTTAGACGTTCTTGTTTTAAGTAATTCAAAAGTAGTCCGCTAGGCGAAGTTTGACTTTAAAAAAACGACGGAACAAAATATAGGCATAGACACACTCCTAAAATAACTCCTGAAATACTTTTATCGCAATATCACCACGGAATCAAGATGTACGTAGGAAAAGCAGCGTGAAATAGCTCTATTGCGATATAATACAATGCGCCGTCTGACCGTATTCTTGTTCATTGGATTAGTCTATCGGTAGTGATCTAAAAAGTGTAATTGCAATCTGAAGGCGGGGTGATGCTGGGTGGTATTGATGTTCTTTCTTGATATCGTTTTATCGATTATCGAATAACAGAAAGTAACCTTACTTTAATTTGATGCCAATACAATATTGCTGAATAGTATATTTCATTACGAGTGCGGAAAGCCTGTCATTGCAAAGAGTTCCGACAAATGTCTGACAGTCGGAACAAGTTGCAATGACGGTTCCGCACGTGTACTGAACGACTATTTTTAATACAGTTGCGAAAAAATTAAGCAATTTTATAAAATATACAAAATGGCGCCAGCCGTGAAAGATTACAAACAGAGTATTTTTTGTTTGTTTACCCATTCTGGGTAGGCAAAGGGAACTATGCCTATACAGCCAAGTCGATTTTTTGTATTGACATGAAATGAAAATGAATTTAATGAGATAAAATGAAATGAAACCTAACCTTACTCATTGCATCAAATCATTATATCTGATATTGAAACAAATTAGTAGCTTCTTTTCAGAAATATTTGCATGAATCGTAAAAACTTCTAAGATTTTTTTTTAGTAAAATCTTCGTGGTTAATTTTTCCTTTTTAATAGACATTATTTTGACATTTGGGAAAGAGAACGCACGAGTGCGGAAAAGGTAAAGAAAAAGCACAAGTGTGTAATAGCCCACATCCCGAACGCTAAACGTCCCTGCAATACGCCACTTTTTGAGCAACTGTATTAAAAAGATCTTTTTGTTTATTTAAACGCGCTTATCTTAGAATCTAACTGGTTAAGTTGTAAATATATTTTTGCATTTAAAATCTGGGACCGACTGATTAACTGTAACTTTTTGTTTTAAGTTAACTGGGGTGTGTTATACTGGTATACAGTAGTCGTTTGTGTTTGTCAGAAGCCTTTTCAGCGCCCTGAAAATTATGACATCCACCAATCAGCACTGGGTCAGCTTGGTGGATTATAGCCAATACCTCCTTGTCACCCAGGGGAGAGACTCATAACCCTGCAGTGGGCTCAGTACAAAGAGTCGTGATGTGAAAAGCCCGTCTCTTGCGTAAGTCTATAATCAATATATGTAGGTTTACGCGATCGAAAGTAACGCGGGAAAAATCATTAAAATCTAAACCAAAATAAGTATTCTGCGGTGAAAAAGTTTAACAACATACTTGCATGCAATACCTAAAGTCCCAGGTTTGAACTTTTTAAAACTTTTTACATTGTTGCGTGATTTATTATAGGTTCTTACTTAGATTTTCGAGAAAGACGCAATTTCCACATCAATCCGAAATTGACTATATTTATGGAGTTTTAAAAATTATCTATTAAATGATTATGATTTCAATTTGAAATCGTATACACTGTAGCTTTAGAAAAATTCGACGTAATCTAAGCTTTGACATTTGACATTGACGTATTTAAATGTATTTTATATTTTTTATAATCAATAATTAATACCTTGAAATAGCTCTAGAAATATCAGTGTTTTTAAGTTGCAGTGACTAGAAAATGAACAAAACGAGCTACCAGTTTGTACTCACCACTCAACTACGTAATGGTGGAACGGAGGCTGTCAGTGAGCTAAATGATAAATGATGCGTTGTCGACAAGACTACCTACCTATGTGTAGGTTGCCTTTTGTTGCAGTCATTTTAAAAGACGTGTGTGTATTTATTTTTAAGGGTCGGAAAAAATTATAGATATATTTTTTAAAGTGCCCACAAAGGAATTCTATTAAATTACATCACTAAATTATATGATCCTTGTAAGAGAAGTTATGCATTTATCCGTTTATATAGTCTCCAAAACTTGTGACGCCCAAAGGTGAGAAGCACTAAGCACTAATGCGGGAAAAGGGTCACAATAATTTGTTCTTCCGAAATTCCTTCTAACGATTTGTCATTCCTATGATCACTCTTCCTAAAATTTTACTTCCTAAAGTTTTTGTTCATACAACTTGTTGTACTACCTACGATGTTCATAACATACAGTTTAACAAATAATTTTAACTCCTACTGTTGTTGTATATAAAGCTTTTATCTCTAAACGTCATGTTCATAAATGTTTACTCATATTAAAAAAAAAGAGTTGCTTACCTAGTACCAAAAACAAAACATAATCATGAACCATAATTTAAGATGAGAAATGGTAATAAATTCGGTTTGGATCAAATGTTTAAATAAAATAAATAAATAAATACACTCACACAACATTATCTAGCCCAAATTAAGTTTCTCAAAGAACTTGTGTTATGGCTACTAGATAACTGATATACTTAGGAAATGTACATATTATACACATACATATTGAATAAATCCATATTTTTTATTAGAATAAACTTAAATAAACATATAAACATCCATGACTTGACGGCTAATATCTGTGTTAATCACACAAATATCCGCCGCCGCCGGGATTCGAACCCAGGACCTCTGGCATAGAAGGCAATGTATGTTACCGCTACACCAGCCGGTCGTAAAATGTTTGGGTTGAAACTTCTCCGGCGCTGCGGGATTTGTAGCCCCTTCGCCCTTTCGTAACGAAGTGCAGGTACTCATACTCGCTGTCACAGCTTCGGCTTGCTTAAGTTATAACATTTTAACAATTTTATGTGAACGTTGGTGCAACCACAGGAAAAGTGTGATTTACCAACGACGCAGCATGGTTCGTAAATATGGCCATCCGGCCAACTATCGTTTTTTATAAGCAGCATAGTTTTTTTTTAATAAACCCCTTGATCTATCAAGTCAGGTAGATGTTGAAAACACACCAAACAGTTGGTTAAATTCAAACATGTACATGTAAATATAATTTGAAAACGCAGGAAATCGAGACGTGTAATCAATCCGTATTAGAGTGAAATTAATATGGCTACATATTCATTTTCAATTCTCTTTTACAGTTTATCCACGGAGGGAGGGCAAATATTTAACAAAAACCGTCGTGATGTGTAATTTAAAATGGGGATAGAAACACAATGGATATAGATATTAAATAAGGATTGACCTAATGATTAAACACGTAGGTATTGTAGGCTCACTTTAGATGGCTGATGCAAGTATCGCCGAAAATCTTCATTTTATTTTGTTTTTTATCACCAAAATGAATAACGTACCTACCGTTAGATTCTTGGTAAACGTGATCATTGTATCCAAAAATAACATTTAATTTTAGGCCACATCTGCTACTACGCGAGACACAAAATTTATAATTTTACCTAACTTGATTTCCAATATGAATTTAAGGTTGAAAATGACGGCGCGGTGGTAAAAAAGTCTTTGCTCTTTTTTTAATAAGAACTCAATAATAAAAATCAACACTACTCTCTTGGTGATGCATTCCGGTACTTTTTACGAAGGGAGAGCTAGTTTCTTTCTTCATCCGAGTACTTGGCCTTAGTGCCTCGATCCATCATTACTGACCATCAGGTCAAATGGAGGTATTTATTGCTTTTATTGCTGATTACAATCACACCAACTACATGGCCTCAAAGTAAGCGAAGCTTGTGTTATGAGATACCATGTAGCGAACTAGGGGGGAACCTAGAATATAAATACATATATAGATAAATACCCAGACCCGGAACATTTTTTTTTATTGTTCCGGGCGGGAATCGAACCCGTAACCACTGGCGTCTGAGGCAGATAGGTTTACCCCTTCGCCAAAGTGGTCGTCATATTCAAATTCATGTAACATTTTATAGGTATAAATATAAACATAGGCTACATATAAAGAAACCCTGTGATGTGGCGAACCCTGGAGGAGGCCTATGTCCAACAGTGGACTATTCTCGGCTGATGATGATAGTGATGAAAGAAAACCTAATTTGAATGTTGGAAAACTTAGAAAATACATTATGCTGCATATGATGTTGTAATTGAAGTAGTGATCCATAGTATTCTAAACTAGCTGTTTCATGCAGTTTTACCCGCGCAGTTTTGAATCCCGCGGGAATATCGGGATAAAAAGTAGCTATTCCAGGTTCTACACTATCACTATGCCAAATTTCATCGAAATCCGTTAAACCGTTCCACCGTGGTTGAGGAACAAACATCCATACGTCTAAGCTTTCACATTTATAATACATATTAGTAAGGTAAATTCTGCGTCCGTCGGAGTAAAATTCAAACAACTGATCGGACAATTAAAAATAATAATTTTGAGGCCGTCCGTGGTGCATCGAGTGTTCGCCTTAGTGTTCTGGCTTCGAGGCCCAGTCTGGCAACTGTGGAAAGCTAACCTTTTTAGGTTTGCTTGGATCTGTACGTTCACTTAGATAACTTGTAGTTCCGTTGTGTGGTAACCATAAACAATGCTTTTATGCTATACAGGGTGACTGGTGGGTCAATTTCGAAATTCGAAGACGTGACAATTTGAGAAAAAATATATTAAAAATAAAATATTAATTATTTACTTAGGAAACTTTACTGAAAGTCAAGGAATTGATTACGCAACGCATGGTTACACTAGCTTCAGCAGCGATCCGCGTGCCAGGTATGCGATTGACTCAGGAGTAATTTCAGCAAATAATAGCAAAACTTTGTTTGTGTATAGGGAATTCTAGTGAAAAATTAAGGATCTACAATTATAACATAATTGTGACCAGAATCGAGAACAGAGTGCTCTCCTTCAGTACCTTAAATTTGTCACTAGTGGGGCTATATGGCTGGTGTCTCCGTTTGGGTATATTGTTAGGTAATTTATTATAACTATAATAATTAATGAATTCATCAAACTGACACACCAGAACTGAGAAGAATCAAAGTTAACTTAAATAATTACAAAAAGTACCTTTATAACCCTAGTACATCGTGACTATAAGGTCTGCATAAACACAAAATCAAGAGTTTCATTGTAAAATATACGCAGTAAAATTTGGTCCAAACAGTGGAAATTTTTGGACAATATTGAATTTTAATAAAATGTAAGGTTACTAAACAGTGGAACCACGGAGAGTCTTAATATGTCCCGAATAGAGCGAGAACACAAAATGAATTTACCTAAATTGGTAGAACTAGTAATTGAAGTCATCGTAGCCGTAGTTACCATGTGTATCATACAATATCACAGGTTATGCAACATTCAGCGTGGTCGGTACTTGGATGGGTGACCGCCGACCATTCATTTCTCACAACTTCCGTACTTCGGAGGGCACGTTAAGCAGTCGGTCTCGGGTTCTGTATACTTGTATCAGTAGTCGTCAGGGTTCGTCAGAAGCCATTTCAGCGCTTTGAAAATTCTGATATCCACCAACCAGCACTGAGCCAGCTTGGTGGATAATCCTTGTCAAGCTTCTTGTCACCCAGGGGAGCGACTCATGCCCTGCAGTGGGCTCATTACAAAGAGTTGTGATGATGATAGATGAGTAAATGAAACCAGGACCTCTTGCGTTTATTGCGTGTATACTATTTGATTCTATTATAACCTCTACATCTTAAAAAAACGTCTGTCAGAGAGTATTTTCTGTGCCATAGAAATTGATCTAGTTTACATCTAGTTAATTTAAGATTTGGGGGCTCACCTAATGGCATTAAACGTAACCTATGAGCCGACGGATTGTCATTGTTGAAAGATTACAACAGCAAAAACTGCGACAACTTAAATATTTACTGCTCCCGAGCAAAACCGGGAACTATAGCTAGTTATATACAAAAATCCCCGTACTTATTAAGTTACAAATGTAATAAAATATCGAATACATTAAATCCTGAGAGATCAAAAGTTATAATATGGAATCAGTAACGACTTACACTAATTATGAATTTCTGGGAAACGTATGACAAAATTATATTTAAGTGGGTGTAAAGAGTATTTTTATTAGGGATTTAATTAATAAAATATTTATTACTAAATATATATAGGTACCTAGACATATTTTGAAATAAAACCTTATCAGATTTTAATGCCAAATGAAATCGTCTATAGTTACACAAATAAAACCTATTTTTTTTTATTTTAGCTATCGGAGAATTCTAAGTCTGCTGTATTGTAATTTAATTTTTAATTTTTTTCCTGAAAAATATATTTATATATTTAATATATTACTTACCAATAGAATCAGTGCATCGGGTCAACACTGCAATTCCAAGCAAAACTAGTTTCTGGAACGACCACATCACTAAAACAAACTTTTCACACTAACTTATTTTAAACTAACACATTCCATTAAAAAAAAGAAAACATCAAAGCGTTCTAACACCACAAAGTTCGCATATATAGTTCGCGCTTTCGATGTATTTTGGAAGCGCGGCAGTTATCAACCTCCTTGGTAGCTGGCTGGCAACTGTTCTGCCTGATCTCAGTACTTCGGAACGTATCGTTTCATCCTACTCGCCTCGTTCACGCATGCGTGGCTTTTTTGCTTTTAATTTGTATTCTCCGCTTTTCTTTTCTTGTAAGGTGCCAGTATTTCTTGACAACTATTTGAATGAATGTGATTTTTGAGTAATAGAGACCCGCTTGACCTTTTCAAGTATTTTGTTTATTTTTTAAAGTCATTTCATACTCGACAGGAAAAATGTTTGGCCTACAGAGTTAATTAATGAAAATTAAATATTAAGAGCTTTTAAGTAGTGTAAAAGAAAGAATGACGTAACAAATGTATTTTTTTATCATAGATATATGTTGATTAAAATGGGTTTGCATTAAAAATGTAAGTAATTTTGTACTTGATTATGTTTCATTTCATAAAGTTTAAAGCTTTTCAAAAGAATGAGTATTTATTCACGTTATAGGTATTATATATAAAACGATATTTCAACGATTTTTTTCCCGTTTGTTTTCGATTCTATCCTGTCAAATATAGAATTTTTAATAAAATATCCAATATAAAAATTATGTAAATACAGTCGCTATAGGATTTTTCAGAGTGGAGGAGTATCTATACATATAATAAAATGGTAGGAAAGTCAAAACTGTACATTGAATATTTTTTTAAAAGAATACTGATCTACAATCGAATCAGAAAAAAAATATATAGTTTTTAGAATTTTTGTCTGTTTGTCTGTTTGTCTTTCCGGGATAAACTCAAAAAGTACTGCATGGATTTACTTCAAATTTGGCATGAAGATAGTTAAGAAGTCGGGTCAACATATAGGCTACATATTATCACGCTAGCAGTGTTATAATCGTAGGTGCGTTTGGTGCTGCATAGCGTTCACGCAGACGACGTCGCGGGCAGCAGCTAGTCGTGAATAAGATGATTATGTTATGTTTTCTTGGACATCCAATCAAATAAATAATATACTTATTTATTTAAAACATTTGGACATTTAAAGTTGTGTTTAAATAATAGAAGGTAAAGAAGATTAAAAATTGTGAAGATATAGGTACTATCGAACGAATTGAATCATGAACCACCATAAGCTCATTTTGGCAAACCATCTAAAGGTCTAAAGGTCGAAATTCGCTTGAAGATAGGTTCCCTTGGTGACAAACTTCATAATTTCATTCGACACTGACATTTACTGAGTATCTACAGACTTCGTACAGTAGGTATCTAAAATGTCCTAAATTCATTATACGCGATAGATCTTACAAGTTTTACAGTTTCAAAAGAATCATCATGAAAATGACAATTTTTTTAAAATATTTAAAAAGACAATTTATGCATTATAGTGAAAACACCTACTTCAATAAAAAAGCATCTGGATACATATTAGATACCTATTATCGCAGTGTCGATACTTTTTTGTAGTACTTTTTTGGACCGTGATAAGCCCGCGTTTGGCCCTTATCACCTGGTGGTAAGTGAAGACACGGTACAGATGTCTACAATAATTCAACTCGGCCGCATCTTTGAAACAAATGCCTACAGAGCGCAGCGGTCAGTTCACTTGTGGTAGGGCTGTCCGCCTTCAGCATTTAAATTACATTTTTACTTCCATTTTGTATTGTAACTGCTTTTTAGCTTGGTGGTAGGATCCCTTCTGGGTCCGCCTGGCTAGCGACCACCCTTTATATAAAGTCTGCCGCCAAATGTTACCGCTCCGGCGGTAATGTGTTCCGGCAATATTGTATAAAGAGCCAGTTCCTTCCTAAACCCGTGTGCTTTCATCTTCGACCTCATCGTCACTTACCATCAGGTGAGATTGAGATCAAACGCGGGTTTAGTCACTTATAAAACAAAAAATATACTTTTTTTATATAAACAAATTTAAATACTTTGTGAATTGAATAGGAATGATTTACCAAAAATACATTTTGTGTCAAAAAAACCATGTTTACGTTTGAATAAAAAATCGCTTAATTAATAATAATAAAATAAGAGACCTCGACTGAAACATACGAAAAGATGTACCTATTATTAAATATTAAAGTATAAACAATCCAAATATTAACGTGAGGCTCAATCGAAACTGCTTCCATGCTGGACTGGGAACGAAAGAAAAACGTAGAATGTGCCAGCTGCTTCTCTTCCCGTTAAAGTCAGTTAAGGGACAGGTGTTTTAAAGGCGTTTTTGTGGGCGATAGGCTGACTCCCTGTCACTACAATAGTCTCTCTCCATCTTTATAATACCTCCAAATTTGTCAAACGTGACATCAGATGGTCTTGTAACCTCTGGTGTTTTGCCTACCCCATAAGGGATACAGGCGTGACGTTATGTATGTGTGTCAGAGTAGAGATATTTGGCAGATATTATAAGGGCACCTTTTCAAGTCAGAGGAAATCTGAAGAAGTCTTATCGTGAAGCGGAGGATTAATTAACCGCCTTTTATTACAAAATTATCCGGGGGCAGAACGTCCGACCCGTAACTTTTGGGTTCTGGATCACGACCCGATAATATTATCCAAATAAATAAAGTCAAACACATGATTTACGAAACCAAATCTTCTAATTGCTGCACGTGCTGTATGCGAGAGACATTTGTCTTGTTTAATGGAATGCATTCGCAATGAATCTATTCGATCAGATTCAATAACGTTTATATTGGGTTAAAAGTTATTGATGAGTGTTCTTAAGGAAAAGGTATCATGTTTTAGATTATACAACATGTATGTACGAAGATTTTACTCAAATAGGCAAATGTAGAAATATTGCAAAACAATTAGTTATCCACAGGAGGAGCTCCGGAACAAAATGCGACAAATCCCATTTTGACAGTTTTAAATTCATTTTTTTCGCTATTTATACTCTACTATACCATACTGAGCGTCATATCGCGTTAAGAACCCAAAAAAACATTTTTTCAATTTGTCCATTTGCATCAAAGGCATCAAATGTATTGATATTTTCACAATTGACATACATTTTTGAGTGATTGGACTATGACCCGATAAATTTCATACGATTTTATAAGAACATTCAATTATTCGCTTCAAATATTCGTAGTTCAGAGACAATTATTTTTTTAGTCTAACCACTTCAGTTTAAACATGGGCTCAAAAAGTTAATAGCCAATGACGAAAATAATAATAAAGTAAAGTACTATTAGATTTACAGTGTTAGATTCTAAGTTGAGATACGAAACTATCTGTCAAAAACCGATAATTTCCAGTTATTAACATAAAAAACCGATGAATCCAAATTTAAAATGAATATGGTGACCGAATTTATAATTATTTTTATCTACTTTTCTATGGGAAAGAACTTTCCATAAATTTTAATAGTTTCAATCATTTATCAAACTACTTAAAGATAACTTTTTAAACAATGTTTTGTGTTTTGTGAAAAATTACTAAAAATTAGTCGGGTTTTGTTCTGGAGCTCTTTATCTGTTGTTAGAACTTATGTATATTTGTATATACATAATTTGTATATACATGTTGTTATATTTGTGTCTGTTCTTCAATCACGACAAAACTGCCAAACAGATCTTGATGAAATTTGCATAGAGTCAGTGCAAATTCTACTTGTATCCCGAAAAAGTAAAATATTTTTACGAAATAGAATGTTTTCCAAGCAAAATTTGAGTTGACGTGATGATATTAGATGGTGCAGTCTCTATTTTATTCAGAGATTGACGTTTCAAGCAATTTCTTTTGAGACATCAGGTTCTCATACTCAAAGGCTTAAACGGGTTGCGGCTACAGCTAGCATCAGTCATAAATTCCAAAAGCTAACCTCATAATTTTCATCCAGAAACATAGTTCGCTCTAATAAAACGTATCTAGATAGCAAACTATCCGTGACATATAGCTGATTGTCTGCCGATTAGTAAATCCAGTGTTTAGTTTGATCGGGGACAAATAACATCCATCAAAGGTTATCTCCCTGCCCCAACTATACACACACCACGGATGATCGGTTCATTTTAACCGTAATAGCGATTGCCTTTTGTTTTCATCGAGTTCTCAAAATCGATAATGAAATTATTACTCGCGATTGTGTTTGAATTTAAGTTAATTATTGGTACGTATTTAGGACATGGTTTTATGGGGTCCATATCGGCTCACATAAAATTCTAATTCATATTTTTTGTTTTACTACCGATTTTTGTTCATAATAATCACTCTTCATAATTTTATTTTTCATACTTTTTTTATTCATACATTTTTATTCCTACCAACGGTTGTCATAACAGTTAGTGATCATATTTTTTTTATTAATAATGTTACTACCAAGAACCAGTTTAAAATAATAATTTTATTTTTCAGATCTTTTTTCTTCATAACATTCAATGATCATATTGCTCTTATTAATAATTTTGTTACTAAGAAAATACTTCAACTCATAACGTCGTTGTTCAGAATTTCTTATTTCATAAAAGACAATAATCATAATTTTTATTTTAATAAAGGCAATACTCAAGGCAATACATCAGTCTTTGCGGTAGCTATTTAGATGTGGAACGTCTCCGGCGCTACGGGAAGTGCAGCCCCAACGCCCTCGCGTAACAAAGCGCAAACACGCATGCTCACCTCCACAGTCTCGGCTTTTTGGTCGCCTCCGGCGACCAGCCTCGGCCGCTCCGGCTCGCACGCTGTGAGCGCTTTGTCACGGTGGGCGAGGGCTGCTCTCCCTCCGCGCCTCCGGCTTTACAAAAACACTCTAGGGTCGATCCAATAAGACTACGTGGTTAAGGGGTCGACAAATAAGGTTTTGAACAAATTTGAAACTAAGTATGAGTTGTATGATAAAAATAGTTTAGTTTAGTTTAGTTACATATATAGCTACAGGTACACGCGTAATTTTTATAATTATGAATAAAAATAAATCTAAATAAAAAAATGTATGAATTTTAATAATAGTGATAAAGACGATGGATTATGTTGAGAAAATATACAAAACAAATAGATGTTTATCACTTCCAGTATTATGAATTTGAGTGATTCGGAACGATGAACATTAAGAACTTAGTATTTAGGAATAAAGATAGTTAGAATGAAAAATGTTATGATTTTCAATAATATGGATAAAAACACTTATGATTAAGAAATTTATTAAAACAAATATTAGAATAAAACACATTTATGAATATTAAAGTTATTTATTCGAATGATTATGACTTTCGATCATTAGTATAAGCAAATATATTAAAACAAATATTAGTAAAAACAAAGTGTATAATTAGTGATATTATGAATTTCAATGATTATATTTTTTAATATTTAGTTGTTAAAATTATTATGAAGAATGATCATTATGACTTAAAATGGTATGAGAAAATTTTTCGGACCTCCTACCTAGGGCTTGCCTAGGTATATATTCAGGGTCCCTTTGGAGTGTGTGACCATTCCTGTTCCACTTGCGAATGAAACTTTTAAGGTTAAAAAATAACTATTATAAAAATTAAAAGAGTTTGCTAAAGCAGTTTATGAATTACTAGTTATTTCACCCGCAAAAAGTTTTACAACTTTAAGATAAAAAGTAGGTATGTGTTTAACCTGACTGTACATCATCACCATGCCAAATTCCGACCAAATCCGTTCGAGCCGTTCTGTCGTGATGGAGGAACAAATATCCATACATCCTTCTATCTATCCAACCTCTCAAATTTATTAATCTCAAATATTAGTAGGACTAGCTATTCATCGCGTCTTAACCCACGCAAAATTAATCGTTCCGAACCCCTTTAAATCTATGATTCCCAATTAATAACACTCAAAGGAATACGTAACTATTTCTCATAACTCTTATTATACAACATACTAAGTCGCCCTACGACTTAACGACGACGTGATTTCAAACAATGCTATCCATATCCTTGTTAAATTGTAAGAAGCATCCGTCCATCCTCACAAATATTTTCGTTTATAATCTCATTACTATAAAAAACAGTTCATTGCTATTTTTGTGTGGATAAAACACAAAGAAAATAAAGAATTCAGACCGCATTTATAATTAACTAGCTTTTCCCGCGACTTCGTACGCGCACAAACATTATTTTTGTCACAGCCAGTCACTCATTGAACTTTTTCAAGAACTTTTATGCCAAGTATCACATCCGTGAAAGTATCACATCAAAGTAAGATTTTTCATAAAAAAGCATTAAATCATTCGATTCCCGTTCCCGTGGGAATTCCGGGAATTCCTTTCATAACACAGTCACTCTATGAAGAATCTTTATGCCAAGTATCATCATCCGTGTACGCAAGGAATAATATTTTTTCGAAAAACCAAAAATTCAACCCATTCCTGTGGGAATTTCGGGAATTCCTTTTATAATACAAACATAAACCTATCGAAAAACCTTTACACCAAGTATCACAAGCGTGCACTCAAGGAAAAATACTTTTTCACACAAACTAAAAAATCATATATTTTCTGTTCCCGTGGGAATTTTGTAAATTCCGTGCATGATACAACCTGTCACTCTTTGAGGAACCTTTGAGCTAAGTATCATATCCATACACTTAACGAAAAAGATTTTTCATACCAACCCAAAAAATCCAATAATTTCCGTTCCAGTGGGAATTGCGGGAATTTCTTCCTTAGTGCTCCCCCGTCTAAGGATTGCATGTTCTCATATCAGCTTTCTACGACCAGTAGTTTTGGCTGTACGTTGTCTGTAAGTCACTTAGTCAGTAACGGAAGAGTTTTATATATTAAGATTAAGAAGAAATATTTAAAAAAAATTAAGCATGAGACATCAAACGCAGTTCTAGTAGTAAAAACTCGAAAGAAGTCCTACTTTGCATTATATTTTATAAAATTAATTAACTAAACTTCTCTGGAATCACTCACTAATCTAATAGCTTTTAAAGCAATGATATCTTTAAATAGGGCTTGTCATAGGGCCAGGACTTATTTAAAAAAGGAAAGAGTTTTTCTTATATATCATTAAGCACGTAGGTTCCATAAACCATAAACGAGAAACTTTTACATAAGGATATTATTCGCAGCTGGCCGACTCAACCAAAAAATTGGAACATAAAAATTTAAGACCTCGTTCATAGTACACTTAACCCAAAATTTGTTTAACTTTGTATTTCTTTAACGATACTTTCGTCGGATCGTTTACCCTTCCACCTACATTGCAATGGGTCCCAAGGACCGACAAGTGGCGAAATAAATTTTTATCATCCCAGTGGCCGATCCGACAAAAGGTTATTTGGTTGGGGTTAACCGATTTGTTGGTTTATTTAGCTGTACTTTTGTATCTAAATATTGATTTGAAACTAAAATATGTGAAGTATTTTATTATTTTACGTAGTCTAGAGTGTGCTTATTAGTTTTTTAAATATTATATACTTTAACACAATAACAGATTGTACATTGCATTCTCATCACATAAAACGTAATCAAAATATTTAAAAGTTAAAATTGAAATTTTCATATTAATAAGAGTGATCATTAGTGGTGAAAATATTTTTACCGAAGCCAGAAATTATAAAACACTGTTAATGGAGTAAAAGCTTTTAACTCAACTGTTTGCAATTTAATTCAAATACAACTAAAGTTATAGTTTCTTCATTTATCAAAAACGAACCTGTTAACTTAGGTATTACGAGTTAAAAAATAAACATGAAGAATAAAGTTTTAAAAACTAAAACCCGACTACTGAAAACACGCTCTAAAAATACGAAACAAGAAAAAAGTCTCCGCTTAAATATTTATGTATTTGCGTCATGCTGATAGAGATAATCAACAAATGCAGGGCATTAAAAAAACCGACTTCACATCAACACTTTGGACGACTAATAATGTCATCGACGTAAATTTCCGATATCATAAATATTGTTTCAAAAATTTGAAATTTTTAATGAAGTACCCAACCAATTTCGATGAAATTTATATGGGACCAACTATGAAGTATCCTCTATCATATGAATCAATAATTTCATTCAATAAATTCATTTATAATTGTCTGAAATATCGTGTAAAAAAAAATTATATTAATATGTTAAAATGGTTGCCGTGATCGTATGCCACTTTTATTTTATTTTATTATTATAATTAATCTATTTTGCTATAAAAAACAAAATAAAAATTTTGAAAAAACCACGACGCGACGGTTAATAAGTAATTGAAAAAGAATAAAATAATAAAAAATCCCCCGACTGAAATGATTTATGTGACGAGAGATAAATAACGTGAAAAGCTTTTTTAAAAGTTCACTTGATTTCACACAGAGTCGGTCATATTATGAACAACATACTATTCGTTTTCATAGCACTTCCCTACGCTTACCTATTCGGTTCTCGAAGATGTGGATGTCGCAATAACATAGGTATTCAACTCCCTATGAACTTTATAAGAAGAGCAAGAAAATCCGTCTGGGGCTGCCATTGAATGAATTCGTTTTGTAGTTTTATATTGAAATTTAAAATATTGATGGCAGCCCTCGACGGACTTGTTATTGTGACATCTACATCTTCGAGAACCGAATAGGTAAGCGTAGGGAAGTGCTATGAAAACGAATAGTATGTTGTTCATAATATGACCGACTCTGTGTGAGATCAAGTGAACTTTTAAAAAAGCTTTTCACGTTATTTATCTCTCGTCACATAAATCATTTCAGTCGGGGGATTTTAAATTATTTTATTCTTTTTCAATTACTTATTAACCGTCGCTTCGTGGGTTTTTCAAATTTTTTATTTTGTTTTTTATTTCAAACGTTTTAAAGAGCATAATATAGGTACCATACATTACATCACACAAAACCTCGTTCCTCATCAGCCCTCTAATGTCCCCACCACCGCTGGAAAACCCATGTAGTTTATTTAAATACATAGTGAAGTATTATAATAAGTATTTACAACTCAACTTTGCTGGTGGCTGGGGCTTTGTTTTAACGTAACTCGATATCATAATATTACGTAGAATGGTTTGTGCAAACCAATGTTACCATTTTTCAAAACCACTGGTCCGATTTTAATGCGGTTTTCAGTGATGGCTTTGGATATTTAAGAACATTATACCAATCAAATGCAAAGCGATAATTGAAAATGGCATTCAAATCGGACCAATGGTTTGCAAACAAATATTTACTGCAGCACCCCCTGGTGAGTTGTTACCGCTACACCTATCTAAGAACATGCACCAATCAAATCCAAAGCGATTACTGAAAACCGCATTAAAATCGGACCAATGGGTTTGCAGATAAACGGTAATGTAATGTATGTGCGCGTTGGGAGAGGCCTACGTCCAGCAGTGGACTAGCGCGGGCTGAGATGATGATGATGATGATGAATGTATGTAGGTAGATCTTATATTACTATAAGGGGGTACATACAAAACAGATTTTGTAAGCACCAGCAGTTGCGAATAAACTGTCAACTGATTCCCTGTGTTTCCTTTGTTATCCCGAGTGAGTGCTATACCAAGTCCCGTAGGAGTCTTAAGATTGTTTAGTGGCGACGAAACGGCGATTGAACTTACGTGGTTGTGTTTTTTTTTAAATAAACCAAAATGTCAATTGGTAAAATTGCAGAATTCAACATACATTCGGACAGTTGGAACTTATACGTGGAACGTTTGGAACAATATTTCATTGTGAATAAAATAAGTGATGAGTTCAAAGTGCCTACGTTAATTACAGTCATGGGTTCACAATGCTATGAGTTATTAGTGGACTTATGCACGCCGGAGAAACCATCGACAAAAACGTTCAAACAATTATCGAACATTCTGGAATGTCATTTACAACCGAAGCCGAGTATTCTCGCGGAGCGTTATAAGTTTAGACAAAGAAACCAAATGAAAAGTGAAACAATAGCGGAGTACGTAGCAGTCCTAAAAAAGATGTCAAAAAAATGTGAATTTGGGTCTTGGTTGGAAGATAGTTTGCGGGATCAATTTGTGTGTGGCATCCACTGCGAATCTATTAGACAGAGACTATTCCAGGAGGATAGCCTGGACTTTTCCAAGGCGTTTCGGTTGGCAAGTAGTGTGGAAGCGGCGGAAAGGAATGCAGCGGCTGTGGAGGGTAGCTATAATGTGACGGCGGCGTGTCAGGCGGTAGCGGCGACAGCGACGAGGCGGTGGCAGGCGGCGCGCGCGGGCGCAGGCGCCGGGCCGCGCGTTGGCCGCGCCGCGGGTGCCGCGGTGGCGTCGTGCGCCGGGCCAGGGCCCACGCAGGGTATGCGGTGCAAAGTGAACAGCGGGTGGACCGCAGCGGCGCCGGTGGCGGCGGAGGCGGCGGTTGGCATACCGGCAAGACGGCGATCGGGCGGGGCTCCGTGTCGCGCTTGTGGCGGTCAGCACAGCGAGCTGCAATGCAGATTTGCGCGCTATGTGTGCAGAGCGTGCAGGCAGCAGGGTCACCTGCAGCGGGTGTGCCCCGAGGTGACGCGGCACCACAACGTCGACGTGGTCGAGACGACCTCGGAAAGTGAAGGAAGTGACGAGGTAATTGTAATCGAAATGAACTCTTTAACTTTAGAACAATGCAAACCTTTTGTTTTAAAAATGAACGTGCAAAATAAATGGATTAATATGGAGTGTGACACGGGTAGTGCAGTGTCGTGCATTAGTTACGAGTGCTATGAAAAATATTTAGGTGACTTAAAATTAGATTGTTGTAATTTAATATTAAAATATTATACGGGAGAAACTGTGCGACCCGTGGGAGTAATCAGACCATTAGTTCGATACAATGGGCTTGAAAAATATTTGGAACTGTACGTAGTACGCGATGCTAAGACTGCTTTATTGGGAAGACAATGGATACTGGAATTAAATATAAGTCTTCCGAATTTTACAATGAATAGTTTAAATTATTTAGAAAATTATAATTTTAATATTAATAATTTCAGTTCCAAATACTGTGAAGTGTTTGCGGACGGCCTGGGACGGTTCACCGGCGGCGCGGTGAGCATACATTTGCGGGAGGGTGCGCGGCCGGTGTTCATGCGCGCGCGGCCGCTCGCCTCCTACGCGCTGCGGGCGCCGGTGGAGCGCGCGCTGGATCAGATGGTGCGCGACGGCATCCTCACACCCGTCGAGCGCTCCGACTGGGCCACGCAAATCGTGCCGGTGATGAAAAAAGATGGCAGTGTTCGGATTTGCGCCGATTACAAGTTGACATTAAATAAGGTAATCGAGATTGACCGTTACCCTCTACCTCGTACCGAAGATTTACTAGCACGGTTGCACGGGGGCCAAATGTTTAGTAAAATAGATCTTTCCCAGGCGTACGCACAATTTGAACTAGATGAAAGTAAGAAATACACGGTTATTAACACTCACAGGGGACTTTTCATGTTTAATCAATTAGTATTCGGTCTGTCATCGAGTCCAGGCATCTTTCAAAAGCGGCTAGAGCAATTATTTGCCGATTTACCTTATGTAGGCGTATTTTTAGATGACGTTATAATAACAGGTCGAAACAATCAAGAACATTTAAATAATTTATACAGCGTTTTTGAACGTTTGAAAAATAATGGTCTGAGAGTAAAGAAAGATAAATGTGAGTTTTTCAAAGAGTCTATTAATTATCTTGGGCATATAATTAACAAACAGGGCATACAAACTTGTCCAGAAAAGGTAAAAGCTATAATGAACACAGGGGCGCCAACGAATGTTTCTGAACTTAGATCTTTCATAGGGATGGTCATGTATTATGCTAAATTCATTAAAAACGTAAGTAGTATTTTAGCACCGTTATATAATTTACTGCGGAATAATGTGAAGTTTATTTGGGGCACGGAATGTGAAAATGCCTTTAATACTATTAAGGGAAAGTTAAGTTCGAGTGAAGTATTAGTACATTATTCGAATGACTTGCCGTTGATACTGACGGCGGACGCGAGCAGCGTGGGGGTGGGCGCCGTCATCTCGCACGGCACCCCCGAGGGCGAGCGGCCGATAGCCTATGCGTCGCGTTCACTGACGGCGGCCGAACGCGCCTACTCGCAGATAGACAGGGAAGCGTTAGGCATAGTATACGGAATAAGAAAATTTCATCAATATCTGTATGGTCGTCGGTTTACGTTAAGAACGGATCATAAACCATTAACATATATATTCGGCAATAAGGCAGGTATTCCTATTATGGCTGCGTCACGATTACAACGATGGGCTGTATTTTTTTTTTTTTTTTTTATAAAATATGGATGGGACGTTTGTCTTCCATGACACCTGATGTTAAGTGAACATGAAGACTAAGGTGGTACACGTCCATCCACGAGAAACCTATTCACTCGACGCTTAAAAGTACTAGGACTATACTGGTCAGGGAAAATAGACGCAGGCAGTTCATTCCAAACCTTGGCGACCCGTATCAAAAAGGAACTGTCAAAGCGCTTAGTTCGACTTTTCGGAATATCAACCACATACGGATGGAAGTTCTGTCTGCGTCTAGTAGTCCGATGGTAAAAGGGTGAGGGTTCAATTTGTTCAAACAGAGCACTCGCGCACTCACCAAAATGTATTCTGTAGTACACGGTTAAACAGGCAACCTTACGACGATGCTCTAGGGTCTGTAGTTTTTTGGTCGTAAGGTCGCCGTTGTTAATTAATTTACGGGCTCTTCGGTCAACGGAGTCCAGCGCTTCTAGTTGATATTTGGCTGAACCATCCCAAAGATGACTGCAGTACTCCATGCATGATCGCACTTGAGCTGTATATAAATTAAGAAGCTGTGCAGGGCTGAAGTACCGCCGTACCTTCGAGATGATTCCCAACTTTTTCGAAGCTACTTGAGCCATGGACACAATTTGTTGACCGAAGTTCAAACTAGATGTTATAGTTACGCCTAAAAGCCCTAGATGGTCAGTGATGGGGACAGATACATTTTGGAAAGTGGGCGTTAATGTGAAGGTGCTCTTTTTTGCGGAGAATAGACACGCCTGAGTTTTGGACGCGTTGAATTTGACCAAATTCGACTCACCCCAATCGGATACTTTCCGTAAGGTCAAATCAACGCGCTCAATCATTGACTTTCTTAAACTTTGAATTTCACGGGGGCTCGCTCGCGCATTGGATACGTATCTCTCTACAACAGTGCTGTCATCAGCATAACTAATAATGCCCGGTGTCAAAAGGTCATTAATGTGCAGCAAGAATAATGTTGCAGAGAGAACAGATCCCTGAGGTACCCCGGCATTAATTGCCATTTGGTCGGAGGAGAAGCCATCTAAGACTACTCGAATTGACCGTTCCCTCAGAAAAAGTCGTTCTTGCCGGTTACTAACGATGACGTACGAACTGCAACTAGTAAAGACAAATTACTGAGCAAGCTCATACTATATGTTCAGTCGGGGTGGCCGTTAGCTTGTCCGGAGGGTGACCAGTATAAACCTTATTACAATAAACGTACTGAAATATATATAGACAGAGGTTGCTTAATGTGGGGCTACAGGGTCATCATACCGTCTACGCTACGTAATGTTATTTTACAGCAGCTTCACGCGAGTCATATGGGCATCGTTAAGACTAAGTCGTTAGCGCGGAGCTACGTGTGGTGGCCAAACATCGACTCTGACGTGGAAGCGATGTGCCGGCAGTGCGTCACTTGCGCGGCGGAAGCACAGGCACCGCCGCGGGCTCCGCCGAGTCCGTGGACCTATGACCGGCGTCCCTGGAGT
Organism: Stenoptilia bipunctidactyla; assembly: GCA_944452665.1. Taxonomy (NCBI): domain Eukaryota; kingdom Metazoa; phylum Arthropoda; class Insecta; order Lepidoptera; family Pterophoridae; genus Stenoptilia; species Stenoptilia bipunctidactyla. The sequence goes on along the minus strand of OX101728.1, from coordinate 1,245,635 downwards.
AGGATTCACTTAGATTTTTTAGGCCCAATAGTTAACAAAACGTTTTTAATACTAATAGATTCGAGTACGAAATGGTTGGAAGTGTTTGAAATGAAACGGACGAACGCGACGTCAGTCATCAAAATTTTAAGGTCGACTTTCGCACGGTTTGGTTTACCAACTGAGGTAGTTTCTGACCGAGGACCACCTTTTACAAGCTGTGAATTTAGAGATTTTTTAACAAAAAATGGAATAGGGCAATCTTTTTCACCGGTATATCACCCGGCTTCAAATGGTGCGGCGGAAAACGCAGTAAAGTTATGCAAACGGGCAATCAAGAAAGCCATTCGGGAGTCAGTGGACCTGGACGCTGCGTTACAGACCTTCCTTTTGTCGTACCGAAACAGCGTCCATAGTAGTACAGGAGAGAGCCCGGCGATGTTGTTACAGCGACGTGCGCTGCGGTCCCGCCTCGACCTGCTGCGCGGAGAGCGCGCACGCGAGGACAGCGTGCGGCGCGCGCAGGCGCGGCAAGTGCAGCACGCCGGCGGCGTACCTCGCCACCTACTCGTAGGCGACTTAGTCAGTGCTAGAAATCACGGTCAGGGTAACGATAAATGGATAGATGGCAAAGTTGTGGGTAAAGAAGGGTCCAGAAGGTACATAGTAGATAGGGGTGACGGTCAATTCATTCATCGCCATATTGACCAAATAAGGCGCAAATCTAGACACTCGCTAGCGATTTGCCCAGAAGGTGATGAGGGAGCCGGCGCGCAACCGGATGAGAAGGAGCATGTTGGGATATATACCGAGGTGGCACAAGAAGGGATCAGTGGGGAGGATGAAGGTGTGCTCGATGGTCCCTCGGAGCTCATAACCGTTTCTGAAGGTGCGCGTGACTGTAGCACAGAGCTTACTCGCACAGATGAACCCATAACTAAATTATCTTCTCCCCAGCCTCCGATGAACCGTCCCAAGCGTCACAAAAGGCCTATATTGCGGTATGGAATCGATCAGTAATAATTTGTTTAATTAATAATAGGAAATTAGATTTAAGTAAACTTAAAATAAAAAAAATTATGTGTAGTCTTTAGTACTTGTATTATATACATATGTAATGAGGGGTGCCTATTTAAGTGGGGAGGTGTAATGTATGTAGGTAGATCTTATATTACTATAAGGGGGTACATACAAAACAGATTTTGTAAGCACCAGCAGTTGCGAATAAACTGTCAACTGATTCCCTGTGTTTCCTTTGTTATCCCGAGTGAGTGCTATACCAAGTCCCGTAGGAGTCTTAAGATTGTTCAGGTAACATTGGCTTTTACAAACAATTGTTTACTGCAGCGCCCCCTGGTACGTTGTTATCGCTACACCTATCTAAGAACATGCACCAATCAAATCCAAAGCGATTACTGAAAACCGCATTAAAATCGGATCAGTGGTTCTGGAGATAAATGGTAACATTGGTTTGCACAAACACCCTCTCACCCCAAACGCATATACCGTCTCCGTTCCGTCGTGGGTAATAAAAGGTGGCATACGACTACGGATATTCTTTAAATATATCCTTATCAACATGACGTACTTTTTTTTAGTTCTTTACTACGCTTATTTTAGAGTAATAATGTTACGCACAGTACAAAAATGTTTTTCGTTCTTTACTTTAAGTCCCCTAGAGGGCGCTGCAGTCAATTTAACGTATCGTTATGTAGCCTATAACCAGCGGACTTCCAACGTCACCAATCATTTGTCCAATTATGATTACTATTTTAGAAGATCTGAGGGAACAGATGAACATCCATACCCACATACATACATACAGGTCAAAATTATAACTTTCCTTTTTGCTTCGCCATATAAAAATGTGAATAGCAATTAATGAATTTCAGAATGTGGAAAAATATTTTTGTTTAAATGTAAAGTATTAATCAAAACGCTACATTTATTTTTCACCAGAATAGAAGAAGATATCAAAGCAAACAATTATATTCAAAAATCATGAAAATATATGTTATATTATTTTGTTTTTAATCAATACTTGACTCATATAAAATATGTTTTTGTAAATAAAATAAACATAATATTTTTCCTGATCTCTCAATCCAATCTTTTAAGTGTCGTGTGAATAGGTTTCTCATTGGTGGACGAGCGCCAGCTTAGTCCTCATGTTCACTTTTCACCAGGTGGCATGGACCACCAACCATTTGCTTCTTGTGTTAAAAAAATATACATAAAATTAAAAAAAGGAGCAATTGTTATTCCCTTGTCTCTGCCTACCCCAAGGAGAGACAGGCGTGAGGCTATGTATGTATGTGTTAAAAAAAGAGTATTTAAATCTTTAATACCTACCATTTTTGCAAAAGCTAGTTGCTTTCTAGGTCACAGCAGGTGCAGATGTGTCTCCTAGCTGGGGCTCGGATTAGCTGTTTTTTGCACGGGTTTATTCATGGTATTTGTTTCTCGAGTACTGTATGGAAAAGCGAGCTTCAATACAAAATGTTTTGTAAAAATGTGTTAGTCGAAGAAATCGGAAATTCTTGAAGAGATCCTCCTATTAGTTTTCATTTCAATAAAATATTATAATATCAATCTTTTCATGGTTAAGTGCATAAATTGACATGATTATCAAAATTATACTTATCAATTCTTTTGACATACCTTCTCCTAGAACAGTAGCCAATCTCTCACTCAGAAATTTGATAATGATTAGATATTGTAATATGGAGTATTTTATTGTATTTGTGAGACAAAAAGGAAATAAAGGTAATCAACGTAAACACAATGCCAATTTGTCAAAAACACGAATAATTGCAAAATCTTGCAATCTATAATTATCTAATACCTTTTTATTACTGCCCGATATACTACATCACAATTAGGTAGTAGTACATTTGGGCGAGCCCGAGTTTTATATTGCTGGGAAGCCCCCTAAGCCTTCTGATTTGAAATAACGAAAAATACAGAAACATATCACTAGATAACTGAAAAAAATATGCTAAATAAAATTATCACCCGATCAGGTTTCGAACCTGGGACCTCTCGTTTGCCGGAGGAGTGCTCTTCCACTGTGCTACCGGGGTCTGGCAACAAGTTTAGCTGCAAATGACGAACAAAAAATGAAGACCACGTTGGCGCTGGGGTAACGCTGTCTGCCACTCTGTCTGTGTGGGTTTGATTCCCGCACGGAACAAGAAAAAAAATTTCCATGTCTGGGTGTTAATCTATTTATGTATTTATATTCTAAGTTCCCCCCTACTTCGCTACATGGTATCCCATAACTCAAGCTATGCTATGCTTTATATTATAAAAATGATAGGCAACTAGTATTAATTAGGCTAAACAATAAAACAATAATAGTAGATTATGTAACAAGTGAGCTAAGTTGCTAATTAATTAGCAACGCTCACGAGTTACATACGACGTTTTTCAACACACTTGTGAGTAAAAGACAGACAATACGTGTTCATAAAATAACAAACATACTTGATAACAAAGCTGTGAATTGTGATTGAAAAATGGCGCCGAACCTCGCGCATGCGCGTAGGTTTTTTTTCCGCCAAATGTGTCAATGTCTGTATAGCATATACAGCCTATATTAAGTGAAAATGTTTAATTTGGAGTGGTAAATGCAAATATTTAAATATTTTATAACAAATTATTGTAAATTGTGAATAATTTGTTTGATATACAAATTTGTTTTACTAATATAAGGCGCAAACATTTAAAAATGTATATGGATTTGAAGTGGTATAAAATCTCTTTGTTGTTTCTGAAAATATTTAATGTGTAACCCGGACCAATAAAATATGCTCTGTTTACTCGCATGTAATTTGCACAAAGGTACAAGTCAACTTTGTAGGATTCATTATATTATGCACTAGGGTATAATATATTATGCACGCGTGACTTATAGCCCAGTTTATAGTTCTAAATTCAATAGAATAACGCTCACTTTACGAGCAAGTGTGTTGAAAAATACAATAATTATTTTTATTCATTGTTACCAAAATCCGAATCCAGCAATTCTATATGGAATGAATCGTCAGTCACTGGTATCGCTGTTTCCTACGTTAGTTATAAAAGTATCAATATTTTTATTTTTATCTATATTCAAATATGAAATTTCCAAAATCTCAATTACAACAACCACCAACAACCGTTCAATCGACAACAGTGACACCAGAATAAGTTGCCATATAAAAAGTTTTCAAAAACTCCCATTGTCTACTTTCGTTAGACGGTTCGTAACACGAACTGAACTCCTATACATAAAAAAACATAAAAAAAGATGTGTATATGATAATGGGTAGTAAAGTTCTTGAGTATGTTAGTTTTATATTTATATGCTGTAGATATAGCGTAAATCGCTTTTCATAACTTATTTGTCTTTCAGTGGTGAGGACCTATAATTGGCCCACTAACTCTATTACTGTTAACTAGAATTGATATTTTGGCTGTTGGTTTTCCTATTACAAATAAAAAAATAAAAAAAAAATACGTTTGCCATAATTTTTTCCTTAATAATAAAACTGCAAGCTTCTCTTTATGATTCTGGACAAAGAGGATATTACAAGGTAATTTGCTAACCTTGCCAGTAACATGCGGCACAAACGAAGTATTATTTGATTGTGTATTCTTAATTCTTAGAAGTTCGATTTTTGCTCCGATCCAAGGTATTGCAGACATCAATAAGTACCTGATATTCAATAATGCGCCTTCACACGTTCTTCAGGAAAATGTCGTGACATAAGGGCAGGATTGACAACAAAGTGACTCAATAACGATTCCAATTTGTTTTTATCATTTTATTCCAATATCTTTTCACATTTTTAATTTAATTTAATTTTAATTTTATTTCTTTTTATAAATTAAATCAATGTTTTTTACACAATTTAATTAATTATTATTTATTTATTATTTTAAACATTTGAATTTATTTTAAGAATTATTTCATGATATTGATTTTTATAAGGTATTTGTATATAAAATTCAATAACGCTCCTCTACTTCTAAGCTGTAGCAGAATACCAGCGCTTTACTCTCTGAGCAAAAATGCTGAACGCTGAGTTGCGGCTTTTTCACCCTCATTATTATTATTATTTTGTCTAAATTATCTTTTGTAATATGTGTGTGTTTGTGGCAATCAATAAATGAATCTAACTATCTATCTTTTGAGCTGTACCCTAAAAATGTCAAAAAGTTTTATTCAGAATAAGAATTTTACAGAGTATTTGATGACGTCATTATAAACTTCGCCTTTAATTAGTTGTTGATAGTTGTTAAGTTGTTGAATAAGATTACAGTAGATGAAGGATAAAATATCTCTCAGCACTCTTTTTCAGTTAGAAATTATACGAATTAATACAAATTGGTACAAGCACACAATAGAAACACCAAAATTCTGCTCACTGCTGGATTACTAGTATTTTGATAACTTCGTATTAGTAGTTTATGTGTACTGTTTCAAAACAAAGCCAAAGTTGATAGTTTGGTTGTATTTGTATCGAACAACGCGAAATCTAAACAAATTATATGACGCAATCCGTGAATACAAACGCCTTTCGAAAAAGGGAAAAAGTTAGTGAAATGAAGTGGCATACTAGTACAACATCTTTCGTGGACATTGAAAGTTTTAAAACGGTCTATATCATTCAATATTTTTTTTAATAAACCATCTTCAAGGCGGGTCACTTTCCTGTATGATACCGAGAATGTACCCTGATCCTTACGATGTATACTCGTTTTAGTATGGACTATGAGGCAAAGAAGTCACCCTGATAAATGAATAGTAATTGGCGGTCTCCCATCTTTGTATGGTCAGTCAGCATCAAAAGTCGATGAACACATTGACATTTTCAAAGTCGCTATTCATCATATTGCCTAAATAACGACTAATATTGACTTGCTTTTATGTTTTATTATAACAACTATATCTAAATATAAGTAATTCGATATAAGTCGTTGTCGCAGCGCTCCAGAAGATTCAGTTTATGTTTAAGTTGTACCTAATTGTACCTACTACTTTAATTGTCGTGCTAGGGTTTATAGTATTATGCAGACCATAATTTATTACTTTATATAGCTTAACTCATCATATCAATCTATTAATTTCTATTTTTATATAAGTACCTAACATACGTAGCCTTTATATTTATCACAGCCAACTTTATAAAATTGACTTTGCTATTTTGTTCTGGTAGGCGCACTAAGCTCATATTCTTTATGATAACTGTCAAAACTTACTTGCATTTCTGATCGCGACCTATAACGACGTCATCTTATCTTTACTGTAAAATTTTCTACTGCAACCTTTGTAAAACGACAATTAAAGATTTTTATTGAGATTGGGAGTTTTAGTTGGCACCTTTATGTATCAAAAACATAAAATGGTGGCCCATGAGGGGAAATAAAAACCGAAGAATCTACAAGTAGCCAACGAGAAATTGAGGAAGTCAAATAATTGACAAGTTTCGAGGACTAAATTCAAGAAGCAACAAAGGACAATAACTGCAATAAGTCGAAATAAGGATAAAGTGGTCGGAAGGAACAGTGATAACTCTAAAATATTACACCTCTGCAGCCACGCCAGACGAAAGTTAAGTGTCTTTCCTATAGTCATATTCCGCATTCCTTAATCCATTCATAAATTTAATAATTGTTTTTACCGTGCACAAAGTATTTACATACGTAATTAGCTATAAATATCAGTGTCTGTTATTCCTAATCTCAATTTAGTTTCAATTAGATCAAATATTGCATCATCCCATTTACTTAGATCTACCGTCAATAAAATTAATAATTATTAATTTTCGATTAAAATTCAATCCTTTTCTATTTAATTCCTTATTATTATAGTAAATTAATTTAGATTTCATTTCAAGTCGTATTGCCTAGTTTATTATATTTTTTTTTAACGTCTTTTGCCGAACATTTCCAGGTCAACCTATAAGGTCTAAAGGTCAAACATAAAAAATATCAAATACAATCAAGAGTATTAGATCATATAATATAAATATAAGGATTTCAACCCTTAAGTAACCGAAAGGAGGAGCGTGAGATATTTTATATTTTATATCCAACTTTAATTTATTCAAGTAAGTACTAATTGATCGATTCTGACTCACAATGTCGACTGAAAATACAGAAACAATGAAAAGGCAGCTTAAGGAGCTTATTATGAAAAGAATTTCCGTTAAGGGACAAATAACGAAGTTTAAAAATTATTTAGCTGTTATATCTACTAAAATGGAATTAAATAACATTGAATTGTCCGAATTAAAATTAAGACTTATAAAATTTAAGGCATTGTCAGTCAGATTTGATGACTTGCAAAGTGAAATTGAGATTCTAAATTCCGTTAATATGAATGAGGAGATTGATGAGCGTGACAGCATCGAGGGAGAAATAATTCTAAGTATTGCCACAGCTGAAAGCCTTATTGATACTTTCTCAAAGCTCCTTCAGAGCGAACAACGACGCAACTCTGCTGTGGATGCTTCGTGCGGTCACGACCATCAACAAGACATTGGTTTAAGACTTCCTCAGATAAGTATATCCAAGTTCGATGGCGCGTATTTTCGCTGGCTAGAATTTAGAGATACTTTTGAAAGTCTTATACACAAAAATGAGCGTATTTCTCTCATAAACAAGTTTCATTATTTAGTATCGTATCTAGAGGGCGACGCGGCTCGAATTATTGCTAATCTCGAAGTATGTGTCGCGAACTATAATGAAGCTTGGAGTTTGTTGTGTAACCGTTACAATAATAAGAGAGTTTTGATCAATTTCCATTTAAGCTCATTATTCAATACTAAACAAATATTACGTGAATCGGAGAGGTCGTTGCGTTTCTTGGTGGATCATATAACGAAAAACTTACGCGCTTTGGCCAGCTTAGGACAACCAACGGATAAATGGGATATTTTGATAATTTATATTGTTTCTTCCAAGCTAGATAGTCATACCTTAATAAAGTGGGAGGAGCATCGCAGTTCCATTGTGGGTGACGTACCTACATTGGATCAGTTTAACAAATTCCTCATAGATCGTGCCGACGTGCTAGAGTCAATGAATCGTAACAAGGGCGAAGGGACTAGCAAGCCGATGACGTCACAACCTCGTTCTGCTCCCCCGGTCCCAACCAATAATACCTACAAAAACAAACAAAATATGTACGTAAAGTCGTTTGCTGTCGTTCACAAGAAGCCCACGGCGCGTCTTACTTGTATAATCTGCGATGGCAACCACAGAATCTATGACTGTCTTACATTTAAGGCGAAGGGCATTGATGAAAGAATGACTGAGGTAAAACGTTTTAAGTTATGTACTAATTGTCTTAGGCAGGGTCATTCTGTAAACGATTGTAGAATGGGTCCCTGTCGTGAATGTCAAGCTAAATACAATACACTTCTCCATCGTCCTACATCTGTCGTTAATCAGATCGTTACAACAAGCGAGACATACGAAACCATAGCTAATCTTTCTACTCAATATACAAATGAAGTTATCTTATCTACTGCTCTAATAGAGGTGTCGAATCCATTTAACCATCAAAAGGTAAAGGTTCGCGCCCTATTAGATTGTGGCAGTCAGTCGTCATTTATAACCGAATCATTAAAAACTAAACTGTCTCTTAAAACTAATTCTATTGACTCACTAAAGGTGATAGGAATAGGCAACAATTGTTCCAATCATGTAATTGAAACAAGTAATATACAATTAAATTCACTAAATTCTAATTTTAGCATAACTTTTTCATGTTTAGTGCTTAAGGTGTTAACCAGTTACATACCAAAAACTGTCATCAACGTCAACAATATTAATCTGCCAGCAGATATAAAGTTAGCTGATCCTAAGTTTAATCAACCTGCTCCGATCGACGTCCTAATCGGTGCTGATTTATTTTGGGATTTAATTAGCAACGAGCAACGTGTTTTGGGTCAAAATAAACCTATGCTAATTAATTCCAAATTAGGATGGATAGTATCCGGACCTATATATACAAAATCACAAGAACGTAACGTATACTGTAATCATATTCTTAATAATAACAATAATAGCGATAAAAATATAGATCATTTGTTGACTAAGTTTTGGGAAATAGAAGAAGTGCCAAATTCAATAGTTGCTAATGAAAATGATCAGTATTGCGAGAATCATTTTATTGAACACACAAAACGAGATAGTAGTGGTAGATTTATTGTTAAATTTGCATTCAAAGATAATCCTGATTGTTTAGGAAGCACGTACAATCTAGCAAAAAGACGCTTTGTCAATTTGGAGAAACGGTTTAAACGCAACTCTATACTAAAGGTAGAATATACACAATTTATTAACGAATATCGTGAACTAGGTCATCTTACTAAATGTGATTATTATTTTAAACCTAACCCCTCTTATTATCTATGCCATCACGCTGTTTTCAAACAAGACAGCGAGTCAACCAAGCCGCGAGTCGTCTTCGATGGCTCTGCGCGTTCATCCTCGGGCTATTCGTTAAATGATATCGTTAGAGTGGGTCCTAACGTCCAAGACTCAGTATTTTCAATATTAATCCGTGCACGTCAATATAAATACCTACTTACAGGCGACATCGAAAAATTTTTTAGGCAGGTATTTTTGGATAAAGAGCATCAAAACCTGCAGTTAATACTCTGGAGAGAGGATGAGTCTCAGCCCCTGCATACGCTTCGTTTAAACACAATTACCTACGGCACGGCTGCAGCTACCTACCTCAGTACTAGGTGTTTACGACAGTTGGGCGACGACCTGCACGATGAGCGCATAAAAGATATAATCAGAAGAGACTTCTATGTCGATGACCTTATTACAGGTTCAGATTGCCCTCAGGAACTAAAGTACATAAGAGATTCAGTCTCTCAGGTATTAAGCTCAGGGTGCTTTAATTTACGAAAGTACAAAAGTAACCTAACATCTATATTTAACGATATTGTACCTACAAAACAAGATGATCTAACTATCAGTGAGTCAGCCAGCACCTTAGGGCTAGGTTGGACTCCCTCTACCGATATGTTTTATTTTAATATCAAAAACTTTTCACAAGATTCTAGCATAATTATAACTAAGCGTATTATTATGTCAAACTCTTTTAAGATATTCGACCCGCTAGGTCTCCTAAGCCCGGTAGTAATTTTACCTAAAGTTCTCCTACAAAGGCTTTGGAAGTTAGAGTTGAACTGGGACGAAGCCGTACCCGACGTAATCAAAAACGATTGGGTTGCATTTTGTTGTAATATAAAATCACTTCCTAATTTACAGATACCGCGATTAGTTCTTACTAACAATTCATCCAAGTGTATTGAATTGCACACATTCAGCGACGCCTCCCAAATCGCGTACGGGGCGTGCGTGTATGTGAGATCTATTGATCCCTCCGGTGTAATTAGCGTGAAGCTGTTATGTGCTAAATCTAAAGTAGCTCCGGTGAAGACCATGACAATCCCACGTCTAGAGTTGTGTGCTGCGTTGCTTGCCGCGAAGCTTTATAAATCTGTCATCAATTCGATTAGGTATCGGCCGGGAAGAGTAGTTCATTGGTGTGACTCTACCGTAGCTCTAAGCTGGATAAAAGGTGATCACACTAAATTAAAAATATTTGTAGCGAATCGTGCTAGCGAAATTATAGAACTAACACACCCTACTGACTGGCGATACGTACCTACTGATCTCAATCCAGCAGATCTTATCTCACGTGGCGTCAATGCAAATGAACTAATTTCAATGGAGTTATGGTGGTGCGGTCCTAAATTTTTATTACAAAATGAGTGCCAGTGGCCTATAATTAAACCTACTTACAGCTTTGATTCATTGCCAGAAGTTAAATCAATGTGTGCAAGTAATGTGGAGACCTTAATTAATTTTGATAATTATTCTTCATTAACGAGACTAAATAGAGTCTTTGCTTATTTGTTAAGATTTGTAAATAATATAAAACAGTCATGTACTAAGCGTTATGGTACTCTATCAACTGATGAACTCAACGAATCATTTACCCTACTTTGTTCAATGTCTCAATCTCAGTCCTTTCCTATTGAATACGACTTAATGAGACGAGGTAAAGAGCTAAATAAATCTAGTAAAATCCTATCTTTATCTCCATTTTTAGATTCAGCCAATCTAATAAGAGTCGGCGGGCGTTTAGACGCCTCAGCATGCACCTATGAACGTAAACATCCAATATTGCTTCATTCTTCACATACACTTACAAAACTGTATTTTAAAAGGGCACATATACATAATCTACATGCTTCTCCACAGTTGTTGTTAGCTACAGTACGGGAGACGATATGGCCAGTCAACGGCCGCGTGCTGGCACGGCGTACAGTCAATAACTGCGTACGATGTAGGCGCCTCCGCGGCAAAACGCTCTTTCCAAAGATGGGTGACCTACCGTCTCAGCGGGTGACGCCCGATTTTCCTTTTATATCTGTTGGTATAGACTTCGCTGGTCCATTTTATATTATTAATAAAAAAGGGAGAGGTAGCAAGGTAATCAAATGCTACTTATGTCTCTTTGTGTGTTTGCGTTTTAAATGTATCCATCTTGAAGCGGTGAGCGACCTATCTAAAGACGCTTTTATACTCACGCTTAGACGATTCATTGCAAGACGCGGTAAACCAGCGGACATATTCTGCGACAACGGACGTAACTTTGTGGCCGCGGCTAAAGATATAGGGTTTTTTATTAATGAACATAGCGAATCTTTTATTGATTTTGCAAGTCAGGAATCAATTAAATTTCACTTTATCCCAAGTTATACTCCTCACTTCGGTGGCTTATGGGAGGCCGGAGTTAAATCGGCGAAATTTCATTTAAGACGTGTTATCGGCAACAGCCACTTAACTTTTGAGGAAATAACTACTTTGTTTGCACAAGTCGAGGCAATCTTAAATAGCCGACCCCTGTGTCCTCTGTCATCCTCTCCCAACGATTTCCTCTGTCTCACCCCAGGACACTTCATTATCGGAAGGCCGCTGACAGCGCTACCGACGTTGATTCCCGAACACTGCAGTGAGAATCAAATGAACCGTTATCAACTCCTGGAGAAGATAAGGCAACACTATTGGCAAAGATGGCAAATTTGTCAGAACTACAACAAAGAACGAAATGGCGTACCAATCACGGCGAGCTAAAGGTCGGCGATATGGTTCTTCTAGCAGAGGATAATACTCCACCTCTTCAATGGCGGCTCGGCCGCGTCCTGCGCTTCTTTCCCGGACCCGACGGTATCTCACGAGTTGCTGACGTCCATAAATTGAGGGGCTGCGTGCGTCGTTCCTTCGCCCGACTATGCCCATTACCTACAGCAGACGATCTCAAGGGTTGAAAGACAAGCTTTCAACGGCCGGGAATATGTCGCAGCGCTCCAGAAGATTCAGTTTATGTTTAAGTTGTACCTAATTGTACCTACTACTTTAATTGTCGTGCTAGGGTTTATAGTATTATGCAGACCATAATTTATTACTTTATATAGCTTAACTCATCATATCAATCTATTAATTTCTATTTTTATATAAGTACCTAACATACGTAGCCTTTATATTTATCACAGCCAACTTTATAAAATTGACTTTGCTATTTTGTTCTGGTAGGCGCACTAAGCTCATATTCTTTATGATAACTGTCAAAACTTACTTGCATTTCTGATCGCGACCTATAACGACGTCATCTTATCTTTACTGTAAAATTTTCTACTGCAACCTTTGTAAAACGACAATTAAAGATTTTTATTGAGATTGGGAGTTTTAGTTGGCACCTTTATGTATCAAAAACAGTCGTTATTTAGTTAGACGACCACTTTAGCCATGGGGTAAACCTACCTGCATCTGCGGGTTTGATTACCGTCCGGAACAAGAAAAAAAATAATTGATTGAATCAGGCGTTACTTTGCGGAAATCCATGACAACTACTATAAAAAGTTATTTTGCTAATTCCGCGACTTGTACTTGCACTAGTGATGCAGGATTTTCATGCGCAAGTTCACCGCCCTCCCTCCCTCAAGCAAGAAGCAAGACATGCAATGAACACACACCTGGAAACCCACACCACAAGCTATCACCGACACGTGTTTCGCTTCAACCAGAAGCATCCTCAGGGCGCAACGACCACCACCGAAGTAAATTAGTATCGCCAAAAGCCAGCTTATATTAACGCAAAGCCCCACCCACTCATTATTCAGGGTAATTATGAGTCACATTGTCATTGAAATGGAATACTAAACAATATTCAAACTTCAATGACTCCGCGACTCATCAGTGTCAATAAATAAGTGTAATAAAGGATTACTTGTCGTTGTAGACTGCTCATTGAAAATTTGACTATGTTTTCCATGTTTCAGGATTTCTAGTTGTTCTAAAATATTCAAACGTAATCCTTTATCACATCTGTGTAAAATCTGGTAAGTGTGATCATTAGATAAGCTGTGGCCTGACTCCAGCAGGTGTTTGGCGAAATGGGATTTAGTAGGGTGTTTTAATCTATAAGCTGCAATGTGTTCTTTATACCGAGTTTCAAAACTACGTCCCGTTTGGCCAATGTACACACCGCTGCAGCCCCCACAGCTCAATTTGTATACACCTGATTTCTTGCCATCCTCAACTTTTTCTTTGAAATTGCAAATTCTAGATTTAAGCGAGCTGTTTGTCTTGAAGGCAACGCGAACATCATTTTTCTCGAATAACCTAGAAACTTTTTCCGATATGAATCCTAAATATGTCAGACTAGTTCTAAATCGATTCAATGTCTGTTCACGTGGCGCTCCGTACAACAAACAGCTCACTTTTTGTTGTTTTTTCTTTTTTATCAAGTTGTCAATCACTGACTTGTCATACCCATTAGAAATTGCAATTTGATAAATAATGTCTAGCTCCTTTTTGAAATTTTGAGAACTTAACGGGACCGTCATTAGACGATGTATATAACAGTTAAAAGAAGCTATTTTATGTTGCCAAGGATGACAAGAAGAAGCAGGAATTACTGTGTCTGTGTGAGTGGGCTTACGATATATCTGAAAAACGTGTTTATTATTAACTATTGATAAATTTAAATCTAGAAAATTTAAACTTTTGTTTTCTTCTAACTCTAATTTGAACTTAATTTTTGAATGGATATTGTTAATATCATGAACCCACTCTATCAGTTGTTTCTCCGTTCCGGTCCAGCATATGAGTAGATCATCAACATATCTATAATAATATAGTATAGAAGGGTGCCCGATAATATTTTTGGTTTCGAAATTGTCCATGAAAATATCTGCCATTAAAGGGCTCAGTGGTGAGCCCATTGCTAGTCCTTCCTTTTGAGTAAAGAATTTATTTTGAAATCTAAAGTAATTTTGTTTCATACAAATAAGTGAAAAATTTAGAAGCTCATATACTTCCTCTGGATGCAAACGTTGTTGTTCAAGCTTATCCTGTAATATTTGTAATGACTCCATATATGGAACGTTAGTAAATAAATTGTCTACATCCAAAGAAAGCAATATGGCATTGGAAGGAATAGCAATGTCTTTTATTTTGTTGATCAGATCCTGAGTATTTAATAAACTATACAATGGTTTGAAGGAAGATTTAACCACAGCTTATCTAATGATCACACTTACCAGATTTTACACAGATGTGATAAAGGATTACGTTTGAATATTTTAGAACAACTAGAAATCCTGAAACATGGAAAACATAGTCAAATTTTCAATGAGCAGTCTACAACGACAAGTAATCCTTTATTGCACTTATTTATTGACACTGATGAGTCGCGGAGTCATTGAAGTTTGAATATTGTTTAGTATTCCATTTCAATGACAATGTGACTCATAATTACCCTAAATAATGAGTGGGTGGGGCTTTGCGTTAATATAAGCTGGCTTTTGGCGATACTAATTTACTTCGGTGGTGGTCGTTGCGCCCTGAGGATGCTTCTGGTTGAAGCGAAACACGTGTCGGTGATAGCTTGTGGTGTGGGTTTCCAGGTGTGTGTTCATTGCATGTCTTGCTTCTTGCTTGAGGGAGGGAGGGCGGTGAACTTGCGCATGAAAATCCTGCATCACTAGTGCAAGTACAAGTCGCGGAATTAGCAAAATAACTTTTTATAGTAGTTGTCATGGATTTCCGCAAAGTAACGCCTGATTCAATCAATTATATCAAGTCGGCAAGCATAGCCGTACAGGCTCGACTATATTTAAAACTTACTAAACTCCATAGGATGGCTGTACAGAACGTTTGGTTCAATCAAAAATGCAAACATCTCAATATCATTCCTAAATATATCAACATTCGCACAAAAACGTTCTGTTCAGCCGCCACCATAGCCATAAGAAAAGCAGAAAAAATCTGGTTAAGTGAAGAGACTCGTCATTGGTTCTCTGTTCGCGATAATTTAAAGTTACATTTAAAAATTTTGTATTCTGAATTATCCTTCAAACTACATAACGTGGAATTTGATCTTCTAGACGAAAAAGCTAGATATTTCGCTTCAATTGAAGCTCACAAAAAGTACATATCCCAGAGTAAAAAATTAAATAATCTTAGCAAACACCAAGAGAACCAAGGGCGGTCCGATCATTCTAAACGGGAAGCTCATACATTTCATTCAAGAGTCAAAAACATGAGTAGTGTTCAGTTCAGTGAAAATGAAATGTCTTTATTGAAAAAAGGTTTAAAATTTAATTTGCCACCATCCATAAACCAAAAGTCAAAGTCATTAGAAACCTTAGCTGTGGATTCAGAGGTGACTTCTATAATTGGTCATCCTAAGAGAAATGTTAGAGATCAGGTGGCTACCCTGATCTCTAACTGTAAATTTAGTACGAATGTTTCTCATGAGCGCAACATTGCAAAGTCAATCAAATCCAAAATTCTCAGTAACAATCTAATAGTATCAAAGGCTGATAAGGGTAACTGTATTGTCATCTTGCCCAAACAGGATTACATAGATAAAGTTCACAATATTATAAATGGAGATGACTTTGCGGTGTTGCGCTCGGATCCGACGAGGTCCTTCACCGCCGCGGTGGGAAAGGCGGTGAAGGAATCTCGATTCGTGTTCCCTGACGGTTTTCCGGGTAGATCTAACATTGTACCTATGAATCCACAAGCTCCAATAATGTATGGGCTTCCTAAAATTCATAAAGAAAACGTACCAATAAGACCAGTTGTTTCTTACGTGGGTGCTCCAGCATATGAGTTAGCAAAAAGGTTAAATCAGATCCTGAAGGTTAAATCTTCCTTCAAACCATTGTATAGTTTATTAAATACTCAGGATCTGATCAACAAAATAAAAGACATTGCTATTCCTTCCAATGCCATATTGCTTTCTTTGGATGTAGACAATTTATTTACTAACGTTCCATATATGGAGTCATTACAAATATTACAGGATAAGCTTGAACAACAACGTTTGCATCCAGAGGAAGTATATGAGCTTCTAAATTTTTCACTTATTTGTATGAAACAAAATTACTTTAGATTTCAAAATAAATTCTTTACTCAAAAGGAAGGACTAGCAATGGGCTCACCACTGAGCCCTTTAATGGCAGATATTTTCATGGACAATTTCGAAACCAAAAATATTATCGGGCACCCTTCTATACTATATTATTATAGATATGTTGATGATCTACTCATATGCTGGACCGGAACGGAGAAACAACTGATAGAGTGGGTTCATGATATTAACAATATCCATTCAAAAATTAAGTTCAAATTAGAGTTAGAAGAAAACAAAAGTTTAAATTTTCTAGATTTAAATTTATCAATAGTTAATAATAAACACGTTTTTCAGATATATCGTAAGCCCACTCACACAGACACAGTAATTCCTGCTTCTTCTTGTCATCCTTGGCAACATAAAATAGCTTCTTTTAACTGTTATATACATCGTCTAATGACGGTCCCGTTAAGTTCTCAAAATTTCAAAAAGGAGCTAGACATTATTTATCAAATTGCAATTTCTAATGGGTATGACAAGTCAGTGATTGACAACTTGATAAAAAAGAAAAAACAACAAAAAGTGAGCTGTTTGTTGTACGGAGCGCCACGTGAACAGACATTGAATCGATTTAGAACTAGTCTGACATATTTAGGATTCATATCGGAAAAAGTTTCTAGGTTATTCGAGAAAAATGATGTTCGCGTTGCCTTCAAGACAAACAGCTCGCTTAAATCTAGAATTTGCAATTTCAAAGAAAAAGTTGAGGATGGCAAGAAATCAGGTGTATACAAATTGAGCTGTGGGGGCTGCAGCGGTGTGTACATTGGCCAAACGGGACGTAGTTTTGAAACTCGGTATAAAGAACACATTGCAGCTTATAGATTAAAACACCCTACTAAATCCCATTTCGCCAAACACCTGCTGGAGTCAGGCCACAGCTTATCTAATGATCACCATTACCAGATTTTACACAGATGTGATAAAGGATTACGTTTGAATATTTTAGAACAACTAGAAATCCTGAAACATGGAAAACATAGTCAAATTTTCAATGAGCAGTCTACAACGACAAGTAATCCTTTATTACACTTATTTATTGACACTGATGAGTCGCGGAGTCATTGAAGTTTGAATATTGTTTAGTATTCCATTTCAATGACAATGTGACTCATAATTACCCTAAATAATGAGTGGGTGGGGCTTTGCGTTAATATAAGCTGGCTTTTGGCGATACTAATTTACTTCGGTGGTGGTCGTTGCGCCCTGAGGATGCTTCTGGTTGAAGCGAAACACGTGTCGGTGATAGCTTGTGGTGTGGGTTTCCAGGTGTGTGTTCATTGCATGTCTTGCTTCTTGCTTGAGGGAGGGAGGGCGGTGAACTTGCGCATGAAAATCCTGCATCACTAGTGCAAGTACAAGTCGCGGAATTAGCAAAATAACTTTTTATAGTAGTTAAGAAAAAAAATAATTGTTTTAAACTATCGCGGTTATTTTCACTATGATTTAATGTATTTACGGGATTCTTACCACGATTTTTGATTTTATTTTGGCACGTCCGATATTTCGATGCTGTTACAAGCACCATGATCCGAAAATAAAATCGAAAATCGTGGTAAGAATCCCGTAAATACATTAAATCATAAAGAAAAAAAATGTTCCGGGTCTGGGTATTTATGTATATATTATGTATTAATATTCTAGGTTCCCCTTAGTTCACTACACAGTATCTCATAACTCAAGATTTCCTTACTTTGAGGCCATGTATTTGGTGTGATCTAGGAATTTATTATTATTATATTATAGGCATAATACGATGAAAAGCGACTTTGAAAATGTCAATGAATTCATCAACTTTTGATGCTAACTGTACATACCGGCTAGACAGACAATTATTTTAACTTATAAAATATAGGTGACATATGAAATATACTCACAGTTACGTCCACCTATGTTAATTTCATTTAAAAAAGCAGCAGATGGGAAGAGTTTAATTTATCACACGTTATCCATTTCGGAACAATCCGTGAAGGGTCTACTGCGAAGGCACACGCTGAGGGTAATCCAGCGTTTTATTGAAAGCACCGGTGAGCTGACGAAGCGACCACCTGTTAGCGGTCGAGGGTTTTTTATGGCCCATTCAATCTCTCACCGGTGAATAAAGACGGAGAACAAAGCCTAAAATAATCATTTATTCTGATTCTAAACTGGAGCTGAAATTTATTTTGAAGTTCTCTTTTTTGTAGACTTTGATAACCTAAGCAATTTTCAAAGTGATACACATCGCTTTGGTAATTGAATAAAATTATGTTTGAAAGTTTTAAGAGCTGCTACTTGATACCTTAATAAATGAAGAATATTATATACATATAAATAATATTTCAACCCTATCAAACATAGCAGTCGAGCATAGACATTCAAACATATAGATACCCGAACAAATTTTCACATTGATAACATGAGTAGGTACAATAATTATTATGTATGATGGATTTTGTGCTTGGTGGTAGGATCCCTTCTGGGTCCGCCTGGCTAGCGACCACCCTTTATATAAAGTCTGCCGCCAAATGTTGCCGCTCCGGCGGTAATGTGTTCCGGCAATATTGTATAAAGAGCCAGTTCCTTCCTAAACCCGCGTGCTTTCATCTTCGACCTCATCGTCACTTACCATCAGGTGAGATTGAGGTCAAACGCGGGTTTAGTCACTTATATAAAAAAAAAAAAAAAAAAAAAAAAAATGAGAAAAATCTACTTAACTTAATATCCACGAGTAACATATAGATAACCGTTTCGATTGCTCGGCAAATTAAACTATTCCAGAAATTAACTGCACGCATGTGGCCATAACTTTGAAAGGGCATATTTTATAAAAGAATTATAACTTCTGAAGTTTTGTTGTTTGATTAATCTTGACTTATTCAATATTACATTAACAAAGAAGACTAGATCTCTAACTATCGTAGTTATCGAATTCTCCATGACCGCGCGTTTCGTTTGCGTGGCCATTTTTAAACTCAAATAACTTTTCTATTTTAACCTTTATTTTGTTTACACTCTTGATTTGGAGTAAATGTGCCAAAAATTTGGTGCAATGCATTTCTGGATTCGTTAACTTGGCCGAAGAATCGAAACGGTCATACATATTGCATAACAAATTGTTACAAGGGTTTTGTAACCTTATTTTTACCACTTCCTAATAGCATAAATAGCTGTATGCACCATTCATTGGTAATTTGATAGCTGCAAAAATGGATTACTATCATAAATTCATTGTTAATTAATCCAAAATTAAAACATATTAAAATATGCAGGGCCGGGTCTGAAAACTCTATGTTAAGCGGCACAATTCTCGCCAATTTAGCCTGTTATCAAAAAATGTTAGTGTCTACTACAGGATGTTAGAAAACGTCTCAGAAGGGTGTCACTCAATCAAACAACTTATCAGTTTAAGTTTCTATTTATTATAATCTACCACCACTTCGGAAAGTCGATCTGTTGAGAAGAAGTGGCAAGAAACTCAACAGCAATCATCTTGTAAAATACAAAGTAACAGTTTACAGCCAGAGAACAATAAATAAGTAAATATCACAATCTTAACGACACTGACCTTTATCACAAAGCGGCTCGTTCTCCACTCCGCCATTTTTAACCCAACCTATCCGGAAAGTCAAAATCCCCCCCAACTCTCCAATGCTACCAACATACCAATTCTAATTAAGTCAAATCAACAACTTTGGCTTTATGGGCTCGATGCCCACATCCTGCACTTCCGTATTTTATGAAAGCTAACAGTCGGCCTTTCCTGATTATTTCACGTCCCGTGAAAATAATTATTATATGATCCAGTTACTATATTAACTTAACTTTTACTTCAAAAATGTGCTCATGTTATGAATTTAACCTTTAAAATTGAATTTATTGTACGCACTGAAGTCCCAGTCTACAACAATATCACACTGAAGCCCCTTCGCGTCTCCAGTGTGTACTTATTACATTAATTTAAAACTAATTTCTTATGCTAATTGTTGTAGCCCCTTCATGTCTACAACAATATCACAGTGAAGCCCCTTCATGTCTTCAGTGTGTACTTGTTACATTAATTTAAAACTAAATGCTTATGCTAATTGTTGTAGCCCCTTCATGTCTACAACAATATCACACTGAAGCCCCTTCATGTCTTCAGCGTGTACTTGTTACATTAATTTAAAACTAAATACTTATGCTAATTGTGTAGCCCCTTCATGTCTACAACAATATCACACTGAAGCACCTTCATGTCTTCAGCGTGTACTTGTTACATTAATTTAAAACTAAATACTTATGCTAATTGTTGTAGCCCCTTCATGTCTACAACAATATCACACTGAAGCCCCTTCATGTCTTCAGCTTGTACTTGTTACATTAATTTAAAACTAAATACTTATGCTAATTGTTGTAGCCCCTTCATGTCTACAACAATATCACACTGAAGCCCCTTCATGTCTTCAGCGTGTACTTGTTACATTAATTTAAAACTAAATACTTATGCTAATTGTTGTAGCCCCTTCATGTCTACAACATTATCACACTGAAGCCCCTTCATGTCTTCAGCGTGTACTTGTTACATTAATTTAAAACTAAATACTTATGCTAATTGTTGTAGCCCCTTCATGTCTACAACAATATCACACTGAAGCCCCTTCATGTCTTCAGCGTGTACTTGTTACTAAATACTTATGCTAATTGTTGTAGCCCCTTCATGTCTACAACAATATCACACTGAAGCCCCTTCATGTCTTCAGCGTGTAATTAATACATTAATTTGAAAGTCATTAAAACATCCCAATTTCTGTCAAGGCTGTACATAATTTTCATTAAAGTAACTCAATTCATATTCCTGTGTTTCCAATTTTTATCCCATATCCATTCTGCCATTCCTCTCTAAAGTTTTGGAGCATATCATTCACCAATTTGAGCAATCTTCAGTCCAAGTTCCGTCCAGACCACAGTACTGTTTCTGCACTAATCAATGTTACTGATGACATTCGTTGGGCCATGGAGAACAAGTCACTAACAGTACTGATTCCTCTAGCTTTTAATAATGCTTTTAATTCAGTAGATTTTGACATCCTTCTTGGTATTCTGAAATCCATTAACATGTCCAATTCTGCATTGGGCTGATTTGATTCCTATGTTCGGGCCCGATCGCAGCGTGTCCGCCAAGATGAGAATTACTCTGATTGGTGCGATCTCGCAGCCGGAGTGCCTCAGGGTGGTGTGTACATAAAAGTAGAATAAAAATAAACAAATTAAAAAAAACAAACTCATTCACATAAAAGTTAAATATAAAAAAAACAAACTCAACATTAGTTGTCAATTTATTTTGATCGTTATTAGATGTCGCATTATTCATTTTTCACCATATCTTTAAAAATCGTTAAAAAAAAGTTTTATTGAATTCAATTCTGTAAACTTCACACAAACAAAGTTCATATATTTTCTGCCCTCTAGCTATTAATATATTTTTATCTCAATTGAAATCATTCATACTCAATTTTTAACAAAGATATATCCTTCACCAGCAATTAATTTTACAACGCATTCTATTAATTCGTATTCAGAGCATGGTTTCAGAGTAAAACTAGATTCAATAAATAAATCTCCATCAAAACGAGGCAAGAGTAAACTGAAATTTATGTAAACTCTTTAGTTAGAGTAGACTCAGTAGTAAAAAGCTGTATTTTAGTGCTATCTTTTGTTGATCGAGAAGCAAATTTAAGTTTGTCTTTCGTTTTAATTAGTTCAATAATATGGTCTTGTCCGGCAAAAGTTTATCTAATTAGAAGGGCTTCACGCTAGAGATTATCAAGAACAATTAAAACTTCTAAAATACCAGTTACGAAATCGACTTCTACGGAAGCAATACACTTTCCTAAACAAAACACTACCGAATTCCCAAAACCTCTCAAAATTTATAAATTGTCAGTGGACCAGGAGTCAAATATTTTGGCTACAGAATCTTTTATCATAGAGCACTGGCTTCCAAAATCTATGAAACATCTAAATTCCAGCCCATTAAATTTAGCAGTATTCAAAAATTATTTCATTATATTGTCCCTGTGATACGCGTAAAATAGTTTTACTAGAAAAGAGGTCTCTTTTATTGGAACACTCGTCCTTTAAATGCCCGACTCTATGACAAGAGTCGCATCTTTTGATTAGTTGCTTACATATAAAATATGAATGTCCAACTACACCTTATATTGAATATCTTGGAGTCTTAATTGATCGTCACCTTTATTTTTAAACAACATATAAATACGGTATTATCTAGACTTCGAAAACTCATCTATATATCTAAAACTCCTCGCCATATAGCTAACAGTAACATCCTCAAACCTACCTACTTTGCCTTATGTCAATCACTAATAACCTACTGCATAACCACCTCGGAAGGCATATAAACATCAAACTAATCTTAGAAAGAGCCCAAAGAGCACTATTGAAAGTTAGCTTCTTTGAACCATGAACTTTTGATACGACTCTACTCTTCACAGAGACCAAAGACCGAACTGTCCGACAGCTATATATAGGTATACTTTACACAGTACTGTCGGTGCACGTCAACACACCATTATCACTTAATAATGGCAAAAGAAGAAACCACAACGTCTGCGAGATTCCTTCACCTAAACTAGAATTTACTAAACACTATAACTACTTTCTTGGACCAAGACTATATAACGCAATCAGTAAACAGATTAAAATAAACTTCCTTCCTTTTACTCTATGCAAAAAACTGTATGTTCCTGGCTTGCGGGCAAGTGTTTTAAAGATACAGAAAACCTGATAACTTCGAGAACCTGATACTCTGATACGTATGTTATTATTTTTTTTTATGATTATTAAGAATTTTATTAATTATTCTTAAGGCTTATTAAGTTATAAATGCAGTCAAAACTATACTATACTATTTATCATTATTTATTAATCATTTTAATGAATTATTAACTACTTTGCATGTGATATTATTGTAGATTTCGATTTAAATTCTGTTTTGGATTTTAATTCTGATGTTTATGTTAATTTAACTTTATTAATCTTTATTTAAAACTCCTTCTATATATTCTTTGTTTCTTAATGCAATCCTACTAACATAGGGGTAAGTTAATTTATAAGACACAAACAAAAATGGATTCTCATGGCATGAAACAAATGATAAAGTTTATTATTTATATAACTACCTTTTAAAATCTTATTTTTATAAATCTTATAATTTTTTTTTGAAAATATTTGATAATTATTACAATTAGAATTGAATCTAAAATGCTTATTCAACAACTGTAAATTCACACACAAAAAAAATCTGTTATCTATCCATCTAACGTCGAATGCACTGCGGCCCTAAATACAGTTTATCTCATAATCTAGTTAGAGCAACAGTAACATAACTTTTAAACATAACGAATTAAGCCTAAATTGTTTAAGCATGAAATGTAATATACATTGTATTTTCAACTTGGCGTGAATAAAGAATAAAGAAATACTCCTCTAATCTTTGCAAGCGAGTATTTCCGCCAACATTTGACCAAAATTTTCATTACTAGGAAAATTTAAGCGTAATTTTGTTTGCCATTCGTCCTAAGAAAACAGTAAACTTGGCAAACCCTGATACCATCTTTCATACCAACTAATTTCGAAAGTGCATAATGGACTATTTGACTTTCCGACCAAATATAAATAAAAGCACATCCGTTGACTTTTGAAATCCAGGTATCGATTGTTTTATTACTTGTAGATAATTCAGGAATTACATTCATAACCGGAAAACGATCAGCATGATTATTAATTTTTATGCCCTGAATGCGGCAACCAGTTCATTGGACCCACTCACCGACGTACTTGCAGGGGCATCATCGAGCTCCGTGTTGGCGATGTAAGAAGTCTTTCCGATGTAATTGTCACTTCAACAAACCCTCTCGTACAATCGCAATCGATATATATTTCTTTATATAGAAGCTCAGTAAACTAACATACGAGTTAATATTAAGTAGTTGAAAGCAACAAAAAAAGTACGTAAAAAAAACGATGTAACCACACTTAAATTAATAAAGTAAACAGAAGGGGGAAAATGTGACAGTCAGTTAGTAATCCGTTTCCATCTTTATTCTGTACTAGCCACCGCGCGCGGCTCCACCCGCGCAACCCTCGATCCCGTGGGAATTTCGGGACAAAATACCATAACCTTCCCCAAGAGTTGGGCTATCAAATGCAAAAGAACCCCTCAAATCCCACTTGCAGTTTCCGAGACCAGTGCGCTCAAACAAACAAACAAACAAAAAATAAATAAAAAACTCCTCAGCCCCATACACTAGTATAGATCAATAGGTATTTTATGATACTGATATTAATTTATTTCACCTGTTCTTATTGTGAACAGTGATATTTCTTGGAAAATGTGCTCTTAATACTCACATTGACTAATTTTCATTTTCATCCGTTTACATCACTTCAGATTTAAGTTTTTGTTTTTAAATAACACGTGTTTACTATTGATGTACATGATTTATTCGAAAAGGCTCAGAGTGATCTCGATTCTTTACATTCCTGGTTTAAATGCAACTTACTAACCATAAATATCTCTAAAACAAATTTCATGATTATTAGCGCAAAGAACAAAAAAAATTCAAAATTATTCACCATTGGTAGTAGATAACGAACCATTGACAGAGGTATGCTCAGAGAAGTTCCTTGGGCTAATATTGGATAGTAAACTTTCTTGGAAACCACACTTAGAAAAATTGCGTGCTAAACTATCGTCACTCATAGGCTCATTGCGTGGTGTAGTTCGTTGCTTTCCTAAGTCAGTTCGCTATACTATATATAATTGTATGGTGAAATCACATCTAGAATATCTCATAGAGGTATGGGGTTCAGCAGCGAAAACTAATCTTAAAAGCCTACAAATCACTCAAAATAAGTTCATAAAGATGTTATTTCATTATCCATACCGCACATCTAGCTCCGCTATATATAAAGAGACCAAACCTATGACAGTCTCACAAATGTACAGTTACAATACCTGTTTACTAGTTAGAAAAATACTAAATAAAGAAATACACACACAAGTAACATTTTCAAAAGTAAATCAATATCAAAAACGAGTGACCAGAAGAGCCAACAATATCTATCTCCTAACTCCGCGAACTAACTATGGAAAAAGAAACTTATTGTTCGAGGGTGCGCAACTATACAACAAATTGCCAAATAATATCAAAGACATTCAATCACTTCAATTGTATAAAAAAGCACTACGACATTTCATTCTAACTAAATAGGTACATACCTACTCACACTAATAATATAATTATAATAACCTAAAAATAATAATAATAAATTAACATTCTTTTATTTAAAATGCATATTAGTCTAATTATATGAATCACACTCGCACACCCCATACTACATTAAATAAATCTAAAGTGATTGCCATTGAAATCCATGTTGACGATGAATATTCGTAAAGACTTAAGATACGTAATAGCGACTGTCTGCACTAGTAACTTCCTTGTTTAAAATATAGTTTTACCCTCTTACTAAAAATGAAAAATTATGTCGAAATTTGTTAATTGAAATCAATAGGTAGTAAAATTGTTATTAAAATTACTTATATTAAGAGGTTTTTGAACTTTGTTTTGTAGATAAAATATGAAATATTTTAATACTAAGTCCACTCTGTACACTACTGAATTTCAAATTGTATTTCTCGAAGACAAGTAAATTGTATTCTTTTATTTTGGGAAATAAACTTCTTAAGCACATCTACATGATTTAAAATTATTTCAACTTCGCTCAATAATTTAATACTTTTGTCAGGACTCATGTGGACGTTAAACAAAATTTATGTTTTTGAGTACAATCCCACTTCTGAGATGTTAGAAAACGTCTCAGAAGGGTGTCACTCAATCAAGCAACTTATCAGTTTAAGTTTCTATTTATTATAATCTACCACCACTTCGGAAAGTCGATCTGTTGAGAAGAAGTGGCAAGAAACTCAACAGCAATCATCTTGTAAAATACAAAGTAACAGTTTACAGCCAGAGAACAATAAATAAGTAAATATCACAATCTTAACGACACTGACCTTTATCACAAAGCGGCTCGTTCTCCACTCCGCCATTTTTAACCCAACCTATCCGGAAAGTCAAAATCCCCCCCAACTCTCCAATGCTACCAACATACCAATTCTAATTAAGTCAAATCAACAACTTTGGCTTTATGGGCTCGATGCCCACATCCTGCACTTCCGTATTTTATGAAAGCTAACAAGTATATTTATTATAAACATTTAGTCTGTAAGTTAACATTGAATTTTAAATAATAAATAAATAAATTAATATTTTGATATTTTCTTCTGTCCATCACTATCGCAATAGAAAACATAAGAATTTCATAATATTTTTACAAGAACTTTAACTTTACAAGAAAAAATGAACCTAGATAAAACCAAATGTATCCTTCTTAAAGACAAAACAGGCAATCTTGAATCTTAATCAAGTAAGACTTCATACGAAACTGAGTAAAACTTAGGTTATTCAGAGAAAATTAAGGTCAAGTTTCCGTCGAAACGGTAATAGCCATCGTTTAGATCCATTCAAATTTGCCAAATTAAGTTGCCGTCAGGTCTGTCACAAATTAGGGTTGACCCGAGTACAGTGCGCATCGTTCCTATTACGAACTACTCGAAATGGGTATCGTAACACACAATGATTAGACGAACGATGAAATCAGACCGTTTTCGATTGAATATAATAGTAAAGTGATAGTTCCTTGTTATAATATGGCAATGTGGTGATAAATGTGGGTCCATATTGGGTCGCACAAATTTAATAGCCATACCTTAAAGTTGCACAACATTTTTGGTTACAAGCTTCTTTCCGCGTAACGACCAAACAGAATAAAATAATTATGCATATTTTATTTACTCATACTTAGCCCGTTATAATGATACATCTTACTAATCTTACTATAATATTATGAAAATTTGAAAGTCTCAATCACGGCAGAACGGCCTAATGGATTCGATTGATTTTTGTTATAGCTATAGTGTACAGTCTGGAATAACACAGTCTACTTTTACGAATACTCCCGCGAAATTTGAAATTGCGCGTGTAAAACTGCGCAAATCAGCTAGTTATGCAAAAATATTTTTACAATAACAATATTTATAGGCATCTCACTCTAAGACATAAAGATTAAAAGTCATGTAGGATACCATGATATAAACTTTTTTTTTATATTGTAAGGATAGGACGTGTGTCTTCCGTGCCACCTGATGGAAAGTGCGCATAAAGACTATGGTGTTACACGTCCATCCACGAGAAACCTATTCACTCGACACTTAAAAGTGTCAGGAAAAACAGACGCACGCATATTGTAAACTACAATCCCAAATTACAGCAAAGTTTGATAGAGTTTGTTTAAAAAAGCGTATTATTTAGTCATAGTGCTCGCTTCACGCGCGCGGCTCGCGCACTAATTACCTACATAAAAGCTAACTGCTCCTCCTCGCTCGCTACGCTCGTCTTATTATAAACTAAAAGGATTTAGTATATTTTATTTTTTATAAGTGACTAAACCCGCGTTTGACCTCAATCTCACCTGATGGTAAGTGACGATGAGGTCGAAGATGAAAGCACACGGGTTTAGGAAGGAACTGGCTCTTTATACAATATTGCCGGAACACATTACCGCCGGAGCGGTAACATTTGGCGGCAGACTTTATATAAAGGGTGGTCGCTAGCCAGGCGGACCCAGAAGGGATCCTACCACCAAGCAATAGTATTCAAATAGTATTCTTCATACAGTTACACACTCATTAATGAATCAATGCGTACGTTTTTAGATATAAGGTATCCAAATATGATAAAATATCTCACCATTATTATAAAGTCGATTCAAACCAGTGTCAAAATTAAAAAAAAAACTCGAATTCTTGGAATGTCGTGTAGAAAACGCCAAACCAATTGAAATAAAATATTTATAAGTATTTAAATCTTATTATCTAGGTAACTTTTTTATTCTTACTACGTACATAATTTTTATGAGAATTGCAAGTAATAATTTCTTAAAAATATTTACACAGAATGATAAAATAAACCATGAAAAGCAGCACCTCTGCTTTCTTTTAATACCTAGTTGTTTTCTTTGAAAATTATTAAAGTTTGATTGGCTTTATTATTAATTATTATAGTATTATTATTAATTGGCTAGATAACGGACAGTAACTATAACACTATTGACCCTTGAAATTAAAATTTGCGAACATTTACAAAGCTGAAAGATTTGCTATGTAAAAGGTAACAATGAAATAATAAAAAAATAAAATAATAATAATAATAAAATCCCCAGACAATCACACCAACTACATGGCCCCAAAGTAAGCATAGCTTGTGTTATGGGATACCATGTAGCGAACTAGTGGGGAACCTAGATTATAAATACATAAATAGATAAACACCCAGACACGGAACATTTTTTTTTCTTGTTCCTTGCGGGAATCGAACCCGCAACCCCTGGCGTCTGAGGCAGACAGGTTTACCCCATCGCCAAAGTGGTCGTCATCTATACATATAAATGAAATTGGAGTGTCCGTTTATGATATTGTAATAAAAATGTTTTTACTTCATGCATATTAATATATAAACATAGGTATGTACATGCACCAAAATTACATTTAAAAAAAATACTGTCTGTTTGTTCCGGCTAATCTTCGAAATGGCTGGACCGATTTTAACGGGACTTCTATCGAAAGGTAGCCATTGTAATAAGGAGTAACTGAGGTTACGTTTATTTTACAAAAGATAATAAAAGCGAAGTGTTAAAGATGAAAGAGTTGCAAAAAGGAATATAATTGTTAAATTTTGAAAGCGTTTTTGCGTTCACTAGGTGTACATTGAACAAACAAAAAATAAGAATAATAAAGGTGTCACCAGTAGGTGAAAGAAGGTAATCAAATTTTCTACTTAAAAATTACAGATTCATAAAGTTTTCTCGACACATCTTAGTGCTCGTTATTATTAAATCTCAAATGTGAGTGATAAAAGAAATATGATATGGCTTTTGGGACGAGAACTGCGGTGCCAAAAGCCACCTTTAAAAATATATTAATTTTTTGTGATAATTTGGGACCACAAAAAAAAGGTAGAGTTTAGATCGCAAAAAAGTTAATACAATACTTTGAATTACAATGCGTAGAAAAAAAATATAAAATAAAGTGTTACTCTATGTTATTAGCTGCAGCTGTACAATAAAAATTAAACAAAATGTATTTTTCGCTGATTATAAAAATAAAACAATTTTAAATTATAAAAAAAAACTGAGGAACAGATAGCAAACAAGGTGATATAAAGAAATAAAATAAAATAGATAAAAAATAAATATTAATTATTTACTGAGTACACTTAACCGAAAGTCAAAGAATTGAATACGCAAGGCATGGTTACACTAGCATTGGCAGCGATCCGCGTGCCCAGCCACGTGCCGCAATTGACTCAGACGTAAATAAAGTAAATAGTTACACAACTTTATTTATTTATAGGCAATTCTAGTGAAAAATTAAGCACCTATTGGACCACCTGAGGGAGCATGAGGTACTTGCTGTTGTACGGGCAAGAAGAAGATGAAGATAAAGACGGGGATGAAGTTGGAGATAGATCTTTTGAAAAACAATTTACAACCAAGAACTTTTATCATCAAAATATAGAATATAGTCAAGATAACTGATCATCGCTCATAAAACAGTATTTAAACTAAACTTTTACATCGAAATTATCCACTTCAAAAATATGACGCACTTGCCCTGACTGACGTGACGTGTTGTTGTGAATAGAAATGAATAGCAATAGCAAGGATTTCTTGCGTTCAAGATTAGTGTAAGTTGTATTAAAACTACGTATATTTTAGATATTTATTTATTGATATTAAATTTGTATTCAATTGTACATAATAAGGTATATTTTATAGATTTACATTAACGTCACACACATCCATTTCTGACCAAGTGTGTTTATCCCAGAATGCTTTCCACACGAAAGCGTTCAGTTCGAATTTTTCTGTCGGTGTTTGAAAGTTGTATTGTATAGTCCTTTTTTCTATCGAATCTTGTGCGTCAGGCACTGTCAAGTATGATGTTAGTGGATTATTACTCGCCATGTATAAAACAGTTGCAGTTACAGTTGCAGTGTGCATGCATTGTCCTGCCGCTAGTAATTTCCATTGTTCAAACTGTTTGTCAGTTAACTTGCACTCATCCATGAAAACAGCATTTCTATGTACCAAATTAACAAAGTTGAAAGATGAAAGTCCAATGAATCTCGTGTAATTAAAGTGCATGTCGCACAGAGATTCCATGAGCATTGTTTTACGTGTGTTCGGTGGTCCATAGAAGAAAAGGTTGTTCTTTTTGGAATTAAGTTTGTAAAAATGATTTTTTGTGTCTCTTGCAAAATCCGCTACGGGTATATTATTCAAATATAATAAATTTTCCAAGCATTTCAATCCAAAACATATTGTTTTTAAGTTGTCTGCGTTCGGATTTTTATTTAGTTCGTATTCCATTGTTCGATGGAGTCTCTCTCCTGTTGTTTCTTGAAATATCAGTATTTGGGCAACACGTAAAACTTTTTTGAGTCTTTCATCGAAGTTTGGCTGTAATTGAAGGGCAATCCCTTCATACGTTGCGCTAAGTAAACGATGTGCCTTTCCTTCGTCAAATGCCTTGTTTTGACACAAACTAAGCAAAAGTTGAAAATTTTCTCGTGCAGTAATTTTGTCTAAATTGTGCTCAGAAAGTTCAACTCTCGTGCTTGGTACAGTTTCCTGATCATTTCGATTTTCATTTAGTTCCTCTTGACACTCTTGAGGTGATGCTTTCCCTCCGGCTGCAAATATACTTTCACTGGGTACAGAAGGCTCTGAATCTGTTCGTCGCTCTTCATCGTATCGTATTATGATTTGCATTTGAAGAAGATTATTTATCCCTCGCGATGCGATGAATTTATCGATGTACTAATAGGCACCACTGAATAGGTAACGGAAATAATTGAACTACTTCGGCTTTTAGCAGTCTGAAACTTGGAATACGTAGGGTGTAAAAGCTGCACTGCATCCGCGCCAGATACGCATTCGATCAGAACGAGAACTGAAGCAAATAAATAAATTTAGTATGCAAACACTATCGATATTATCACGACAGGAAAGGACAAGTCGACGATAAGTCGATAAACATGGGATGTGGCGGCACGAATGAGGTCATTGTGATAACTAAGGGCGGATTGCGCATCGTCGTTAAATACAGTTTAAGAGCGACGTAAACGCATTTAGTCTGCTAATTATAATTAGCGTCTTGCACAACAAAAATTTAGGCACTAATCACGTTTAGCGAACTGTCAAAGTTAAATACCCAAAGATGGCGATTTAGCGTCGCTAAATACGTTAAGTAGCAATGAGTTCGGTAGGAAGTTTGTAAGATGGATTTGCGGGAATGGTATTCTGACGACGATGAGGAGATTATAGAATATATCAACAGACCGAGGGAATTGTTTGAAAGAGCAGACTTATTTGGAATGTATTCGGACGACAATGTTGTCAGAAGGTTTCGTTCGCCATGGTAATTATCAATGAACTCAACTAAAACAATTATTATCAATAAAAATTACCACGAGTACCTAGCACGCGAACACTTTAAAAATCACTACAACACAATTTGTGTGACTTGATGTGACAGTTGAAAGCTCGTCGGTCCATTTCACGCATTTTTTCTTTAAGAAATTCAACCATTTTGCTCTAAGTCAAGTGTACAACGCACGAAAACGTAAAAAGGAACGCAAGAAACTGCTTTACCGAGTCCCTAACTACGATTAGTTAAATTACCATCCAAACGGACGTGAGCAAGACCTTTTTAATTGTATTTAGGCGAAACATACTTAGCAAGATAAACTCATTTAACTAAATTCTGTTTAGACCAAATGTTACGCAAGCCGCCCTTAATCTAAAGTAATCATTACAAAGTTAACCTAAGTTGGGTTTTGGTTAGTCTTGGCAGGTGATCCTCTAATGGGAACTCAAGGCAGTGGTGCTCGGTGCCGTTTAATGGCTATGTATGTAGCTATTAGAGCGCCACAGATGTTGAATCCTTAGTGTACATTATAATTGAACAACGAACTTCATAAACCCAGATAATGCAACTTTTAATTGATTTAAAAAAATATATTTACTTACATGGTTTTAACACTTCTTTTAGAAACCTCTACTTTACTTCACACAATATAAAACAATACAAGTTGTTCGAGAAGGTCGCGTAGAAGAAATGGCTGAACTCCGGTGGCGCCAGAGTTTATATAGACAGCGGGGAAGAGATAAGAAGCGGTGATCCTGAACTTGCGCGAACTGTTCATAAATGGTGAAAACAGTGGGGAATATGGCGTAGATCATTTCCCTCTCTGCTCAGACTGAGCGCCATCCGTCGGTGTTTGCAGCTTATAACATTGGCGATCCGTGAGCTCAACTTGTGGTGTATGAGGTACACCTGGATATTTTTAATGTATTGGTTTGGTCTTCAGCCGAATCATCCCTACATTACCCATCGTTCCCTCTTGCCAGACGGGGACGTGTCAGCACCTTTTCCTCCGAAAACAAAAAAGGTTGTTTTAGACTTTAATAAACATCACAATATCACCTACGAGTCAAGTTAAGGCCCCAATTCGCGAAATCTATGCGTTTTCAAATTCATTACAACAGGCCAATATTGTTTGTTTGGATCGGATAAAAATATATGTTTGTTTAATATATTTTTTAAATGTCCGATTCAAAACACGATACTGAAAACATTACGAAAAACATGAAACTTTAGGTGTTTTTTCTGATATTCTAAGAGAAAACATTTGGTGCTGGTTAACAAGTACTAAAAAAGGCATACTAATTTTTTTTCGATAAATCTTTTCATAAAAGATTTTGTTCTTACGTCATTTTTACCCGACCAAACCAAAAGAAGGATTATTACCTACTTACGTATAGATACTGATATATAGATGTACAGGGTGGAAATTTCTTATGCCACCTGGGAAAGTACTATAAACAATAGAGAAAGCAAAATTTACTCCAAAGAAACATTCCTTTATTTTTGAAAATAAATAAAACCGGATTCAAAGATTTTCAAGAATTCGCTCGTTTCAGCCGGGAGTCGTACCTGTAATTTTAATATACAACGTGTAACATAATGAAGAGATAATACATAAGGGGATTGTATGTTTGGTGATGTAGTATATAAGTGATAGTATTATTATTATTATTTATACCTAAAGCTACACACCTTTCGGCGGAAAGACCCGACAGTATTATTATAATTATTACTAGCTGTGCCCGCGGCTCCGCTCGCGATAATTTCGGAATAAAAAGTATCGTATGTTACTTCTAGTACCTCTCATGATTCGTCGAGTATGGACGCAATATACATGAACAAATATACACGCTTTCATATTTATAATATTAGTAAAGATAACGATTGACAATTGACATTTTATAATATTTGCTAATTAATTGCTTAGATCACTTTCACATGAGGCTTAAGTACCTATCTATGGAACGATAATACTTCAGCGCAAAGCTTCCGAGTAAACTATATTGAAAGTTGACCCATCCGGCACGTGAACATGAAGATTTCTAGAACTGCTAACCCGGGAAAGAGCGACGTATAACTGACCATGCGAGAAACAACTGACACCGACATCTACTCCAGCAACACGAAAAGTCTGCCCTTGACCCTTATTAATTGTCATTGCAAAACACACCCTGTTTAAACTAAAATATCCAAATAGAATTATATCCAGAAATATGTACAACTTACAACAGTAAATGAAATGAAAATAAAGCTGAAACGCCTGTGCAATGCTATTTACCTATACCTACTTCACTGAAAAATAAATACCTATAACTACAATAATTAATAAAAGTACCTACGCTTTTACCTAAAAAATCCAAAAAAAACTGAACATAAATTGGCAAAATTTGGAATTTGACCGAATATTTAAACACTACCAAAACAAATAATACCTATTTTATAAAATAACAACAAAAGAAATTCAAATAAACTATTTAGAGACTAAAAGTCGCGCTGATAAGCACGGTTTATAATATCAATTATTGTCTGCCAATAAAGTCGAACGCTCTGACTGAACGCATCAACAGCCAAATATTGAATGAATTATGAAGCTTGCGCTCGCCTCCCGCCTTTTTATTTTTACCGCCGCGAGCCGCGTCGAGCGCGGCAACCGTTACGCAAAAATAATCCTTACATCATTCAGTATTCACGCGCGATGGGTTATTAGCGTATTTCATGTATAAGTTTGGTGTTTATATACCGATTTCTATGATTCTCTTTTTATTGAATAGGTAATAATGTATTTTTTTTTAATTAGGGATGAGTGAGAGTATTATAAACGTAATAGTAAACAAATATAATCAGAAAGCTCCGAACTGCGAAGCTATCGGGATTTACACGTGTTATTGTGAGTCAACCATAAAATATAGACATATACTGTTGTGGGATATTTTTTATATATTTTAATGAAAAATATTTCTCTCATACATGATTTCTATGTAGCTTTAACCATTAAGGCTGCACACGCGACGGAAGCTTAATAAATGAAGTAACTTCTCCCGTTTTTCTAATATTTCCCTTCACTGCTCTGCTGCTATTGAATGTAGCGTGATAATAAGTATACTATAACCTGCCCAGGAGTATGAAGAATAATTTTACCAAGTTTGGTTAAAATCCGTCGAGTAGGTTTCGTTTCTATAAGGAACATACAGACAGACAGACAGACAAAAAATTTACTGATTGCATTTTTGGCATCAGTATCGATCACTAATAACCCCCTGATAGTTATTTTGAAAATATATTTCATGTACAGAATTGACCTCTCTACAAATTTATTATATGTATAGAAGATAGATAGATAGATATAGACTAGCCATCGCGCGCGGTTTTACCCGCGCAACTTTTCAACTTTGAAATATAATCTATAACCTTCCTCAAGAGTTGGGCTATCAAATGCAAAAAGAATTTTTCAAATCCCACTTGTAGTTTCTGAGATTAGCGCGTTCAAACAAAAAACAAACAAACTCTTCAGCTTTATATATTACTATAGATTTAATGGATCACGAGTTTTACCTGAGAGTAAAACCACATAAAAATGCTAGTAAAATAAAGAACAGCAGTCTTTTATAACGTTTAATTACTGTCTCTTGAAACTCGACGTCTCGGTGCTGTTTCGGCGCTATGTCATTCGAGTTGACATCTATTTGACAGTTATGAATACAATAAATTATCTTTATCTGTTCCTTATTATTCAACGAGCGTAGCGTTGAAGATTAACACGAAATGTGCTGACGCTGTTGTGAGTCGGTTGTTGCATGCTGGGTTTTATATGTTTCGAGTACAGTGTCACGTGATTTAAGTATTTTTGTTCTATTGAACTTGGGTTGAGATATGGATTTAAAAAACTTCTTTGATCAATAGTGCCATTTTATATTAATTTAACATAAGTATAACATTTTAAATATACTTTTTTCATATACAATACATCAAAATTAACATCAAAAAGACAAATATATAGGTGCCAAGCAGATTTTCTTAGATTCGGGGAAGACAAGAAATGAAAAATATGTATGTTTTATTATAAAGTAAATTATTAACAATTTACCATGATTTCAAAGATGGCGTTTCACGACCTACACCCAAATATAATATGATTTCATATAAACTTTGTTTTGGATTTCTCGATAACATACTTTTCTCCGACTACCGTTCATAAAAAAGCTCATAATCATAAATATTAGATTAGATTACACGACGCCGGCTATTTTTACGGTTAAAATGACAGAAAATTGTTTCACCATGCAACCGAACAATGAAATAAACATAAGTCTCTTACTGATAAGCACGACGCTATTCTAAAATCATTGTTAGTTATTTTTTAAGGTTTAAAAACTTGCAGTAATGACGCTGTAAATCGTATTTTATCATAGTAAATTGCCATAATAATACCCGTTTATTATCAGTGAATAAGTTCGAGTTTGATTTCAAACTCACCTGTAATACAATAAATGAAGATAAGGTTGAAGATGATATGGCACGGGGTTTTTAGGAATGAACTGGCTCTTTATAAGATATTGCTCAAAAATGACAACGTTAGAACAATTGGCGGCAGATTTTATGAAACGAGCGCATTCCCGCGCTCGTTTTCAATTTTCATGTATAACAAAAAAGACCTATATTAACAGTTCCCGTGGAAATTTCGGAAATACCTTCCTTAGATGACATCTAGACCCCCTAAGAAATTTTTGTTCCAAATTTCAGCTCTCTACGGTCAATTGTTATGGCTGTACGTTGTCTGTCAGTCACTCCGTCAGTAACGGAACAGTTTTATAGAGGGTGACTGGTGGGTCATTTTCAAAATTCCATCCGGGAACACTGCTGTGTGCGTGTTGACTTAGGCGCGTCGGGAAAAGTATAGGAAGGTTATTATTATAGTTATTTATTCATAGGGATTTCTAGTGAAAAATTAAATAAACTTTTTTACATAATTATGATCAGAATCGAGTTCAGAGTGCACTCCTTCAGTATCTAAAAATTGTCACCAGTCACCATGACTATAAAGAAGTGTTAGTTTTTACTAATCATTAGGTGAGGGTGAGATGAGACGCAGGTTAAGCTACACTTAAATAGTATACAAAAAATACTTTACTCAAGTACCTCGTAGGACTGAATGTCCTGCTAGTTTTTGTTAATTAAGCTCGAGCGCTTTACGCTGTTCATGCTAATATTAAACCAACAAAGTATAATCGATTACAAAACTGCATAATGGCAAACAGTATTTCGATTCAAACAAAATGTATCACGTGTAAAACAATTTCGAAATTGCTGATATGTCCAGGTTCAGAAATGTGTAAAATTAATATTTTCCACCCCAGTTCCAGTGCGGAGTGGCATACCGCAGCACATGCTATCGAATCATTTCTTAGAAATGTGGCTTTTATCAGAATTGCTTCTGTAACGTATTTTTTATTCGAACTTAGCAGGTTTGAATTTCCCGCTAAATGCCTTGTTCTGATTGGTCAACATTAAAAGTGGCTTTTAGCAAATAGGTAAATGCAACTTCCATAATGTACTCGACTCAAACCATTTCTATGGCCGTTAGGAAGCTTTTCCTTCGCTAATTTGCAAGGCTGTGATTATATACCTAGCAAATTATTGAAAAAGTTTTTCTTCATCCCTCCCTTAACTTTTATATTTCAAAAATGTATCTCAGAAGGAGTTTTTCTTACTTGTCCTTAAAAAGCCCTCGTAGTTCCTGTCTTTAAATATGGTAACATAGACCAAATAACGAACTATAGACCTATTTCCATACCTACTACTCTCAATATCTAAAATATTAGAGAAAATAATAAACAACCAGCAAGCATGATATTTGGAAAATAAGTCTATCATCTCTAAGTCACAATTTGGCTTTAGACCAAACCTATCAACTTCTGATGCTATGCACGACTTAGTCGATTATATTGCACAGGAGATAAACAAGGGAAACCAGACTATAGAAGTGTTCCTTGATCTAGCCAAGGCTTTTGACTGTGTCTCTAATCCCATCCTGTTAAACAAATTAGAAAATGTAGGTATAAGAGGAAATCAGCTAAATATTTTAACTAGGTATCTAATTAATCGAAAGTAATCAAAGTCAATGCGTTAAACTAGGCAATACAGTTAGTTTTGAACAAAAAACCACCCCCTTCGGTATCCCCCAGGGTAGTGTTTTAGGCCCTTTAGGTAAAATAATGTGTATTTGTAATATACGTACCTAACCTTTGTAATCTTCAACTAGTACAAGGTAAAATAATATCATACGCCGACGACACTATTTTACTTTTTTCAGCTGACTCCAAACAAAACATTTTTAAACTTACTGAGAATGGCCTCAATATTGTGAATTACTGGCTCAAACTTCACCTACTTATATTAAACGCAGACAAAATAAAATACATTATTTTCACAATGCGGAAATCACACGTAGCACTAACTAATAGACCACTGTATGCACATTGCTGCAATAACTTTGCTGACATTGCATGTAAGTGTCCTACAATTACAGTAACAGATAAAATAAAATATCTCGGTGTGATTATTGATGAAACTCTTTCCTTCAGATATCACATTGAAGCTCTTAGTAATAGAGTCCTTAAACTGATTTCCGTTTTTAAGCAAATCAGTTCAGGTGCGGATTCAAAACTTATCATGCTATTATACAGCGCCCTGTGTCAATCTGTGATAACATTTTGTATTACAATTTGGGCCGGAGCTCCTAAAATCTCTCTGCTTATTGTAGAAAGAGCTCAAAGAGCAATTCTTAAGGTAGCTTCTTTTAGACCATACCTCTACCCTACTAACCTTTTATATAAATCATGCAATGTACTAACAGTTCATTATTGATAAACCGATGTACGATGAAACCGAGATGCTACTGACTGTTGTAAGTTAATTTTTGATAATTTTTGCATAAAAGTGTAATTAGGTTTGATAAATAAAATAATTATGTAGGCAAATCTCTTTAATTTAAAATTGTCACAATTTCCAATTTTATTTTTATTTCTAAAGAATAGTTAAATAGATTCTACTATGTTTGTATTTAAGATCCATATTTTATTTTATAGCAGTTATATTTTATTTGAATGATTTTTAAATGTTATTTTAGCACGCTCCAGCCTGAAAAACAGGATTATCCTAGTTCAGGTACCAATGTTCTATCCTTTCTTGTATATTTAAGCCAATATTTGTAATTTATACTTTCTGAAATCAATGAACATTTTTATTTTATTATTATTTATTTATAATTAGGGAAAATAATGCGAGTTTTCTTAAATCGGAAAACCATGTGCTCGTCTTTCAGCCAATCAGCTTTCAACACACACCTTTTTAAAAGTAACCAATCACGGTTAACTTTGTGTTGCCATACATGATGGATTTCTTTAATTGATGTAGGTATTTATTCCAACATGTTCCAAACTTCAAAATTATATTTCTCGCGGTAGATTTGTTAGATTAAATTTTAATTTTAATTGCTTGGGTTTCAAACTTTAGTAGTTTCTTTTTTTGAATATTTCGTTCAGGTTCTTTTTGTTAGTTTTCACTTGAGCAGTCGTGATCAATTGTGGGTTATTAAATTAAAACTCGCGACTTTAGGATTTTGAGGTGGGCAACATTCTTTTGTTTTCTTCGAGACGGAACTATACGCACACTGTGAAGATGTAAAAATTTCTCATATTGCCAGCTTTGCTGGCTAGTTATTTTTGAGTTCGTCCTATAATTAATTAAATAAGGCTAATAAATACTATACTGTGAAGTATTCGCCGCATTTTAATATCAAGAACACTTTATATTTGCCCATATTGGCAAACATATTGGGTACTTTGCAAGAGTAACTCTGGTGGAGTTTTAATTGGTGTCAGCGAGACAAACCATGGGTTAAGGTTTCGTAAAACGTTAACGTACCTACAATGTTTCTAATAAGATTACTTAGAAAGTTTAATTGCAAGTTTAAATCCTCTCTCTTCAGTGAGAGAGCGACAGAGAAGGTTCTTCCCTTTCTTGTTAGAATTCCAGAAAGTTTCTATGTTTGTAGGATTAGTTGCGCTCTGCTGCTGTGTGAGCGAGAGAGAACATATTTCTGTCTCATTGAATAGCATAAGAAACTGCGAAAACATTATGTTAGATGAATATATAGGTTGTAGGTAAACTAGAATGTTCTTTTTAATACATGTGAAGTTTGAGATAGTAGAAATTTCCAGAATGTAATGTTGTAAGATCGTTCAGGTATATACGTTACAATGTTTTGGCGGTAAATTACGTTCTTTTGAATATTGTTTTGTGAATTTAGAACTTTCTAGAATGACAATGATTATTTGGTTTTCGACTGTTTTATGTAATTCCATGGTAAATAAATGTCTGTATTGATATATTTAAATGTTAGTAACGTCTCTATGTATAAAACAATATGGTTTTATATTTTTGGATTATCACGTAATTACGATAGATCTTCTGTTTATTTCATGTTAATTATGTTCGAATAGTGTATTTCTAAAGAAATGTGATAGTCGTTTGTAAGGCAAGTTTATATTATGGTTAAATTGAGTGATAATTAAGGTCTTGTTTTACGTTAGATTTAAATGAATAATTATGCTTAAATAAATAAGAAGAATGATTTGTCGTAATTGTAGTCCGATTATGTATGTTGTAAGGAACCGTTTTGCCTTGAATATAATGTATTAGTTTTTTAACTTCTTGTTAGCGCAAACGGTATTACGGTCCAAAGCACTAGGACACCGTCTGCATATGTCAGTAGGTATTCGGGTTTTGATTGTGTACTTATGTTGTGCGTTACGATGACCTGATCTTGGATCGCAAATAAAAATCCTTATTTTCAGGAAATTATTATTCTTTAACAGGTGTAGAGGTGCACTAAGGAAGGCATTCCCGAAATTCCAACGGAAACAGGAAATAGGTACAGGACTTTATTTTGTATGAAAAATGTTCTTCGATGGGTGTTGGTTGGACTATCGACGGGATTCTTGACATTTCCACGGAAACAGGAAAAATAAGACGTTTTATTTTATACGCATACACAGTCGCGGGCAAAACCTTGTCTTATATAAAATACTTTTTTGCCGGATTTAATACACTGAAAGTTACTTTTCAAAATTGGGAATCTGATGGTGATGATTGATTATTTAAAAATAAGCCAAAACGTCGAGTGAAAATGTAAAATATAATAATTAAATACATACATTACTTCACGACTGTATCCCTTATGGAGTAGGCAGAACACCAGAGGCTTTAGAGTCATCTGAAGTCACGTTTGATATATATATATTTTTAAATTTATTTATTAACAAAACTGGTTACAATTATCAAAAACATATTATCTCGCCAAACTTATCGTTTGGCGAGTTGCGCTCCTTATTTGTACATTTATATAACCACAATAACAACTTATTTTACATATCTTATAATAATATATATATGACAACAAAATAAAAGTACATTTTCTCTTATTTTTATTTTAACAATATCAAAGTTTTACATACTGAAGTTTACCTATTCAATTTTTCAGTTCGAGCAAAGTATCTCTTAAGTTTCTTTTTTATATTTTTTTTTTAAATTTTGGACTTTGTCTTAATAATTCTAATTTATTATATATTTTTGGCACCAGGTATTTGGATAATCTTTCTCCATAAAAATTTTTGACACTTGATTGTATTGTATTCACTGAAGTAGTATTCTAACCCAATTAAGTATTTTAATTTAAGATGTACTAAATTTTACTATAGTTAAAAAGTTGATCATAATCCTTGTTGCATATATCTTTATCTTTTTTACTAACTATGTTTTTTATGTCATTTAAATAGGTTTTAAATGTGCGACCATATATTATAAGACCGTAGCCTATTATTGAGTCTGCAAGTGCATTGTATACTATACGCATAGTTTTTTTGTTTATTGAAAAAAAAATCCCTTATGTTGATCTTAGCTTATTACAAACATCATTTATGTGCAGTTTCCAGTTAAAATGTTTATCTATGTTTAAACCTAAATACTTGAAATCCTGAACATACTCAACTTTACAACACATACAATTATATTTATTATTGTGTAAGCACTCATATGTATGGCCAATAATTGAATGATTTTCCGACTTAACATTTTTAGCGACACGATTATATGGGGAGTAAATATGCATGCATTTTGTTTTTTTAATATTAAGAATGATCCCATTGTCATGGGCCCATTTGGTTATCATATCAAAGTCATCTTGTACTTGTTTTCGTACCTCTGCTATGTGTTTTGAGGCTGAGACGATGCACATATCGTCTGCGTCACGTTGGCCACGCTGTTGACGTGCATGAGGTAGCCCACGGGTCCGAACACCGACCCGGTCGGGACTCCTAGCTCCATGCCACCTCCTCACCCATCACGCCGTTCACACAAGTGCGTATCTTTCTTCCGCTAAAGTAGTTCCTGAAAAAGTCGTTGGTCGGGCCACGCACTCCACTCGTCGTATCATCCATCGCCTTCAGCAGCATGTCATGGTCAAGAGTATCGAACGCCTTTTTATAATCAATAAAAAGAGCTATCAATTGCTCACCCGAGTTTAGGCAGCCATTTACGTAGTCAGCAAAACCAGTGAGGGCCGTGCTAGTACTTCGCCCTTTCCTAAAGCCGTGCTGGCTTTCATTTAAAATTTTATGATTTTCTAAGAAGGCGCAAATTT
Organism: Stenoptilia bipunctidactyla; assembly: GCA_944452665.1. Taxonomy (NCBI): domain Eukaryota; kingdom Metazoa; phylum Arthropoda; class Insecta; order Lepidoptera; family Pterophoridae; genus Stenoptilia; species Stenoptilia bipunctidactyla. Next base: position 1,202,852 of record OX101728.1, on the reverse strand, counting down.
GATTCATAATGCATTTCTCAACTATTTTATTTATCACTTATAATAGTGCTATTAGCCTGTAGCTTACATACTCTAAGTGACTGCCAGTTTTATATATAGGACGTATAATAGCATGTTTTAGTTGACAGGATAAACACCTTTTGTTAAGAACAAGTTAATGAAATGAGCTAAAACAGGACTTAATTTGTCAGATAGGTATTTAATATCTATTATTCCAATGCCATCTATACCTGGAGCCTTTTCACACGATAATTTATCTATCATTTTTTTATTATCTAGTCTGTTATTTTTTCTACCTATCCATGAATTTATATTTGACCATATTTTTATTAATTTATTCACCTTATTCCTAAATTTTGTATATTCTAAACGATTATTGATATTGGATGGTGTCGATTTCCATACTTTAAATAAATAATCTCTTCGTAGTATCATTAAATACAAGGATTTATCTATCCAAGGTTGCCTCTTTCTCCACTCAAAAAAGTTTATATCAATCGTGCTTTCTTTATAAATATCACTCAATAAGGAAGAGAGCGTATTATATAAGATAATCGGACACTTATTTAATAGTAACTGGGTCCAATCACAAGCATCGAGTCTCTGTCTCACCGCCTTATCACTAATCACCTGCCGCACTTTATCACTGCACTCATTGTCAAGGTCATGCTGATTGCCGCGTAAACACAAGGATAGCCCTACCGCGTGATGATCGGATATGCGCGTTTCGAGGATGTACGGTGAGACCGCCGAATATGCTTCCCGCTCGCACCCATACATGATCCAAGCACGAAGACTGCAATCGTCCGTTCATTATTGCTTCGCGCGTAATTTCGCTGTTAGGAATAACACACTGCAAGCCATACTCACACAGGGTGTTTTTATATTTTGTGGTGGTCGGCGATACTAGATTATTTAATATATTTATATTGGTGTCTCCTATGATTATAACTCGTTCTGAGATGGGTATTGTATTCATTACCGACTTTAGTTGTTCTATAAATCTTACTGCTTTTTTACATGGTGGTTTCTATACTGCACATATGTTTGTGATACTTCCTCCTTGTTTTAGTTTACCGTGTATAATTTTCAAGATCTTCTAAATGTATGCTACAAGCTTCAAATTTATAAATTTTCCTGAACGTATATCAATATTCCACCACCTTTTGATGTTTTTCTTGTCCGTATATGTGTATTTTATAAAAAGCCATCTTCCACTTTTTATGTTTATTTCACTTAATATCAATACATCGATAGTATATTTATTCTGGTCCAGTAATATTAGCAGTTCGTTGTAATGTTTCCTAAGGGAACTTATATTCCAGTGTAATATGTGTGTTTTACCACCCTGTTGTAAATTTAAATTATTCGTTAGCGTTGTCATATTATAAAATCTGGTATACACAAAATCATCTGATATAAGAATTAAGGTTTAAAGAACTTTATTTCTCATAAGAACAAGTTACAGTTCACTTAAAATGAGATACAATATTTTTTACTTATAATTAAATAAGATGAAAGATTTATATTTGTTTGTCTCTGATTTCTTGTAAGTACATACATTTAAATAATCTTTTTCATGTAAAAATTAAGAAAGAAAGTATTACATAAATATTTTGATAATAGGAAATGATACATATGCTAATTGTTATTGATATTTTGGAAATGGTGTTTTAATCTAAGTTTATATGACTCGAAAGAGTTAATTTCTTTTAAGTTATTTGGTAATTTATTATAAAGTTGTGCTCCCTCAAATAAAACTGTAGTTTTTCCGTAATTTGTGCGAATTTTAGGTAAATGAATCTTGTTTCTGTTTCTTAGAGAGTATTTATTTAGCATTTTATTAAAACTTATACTAGATTGGATTGAATTAGTTAAAATGTTTCGTATGAAGATGCAAGTTTTGTAATTATATAGTTGTTTTAAATTTAAGAGTTTTGTATTGTGATATATTTGAACAGATGGAGTAAAATAATCGTAGTGGAACAATACTTTTATGATTTTATTTTGAACCCTCTGAAGGGGGTTCAAGGTTGTTTTTGCAGCTGATCCCCAAATTTCGATAAGATATTCGATAAGATATTCGATATGTGATTTTACTAATGAGTTATAAATAACGTTGCGAAAATATCGTTTAAAATATCAAATTTTAAAGTAACAAAAAAATGTCGTGTGCGCCTGGCCGCTAGCTGCGTTTATTTTGTTTCGGTCGATTTTATCGCCGAAAGCTAATAAGTCGCTCTAGGACCTTATATTATAGATTTTTTTTCATCACTATTTTTTTTCGCAAGAATATTGCCGTTTTGTATCCATATGTATTGAAAATCTTTTGATTTAAGTGTATTTCTGGCGGACCATAACAACTGGCGCTTGCATCTTGGCAGATCCTCATTAATAAATATGGTAAGCTTCTCGTTTCCATTACCGTAAATTTTGTTATTAGTTAGGGTTTTATTCTCTTTTCTAGCGATTAGCCAGTCTTTTTGGGCATTTTTAGAGCGTAGGGTAACCAAAACGTTCCTAGGCCTTGGGTTGTCTTTTTTATCATGCCCTACCCATTGCGCACACTCAATGTCGTTGGGGTTTAAGTTGATTTTTACAGCTAATTCTTGTACCACAGACATTATTTTTTCGTTAGGCTTCATCTCCAAACCGTGAATTTCTATATTCTTTTCTTTGGATTACACTTCAAGCTCTCTCATCCTCTCCTCAAGAGCTTTGTTACATTTCTCTAAAAAGACGTTTTTTTGTTCCCAAGCTTTAATTTTCTTTTGCGACTCTTCTTTTAACTTCATGAGGCTCTGGTTCTGCTCAGCATAAAATTTTACATGAGTTTTGAGGTCTTCAATAATTTTCTCAAGATTCTAAAGTACTTCTAGTTTTAGGTTGATTTCTCGCAAAACTTTTTCGCTTGAGCTTTCATCTGTGCATGATGCAGGCTTGGATAAGTAGGATGCTGACTGAGGCATGGGGCTACTTTTGTTTTTGTAGCAATTCTCACAGCACTTGCGTTGTAATAACTGTTTAAGGTTTTGTATACATTTATTATGATATGCTGCTTCACAGCCACCTTTACACTGTAACGCTTCATCTTTGTTCAAAGACACATAGATCTTACACTTCTCACACTTCACCTGCACCATTTTAGAGTCTTAACTGAGATATTGCTCAAAATACTATAAATCGATTGTGTTTGTTTACTGTGTCGTCGTACTAAACACTACCGTTCGCTGAGCGCGTGAGCGACCATTTAGGGGCGTTATAATGATCGAGAGAGACTATTGCAGTGACAGGGGGTCAGCCTATCGCCCACAAAAATATCTCCCATTAAACCCCATAAAAATATTCCATAAAAATAAAATAATTATATGGGATAAATCCGGCTAAATAAATACATTTTTATTCGGGAAACCACTGTGTTAAACTTCAGCTTCCAAGCTTATATAGAATTTTTACTCATAAACCAATTACAGGTTACCACTAATGAATTATAAGAGTGGCTTACTGCCTATAACTAAGTTAGTTCTACATATATAGAATCTGGGACAGACCAGAAGGGACACAGGTTTTATTGGAGATTTTTTGTGGGCGATAGGCTGACCCCCTGTCACTGCAATAGTCTCTCTCCATCATTATAATACCTCTAAATTAGTCAAACGTGACATCAGATGGTCTTATAACCTCTGTGTTCTGCTTATCCCATAAGGGATACTGGCGTGAAGTTATGTATGTATGTATGTATATACAATCTGAATATTTTGTTTTCTTCATAAATGATCATAAATAAATACCAAATTGAAAAGTAAAGTACAATTAAATGAGATAAAATCCAGTTACCGGCCGTCTTTTATTTATTACACTAGCCGATCCCCGCAGTTTCACCTGCATTACGCCCGTTCCTGTAACTGCGGGATAAAATAGCCTTACTCGTATGGACTAATCAACCCAAAAAGAATTTTTCAAATCGGATTAGTAATTTATGAAATTAGCGCGTTCAACTAAACATACTCTTGAGCTTTATATATTATTATAGATTATAGGTTATATAGTATAGGTTATAATTTGTGTTGTCCAGTAAAATAAAAATAAATAATTTAATGATTCAATAATGAGCCGTGTCAACTCACAATTATTACCCATAACGTGATACTTAAACCAAAGTTTACGCTAATCAACATATTACTCATTATAATATTCTATAATTATAGCTAACCACATAACCGAGTAAATAATTCTATTGAATTAATTATAGTCAGGACGCAATCACATTTGTAAATTTTCCTGAAGTCTTTACTTTATTAAACATTTGCACACATTGTAGGAAACAATGGAATTTTATCAAAAATGGCACGTTTTATGTTAAATTAATAACGGCTTTTTTATCAAAACACCAATTATTTGAATAAATTGTATTTTTTTTTTGTTGAATCCGTTTTATCGTGTAAGACTAACATTTATGTTCACAAACTTTCACCTCTGTAATATGAGGTGGTATTGAGTGCAATTCGACAGTCCTTGATTATAGGCCCCTTTAATGTGAAATAAGGGGACTTCAAACAGTTGCTTATATAATATTTTAAAGTTTTTGCATTTAAAATGCTCAATTATTCTTAAATAACTGAAAAGAATGTGCTAAATAAAAATCACCAGACCAGGTTCGAACCTGGGTCCTCTTGTTTACCGGACGAGTGCTCTTCCACTGAGCTACCGGGGCCTGGCAGTACGCCTCGAAATTACTTAAGACATTTTTGTTTTTGCGTAATGTTGCTAACGTAGCTCCATCTAATGGTATAGCTTTGCAGCTAAGACCACCCGAGACCAATTTCTTTTCAGAAATTGTGAATCCCAGTTAAAGCATTGCAATGTTTTTGAATATTTTTATAAGTTTTTGCATTTAAAATGCTCAATTATGCTCAGTTATTTTAAGTAATTTCGAGGCTTACCGCCAGGCCCCGGAAGATCAGTGGAAGAGCACTCGTCCAGCAAACGACAGGTCCCAGGTTCGAGTCCTGGTCGGGTGATTTTTATTTAGCACATTTTTTCAGTTATTTAAGTAGCTTATAATGGGTTGGGGAAAAAGTCTTTTCGCATTATAGTATGTATGAACTTGTAATAAAATCTCTTTGGCTATAGTATTTGTATCTGGCTGGTTTTGGTATCATTGAAAGTTAAAATTTTAAAGAACATAATTCCAAATTCAAATTAGGAAAATGTGTGATTTTCATTTGTTTTTCGTACCGTCAAGATGAGTGAATCTAATGAAGAAATTCGATACATTTTAAAATTTTACTACAAAAAAGGTATAAATGCAACGTAAGCCGCGAAAAAAATTTGCGATGTTTATGGACCTAGTGCAGTGTCTGTGAGAGTAGCACAAATTTGGTTTAAGCGTTTTCAATCCGGAAATTTTGATGTCAAAGATGCACCTCGCTCTGGTCGCCCCATTACCTACGGATAAAATGGATGCCATTATTGAAAAAGTGGAGCAAGATCGACATATCGCACTGTTATAACCTAGCCTAGTATGGCCCTAAGCCTGAGTAAGCATTTTTAACTCACTATAAATTTTCCATTATATTATTTTGCGAAGTTGCATATTTAGCTTTCGTTTTTAATTAAAACCTTTAATCCAGTCAGTTAGACTCTGGAGCTCGCGATAACCACTTCTCTTAAGTTGGTTGATTTTGGGACACCTTCGTGTAGAAAAGTGTAAAAGTGTTTTCTTAAATAAAGAAAGTGTTTCGGCAGTAAAAAGTTTTTTTTTTTAAAAAACCAAACACCAAAGACCTCACAACAAAAATTGGTGTCAGAAGTGTGATTTTTGTTACCAGTTTTACGTTTAAAGCTAGGTAACACGAACTCGAGGTCAATTTGGTGCTCCGTGACACGTTGGTCGACAGTAAGCCTCAGCTCAACCGAGTCTGAGCCTGCGCTAACACACCAGGACGACGGTCAGCCTCCGCTCTTTGCGTGAGCCCGCTCCGCGCTCTTCTCCAGCCGTCCCGTGGACGACAGTCAGCCTCGCCTCTTGAGTGCGAGCCTGCTCCACAACCTCATCGCGTCTGGTCGACGGTCAGCCTCCGCTCTTTGCGTGAGCCCGCACCAGCCAAGTCTAGCTCATCTGCAACTCTACCATCTCCGGTCCCATATCCTCTTGTGGAGGACATCGCCGAGCAAGGAAACGACATGAGTGTCATAGTGTTTCTGTGAGTTGTGTTTTTCAATATCTCTTTCAATTTCTTTTTCAAAAATCTTTATTTGTGTGTGTTGTGCGACATCTTAAAAATCTTAAGAACTCTATTTTATATCGCATATTTTTACTATTCTTTATAATCTCAATATCTTTTTATTCGTCATTAATTATACGTTTTTATTCTAATGTCACTTAAAAGTGAAAGTTCTAAGACGAAATTCGAAATGGCTGATAAAATTACTCTCTCAGTTCTTACTAAATTCATTAAAACTTATAATGGTGACAGGGAAACGTTACCAGCATTTCTCACAAATTGTGAAAATGCCTTAGCTTTAGCTAGTACTGAACAACAAAATATCTTACATAAATATATAATTTCTCAATTAGAAGGCAAAGCACAGCTGGCATGTAGCTTAAAAACTTTCCAAAGTTGGGAAGAAATTAAATCATTTTTAAAACACACATTCGGTGAAAAGAAACATTCAAGTCACTTGTTATTAGATCTCCAAAATTGCAGGCAGCATCATTCGGAAGATGTTACTCAATATTCTCTCAGATTAGAAGCTATTTTAACGAGGTTACAATCTGATGTTCAACATAGTTGTACCAATCCAGTCGATCTTCCTGGAAGAATATCTGCCAACGAAATTCTTGCTTTGAATGTTTTTATTAGAAATCTCCACCCTTATTTAGCTCATTATGTTAGGTGTAGGAACCCCTCAAATCTAAATGAGGCTATACAACAAGCCATTGAGGAAGAAAAAAATCACAAATTAGATAAAATTTCCCAACATTCTAACTATAATAGGCATCAATCTAATTATCATAAGTCTTTTCATACTAATTTTTCTAACTCTAAAAATAACCTTAAAACTAATTTTGACAGAAATCAAAATTCTTTTAGTCCTAGTAACTCTAACATCGAAAATCAGTCTCATAATTCAAACTCCCGAAATAATTTATTTTGCGCTTATTGTAAAAAACTAGGGCATACGATAAATTCATGCTATAAGCGTCAATATATTAATCAGCGACGTTCTTTATCATTATCAGGTTCGAAACCTGAAACTAGTAGCACTAATAAAAACTCTACCGCCTCTCCCGGTAGTTCTCGCATAAATTTTTGTGAAAGTGCTGAAAATTCAAATTCAAATTTAAACTAAATGTGACTTCGAGTCCGTATCCGCCGAAGTCAATATTAAAGGATACGTCTACGAAATCTTATTTACCTCTAGCTGGTAGACAGCAGAGTCATACTAAATCTTTTATACCTCTGGCTGATAGACAGCAGAGTCTTACGAAATCTTTTTTACCTCTAGCTGGTAGGCAGCAGAGTCATACTAAATCTTTTATATCTCTAGATGATAAGCAGCAGAGTCTTAAAAAATCTTATTTACCTCTGGCTGATAGACAGCAGAGTCTTACGAAATCATTTATATCTCAGGATAACCTGAGTCTTTCAAAATCTCTTATATCTCTAGCTGATGGGCAGCAGAGTCCTACGAAATCTTTTCTATCTCAGGATAATCTGAGTCTTAAAAAATCTTTTATACCTCAAGGTGATAAGCAACTGAATCATTCTAGTTCTTCAAATAATTGTATTCCTAATTCTATATCCTTAGAAAATACGTCTTCGGACAATTCGAACTCTATATCTTTAAAAAATGAATCTTATAATAATTTTAATGCTAGTTCTCACGACTCTAATTCTAAAAATGATACTTTGATATTTGAAACTTTTAGCAAAAAGGTATCTTTACCTCACATTTATATTCACACACAGTATTCTCCCAAGGAGTTATGTTTCCTTATCGACACAGGCGCAAGCGTCAGCATTATAAAGAAAGCAAGCTTGTGTGAAATGCCTGTTTTATCGTGTGAAAAAATAAAACTTAAAGGAATAAATGACGGAGATTCTTATTCGGAAACCTTAGGTTCTTTTCAGATGAAAATTAATTTAATTAATTCTTCAATTTCTTACAAATTTCATGTTATCGAGAACTCACTAAATTTAGATTATGATGGTATCATAGGTCACGACTTTCTTAACTTTTTTAATTCTATAATAGATTACAACTCTTACTCTATTTTAATTGACGGAAATACCATTCCAATAAATTTTAGATCTCAAAAATATACCATCCCTTCTCGATCTGAATCCATTATTGAATGTTTAATTGCCAATAAAGAATCCGAATTCCAAAATTTAAGTGAAGCCTTGGTTTTAGACCAAATTATTTGCGAAGGCGTTCACATTGCAAATTCTTTAGTTACCATAAAACCTAACAAACGGGTCAATATCTCAGTTTTGAACACAACTGAAAATGACGTTACGATTGATAATTTTAAGGTCTTCTTATCTTTCATCGATTACAATGAATTTAAAAAACCATTTAATAACAGTGAAATAATTAACTCTTTCTCTTTTCAACCATCCGAACGTGAAAAACGCGTTCTAGGTCTTATCCGTCATTCCCATCTTAACACCGAAGAAAAGAAATCATTATTTAATTGTTGTTCTGAATATTCGGACATTTTTTATCTTGAAGGTGAACCCTTAACATATACAAACGCCATTCAACACTCTATAAATACGGGAAACTCTCCCCCAATTAATGTTAAGTCATATCGTTTTCCCGAATGCCACAAGGAGGAAGTTGACAATCAGATAAAGAAAATGTTGGATCAAAATATAATTAAACCCTCAACTTCCACGTGGAATGCTCCAGTCTGGGTGGTCCCTAAAAAAATGGACGCATCTGGTAAAAGGAAATGGCGTGTAGTCATAGACTACCGACGTTTAAATGACGTCACAGTAAGCGAAGTATATCCAATTCCGTTAATCACAGATATTTTAGACCAGTTAGGTCACTCAAAATTCTTCACTACTCTCGATCTCGCTTCTGGGTTCCACCAAATTTTGAATAATCCTGCTGACTCAGCAAAAACAGGATTCACCGTAGTGAACACAAACGGAACATCCGGTCACTACGAATTTAATAGGATGCCTTTTGGGCTCAAAAACGCTCCCAGTACCTTTCAAAGGTTGATGAATACAGTCCTTTCAGGTCTTCAAGGTCTTCACGCATACGTATATCTTGATGACGTAATTATTTACAGCCACGACCTTCAATCTCATATTCAAAAACTTAACTTAGTGTTCCAAAAATTTCGTGAGTTTAATTTAAAACTACAACCCGATAAGTGCGAGTTTCTTCGTCGCGAAGTCGCCTATTTAGGTCATATTATCACCGATAAAGGTGTCTCGCCAAATCCGGATAAGGTCAAGGTCGTCCAGGAGTTTCCAGTTCCTAAAACTCCTAAGGAAATAAAGTCGTTCTTAGGGTTGGTCGGTTACTATCGCCGCTTCATCGAGAACTTCTCTAAAATCACTAAACCGTTAACTTCTCTCTTAAAAAAGGATGCAAATTTCTTATGGTCCAGTGAACAAGACAAGTCATTTAATCTTCTCAAAGAAAAGCTTACCACTGCACCCTTACTTCAATATCCAGATTTTAAGAAACCTTTTGTCGTTACATGCGACGCGAGCAACTTTGCAGTTGGCGCAGTCCTATCTCAAGGTCCGGTAGGCAAGGATCTACCAATAGCTTATGCATCTCGGACTCTTAATAAAGCCGAGGGCAACTATTCTACGACGGAAAAGGAACTCTTAGCTATTATTTTTGCCGTCAAAACCTTCCGTCCTTATTTATACGGCAATAAATTCCAAATTGTTACAGATCATCGGCCCTTAGTTTGGCTATTTAATGTTAAAGACCCAGGAAGTAAATTAATTCGCTGGCGTCTTAAGTTAGAGGAATACGATTATGAAATCGTGTATAAACAAGGCAAGCTTAATTCTAACGCCGACGCTTTATCTCGAATACCTATTCATGCAATCAATTTTGATAATTTAAATAATTACACTTATGAATCTTATTTTAAAATGCAATTTACAAAAACAATTCCAACTCTTAACACTAAAATTCAAGAACATACTGAAAGCTTAAATTTAACAAAGTTTAAATCAATCGCTATTCCAACTTCTCTAGATTTTGATGAATCAATGCCTTATGTCTCAGAGGCTTTATCTCAATTTGCTGACACGTCAGAAATAATGAACTCTGAACGTGAACCATGTTCTATTAAATCTTATACAAATTCTCAGAACAATAAAATTTATCACTTCCTATTTACTAAGATACACCATTTTGACGAAATTAATTTTAAAACTATTTATAACGTTCTTTCTTCTTTACGTAATTATATTTTAGAAAATTACCCTAATGAAAGCGATCTCGCTATCTCCGATTTTTCGGAACCGTTCTCAAAGTTATCTTACACTAAGATTTATAATATGATAGCTTTTCTGTTTCATAATACTAATATTAATATTCATATCTATAAAAATAAGTTAATTTACCCTTCACCTGTAGAAGTACCTATTATTTTAAAAGAAAATCATGATTCCACAATAGCAGGACATCCAGGGTCAAGCCGTATGTATAATCGCATTAAGTCTGCCTATTATTGGAAAGGCATGCGCTCTGATATAGAGAGTTATGTAAAAAATTGTAAATTATGTCAGGTAAATAAACCTTTAAGAAAATCTAATAAAGCTCCTATGGAAATAACCTCAACTTCTATAAAGCCTTTCGAGAGATTAGCTCTCGATATCGTAGGTCCTCTCCCCGACGCGGGTTTCCAAAATTTCAAATACATATTAACTCTTCAAGACGATCTTACGAAGTTTTCTAGTGCTTATCCTATGGTCACGGCTACCAGTGAAGAAATAGCTCGTAATCTTGTACATTTTATGTCCCTTTTCGGTTTTCCAAAATATATTTTAACCGACTTAGGTACTTGCTTTACATCGGATTTATTTAAACAACTTATGGATATTATGAAAATTAAAAATTTATTTACTACTCCGTATCATCCGCAAACTAACGGAGCTCTTGAACGGTCTCACTCTACTTTAAAAGAATACCTTAAATCTTTTGTTAACGAAAATCAAAACGACTGGCATTGTTATTTATTCACTGCAATCTTAGCTTACAACACTAATCCTCATTCTACGACAGGTTTTACTCCTCATGAACTTTTATACGGTTATAAACCGTCTATTCCAAATTCATTATATGAAACTAATAATAACATTACTTATCATGAATACATTCGAGCACTCCAGTATAGAATGCGCTTTAGTCGCGAAAAGGCTATAGAAAATATTATATCAAGCAAACAAAAATCAAAAACCTATTATGATACAAAATCTCGTGAAACTTCTTATAAGTCTGGAGACATGGTTTATGTTAGACATCATCATAGACTCCGAAAAGCCTTATCTCCGATATGGAAAGGCCCATACAAAATTATAAAAGTACACAATAAGCACAACGTCACCTTACAGATAGGTAGAAGCCATGTTAAGTATCATACAAATGAAATAAAACCGGCTACTGCCTCTTAAAATTTCTATAATTAATTTTAATGTCTTATTTTAATCATTAATTTTTTATATCTTAGTTTTAGACTATTTACTAGTTTTATTATAATATAAACGTTAAAGTGAAAATAAAAATATTATTTTAACCTATTTTATTGTTATTCCAGAATGTTTGTTTCGGTAACTTTCGCCGAATCGAAGATTACTCCTATCTTTCATGCTCCTGGTATATATTTTGAACCTGTGACGCATATAAACTTTTATAATGACTATTGGAAAGTGATAACGCATATTGAATTAATGCCAATTGAACCATATCTCAATAATTTGGAAACTTTGTTAAGTAGAACGGAAAATATATGTCAAAATATTAAATCAAATGTAATTATTGAATGTAAAGATTTAATAAACCCAATTGAAGTATTAATTCAGTCTAATTTTATAAAATTAAATTCTCTTTCTCATATAATTTCTGAAAATTCCCCAACCAAGGTCAAGCGATCTTTGGAGTTTGGTGGCGAAATTTTGAAGTTTTTCTTTGGTACTCTCGACGCGGAGGACGCCAGAAAATACGACGCCGCTATTGAATTTTGTCAAAAAAGTGAAACAGAAATCTTTCACTTAATGAAGGATAACATACATGTCATTAAGTCGACTATTAATAATTTCAACTCTTCTATTTATAAGTTAAACGAAAATGAACTAAAGTTAAATTCCCAAATAAATCGTATAAATGAAATATTATCCCAAGTAAGTAAAATAGACAGTGAAATGCAATACATGTCTAAAATAAATATTTTATTAAATATTATCGAAGGTTCTCTTTTTACTATTTCTAATTTACTAGACTCTACTTTAAATTCAATTTTATTTTCTAAACTTAATATTTTACACCCTAGCGTAATAAGTCCTTTAAATCTATTTTTAGAATTATCTAAGCACAATAATCAAATTAATAAAAGGTTAGACTTCCCATTACCTTTAACTATTCATAACATTCACTCTATTATAGATGTAAGCCAATTAAGCTCTTATTTTTATAATAATAAGATTGTTTTTATTTTACAAATACCTTTAATAACTCCCGACAAGTTTATTGTTTATAAAATCATGCCATTGCCTACTCCACATGATGAGTCTCAAATTAAAACATTCGCTTTAATTCAGCCGTCTAGTTCTTTTATCGCATTAAGTGACGATAGAATGTATTATGCTATGTTTGATAACTTTAATGACTGTAAACAAATTGATAAAAACTACTCTATATGTAATTCAATCTCTGTAATTCCTACTTAAACTAATCCGACTTGTGAATCTAGATTACTGACTGACGTTATTTTGTCTCTGCCTCCCGAGTGTAGTTCGAAAATGATATTTGGCAATATAGATATTTGGCAGAAGTTAAATAATAATAAATGGATTTATGTACAATCTCAATCTAACAAATTAAGTATCAAGTGTAAAGATAATATTATTCATGACTATTCAATTGTAGGTACAGGTATTGTAAAATTATCCGAAGATTGTATTGGATATTCGAAAACTACTCGATTAATTCCTTCTAGTTCTTATTCTTTTATGATGAAATCTCCTTTACAAATTAATTTTGATATCACTGCAGACGACTGTTGTCAAAAGGATATATTTAATAAAACACTCCCATATCTTTCTCCTATTTCATTGAGTAAAATAAATTTAGAATCCTTAAAATTTGCTACACATGAAATGGATCATTTAGAAAACGAAATAAATAATCTTCAAAGTCAATCTCATTTTATTAGATACAGTAATTATTATTCTGCATTTACTTATGTTTTAATTGTTTCATTATTTTTGTATGTTTTTTACAGATTATATAAATGTTTCAGAAATCGTAATTCTAAATCTAACTCTGGTTATTGTATTCAAATATTTAATCAATGTAATAATAAAAAATCTGTTAAGAGTAAATCTAAGGTATCAAATTCTATTGAATTATCAGATATTTCTACTTCGGAAGAGGAAAACAAATCTGTAAAATCTCTGCCTCTTCCTGAAACTAGTTATAAGTCTTTTTCTAAAATTGATTTTTCAAAGTCCTCTTCAAGGAACTTAAACTTTTCATAATTTTGTATTTCAATTTATGTTAATGTGTTTTATCTTTTATAATTTTTACATCTTATTTTAACTTTGATTTTATGTTATTTAAAATGTTTAATTTTTAACTATTGTTTCAATTTTACAAACTTTTATGTCTTTGTCTTTTTATAATGTTAAAGCATTTTAATTTCTTAATCAAATTTTGTTAAAGGTTTCCCAAAAGTCAAGCTCACATATTATTTTGTATTAATTTTTCCTTTTGAACTTCGCTTTATTTTTAAAGGGTAAAGCTTCGTCGTAACGGGGGGGCTGTTATAACCTAGCCTAGTATGGCCCTAAGCCTGAGTAAGCATTTTTAACTCACTATAAATTTTCCATTATATTATTTTGCGAAGTTGCATATTTAGCTTTCGTTTTTAATTAAAACCTTTAATCCAGTCAGTTAGACTCTGGAGCTCGCGATAACCACTTCTCTTAAGTTGGTTGATTTTGGGACACCTTCGTGTAGAAAAGTGTAAAAGTGTTTTCTTAAATAAAGAAAGTGTTTCGGCAGTAAAAAGTTTTTTTTTTTTAAAAAACCAAACACCAAAGACCTCACAACAGCACGCTTAATAATAAAGAGAAATAACTCAAAAATGACGAATGTTGGGAAAACGCGTTTAAAGTTTTTGGAAAGTTGAACCCGGTTTTTAAAATGGCGCAGATAACAGAAGTATAGTATTTCCTGAAATATTATTACTGAATATTGAAGAAGAGACTCGAGGCTTTAATTTGGTGTATAAACATTTTTTTTAGGATAATGGAAACTATGCTAAAACTTAAAGGGATTGAAAAACCTCCGACTTATTACGGTTTATCAAAAAACAAAAGATGTCAAATACACTTTTGTTGCGGCGCAAAACAAAATAGATCTGTTTCGTGTAAACTATTTAGAAATTAAAACGGTATAAATAGTACTTATTTCTTTTTAGTTTTGATAATTTAAAGATTTTTGAAATCTATACTAATATTATAAAGAGGAAACCTTTGTATTTTTGTATGTTTGTATTGAATAGGCTCAAAACTACTGGACCGATTTCAAAATTTCTTTTACCATTACTTAGAGGGATTCTTCCGAATCCGTATAGGCTACTTTTTATCCCGGAAATCCCGCGGGAATCGAAATTGCGCGGGAAAAACCGCGCGCAACAGCTAGTTGTATATCCAAAGGTTACAGATTTTATTGCTCCTACTTTTAAAATAAGTTTTAAAGGATGATAAGGAAAAACTTTTTAAGTAATACAAAGAAAAAAAAAACATTGTTTATTTTTTATGTAGAATAACAATAAACACCTTGCAATAATGAACTCTTTGCAATAATGAATAGCACATAAAAATATAAAAATTGGAATATTTTCAGGCATAAAATCAAACAGATTCATTTACTTAATACTCATTAAGTAACATAGAGCTCAGCATTTTAATCTTAGCTACTAACTAGATTTAATTATTAAGCAATAAAGGTCTCCGAAAAATCTGTAAATTAATAACTCATATTCTTTTCTATGACTATATTCAGCCTTTATTTTGTAAAACTTAGAGAATAATGATAAAAACCAACTTCGAAAAATAAAATAAAAAACTATTAAACTTAAGGTTATCCTGTCCTAAGCACTTTATATAGAAAAGTAGACATCCTTATAAAAAGGTGGACCCAGACATTTACTTTTATTTTTATAAAGGATGGATGGGACATTTGCCTTCCATGACACCTGAGGTTAAATGAACATGAAGACTAAGCTGGTACACGTCCATCCATCCACGAGAAACCTATTCAGTCAACGCTTAAAAGTACTAGGACTGTACAGCTCAGGTAAAATGAACCCAGGCAGTTCATTGCAAACCTTGGCGACCCGTATCAAAAAGGAACTGTCAAAGCGCTTAGTTCTACTTTTCGGAATATCAACCACATACTGATGGCAGTTCTGTCTGCGTCTAGTAGTCCGATGGTAAAAAAGTGAGGGTTCAGTTTGTTTAAACAGAGCATTCGCGCACTCAACAAAACGGTTAAACATCAACCTTACGACTAGGGTCTGCAGTTTTTTTGCTAAGGTCGACGTTGCTTATTAGTTTACGGGCTCTTCGGTCAACGGAGTCCAGCGCTTTGAGTTGATATTTGGCTGAACCATCCCAATGATGACTGCAGTACTCCATGCATGATCGCACTTGAGCTGTGTATAAGTTAAGAAGCTGTGCAGGGCCGAAATAAGTCTCTAGTCTGTAAGTCTATTTTCATAAATCTCTTTTATATCTTTTCTTTTGTCACCATCTAATCATTGAGTTACTATGTGTAATAATAACTCAATGCATCTAAGTTAGAAAAAGAAGTAGGTACATAGATCACACTCATCTTTGCGTGGCTGAAAAAAGCTTATATTATATTGTGTACTAAATATTTTGTAAAAAGCCATTTTCTCTATTGTTTTTTATTTTTTGTTCGTAAAATCGTCGTACAAATCCTAATTGTTTTATTACCAAGCCTAGAAATTGTGGCCCTGACTTAATGAGATTCAAGCTTATATGCTTGTGGTTCCCATGCTTTCCCGACGATCTTTTTCTACCATTCCAGTACTATTTATTTTGTGCTGATAGTATCAATCACATCGAGACTGACACATCGAGACTGCTTTTGAAAAATGTCTAGCAGACTCTTATTGCATGAATTGATAATTGCTTATTTAAATCAGCTAATTCCCACCGGAAAATAATGAATCGATCCTCAGTGTTAATTTTTTGTGAACATTGAAGTGACTCTTGTCTTCACATGGTAACTTTAGATGACGACTCGGCGACTTTATTTCTTATGTCTTTGAAAGAGTTACGTACTCAAATGTGAGAGGTTTTAAAGGAGTTTTTGTGGGAGATAGGCTGACCCTCTGTCACTACAATAATCTCTCTCCATCTTTATAATAATTATAATTTATAATACCTCCAAATTTGTCAAACGTGACATCAGATGGTGTTGTAACCTCTGGTATTCTGCCTACCCCATAAGGGATACAGGCGTGATGTATGTATTTATGGTGTTGGTTTAGGAGGTTTTTGAAAAATTTAATTCGATACAATCTAACTTATGGAATACTCTCTATTTTAAATTATGCCTTTAATAAAGCTTAAATACCTTAACATTACTTACATCAATGTAAGTTATTAAATCAAAAGTAGGGGAGTTAACATCTTCTACATTAATGATAAAGGCGTATTTTTGATCTTGTGAATCCTATAACAAAAGTGATTAATTAGTATTTACGCATAACTTTGTTTGATAAAATATAAAGTTATAAATTAGGTATAATATAATTTATCTAAATGAGTAAATTACCAATAACCCCGGATCGATATCAAACACGGATTCTGCACTTTCAGATTCATTTTGAGGCGCTGGTGTGTTAGGTAGGCTTAAAATCTTTCGTTCTCTTGAAAACATTTTCGTGCCTTTGCAGTGCTTAAATAATCAAAAATAGCAGTAAGTCTCAAAAAATCAACTAAATATTCTTGGCTATTAATAATAAACTGAAATAAATACTAAAGATTTTTCGATCGGTTGTCACTTTTTGATAATAGAAAGTAGTAACATTGAATGTTTAAAAAATATCAATAGCTTCTTAATCATAAACCGCAATAACTCGAGATATTGCATTCAACAAATATAAGATTTAAGAAATAAACCAAAATAATTTCAAATGTTCCCAAAACATTGATACATTTTGAATATTAAAGAGACCGAAAACAAAACATTTCACTTTATTAATAAATTAAATGGCATAAAAATACTTAAGTTTTTATGATAAAAAGCAATATTTCACTTTAAGCGGCAAAATCGAAAGTGTTTTCATCACAAAGGTTGAAACATTACTGAATGCTTTACTTTTTGACAGACAACACGGATGATCTGTTTGGAAAGAAAGAGGCGACCGACCTTCTGTCTTGCTCAAAATCCTCTAAATCGAGCGGCTGTCGAATTCTACCCATTCTTCTTGAGTTGTTAATGCGTTTTATTAGAAAATCTGGATTTACCTAATTTTTGACTTATTTCTCTTTATTATTAAGCGTGCGATATCAGTAATTACGACGTAGCTGAAGAACTGGGAATTGACCACAAAACAGTTTTGGCGTATTTGAAAAAAGCTGGGTACACAAAAAAGCTCGATATTTGGGTACCTCACGAGCTCACTGAAAGAAACCTAATGAACCGTGTACTCATTTGTGATTCTTTATTACGACTTAACGAAACCGAATCATTTTTGAAGAAGCTGATAACTGGTGATGAAAAGTGGATCACGTACGACAAGAACGTGTGAAAAAAGTCGTGGTCAAAGGCCGGTCAGGCTTCGCAGCCTGTGGCGAAACCCGGGTTAACTCGCAATAAGGTGATGTTGTGTGTGTGGTGGGATTGGAAGGGCATTATTCATTATGAGCTGTTACCACCAGGCAGGACTATCGATTCTGAACTCTACTGCGAACAACTTATGAGATTAAAACAAGAAGTTGAGAGAAAGCGGCCGGAATTGATCAACAGAAGGGGTGTGGTGTTTCATCATGATAACGCTAGACCTCACACATCTATAGCCACCCAGCAAAAATTAAGAGAGTTTGGCTGGGAGGTGTTAATGCATCCGCCGTATAGTCCTGACCTTCAGATTTCCACCTGTTTCGGTCTCTTCAGAATTCTTTAGGCAGTGTTAGCTTAACATCACGAGAGGACTGCCAAATCCACTTGTCGCGGTATTTTGATGAGAGGTCCCAAAATTTTTATAGCAATGGGATCATGCCCTGCCTACAAGATGGCAAAAGGTTATCGAACAAAATGGTACATACATACTTTAGTTAAATGTCAATAAACTATATTAAAAATGTTTTGAATTTTCTTAAAAAATGCGAAGAAACTTTTTCCCCAACCCAATATAAACTGTTTTTGAAGCCTCTTAGTTTGACATTAGAGAGACTTAAAGTTAGACAGTGATATGTCGAATACGGCCCAGTGTACAGTCGCGTGTAATACTATGTACTTTTCAACTTATTCGGTTGAAACAAGGTTCAAAGTCCAATGAAAATGTATATGTCGGATTCGAGGTGATTCCTCTCTTTTATCTAACATCAGGTATTCTTGGGGATTTCAATCATGATTCTCTAATACAGTCTTTTGTGTGGGCGTCTTTTGGGCGAGTCGGTTTTTCTACTGTCGACAATGCTTGTGGTGCTGAACTGATTGATCTTCGGTGCATGACAGTTTCTACTTCTGTGGTATTTGTAGCGTGACACTTCATAGTTGATGATCTCTTGAAGATCAGGTTGTCTTGAATAATTGCTTGAGGAACACTTTCCTCGTGTCCATCTTCTGTATTGTTATTATTCTCTCCGCGTTGACAAACTCGTGACGTAGACTCTGACAAGTACCAAGAAGGTACTGGCATCCGAAGACAATTCAAATAAACTATAAGGCTCTAGCTAGACACCGCCGACATATACATATTATTAGATGTGACAGTACGTGTACCTACCTTTTAATCAAACATGGGAAACATCTTATTTGTCGTCATTATATCCACCACGTGACGTAAAGCAAACCATATTTTATTTTTATTTATTCACAAAAATAAATTTAAGAAAATACTCATATAATATCGCTTTTTTAACAAAATACTACAAAGCAATAGATCTAAAACTTTGTAGTACTTACTTATGACCATACAATTTATAAAACGGCATGTATTTTTTACAAATACTCAAACAAACAACAAAGTAATGTTGCTATTGTCCTATTTCACCTACCTTACCAGACATAAGGCAAGAAAATTTACTAGCAAAGCAACTATTGATGGTGGCTGTCCCAACAGTAACCATACTCCAATTTGTATCTAGCGTATTACTTACTAGCCACCACGCGTGGTTTTACCAGCGTAACTTTTGATCCCGTGGGAATTTTGGGATAAAATATAGCCTATAACCTTCCTCAAGAGTTGGGCTATCAAATGCAAAAAGAATTTCTCAAATCCCACTTGTAGTTTCTGAGATAAGCGCGTTCAAACAAACAAACTCTTCAGCTTTATATATTAGTATAGATTTATCTTCTCGTACATTTCAAAGCTCTTTGTATTTATCAAGTCACTTTACGACTTCATAATACACGAGCTTTTTCCCGCGACTTCGTACGCGCATAAACAGAAAAGTCTTACTTTTCCCGACCCCGTGGGAATTTCGGGAATTCCTTCCATAATACAAACAGACACTTATTGAGGAACCTTTATACCAAGTATCATATCCGTGCACTCAAGGAATAAGATTTTTTCATACCAACTAAAACATCATATATTTCCCGTTCCCGTGAGCATTTCGGGAATTCCTTTCATAACACAACCAGACTCTTATTGAAAAACTTTTATGCCAGGTATCATATCGGTGCACTCAAGGAATAAGATTTTTCATACAAACTAAAAAGTCCAATAATTCCCGTTCCCGTGGGAATTTCGGGAATTCCTTCCTTAGTGCACCCCTACATCTCCTAAAGAATGTATGTTCCAAATTTCAGCTTTCTACGCCCAGTAGTTACGGCTGTACGTTGTCTGTCAGTCACTCAGTCACTCAGTACCTCAGTACCTCAGTCACTCAGTCAGTAACGGAACAGTTTTATATATATTGATAACCTTTTATAGCACTTGAAGTTCAATTTATTCCGTAATGAGCCACCGCCGGTCCCCGAGCCGCCCTCGAATTCAAAAGCAAACAAACAAGCATAAAGTCAGGAACAACTGAGCTGTGTCATGATTTACTTGCTTTATTTACTTGATTTATGATAATTGAGACCAAAAAGTTATGATAAACGCAGTTACCCAAAAGCGGTTAGCGCCGTTGTAACTGGGATGTTATTTTTAATATTTTTTTATTCCATTTTAGAGTTATGTGAGGATTTTTTTAACGAGTGTAGTTTTTAACGATTTAGTTACTGCGCTCGTGTCTGATCTCAATGATTTTTTCATTTATTTCAAAGCTTTAAGTAATATTTTCGGTGTAAAACAATACCAAGATAGAACCAATTCCATTTATGATCTAGCTGGATTAGTGTTTTATTTTAAATTTTGAAATATATTATTGGATTGTATACTAAGCTTTACAGCTATGATATGATATGATAAGCGTGCTCAAAGCGCGCTTGCATGTGTATATTTATTCTTATACACTAAGAATTATATTAATTCTTAAATTCGAACAACAACAGAGGCTTACCTAATGTCATAAAGGCATGAAGATATGTAAGTATTAGCTGGTAAGTCTGTATGTTAAATTATATACATACATACATAACTTCACGCCTGTATCCCTTGTGGGGTAGGCAGAACACCAGAGGTTATAAAACTATCTAATGTCACGTTTGACAAATTTGGTCGTTTTATAACGATGAAGAGAGACTATTGCAGTGACAGGGGGTCAGCCTATTGCCCACTAAACAAATCTCCAATAAAACCTCTGTCCCTTAACTGACTTTTACAGTATGCGCGGGAAGAGAAGCAGCTGGCGCATTCTGTGTTTTTCTTTCGCTCCCAGTCCAGCATGGAAGCATGTTAAATTACATTCAAATTGAAATACTTTTAAAAGATTTGAATAAAACACATAATACGCAACCATTATTGTTTCTTTATAAATAAATACTAGGTGTGTCCTCTATGTAAAGAATGCGACAAAGTTGAGAATGTTTACCATATTATAATGGAGTGTGTTAGAACAGAAGCGAAAAGAGTTGAATTTTGTCACAAACTAGTGATTTATTATCACTTGGAGACTGAAATTACATTTTGGCGTTTTCAACTTATAAATAAGCCAAACTTTATTGTTGTCTGGTAATAACTTCACTTCAAATAAGATAAAAAATTGTATAAAGATCTATTATATGTGTTTTTTTACAGAATGCTCACAGATATACTCTTTAATGATAATTAAAAAAACTTTATGGATAGTTGTTTAAAAATAAATTATAGATACGCACAATCTCGTGGTAAAATTAATTTTTGACAATGTTTGCATAAGTGTGTAATTAGGTTTAGGTAATAAATGAAATAGTTATGCAGGTAAATCTCTTGAATTTAAAATTGTCAAAATTTCCTATTTTATTTTTATTTCTTAAGAATAGTTAAATAGATTCTACTATGTTTGTATTTAAGATCCATATTTTATTTTATAGGAGTTATATTTAATTTGAATAATTTTTAAATGTTATTTTAGCACGCTCCAGCCTGAAAAACAGGATTATCCTAGTTCAGGCACCAAGGTTCTATCCTTGCTTGTATATTTAAGACAATATTTATAATTTATGATTTTCTGAAATGAATAAACATGTTTATTTATTATTATTAATCTCAATAAATATTCATAAATATAATGTGAAATTTATCCTTAATCTTTTTTTCTAAACCCAAAATTGTAAACATAAGAACGTTATTTTTAGCTACAGAGCCAAAAATCATAAACTTTAATGATTTAAAACGTAACAATCATTTTGGAATAAAACTCAGTTTCAGATAAAACATTCTGAATTTTAAACTCTGGAACCATCGTGAAAGATACGACTGACGTCTTTACTGCTCCCCCCCGTGAAAAGCAAAATTATCTGAATAATAGACTCAACGATGATTAGTCACAAAACATTTATTAAGATAATAAAAAGAAAGTTAAACTCTAACCTTTAACAACAAGTCAACAAGTTTTTAAAATGAAAACATTTACTACCTACCCATCAACTGTAAATTGTAAATTTTACGTTTTTGACTTTAAAAGGAATATCTTTGCTTTTCTTAATGTTCGTCAAAATAAACTCTAGCGTATGTAGTTTTAGTTTCATTAAGTTTGCTCGTTAAAATGGGTTTACTAGTAAGTGACATACGTTTACCGAATTTTATCACTTTTAATTCTGTTCGTTCATTTTACCGTAAGTAGCTCGGTGTTTAATTAGTTCACCGAAACGAGAAGTCGTTATCTCGGAAGGGGCCGCCGTAGTTGAACGTTTGCCGACCAAATTGGCGACATACTTAAAACTGGCCTACTTAAAAGTACCCGTAACCGGCGATCATGTATGAAACGATTAATAAACGTGGAGGAAGCAAAACAGATATGTCTGGATTAGAGCAGTTGGCGTTCCTTAGTCTCCGCCTGACCCAAAGGGAGACAGGAGACTATGTATGTAGGTATGTATGAAGTCGTTATGGCGTTGTTACTCTTGCGCATATCAATAGATATGCAAGTTAATCAACGTTTGTTCCATTCGGTACAAGGATTGGTAACCGCTGATCAATTTATCATGACGACTTGGAGATTAGACTGTTGGTTCTGAGTGCTGTATATTTGTAGTCGTAGATTTTGTCAGAAGGTAGTCGTTGACCTGAGATCAGATATCCACTACTAGGACTGGGCCAGTTTGGTAGTTTGTGACTATACTTTCCCGGTGGTATGAGTTTTGGCAACGCATCTCTTCAATTGACGGAGATGTTATGAATTAAAAAGAGAACCTCCTGTCCAAATAATATCTTTAATAATTGAATTACTTTCCTTAAAGTTTTACTTACAAATGAGGAGAAATAAAGGTATATTAAAATGAGGTAAATTAATGGTTTCGAAATGCAATTGATATTTTATGATTGCTGCTGTAATGAATAAAGCTCTAGGATTTTAAATTATTGCTGACTTTTTAATTGAAAATCAACTGAAAGTGACTGCATATTATATTTTTAATAAAAATCTACTTCCTCTACAACCTCGCAACTTGAAACTACAGATATAAAATAAAATCCCAGCAATACTGTAATTTATTCGATGTACGCCAGTGCATAAATACGATACATAAACTTTAGTATAATGTTTGTGTAACAGTAAAACAAAAGTTGGGAACTATCTTTGCCGGCCATGCATGTAACATCACCATTTATTCATATTGTTCTGTCTGCTGTACTGAACAAAGGTTTACTTTGTGAAATGTACGCTGGACAACAAAGGGACTGAACAGAGTAAAAACTAGTTTAATTGAATCTTGCAGTGCGTAATTTTTTGTTAGGTTATTTTTTTATTTTGCCACGAAGACAAAACTAAACACGTGATCAGGTAAAGCAATTTAGGCCTTAAGTGCGCATGACATTTAGATTTTCTTATCAAGTGAGGTTGTTGCTTTTTTGTATTTTCCGTCTTTTAAAATTGATATTTTCACTGATTTTGTGGTCATACGTTAAAACTCTGATCATTATTAAGCTATAGGGAACCCGAAAACTATTTTTGAACTTATGCTAACAAGATAAATATGTATGAGTTCTCAGTATGTTTACGTGGATGACATCACAACTCAGCCAAAGTTTTGACGTGAAGTCGGTTTTTCAATGGGGTTTCGTACTCAACTTCGAATGACGTTGGCTCGATGCTCGATACCTCGATGTCCCTGCCTCGATAGTACGTTTTGCCGGTGGGTCGTTACCTCGAAAGTTCAGTACCTCGAGCGGTTCCTACCTCGATGGGTCTTTGCCTCGACGGTACATTTCATCGATGGCTTGTCGCCTCGAAAGATCATCAAAGTAAATTTAAATTATGACGTAAGGTGTAATAAATAATAAAACAGGACAATAATTATAATCAACAATATTTATTAATTATTTCACAAGTGAAACAGATAATTATAAATAAATGTAAGAAAACCTTTCTACTATGATTATTGTAACCAATTTTTCTTTTCTCCTTTATTCGAAATAATTTAAATATCTATAATATAATAATTCTTCTTCTTTGATCAACGAAAACGTAATTATAATGATGTGCAATTAGCAATAGAATTCAAAAACTCTCTTAATCCCATTTGATCCCTATTTTTACATATCTGAGCAATTGCAGTTTGCAATTTCTTATTCTTCTTTTTCGGTGGTGTTTGGGATATACATGAAAGTGCCTTTTCAACAATGTGATTTGTGTTCATTTGTTCCTTAATAAGCTCGCGTACAGTCGCATAGAGACCAAGACGCCTGTTATTCAGTAAACTGTTCTACCGCCTGTGCCATCCTTCAACATTATTTTGAGTTCGCGGTAACCCTAGTTCATTATTTTGGTGAACTGACCAAAAGTGAGGTGGAAATAAAGGTGGTGATCTAGAAATTGTAATCGTAGTTCCTCCTCCTCCTACCGATTTTCTTTTGCCAGAAACATAATACATCTCGAACCACTCCGTTAAGGGATCCGCTTCCTGAGGCAAAACTTCTTCTTTCAGCATGTGAAATGCAGTCGGAATATCATCTGGCGGCAAGTATGCCAAGGCAACTAGACATCGTAAGCTAACAGCAAAATTACTATCTTGTCCATAGCGCACCGATAATCCAAACTCTTGTATTCGCCTCCATACGTTCTGTCCTAAATGAAATAAACATCCGTTATGAACAGTGTCCGAAAATTCAATTCTAACTGCGTTAATGACAGCTATTTCAAAATCCGTCATTATATGATCCGGGTTTAATTGAAACCCCTCTTCAGCTGCGTAAGATTTCAGTTCTTGAAAAAGATGCATATATGCAGTTTCAGTTTTTGATGTCATGAAACAATACACTAAAGGTACAATTTTTCTGTGTTCGTCTATTCCAATAACACCGTGGATGGAATAAATCTGTTGAAATAACCAAGGGCACGTTTTGAACGTACCGTCCATAATCCAAATCAAAGATTCATATAAAATCTTTATATTTCTTTTTGTACAAAAAATTATTATTCGCTCACCATCACCAAATGGTAAATCACGAGCTAAAAATGATTCTCCATCACTTGTCTTATGATCGTCAGGAAAGTTAATTTCGGACAAACTGGATGGTTCCTTTGGCTTAGCCTTAGCGCGAGCACGTTTGACAATTTGTCTTAATGCATTTTTGTTACTAATAAAACATGCACTAGTGCTAGGTACATCTAATAGGCGCTTATTGATCAGTTGTGTTGGCTTATCACTGCTCGTCAACGCATCCTGTTTGATATTGTTCGTTAATTTAATCGCATCTATTTTGCTAGGTGACGGTGCATGAGAATGATCGGTCATTTCTTTGATCACACTGTGTTCACCGGAATTAGCAGTTTCTGTTGTTAATGTGCTCGAACAAAACTTATCATCTTTTTGATTACAGCACCAATAATATTTATTATTCACTTTTTTGTTTAAATAAAAACAGTATCCACCACAAATTATTATCTCTTTTCCGCGATTAGATTTTATTACTATTTTATTTTATTTACTATTGACGCTGACATGTTTCCGACTGCATTAGCATTGTTTTATATATAATTTGTAACTAAATTGAGAATTTTGCGGGTAATTGAAAAAAGTTTTCTTGAATTATTTGGAAATTAAGGTGGTTCCTTAGTACGTTTATTTATTTATAGTTTAGATTTACGTTTAGTTATTATAAAAACAATTATTAATCATAGATGCCTGAAACTTGAATACGAAACGAAACCCGTTAATGAGAGTTTAATTTTTTAACGCCTTATAAAATGATCATAGCAAAATATTTTGTTGTCAACTATTGCAGACCTATATTATGTAGGTGAAGTTTTGACTCCAGGTCTGTAATTTTTTCAACTTCCGTCTCAGAAACGAAAAGGTGCCAACTGCCAAGTTTGAAGCGTAGCCTGTGTTTATTTATATTATTAAATTAATATGATTAAAAGATGTGAAAATTTGCGTCAAAATTTTTTACATTTTTTAAATTATATTTCTGTATCTGTTTCTGTCTGTGGCATCATAGCTCCCAAACGGATAGACAGATTTTGATCTAGTTTTTTTGTTTAAGAAGTGACTTATGCGATATGGTTATTTAATCAAATAAAATAATATTTCGAGGCGACAAGCCATCGATGAAATGTACCGTCGAGGCAAAGACCCATCGAGGTAGGAACCGCTCGAGGTACTGAACATTCGAGGTAACGACCCACCGGCAAAACGTACTATCGAGGCAGGGACATCGAGGTATCGAGCATCGAGCCAACGTCATTCGAAGTTGAGTACGAAACAAACATTTCAATAGAAAGTGAAAGACCGGCAATTAGTAGTCAGGCAGGATGACTACTAATTTAGGGAGAAAAAAAATAGTGATGTGGATGAATTGAATAGATGTAATTATTTTAAAATAATAATATAGTAATTATTGCTTCTATGCTGGACTGGGAGCGAAAGAAAAACATAGAATGCGCCAGCTGCTTCTCTTCCCGGGCATACTGTAAAAGTCAGTTAAGGGACCGAGGTGTTATGGGAGGCTTTTTTTGTGGGTGATAGGCTGACCCCTGTCACTGCAATAGTCTCTCTTCACTATTATAATGCCTCCAAATTTGTCAAACATGACATCAGATGGTTGTATTACCTCTGGTGTTCTGCCTACCCCATACGGGATACAGGCGTGAAGTTATGTATGTATGTATGCAGGATGCATTTTTATAAGAAATATCACTTTATTTATAATTTTACGGGCTTTTCGGTCAACTAAGCCCATTGCCTCGTAGTTGGTACATGGCTGATACACTATCTAAAGTATATTTTATAATATAAAGTCAAAGCAGCAAAATAGTAAATTTAAATGTTTGTAAGAATATATGAACAGATGTGACTTTGCTTTTAGATACTTTAAAACGGCTTGATTGCTGATCTGACCTGAAAATACTGAAATTTTGACCTGCATCGAATATTGAATTTTTATTTCTAATTTTTATTTCATTAATATTATATAAAAAAAAGCATTGGACATAACCCATTGCAGTAAAAAAGCAAAATTCTAGCTCGTGCATTCTAAACTCGTTTTCCAAACTGCTGTCATTAAAATTTAAGTATTTCCTATTCCCGGTACAGGGACACTTAGCGAAGAACACCACCTAAAGTAAGGTAAAGCTTAATGAGTTTTTGGACTTTCATACTCCTTTTATCCTGTTATGTTGTTAAACTACTGGTCTAAAATACCAATATTCTATGAAGTCTTATTTCTAATGCACAATACAAAATTTTAAAGGTTTTGTCTTTTATGAAGTATCGAATCGAATCAGTAAACCTTTTGGATTCTTACCTAACTCACATTGTAATCGTGAAATAGCATATTTGAGTCAGTTTTCATACATGTGCGTCCACCGAAAACCATTCTTATTGCTGGACGAACAGCTTTCGTTAAACTAAGCTTAGTTGGCGGTGGACGATCGGCCTTACTTCAATATTTTTAAGACAAGTTCATTTTTCATTAAAGTGAGGTCCTATAAATGGCACATGAACCCTATTAGTGTTAATAATGTTTTTAAGTTTTTTGCATTTAAAATGCTCAATTATTCTTGAATAAATGAAAAATGTGATAAATAAAAATTACCCGACCAGGATTCGAACCTGGGACCTCTCGTTTGCTGGACGAGTGCTCTTCCAACTGAGCTACCGGGGCCTGGCGATACGCCTCGAAATTACTCACCACATTTTTTTTTACGTTATATTGCTTTTATTTATCACATTTTTCATTTATTTAAGAATAATTGAGCATTTTAAATGCAAAAATCTATTAATAAACAATATAAAACAATATAATTGTTTCATTGTGATTTCAAACAGAAGCAATCGGACGTTGTATAAAATTAAAATGTTCTTTTTTGGAGCAATGTTTTCAAAAAATTGATTTTTTATCCAAAAAAGTGCTTATGAATTTTCCGTACACTACACCGTAAAAAAATCTACAACTTGCATTTAACTGCACAGTTCAAGAAAAAAGTTCAAAAACAAAATCATATCCCACATTAAGACTGGAACTTTTCACGGTAATAAAGTTTTTATATCATGTTATTAAGGATTTTGACGACTGGCTGGTGTAGTGGTAACATACATTGCCTTCTATGCCAGAGGTCCTGGGTTCGAATCTCGGCGGGGCGGCGGATATTTGTATGTGGAACACAGATATTAGCCGTCAAGTCATGGATGTTTATATGTTTTTCTAATAAAAAAATATGTATGTATTCAATATGTATGTTTATATATTTCTTAAGTATATCAGTTATCTAGTATCCATAACACAAGTTCTTTAAGAAACTTAATTTGGGCTAGATAATATTGTGTGAGTGTCAGAAATATTTATTTATTATTTATTTTATTTTCTATCAAAATTTGTTTCGGCTTACAATTACCGGTTACCTTTCAAAAAGTTTTTATATCATGTAATTAAGTATTTTCAACCGACTTCCAAAAAAGGAGGAGGTTCTCAATTCGTCTGTATGTTTTTTTTTTGTGTCTTTGTTACACGATATTTCGGACAATTATGGATCGATTTTGAAAATTTTTGTTTCATATGATAGAGGATACTTTAAAGTTATTTCCATATAAATTTCATCGAAATAGGTTAAGGACTTCATTGAAAATTTTACATTTTTGAAAAAATTCGTGTGAGTTCGAAGAATGTTTACGTGAATGACATTATAACTCACCCATAATTTTGACGTGAAAGGAAAGTAGAATAAACTGGTCTGATCGTGAGATTTGGACCAAAATGTCTGAAGACCTTCAAACGGCTGAGGGTCCTGCTGGAAAATAACTTATGATATCTTTGCAGCAATTAAGGTACATTTTTTTATTTATACTTTTTGGAAGATACTAAGTACTACGCACGTAAAACTGTACCTGTAGGTAGATCGATTTAAAGACAGATTCCTGCTGCGTGTACGGGCATGGGTTGTACAAGGAGTGAGTTAAAATAGAGTAAATCACTTTCCAAGTTCAATTGAAATTAAACGCTGGTGTTGACTGTAAAACTATAGAGAGAGTTATATGTTATATGGGTTATATAGAGTTATATGTTCAAAATGTGAAGTTGGTTTATGTATCAAATGTTTCACAAATAGTTTTTTGTAATTTGTAATTGTAATTGAAAATATTTTTGTTTTTCATTGGTTCTCAAATAATACAATATGCATAAAGTGAGGATTTTTATTCATTTATAAAAGCTTTTGTACGCATTTCAACCTAGCGTTGCCATATGGCAAAAGTGCATAAACCAAAAGAAGGGAAAACTTTTTTTTTTCACGAATTCATTTACTTTACTAAATCTTAATATAACCACAAGATAATAAAAAGTATCCTTATTTAATAAAATGTATCCTTCGTAGTTTATATTAACCCATAGTTGGGCTCTAATGGGTTGATATGAACTACGTAAAGAAGGATAAATGTTTACGTTTTGCATTCTGATACAGTCATGATGCGATGAAATGGAATTCGTATTGTATCGTGGGACTAGACAACAGTTATAACTAATAATCTTACATAAATACACCATGTTTATTCAGATCATTTAATCATCTCGCACTGTGTTGTGGTGTTCTAAGTAACATTAGGTGTCCTAAGTAAAGTTAACAGAAAATAAGTTACTTTTCAGATGTCGTGTGAATTGCATCGTTTTATGAATTACCCTAAAATTTGATGTTCAAACCCTTATATATAGAAAACGCATTAATTATGTTGCTGCACAGAATCATGGTGTCGGTATGTCAACCCTCAATACATTTGAAAATTCTCATCTTAGTAATCTCATTAAGTACCTTTGCTCTCATATTTCTGAACGTGTCCGAAGATTTACAAGAAACAGCCTTAAAGTATCGCGGGTATGATGTAAGATACGCGGAAATTAATAGAACGAAACGAGATCTTTCAGCACGCCTAAAATATATTTTACTCTGGTACCCGAAATGGGATCAAATGTTTCCGAAATTTCGTAACGGACAAAACACCTTTATAGAAAGTAAATGTGCACAGGTTGATTGTTACGTTACAAATAATAGAACTTTCTTTCAAGATGATCTTAAGAGCTTTGATGCAATTGTATTCGATGGCAGAAAACTAAATCATGAAGATTTGCCGAGCAAAAGATATGACCATCAGAAATACATTTTTATCAATGTAGAATCAGCTTTTAATGTGCCAGTTTGCGAAAGTGTTTATGACAATTATTTTAACTGGACTTACACTTATAAGTTAGATTCAAATATACTGAGTCTATATCTATATATAACAAATAAGAATGATGAAGTCGTGGGTCCAAAACTTAATATGAAATGGATACAAACTGACATAGACAATGAAACATTAAATGCTGTTAAAATAAGATGGCAACGGAAATCACAAGCAGCAGCATGGATGGTATCAAACTGTTATGCTTATAACGGAAGGGGTGCACTCGCAAAAAAAATAAAACAAAGCTTAAATAAAGCTCAATTAAGTCTCACTACATACGGTCGCTGTGGTGAGTTCTCATGCTGGAAATCAGACTGTTGGAAATTTATCAATTGGAATTTTTATTTTTATTTTGCATTTGAAAATTCTCACTGTGAGGATTACGTAACCGAGAAGTTGCTTCATCCTCTACAAAATTACGTAATACCTATTGTGTATGGCGGCGCAAATTATTCCAGGTAATGTCTATCTTATAATATATTTTTAACAGAATTCGCTAGTATTTCTAATGGTAAACTAAGTACACCATTAGAAATATGTTGCTAAGTTGAGGCCGTTTCAGAACTTTAAAGATATTAAAACGTCATTTTGTCTTGAGACTTATTACAATTGGAAAGGCTTCGAAATCTGGTCCTGGAGACTGATTGACATGGTGGTGTTTTCGTGGATACACTTCAACGCTTCTATGTATTAATAGATAATTTGGCCCTGGTGCAAAATTTAGAATTGAACAGCTCGGTAAAAAATCCTATTTTATGCTTTGTTATATTCTATCTACTTAAATAATATGTTTGCATACGAAATTATTTTTTCATGTTAAGATTTTAGTTTATCACTTTTTAGATTCTTGCCGCCTGGAAGTTATTTAGACGCTTCATCATTATGTCCTGACGAGCTGGTAGCCAAGATGAAGAAAATCATATCATCTTTTGATGAATACTTGCAGTACTTTAAATGGCGAAGTATGTACAACTATATAGATCCAGAGAGAAATAACGTTTGTGCCCTTTGTGCAGCTCTGCACGACAAGGAAATGATGAGTAACAGGAAGTCATACAGACAATTTAGGAAATGGTGGATTCCTGAGTATAAACAGTTATGTGCTGTACAAATTGTATAAAAAACTGTATAAAAACTTAAACCCGACTACTTATTTATTTATTTATTACTTTTACATAATTAAACACATTTTACAATAAGAATTGTCTTAAAGCCCTTTCTGGGTTTGTCAAGACAATGGTTCTCTTAACCACAAAAACAAACTTATTTAAAACTTAATTTAAGCTAATAATAAAAACTAATAAATGTTATAAATATTTTACAACTTAAAAATAACTTTTCACTATAATTTAACATCTATTAAACATTTCTAAAAGTATTCAATTCGTCAAAATAAAGCGCGGTGATCAAGCATTCAAACAAGAAACCGGTTTGGTTGGCAACTACAAGACAAGTATAAAGGATGTTCCAATCTAGCTGTCGACTTACTTAACATTATTTTTCTTTTTTAACCGAATTCAAAAAAAGGAGGTTATCAGTTTGACCTGTATGTATGTATGTATGTATGTTTGTCCGCGATTTTCTCACGTTTGGCTGAACCGATTTGGATGCGGTTTTCATAAAAAGATTCGTCATGTTTAGAAGAAGGTTTTAGTGTATTAACCAACTTTAAAAAAAATAAGGTTCTCAATTTATCTGTTTATTTTGTATGAGAGATGAGCCGAATGTTCGGCCGAACATTCGTATTTCGTACAACATTTGTATTCAGCCGAATGTTTGATTGATTTGCCTAGTACTAGCAGATTCCCGCAGATTTGCCTGCACAACTTCTGATTAAAAGTAGCCAACTTACAAAGAGGAGTTTAACCTGTATGTTAATTATGTTTGTCATCGATTATCTTGCGTTTGGCTGAACCGATGTTGATGCGGTTTTTAAAAGGGTATTTGTCCCATTTAGGAGAAACTTTTACCTTTACTTACTTTTAATTAGGGCTAGCTTTTAGTTTTTTCATAGTAAGTTAGTTTCCATATTTGTAGATAAACGTGATAGATTTTTTAGTGATAAGCTTTGGATAAGTTCTTAGCTGACTGTTTGCACTAAGATTGTTTTAAGCGAATCTCTTTTCGTTTGTCAGTTTCTGCAGCACGAGCATGCTGGCGATACCTAAACAAGACCATCTCGTGCTGCATCAAGTCGTCGTTAGTTTAGTTGGGATTTAATTCCTCTTCTTTCTTAAAGCGTCTCTCTCCATATTTTACTACCTAGGCCTACAGGTAAAACGTATATAACAATGGTAGGTAGGTCAAAGTCATGATTTTACAGTACCAAAACATCACATTACAAGAAGAAGTAGGTAGTTACTGATACCAAAACTAGCCCAAAACTTATCACTAAAAAACTATCACTAATATCTATAACTGTAGAACCTAACTAGCTATGAAAAAACTAATAACTAGTCCAAAACAAAAACCTAACACTAAAAAGTATGAAATAAAAAATAAATAAAAAAGCCATGAAACCAAAACCAAAATGAAAGCAAACTAATTATTTCTTTTTAAGAAAAAGTGAACCGCATTCAAAAAACCAACCCACTAAAAATGTTTAAATAATTTTTATAAACGCCATCCTATTCCTGTTTCTATTCCATCCATATTACTACCCCGTATAGTAAATTTCTGCCAAAAATTAATTAATATTAATGAATGTAATAAGAACATTAACAATTTATCTGGGTAGGTATTTACATAGTTTTTGAAGTCGGTGCCAAACCAATACAAGTAAGACTGCTGCCAAACATAGAAAATGATAAGGCGAACGTATCAACGAAGATGGCGCTGTTCTCAATTGGGATGGCGCTGTTCTCTAAAATACAGACTGTCTAATTCAGAGGCCAGACAATTCACTGTGCTACACTTTCTTTGACGGAAAAAATACCGAAAAGCATACACTTGAGGGCCACACGTCGTCGCGTCTCGTCGTGAGTGGATGTAACTTCGTTGATACGTTCGCCTTATAATTTTGTCTGTTTGGCAGCAGTCTTACTTATATTGGTTTGGCACCGACTTCAAAAACTATGTAAATACCTACCCAGATAAATTGTTAATGTTCTTATTACATTCATTAATATTAATTAATTTTTGGCAGAAATTTACTATACGGGGTAGTAATATGGATGGAATAGAAACAGGAATAGGATGGCGTTTATAGAAATTATTTAAACATTTTTAGTGGGTTGGTTTTTTGAATGCGGTTCACTTTTTCTTAAAAAGAAATAATTAGTTTGCTTTCATTTTGGTTTTGGTTTCATGGCTTTTTTATTTTCTTTTTTTATTGCTGCAAGTAATACTTTTTTAGTCTATTTTTTATATTGTTTTGTGTGATTTTTCTAATATTAAAAGGTATGTTATTTGATAAGGTGGGGAATTAAATAATGAGAAGTTCTTTTGCCGTATTCGTTATTGAACTTCGGTTTCAGCAGTATTTTATTTGAGATACTTCTAGTTCCTATCCTATGGTTTTTTAAGGTTTGTATGTCAGTACGAAAGTATTGTTCCATAAGTAAGTTTAGTTCAACCTTTTTATGTATGGGTATAACACCACAAAATTTAAATAGTCCTTTTGGGTTATCTGTGTATTCAATCTTGATTTTTTTTGGTACAATTAATTTTAGAAGTCTGTATTGAATATTGTATATTGTGTCCAGGTACGTTTTGTACGTGCGACCAAAGCTACTCAAACCATATGATACAATACTTTCTGCCAGAGTTTTGTACATCATTAACAAAGTGTTATATGGTACTTTGCATTTAAGTATGAAAAATTTTGCTAATATTGTTCTAAGTTTCATGCACACTTTGTCGATATGTTTAGCCCAGTTAAATCTATGATCTATTACTAGTCCCAGGTACGCATGGTCAGTAACTTGTTCTATATTGGTGCAGTTTGTGGTACATTTCGGATGGAGTGAATGAAGGCAAGCATGACTATGAGCTACTATTTTAACCCGAGAAGAAGGATGAATGTGGCTTGAATGTACATGCATAAGTTTAGTTTTGTCCGCGTTAAGAACCAGTCCTGAGTCATGTGACCATTTACAAATTGACTAAAAGTCATCCTGTATCATAGTTTGTGCAGTTAATTGGTCATCGGCTGCTGCCAAAATACAAGTATCGTCAGCAAACTGATAAGTTTTACAGTGTTTGATGACATTAGTGAGGTTGTTTGCATATGTAAGGTAGTGCCACGGGCCTAGGACTGATCCTTGAGCTGTTCCTCTTGTGACTGTTACCGTATCACTAAGTGAGTTACCAATTTTTACTTGGTAACAGCGATTATTAAGGTAGTCTTTGCACCATTGCAATAGTTTGCCTCGTATACCACTGGTCTCTAATCTCTCTATAAGAAGGTCGTGCCGCAACGTATCAAAAGCTTTCCCGTAATCAATAAATATTAGAATGACATGTTTTTTAGCGTCCAGGCAGGCATTGACGTCATCCGTGAAACGCGACAGTAATAGTGAAGTGCTTTTCTTTGGCTGAAATCCGTATTGCTGTGAGGATAGTATGTTGTTGGTGCTATAGAAATCCTGTATTTTCTTACACACGAATTTTTCACAAGTTTTATCTAAAACGGGCAGGTTTGTGATTGGTCGATACCTTGCATAGTCATTAATGGGACCGTTTTTGTGAATAGGACGAACAATACCGGTTTTCAGTTGTTTTGGATAACGGCCAACTGACAGACTTGTATTAGTAAAGTGTGTAATTGCATTTACTATCCTATCTGATAAACGGATAATGTCTAATGCTCTAATGCCGTCAATACCTGGAGCTTTACACGGGTTGATATTTTGGATTATTTTGTGAATTTCTCTTGTTGTGGCTTTTGGTAAGTACATTGATCTATCCACTGGTATTTCAGAGTCGTTTTTATTCAATAGGCTATCTTTGCAATTAGATAAAATCGAAGTCACATTGTGTTGAAATTGATTAGCAAAATTATTAGCTATATTTTTCATATTATTATTGCCACTAAATGCTCTCATGATAAAGTTATCAATGGAATCGACGACTTTACCCGATATCCTATTTATAATTTGCCACAGTTTCCTAGGATCGTCCTTAAATTTATAAATTTCGAACCTGATTTCTTAGTTTTTTAATTTACTAATAATTTTATTAGTTTTATTTCTGATTTTATTGTATCTCAGTCTAAGATCTTTGTCATTGGTATCTTTAAGCCATTCCGAAAAAAGTTTATCACGTGTTTTGTTAAATCAATAATTTTTTTATTGACCCATTTTTGCTTATTACGTTTTGAGTTACTAGTTTTCATTGTAAATTTTGATTTATTATAGCAATCCTGGAAGTTATCGTAGATAAAGTTATATACTTCGTCTGGGCAGCTCATCGTTTTAGTTGAGTCCCAATCTACTTTTTGCAATAATTCACAAACTTTGTTATTATTAAATCGGGTAGTGTAAATTGGAACATCCTGTATATGAGTGTTCTTCAATTATTCTTTCAATTACTTAAACTTAAACACGCTCTCAAAAGTAGAAAACAAGTAATAGTGTTCGCTGAAATATTTATGTATTTTTATACGACATTCTAATAGAGACATGTTTGCAGGATAGTCGTGATCGTAAGCCACTTTGTTTTTTTTTAGTAGGTATTATAATGAATCTGTTTTGCTGCAATAAGTGCTTAATTAGGATCACGGCTATCCTGTAAACATATCTCTATCAGTATGACGTATAAAAAAACATAAATATTTCAGCGGACACTATTACTTGTTTCCTACTTTTTAGAGCGTGTTTGAGCAGTCGGATTTTAGTTTTTAAACTTTTTTTTCACTTGTTTTGTAGTAAAGTGCTTACGTATTAAATTTGTGCTAACAAAGCTCTTTCATTTAATACCCCACACGAAACCGTCGAGTATTTTTTTATTTCTTTACTTGAAGTCCCCTGGAGGGCACTGTAGTTAATTAAATGCGACGCCGTTTAACCTATAACTAGCCGGAAAATCAAGACTCTTCCAACGACACCTCATTTGTCCAATTGCGGTCACTAGTTTAGAAGTTAGGAGGGAACAGATGAACATCCATACCCACATACATGTATACAGGTAAAAATCATAACCCTCCTTTTTGCTTCATCGTAGTCGGGTAAAAAAGGAACAATCATAGCAACTTTTGCAACGTAAACATGATTATTTTTTCAGAAAATCCTTAAAGAACATAAATTTGAGGGTCGTAGAAACAAAATGATACATAACTTTTTTTTTCTAAAACCTATCTTAAAAACTACCAGTGTTAATGTTCTAGTGTAAATTTCATAGCTTCCATTTTTTTTTTTTTTAAAGCACACGGGTTTAGGAAGGAACTGGCTCTTTATACAATATTGCCGGAACACATTACCGCCGGAGCGGTAACATTTGGCGGCAGACTTGATATAAAGGGTGGTCGCTAGCCAGGCGGACCCAGAAGGGATCCTACCACCAAGCAATTCTTTCTATGTGAATGTGCCAGCTGCTTCTCTTCCCGGGCAAACTGTAAAAGTCAGTCAAGGGACGAATTTATTGGCGATTTTGCGGGCGACAGACTGACCCCCTGTCACTGCTATAGTCTCTCTCCATCATAATAATACCTCCAAATTTGTCAAACGTGACATCAGATTTTTTTTATAGCCTCTGGTGTTCTGCCTACCCCATTAGGGATACAGGCGTGAAGTTATGTGTGTATGTAAATTTCATTTGCCTTACACAACGACAACACTAAGAAAAAGGTGCTCCAGTTTTTTTACGCAGCGCGATCTTATTTCGAGAATCGCTACTTGAGAAGCCTTTTTTTAGGTAACTAACAGTATTCGTTCTTATTGTTCATGAACTTAAAGTCGTTTTATGCATAAACAAAGGCAATAAATTAAATATATTTGATTTTGTACTTTTAATTCAAAATTAAGTTATAAAACACGCCAAAATTTGTAAAATGTGAGCTTACTTATTATGGCGGTTAAAGGGAAGCAGTGGTTTAAATAAAGAATAATAATCTAAAGTCCCTTTAAATCCATAAAATGGCAAAACAAAAAAGTTGTCTCGGAAATGTTTACATATTGCCGTACTTTAAAAAATATATTTTGAAATCTAATTATATTTTTATTATAATTCATAAAATGAAAAAAACAATTTGGAATGTACAATAAATCATTTTTTCTGTTGAATTATAGAAGATTAGCCACTGCTGTAAGGACTACGAAAAGTGAAGTAAAATTAGTATTTATTATTTATATGAACCTTTCGCCGTACGTGATTCTTGTACTGAACTAAGTAGTGGTAACGTTAATGAGGATGAAAATAATATTTATTTTTGATACAACTATTTGATAGACGAATTGACACTTCTGACGTTACTTTTCGTGCTTATACAGGGTGTTTGGCACAACGTTGAACATACATAATCAACGAATGCAGAGCATTAAAAAAACCGACTTCACGTCAAAACTTTGGACAAGTTAGAATGTCATCAACGTAAACAATCTCAGAAATCATACATATTGAAATGAAATTTTCAATGAAGTACTCAACCGATTTCGATGAAATTTATATGGGACCAACTATGAATTATTTTCTATCATATAAATAAGAATTTTTAAAATCGATTCCTAATTTTTTGAAATATCTTGTAACAAAGACACAAAAAAAAACATCATACAGACGAATTGAGAACCTCCTCCTTTTTTGGAAGTCGGTTGAAAATCGAAATAAATTGGGTTAAAACTATCAGTGTAAAGTTTAAACTACTAAATCTCATATTACCCAGAACGGTTATTTATTCTACAGGAAACAATTTTTCATATCACTTTGGTATCGAGATCGACATTGCTTTATTGGTGTGCAAGAGACTCTTTACGACTCGTGTGTTTGTATCAATTTTCAGTCATTCGACGTATTGCAATCGAAACTCAACTTTAGGAAAAGAGCAAAAAATACAAGATTGGCTTGAAGTAAAATGCTCGTGAATTTAATGATAAATGAAGCAAGCACTACAAACGATTATCAACTCTAAAGCTTTGATCATAAAGTATAGATTTAAAATGTATACTGTTATTTCCAATTTGTAGTTCTATCCTATTTTCGACGTTGTTTGTAGGCATTCAGAGGTCCAATTTCAGTGATGAGGGAAGGAACGCAGAAATTCAGATCACGCAACACTATTTCATTTTTTCGGGTGTCCAAGCTATTGTATTGCCGAACGATGGACTAGGACAAAAGGAAATAAATATCCTTGTGTTTTATATTTTTGAAGACTTATTTATGTGATGAGATGCGCCGTATTCCGCGCCATTTTGATCTAAAACAAAATTGAATTTCAACCGTTTTCAATTTTCATAAACTTGACATGTGTTTGACAACTGCTATTTCTCTATTTGTTTTTCAAATGCGTTTTCTCGTTGGAAACTAAAATATCATAGAAGCCTATGATTTTTAAAATAAATAGTAGGTATATCCTATTATAAACACATGAAAAGGTTACGAGAACACAGCTTTTACTAGGCAAACTTTATGTGTAGCTACTTATATGTATAATTAGTGAGTCATACTCAAATATTATTTATTTCGTAAGTATTTTAATACATTTGAAATAAGTCAAACAATTTACAAATTGAACTGAATCTACCACCACTTCGGAAAGTCGATCTGTTGAGAAGAAGTGGCAAGAAACTCAACAGCAATCATCTTTTAAAAATAAGAAAAAAAAATACACAATAACAATTTACAGCCAGGGAATCCCATCTTCTTGCATCCGGATATCTTACAGTAAACCTTTTCACATAATACATATCCTTAAATCTATCGAAGGGTTAATCTTAAACATTTTGAACTTTTATTATAGTGTGTAAGCTTTATTTAATTTTATTTAAATAAAGCGAACACATTGACCCATTAACGAGTTGATGATCTTCTGGAGTCTACTATTATATTTATACATAAGGCAATCAAGTACTAGACAAAAGCGTAGACATAGATAAAGAGGTAAAGATAGAAGCAGAGATAGACGTAGCGATAGAGGTGAGAGAGAATACAGTTAATGTGGATGGGGATGGAGATGAAGATAGTCGTGGATAAAGACAGGACGTGGACGTGGTCATGGAGATGGGGAAGTCAGAGTAAAATTCAAAAAATTAACATAGTCATAAAGTCATCAGCAAAATGACCTACCATCGCTAGCAGCACCCGTTCATGAGTATAACGCAAGCCCCGCCATCACCCTCCTCAACCATATTTTAGGGAAGAGGGAGACCCGACACCCGACGCTACCGCTAGCCATGCCGCCTGAGGGAGCATGACGTTCTTGCTGTTATATGGACAAGAAGGAGATGGAGATGGCGTTGGCGTTGGATAAGAAGGAGATGGAGATGGAGTTGGGGATCGTCATATGAGCCATAATGGAGATAATTTTTAGAGCAAACATGAAGCGCTGAGCGGTGCGCCTTGCACGACGCCGGGGAACCGTGTGGCCGCTGTAGCGTAGAGATGGATCCACGTCCGTACTCGGATAAAACACGAACTCAATAATTATACATATAAGTACCTACACATAAAGTTTGCCTAGTAGAAGCTGTGATAGACGCAACCTTTTTATGTGTTTATAATATATCTTACTTACCGTTTCACAAAACAATCTTTATTTTGAAATAAAGAGCTACGTTCTATGTGATGCCTCCAAAAAATAAATTTACAATCCCCCATTAATTCAATACAAGAATCAAAACAAAATGTCAAGTAGGTATTAACACTTCTGTAATATGAAAACTATATGTAACACAAATAAAAGCGAATATAGGCAAATTTAAAACTCTGGTCTCTATATTAT
Source organism: Stenoptilia bipunctidactyla (assembly GCA_944452665.1). Taxonomy (NCBI): domain Eukaryota; kingdom Metazoa; phylum Arthropoda; class Insecta; order Lepidoptera; family Pterophoridae; genus Stenoptilia; species Stenoptilia bipunctidactyla. Next base: position 1,162,258 of record OX101728.1, on the reverse strand, counting down.
CGTTTTATTGCATTATTTATTACATTTCCCATTTGCATAATAACTGAAATTAATTTAGATTACAACCTTTCAATGTTTGTAACATGTTTGAACTAATAAATTATTTAAGCGCATTTAAATAAATAATATTAGTATTGATGTAATAAAGCATAAATCTGAAAAACAGTTTTCTTTAATTTGAATTGAATTGAGAAACTATTTCACTGCATTTAATAAAAATTTACAAATATTGGAACACAGCAGCTACAACTTTGTAATTATAAAATGTTTCACGAGCAAAACCCTTTATTTTAAAACCCAAGCTGGTGTTTAAATCAACTTTGAATCCCTTAAGTCGAACGCTGCTTGCTTACAAGTTTTTAAGATACGTAAAATACTTAACAAATGCTAAGTACAATTTACTGTGTAATCTCATTGGATACTATAACGTCCCAAGTTAGGGTGACAATCAATTCGTCCCATGTTGTAAAAACTTTACACCAGTAGTAAAAGCTGTTAATGGTGACATTAAAAACAGAAGTAACAAGTTTTGCACTATGAGTAAACACCGCAAAGTAATTATTTTATTCATAATTATTGACTGAGAAATTATTTGATACGATTTCTTAAGTTTGAATAAAATACTAAAAGCAGTTAAATAGTATTTAAGGTTCTTGCGATATCTTTCAATATTTAAAAAAAGAAAAACAAGACAAAACCGATTCTCATACTTCTGGATCAGTGTGTTACCATCCGTGGTTACCATAGACGACAAAGGTCTAACGCTACATTACGCGTGTCCACGTGCGCGCTCACGTCGCGTATCTGGGCGTCGTGACCACGCGCTTGGCAAGCGTGACGCAGTTTTCATAAGTGTGCTTGTAAAGACGTGTCAATAGAATACTTATGCCCATCTGCACTAAACTCTACTAAGCAGAAGCTTAGTTTGTAGAATTGATTGACTTTTATTGTTATTTGGCCTGTCGGACGGTTCATTTCACATGATCGAAAAGTAATGAGAACACTATAAACAATGTATTGTGGGAGTTTGTGTAGCTCAGGTTTCGTCGATATACCAAATAGTGAAGGAAAAAGGAATTTTCATTTTTAGATGATGTTTTATGTTTTTTTTTTTTTTAAATAGACTGTACAGACTTAAACATTGACTTAGGATCGGGATTAGGAGGAAGCTTAGTGCAGACGGGCATTAATCTCTAACTATTTGGCTTTGTTTTGATTAAAATCGAAAAATATTGTACGCGCGCGTAGTGCACGCGGAGGCTAGACACGGCTCACGCGCAACTTGGCAGTTTTATATGAACACGTACGTTCACACGCGTGACGCAGCGTTGGCCCTTAACCGACTGCGTTGGCGCCGGGTAATGGGATCGCTTCAGGGTTCACTTAGCTAGTAATTAGCTAAAATCTGAATCAAAAATTACTGCTCCGGCAGTATAGGTTTCGTCAACATTTTATGAAGAACTGGTTCCTTCTTACGCCCTTGTACTATAATTTTCAGCTTCATCTTCACTCCTATCCGATAATATAGAGGCAGAGAGCAGTTTTTTAGAGAGCAGATTTTGTTAAATACTGTTCACAAAATTTGTCCTCAATCATAGTCACCCTACTGGAGAAACTTGCGGCAAGACGACAAAGTCGTGGCACAATAAGGATTAATCCGCGCAATGCAACTCGTGCCGTCTGCGGCTGTCCTAAGGCTCTCGTCAGACTATGCTAAATTATGCTAAGAGCCTTCAAAGAAAAATCAAGTTACTCGGACGGTTTAAAAAAAAACATTAAAACATGTTTCGAATGCTGTATTCTCAAGTGATCTTTGCATTAATTTTATTTATTTTTCCATGCATATTACAAATTATATTTTAGGGGGCCAATGTTATTTTGATTTAGTAGAATTTCATATAGTTTTATGATTTTAGGTTGTCTGGAAGAGATCGCTTTAGAGCGATAAGACCGTTTTATGTGCCTTGTTAAATTTGTCAACCGTTCAGTAGCGTTGCTATCCTCTATATTATTCGATTGAAGTGTTGCCATGCAGATAATTAAGATTATAATTACGACACCAAAAATTAACTATACACTTGCGTCTAGATAGGAGCACATAAAAAAAAGAATTTACTGTACTACTATATAATTTACTGGAGAATGAGTATTAGGTTTCCTTTTCATAAACTTTCATATTACGTTCGCCAGCCCGATCGCCAATCGACGTTAACAGAGGGCTTGTCTCAAGCACTCAGTCAATTAATTTCGGAAGCTAAGATAACAGTAGAGAAAAAAGTTTCTCTATTTACAGGATTTTTTCATGTAGGTATAACTCTCCAAAAAGTAATGATACTTACTCTCATATTATTAACTTAATGTTAGTTTGTACAGATTTCAAGTCGTTGCAATCTAAATATCGTCGTCTGTCCACAGCTTTACCTAATGATGCTTGTTTATGCTTGTTTAGAAATATAATTAAAGGAGTTTGTTACTCGTCTACATTTAGCTCAGATAGCCGTTATGCTGAATTTTCAACGTGAATTTAGCACCGTCATATTTTTTTACAGGTCTTCTTTGTTCACAAAGTGTTGTTGTTGCAAAAAACTTTTAAATTGTAACATGACCATGACAAAGTTATGCAATACAGGGCTCACCAAACCAAAACGTAACTTGTCGATTTAAAAAGACATAGCCTTCCACAGCCAGCCTTTATCGGCAGAGTGGGTTTTCATTTATACATTGTGCATTTAAGTTACAGTTCTCCATTACTTGACACTTATCGAGATTTCATCGGTAACACAATGCATAGGCAACAAGTCTGATGGCGACATGTTTTCACGATTCATTACGTAACGTATGTGGTTATTTCACTACATATAATCTCGTATATTTAGCACGAGGTTTCGGTTTTTTTACAGACCTTATATTCTGTAAATTATTCTATCGTCTCTAAATATATCACAAAAAAGGATGTCCGATGATGATGATAACGATCTTTTGGTGCAAGATAAAATACAGGGTGACTGGTGAAAAATTTTTGATATTGAAAAAGAGCACTCTGTTCTCGATTCTGCAATGCGAGCACAGAACTTTATCGATTCTTGTTTTCACGAAAGTTCGTACAGTATGGAGTAGATTTGTAAGCAATAACGGGCATTGTTAACTTTTTTTATTTACCTACTTCATATGATAAACCATTTCGAGGAATAAGGTTTCTGTTTATTTTTATCGACTTAAAACATTTTAAAACATTGGAGTTTTATAGATTTTTAACAAAATATATTTGACCTTTATTTAGCCTTGATGGCATCAAGTGACGAAGTGACGAAGTATTATGCCTTTAAAGCCGTTTAAAAAAACATCAGACTTAAAAGAAACTCTATAGCTATATGGTTGTTTTATTTACATTATAAAGTAATTTCATGGTTAATATTGAACGTCAGCGAAAGACCATGAAAATCAGGGAGGGACTATAGATTATTTATACAAACTACAAGGAAAGAAACAAAGGGAAAAAAGCCGCTTAAGATGTTGATTTGAATCAATTTTTGAAATGTTTTTTCATATTCATAGGATTATTATTTATTCATTCATAGGAATTTCTGGTCATTATCAATTTCTTGAATCACTTCCATGCTGGACTGGGAGCAAAGGAAAATCATAGAATGTGCCAGCTGCTTCTCTTCCCGGGCATACTGTAAAAGTCAGTAAAGGGACAGAGGTTTTATTGGAGGTTTTTTGTGGGTGATAGGCCGACCCCTTATCACTGCAGTAATCTCTCTCCATCATTATATTTAATGTCTCAAAATTTATCAAAAGTGGCATCAGATGGTTTAGTAACCTCTGGTGTTCTGCCTAACCCATATGGGATACAAGCGTGAAGTTATTTATCTATGTATGTAGGAATTTCTGGTGAAATATTAAGTACCTACTTTTATTACATAAGAATGATCAGAATCGAGTACAGAGTGCTCTCCTTCAGTATTGCAAATTTGTCTCCAGTCTTCGCGATTCATACAATTATATAAAACACTTTTTAACCGGATTTATCACGTTTAATTGCATTTTAAATTTTAACTCGACGTTTCGGTGTTTGTGGATTCGCTCGTGAACACGGGGTCTGCAAAGACACCGAAATGAATTCGCTTTAAAAGTGTTTTATTTAAGATAAAATATGTTCAAATTTTCACTAATCTTACGACACAATATGTTAAACCATCATACAATAAAAATAGTGAAATTAAAATGAGTGGTAGGTAAACCGAATCAACAAAAACCTAAAAATAAACGTCGATGTTCTATAATGCCCAAATTTTATCGTAATTCTGAAGGCACAAGGATATTTTGTCAACTTTCATCTAAACATGTTTGCACAAAGTTATCTGTCACATTTCAACTTCGCCTCGATTACGAGGTACGTGTCCAGCAATATAGTTTGCTATCTGCTTAACTTTGAACGTAGATGGCGCTGCCGTAGGCTGCGTCTTAGCCGAACCCAAACTTACTGTTGGAAACATAGAGCGCAAATTCTATTTTTATTTCTAGTTTATGTTACTCGTGTGATCTTATTCAATAATAAGTTACACAAAAAAACCGTTATCACAATTGATTTTAGGGATTTTTTTCATAACGTCCCACTTAGTTGTAGCTGGATACCTTCAAAGTCCGCGTTGCTAGCTAAGGCCTTTCATATAAAATCTGCTGATCTGATATTTTTCGGAAATACTTTATGAAAAACTTAGCGTTGTATGGGAAATATCGCTCTGGAGCGATAAGACCGCCCATTGTACCATTCTTAATTTTGTGTTAATATTGCAGTTTTTTCTACTTTTGTAATGTGTACAAAAAAATGTGAATAAATTAATAAGAGCTCCAAAACCTATGTGCTGTCATCTTCTTTTATCACCAGGTGAGTGAGTGTGAGGTAATACACGGTCACCTATAAAAAAAACCAATAATATTATTTATGTCGATGAACTTCATCTATATTAACGATTCCATTATATTCTATTCTGTTATATTTGAATATTTTGTAAATATTGGAAGTCTGCTTACTAATTAATGATCACTTAATTTGGCTATTATAAATAAGATGAAAGACAATATTTGGAATACATAGATTAAGATGTTTCCTGTAAATAGAATAAAGATTAATCGTAAGCCAAAGTTATTTAATAAACATCATCATAGTAACGTAAAAAGGAGAAAAATAACTAACATTGTTTCCGAATTTCCTCCCATATATTCGTGACCCTGTTTATTAAGGGAATTACGATCACACGCGCGATAAAGGCCGATCCTCGGGCGTACCTTTTCAGCCCTTAGTCACGTCCTGCCTTAATACGATAAATAATAATTCTGAAGCCGCTAGTTCTGCCCTGATGAGGTTAAACGGATCTACTCTTTGATAAGTTTTTGATTCTGACATGATCAAATAATGTAGGTAAAAGGTTTCTTTTCTAGAAATATCGTAATATGTATGACTTTTATGCATTTTATCCTACTATTTTTTTTCTTAATTGGTTGAAATCTAATTTAAAATTATTTACTCGAGTTTTAGGCAACACAAATAAGCTTAAAGACATTTAAAATTAGTGAAACGTATTTCTTGAAGTCGTCTTGATGAAGTCGTCGTGGCGCCGTGGTTACTGTGTGTATCATACGATATCACAGATTAAGCAACGTTCGGCGCGGTCGGTACTTGGATGGGTGACCGCCGACCATTCATTTCTCACGGCGACTTCCATGCTTCGGAGGGCACGTTAAGCTGTCGTTCCCGGGTACTGTATACTTGTATACAGCTGTAGTCGTTATTGTTTGTCAGAAGCCGTATCGGCACCCTGAAAATTCTGACATCCACCACCCAGCACTGGGCCAGCTTGGTGGATTATGGCCTAAACTTCCTCATCGCCCAGGGGAGAGACTCATAGCCCTGCAGTGGGCTCATTACAAAGAGTTGTGATGATGATGATGATGATGATTTCTTGATACGGGACAAAAGTGTACAAATTGATTTTCAAAAGTTAGTGTACCTTTACATTTTGTAACATTTGCAACAAAATCTAACTATAAATATTCAAAGTTATTTATTTAGTCTTCTTTTATGGCAATAATTTCATGTATGCAAGTTACAGTAACCAACATAATTTTAAATCGGTGAACAATACTTATAAAACCATTGTCAGTATTTAATTTGTTACAAAATTGCAAATGGCGTTTCCCAAATTTAACTCCACATAAGTGTAAATATTAATTTGATCGCTAACTAATTTATCGTCGGTCTGCTGAGACTGACCCGACCACAATGAATCATTTTCTGTCCATTTCGGGCTATATTATTTATTGTTCCGTACGATTATTACACAAACATAGTTCAATTTAAGTTATTTAAAAGATTTTGAAATTATCATCATCAACAGCCATTTTAATAGATACTTTCTTTAAATAATCGAAGGAAATGATTCAAAAATAACTAGAAAATTCACTCAAAGTTCGTAAAAGGCTTGAAAATTCATGTAATTAAAAAATTAACACTACAACAATAAAATCAGTAACATCCAACATAGCTTTTTAGATTTTTCCGTGTTTTGTTACAATTTCACTTTCAGAACTATAGTTTGAAGTCCCTTGTTCTACCGATGACTTTTTTCAATTTACAAGCGTAAACCAATTAAGCTTTGTTTCAAAGACCTTCACTGGCTCTACAAACTTTGGCAGAGATGTGAAGTCCCAGCAGAGAAATGATGAAACTCATGGTCAGAGAATAAGAAAACTTTCCAACACAAATCAACGAACAGTCCTCGTCCGAAGTTTAAGTAACGAGGAAAAAACTCTGGTTTGTTATAAATAACCCAATCATAGTAGTTTTTTACGACCCTCAGTGGCGTAAAGCTTTTTTTCCGCTATAACATAAATATTAAGTTTTGGCCGGTGCAACCGGGTCAGATATTTGTGAAATTTCGGATCGCTTCCAAAATATAACGTTTTGGCATCGTCGTATTTTGGTGTGTTTGCGGCCATGAGGAGTTAATAGACGTATTTGTCACTTTAAGTAGGCGGTTAACGGTGTCGGGTGATTTTCTGGCAGACCGTTGTCTGTTAGGGCTGATAAATGAAAGGGTAAATCGGTTTTTTTATAGTTTCGACAGAATGATGTTTGATTAAAACCATGTCCTTTTGCGGTTTTGCTGACATTACGATATGTTTGGACCTTTTTTCAAGTTCTTTTACTTATTCACATAAACCTAACCCTTGTTTATCCATTTAGTCAACATGTTTTTGGTGTTTATTTTAATGGATTGAATAACTTTAACAACTATTAGTTTTAACACGCGTATTTTTCACTTACTAACGTATGTAATTAATTATTAAATATCTCTTAGGTTTATAATATTAACTCGGCTGTCAGTAAATTTATTCAATGGCTTTTATTTTGTATTTAAATAGTACATTATGTAGTATCATATTGCTTTACATGTCTAAAATGCCAAAGAATGCAAAAACCACACGAGGACCGTAAAGCCTCCGTGCATTGGCTGCGCTTCGGGGACCTCTTTGCTGAAACCGAAGGGTTTGTCTTTGCGATACAGGACCAGGTTGACAAGATGAAAAACTACCGGAAGTACATTATGGGGAATGGCACAGTGGACGTATGATGGGCGTGCCGCCAATCTGGCGAGTCCCCCAGACATGTGATTTCGGGTTGTTCTGTTCTTGCCAACACTGAGTATCTGCATAGACATAACCAAGCAGCCAAATTCTCCACCAAGAGCACGCTCTGAAATACGGTTTCATTAGTCAGAAACTGCCTTATTACCAGCACACACCGGAGCCTATTCTCGAAAATGGCAGCGCAAAGCTCTACTGGGATCGGCCCATTATCACTGACAGGACTATTCTAGCGAATAAACCTGTTATCGTGTTAATGGACAGATCGTCGTCCAAGGTATTTTTGGTGGACATAACTATACCACATGACGAGAACCTCGTGAAGGCCCAGACCGAAAAGCAACGCAAGTCTTGGACCTTGCACACGAGGTGACCGAAATGTGGGAAGTTGTATCCACTGAAATCATCCCGGTTGTAATATCCGTAAACAGTTTGACCCCAGCCACACTGGTCAGACACCTTGAAAGTCTGGGATTTGGCGGCGGTTCGCTTTCAGCACGTATGCAGAAAGCGGTATTGCTCGACACTGCCCGAATCTTTCACCGGTTTATTTCTCTTTTGCCCTGATACCTGACGGACTGGTCTGATTGTCGGGTCTTTTCCACCGAAAGGCGTGTAGTCATAAGTATGCACAATAAAAATATAAGAATAACATTTAACAATTTTTTTTTATTTTCTTATTAACTTTGAAGTTGAAGTCCAAAGAGTTAGACAGTGAGTAATCGATTTATTGGTCATTTATCTTGATGTTTATAAGCCTATAGCCAGCCCCAAGATTACTATAAGATTGGTGTAAAATCAGATCAAAATCAAGTAGTTCTGTATAATTATACCCAATGTTAAAACCTTAAAACGCAATCAAACGTTTACTTTATTAAACAAAAATACATAAAATGTTTAGCTCCATATCAGTACATACTCGTACATACATACATAAAAGTTGTATACATAAAATAACTTCACGCTTGTATCCCTATGGGGTAGGCAGAATACCATTTGATGTCACGTTTGACAAATTTGGAGGTATTATTACGATTGAGAGAGACTCTAGCAGTGACAGGGGGTCAGCCTGTCGCCCGCAAAATCGCCAATTAATCCTCCGTCCCTTAACTGACTTTTACAGTTTGCCCGGGAAGAGAAGCAGCTGGCACATTCTATTTTTTTCTTTTGCTCCCAGTCCAGCATGGTATTTCAGTATCATATTAATTTTAATTGTTTTTTTTTCAAAAAAAAATTGAATTCAAGAATGCTCAATTTCGTTTGGTATATTTTTTCAGACAACAGGCAGAACAAAAGAAAGTTTAAATCACTAAGGCCTTAAGTACCCAAAGCAGTTTTAGAAGGTGGCAAGGTATTGCCATGGTGTCATTTTGGCCTTTAAGAAAAGCGTTTTTACAAAGAAAACTAGCATGTATACCTTTCTGCATCGTTTGCCCGAAGTAATTAAAGAAAGGATTACTCGGTCCTGTTGAACCTATAGAATTCGTGATTGTTGTATCAAATTTCTAGGTGGATTTTCTGGATTTGGCACCTTGGGAACTTTATTTGTTTTCAAACCATGAAATATTCTTTGTTCTAAAAAACTTGCCGTCAAACAAAAATATGGATCTAAATTAGACAACATAAACAAATATATTATAGCATTAACGTTGTTTTTTTTTATTGACTTACCTTAAGTAACTTTAAATAAGAATTAATATTTTGTGATTTAGCACTAAAATAACTTTTATATTTGATTTCTACTAATAATTTTCATGTACGGATATTATTTATTTTTAAATAAAACACTTTTTAACCGGATTTATCGGGTGCGGTCTATTTGGTAGAAACTTGATACTCCGAAACCTATTTGGGATAACTGACTTCGCAGAAACTTCTTTAGTCGATCATTAATTAGGCATAAAAAATATTTGACATAAATATTTTTAGGCATAATGTGCTTATGACCGAATTTAGAATGGCATACATTTAAGATAGTAGAATTTTTATTGGCATATTTACCTTTGGCATAGTTAAAATTTTGTATAATATCATTTAGCATAACGTTCATTTAGAGTACAGATTATTTGGCATACTTTGACTAGGCATCAAATCACAACCCCCTTAACCACGACCCCTTAACCTGGCTTTGCCATAGTTACCATCGACTCAAGAGTGTATATAAAAAGCCGAGCGTAGCGAGGCGACGATCATCCGAGCGCAGCGAGGTGATCGGCCACCACAACCCCGAAATGGATACACCTAGGTTTAACCACATGTGGCCGGCTGCACCTAGTTTTAGCCGGCTAAAAGTATAAAAGATGATTCTTGCTGTAAGCATTATGCGAAATGATGGTTCTACTTTTAAATTGTTATGGATAAGAAATATATGCCATAAGATGAATCTGGTTTTGAACTTTCTGCGATGTGATGATTATACATTGTGATTATTATGGATACCAAAATTATGCGTACAGATAATTCTGACTTACAGAATTATGGGTTTCAATGTATGCTAAATGAGTTAATGCCCAACGATATTCTGCGAAAAGAGGTTTATGCTATTAGTTGTTATGCAATAAAAAATTATTACTTAAAAAGTTCTACTATAATAGGTGTACCCGATTTATCGCGTATATTTACATTTTAAATAGCATAAAGTAGCCCGATGTAAGGCATAATTCTAATAATTCTGCATATTCAACAGGTAAATCTGATTCAGTTAGCTTTTTCTTGACAATTTCAATGCAGTCTTTGACAGGTAGTGATGTAAACAAAGACTTAACATCAAAACTAACCATGGTTTCATTGTTTGCAATTTTAAGATGTTTTAAATCACTAACAAATTGGTAAGAATCCTTTACATATGCTCTTGTTTTGCCTCTCAATTGTGAGAGTACACCTGCTATATGTTGAGCAAGCTTGTAAGTTGGTGTGTCTATTTGGCTCACAATAGGTCTTAGTGGTACATCAGTTTTATGCACTTTAGGTAGCCCATACAGTTTTGGGGGTTTTTTCTCAAACATTCTTAGGCGCGCTTCAATAAAAACAATATTTAAACCTAATTCAAAAATAAGTCAACATCTTCGCTCAGTTAAATGCAGCATCCCTTTACAAGACCCAGGTGTTTACAAGATTGACTGCGGCTGTGGGCTTTCCTACATTGGTCAAACCAAAAGAAACGTATCAACCCGCGTAAAAGAACACATAGCTGATATTAAAAATCGAAGAGCTTCAAAGTCTGCAGTTTGTGAGCATTCCATGGACAAGCCCAACCACTACTTAAGGTTTGACTCTGTGAAAATTTTATCTAGAGAGAAGCATTACATTCCTAGAATGATCAGAGAAGCGATTGAAATTAAAAAACACCCTAATTTCAATAGAGAAGATGGTTGGAAACTATCACCGACATGGGACCCTATCCTGAAAAACATTAAATCTAACATCCAGCAAGCTGCACGACCTGTAACTCAAGATACTGTCAGCTCGTTTTGTGTCAATCCCGAACGCTACGCTCGAAGACTGAGAAACAGATGGAGATGATGATGTATAACTTTTTTCAATCTATCAATCCGACGCTTGACACCTCAGTCGCTCGTGACCACGGGGTCCGAAAAGACACCGAAACGTCGAGTCTAAATTTAAAATGTAAATATACGCGATAAATCCGGTTAAAAAGTGTTTTATTTAATAGTATGAATCGCGAAAACTTAAGACAATATTATTTATTTTTATTTTATTTACAAAAAGTACAAAAAAAAATAAACACAATAAAAAAATGATATAAAATTGGGGGCCTTATCGCTAGGAAGCGATCTCTACCATACAACTCATAGTGCGACCATTTCTCATAAGGTGACAAAAAGCACAGAAAATTAATGAACTTCTAACTTTGTAGACTCTATTTCAAACATATACACAGTTTAATAAATATTGAATTAAGCAAATGCTCGGCATTTTGCAGGAACCTATTATTATTTTCGAATTATACAGGACTTGTGATTTTACTTTAGTTAAATTCCTAGAATAAACCATACCATTACCATAAATTTTATTCGTTCGAAAATGAAACAATAACTTGACTCATGACTTAACTTAAATGCCGTAAACGAGTTTATGAGAGAAAATATAAGTTAAGTTTTCGACAAATATACTTGCTTGCTTTAAGTAGTTTCTTTTTGTAAACAGAAATTACGACGCCCTGAAGATTTTGATATCCACCAATCAGTGACGAGTTTGGTGTATTACGGACTTCATTTTGATTGTTTTTGTCGTTATCTAGGAGATTTTCAAAAGAAAGATTAAAACTCACATTTAGAAGTATGAATTCCATTTTAAAATCTATTCCTTTTATTAGTAACTAAATCTTCTTTTCAGTTTTCAGTTCATTACATCAGACACAAGGTTCGTATGTTGATCAAGTTATCGCGAGGATTGTGAATTTACATACATTTCAGTATCAGCTTAACTCGATATTTCAATTATTTTAAAGACGCTCTACTTTGTGCGAGGACTTAATTAAATAAGGCTGTTCAATCGTATAAATTCCTGTAGAAGTGGTATGAAGGAAAATTATGGAAAACTGAAGCAATATTAAAACTTAGCTTCTTTTTTTTAATAAGGACTATGCCGGCATTTGACATCAAGCTCACCTGATGGTAAGTGAAGATGAGGTCGGAGATGAGCCTACGAAAGAACTGGATCTCCATTAACTATTGTTGGATCACATCACCGCCAGAGCGGTCATATTTGGCGTCAGATTTTATATGAAGGGTGGTCGCTAGCTTGTTGGACCATGGCGGGATCCTACTACCAACCACAGATTCACCATTAGTTTATCATAAAGAACTGTGGAAAAATCTATACTTAAGTGTTAATCAAATCTGAGTAAGCTTTCATAATAAGACATTAAGAGTTCTCATTTCGTACATTTCTCCATACAAACATAGAAGCATCTTAGAGTCAAACTTTGCTGTTAAACTCCAAAAAAATTGTATAAAATCCTTTGGTCTTGTCGATATTTAAGTTTGTCAGTAGACATTATAATGAATTTTTAACATTTTAAAAGCAAACATTTTAAGATTATAATTATTAAAATATCCATATTTCAATCCCAATTTAGCGCAACTTTTGGGATAAATAATTCGTGTTTAAACAAGATCACATTAAATTTATATGTTCTACGGACGTAGTTAATTTATCACTTTACTTCAAATACGTATTTTTTTGGATAATAATAAGCTGACTTTATCATACGAACACAATTCGTATTGTGGTTTCCTTCCGATAAAGTTTTGATAAGGATTTGAAAATTTGGATGGAATCTGTTCTGTATGCTCTGTATTTGTTGTCTATTATATTCGTAATTTCTGGAGTTTTGTTTTACAAAATAATATTTTAATTTGTAAATATCGTCAGAGTTGAGGGTCACTAAACCTTTTTTAACAAAAGCTTGGATCTAAAGACACTGCAGATTTTTTAATGACAGTTTCGTTTAAAAGTCATCAAGATAAATCCAAATAATTCCTGTAAATAATATTAATATGTATCTTTGCATGATATAAGTGCTTTATTGTGAAGCAATCTTGGAACACAATAATTTATTCACCATGCAATCAAATTAACTCTGTTGCCAATTTAAGTAGATAATGGTAAAATGGTTATTATTGCTGTTTTATAAGTTACAATGCAAATATGGGAAAAAGGTTCCATTAGAAAGACACTTAAGTGCATAAGGTGTATATTGTAAATTTGTTTTATTTTAGTTATAACGAAAAAAAATAACATAAATAATGTTTCATCAAAGATGATCAAGAACTCAATCAAGAACGGTTTCTGCAAAAAACATTGCAGCAACACATCACTGCTGCTGCGGTGATATTTGGCAGCAGAGTTTAAGTTTAGGGGCTCTCGGACTATTTTTATTGACATGTCGCAATGTCAGTATACATACTACCACTTTGGTGATGGGGTAAACCTATCTGCCTCAGACGCCAATGGTTCGATTCCCGCACGGAACAATATTAAAAAAGAAGTTCCGGGTCTGGGCGTTTATCTATATGAATTTTAAACTCTAGGTTCCCCCCTAGTTTGCTACATGGTACCTCATAACACAAGCTTTGCTTACTTTGAGGCCATGTAGTTGGTGTGATTGTCTGGGGATTTTATATATTATATTCATATTATTTATTATACGGCAGGCTTATCTAGATGCGGTAAAGCAATTCTTGACTAACTCTACGCGACTAAAAGATGTGTTATTAATAAATCTTGATATTTTTCACATTATTTTTTATTATTATATAATGACATTGCCACATTTTCTGAATCCATCACTTTCATCACGAAAATTAAGTTAAGGGTATATTATGAACACAGGCGTGCAGCATTGCCCTGAAAACGTCATCTCATCCCCTCTCTTAACTATACTAAAAGTTTCAGTAAATTTTAAATTCGAAAATAGGTAGAAACATTTTTATGCGAGTAAAGCGAGTATCAACTCTTTTTCCAAGTGTGTCGATTATAGCGATTGTCCAGCGTGAGGGATATCCAGCAGTTTTTTTTTATTATTCAACAATATAAATAAATCAACATTTACTCAATTACGAGAAAAATTTTTTGTAGAACAGTTTTTGAAGAATTTTTTGTTGCACGATAAATATTTGACCTCTGTTATTTTTAACCGGCATGATATCAATGTCGATTTTTCAAATCTTCATTATAACGCCTTAATAAAGGTGTATACAAAAATTCAGTTCACTAGAATTTTTTCCGCAGATAACATCTAAAATGACTGGGCTTAGTGACGGAAACACTAAGTAACTTTATATGGAGCATAAGGTGATCGAGACGCAGTTATTACTTTATAACCGGTTTCGAGATTCAGCGCGTAAGGTGCGAGGCTAGTTTCGCACCGGCCTACTACGGAGTTGAACTACTATACCTTCATTGAAGTTCAAGCTTACTCCAGTCTAAATTTCATCAATTCAGTAGTTTTTTCAGTATGAGTAGTTTAGTACTGTATTAGAAAGACCGACAGAGTTCCTTCGAAAACTGTTAAAACATAGTGTACTCTTCACATATGCGAGTTTTTAATAATAAACTAACGTAGGTACACCTATTACATCATTAAAGCCCCTGCACTTTTATTAGGAGGTTTAAACACTATGATCCTTATAGTCCTTGGTATTTTATATTTGTTAAATAAATGATACTTTTCAATATTATACAATGTAATCTAAACCTTAGTAAAAAAAGTTCTTTAAATCAAATTTTATTAATAGAGATGCATTCAATAGTGTTTGACCATCAAGGATAAGAATAAATTATTATAACTTAAATAATTGGAGAAAACTTAAATAATTCATTCCATGCTGGACTGGAAGCGAAGGAAAAACATAGAATGTGCCAGCTGCTTCTCTCCCGGCCATACTGTAAAAGTCAGTTAAGGGACAGAGGTTTTATTGGATTTTTTTTGCGGGTGATAAGCTGACCCCCTGTCACTCCATCATTATAATACCTCTAAATTAGTCAAACGTGACATCAGATGGTTTTATAGCCTCTGGTGTTCTGCCTACCCCATAAGGGATACAGGCGCGAAGTTATGTATGTATGTATGTATGGAATTGGAGAAAGCATTAATTTGCGCCGGCCTCGTTGACGCAACGTTGTTATGACATAAATGGAGATCAAAGTTAATGAGTTAATTTACATTTTAACTCTTTTCACCGAAAAAAGTATTGTGTGAAAAAAGAGGGCTGAATGTTCAGATTTTATCTGTATATTTTATTTATTATCAACTAAAATACGTCAGCAATTTCACATCTTCTACAAAGGGAAAGAGACCCAGCCTTGCAATGATCCATTTAACTGACTAAGTGTAATTATTGCATGTATTTTTTAACATTAACATTTGTGCAAAAAACATGGTAGCTATTTGATCACGATTTGAATTCTTAATTAATGACAGAATTTCAAAATATAACTCATGATTTCTTCTTCTTTAACTTTTTTATATTTTATCCTATCACGCCACTCTCTCTACAATTCTCTCTCACTCACTCTTTCCTGTGCCACTTCCTGCCATATCTTGCTAAAGTTGTTTTACTCGTCACGCCATCACAAATGTACATACTTACATGTTTTTTTTAATTAAGCTTTTATACCTATAGGGTGGAATTTTTTAATGCCACCTAAATAGTGGAGATAGCAAATTTTATTCCAAAGAACATTTCTTTATTTTTGAAAAGAAATAAAACCGCTTTCCAAGACTTGCAAAAATTCCCTCGCTTCACCCGGGAATCGAAATGAAATGAAATGAAATGAAAACTTTTTATTCGTAGTAGGTAATTTTATACACTTTACGAACGTCAAATGCTGGATGAGGGCGGCGCGGGTCCGGACGACATGAAGAATCCAGGGGAAGGCCTCCGTCGAGAAGTGTGCGTCTCTCAGCTTATAAAGATAATGATCGCCCATTATCCACCAATGTCTTGGTGATGTCTACTACTACTTCTTCTTCGGCTTTAAAAAACGAAATGAAAGTAGAACCCTAGGTAGACCGAGAGGAAAAAAGCCGGCGGAAAAAAAACTCTCGGCACTCTTTTGTAAAAAGTGCTTATTATAGGTACAATTTGGCAGAAACCGAACCGACTATAATCCGTAAAAATGACACCCTGTAATTTTATTGCATCGATCGTTACGGTCAATCACAGGAATGAAATCTCTCTAACATACTAGTTAATTTAATGAAAGAAAAACCATGAAATCTTCATTTTTAGATTTTAGTCGGTTCGATTCCTAGGCAAATTTTCACAAGCAAATTTTCTAAAAATCTTTGAATGTGGTTTTATTTCTTTTTCAAAACTACTGAATGTTTCCT
This sequence comes from Stenoptilia bipunctidactyla, assembly GCA_944452665.1. Classification (NCBI taxonomy): domain Eukaryota; kingdom Metazoa; phylum Arthropoda; class Insecta; order Lepidoptera; family Pterophoridae; genus Stenoptilia; species Stenoptilia bipunctidactyla. The sequence goes on along the minus strand of OX101728.1, from coordinate 1,145,748 downwards.
TGGAGTAAAATTTGCTATCTCTTTTATTAAGAGTACTTTCCCTCCAGGTGACATCAAAATATTCCTACCTGTATAATTCCTAGTAACAATTTCTTTTCTAGAAATATTTTTTTATTAAGTCAAAACCAATAAATCCTTTTATTTTTTAATCGTTTACTATCCATTTATCACACCAGGCAGTTTTTTTATAATCAACGAATGCAGAGCATTAAAAACCCGAAATCACGTCAATTTTAGCATGAAAATGAAACCAAATGGGAAGTATCTTTTAGCATATGAAACAAGAATCATCAAAATCGGTTCACCCAGTCACAAGTTATGAGGTACAAACATAAAGACGAATTGAGTACCTCATTCCTTTTTTGAAGTCGGTTGAAAACACAAAATATTGGTCTTTAAATAAATTAATAAATTAATAAAATCCCCAGACAATCACACCAACTACATGGCCCCAAAGTAAGCATAGCTTGTGTTATGGGATACCACGTAGCGAACTTGGGGGCAACCTAGAATATATATACATAAATAGATAAACACCCAGACACGGAACATTTTTTTTTTCTTGTTCCGTGCGGGTATCGAACCCGCAACCACCGGCGTCAGAGGCAGATAGGTTTACCCATCGCCAAAGTGGTCGTCAAATGGGAAGTATCTTCTAACATATGAAACAAGAATCATCAAAATCGGTTCACCCAGTCAAAAGTTATGAGGTAACAAACATAAAAAAAAACATACAGACGAATTGAGTACCTCCTTCCTTTTTTGAAGTCGGTTGAAAATACAAAATATTGTTCTTTAAATAAATAAATAAATTAATAAAATCCCCAGACAATCACACCAACTACATGGCCCCAAAGAAAGCATAGCTTGTGTTATGGGATACCATATAGCGAACTAGGGGGGAACCTAGAATATAAATACATAAATAGATAAACACCCAGACACGGAACATTTTTTTTTTCTTGCTCCGTGCGGGGATCGAACCTACAATCACTGGCGTCTAAGGCAGATAGGTTTACCCCAACGCCAAAGTGGTCTTCACTCGATATCTTGTAACTTTACAAACACATTCTGCGCCTGCACAGCTCTTGAAATCCCATAGAAGTTTGATAAAATGCAATGTCACTCTTGAATAATGCTGCTTTGAAATATTGGAACATTATATTTTATAGCCACTTTTGTAGATTATGTTTTTTTTTATATAAAATCAAATACACGAATAAAAACCAAAGCTTTCCGCTATATAATTTATTAATTTATTCAAACTAAGAAAGAAACAGAAACAGCAAAAGGTAACATTTATCACTACAAAGTAAATTTATTAACAAACAGTGTAGCATAGACAATCGTGAATATTTAACACAAGACTCCAATATTTACTTTTAGAATTTAAAAATTAGTTACATAATAACAAAACTATCTAAATCAATAACAAGTACGCTACAATGTTAGAAAAGTTTATTATTGCACAGCGTGCTTGTTCTCTTTCCGTCGGTCTCTCTGCTAGAAAAATATCTAACATACTCTGTGGGAACCAACACGTGACGGTGTTTTTCTAATGCATTATGATGTTCCGAATAGAAAACACTCGTAACTAATGGTTGTAGGATAAATAATATTTCTATTCATATTTTTTTAAAGAAAACTATGTATTGAGTTATAGTACAAAGTACATCTAACAAGATTGCAGCCTTTTTAAAGAGTTTTTCAACGAGAACTACAAAATTAATATCTCATTCTGATTTGTGTTTCCATAGAAGAAGCTTTAGCTCGAATATCGCATTACAAATAATGAAATTCTCTATGAAAATGGCGGGTCTCTAAAAATAACATGAATTTATGTCAAATCGAAATTTTTGGTCCTTTCTGAAACCCTTATAAAGAATTAAGTCAATATACAGGGTTGATTTGTAGTCACCGGCCAATTTTTTTTTTACACAATAAGTATCATTTGTAGGAACGATTTTTGCAAAAAAAGTATTAATTTTTTTTTACAAGGAAATTAATTTATCCGGTCACTCTCAATTACCATTAAATTAGATATGACTACGCGCTACTACAGACATTTTGTAGCACTACGTCGTAGTATTATCAAGGAAATGCCGCGTCGTAGTAGCTATGTTCATCAACAGCGACTATTTTTTAAAAAGTTTGTGGTTCCATATTTCTACTTTTTTGTACTGAGCGACGCTAAAATAAATATGCAGGTACGATTATATTGTATCAAAGAAAGTAACAATTAAAATCAACCCTGTATTTAAGGCGATGATTTCTGTACATATATGCACATTCCAACGCCTGTTTAGTCAGGGCCCTGTTTTATAAAGCTTACAATTGTATAAGTGACAAATTGGGCTACAAGTTAGCAATGCGACAATTGTACCTTTGTAAAATTTCATGACTAGCAAGAAGCCCAAAATTTGGATGACTATGCATGAGAGTATATGAAAATTTAAAAACAATTAGCCTAAGGTATATGAATTTTCAAAACGTGTACTATTTTACATACTTTTTATTTCTTAAATCTCTATTATCTCAGTAATAACTTTTTTTTTTTTATTTAATAACTGGGTTTTAAATATGACTTAACATGACTCAATTGGCTGCAAATAAGATCAAATTAAACCCCCTGCATCTTAAAAGTATATCTTATTCCCGAACACTCTATATAATAAATATAATTCAGACAGTTAGTCCGCTGTTGATTTTTATCTACGCATCTATTATTCTGCTCCCTAAAAATACTTTTACGAGGAAGTCAGTTTGTTTATCCAATTGTCTTCCTTCCGCGTGACAACGGCTTCGCAGCAATGTTATATTTTTCTTGGAGATCATTAGAGTCTGAGAGTGACACGTTAAGCCTTAATTTCCCGTCTCTTATAATTTAATTCCTGCAGGAAGAACAAAAACATTGACGATTTGTGCCAAATAAGTAGTTGTTTTTCTGGTGCCAAATTCAACATATGGTTTGGTGACATCAATAAAATTTCTGCTTATGTGAATTTATAGTTTTGTAAATATCTATTAATTATTGTTGTTAAGTCTAATATATACAATTAAAATTAAAAGCTATTAAAAAAAGTAATTTTTTTGTGAATCTTTTGAAAAGAAGCTCCCATTCTACCTGATTAGTGTTATTGCAGAAATATATTAATAGTATAGAGGTCAGTAAATGTATCCAGGCACTTTCAAATCAAAGAAACTCAGAAGTCTGATATATAAAGCAGAAAAGTTAACATAAGGCCCAATTATATAGGTAACCAACGAATACTTGATTCAAATGCTACACATACGATATTTTAAAATAAAAAAAATGTAACATTACTATAATTTTAACTGTGTATCTCATTTTTGTAAACAAATGGTATGTTTTGATAAGTCATAAGCAATAACCACGAGCGCGTTTTTTGACGACCACTTTGGCCTGTCTGCCTCAGACGCCAGTGGTTGCGGGCTCGATTGCCGCACGGAACAAAAAAAAATGTTCTGGGTGTTTATCTATTTATTTATTTATATTCTAGTTTCCCCCCTAGTTCGCTACATGGTATCCCATAACACAAGCTATGCTTACTTTAGGGCCATGTAGTTTGTGTGATTGTCTGGGATTTTATTTATTTATTTAATAAATAATAATACGTTATTTTTGATACTCTAATTGTTATAATGTAGTATCGAAGCAAAGTAAAACCTGTAGTTTAGCAATTATGATTTATTATACACCTACTACCTTGTTTTCAAACTAATTGTTGGGGCTGGGCAAAGTATTTAAGCTGGGCTTCCTAATTATTTTAAAGTTTTATTCAAAGTGAAAACCTATTATTACACTGATTTAAGTAGGTTTGAATTACGAATTCTTGCCATACGAAAATAGTAAAGAAAAGATCGCACAAACCTTGAGCTGCCACCGCCAGCCACCAGTAAGTGGAGCTGCAAAGTTCATCCAGGGGCGTTTAGTAAGTAAGCACAATGATTGCAAACCACCTTACAAACGTTGCAAGAACACCACTTAGCACTAAAGTTATATGTAAGAGTGAAATGGTCAGCGGGAGTGCCACAAACGTCCGCTCGGTTCTAAGTTTTTTATAGGTTTTTTTTTGTTCTTGCTATGCCGCGCCCGACTAGCTCAGCACCATACGAGCAACTGTAGGTAGATACAAAGTTTTGCAATACTTAAAATTACTACCCTCATATAGCAAGAATCCAACATACCCCCCACCGAAATCAATGTAATGATTTCCACTTAAAGAAAATAAAAAGAAAAAAAATACTATTCGAAGTTGTGTTCAAACTCTAAGGAGGACATGAAGTTCAAAACGTTTGAAATAATTAATTAAAATCTAAATAAAAATGGAACTTGGCAGTTGCACTGCCGTGCCACCGATTTCAAATAGAAATTAGGATATTATGATAACTAAAACTATACAAAATACTTAACATTACGAATGAAAGTAAATATTATTTTTAATTTGAGAAGGGTAATGGACATAATTTATTAACCGGCCTTTTCAAAAGACCACTAGCAGTTTTTAAACTGACAACACGAACGTCGGAGTCAGGGCCAGGAAAAGTTTGTACTATTCTACCTAGCGGCCATTGCAAAGGGCGAGTTAAATCTGACTTAATTAAAACGAGATCGCCGACCTTTAAATTAGGTGATGATACATGCCATTTTGATCTTTGCTGTAAGGTATGAAGGTAATCATGAGACCACCGTCTCCAAAAAGATTGAGATGATTTTTGAATATGTTGCCATCTAGACAGTCTATTGTGAGGAACGTCCTCAAGGTTATACTCTGGAACTGACAGAAGGCTCTGTCCAATAAGGAAATGTCCAGCAGTCAACACTTCAAACTCATTAGGGTTATCTGATAAAGGGCAAAGTGGCCGTGAATTTAATACAGCTTCCACTTTACAAAAGAGGGTGCTAAGTTCCTCAAACGTTAAGGACCTATCACCGACAGCACGCACTAAATGATGTTTAGCGGACTTGATGCCAGCCTCCCACAGTCCTCCCATATTGGGAGCACTTGGAGGGTTAAACTTCCATGTAATAGTGCGGGCTGAGCAACCATCTGCAATACTTTCATTAATTTTATTATTATTTAGAAAATTACCAACTTGTTGCAGATGCTTGCTGGCAGCAACGAAGTTTGTGCCACAGTCTGAATACAGACACGAACATAAGCCGCGACGCGCGATAAATCTATCTAAACAAGTTAAAAAACAATCTGCTGACAGATCGCTTAAAACTTCTAAATGTACTGCTTTAGTTGAAAAGCAGACATACAAACAAATATATGCCTTAAATAACTTGGCATTACGTCTAGTACTCTCCTTCACTAGGAAGGGTCCACCAATGTCTACACCAACGTGGTTGAAGACCTTGTTGGGTTCTAAACGAGGCTTAGGTAACGTACCCATACTCGGTTGTACTGTGCGCGGGCTACACTTGAAACATACGACACATCGCGACAGCACTGAACGGATCACACAGCGAGCGGATACGATCCAATATCGCTGCGATAATATACCTTGTAACGTACGAGGTCCTACGTGTAGGTATTTTTTATGAAAGTGTTCAATTATTAAGGTAGTTACATGACTACGTTTTGGAAGCAAAACCGGATGTTTTTGACTAAAGGTTAGACTTGCCTGAAATATTCTACCCCCCACCCTGAGGAATCCTCCTTCATCCAGGAATGGAGACAATTTCCGTAACGACGGAATAAAAGTTTTATTATTTTTAAGTTCAGAAATTTCTTTAAAATAAAATGCATTTTGTGTCAATTTAATTATTAGGTCATGTGCACTATTTAATTCAAAAGTTGTTAATGATTTATAACACCTATCTCTCTTTTGTTTACGTAAATTACGAATGAAACGTAAACACCAGGCGGTAACACGCTGTAATTTGTTAAAAGTAGAAAATCTTAAAAACAATTCATTTTCTATAGCTTCATGATTAATGTTAGTCACCAAGTTAAAGCTTTCTGTTTTTGATTTTAATTCTAAAATATCTGTTTCGTCTCTAACGTAGAATGTGCTAATCGGCCATTGTTTAATGTCATCAGACAACCACTGAGGTCCGCGCAGCCAGCGCTGGCTTTCCGCGAGCAGCGCGTGCGGCGACATCCCGCGCGAGCACACATCTGCTATATTGTTTTCGCTGTTGACATGATACCAGCTGTTCGAGGGAACAACTTCCACTACTTGTGCCACACGATTTGAGACGAACACTTTAAGTTTATAAGGTTGAGTTTGCAACCAGCCGAGCACTACACTCGAGTCAGTAAGCGCTATTATTTTATAATTAAAATCTGTAAGATTATTTTTAATGAATAAAATTAGTTTTGATAATAGTACACACGCCATTAACTCTAATCTTGGAATCGAAAGGGTTTTTAAAGGGGCTACCTTTGTTTTGCAAGCAAGTAATCTGATTTTGACTAAGTTGTTTTTATCAATACTGCGTACGTATACACAGGCGGCATAACCGCGATTCGAAGCGTCACAAAACGCGACTAACTGAACGTCAGTGAAGTCTGTTATTAGTAAGTGACGATCGATGCGAAGTTCAGAGAGTATCGATAATGATGAGATGAACTTCTCCCACTTCTCACGGAGAATTGGAGGAAGGGGTTCATCCCAACCAATACTAAGCTTCCATAAATCCTGCATTATACATTTAGCAAGAAAGACACAGGGTGCTAAAAATCCGACAGGATCAAAAATACTTGCTAATAATTTTAATACAGAGCGTTTTGTAAATGTGCTATCTTTTAAGTTGTAATCAAAGAAAAAATTATCATCCTTGGGGTCCCATTTTAACCCTAGGACCTTAACTGAAGACAACGTGTCTTCATCAAAGTTTATAATCGCACAATTATCCGCGCCAACCCGTGCAAGAAGCTCAGGCGAGTTACTCGCCCACTTCCTTAAGTTAAAGCCACCTTTCTTAAGAATGGCGATGACGTCATCCTGTAACGCACAGGCGTCCTGTGGGGTTTGCGTAGAACCCAGAAAATCGTCAACGTAGGACCCATGCAGTATAAAACGGGCCCCAAGGGGGTGCAGCGCTGCCTCGTCGTGCGCTAGCTGGCGTAACGTACGCACAGCTATGAAGGGCGCACTACGCAAGCCGTAGGTATTTGTTTTTAACTCGTAAACTTGAATAGGTTCGTCAGGTGATTCTCTCCATAAAATGTGTTGGTACTTACGCTCTTTTGGAATAATTAAAACAGCCCTATACATTCTAGTTATGTCAGCGGTAAAACAAATGTCATACAGTCTAAAATTAAATAATATCTTTAAAATATCTTGCTGCAGTTTTTTACCACATAGAAGAGAATCATTTAACGAAACGCCATTAGATGTAGGCGCTGACCCATCGAATACAACACGAACCGGAGTGGTTGTGTTGCCTGGACGAACTACGGCGTGATGAGGGATGAGGTACTGGCTCGGCTCGGAACCTGTGTAGGGTTCCATGTGTCCAAGGCTCTCGTACTCGCGCATGAATGCTATGTAGGCTTCACGGAGGCTGACGTCACGCGCGAGACGCCGCTCGAGCTGCAGCAGGCGGCGCTCGGCGGCTGCGCGGGAGTCTCCCAGCGGCGCGCGGTCGCCGCGCAGCAGCAGCGGGCACACGTACCTGCCGCTCGCGTCGCGGTGTGTTTGTGAGGAGTACGACTCCTCGGCCTGCTGCTCTAAGGGATCGATAGGAGGTTCACACGGTGAGTCTTCTATCTCCCAGAAACGCTGCAGGAACACATTAATGCAGTCATTATCCTTAGTGTACGACACTAAGTTGGACGACATTAACGTACTACAATTATTATTATTCATTGAAGTACACGGTACTTCTAACTTCCCAGTTATTACGTAACCATAGATGCTACTTAACGCTAACGGAAGGGATGGACCGAATACGATTCGATTTCCATCATAAATGTGTGGAAATACGTCTCCAGATATAATTATATCTATTACAGAACGTCTGTAAAAGAAAGGATCCGCTAACACTAAATTTTTATACTCCTTAACAACGTGTTCCGGAATATCAAAAGTAGGTAAGTCGGAAGTAATTTGCGGAAGTACCACGGCGTCTATGTCAAACACCGGGTCACTACTATGTCTAGGTTTTATCGTGCACGAAGTCATTCCATATGTTTTTACGATTTCACCCGATAAGCCATAAATATTATAAGGACATTTAAAACGTTTTAATCCTAATCGTTCTAAGCAACTTAAAGTTATAAAATTTGATTGGGCGCCCGAGTCTATTAAAACACGACACGGCTGCTCGTTACCAAAAACATCAATAACATTAACTATAGCTGTGCCTAATATAACTGCATAGTTCTTATTCTGTAATGAAGAAGCATGGCAGCATGTATTGTTCGAGTAAACAATAGGCGTCGCAGGAGCCGCGACCGCGGCGAGTGCCGAGACAGGTTCCCTGCTATCAGTACGACAGTCGAGATGCAGCAGCGCGTGATGCGGCTGTGCGCATGTAAAACATCTAAATTGACTCAAACAATCGGCAGCTGAATGATTTAACTTTAAACAATTATGGCATATCTTTAGGGTGTTAGCACGGCTAATGCGTTGTTGTGGTGTAAGTTTACGAAACTTACTACAACGAAAAATCATATGATTTTCACCACAATGAAGACATGACAGATTATTATTAGTTATTTTATTAGTTGACATTTGTGTATAGTTTTTGCGTGAAGTTAAGTTTTTATTTGAATTAGTGTTAGTATTTTGTGTATTACGTTGTGTGCCATAATTTTGTAAACTTGAATTATACGATTGTGAATGTTCTAATACTTTAATCTGATTTTGTACAAAAGTTATTAAGTTTTCGTAAGATGGAATAGTTTTTTGATCAATACTTTGTTCGAATAATTTACGAGTATTTTGATCAAGTGATCTTAATGCAATATGACACATAAGGTAACTATGCAAATTAGGTAACTGCAAAGAGGAAATAGCTTTGTATGAATTTTCAAAAACTTCAATGAAATTACTTAGGCTTATGGGTGACTCCTTTGAAATAGGTGTGAAGTTTAACATTTTATCAAGGTATTTACCAGCCAACATACGTTGGTCTTGGTACTTGTCAAGTAATGCTTGCCACACGACATCGTAGTTGGACGATGTAATAGGCACACTTTTAATTATATTCAAAGCTGAACCCTTCGTACATGATAATAAATAATGAAATTTATCAATTTTGGGAATGCTAGGTTGATTATGTACCAAGGAACAGAATGTTTCATGGAATGTGTTGAAATTTTCAATATTTCCATCAAAACAAACCAACTCAAGTTTAGGTAACCTAGGACGACTGTCTAGATGGCTTTCACCTTTAATTGACTTCATCTCACATTGTTTTGCACAAAGTTTAACCTTGAAATACAACTCATCAAAGGCGTCGAGTTCCTTATTAGAAAAATGTAATTTGGGATTAAATTGAATTTCTAATTCGAAAATATTTAGGCTAACTTTTTCGTATTTATCTCTTAACAATGAGATTTCAGAAGCACGAAGCAAAAATAAGTCAATATCTACAGATTCAGGACAGGTGTCTATTTTCAAAGTTGTATCATATAATTGTTGAATCTGCGTAAATAATCTTTGCCTTAATGCAGTAAGACTACTCAATTTATGTGAAATATCATCATCGTCCGGTTTACTTTCATGTCTACTACGGGTGGCCATTTTGAAATGACGCAGTTGAGATTTTGAGGTTAACTATTAAAACGTGGTTGATTTGAAGAAAGTTAAGGTTTTTGTATAATTTATAGTTATGAAGGATTAATATAATATGAAGAAATATGAAATTAGGAATGATAATCAATGCACTTAATTGATCAGTTTGAACACATGTATTTATGATGGCGATACCTAGACTAAATTGTTATGTATTAATTTGTTATGTATTGAAAATCTATGTTGTAAATATGTTTTATAATTAGGAAATCCGGGATCGAAGGACCAATGTTGGGGCTGGGCAAAGTATTTAAGCTGGGCTTCCTAATTATTTTAAAGTTTTATTCAAAGTGAAAACCTATTATTACACTGATTTAAGTAGGTTTGAATTACGAATTCTTGCCATACGAAAATAGTAAAGAAAAGATCGCACAAACCTTGAGCTGCCACCGCCAGCCACCAGTAAGTGGAGCTGCAAAGTTCATCCAGGGGCGTTTAGTAAGTAAGCACAATGATTGCAAACCACCTTACAAACGTTGCAAGAACACCACTTAGCACTAAAGTTATATGTAAGAGTGAAATGGTCAGCGGGAGTGCCACAAACGTCCGCTCGGTTCTAAGTTTTTTATAGGTTTTTTTTTGTTCTTGCTATGCCGCGCCCGACTAGCTCAGCACCATACGAGCAACTGTAGGTAGATACAAAGTTTTGCAATACTTAAAATTACTACCCTCATATAGCAAGAATCCAACACTAATAAACCCAGAAATACAGTTCAAAAGAGAAGTTTATCCTCTTTGCTGACAATACAATACCTAGACTAAGATTGAATAAACTTCGTAGAGACAGATTCGAGACAAGCTATTTCGTAATAGAGAACAAACGGAGCGTTTCCAAATAAAGTTTAAACGATAACAACCTTTTGTAATTAACTTTTCGTCCATCCGCTTTTAGTTTATTCCTATTTGAACCTGCAAATCTGTCTTAAAATATAAGGATAATTTGTGGATGAACTAGTACCATGATCATCCACAGCCTGTAGACGTCTACTGCTGGACATAGGCCTCCCCCAAGTTCTTCCACGTCACTCGGTACCGCGCCACCCTCATCCAGCGTTTACCGGCGACTTTGACCAGGTCGTCGGTCCATCGTGTGGGGGGCCTGCCTACGCTGCGTCTCCCAGTACGTGGCCGCCACTCGAGAATTTTCTGCCCCAATGGCCATCTGTTCTGCGAGCTATGTGCCCTGCCCATTGCCACTTCAGCTATTATAATATTATTGATAAGAGTAAGAAATTGAATAGGAGCAGCGTTAAAACCATGCCTTCTATTACAGAAGTCCTGGGTTCATATCAGTGTGAAGAATACAGGTATTTATTAGCCATCAAGTCATTGATGTCTAGTTTTAATGAGTGACTAAACCGTAACTAAACCGAGCGTCCCTGAGTGCTGGTACGACCCCGCCAGGGTCCGACTGCCTGGTGACCAGGGTAATTTTTTTGAATGTTAAGAATAATTTTAAGAGAATGTTAAGAATAATTGTGGATTCAATTTATGAAAAAAAAAAATTCAATTGAAATTTTACAATTCTTTTAAGCAACCAAGTTTTTCTGACTATTGAAAAATCGGGGCTTTACGTATTTCTTAATAGAAATTGTTGGAAAACGCTTTTATTTCTTGCTTTTTAGTCTTAAATAACAGATTAAACTAAAATATTGTTAACTTATGAGAATTATAAAATAGCAATCTACCTATAAAAAAAAAAAAAAAAATTATTCTTAAATTGAATCCACACATCATTTTTAACCTTCTTATAAAATATTTTGATCTTCATAAAAAAGACCCTATATGTATAAAGCCAAATATTGTGATATTGTCTTCTGGATATTTTTTGTGAAGAGCCAGTTTTTTTCTAGGCCCTTGTGCTTTTATCTCCAACCACATGTTCACTTACTATCAGATGAGCTTGAAGTCAATCGCGGGCTTAGTCCTTAATAAAAAGAAAATCTAGTATACAATCGAGTATCAGAAGTATAAAAAAATACTTTGTTTGAGTTGGATAATGTGGCCCGAATGATACACATATTCACTTAATTTATTAAATAGCTATGAATCATTAGAAGGATAGTTTGCCTCCTTTCATAATGTTATTATAAAAATAATTACCTTCATTTTATTTATTTATTTGACAGAAAAACGTACTAAATTAAAAAAAGCCCAAGTTGTTCAGCATCAGCATCTCAAAATGTTTCCGTAGTGCTTAATAGTTTGTTATGTTTGAACGACTAAAACTTCACATGTAAAAGTAGTGCGCAGAGTATCTAGAAGTATAATATCAGATTATACTTGTAATTAATATTATACTGGTAAGTTAATGAAGAAAGTTTGGAGTGAGATTATAAAGAAAACATGTTAAGGAGTGGTAAACAAGTTTCATTATGGACTAGTAAGAGTTTATGGGAAAAAATTACGTTAAATTCACTATTTCTCATCATTCTGGATAGTCTAACTAATTTACTATTAATCAGTAGGTTTGAGATATTTTTCCATAGTTCTTACGAGAGGGATTTTATTTAATTTCCCTTTAAATCGTTTTCTCGTAAGATTATTGGCATTTTGTTTGCCGTGGATTTCATACAGGCGTATTAGAACTTGAAATTCCGTTAACAACAATTTGACCTAGTGATTTGCAGAGTGGGAAAAGTTTCGCAATGAGCCGCAATACAATATTTTGTTACACATGAAAATGGCGTCAGGTCAACTTACAAAAACCACGTCTCTACTGAATAAGCGTGACATAAAAAGCGACTAATCTGAGTTCCTCCAGCTTGATGGTATGACACTTCAATGCTCAAGTATCATTTATGTTTCGGCAATATCTCTGTCTCCATGGTACAGTGGTATAGACATTACTACGACAAAATCGTGAGTTCACGAGTGTTTATCTATACAAGAAGAGAGGAATTAATATAAAAAAAAAAACAAATAATTATTATTTACTGAGTAAACATAACAGAGTAAAGTTAAAGAAAGGGTAGTGGTGTGCGTGTGCCGGGAACACTATTGTGTGCGTTTTGACTGAGGCCGCGCATCGGGAAAAGTGTAGTAATGTCTCTTTATTCGACGACCGGCTGGTGTAGGGGTAACGTACATTGCCTTCTATGCCAAAGGTCCTGGGTTCGAATCCCGGCGGCGACGGATATTTGCGTGATGGACACTGATATTTGTCGTCAAGTCATGGATGTTTATATATTTATTTAAGTTTATTTTCTAATAAAAAATATGTATTTATTCAATATGTATGTTTATACAGGGTTCATTTGACAACATCTACCAAATTTTTTTTACGTAATAAGTATCATTAATAGAAACCATTTCTGCAAAAAAAAAGTAGTTATTTTTTTACACGGAAATTCATATTATTCACTAAAATGTTAGGCACAACATGGTCATATTATTTTACGAATGAATACTATAAAGACTACGCGCAGTGGTACAACTTGTTTAACCGAATGAATTACAACACAGACGTCTAAATTTTCAAAAAACAATGGTATCCTCTTGACAATAAGTGCCATTACATCGAGCAGGTAAGATACCGACATGTTCGCACGTGAACGAAACCGGCCGGCGCCGCGGCGGCGCCGTCGCAAACCCGGAAACACTTGACTGTTGCCATGACCTTCAGTCGCTCGCGCATCCTCGGCGAAAGTGCACGCGCAGCGTGCGTAATGCAGCTGCGTTCGCGAGAGCCCGCGAAACCTGCGCCGCATGTGTTTATTAGACAGTGAGCCGTCGCTAACTATCGATAATGTTTACAAATAGGGAATAGTTTATCAGAACGAAGCTCGAAGCCTTTCTGATTTAAAAAACCAAATAGTGTGTGAATTTGACAAAGTGACACTGCAGTGCTAAATAAAGCCCATGAAAATACTACGTTAAAACGTGCTAGACTCTGCCTGGAGAAAAATGGTATGCATTTTGATCACTTATTACACAGATTAGAGCTTTAATTAATGTACATAAGTTTATTCAATCTTTTTAAATACGCCGAAGTGCAAAATGCTTCTTCTTTCTATCTATTTTTGCATTCACTTAAAAGTATTATGTTAAATTTTCTCACATTAAATCCCTCAAACCTTTTGCAATTTGCCGGTTCTAAGCCTGTAAAAGTATGAAGAAAAGATTGTACGTAACTTGTGTAGGTAACTTTTTTTATTGCCTGTAGGTATGCATAACTACTGAACTCAAAGTGTGACCTTGCAACCTCATATCGTTAACATGTTTTGTCGCGCGACAAAACATCTTGTAGTACTACGTCTTCGTAGTATTATTAAACGTAATCAATAAAGTGCCGCGTCATAGTATCGTATTGTGTATAGGGCATTCATCAATAACGACTATTCGTGAAACAAATGAAGGTGCCATATCTTTACTTTTTTCTACTGAGCGATACTAAAATAAAAATGCAGGTTATTCGTATTATATCAAAGTACGTAATATTTAAATTTGGCAAGGGCCTACAAAACAACCCTGTATATTTCTTTAGTATATCAGTTATCTAGTATCTATAACACAAGTTCTTTAAGAAACTTAATTTGGGCTAGATAATGTTGTGTGGGTGTCAGAAATATTTATTTATAGGGAATTTTGGTGAAAAATTAAGTACCTACTTTTATTACATAATTATGCTCAAAATCGAGTACAGAGAGTCACCCTGTAAATAATCACCCTGTATATGTTTTTAAGTTCTAGATTACCCCTAGTTCGCTACACGGTATCCTCATAACACAATCTTTGCTTACTTTGGGGCCATGTATTTGGTGTGATTGTCTGGAGTTTTTTTTTTATATTTGTCGGAAAAAAAACAAACAAAACGAAAAGAAGCGTTACTCACAAAAAACGATAGAATTAATCATTGGACAGTTACTTAGTGCCGAGTCTGTGGGCTTGGGTATAACCCTGGCTTAGTCACAACAAAATCTTTATTCGCGAGTCCGTTCCGTCAGTTACAATGCCAACTCAATTAATACCGATGTACTATCGACCGTCAGTCCAAGATACGTCCGCGCACCTAGCCGTCCTAACCGTATCCACGGCCTTGACAATCAAAGCATTTTATGCAATTTAAAGAGTTTGGCCATAGCACCATTTTAACGTTTGGTGGCGCCACTTATTACTGGCAATAACAACTTAATATGAGTGAATTGAGTGAGTGATAGACAATCATTCGCCATTTGATCACACGCGGCCGGCTTGTGAAAGTCCTAAGCATATCTGTTGTAAGCTGCACATATCTGCTGTATTTTCCTGCAAACTCAGAAGTAGCGTCAACTGAACTTAAGTTTATCATTCATGTAACTGAATTGTTTTGATGCTTGATAGACTTCATGATTCACATATTTCGACGAATTACTTTATAACTATCAAAAATGCTAACAAGTGTTGGTTTTTGATTGCTTTAGTTAGTGGTTCGTTAGTTCGTTGCTACTGTACTGTAAAATTAGCACCCTTCCTTTCACGAATGAAAAACAATATTTATCAACAATAATAATAAAAACTACTATATTGCATAGTCCACCCAAAAAAAATCAAGCACATAAGCGCCGCCAAGCGACATAAAAGCTTGCATTCCAAACTCCCTATAATATTGATGTGTCCTAATCTGTACTTGTACATAATACTTTCAAATCTGTGACCGTATCTGTGTCACTTGCCATCATTCTACTTCAAGATACAACCTATGGCGCTGCAATCGAATGTCAGTCATTCATTGCATTTAGCGCCCTCTTTAACAGTGCTACCAACATACTTCCGTTACCATGAAGTCATACTAACATCTTAATATCGCCAACTTATCTTTAGCTCCGACATATTTATGAATATCTAGTTCCTTCCTTATCGTTGTTGTATTCGACTTTATTTAACTTCCCCTCAAATGTGATAGAGGTCAAAAAAAATACAGGGCTTCGTTCTCGTAAAAACCTAGTAGTGGAACGATTTTATTATATCGGGTTCCAATTTTAAATTCAATGTTATATTTAAAGATCGCCGCACACTATTCAATTTTAGCAATTTGGTTTCAGGCTGTGATGTCAACGCTCATGCATGGTAGGTTTTTTGATTGATCATTGGGTTGAATATTGCAACCAGATCAAACGATGTATATACATAGTTCAGTGCTTTTGCACTGCGAAACACACTGCGTAATTAATCTTTATATCAACTTGTTTATGCAACCGATAGTGATTACGCCAGTGAATGTTCGTTTATCTGGCTGTAGCTATTAGTAACTCCATACTTGTTGTATTTTATGCTGAAGATTCGAAATCCATAGCAATATTATAATGAGGTGTTTAGATTAAGAATATAAACAAAAAAAACTATAATGCATACTGTATTGTGTTTCAAACAAAATTATTAATATTTAATCAGTTTTTTCAATATTTTGAAAGTAATTTAATATGTAATGTGACACAAAATCTTTAAATTGCTTTACTTTAACTTTAAAATTTTTAGTACAATACAAAAGTCTTACACACTCTATATTAATCCCTCGTATGATCATAAAAAAATCTTGGTCACCCATCATATTAATAGTTTATGCGATAACTGGTTTCTCATTTTAAAATTCTTGCGAGAAATAATATGCCTTTGAAATGCTCTCACAGGCGCCCAAGAATTTGATTTGTGCATTTTCTTATATAAAATGTTCAAATAGTTTCTCAGCGATACTATAAGGAAAATAATAGTTTAAATTATTTTCTTTTTCGTTTTTGTGACGTGAATTTAAATTTGAAGTGATTGTTCATACAATTTATTTCTTTAATGTCGTTTATTTTTTGCATCTAAAGTCTTTTTATTTTTAGTATTTTTGTTGAAAAACTCCATGAAATTCGTGAATAAATATATAGTTTAGTGTATTGTGAATTATAATTATTTAAATGGTATAGAACAGGTGAGTTTTTTTTAATCATCCTGAAGATTACCAATATACATACAGGCATACGTTCCCTTTAGTAAGTGGCAGAAAATATTCAGAATATACTATTCCAACCGTTGAAACACTGGTTGACGACCACTTGGGTGATGGGGTAAATCTATCTGCCTCAAACGCCAGGTTCAGGGATCAATTCCCACACGGAACAAAAAAAAAATTAAAAAATGTTCTGGGTCTGGGCGTTTATAATATAAATGTATTTTATATTCTAGTTTCCCCCTAGTTCACTAGATGGTATCTCATAACTAAAATTTTGCTTACTTTGAGGTTATGTAGTTGGTGTGATTGTCTGGGGATTTTATTTATTTATTTTTTTGCTGATAGTCGATAGTTGACAGAATTGGCACGGCTTCCCTTCTTCGAAACTGGCTGTACGTTAGCAACCTTCCAGGACTTGGGGACCTTACCAGATTCCAATGAAAGTCGATAGAGATGCGTCAAAATGGGAGACAACTGTCTGGATCACTACCAAAATATATGATTGACAGATATGTGCAGGTTATTCAAGCATTTGTGAAGCTGTTAAGGTCGAAGGTCGAGGCCTAGCTCTAGTATGAGCCGACTTTTTTATCATTGCGCCATAAAGAAACCTTTATTTTCCATCGATCTCAAATTGCAGCTTCACACGGTAAGGCCGTAAATCTATTTTGTATTCAGGGCGACTAGTGATAAATTTTAGATATTGAAGGAGAGCACTCTGTTATCGATTCTGATCATAATTATGTAATAAAAGCACAGAATAAGTAATAGTTGGTACAGAAGAATTACTCCACAAGAAGATCTAAATAAATTCGAGTCTTGCTACGACGCGATACGGTGGAATTCAGCTCGCACAGCATTACGTACCTGCAAATTTATATACCTAGAAGTTTTGTCTCTTTCTATCGCATGCCTCTTATCTTTTCTTACGCTGTTAGGGTTGCTGCCTAGTGAAGAATAATTAATCTCCTTAATTGTAATTAAGTATCTACCGATGTAGGTATTAATGTTATTCTACCTTTGTAAAAAATATTGTTTCAACTTACCTAAAGTACAAAATAAAAAAAAAGTTACGACGAATAATTAGTAATACTACCTATGTTTTGTTTGCTGAATTGAACATAATCAAATCTAAACATAATCTAATTGAATATTTGTTTCTTTTTATGTCCATTTTTAAATACTATTTGCGACCTCGATCATAGAATTACTGTGAGTGCTATTAGGTAAGTAGGTATCTACAACGTCCCGACGGGCGCGCGCGTGACACACGACCCATTCGAAATACGCCGGCGGAGCGCTTCGCTGTAGGTAAATAACGGATGTACCGCGCGGAGTGAGCCAGGCCTGATAAAAGTTGGTTCTTAATTTTTCAACAGAATTTCCTGTAAATAAATAATCAGACTTTGTTATACTTTGTCCGACGCGCCGTCTTAGTCATCACTCACACAGCAGTGTTCCCGCGACACGCACACCACCACCCGCAAAGTATTTATTGTATTACGCTTACGTAACCATGCGTTGCGTAATAAACCTTTTACTTTCAGTCAAGTTTACTCAAAAAATAATTAGTAATTCTTTTTTATTTTATATTTTTTTATTCATTTGTGATCTCGAACTATCACGTCCTCGAATTTCGAAAGTGACTAACCAGTCACCCTGTATATTTTTTGTATTATCTTATTTTATTCATTAAATTAAACTTAAAAATCCATAGGTCTAGTCTACGACATTTGACTCGTGGCCGAAATAAATAAATAAGACAAAGGTGGGGCACCTTTTATCACTATTAAGTTACAAAATTTCCATGCTAGACTGGGAGCGAAAGAAAAACATAGAATGTGCCAGCTGCTTCTCTTCCATACATACTGTAAAAGTCAGTTAAGGGACAGAGGTTTTATTGGAGATTTTTTTTGTGGGCGACAGGCTGACCCCATGTCAATGCAAGAGTCTCTCTCCATCATTATAATGCCTCCAAATTTGTCAAACGTGACATCACATAGTTTTATAACGTCTGTTGTTCTGCCTACCCCAAAAGGGATACAGGCGTGAAGTTAAGTAAGTTACAGAACATAAATTCAGTTGAAACAAATTTCGAACCCAACTAAATTCGATTGGGCCTCGACACTTCGAGACTGGCCCTTGGTCCTTTGTCCAAAACCCTTCGACGTACTCGGCATGCATAATTGACGGACTGTCAAGTCGATCAATGATTTAATAAAGTTATTGACTTGAATACTTAGTTTAAACAACTGTGAAGTGTTAAAAATGATATTTGATAAATAACAAGCTACAGTTCCCGACTTCGCTCGAGCACAGTTTGCCTTTGAGTTATTGTTTTTTTTTATTGACGACTAAACACGATTTTGCCGGAGTCAAGACTCTGTATGTTGGTGTCTTATACAGGGTTTATTTTAATTAACGCATCACCTCTTGAGAACAGGCTCTCCACGTCAATCCGAACAACATTTTTTTTACGAATTTTTACAAGTCTTGATAAATAACACAAAAAATAACTTATTTTATAAACTTAATAAACTAATTGTGGGCTTACTTATTGTAGTTATAAAATTAAAGAAGTTGTTTTCAGAAAGAAAAACAATTTAACGTCGCAATAAATCCCTTTTTAAGAGTAAAGAAGCAAGTTGCCTCTGCAATATTTACATATTGTGATACTTTGAAAAATACACTTAAAACTTATTTTATTTAATTTTTTAAATCTCAATAAAAATTACGATTTCAGGAGAATTGTCTTTTTAGAAAGACTATATGAAAAGTGAAAAATGATAAGTGGGTTTTTTACAAACCTTTCAAAATACGAGCACTCCTGGATACGAGTAGGTACCTAATAAAGAAAGTAGTGGTGACGAGGAAAACAATTTTAACAAAGACAGCTCAGATACCAAAGACAGGTTCAATTCAGGTTCCTTTTCGAAATCATTAAGATCTTTGCGGGCTTTAATGTACTGTCAAACCAAAGTTACTAGGTACAGTTTTCATACAAATTAATTTCTACATAAACCGCCCCCTAAAGGCAAACCAAGCGTTTGACTTTACAATTTGAAACTTTAAAACATACATCAATATCTACACTAAAACTTAATAAAATATTTTTTTTTCTTAAACTTAACTTATTCTGTAACAGGAAGTTTGCATAATTTATGAATGTGCCTTTTTATTTCACCACACTTTGTTTTAAGGCTTACGACCCTTATAATACCATCTAATCCTTCGTGAGTACAGATAACTCTCCCATACAACCATTTGCTAGGTGGCAACCCATTCTCTTTTATGACGGCAACATCATTAATTTTTGACGGAGGTTCCTGCTTAGACCATCGGTGACGTTGAAAAAATTTGTTTTAATATTCCTGCGATCATTTACGCCAAAAATCTTGCAACATTCTTTGACCGTACTGTCATCTTAGCAGCGAACTAATATTTTGTTCTTCAAAATTTTGGTCAGGCACGGTCAACAGACTCTCCTACTAGGAAATGTGCTGGAGTAAAGACCGTAGTTTCGTCACTGATGTCATTCGGCAAAACCAACAAAGGCCTTGAATTGAGACAGGCCTCAATTTGGCAAAGTACTGTGCTGGGGACCGCCGTGTAGTGTTACTTTATGTGCATCTAATACAAGAAGTTCCCTAAGGTGTGATTAAGGAATAATCACGGGATGTTTCCTACTTGAGCTAAATACTGAGTGCTCTAACCTGCCACCAACTCTCAAAATATCATCATCGTCAAGAAAAGGATTCAGCGCGCGCAAACGACTACAGTTAGGTTAGGTAAATTTTTATTTTGTTTGTTAATGCAATATCGGCTGAAAATTTTTAATTTTGATACTGCTTTATTATAACTGTTAATGCCCCTTGTAACTCATTTGCTGTAAGAAAACTTTCTTGACTTCACTATTGATAACAATTATATGCAAATAAACAAATGCAGCGTGTGCATGTTTAGAAGCATCGCAAAACCCGTGAATTTCCATGGTGTTGCCAGCGCGATCGCCCATCCACCGAGGTATTAGAATTTTGGCGAGCGGAGGTAACTCATTCCTATAATTCAACCACTCCCTTTGGAAATGTTTAGGTACCTCTTCATCCCAGCTTTTGAATGATAATTTTTGCTACTATTGTGCTTGGCCCTACCCACCTAGTGGGTCATATAATCTAGAAATATCCGATATAGATAAACGATATAGATATCCGATAGATAACTTCTTCTAAGTGGCCCACACTGTTAAAAATTATGTGATTTTACATGCAAAAAAAGTACATAAACCTGTAGAATGTACCGAAAACAGCTGTAAATTTCAATAAATTGTGGAAAAGAAAATAATTTTAGGTAATTTTACAGATTAATTATACATAATTATACATTAATTATACATAAACGTGTATAATGACAGAACAATTTGTATTTTTACACATGAGCTGGGATTATTACAGAAGCAATACATAAAAAATGTGTAAATATACTTTAAAAAGGTATAAAATTACCGAAATATACGTGAATTTCCATAAATTATAGAAAAAATACACAATTATGTAATGTAAAATTACATCTCTCATGTAAAACTAGAACAACATTTAATATTACATAAATGTTTGGGCAACGAGAGTTGCCCAAGATTTTATGTAATTTTCACAAAAAATTTTTAACAGTGCAGCTGTAACTACTCATTCAATACTTCTGAATATTTTAATTTCAATTGAGGGTTATTTCTGAATTTCTTTTCTAGATGTACTACATAACTACCATCCTTTTTTCTAGCCGTTGCTTTCAGGAAATAGTTTTCACAATAAATCTTATCTTCCGTTAACATTTTATTTACAGCCATACTAGAATCAGATTCTACAACTGGATCATGTTCGCCAAGAAAATAGCGTACGCCCAGGACACGAGGCGAGATATCGCGCTACTAGAGGAACCTATTTAAAAAAGAATATACAGAGTGACTGGTAACAAATTTTTGATATTGAAGGAGATCACTCTGTACTTGATTCTGATCAAAATTATGTAATAAAACTAGGTTCTTAATTTTTCACTAGAATTCCCTTAAATCAAGTCTTTTTGTTCGCCTCATTCACAACTCTGTTAGCCGTGGCATTAAAAATTAGTAAGCCGCGCGCCGCTGCCTTAGAAGTATTATGTGCACTAGTGTAAAATAAGTAAATAATTAATATATTTTTTTCTTCATGTATGATCTCAAACTATCACGTCCCCGAATTTCGGAAGTGATCCGTCACCCTCTATAAACGAAGAAAACAGAACTATACAATCTGATATACTTAGCTACTAAAGTTTTTGTAATTTAAATAAATTAAGTATCAACACTTTGCAGTTCTATATTTTCTGTAAATTACGCTCCTTCGTCTGCAAGGCCTCGGCCGGTACTGAGTACTGATGTTTTTTTACGTTCAATATGTAGCTATTTTTAAAATATTTAAGAATATGAACTATTTTATACATGAAGAATAAAAATACCCAGAATTGACCTTCATTAATTATTGTAATAACTCTCAATCTTACAAAAATGTGAAAAAAAACACACTTTTCATGGTTGATTTCTCGAATGAAAATTTATTTAAATTCTATTTTAACGTCCTGGATAGCATCGGAAATATTATGAACTTTGAAATAATTAGAAATCCTTGTGTATTTTGCAAATGGAATACATTGATATCTCTATTCTGCGTAGACCGTCGACGCTAAAGTAACAAAAATTCTTTTAGCAAAATGATGATATTTGCCAAACTAGACTAATATTGTCAAATACGGTTGTGCAAATCATTAGATAATCAATTACTCCACAACAAAATCTAAAACCTATATTTTTAATCCTTCAAAGGAATTATACAAAGTCATTAAGACGCTTTTTGGTTTTGTTTTTATTTATTTTTTCTCGAACTGTGCAGTTAAATGCCCATTGTTTTATCTCGTTGCATAGGCAAAGAGTTGTAGAAGTTTTTCCAAAAAGTGGAGACAAAGTTCATCATACCTTTTTTGGAGAAAAAAGCTAGTTTTTGTAAGCGTTGCTCCAAAAAAATGGTTTTTAATTTTATAAAACATCCTGTAGCTTCTGTTTGGATCTGTTATTGATTAGCTAAACACCTATCTAAAACTGAAAAGAAAATTGAATTCGGAACATTACTTTTTACAATCGATGTTTGAAGGAGTAAAACTGGAATTTCAGAAAAAAAAGGAATAACCCCAAATATTATAAAAACGGTACACTTTGGTATTACATTATTTGGGCTCCAATGATTGGAAATGACCTTTCCTACGTCACCTAAAGAGATTCCGGTCTAATTACCAATAACCCTGTATATATTTTTTTCTACTTTTAATATTTTTTGTTATAGCCGCAACAGAAATACATCATGTCTGAATTTCAACTGTCCAACTATCATGGTTCACGAGGTACAGCCTGGTGACAGACGGACAGACGGCCAAACACAAACACGACAGTGAAGCCTCTGTTACAGGGTTCCGTTTCATCCTTCAGGAACGGAACCCTGAAAACGCATATTCTCACTAAGAGAGAACTTAGACCCATGTCAAATATCTGCGCATCATGCATACATTTGTCGAGCGAGGTTTAAACCCGCGTCACTCGAAACTGAGAAGGCTATTTGCTCACCGTCTTCAGTATATTTTATTTTGAAAGCGAAGACAGTTTCTTTTCAGATAAAAAGTAAGACATTAAATTGAACAAGTTTTGTGAGTTATTGTCGAAGGTGTCCGACTAGTTTCGGGATTGTGGAGTTCTTCTTCAGGGTTGCATGCCGTCGCGGCTGCTATTCGTCAGTGCTTCTCCATAAGATCCAAAAACTATTCGGACAACTACGATAACTTGTGAATAAAAGCCGCATAATAAACTATAATTTAACTCACCCACGTAAGTTTCCTCTAATGCCTGGGTTTCCTGGCAGAAATCGCTCCAACGAGAGGTCGCCCTTTGTAAAAATATATTTAATTGTCAACATTCCTACTTATCTGTGTAACCATGTTGGTGAACAAGAAAGAGTTTTATTATTATTGCTCACATGTACAAGTTTCTTTCACAGGAAACGAGTATATAAAACGGTACAAAGTCACCTACAGCAATACGTTTATTCAAAAGATTATCGCAAAAAAGTCCATGTGTTTTTTTCTTACAGTCGCTTTTCACAGTGCGAGAAATCAATTTACCATCTAGGCGTTGATGCGTAATGCTTACTGCTTGACGCGATGAAACAGAAGCCGGGCCGACTACAGCGCTCAATTATGCAAAGCAGTGCACATGAGCGCACAAGACTGTTGGAAAATCCGGATTTAAAACCTGTTTCGGTTGCCTGTTTTCTATAAGCGAAGGTAAATAAAATCACTTTTAAATTCGATTGGAAAATTACCAATTAAAGCAAAATATCAGACGATTGTTACAAAAGTTTTCAAGAGCTCACTATACGAAATAAAAGGTTTTTTAACCGCTTTTAGACTTATAAATACGTAACAACACCAAAACATCGGGTTAAAATGTTAAATGTAATCAAACGCGATGAATCTGTTAAAAAAATGGTTTTATTTGAGAACAAGTTGCTCTAGATTTGGTGATTCGATCGCTGCATTTTCTTGGCGCCTTAATTGTTTCTGAAAAAACTTAACACACAGTTGACACAAAAACAAAGATACCCGATGCCAACGGCAAAAAGTGGTCTCCGAAGCAAGGAAGTCGTCGTTTATTAATCTGTATTGCGGGGCTTGTTCTTGTTCCGTCCTTACAAGGTATTTAATTCACATAAATCGGGAAAATGGAACAAAATATTATGATCAAATTATAACTAAAAAATACAAAATAATGCTTTCAAAAAATATTGTCATTCAGATTTTTACCCGCTTTGTCACGACGGTACCTTATTTTATTTTTTTATTTCTAGCAAAAAATATTCTTTGTTAAATTTGGTATCTTATCATGATAGACCTTATTATAGTCCATTACTAATTGATGAATTGATACAGGGTGGGATCTTTGATGTTACTTGCTACAAAGTGTTCAATATAAAACCAAGGCGTTCCACGTCCATTCACGACAAACCCGTTCACTCGAAGCTTGAAAACACTAGGACAAATACTGGGTAAAACAGATACAGGCAGTTGTTACATTGTTTTTCTTTTTCTTTGTATAAAAATTAAGCAGAAAATGGTTAAGAGTTGTTCTCATGCTGTATTGGCAACACAGGGTAGCATGCTTGGTTGTTAGACCGCCCAATCGGCCCATTTGCCATTCATCCTGGCACAGAGCGACGCGTGCAGTTTGGCAACCCTGGCAACAACAGAAAAAGACTACGTTGCGGTAAGAGGCGTGTACAATGAATGGTCCAAGTAAGAAGCGAAATTTTCATTTTGTTAGAATTGAATGTTTTGCGAGTTAGTTATAAGACGAATACATACTTTGAACGTTGGTGGCCAAAGGACTGCTATCTCTTTAAGAGTTGCAATTGTGTAATAGCGTAAAAGCTGTCAGGTATTGGCGTAAAGCAACTTTCCACCCAGTCAAGCCTAGGATGACCGCTAGTCATGAATTTTTCACCACGAATTCCGTGCTTCGGAGGGCATCATAAGCAGTCGGCCTTAAGTGCTGTATATGACGTGTATACAGTAGCCATAAGGGCCATGGAGGAAGCTTATTGCTGCATTGAAAGATTCTGACATCCATTTGCCAGCACAGGGCATAGAGCCAGCAAGTTTAGGTATATATTAAAGTTTTTTTAACGACATATTATTTAGATCTGATAATGATAAGTTACAACTCAACTGGAAGTTAACTCGATATAATTGAAGTGAATAAGGTCATCTCAACTCAATTTAATGATCCCATTGCAGGACCATGAGTCTCCCTCTTGGCTGACTAGGAACCCTTAATCCATCAACATAGTTTTGTTCTGGTTATCATTATTATCAAGGCGCTGAAATGGCTTCTGATATTACGACTAATGCTTACTTGTGTCACAGCATAGTGGTGCAGAACCCGGAATTGACTACTTAACTTGCAATCCGAAGCATGGATACATAAATGATCGGCATTCACCCATCCTTGTGCATACAGGCTGAACTTAGTTCAACCTGCCATATCGAATGATTTGCATACGCCTCTATGCCAACGTTAATTCCATTTTGTCAGTTAACAGGTACGAACGTATTCAATTGTTGCGTCTAGCGTAGCTGCTCACTAAGATTTCAATAATTCATATATTTTATTTATCAACTTAGAAAGTATTTATAATTTTTCCCTAAAAGTCACAGATGTCTTATAATATTCAAAACAGCTTATAGTAAGTGATAGCGAGTTTTTTTTCAACTAGTTTTGTTCCTGTAAGCTCCACTACTCAAGCAGGCAATACCGTCTTGGTTGAAGCCTTAACCGCTATAACCCGGTAAGAAGCCGTAGAACTATACGACTGTTATATGTAAGCGTTTTGAAGGCGCAATTTTCGTAGTGATTTTATGACTTCTAATAATTTAGTTCATTTAATCGCTGCTTCGCCTCACTTGGTCCCGATAGACCCAATTCGAAAGTGCACTACTTGGCACAGTTGCGTGCTCACAAAAAGCCCCGCCGAATATAAAACACAATTTATTTATTGGCCTAGTACTTATTTTAAATCAGTTGGATGAATTAAGATGTTGCAGTTAGTTTGCAGATGTAATATATTTATTTTTGTATACTGAGTTTTTAGGATTTTTAATTTGTGACGATAATGATTACGTAGAAAAATTTCTGGTAACTCAAAACGGTAACATGGTACCTACTAGAATTCCAACCCAATTCAGATTATTTTTCATTAAGTTACATGACCCAGTGGTTCATGGAGCTATTGGAGCTATTGATTAAGTACTATAAAAAACTATAATTAGCTGATCATATATTAGACTTAAGATTAACCCTGAATCCCTATTACAATGTACAGTACATTTGTATAAGGAAAAACATTTATTTTTTGGAGACTAAACTCGCGTTTGTCTTCAATCTCACCTGAAGACGAGGTTGAACATGACAACACACGGGTTTAGCAAGGACCTTAAATTATTGCCAGAACACATCACCGTAAGACAGGTGATATTTGGACCACCCCTAGCCAGGCTGCATCTGAAGGATCGTACCACCAAGCAGGGGCCACTCGCATTAATAGCCGCATTATAGTGCGGCCGGTGGGAGTTTGCGTTCCTGACAGCTGTCAAAACCATAGCTTTTTTACCCCTTCGAATCGGAAATAAACTTTATTCAGTGGACATAAGGAGGTGTCAGGAACGCATTCTCGCAACGGCCGCACTCTAATAGCCACACGCTTATCCAGGGATGAAAGCCGACTCTACGGGCCAGAACTAACATTTAAACGTGACATATAAAAATATTATTCTATAATTTCCTTTGCAGTTAAAAGGATAGTTATATTTAAAGCCTGTTAGTAACAAAGCAACATGAACTACATGCTGCTAATGGCCGTGTTCATTAAAGCTCGGTTTTAAAACGTTTATTATTTGTTTGGTTTTCCATTATTTTTCTTTTCTTTTTAAGTGTTATAAGCAAATGGGTTATAATAACAAAATATAACAAACTAATTAAAAAGAATGGACTATTTCAATGACGAAATCATTATTTCTCTTAAACAAAGTTGCAGAATTCAAACCGGAAAAAACTAGATACTAATTAAAGCATCTATGTATATTATGAAATCTTAATAAATGACGTAGAATGTCTACTTATGGTATTATAAACTAGATTGATCAATATTAAAAATAGTACTGCATACTATGAAATAAACTGAAATACTCTCACGAACCTTTCAAGGTAAAAGATTTCTATGAAAAAATAAAATATCTTTTCCTGTTAGAAACCTTTTGGTTTTCAACATAAATATGGAAAACTTGAAAGCGTTCAATTTAAAAAATATACCCTGTATAAGTATTGATGGGCATGAAAGTTGACAGTTTGTAAAACCGATTCTTGCCATCAATCTCCTTTTGCAGCAACAATGACTCAAAAAGATTTCACTCGAACAATACTTGCACATAAAACGTGCCTTAATTTAAAGGGGATGTTAAAATCTAACAATACCCCTTTCCTTATCACAGCTTCTCGTCGATTAAACGATCAAATGGCATGAACGTGAAGTCACAGTGCGAATGACTACATTGTCAGTGATTTAGAGAATGTGACATTTTAGATGATGGGGTGTTTGAAAAATATCCAAATATTCAATGACAATTTTTTTTTTCAGAATGGGAATTTTGTCTTCCGTGGCACTTGGTGGAGAGCTTAAAGATTATGGTGGCACCCGTTTATCTATGAGAAACCTTTTCACTTCTTAACACTTGATGTTACTAGGACAGTAGGGGTCAGGAAAAACAGACACAAGCATAAATATTTATGCATCTTACTTATGCGATAGCATACTAAGTAGGTTACTACCAATTACAGGAAAGCATATTCTGAGAAAAACATTGTATCGTAGTATGCTTGTTGTGAGTGACTCGCTACGATTTGATATCCGTGCAGGATGAAATTCCGCTAAAATGGCTACATACGGGCACTGGGAAAAAATAAATGATTAGATTTCTAACGTACGTTTAATCCAGAGGTGACATTCCAAATTGCTTTCTAAAGTTGAATAATTTTTTAACAATTGTTGCTTGGTAGGCGAGGCGGATATTTTTGTTCATTTTACAGAACGATTGTATTTTTATTAAAATAAGTTGTCCCTTTTTGTTTTATTTATTAAACAGGCTCTTTGATACCTCCCCATCTAAAACATTGAATAGATTATTCAAATTATATTAACATTAAATAAATTAAATATCACGTTATCTATTTGTACTTATTACATCGCGAAATTTTTGAATACTTACAGTAATCGTGGCCACAGGTGGCTATAGTGACAGGCATCAGGTTGACATTACGAAAGGAATCAATCATTATCTCCACATATTTCTCAACCTACGAGCTTAGCATTGAGTTTCAGGAGGTTTTGCAGCTAATAAATGTTAATTTTAATGATTAGGCCTCAAACAGTAGGCCTCAATTTTATTAATTTTATTGGCTTCTCTGATCATTATATGCATAGTGATAAAATATTATAAATTAATAAAATAATTAAACTTATATTTTTTGTAATAATTGATTTTAATAATTTATAATTATAAAATGACCATAAATTCCATAATTAGAATAATACTAATACTAGGTTAAGAAATTGTATTACTAACACACTATGGATCTGGTCCGAAATAAAGATTTATTATTATTATTTATTTAAAACATTAAGTGTACTCGGTGCTAGGTAAGCACCGGCATAAAAGTAAAGTAGTAAGTATTATTATAAAGTATTATTGTTTTCAGATTGTTGACATTGTCATTGTTTTGACAAATGTAATACCTAATTAAATTAAGTAACTCTTTTTTTATAACGTATGGATGGGACGTTTGTCTTCTATGACATCTGATGCTAAGCAAACATGAAGACTAAA
The DNA here is from genome assembly GCA_944452665.1 of Stenoptilia bipunctidactyla. Taxonomy (NCBI): domain Eukaryota; kingdom Metazoa; phylum Arthropoda; class Insecta; order Lepidoptera; family Pterophoridae; genus Stenoptilia; species Stenoptilia bipunctidactyla. The sequence continues at coordinate 1,116,545 of OX101728.1, read as the reverse complement.
GGTGTCTACACACCAAAGCCGCCGGCCCGGCGGCACGAACCCGGCGAGTTAATGCCGGCGGGTAAACCCGGCGGCTTCTACAAACCAGCCACTAATTGTGAACGATGCCGCGAATATCATTCGCGAATATCATCGTTCACAATTAGTGTCTACCGAGTGTTCGGAGACGTTGCGCGTGTGTTTCGAATTATTACTAGATACGTATGTGTGCCGGGCGGCGAATATACAAAGGCTATACTATTTGAGTCACGAGTCAGACTCTAATAGAGGAGCTTTTGTTTATGCATATTACTTGACAATACCTAATCGAACTCAGTAAAAAAATTGACTGAAATGGATTAGCTTTTGCTCTTGTAATTTTCAAAGAAATGCAGTGACAAAACCTAGTACTGTATAATACATATTCACTCAAATAGATAAGCTTTTGTCAAGATGAAAAGTAGGTATATCTTTGTTTGATATACATTGCGATGAAAGAGATAAGCTACGAGAAGGGCTCCCGCACCGGAAGGTGGAATCAGTACGGTTAGGTGCGACGACGAGCGCAGCGAGGAGGAGCATGTTAGGTTGCATATAGTTATACACGTGCGCGAGCCGAGCGAGCGAAGCGAGTGGTGCCGCGGCAGCGGCCGGCGAAGCGCCATAAACCTGGTCAGCTATTATAGTCAACCCTGGACAATCCCGACATGGTCAAAAATCAAACGTTAAGTCATCAAAATAACGATGGTCATTATGCATGCACATTTTATTTCTATCTTTGAAAATCAGAACAATTGCTATTTAAGTATCAAATTGAAGCCAACGATCGGTAAATATCGATATCAAATGGGATAGCTTTTGTTGCTGCAATGTTCAATTGAAGTTATCTCACAAAGTCTACACGACTTCGGTCAATTTCTGTACTAGAATGGATTAGGGTTTGGGCAAGTTTTTGTCATACAAAAGCTAAGCCAGTTCAGTTTGCACTTTCACTCTAATGGTATAGCTTTTGTAAATACGCTGCCGGGCGTGCCGCGCACGGGCGCAAGCCGCCGGGCCGGCAGCTTTGGTCGTTTCAAAATCAGGCCGCCGGCCTTGCCCGCCGGGTTCGTGCCGCCGGGCCGGCGGCTTTGGTGTGTAGACACCTTAAGGTAGTACACGTCCATCCAAGAGAAACCTTCACTCGACGCTTAAAGTATCAGTACTATACTGATCAGGGAAAATAGACGCAGGCAGTTTATTCCAAACCTTGGCGACCCGTAACAAAAAGGAACTGTCAAAGCGCTTAGTTCGACTTTTCGGAATATCTACTACATACGGATGAAAGTTCTGTCTGCGTCTAGTAGTCCGATGGTGAAAGGGTGAGCACTCGCGCAGTCACCAAAATGTATCCTGTAGTAGACGGTTAAACAAGCAACCTTACGACGATGCTCAAGGGTCTACAGTTTTTTGGTTGTAAGGTTGACATTGTTTATTAGTTTACGGGCTCTTCGGTCAACGGATTCCAGCGTTTCTAGTTGAATTTGGCTGAACTATCCCAAAGATGACTGCAATACTCCATGCATGATCGCACTTGAGCTGTGAATAAGTTAAGAAGCTGTGCAGGGCCGAAGTACTGCCGTCGAGATGATGCCCCATTTTTTCGAAGCTACTTGAGCCATGAACACAATTTGTTTGCCGAAGTTTAAACTGGATGTTACAGTTACGCCTAAAAGCCATAGATGGTCGGTGATGGGATATTTTGGAAAGTGGGCGTTAGTGTGAAGGTGCTCTTTTTTGAGGAGAATAGACACGCTTGAGTTTTGGACGCGTTGAATTTGACCAACTTTGAGTCACCCTAATCGGATACTTTCCGTAAGGTCAAATCAACGCGCTCAATCTTTGACTTTCTGAAACTCTGGATTTCAGGGCGGCTCTCAAAAAAACTCGTTTCTACAAGCGTGCCGTCATCAGCATAAGCAATAATTTATTTTATTTTCATCGGAAAATAAAGTAAAATAAAAAATAAACTAAATATTCTAACCCTTTATATTGATTCTTACCTGTTTTCGATCACTGCTTTGTGTTTCTCAAAGTGGATTGATAAAATTTCATTTCCAAAGCCAATTTTGAGGATCAATTCCATTGCACCTTGTAAACTTTAGGTGCAGCGCAGACGGCACAGAATTTAGTTATTAGTAAAAATCGGTTGTTAACTATTTTTCTTTTTATTCTCAAATTTTGTAACTTGATGTCAATTTGCACCCGAAAGGAGCCGGATACTGGTGCTAATTATTTAGTTTGTAAAACTTTTAAACAAAAGTTTGTCAAATTATTGTGCGCCGGACTTTGTGCGCGTCGTGTGCGATACTGCATGTAATTGCATAGGTTTTGTTTTCACAGACTAAAAAATGCGTCACGGATAGTCCGTCGTCTGCGCTGCGCCTTTCAATGTACTTACGCTGGATTTGATTGTATTATTCATATTTCATGATATAAAATTTTTGATTATATCACCGTATGTTGAGAAATTTTTGTCTATTTATTGTTTTGCTGGAAACGTTTCTTTACATTAACATATTTTTTCAGAAACTCCTATTAGTTACATAAAGCAGAAATCGGGGCCTGCCTTCACGCGTTATCGATCCTCAAATTATTCTTATCAATAATATGCTGAATTTAAGGTAACTTATAGCTATTGGTGTGAGATATATTTGCAGGGTTCGAAAAAATCCGATTTTTATAATAAATATCAAAAATCCGATTTTTTTATTCCCGATATATAACCCGCCTATAAAAAGAAGCGAATTTCATTATGTAAGGAGATAACACACTGTATTATACGTTTAAAAATGTGAAAGGAATTTGTGAAATAAAAGTGGCATAAAATTATTACACTATTTATTATTTAAAAAACTTTTTAACAAGTAACAAAAGAAGTAGTTAGTGTTTATTTGAGAAATATCTTTTTAATTAACAATTAGAAAAAACCTAAGTAAAATAAACCTCCTATTATATGAACTTAACGTTTGAATTTCAATAAAAAGCTAGAATATTTTTTTGTTATGGGTAACAATTTAAATTATTCTGAATTGTAGTTTTTCACTACGTGTTGCTATGGTAAACATTAATCTCCAAAATTTTTAGTTCTGAAGACAGGAAAAAAACAATTGATATGTATCAAGATAAAAATCAATTGATATATATCGGCGAACCCCGATATTTAGTGTTTTCACTGTGGATTATGTTATTTTTCATGAATAACTCTCGAGTCATCGGTTTTAACTCAAAGTGTGAACGTAAAAAAGTGATTGATATGAATATGCAGCTCAAAAGCCGATAAGATGAACTGATCGATGTTATTTTATGTTGTAGACACTCTATCTAAAAAAATTAAATAAACAAAGACTCACGATTCAATACACCTTTTAAGCACTGCTTAATTATCTTCATAAGCACACAATCGGGAGTGCTTATACATTTTAGATGCACATTATTAATTAAACAAAGACCGTTAAATGTAAGCACTAATGAATTTCTTCGCCAAAGCAGTTTTCGTCCCTTTGTAAAATTATAACAATCACTGGATTGTGAAAAGAACGCTTAATTAACAACAATAAGTTTACTGTGGCTTAAATATTTCTTTCTGGCAGTATTTTTACTGTATTTGGCATAACTTTTTGTGAAACTTGTCCGTTTGTTTACTTCCTACTAAAAGTGACTATTTTTTTAGGTGGAACGAACACCTTGTTCCCAAATAGCAAAATTCAATTGTGATGGCGTAGCTTAAGGATAGGTACTTTAAAATTTGTTTATATATACTCATTTCAATGCATTCCAAATATCACACTCTTTTCTTTACACTTATTGATTTCGACACTCAATGAGCAAAACTACCAGACTACTACTAAATCTTAGATCTTAAAATATCTAAATATCTTATCCGTATGTAGATCTTACTTAATCTTCAATCTTTACTTAATCTAAACTCACGAATTTCAAAAAAATGATCCTTCAATGTTTATACGAATGAATTTATAACGAAGTAGTTTTTAAAGAAAGTAAGAAAAAAGTCGGATTTTTTTATATCCGTAATGACGTTTTTGTGTACAATCCCTGTCACTGTAATTGTCTCTCTCCAAATTTCTCAAACGTAACGTCAGATATTTTTATACCCTCTGGTGTTCTGCCTACCCCATAAGGGATACAGGCGTGAAGTAATGTATGTAATTTATTGTGTATATTTTATTATTATCAATTATCAAATTTATAAGAACCAACAATAATAAAATTACCTTCCTTCACTTGTTTTCTTTTCATTTCATCTCGACTTTCAAACATGTTACGACATTAAATTCTTATCTGATTATATCGTTCCATGCAAAAGCTTCTTCATCCTAGCTTAAAACATCTGCGGCATCTCATGCAATACGGGATTCCAATGATTACTTCATGTGAGTACCTGTCACACTGTGATTTTCTTGAGTCAACTTCTGAGAATTCCCTTCATCTTGCATATACTGGATATATTGACTTTTTCAGCGACAGTTATAAATAACTGAACGATGGTGTATTTGTAGAAACTAGCAGTTCATATGCAGTGTAGGTTTAAGTTGTTCCTGTCTGTATACTGGGAGTCCTATTTGCACCAAATTGACAAAAACCGTAATATGTAAATCGATTTGTAGATATTGTATTGAAATATGTAGTAGTCTCTAGTGAGCTCTGAATTCCATTGTTACACTGGGGTAAACTTAATCAAAATCTGATCGGCCGTTTTAAATAATATTTCCTTAGACATTACGCTACTATGCGGAAACGTTGTGCGTCCTGAGCGTATTCTCATCGAGATTTGATAGATTTAATAGTAACTACCTAAATCATTGTTGCTTGATGCAGGCATTAAGAAACCCATTAGTTTAGGGGACTGATTTGCTATTTACAATGAAATATATTATCGAATTTAATGATTATAAAACGTGACATTGTTTATGACTTTATTCTTATTTATTTTTTATTTATGACTAAATAATGACAAATTGTATTGATTACTAACACTATATTTACGATTAGTTTATTAATTGACTGAATAAAGAAATAATTAATGAAATGTTATAAACTCCCGGACACTCGAATCGAGCCACCTTACATTCCCGGGCCTAAAAGCCCAATACACAAAAAATATACAATATAACAAAAAAGTTTTTATGCATTTTTAATGCTGGCATATTTCATCGTCTTTCCCGTATGTATTATTCCAAATTTGAATTTTAGAATTTAAAATAAAGAACAAAAGCCGATCTTGGTCACTGATTTGAAAAAAATAATGACTGTAGAAAGTTGCTTTTGAAGCAATTTAATTTCGATTTTGTTTGAATTTTCGCAATTGTTGTTAACCAAAGTTTAGTTTAGTTATTTTTCTATAATTTGAACTGGTTTTGGCTATAAAATTATGGATACTTCACCTGAAGTAGCCGCGCAAGCTGTAGCACTTCTTCAATCTGGGCTAAGTCAGCGAGATGTGAGTTCACAACTTCACATAACTCGTTCCGCTGTTCAAAGAGTGTACCACCCATACCTGGAGACTGGCGGCTTCGTTCGGCTAACAGGAGGACCTCGTCACCGAGTGACAACGGCGAGACAAGATCAATACATTGTCACTACCAGCTTACGAAATCGACGCCTTACCTCTGTTCAGATACAATAACAGCTCAGGGACTTTCACGGAGTGGCTGTAAGTGCTCGGACCGTTAGAAAGCGACTCAATGAACGTGGTTTAAAGCCCCATAAACCAGCCAATGGACCCAAATTGACACGAGCACACCGAATAGCCCGTCTAGAGTTTGCGCGGGAACATTTAAATTGGACTAGACATCAATGGAGCCAGGTTCTCTTCACAGATGAGTCCAAGATAATGCTATACGGTAATGACGGAAGAAGTAAGGTGTACCGAAGACAGAACGAGCGTTTCGCGCAATGCTGTATTGACGAGAAAGTGAGTTATGGTGGAGGATCATGGACAGTCTGGAGAGGAATCTCTATGGAAGGCAAAACTGAGCTAGAGGTAGTGACGGGACCACGACTGCCGCCCCTAGATGGCAATAGGTACATTCGCCAATGTTTAGAGAACTACGTGATGCCATATGCTGGATTTATTGGCCAAGATTTCGTTTTAGTGCATGATAATGCAAGGGCTCATACTGCGGGAATCGTCAGGGAGTACTTAAATGACATTGGTATCATTGTTATGAGATGGCCAGCGCGAAGTCCTGATATGAATCCTATAGAACATCTATGGGATGAGCTGAAAAGGCGTGTTCGAGCTCATCATCCTGCCCCACAAACCACGCAGGAGCTCAAAAATGTAATTTTGGAAGAATGGGAGGACATTCCTCAACATGTCATAACGACATTGATTAATTCTATGCCAAACCGTATGAGAGCTGTTATAAATGCACTGGGAGGCAATACAAGTTACTAAATAAACATTTCTTTTCATGTAAAACGTTTCTTTATTTAAAAATCGATTAGATTTTTTTCCTTGAAAAAAGCTAATATGGACTTCTTTCAACATAACTCGACTTTTTTAATAAACTGTAGTTCAAATTTAGAACAGTGGCTCTAAATGAATGATGAGTATACCAGCTCCAAAACTGCATCAAAACATTTCCTTCTACATACATCTTTTGTAAGTTACAGTACTCCAAACCAAAAAAAGCATGGTGGCTCGATTTAGGTGTCCGGGAGTGTATATTATGATGTGATAATTATCAAAATTGTGTAAAACTAACGTACATTTAAGTTGTAAAACTAACTAGTGGGCTAAGTTGCCACAATAAAGAGATTTTATTATTATTATTATACAGACAGAATTACTAGAAAGATGTAGAGATACATGTTTATTTTGGAGCTAAAAATTATAAAGCCGTATTAAGAAATTCGCACGGATTAAAGGTAACAGAAATGATAATTTATTGAGCACTCTGAAACTAACAAAAGAATATCAATAATACATTCAATACAATTTGACTTATAACAGGAATCTGGTTAGGACAGCTAAGCGTTTGAAACAATTTGAAACTGATGCTTTGCTCGGTTCAGTTTTTTCTTTAATATTTGATGGAACATGTGAATATAAATATTATTGTATATGAAGTTTGAATTATATCTAAGCCAAAGTGGTGATTTATACAGGGTGTCTCAAAAGGTTACGTAGCTGGGAAGGGGGGTGACAGCGGTGGTCACAATGGCTACCAGAAAATAAAAATATCCCCTCTGGGTATTTTAAAAAATTAATGGCATTTTTTTAAATTGGTTAATCTGACCCATTTTTTTTTGTATTTTGCTACAAAAATATTCCGGTCAACAGACAATCTACGCAAAATTCAAAATAAGTTTATTTGCCAACAACGTGGCCCCCAAACAAAGGAAAGCTTGTGATATGGGATGCCATGTAGCGTACTAGGGGGAACCTAGATTATACACGACTTGCTATTATTTAAAAGATAATCATATGCAGGATGTCCCGTAAATAGTGGACCAACGGAAAACTGGAGATACAGGGGGTTGTCTGGAATACGAAACACCAATTTTTTTGTCCTAGGCTAAGTAGTTTTTGAGATATACCGATTTTACATATTTAGTAAATTTTCACCTACTGTATGTGTCAATGTGTCGTAATTTTTTTTTCATGCATTTTTTCCAACTTTTTATTTCATAAGATAATTAAGGAAAGATCATTCTTTTTATCCAATGCTTTATTAACGAATATTTATCTTTAAAAATATACAATTTTTTTACACCAGCATCATTTCAAAATGTATTTATAAATTTTAGGGTTTAACAAATTACATGTATTTTAATTTTCACAGATTATCAATAATCCCTCACAGATTACAAAATAATTAGCCACTCGCTTGCTTATGGGAACGATCGTTTCCAATCCAAATTCTCCAACTTTGCTCTTGGCAACAATCGTTGCCAAATTTGATTTTTAATTAAACGACTCAGGACTCTATTTTGTAGTATGTAAGGTTCACCTAAAAATATTTTAAACCATAGACAATGATCGACCTTAACTAAGCCTCAAATCAAATTGTATACACATGACCTTTGATAAATAACACAACGTTATTTTATTCCTACACCACAAAGTATTTATATTTATTCTAAGTCACTTGTATCGATTAAAAATCAAGTTCTACTAAAGACGGCCGCGCCAATTGTAACTGTAAAATTTCACTAGCAATTCTCGACGATTTTTTTGCAATCGAGAGAAGCGAGTGGTTAGAGAGATATCTATCTGCAAAAATAAAAAGTTAAAAAAGTGCATGAAAAAAGTTATGATACATTTTTGCACGCAGTATAAAAATCATCCTATAAATATTCAAAATCGATATATCTCAAAAACTACTTAGCCTTTTTTTTTTACTGGAGGAAAACGTGCAATCACGTCCCCGACCACCCAAGGGGGAGCGGCGGGGTATATGGAAATGATCCGGCAGATGGCCGGACCCACCCACTAAAAACCTCCAGGTGTACCTCATCCGCCATAAGTGGAGCTCACGGTACCGCCATTGGCATTACCCGTGAGCCCCGGCGGGTTGCACTCAGACTCAGCCGAGCGCCCTCCGACGACGGAAATGGTCCATTACACAAGACCATTTCCCCACCATAGCCCTAGTAGCCGCATCAGGTCCCCTCACCTGCTACGGCTGGCTATCGGGAGGGAGAAGGTGAGCGTATTTCCTTCTCCGTCCCCCCCTCCACCTACGGCGGATCGGTGCCGAGGAGGCGTCATCCTCCTGGCATCGCTCCGCTGCCCCCTTCTGCGACATTAATGGTGTTTCGGATTCCTGACAACCCTTTTTAATCTCCGTTTTTATTTTCCGTTGGTCCACTATTTACGGGACACCCTGTATATTTAAAACCTAGTTTCTAAAATATAATTACATAACGAGATGAAATTCAATGGGGAGTTTTTTGACAGCTCATAAAAATAAGTTCAAAAAACCTCTATAGATGGCACTTTTAAAAACCAAAGGCGTTAAGTCTGTATACTATAATGTAGGTAAGTGGTATCTACCATCTATGGTTATTTATACGTTCAATTTGTGATACAGACGTCAATTAATTTATTTTACTTTAAAAAACGCAGTGTGGAATAAATTCTTCGCCTTCGCCTTTTGTAAAGCGCCATCTATCGAAGCCTTTTGTACCAATTTTGTACAGTTTTGTTTTTTAATGAGCTGTCAGAAAACCTCTCATTGAGGCATCTTTTTATAAATATCAAGCAAACAATACATATTAGTGAAACACCCAGAACTAGTACATGTTTTTCTTCTCGTTTCGTGCGGACCCTAGACCTCAAGATTTCATTGGTAGCGTTTTAGACCATTACACAACAGAGGCTGTCAAATAGTATAAATAGTGAAATGTTCATGATTATCTTATCTATACATATAATAAAATGGTAGGAAAGTCAAAACTGTACATTGAATATATTTTTAATTGTTGCTTGGTGGTAGGATCCCTTCTGGGTCCGCCTGGCTAGCGACCACCCTTTATATAAAGTCTGCCGCCAAATGTTACCGCTCCGGTGGTAATGTGTTCCGGCAATATTGTATAAAGAGCCAGTTCCTTCCTAAACCCGTGTGCTTTCATCTTCGACCTCATCATCACTTACCATCAGGTGAGATTGAGGTCAAACGCGGGTTTAGTCACTATATAAAAAAAAAAAAAAAAAAAAAAAAAAAGAATACTTGGGGTATGATCTACAATCGAAACAGAAACAAAAAATATAGTTTTTAGAATTTTTGTCTGTTTGTCTGTTTGTCTTTCCGGGATAAACTCAAAAAGTACTGCATGGATTTACTTCAAATTTGGCATGAAGATAGTTAAGAAGTCGGGTCAACATATAGGCTACATATTATCACGCTAGCAGTGTTATAATCGTAGGTGCGTTTGGTGCTGCATAGCGTTCACGCAGACGACGTCGCGGGCAGCAGCTAGTGCGAAAACAAAAATATTCTCATAGGCACAGAAGGCAGCACAACTAGCGTTACAAATCTGTCAAAAAAAAAACTTGAATCTCAACTCTATGCCCTCGACGTTAAGTTGAAATTGGTTTGGGATATTTGACAGGTAATGTAACGCTTGATCTGCTGCCTTCTATACATCTAAGAGAGAGTTAACTTTTAGACAGTCGGTATTATGGTGATTTTGACTGGAATTACTTAATGTTAATGTATACAATATTTCCGAATACCCACTGAAAGCTGCGGGAAAAAGTTGGAAACAAATGCGGGATGAAAAAAAAAACTGAAACATTATGTCTGTCAAATGTCTTTTTTAACTGAAATGCTTCTTGCAATCGTTGGAATTAATAACCTGAATTAAGGATTAAAGCTTACTCATATTATAAATATGAAAGTTTAGATGAATTGATGTATGGATGTTTGTTCCTCAATCACGGTAGAATGGCTCCACGGAATTCAATGAAATTTGGCATAGTGATATTGTTGGAGTTTGGAATAGCACATGGCTATCCTTATCCCGATATTCCCACGGGATTTAAAATTGCGCGGGTAAAACCGCGCAAAACAGCTGTAATCCATAAAGGTTGTTTTGTATACAACATGTTCTCATAGAAATGAGACTATAAGTGTATACCCAGCCATTCAGAAAGTTTTGCCAAAAGGAGCTTTTATGTATGAGACACTTGCCATTATTTTGAAAACTAAATACCACTGTTCGATTTTCAATTTTCGGGTCCGTGCGAAAAGAGCGACTCAGCTGCTGTCGATGCCCCCGATTTTATTTTAATCTGTATTTTAATGATTTTATTTTAATGTGTCTACATGAAGTGATTCAAAAAATCTGTATTCCGACGTGCAACGAGAATTTAATGTCATTTGTCCTGTCTGACGACTGATTTGATACGATCTAAAAGTAATGAGAATACTATTAAATTATAAAATCAACATTTATTTTTCTTTAAAATAAAATCATAAACTTGATTCGATAATCCATTTGAAGCAAAACCATACTTTATCTAAGTCTTTGATTAAATTAATGACGAGTTTGCGATCGTCTTTGAAAGCAGTCCTTTGTTTGATATGGAAAAGCCGATATTCTCCTAATTCCATCCAGCAGCGCCATCTCGTGGAATATTTAGTGCTCGACGAGTATTCAGCGAGCGACGGCGACTATTGAGTTATGCTCGCTGTTTTGATTGCCGTAGCTTTATTTTATTTTCAAATATTGCTTTATTTGCACAATTTCAACATTGAACATTTCTTAAACGAATAAGTCAAGATTATGTATTTGCAAATAGATTGAGGGGCTTGTCTCAAGTTATATTGTTCTTTTTTTATTTGTTCTCAATATTAATAGGTACTTATTGACAGATGAAATCATGGTAAACTTTTGCGAACTTATATTTTATGTTTTTATTAAGTGTTATTGGGAAAAAGTATATTTTATATTGAATTTTAGGATTCCATATCATAAGCTCTGGTAGGTATGTATTATTATATTTTATTTCATAATTGCCTAAATTTTTATGTACAGCGCAAAAAATGCACTGATTATCAATTAAATAATGTCAATTATATTAAAATCACATATTCACAAATTTAAAAATAGATGTACATACGCGGGTCTCATAGAAATGAGAGTAATTATAATAAGGGCCAGCCATTCAGAAAGTTTTGCAAAAAGGAGTTTTTATGTATAAGAGACTTGCCATTATTTTAAAAACTAAATACCACTGTTCGATTTTCAATTTTCGGGTCCATGTGTCGAAGTGTGCGACTCACCTGATGTGGATGCCCCCGATTTTATTTTAATGCGATAAAAATAATAAGTTGAATATTTTTATCCAAAGCACAGTCAGATAGCGAAATGTAACTAAAAAAATTGATTGTAACTGCCTACATGAAGTGATTCAAAAAAATATGTATTCCGACGTGCAACGAGAATTTAATGTCATTTGTCCTGTCTGACGACTGATTTGACACGATCGAAAAGTAATGAGAATACTATTAATAAAGTATTGTGGGAATTTATGTGGCTCAGGTTTCGTCAATACACCAACTAATTAAAGGGGACAGGGATTTTTTCTGAGATGATATTTCGGGAATGGGATTTAAAAAAAATAGACTTTGGAAATATAAACAAAATGAACATAATTTTTTTTAACTAGAGTATTGGCATAACTTTTCAAACGGCTTTACCTAAAGTTATGACACCGATTTCCCATGTCATAACTTTACACAAAAACTTACGAAGGCGATCGAAAAGTAATGCCGATACACTATTTAAAAAAGAAGATGTTTATTCTATTTACTTTTTTACCAAGTCTATTTAAAAAAATTAAACATGAAACATCATCTCAAAAACGAAAATTCCTTTCCCCGTCACTGGTTGGTATATTGACGAAACTGAGCTACACAACTAGCCACAATACTTTATTTGTAGTATTCTCATTACTTTTCGATCGTGTCAAATCAGCCGTCAGATAGGACAAATGGCAATAAAAGCCATTTATTCCATTCTTGTTCAAACACTCTGGTCCCAGTTTGTCATGTTCGTATTATGCATCCATAGCTAATTGCATCTACTATGTAAGCAATTTGGTTGTGGCATGACATTGGCTCTCACAATTAGCTGTCTTGTGTTTGTTTTTTTTTCATGTCACTGTCAATTTGTACTGTACCTATTTGTATTAATTTGATAATTCTGACTGAAAAAGAGTGCCAAGAGTTTTTTTCCGCCGGCTTTTTTTGTCTCTTGGTCTACTGTAATATCTTATTTAACAACTATCAACAACTAGTTAAAGCCGAAGTATGTGATGACTGACTTCATCAAGTGTTTTGTGAAATTCCTAAGATGAATAAAACTTTTTTTTAATTTTTTTTTGAATGAATTCTCGTATATCGCAGGTTAAGCAGCGCTCGGTGCGCCGGTATTAGGATGGGTGACCGCCGACCATTCATTTCTCACGACGACTTCCGTGCTTCGGAGGGCACGTTAAGCAGTCGATCCCAGGTGCTGTATACTTGTATACAGTAGTCGTTAGGGTTTGTCAGAAGCCATTTTGGCACCTTGAAATATCTGACATCCACCAAACAGCACTGGGCCAGCTTGGTGGATTACGGCCTAAACCTCCTCGTCACCCAGAGGAGAGACTCACAGCCCTGCAGTGGGCTCATTACACGGAGTTGTGATGATGATGATGATGAGACGAGCCTAAGTTTTTTGATTTAAATATTTACTGGTAAATATTAGTGAAATAACAATTTGCTTTTCTAATCCCTATCTTTAATATTTAATATCACATTGATAGTCAAGTCACAATTTTAAAAATCACATTAAAAAATAAGCTGAGTAACAAGTACTTATAACATAATTAAGGTAATTTAAATACTAAATAGGTAATAAAAGTATATCTACTGAATTTCAGCGTGTACTAAAAATTACATACATACATATATACATAACTTCACACCTATATCCTCAGTGGGGTAGTTAGAACACCAGATATTTTAAGACCATCTAATGTCACGTTAGACTTTGGAGGTATCATAATGATGAAGAGAGATAATTGCAGTGATAGGGGGTCAGCCTTTCACATCCTTGAAGTGATTATGGGTTGGCGGAACACCCTGTAGGTATAATAAATTATCGTATAATAATAATGAAGCAGAATATGGTGCTTGTGCACTAAGTAACAAACTAAATCAATACCAAAAACGCGATTATATTTTTAGGGCGCCCTTTATGTGAAGGTTGTCCGTCCATGATAATATCCTTAATCCTCCGAAAGTGGATTATGAACTTAAAAATGCCCTATAAAGCAATGTATTGAAATAGTAAAACACATTGTGTTTGAAATATTAAGAATTCATCGGGAAAATCTAGCAGGCTAAGCGCTAAGTAATATTTCGTCTGATAAAGCGTTTGGAACAAAGCCAGTCACAGATTCTGTGGAAAATACGCGTGAAATATACTTTTTTAATGTCGCGCCTCGAACTAAAGTAGTAAATTGTGAATTCAACACATCTGCTCTAAAAATACTTTTGAAAAGCGCGGCTATCCAGAAAGTTATGAATTTCATTTGCGAAATGAAATTACGGCGCGAGTTCTACCAGGTGGATAGTGGGTCAGTTTTTTCTTAATGATAGCTTTATTTTGCAGCTCAGTGGCTCAAGTTAGTTCCCGTCTGAAGTATGATAAGTTTTTTAAGTAGGCGCTTTATGAAGAGTTTCATTTAATTATTTTGTTCTGAGATATTTTGCTGACTTGGTAGCTAATTTGATGTGATTTTGTTTTAGTTATATATAAATATTGTTTATATATAGATACATAAATATAGTTTATAGTAAGCATTGTATAAAATATACAGGAGACCATTTTGATTCTTAAAAATCTGCATCAACAACTCAAATTATTAAATTTAAGACTGGCAAAGCAGCTCAAGAAGCTCAGCAAGCAACAGAAATATATAAATCACACATTAAACCATTTTTAATTACTTTAAAAATAAAACATCCACACGTCACCGAAACGGCGCGGGAAATTCAATGTTAATCAAAAGCAAATGAGTATATTTATAAACATATTGTTGTACCGATGCATGTAACCGAATAACTTTCTTAAACAAAGGAAAACAAGAGCTTCTCGTTCCATCTCGTCATCTAGAACATTCCACCACTATTGCTGGTGTTTTGATTTACAACACATCGATTTTGCAATCAATCACTTAAGGGATCCCAGAACGGCGCGGCGGCGCGTCCATTTTATGTAGGTACCGAATCTTGAATATTTTGGCGCAATCATAAATATTTTCCTTGAAATGTGATATAATCTTTGGGAAGTATATGTTACTTCATTAGTCTTATCTTACAAATATGGGAATAATGACATGTGTTTTCATTACCAAACATGGATATATTCCAAGTATTGATTAAGAGACTACATAACATAATTACTAGTTACCGGAACTCAAACTTCCTACCTTAGATATACTTACATACATATATAGCTTCACGCCTGTATCCCTTATGGGGTCGGCAGAACATCAGAGGTTATAAAACCATCTGATGTCACGTTTGATAAATTTGGAGGCATTGTGATGGTAGAGAGACATGACATGGGGTCAGCCTATTGACCATAAAAAACCTCCAATACCCTTAACTGATTTTTACAGTATGCCGGAAAGAAAAGCATCTGGCACATTCTATGTTTTTCCTTTGCTCACAGCCTAGAATTAAAGAAACCTTAGATATATGGTTTCATTATCGGGAATAGGCCTGATTTTTTGTTTAGGTGCATGAAAGTTAATATTGTTATATAGGTCAATATGATCACTATACGTTTTTGGTTAATCCAAAAATGCGGCTGTTGTTTATATTTCAACATGCTTTTCGGGGCCTGTTATTCGAGGAAAGTTATTTACAGTTGGACAAATGACAAAATCCACATATTTTTAATTAAAACGTATTTATGTACTTAAGAAACAATATTGATATTTGAAATTTGAAGATTAAAATGAAGATGGTTTTATGACCTCTGGTGTTCTGCATACCCCCATAAGGGATACAGGTGTAAAGTTATGTATGTATGATTAAAATTAACTCCTATTGTATTTGATGACTAAAATGCTTAAGTTTCAGGTTTTCAAATTGGTTGATTACTTT
This sequence comes from Stenoptilia bipunctidactyla, assembly GCA_944452665.1. Lineage (NCBI taxonomy): Eukaryota > Metazoa > Arthropoda > Insecta > Lepidoptera > Pterophoridae > Stenoptilia > Stenoptilia bipunctidactyla. The sequence goes on along the minus strand of OX101728.1, from coordinate 1,100,886 downwards.
ACAATATGGAAAGTTTGAAATACTTACTCAATTAATCTTTATGGTGCAGACTAATTAAGTCAATGGTGGTTAATTGTATTTTTTTAAATAAAGAATGTATAAAAAAATTACACAGAAACCAATCATCACACCTATTTATAATGAGCCCACTGCAGGGCATGAGTTTCTCCCCTGGGCTGAAAATTCTAACATCCACCACTCAGCACTGGCCCAGCTTATAAGCCATAAGCTGGGCCAGTGCTGAGTGGTGGATGTCAGAATTTTCAGGGCGCCGAAATATCTTCTGACAAACCCTAACGACCACTGACAGTAACAGTTTATATATTATACAAGTGTACAGCACCCCAAACCGACTGCTTAACGTGCCCACCGAAGCACGAAAGTCGCCGTGAGAAATGAATGGTCGGCGGTCACCCATCCAAGTACCGACCGCGCCGAACGTTGCTTAACCTGCGATATCGTATGATACACACAGTAACGACGGCGCCACGACGACGTCAACAGAAACCTATAGGAGTTTAAAACCTCAGTTATACAGGGTGACTGGTGGGTCACTTTCGAAATTCGAGGACGTGATAGTTTGTGATCATACATGAAGAGAAAAAGTAAAATAAATTGAATGGTAGGGATTGAATTGACTTCGGAATTTTGTTATACATACGTATTGACATTCCAATAAATGATTTGCAAGCAGCAACGCCAGCCTTAATAAAACGCTAACTTATGGTCGTACCTAGTCTGTGGCCGGAACACTACTGTGTGCGTGTTGACTTCGTCGGAAAAAGTATAGTAATTTTTCTTTATTTACCTATTTATAGGGAATTCTGGTGAAAAATTAAGTAGGTACCTACCTTTATTACATAATTATGATCAGAATCGTGTATAAAGTGCTCTCCTTCAATATCTAAAATTTGTCACCAGTCACTCTGTTGAAATTGTAAATTACATATGTTTAAAAATATTATGTAAGATTTATTTTCATAAGTAGATAAGTGTTTATAGGTATATGTAGGTATTATATATGTACATTAATTAATATTTAAGATTCTTCTACTTAAAAGCGGCTTATATTGAACAAGATTTTGCAAGAACAAATATTTGCGTCAGTTTCAGATTAAGTAAATTGTGCTTCTCAGTAACTTAATAAAGAAAGTAATTGCTTTCATCTGATTACTTACATTCCTCTCCAATTCAACAATAAACTTCTAAGAATGAAACAATACCAAAATACTTGAACAAATATCCAAGTAATCTAATAAGAATTTCAACCACATTATTATGTCGGGGATATGGTAGTAATGTAATGGTCGTCGGAACACGAAGACAATTGTCAAATTCCCCACAAAATGGTTCCCGAACGGATTGCATCGTAAGACTTTCGGATCCTTGTCGAGCAATCGGAGGAAAAGTTTAGCTTCGTCGGGATTTTACTAAACTTCACTTACAAAGTTATTTATAACTGAGTTTTAAAGGAAGAGTAACTGGAAACACATTCGAGTTTCAAGTTGAGTTTACTGGATTTTGAAGTTTTGGCAATATAACCTTTTTTTATCTGAATGTGCCTAAAACAGTGTATTGCTGTATGTGCATGCACAAATTTATTCATGAAGCTATAAAAAAAATTAAAATATACCATAAAAAAGTAAAGAATTTCTTTGTTTAACTAAAACCATAACTGCGCGTAACCGTTAATGTCTTGAATATAAAATTAAGAATGCCTTTTTTACAAATTTAAGATATCTTTCCATTCCATATGACACTAATTAGCCATAGATCTCTACCATATCTGATGCTATACTCTAGCAATTAACTCAATGCAGTAAACTGATAGTTCGAAATGTCAAATAGAAAAATAATGATACCAGTTAAAAACTTCGTAGCGTAAGTACTGAATGAAAATGATTAAAAATGAACGACTTTTTGTCATTCGTTTGGCAAAAAATGAAAAGCAATTTATAAATAATTGAATTTGAGGTGTGTACTTTATCATTAAAGTAACTTTAATGAAAATAATTTATTACCAGACATACCTAGTGCTTTACAACAGTTACAGTAGATGTAAAATCGAATTGATAACTTCTTTATTTTTAAACTCGCTTTGTCGTTAAAAAATAAATTTCAAGAATAGTTGCCCTTTGCTAACACATCATAAAAAAAGAAAAAAATTGTGAGCCGAAATATTTTTTTCCATATAGGTATTACGATATTATTATTTAAAAAATAATTACATTCATTAACTTAAACCACCACTATTTCTTTCATCACTATTTTCTTTCTTCCCTAAAGTGGTTACACTGGAACTGTCAGTTTACTGCATTGAATTATTTGCCAGGATATAAGTAATTATGAGATCAATATAAAAACGCGCGGACTGAGTAATCAACTTAATTTTCATTAACCTTAGGCAGTGCTTATAATTTCGCGCGTTTTGTAATGTTAGTAGGATTTTGTATCCACATATAATGGCATGTCCAGAACACAACCATTATATTGCAATGTTGAGATGTTTTAATCATTTGATGAAGAGAAAAGTATATCACTGACAACCACTTTGGCGATGATGGGGTAAACCTGTCTGCCTCAGCGCTTGCGAGTTTGATTCTCGCAGGGAACAAGAAAAAAAAATGCTCCGTGCCTGAGTGTTAAATAAATAAATAAATATTTCTGACACTCACACAACATTATCTAGCCCAAATTAAGTTTCTTAAAGAACTTGTGTTATGGATACTAGATAACTGATATACTTAAGAAATATATACACATACATATTGAATAAATACATATTTTTTATTAGAATAAAATTAAATAAACATATAAACATCCATGACTTGACGACTAATATCTGTGTTCAACACACAAATATCCGCCGCCGCCGGGATTCGAACCCAGGACCTCTGGCATAGAAGGCAATGTATGTTACCGCTACACCAGCCGGTCGTCAGTTTATCTTTTTTATGTATTTAAATTCTAGGTTCCCCCCTAGTTCACTACATGTTATCCAATAATACAAGCTATGCTTACTTTGGGGCCATGTAGTTGGTGTGCTTGTCTGGGGATTTTATTATTATTTTATATAAAGGATTTTTTATATGTAAATGTTTTTATTTTTTTTATTTTAACACATTATCGTTGAATAAGCAGAACCTCTCGGTTTTAAGCACAAAGAACACTCTTAAGTTGGGGGTATATATGTTGAAGCACGCATGTAGCCATATCCAAAATGTTTTGATTAAATTTCTTTATTCACTATCGAAATAAAAAATATTATCTTAAAGTTTTTTGTTTGAAAATGAGCTCTAATCAAATTAATAGTGAAATAGATCTAAATAACATTGAATGCTGAATATTTGACAATACTTTCCATTAAATGACACTCAAAGTGGCAGGTTCCAAGGGACGACGATCCTATTCTAAATACAGGTTCAAATATCCGGGTAGTATTCCGAAACTAACTTCAGTAGATAGTCGCTGCCTTTCTCTATTTCAACTGTCCCACTTAACATGTAAATATTGAAGTTTGTTTGTTTTATTTGACCACTTAAAAATAACTTACATTTTGGGTGATTTTAATAATTTACTTTATCCTTGTTTTTTCTTGAAATAATTAAATTTTGTTAAGGTTAGAAGTAAAAGTATTTGAGTCTTTGAACATGATTATTGTAACATGACCTTGTTTTTCATTCGGCTTCTGATTTGAAAAAAATAATGTCAAAGAGTTACAAATTTATTCAATGTAAATCATGAAAATAAGCATTGTTTTTAATCGTATTATATTACTTTTGATCGCAATGGGTCTCGCTCGGTTAACTCGACATCATCATCCTAACTCTTTGCAATGAGCTTACTGTAGGATATGAGTCTCTCCCCTGGGTGACGAGGAGGTATAGGCCATTATCCACTAAGTTAGGCCAGTGCTGGGTGTTAGATGCCAGAATTTTCCGAAATGGCTTCTGAAAATCCCTAACGACTACTCTATTCGAGTATACAGCACCGGAGACCGACTGCGTACTCTCCGAAGCACGGAAGTCATTGTGAGAAATGAGAAGTCGGCGGTCAGACATCCAAGTACAGACCGAACTTTGCTTATCCGGTAATGTCGTATGATACACACATGGTTAGGCGCCAAGACGACTTCAACTCGAACTCGAAATATTGTTATCTTTTCACACATCTTGACTCGCAAAAACATGCTAAAAGTTATATTTTCTTTGTAAAATAAACTATTTAGTATTTTATGGGGCCGGTTCTATTGAGTTAAACTCTGAATCCTATCGTAATTTATCTCCAGATCATTTTGAATTCAGACGTCACCAACGCTACACACCAAAAAATATGTGATTTAAAAAATTTCTTATGAATATAGTAGCGGGCAGTAGCTATACAAGCAGTGTCGAGCTTCCACAGGCCGATCGGCGGCGGTCACAGCGGGGCGGGGTCGACGCTCGCCAGGTGCAGCCAAATTGGATCCGTGGACACGTTGCGGAGAAAGTTTGTCAAACTCTTGCTGAAGGGAGTCTACTAGAGGCGGTGCTTAATTGAATGCCGTAGGTAGAGACGATTATGAAAACTTTTATTAGCTGACACGGGTGGGTTATGTTTGTGTTGGAACTGGCTAGTTATTTGATGCTTTACTTTTTAATATCGTTATTTATGTACACATGGAAGCAGTAAGATAAAAAAGAAAAAAACTAAAATATAATTTAAGGACTCATGAAATTTCTTTATACATTTTTAGTTAAATAAACATTGAATATCGTACTAAATACAAAATTTATATTTAAAGATACTGGAAATGGTTGCTTCGATACGGGCCATTTTTCAACCGACTTCCAAAAAAGGAGGAGGTTCTCAATTCGTCTGTATGTTTTTTTTGTGTCTTTATTACACGATATTTCGGACAACTATGAATTTATTTCGAAAATTATTGTTTCATATGATAGAGGATACTTCGCAGTTGATCCCATTCATATTTCATAGAAATCGGTTCGGTACTTCATTGAAAATTTCAAACTTTTGAAAAAAAATATGTATGATTTCGGAGAATGTTTACGTTGATGACATTCTCAACTCAGCCAAACTTTTCACGTGAAGTCGTTTTTTTAAGCTCTGCATTCGTTGATTATTTTTGAACTATGTTTCTGGCAAATAAATATTTTTTTCATTTTTCGTAAACAATGAAGTAGAGATTATTCATGTTTACTTTTGGTTCAAACGAGAAAATGTGATATGAAAAATGTTATTTTTTAAAGACAAGCTTTTTTCCGCAACTTTGACCACGCTAAGCTACCCTTTACACAAACCTTTTGTACTAAGTATATTATAATACTCAAGGAATAAGATTTTTCATACAAACTTAAAAGTACAATATTTCCTATTCCTGCGGGAATTTCTGGAATTCCTTCCTAAGTGCTCCTCTGCAATTCCTAAGAAATGTATGTTCTAAATATCAGCTCACAACGCCCAATGGTTATTTATGGTTGTACGTTGTCTGTCAGGCACTCAGTCAGTAACGGAACGGTTTTACACAGGGTTGTATTTTAGTCACCGGCAATTTTTTTTCACACAATAAGTAACATTCACAGAAACGAATTTTGCAATTTTTTTTACAACGAAATTAATATGTTCACTAAAATATCAAGCAAAACATCATTATCATAATCATCCTCACAACTCCGTGTAATGAACCCACTGCAGGGCTATGAGTGTCTCCTCTGGGTGACGAGAAGGTTTAGGCCGTAATCCACCAAGCTGGCCCAGTGCTGGTTGGTGGATGTCAGATATTTCAGGGTGCCGAAATGGCTTCTGACAAACCCTAACGACTACTTTATACAAGTATACAGCACCCGGGACCGACTGCTTAACGTGCCCTCCTCAAGCACGGAAGTCGTCGTGAAAAATAAATGGTCGGCGGTCACCCAAGCAAAACCACTTTAAATTATGAATGAAAAACATTAAAATAAAGACGACTACGCGTTACTACAAAATATCTTGAAGTACTACGTCGTAGTATTACGCATGAAATGCCGCTTCTTATAGCTATGTTCATCAACAGCGACATTTTTTTTAAAGCCATTTTTTTGCACTGAGCGATACTAAAATAAACATAAAAAAGTGGCTGGTGACTAAATAACAACACTGTATATTAAGATCAAGCCTGCTTATGACCTGAAACTCAAGTGATGGTAAATGATGAATAAATCCGTGATCCGCAAATGTTAATTTTTTTAAATGTAGAAACATTATAGTAATAGAAGATGCTGTACGAATAGTCGACGTTTACTACTAAGCTGAAAGCCGAATATACTTACCGTTTTGCTTTTGTCATTATGTCATTAATGTCTTTTAAATTAAAAATACTTAGGTTAGGTTATGGGTTTAGGGCTACTAAAGACATTAGTATACACATTTTTATGGTATCTATTCTTATAAATTTATAAAGCTTGTAAAAAAGATAACACTTTAGTTATAAAATCTAAAGCTTCCAATTTTCTACTTTATTTTCTGACAAAATCGTATCTAGGCAAGCTTGAAGAGGGTCTTACTGCAGGAAAGGATGAAAAGGGTTCTTAATACATTTTTTTCGTTTTGTAAACAAGTAATATATAACTGAAAGAAAGAGATTAAAAATACATAATAACAGTTTTGTATATTTAGTATTTAAGCTAGGCGCTCCAAAAACATAATTACTTCACTAAGTGTTTCGGATCGACGTTCAAGCTACTCATAAAAACGAAATATTGCGTTTCGTGAGTGTATTTAAGGCCTTTTGTACTCTCATTATTTTGATGGCTCAGTGTTAAATACCTTGAAATAATAATAATAAAACGTCCCCAAAAATAATAATATAATCTTTATATAAATGCAAGTTAACTGTATAATTTTGAGTTTTGAATACAACACCTTACCTCAATAAAATAATTACTACCCTAACACAGTAATACTGGCTCTAAATACAGCTTAAACTCGTGTTATATGCTAAGGAGTATCGAGAACACAGTTTAAGTAAACACTGAACACCTAACACCCAAATTCGCTTGGTGAAATATTAAGTACAAATACGGCTATAGGTAGAGTGTACGGAAAGAAATACATTAAAATTCAGCTATTAAATATAAATTATAATAAGTTGTCCATATAATTCACACTTTGTCATCTAGCACTAATGTTAAAAAATGGTTTTTATTAAATGTCCGAATATATATAGTACATACGTACACTTATGCTAATTTTTATGTTATATAGGTACATATTTTTGTAGACAGTCACTAAACCCACATGATGGTAAGTGAAAATAAGCTGAAAGCGCAAAGGTTTAGTAAAGAAGTTAAGAACTCATCACCGACGGAGCGTTCATGTTTCGCGGCAGACTTTAAATTAAGGCACAATACACCGAAAGGACTGCACACAAACATGATTGCGTCTTAAATCAAAGAAGAAACCAACAACTAGCCTGGTTAATGTTACCCAATTGTAATAGCTAGAATTCCTAATTCTATAATTTAGTTCAAAATTTACTCGCATCAGATAGCTTAACTTAGCTTCTCCATAAACAAACTTTAGACTTAGTCAATATTAATCTCTCCCTCATCAGATATTCCGAGGCATCTGGAAGGCATTTCTCCGCCACCGGCCACCGGGTGATATTTCAATAGTTTCATTAACCAGGCAGACAGTTCATTCTGATAACTGTCGAGAATTAAATCAATGAAGATCAAGCGCCCTCCGACGGTTGATTTATTTTACGACTGCTTGTTTTGATTTATATTTTTAATTTAAATTTATGTTATTTCGGAATTTAAATTTGTCGTTTTCGCTATGATGGTATTTTGATAAACGGGTTTGGAATAAGTTGCCTGTTTACCTTGCTAACTTGGAATATTAATTACGCTTACTGTTACTAAAACTAAGACATGTAATCTATACTTATACTTACCTACTAATATATAAAGCTGAAGAGTTTGTTTGTTTGAACGCGCTAATCTCAGAAACTACAAGTGGGATTTGAAAAATTCCCACGGGATCAAAAGTTACGCGGGTAAAACTGCGCGCGGTGGCTAGTAAAAAATAAAATTAGAAGAATTAACAGCCTTGGACATTCGTCATCCATGTATTCAGATATTTATACAGTGTATTAGGACTTTTTACATAACTTTAGTTTTAGTGTCTTTAACTTTGTCTCAGGGTGAATCTTGATTATTCTTTAACCTACTTATGACTTTGAGACTTTGAATTACGAGCAGGTACACAATTTGAAAGCTATTTTTAAACTTATTTCACCTAGTTCTTCAAGTGTAGGCACAAATGTCTACCTCCATTATCTCCGAGCAACTCAACGTCGTCCATACATCGATACGTCGTCGTTACCGTACCGCACGGAGCGTGCACAAGTGGCGACGTGCGGTGGTAAGTGGCGACGTGCGGTGGTAAGTGGCGACTTGATGACTGATTTCGACGTGACGTTCAAATGCTATTTGTAGATAAAGTGGTTCACAAGGATTGTGTAGATCTTTGTAATCTTTGCGCTTAAGAGATAAGGATTTTAGTCTCCTCGTGAATAATTTAGGCTTTTACACAGGTCTTTTGTTGAAAGTCCCATTATATGAATTTTGAGTAAACCAATTTGAGATTCAAGTGAGGTGGTTTAAATAAAAGGCTGAAACTTTCAGTTCAATTTTATTCGCAACAACTTGGTTTATTTTCTTATTAAAATGGCTTTGTACATCTTTCACTTCGCTTTTCAAAAAGAAATAAGTAACAAACTAAATATTGAAATACAGACTAAAATTTTATTATTTTAAGCTGCAAAAAATCTAATTAGGCCCTTTTTTCTTAAACTTTATCTTGTTAAAATATTTAGTAGCTACAGCGAGTTTCTGTAAGGCTACAAATTGCCAAAGGCTTTCACGCGGGACATGGCACACTCACTGTACATAAATAAATCAAACACTGAACGCGATTGTGACGATGGCTTTTTATTACACAGCATTTTTTTTGTATAATGAGATCTCAACTCTATCCTAATATGGTAAGGTTTAAAATGTAAATCAATATAAATTAAGTTTAGTAGTCACTATGTTGAATCATCAAATTTTATATTTTTAAATTTCATTTTGTACTTAATATTTTAATTATCGAAGTCGTCGTGGCGCCGTGGTTACTGTGTGAATCATACGATATCACAGGTTAAGCTACGTTCGGCGCGGTCGGTACTTGGATGGGTGACCGCCAACCATTCATATCTCACGACGACTTCCGTGCTTCGGAGGGCACGTTAAGCAGTCGGTCCCGGGTGCTGTATACTTGTATATAGTAGGGTTTGTCAGAAGCCATCTAGGCGCCCTAAAAATTCTGGCATCCACCACCCAGCACTGGGCCAGCTTGGTGGATTATGGCCTATACCTCCTCTTCACCCAGGGGAGAGACTCATGCCCTGCAGTGGGCTCATTACAAAGAGTTGTGATGATGATGATGATGATGATTTTAATTATTTTTTTATATTTAGGCGTGAAAGTAGATTTACGAGAGAGGTGTACAGAACAAGAATGGATGGTGTTGTTGGAAGGGGCCGGCCTAGGCGAACGTAATCCGATCAAATTGACAGCATTTTGAAAAAGGGCCCAGTCAAAAGTACCCATAACCGGCGATCATGTATGAAAAGATTGATGAACGTGGAAGAAGCGAAAGAGGTATGTCTGGATCGCAGCAATTGGTGGTCCCTTGTCTCTGCCTACCCCAAGGGGAAACAGGCGTGAGTTTATGTATGAATGTATGTATTTAGGCCTGATTTTTCAATGCTTTTTCAGATGCATGCATACAAACATAATTTCACGTCTGTATCCCTTATGGGATAGTCAGAAAAACCAGAGGTTTTTAGACCATCTGATGTCACGTTTGACTTTGGAGGTACTATAATGATAGAGAGAGACTATTGCAGCGACGGGGGGTCAGCCTATCGCCCACAAAAACGCCAATAAAACCTCTGTCCCTCAACTGACTTTTACAGTATGCCCGGGAAGAGAAGCAGCTTGTAAATCCTATGTTTTGCTTTCGCTCCTAGTATAGCAGGGATATTCTCCTAAACAACAGCGTCCAGTTTATCAATGCAACAGCGACGAGTGACATAATTGGTATTCACATAACACATAACTCGACCCCAGCGCTCGCCGCTGATGACGGCGTGAGTAAGAACTAACATTCATTGAACTGTTTGACATTTCGTCGACGAGCTCGTCGTCGAACACAGCGCTGTTATTTTAGTTACGCGAATAACCCCGCAGCATGGAAGATGTCACGCAGATAGAAATTATCAGATAAAAGTTGTCAAATTAATAAAGCTTCAAGCTCGTCTCAACTTTATTATCATTATATGTCATTGTCATGCTATTAAAAAATCGTAAAACAACTTTACTCCTCAAAGTAATACTTTATTTGTGAGGTAACTGTTATCCGACGATTGAAAAATCAGTCTTTAAATAATTTATTTAGTTATCATTATCTTATATGGTTATTAAGAAAATAATGATAGGTAGGTATTATTTGAGGTGTTTTTGTGGGCGATAGATATACTCCCTGTCACTGCAATAGTCCCTCTCCACCATAGTAATTTCTCCAAATTCGTAAAACATGACATCAGATGGTGTTTAAACCTCTGACGTTCTGCCTACCCATATAGGCGTGAAGTTATCTATGTATGTAAGCTGGGTGAACCATGGAAGACCACGTTTACGAACAAACCGCGTTAATTCGTTTATTTGCCGAATAAATAGAAAAAACAAATTGTAAAGCAATACTTTGTATTATTGTCTAACATAAAAATAAATTGTTTTAATTCTAGATGTAATCACTTCTAAATAAACTTATGTTTTAAAAACGTCTTCCACTAGGCTGCAAACTGGAAGGCGGCGAAAACGACAGCGAGATGGACAGCGTCGCGGGCGCGATTTCCGCGACACGATAAAAAGTATTGAGTTTGTATGAAGCATTCTGGACAGCAGAGACGCAGGCGGCTGGCAACCAGCGGCAGCGGGCGAGCGCCAGTCTAGCGGGAAGTGCGCGATCGAGCGGTTATAGTGTAGTCAATTGCCCACCGATATCGATAACTAGCCTTGTAAAATATCATTGGAAGAAATTATTTCAGCTGTTTTAGAAAGACCACCGATAAAGAACAGTAAATAAATAAAAAATAAAACACCCAAAATTTCAAGCGAGAGAATAAAAACGATTTTTCTGCTGGAGATATTATAAGTACGTAACTATAATCCGATTCTAATTCTGATTTAATATTCTCCAAGACATACCTAATTATTTTTTTTCACAAACATTAGAATGTTATCAAAGAATTTGATTGAATTTGGTCTTCGTAATTACGATGAAACTTGCCTCATTGCTTCCTTTTTTAAAGTATGGATATGCGTCTTCTTTTGTCCATCATAAATCGTATTATATAAATGAACTGAGAAAATGTGAAGCGCTCGCTGGCGGCGTCGAGAACGGTCCAGATTCCCCACGTTGCGTTGCTGTCCGCGCCACTGTTGCTCTCGCTGTTCCTGTCGCTGCCATCCAGTTTGTAGCCTTAAGCCTCCTAGGAACAGGGCTCCAAAGAAGATCGGTCGTTCGGCCAAAAAAAAGAGTTGTAACATTCAAAATATTATGTTAATATTATCTACTTTTCCTAGTACTACAGAACAAGCTCCTTCATTTAAAAATAATTATGTAAAAAACTCAATGAATTTACCTAGGAAACCATCGTATAAATTAATTTATGGAATTAATTGAGAGGTAATAATTATCAGTATTACATAGATTTCAAATAAGTTGCCAATGAGTTTCAGCACTGAATCATAATTTTATTTTTGCATCTATGATGGCCTTCTTAAGAGTCCGTTCTTTGTTGGGCCAAATGTTCCTTAGAAAGCCAAAAAAAATATTATATCCACATCACAAGATTTTCAATTATTTAATAAAAGAGTCACTATCTCGTATCTTCTATACTACACTTGTCACCTGCGTTCATCCAATTCTTTTCTGTGCCTTCTGCACTTAATGCTATGTTAAACAGTTATATTATCATGATTCATCGGTGGTTCTATTAAAGTCCATGTAGGTATCCTTACAAGGCCAAAGTCAAATTTTTAGTGGCCTTATACCACTGGCTTTCCCGTTAAAACTTCTGATATTTCAGCTGAAATTGAAGCTAATTTATTATTTTTTCTTCAACACCACAACAAATTCTTTGGAAACAAATCACAGTAAAAAACAGATAATGTTGGATATTGGCTTATAAACTTACGTTTTGCTGTGCTTGAAAAACAGAAGTCTACGAAGCGAGGGATCTCACAAACACAATAGCAACTCCAGCGTCTTGCTGCTGCGCCTGTGTTCTTTAGTCAAGTGGGTCTAAGTATGAGTAGAAGAAATTTGATATCACATGACTATAACCAAGACTTTTTAATAGTTGGCCTTCCAAGAAGTATGGACTTCAATGGTACATTCACCTTATGTATATATTAAAACTAATAATGATTTATATTTTTGATATGAATTTATCAAAGGTAACATTCTATTTAATTTTATGATTTAAAGAAGCGTTTAACCGGATTTTAACATTTTACAACTTTAACTGGTCAATTATTGGTCCAACATCTTTAAAAATTATGAAACGTTAAATAACTAGAGGTACTCATCCCTTGTAGGACAAATTCATTCATAAGTAAGTGTACGTAAACAATACAAAGCCTGACATAATTAAGTAACTTTAAATATTGTGATCTTCCTCTTAACGAGTAACATAATATTGCGTGTCATGTTCATTCAAGATATCTAATATATTTTCTGATGTTCTTTTGATTTTAACATGTTACTAGTATTCAGTTTCCAAATATAGGAAAGTTAATCTTGTAAATGAGGAAAAGAAATTCGAACATTATTTTCCTCATTTTACACCTTACCTGTTTATTTATCCATACTGGACTGGAGTCATAAGAAAAACATATAATGTACCAGGTACTTCTATTCCCGGGCATACTGTAAAAGTCAGTCAAGGGACAGAGGTTTTATTGGCAATTTTTTGGGCAATAGGCTGACCTCCTGTCACTGCATTAGTCTCTCTGGATCATTATAAATCCTCTCAATTTGTCAAACATGACATCAGACAATAACCTGATGTTTTGTATACCCCGTAACATATACAGGCGTGAAGTTATGTTAGATATTTATTTAGTTGGGAAACATTTACAAATTGTACTTAAAGTTACTTTGAGATACATTTTTAAACAATATTGTCCGTATAGCTTAGTTTTGCCGATGGCATATGACTATTTTATTCCATTCTTGTTCAAATACTCTGGTCCCGTTTGTCATGTTTGTGTTGCGCACTCATAGCTCAATGCACCTACTATGTAAGTAATTTGGTTGTGGCATGACATTGGCTCTCACAATTAGCTGTCTTGTGCTGTACTTATTTGTATTAATTTGATAATTCTGATTGCAAAAGCGTGCCAAGAGTTTTTTCCGCCGACTTTTTTTGTCTCTTGGTCTACTATAATATTTTATTCAACAACTATCAACCACTAGTTAAAGCCAAAGTATATGATGACGTCATCAATTGATTTGTAAAGTTCCTAAGATGAATAAAACTTTTTGAATTTTGAATTTCTTGAATTTTGAATAAAAGTCTATTACCTTTAGCACCTGGATAAACATGTTCTAAAAGATGACTAATCCAAGCGGCTGCTACTTGTTAACAGGGCCCTGGCTTCACCTGGCCAGTGACCACTCATAATATAAAATCTACCGCTAAATATCAACACTCCGGCGAAGAGCCAGTTCTTCCTTAACCCGTGTGACAGCATTATAACTTTATTGGCATTTACCATCAGGTGAGATGGCTTGAACCTCCATCTCACGCCTATGAAAAACATTCAATTAACAACATTACTTTGAATAACATTAATGAAAACACACACCATACAAATTTGTTAATTAAAGTCAAAGAGCTAATCTAAAACTTTAACAAAAACGCATTTAAAAAAGATAATGTTAAACCGCGAATATTCTGCTGATTCAATACTATAACAATATTTGTTGTGAAGAAGTAGCTCCACAGCAAAATAAAAGTATTCACTTCAGAAATGCATTTAAAAATACATTTATGATTCGTATTTTAAACCGGATTCAAGAAGAAAAAGTTCTGGTTTAATATCTGGTTCTTTATTAATAAAAAATCAATGGTATTGCGGAAAAATGTATCCGATGTGTATGAGAGATTGCCCACCGGTAGATCAACTTTAACATACATACATACTTGTATTATATACCTGTATTCAGGCCTGTATCCCTTATGGGGTAGGCAGCACACCAGAGGTTATAAAATCATCTGATGTCACGTTTGACGAAATTGGAGGTATTTTATTGGTGGAGAGAAACTATTGCAGTGACAGGGGGTCAGCTTATCGCCTACGTAAAATCTCCAATCATACCTCTGGTACACAATCACAATTTTAACATACTCAGGTAATTTAACTGTTATTTAAACTGAGCTCTAATATGACCAAATAATTAAAATGCTTTACTTTGCTTTACGATTTACTTTGATCCCGCCGTTCATTCGAACAAACATAAATCAGCACTCTAGTACAGCAATATAATAATCTTGCCCACCAACCGTGTAGAGAATATTGTACTAAGCGTTTTCCTATTTATCATTCCACTTATACAGCTTTTGCCTCAACAAATAATATCCAGTAGTGTAACAAAGGTCACATGTACATCTAAACGAGCAAATACACCCCGAAACCCAAACAATGATGAGCCAAGTAAGGTAATCTCCTCAAAGATAAACAAATGCTAACAGTTCAGTAAACGTTGCCCGAAATAGAAACAAAGGCTGCCGGATTAATACTATGGAGATTAAATCTTATTGCTTGTAAAGGTAACAAGCAACGAAGTGACTCAATGTTGTGTTTACGTCGATTTTTATGCGTATCAGCAAATGGAAAATAAGATGTTTACTTGAAATTGGATCCTTTTTTACGGAATATTTTATTCCTGCATGGGCTTTTGTTTATTTTTACTGACAGTGTAAATTTCAAAATCTGTTTTGTGTTCTTTGTGCGCGTAGCAACAAATTTAAATAAACATAGATCTTAGTTGAAACCTTTAATTAGATATTACAGTTTAGTATTGGAGAGGTGACTCTATGATGCACTGTAAGCCCTTAGTCTCGTACTTATGTATGATGTAGAATATTTTTATTAATTTATTGCTGTATGAAACCGTTGGCGGGCCGAATGAAGTTAAAATTAAAGTTATTGTTTATAACATATAGGGTCTTTTTTATGAAGATCAAAATATTTAAGAAGAAGGATCTGTGGATTCAAGTAAAAAAAAAATTTTTTTGTTAATTTGATATTTTATAATTCTCATAAGTTAGATAGCTACTAACCGCATAAAATTTTTTTTTGGTGAAATGGTTTTCTTAAAATAAATAGATGGATTTTTTATTTCTTGCTGTGTAGTCGTAAATAACAGATTAAACTAAAATTTGGTTACTCAAAAGAATTGTAAAATTTCAATGGAAAAAATATATATGTACCTAGTTCTATAATTTTTTTCTCATAAATTGAATCCATACATTATTCTTAACCTGCTCTTAAAAAGTTTTCATCTTCAAAAAAATTACCCTTTATAGCTTAGTGAGAAAAGTAACAGTTTAAGGATTATTTTCTTGGAATGCCGGATCTGATTGATCCCTTTAGATGTATATGTTACCGGCAATCTGTATAATTCAGGTATTTTATACAATACCTAGGGAATGCATAGAATACCTGGTGCTTTCATCTAATGTATGAAATATAATGAACATTATTATCCATTTCATGCTTCACCTAGGTATTGTATACAATTCTTAGTGTTTGTGTACAGTACCTGCCGTTCTACCGGCAATGTGTAAAATAAATAAATCTTGGCCTATATTTTTACAGGATACTCAGTGTTCTATAGAAAGTTTAATGTTTAAGTTCCATTTTATACTGAGTTGCAACTTAACAGAAGAACACAGTGACCAATTACTGAGATTTGTCATACGGTATCTAGCTGTACGATTAGATTTTATCCTTAATGTATATTTCGTATTTGGTTTTTATCTACGACGAAAGTTTGTAACTGTTAATACTAAGCCAGATTAATGATTATGATTGTTTGTCTTATAAAAATCTTATCTTATCTTACTAATATTATAAATGTGAAAGTTTGGATGTATGGATGTCTGGATGTTTGTTCCTCAGTCACGGGAGAATGGCTCAATGGGATTTGAAATTGCGTGGGTAAAACCGCGCGCAACAGCTAGTAAGAAATAAATAAATGGGTACGCGTGGAAAGTAGTTTTTTTCCACCTAGGAAAAGATTTTGTACCTAATACAGCAAGCTCTATTAGGAGGACAAGGAATCCTCCTTACGGACGAAAGGGTATTCTATAGATCTGCTAGCCCGAAGGTTAGCAGTTATAGAACAGAGTAGCGAGGCTGTGGCCTGACAGTTAGCCGCGTTAATGGAAGCCGCGTAAGCAGCCATGAGACTCCTCAGTAAATTGAGAATACCTTACTAAACATCCCCCTTCGCTGATCAGACCTTAATTGGGGCGATTGATCGTCGTCGGAGTGACAACCAGTCGGTAGATAGACGCTACGCATTGGGCGACACCATAACGGGTTGCCCGCTTGGATGAGCTGAAAGCTATTATACTAAAGCTGACACTAAGAGATTATACAAGGTGTTCCTATTGATTTTCCATAACTTTAGGGTATTAATGGGACCATGTAATAGAATCAAACAACATGTTAATAACTTTTCAATTCTTTTTGTTTTTATTTTTCATACAAAAAAAAATTCAATTACGTCAAAACATCCTATTTAAAACCCCTTTATCAAAGTATGACAACGTAGAATTTTCTTTTCCCTTTTTTATCGCTATAGACAAGTACAGTTCGCAACGCTATGCGTTGTACATTGCATGCAACTTTCCTCGACGTTTAAAATGTTTTTGTTGTTTATTATATGGCTTCAGTGACACGCGTCTATTGAATAAATGTTAAAGAGATTTTACAAGGGTGATAATTTATAAATTCACTATATCAATATTGATGATATCTTGGAAAGTATGCATTTTTGAACTACATATCCTTTGGCAAAAAGTATTGTTCAAACAAAGCCTTAAAGTTATGGGACATCAACAGAAACACCTTGTATAGAGTGATGAGACTCACTCTAAGATAGTAAAAACGAGGAGAAAAACGCTTAGAATTTTTCTAATTTGGGGAGCGAACTTAGTTAAGACTAAAATAACCCTCGGGGCTGGCGTCAAGAGCGGCGCCAAAAGCCAGAGTTTCATCGATGGGAGCAAGTTGGATCCAGAACGCCCTGCGGACATGAGAAGTCTTTGTGTTCTAGCCCTGATAAAACAGTTGAGCAGCCGGTTGCAATTGAGTCGCGGTTGTTTGAACCTGTTGACTTGGGAGCTGAAATGGCCTTAGAAGACTATTTTGTGACGGCTGGAGGAGGAGCACTCAAGCTAAGCTAAACACGCTCTCTCCAGTTTTTGATGGGCTTTTGGTTCCACTTATTACCGCAATATTTTGCCATGTGGCCTTACTGGCCGCACAAGACTCAGAACGGATTAGGTGTGCGAGAGCAGAAAGAAAGAGTGGGATCTACGTTAAGAATGATTCTGTTATGCCGAGCTTCTGATTCTAGTGAGTCTGCCATTTCATTACCAAATATGCAACCATGATCAGGTATCCACTGGATGCGCACTTAAACCTCATTACATACCTATAGAAACATTCAAAAATTTTATAGGTTATCTATATTTCTACCCATGTAACGTACCAATTTATAATTATTTTTTTTACATTTCCAATTGCTATTTCGTACATTACCGGCTGTGCATTTGGTATTGTATAGAATACCTAGGCAAAGTACAAAATAAATAATATTTCATACATTACCTGCATGTTTCAGGTATTCTATACATTATCTAGGTATTGTATACAATACCGGATTATACAGATTGCCGGTAACATATATATTTAAAATTAATCAAATAGGTTTTGGTTTTCTCATTATTTATTTAACCATTTCATGATGGAATAAAAGCATTCAAAGTTCAAATGAATTGTAAACCACAATCAAGCGAGATTTCATGCTTGCAAAAACGCAAAAATTAAATGATATTAGCTTACACAGAATTTAACGGTCTTATTAAGTAAGTATTAACATACAGTGAAGTCCCGCAGCTCTGAGGTTCCCGACACCACAAAGTAATTTCCAGTGTTCCGTAATGGGCATTTAGCAGGAATTTAATGGGTGCTAAGTGTTAGGGAAAGCATTGTTCTGTTTAGTAATGCTAACATGTAGTTTTGATAATGAGTGCTGCGATACTAAGAATTACGTTAACATATTTTTTGAATTAATTTACTTTAAAAACGTTTTATTTAACACGTATGTTACACGAAGCCGCGTAGATTTTTTTCGAAAGTCACAATAACTATAAGTTAATTCAAATGTAGTAAGCCACGATGAGTATTTTAAAAACTTATTAATTTTAAGAATGTTGAAATGTGACTTTTAGCATGTTTAGAGAAAGCAAAAAAATAACTTCCAAGAAAATATTTTTTACGAAAGACTTATAACAGTGGTGTACTTGTAGACGCAATTTCATACCAGCACATTTTGACTTAAATTACCTTCGAAGATAAAAGACTTGTATCGCGAGAAAATTCATTGTTTGATATGGAATTTGCTGCTAAACAAGACTATCGATAAATCATAGCTCTTGCTTTATTTCAGCCATAAATCTTTTTCACAGACATTTTTCACAAAATCTCTTTTAAATCTGGGCATCCATTACGACTACTCCGAATTGGATCATGATAAAGTTATATTGGTTAGGTAAATAGTTAAGTCGATTTCAGTAAGATTTTTTATTAGAATATTTTATGAATGATAACTTCCATATCAGACAACAGAAGTCAATAAATGTTTTATTTTTCATAATTGGAATTTATTTCCTTTTTGACGCCAAAACACACACTATGATAAAATTTGATAGAAAATTGGTGATTGATTGACTGACGCTCCTGCGCCAATCGTGATGCCACGGGTTCGATTCCCGCACAGAACAGAAAAAAAATGTTGTCTGGGTGTTTTTCTATAATGTATCTACTTACTATGTATTTAAATACTAGGTTCCCTCCTAGTTCGCTACATGGTACATAACACAAGCTATGCTTACTTAGGGGCCATGTAGTTGGTCTTGGTCTGATTGACTGGGGATTTAATTTAAAATTGGTTTTTAAGGACCTGAATGGAAATTCAGTTGTCTATTAGGCACATAAATAATTAGGAATATAAAACAGCGATTCAAACTGACATTTCATGAATATAACACCCGCCGACTAGTCAAATATACAATGATATAACTTTCCCAAATTATCTTCAACCACAATGTTCTGTAGCATAAACATCGATCCCAAACATTGAGTTATAAGTACGTAGTACATTATAACTCAATGATCCCAAAATTAATTTTACCGACAAGTTGCGTGAAATCATGCGCTAATTTTGCAGTTAGTAGGGCCGAACTTCTGACCTAAACTAAATATTTAAAGAGCAACATGTACCGATAAACATTAATTATATTCTAATTAAAACAGTTTCAATTTAGGACCATCCCTAAGCAATGAATTTTTATGAAACGATATTTAAGGCTGCAAACTGGACGGCAGACTGGACGCCAGCGGGCGCTCGAGCGATTTGTTGCGGTTTCATGCGATTGCCGGAAATCGCTGCCCGCACCGCTGTCGCTGTCGATGTCGCCTGCCGTCCAATTTGCAGCCATAGCTGCAATGCATCACTTCATTTTAAAGATAAATATAAAGCGTTAAAATATTAAACTTAATACAACAAGGGGTTGTATTCAACGAACCGAGTTCTTGTCTACTCTAGGAATAAAATAAAACTTATGAACACCGAAAGAGCGCGGAACAAACCAAGAACTTTTTCAAACAAAGACTTCATTAAAATCTTCTTATAAAACACTTTTCTCTTTGGAAATAATTTAGTAGTAGGATATGAAAAAGCTCATACCGAAGTTTTCTGTGTAAATTAGCCGCCCAGTCCCCTCTTAGAGAAGATATATTGTCATTTCTGAATTAAATACACTTGATTACGGCACTGTTTTCTTTGAACCCCTTTTTGGATATTTTTCATGTCCGGTATAATTTAGAAATGGTTTTGTAACATAATGTTTGATTTTACACTGTTTTAATTGGACATTTGTTACGCTACTCACTGTATTCCTTTTTCTGATACCTACAATAAAATATTTAAAGTTAAGAGTGGTGAAATAGTTATTATAGCAGTCGTCCATTTTTCAAAATAACACATTACAGATACAATATAGCGATCAATGAAAACTTTTATGTATGTATCTCTTAAACTCGGACGTATATCATAAAATAAGTGTTTAATTCCTGGTAAAATAAAACAGAGTCATTTCACAATTTTGAAATTCGTTTCGAGTTCGTGCTGTGATAACAGCATGAATTTTTAAGTAGTTCCAAACCTGCGAACTGGCTGAGTCATATAACATTTTTATCGGACCATTCATTCACACTTTTGCTATTCCTTTAGTTTGTTTGGGTGATAGTAAAAAGAGGACGAAGGATGATATTTAAAGTCACAGCCAGCTCGTTAGTAATGGCTCACGTATGGCGCAACAAGAGAAAGAAAATTCATCACACACATTGACTGTCGGCAAACTTGATTGCAAATTAATTATTCTTTAAGGTGGTTCGATTTCCATACAAAAAACAATCGGGATTCACTGATACAGGATATGGTTTAAAGCTTTAATTATGAGTTCTACAAACTATTTTCTAGTTGAATTTGGCGCGAGAAGAACAAAAAACATACCGTTCATTTAGAAATCACAAATAAATCAACTGAAAATTTTCATCTAAAATGCGAATGTGTGTGTGAAAATAACACGATAGGCTACGTTGCCACTCCATGCAATCACTGACAGAGACAACGGTCGGGCGGGCGCGACAGTTGCTCGTGTGCTATGTTGCCGATCTTACTTACTTTACTACTGTCTGCTCGCGCTCGCTCATTCAATTCAACGTGTATTATTCAGTCAATCATTTTATAACTTACTTGACTTCTGATCGCAAAAAATCCTGATTCCTATCCTATTTCCTACATAAACACCTAATTTATTTATTACAATATAAATAAAATTGCCTACTGAAAAATATTCAATATTTTGTAACTGAACCATAAATCCGAAACGTACACGCTTCCCTACCTACGTACCAACCTAGCTGACTAGCTGATATTTACGACGTGTCCAAAAATTCAACGATAAGCTGGCACCAGGGGGTGTACCTAGTCATAACTACTCGTACATTTTTTGAATTTTATAGTGTTTTTTTTGCTATCGTAAGCTATCGTGAGTAGTATAGCTTTCCTTTAAAACCTTTAAAAGTTCCAGAAAACTAATAGTTTTTTTACTACAGTTAATCAAAAATATTTTTTATCAAAAAATTTTGAAAGTTTTTTCATTTCCGCTCACTTTCGCTCACTGTGGTGTAAAAAAATGTATGAAACCTACCGCGGCAACTTTTTTAAAAAAATAGCGCCACTTTTCCCGATTATAAAATGGTATAATACATAGGCATACTATAATACAGAAAAAAAACGGGTACTATTACTAGATTATCACCTTTTTCGATTTGCCACGCACCGGAGACCGATCCTTTGTTCTTGTTCTTGGAAATTCAATGGATGTTGGAAAGAGACAGATAGAGGAATATCATACATTGGTCAGGTAGAATTGGTTTGGTAGGAATTCTTTACATAACGGCAATTTCGTACGCTCTGCTCTTTTGTTTACTGCGCAACTTTTGGACACGTTGTATAAACAAAAGGTAAAGGTCTCCACACTTGCTGACCATCTGTGTGGATGTAAACAAAAGATAGGAAGTGTTTGTGAAATAAAAGAAATGTTTGTCTCTTTGGCGGTTGACTCCGGTCGCAATATCTGCATGGGATTTCTAGGAATTTGTTACAAATGATTACATTCGCTACAACCAAGGTCGCAATAAATGAAATCCTCTGAGAGTTTGACCAGCGTTTTACAAATCTCCCTGTATAAATACACATCCAAGACCCATAACATATTATATATACAGAGCCATAACATATTTATTTTTAATTCTTGTCCGTGCGGTGATCGAACCCTCGACCTTACAGCTAGCACTTTAGGTATTGCGCCGCGGATGTCGTCAACACTAAACTTGTGTATTTTTTTTTTATATGTGACTAAACCCGCGTTTGACCTCAATTTCATCTGATGGTAAGTAGGTAACGATGAGGTCGAAGATGAAAGCACACGTGTTTAGGAAGGAACTGGCTCTTTATTAATTAGTTCCGCATAGTTGGCTATTCATAACATGATAATCCATTACACAAAGCTTGCTTTCTTTGGCGCCATGGATTACTACTACATACATACATACATAACGTCACGCCTATATCCCTGATGGGGTAGGCAGAACACCAGAAGCTATAAACCATCTGATGTCACATTTGACAAATTTGGAGGTATTGAAATGATGGACAGAGACTTGCAGTGATAGGGGGTCAGCCTATCGCCTACAAAAATGTCAGTAAAACCTCCATCCCTCAACTGACTTTTACAGTTTGCCCGGGAAGAGAATCAGCTGGCACATTCTATGTTTTTCTTTCGCTCCCAGTCCAGCATGAAAGCATGGATTACTACTCTGGGTATTTATTATACCAATACCATAGACGGAAACAAAATATTATATAGAACACCAGAATTTCGCAGCCTACTTTATTATTTGTTTGAAATTGGGTAAAAATATAACTATATTATAGGCATCTTTTCTATCCCAACAAAAAAAAGAAATTCGGTGCTCGAACTGAGAACTCGCGGCTTAGAATCTGGGCTAACGCATAAAACGCCAACATGCTAGATTTGTGTCGTAAATAAATGTAACGGAAGTAGTGGATAGATGGCGTTTGTTGCGATGAGAGGTGAGCCGAGGTGTGGTAAGCCGAGGTGTGGTGAGGCGAGGTGAGGAGAGGCGAGGAGAGGAGAGGCGAGGTGAGGAGAGGAGAGGTGAGGAGAGGAGAGGAGAGGAGAGGTGCGAAAGTTGAGGAGAGGGGAGAAACATATAAATGTGTGGGCTCTTATTAATATTTCTGTAATTGAGTATCACATTAAAATATAGTAATCTGAAAAGTTTGCATTTATTTAAGACCACTCCCTTATATAAATAATAATAACAAACTAAATATCAAACAATCGCTACGAGGAGGCCATAAAACACGGAAAAAGGACGCCATCTGTTGTGCTCTCTGTCGCACTTGTGTGAGTTTTTTCTGTGCATGTGTGCGTTATCCTTACACAACGTAAAGAAAGATTTAATTGAATTAGTTGGATAGTACAATACAATAAATCGTGTGAATTATTTTTTGGAAATTCTATATTCATATAAAGATGTCGCGGAACATTTTTAAAGTCAAAAAATTGGAAAGCTGATTTCACAAATAAATAAAAACCAGAAATTTGTGGAACTAACGCCATCTAGCGGGACTTTAGCTTTTTGTAGGCTCATCGTTCCACCTTAAATCTTGCAAGAAAGTATTTTTTCGGCAGTCACTACTATAAAACATATTCTTACATATCCATATCAAATCAGATTATGATACTGACAAAATCTACTACATGGCGCATGAACTATAATATAATTATGATTGTCTTAATACACACATGACTCTTTTCGTGTAAATTAACAACTGTAGGTACTTACGCATTATATTTATATTTCATTACTTATATTTCATCGTTAATTGTTTGATAATATGAAAAAACACTTATATTCTCAGTTAAATGTAAATGCTCATTTTTAAATTGCTAATTTAAGATTTAATTCGAAGTATATAAAATACTGAAATAGATTTGAATTAAAATAAACAAAATAATAAAATTTGCAACCTTATTCGTAAAAATGTTATAAATGTATAATCTGCAAAAAAGTAGGTTTATTAAAATGATTATAATGTAGGTTTATTGACTACACTCAGAAATCTTTCTTATATCTTCTGCGTAAAAGTTTATAAGGGTGTATGGACTTTTTTTCTCTTCGCACTAAAAGGCTTGAAGAATTGCGATGAAATATACACATATAGGATATATATTTGAATAAATTTCTGATTTTTCTATGGTAATCACCTTAGCGTAGTACAGAACAGCTAGCAGATTATAAAGAGATTATCAAATTCATCCCACGTCAAGTACTTAAAGACTTTAATTTTAATAATAATTAACACAAAAAAAAATTAACACATTACTTATAAAGGCCAGCAAAAAAAGACTTTGTTTATACAGGGTGACTGGTGGGTCACTTTTGAAGTTCAAGGACGTGACAGTTTAAGATCATACATGAAGAGAAAAAATTTAATAAAATATATATATTAATTATTTACTGAGTAACATTAAGCGAAAGTTAAAGAATTGATTACGCAACGCATGGTTACACTAGCGTTGGCAGCGTGCCGCGTGCCAGGCCACATGCCGCGATTGACTCAGTTGTATGTAAAGTAAATAGTAACATAGTAGTATTTATTTAAAGGGAAATCTAGTGAAACTTAAGTATCTACTTTTATTACACAATTATGATCAGAATCGAGTACGGTCACCCTGTATAAGTCTAATTAATAATTTTCTCACTGAAAAGAATGTACCATGAATGTCGATCTGTCTTGTAGAAACGCAACGTTTCTACCACAAAACTTACTTCAACCTTTATACATTTTACAATTTAAATTTCATAAGCCCTTCTCCAACAACTCGTATAGATTTATTATAAAACTATAATTAAGTGAAACGTTCATAGGCTTCGGAGTCTATAGGAATGATTTTTCGAGTTGTGAATAATTTAATCAGACACAAACACGTCCCGTGGCTTTAATATTCTGCAATTTACATGCAATGCCAATATGCAAATATCGTTTGTCAAAAGACGATACAAACAAAGGGCAGTAACTAACAAAACTTTCAGTATTAGTTATTGGTTTCCGATATTGTGTGGAGGACTTTTTCCTTCACAAATTCGTTGGCAAAATCATTTTATTAATTGACAAAATAAGACTTTTCTATTTGAAATTTTCATACCATGGATGTTTTTGTAGTGGCATCTATCTATGTGACAATGCCGACATAACTACGTGATTCATATATAAAGCCAACAAAAATTACGTCTCAACCATTATGTCTCAAGTGCCCTAGTAATTTTTCCATGCTGGACTGGTGGCGAAAGAAAACCTATGTACCAGCTGTTTCTCCTCCCGGGCATACTGTTAAATTCAGTTAAGAGACAGAGTTTTAATTGGCATTATTGTGGGCGATAGGCTGACCCTTGTCACAGCAATTATAGTCTTTATCCAATCATAATACCTTTAAAGTTCAACGTGCCATCAGATGGTCTTATAACCTCTGGTTCACTGCCTACTTCATAAGGGATACAGGCGTGAAGCTATGTATGTATGTAACAAAGTAAGCTACTGTCAGGCCGTAGGCTGCGGCCTGGTATGCTTTAAGCTTGGAGTGGCAAAAAGTAGTTTCTATCCTGATGGCGAACTGGTGATTCAGAGCTTAACAACCACCGCAAAAGAGGAGTAAAATATTCGTCGTTGTCGCCGTCAGCATCAATCTCCCCATCCCCTTCAAGTGAACAAAGTGCCCACTAGCCCTGCAATTTCTATCACCGTCAAACTTTACTTGCACCTTAGCAAAGAAAGAAAATGAAATGTAAAAAGTTTATTCACAAGTAATAATAAAAATTAGAGAACTTTAAGTCCAGAAAGTAAGAAGCCATCCCGAAAACTGGGGTCAAAGCAGCATTTCTACTTGGCGTAATGAACCCTATCTAAAATATTAAATAACTGGTCTGTGACTCTGCTTGCTTGAGCAAGCATTTCACGATTCAAGACCACAGACAGATTAATATTCGTTGGTCAAGTGAGGCCGCTCGAAGTTATCCCTGGGGGTGAGTTGACTAAATGCATTTTTTGCTGTGGTCGACTCATCCCGCTGAACCATTTTATGATTTGTATATTCGCGAAGAAAACTGTTTAAGATTAGATTAACGAAAGTAATAATACAATAAAATAAATATATTGCCAGCTCGCGCTCAAGTTGAATGCAGTTGAAGGTTCTTTGGATTCTGCGAATTCTACTACCTGCATTCAGCCAATCACAGGCAAGAACCTTATCAAACTAGGAAGGGTTGAGGGCTTGTTTCTATTTTGCATAATTAGTCGTGTTATACATATATATATATATACTTTATGTTAGCCACGTTTAATGTTGTCATCTTTGATTATTTGTCATTAGTAGAAAGTTAAATATTAATGAATGTGATAATTGCTTTCAGTTAAAAAAATCTTTAGATGAGTAAAAACTTTTAATAAATGTTTGCTTCACATACTTTTTAATGTTTTAGTTTCCTCTTTGAAATCTTTTCATGGAAAACTAATTACTTTTGATATAAAGGGTCCTGCTAAAATAGCTCTAAATATTTTAAGTTATTAATGATACATGGGTTAAATTAATAAAAAAATATATATAATATTTTTCATAAACTAAAATTTTAAATTTCTTTACAGTGAAAAAAACTTAAGTTTAATCTGTAATTTACGACTACGAATTAAAATCACCTTTTCCGCTTTGCTTCAAGTGCGGCGGTACATTTTTTAACTAATATCTTAATATAAACAGATAGAAACGTTTTATTTCTTGATAATATGTAGTCGTTTACTGCAGATTATAATAAAAATTTATTTTATTTTTATTTATTCAGGAAAACAAACAGTCACATACAATTTAAAGATATAAATCTTACATACAAACAGACCTATAGTTCCATTCATTTAATATGGTAACATTAGTACAGTAAAAGTAGCTATAACACAATAATATGTTGAATTCTAGCAAAATCATCTGTGACAAAAAACATATTATTATATATTTTTGATTTCAATACAAAATTTAAAGTAACTTTATAAATTAAAATTTAGGTACTGGATAACTGACCTTTATTGAAGGTTAACAAACCTTTTAATTTAGCGCGATAGGAATTTAAAGAGCAACCAAAGATATCAAAAATTTGTTCAAATAGTAGAATTTTAAAATTTTTATCAATTTTTTTTATTGAATTAAACCCGCACACCACTTTCACCTGCTTTTAAAATATTTAGAACTATTTTAGCAGGACCCTACATACCTATTAAGAACTGTGTAAATTCAGTGAAATAACTAAGGCTTATCTTGTAGTCTTCACTTTTTTTTATTTTAGCTAGTTTAATTAAACTGTTGTGTGCAAGTTAATGTACATCAAGGGTCATTTTATTATAATGATGATTTACGTACTGACAGCATTACATACATAAATACATAACTTCACGCCTGGGGTATGGGGTAGGCAGAACACCAGGGGTCATCAAACCATCTGATGTCACGTTTGACTAATTTCGAGGTTACAGAATGAGGTTACTATTGCAGTGACAGGGAGTCAGCCTATCGCCCGCAAAAATGCCAATAAAACCTCTGTCCCTTAACTGACTTTTACAGTATGCCTGGGAAGAGAAGCAGC
The DNA here is from genome assembly GCA_944452665.1 of Stenoptilia bipunctidactyla. Taxonomy (NCBI): domain Eukaryota; kingdom Metazoa; phylum Arthropoda; class Insecta; order Lepidoptera; family Pterophoridae; genus Stenoptilia; species Stenoptilia bipunctidactyla. Next base: position 1,073,146 of record OX101728.1, on the reverse strand, counting down.
TGGCACATTCTATGTTTTTCTTTCGTTCCCAGTCCAGCATGGAAGCAATTTAATAGCAGTCAAATTAATAGCAATCTGCTTTTTAAAATATTGCAATATTTAATAACATAAATTTATTTATGTTGATATTTCCGTGTCTTTTATAACCTCGTGAGAGTCGCTCGTGACCCCATGGTCATGAGCGACTGTCGCCAGTTAAAAAGTATTTTATTTCGGAGAGATGTAATTACATCTATACTAGCTACAATGCAACCAAGATGAAGTCACAAACAACTACGCAATACCTACAACGCGCTATCTATCTAATATCTATGTCTACATATCTACTATCAACGATCATAACTTGAATACAAGTTTAGCGTTTATTTTATTATAGTTGAATTGTTTTCGAACGATTTTCGTGACAGTTCTTACGCGCTAACTATTTACAACTAATAAAATATAAATTGGCGCATTATGAAAACAAAAACTATGTCAATAAAATTATTTATTTTAAAATTATAAATTGAACCATTAATAAAGTGTAATTTTTATTATTAACTGTAAATAAATTAAGTAAATATCATAAAAATATTCATCTTAAATAGACAGATTCAAAGAAACGGAACGTTCAGTTGATAGTGATTGACATTACTGAATCGAGATTGAATCGATGAATATGAGCGGCCATCTTGTAATCGGAACTTTGTATATATTTCTTTCACCAACTGATTCGATACGTCAAAGCCATCGAATGGAAGATCGAACAATTTCATTACGGCAACGTCACAAAGATTGTCAATTTTGAACTGTCACAAAAACCACTTGAAAAGAATTCAACTATAACAAAACTTTTTTTCTCTGATATTAAGTAGAATTCTTTAGTAAAAGTTTTATTGCTCTAACTTACTGCTGATATACCAGTGCTCTAGCAGCACACAATACTGGATCAAATTCCAACCCCACCCGTCATTGTGTGCCAAGTTCGACGTAGCGAGAACTCGTCAATAGCTTATGAAAACCGCTCGAATGTGATCAAAAACTGCTCTCGAGTGTAATTAAACTCGCAATCATAGAAGCGGATTTCCGATTTAAATTGAAAAAAGTTCTACGTATTTTTTGCTGAAATAGTTTTAACGTAAATTTTAGGTGTTTTCTGTTAAAATAAATGAATATTTATCCTATAGAAAATATTATTTTTACTAGAACAAAATATAACACTATACAGGGTTAATTTTAATTAACGCATCACCTCTAGCGGGCACCCTCTCCACATCAATCCCAACAACATTTGTTTTACCACTTTTTACAAATCTTGATAAATAATACAAAAAATAAAAACAAAAAAATTTTGCTACTTACACACATTAAAAAAAGATTGAGATCACTAGCAAAAGATGTAATATTTTTTAAATTTTATTTTTTAAAGAAAATTTGCTTACGTCACATTTTTTTTATATACACTTTTCAAAATAAAAAATAATAATTTTATTTTTGTTTTTATTAACAAAAATTTAATTTGAAAGTCTTAATGTGATTCGAAAGAAAAATAGGGTTTATTTAAATTATGACAACATTTATTATGAAACTGTTTTCATTTAGTACAATGTAACCCCTCAACAGGCTCGAACATATGCGGCAATCCTTCTTGGCATGCTGAAAATTAAGTTATCCAGTATTTCTTGCGGTAACCTGTCCCATTCTTGAATTACGGCTTCTCTGATCTCTGGCGCTGTCTGAAGAGGTGGCTTATGGTTCTAAAAAGCTCGCTTGACAGCATCCCATGCGTGCTCAATCGGATTTAAGTCAGGCGAGCCGGCAGGCCAGTCTAAGCTGGTAATGTTGTATTCACGTAGAGTAGCGTTGATTCATTGAGCTCGACGTGCGGGTGCATTATTGTCAACAATTACGAATTGAGAGCTATGATTTATTCTAAATGACTCGACGATTCCATAAATAGCAAAGGTTTGGTATAAAGCTGCAGTCATCGAGCCACGATACGGGATCAACGGCGTTCTAGCATCAATCATTATACCGCTCCAAAAGGATACCGATTTCCCGCCTTGTTAAACGATTCCAGTGGCAGTTTTTTGTCTTTAAGCGTCACCATGTCTTATCCAACGTTGGTTTTCTAGATGAGTACTAATTCTGAACTCGTCAACGAAGAGACAATTCCGCCAAGATGTTTTCCTCGTCGTTTTCTTCATTTTGTCGGAGTCAAGCCACTGCAATCTGCAGCGCTGTCTTTGATGTGAGTTCAGGGGTGCTTGCCAGGATCTCCTTGCTCGTAATCCAACCTGGTGTAAGCAATTCCTGGTGGTCTGAGTGCTAATTTATATTCCAGTAGCAGTCCGCAACTCAGCTTTTATTTTAGTGGCATTGATTGGTGGGTCTCGGGCAGTCAGCAGTCTAATTTAACGCTTCTGAGAAGCAGTTGGCCTACCACTGCGAGGTTGATCAACAAAGTTATCCACGCCGCGATACTTCCGTACCGTGTTCAAGACACAGGATTGGGATACAGCCACTGCGTGATATTGCTCGCGTAGAATATCCTTCTTCCCTCGATGTAACAATTCTAGCTCCTAAAACTTCTGATAATCCCCTTGACATCTTTTTAAATGAACTCCTTTTTCAAAAAGTCAGAAAAAACGCTTGAATCAAATTGGTCAGATTTCTTAATGATTCTAAATAAGGAATCTCTTTTTTAACCAAATTCATATACAGAAACAATTGATATTTTAAATTCTCTTCCTACTAAAAGATTTGATTTTTAAATAAAGAAATGTAAAATGAAGAAAATATAGAAAAAACTTTTTATACTATCGTGACAAAAACGAGGTCATATTATCAAAGTGATATCAAACTTTTTTTGATGTGTGTACATTACATCATGTAAGCAGTACCTATGATTATTTTGAAGCGATATTTTACTGCGCAAGGTGCATGGCATACCTACGCTCAAAGTCAATAGAGTTACGCCTCTAAACAGAGGCTATAAATATTTTTTTGTATGGGAAAACTATTATTTTAAAAACAATTAATTTTAAAAAGTTGTAGAACAAAATATGTTGTTGGGATTGCTGTGGAGAGGCTGACTGAAATAGGTGATGCGCTAATTAAAATTAACCCTGTATAAACTAAAAATAATGTTCCAAGCAGCTGTCACGAACTAAATATCTTTTTTAATTCCCAGCTGCGATTCATAATTTATTCTGTAACATCAAATGAATTTCTGAAACTTTACGCATCACATAAACAAAGAAAATGGAAAGATGACGGAGAATAAGTGCTTCAATTTTATGTAAATAAGACAACTGGTTCACTGACTGATTTAATTATGAGGACAACTTGATTATTCAAAGATTAGTGGATTAGTTTTTGCTTGGGCGAGAGTGGCAATTCAAAGCTTACGAGAACTTTCTCTCAACCGACATAAAGCTTACGAGAACATCTGATGTTTTGAAATGTTTTTTTGTAGTTATGAGGTAGGGTAGATAGAATTGTTAGTGATATAAAAGGTGATATTAAAGGAATATAAAAGTGATATAGAAGGTTTACGTTATTGGATAAAATAAGCTACGATGTTTTCGAATACATTTTATTCTGTTTTATATAAAAACTATTTTGAAACAGTGTACCGAATTTTATAAAATACCTATAAATAGATTTTCTACTATCAAACGACTTTTACGAGAGTTATCGAGTTTAATTTAATAATTAACTCGATGTTTCTGAGTGACTAGTAGCCTATTTTATTTAATATCTGCAGCCACGCAGATATGTTAACATTTAATCTCGAAGGATTTTGGAATAAATCCCACTCTATCGAATAATCTTGAAATAATCCGTAGCTGTTTTCATTACAAATTATAGCCAAAAAACCTTTCTCGAAAAAAGCCTTTTTTTTTATTCAACTGGTAATTTGAAACTTTTAAATAAACAAACTCCTCAAATTTCTATATTTGAATATAAATCAATCGTAAAAACTAAAGACCATACGACACTAGATTTGGATCCCAAAATACTTTTAAACGGAATTCTTTACGCAACTCTGCAAAACTCAAAAGATTTAACTATCTCCTATGCCAATTTATTTCTATCTGGGGTTTGTGCAAATAAAACTTAATGTGTTAGCTTCTGAAATGACGCCATAGAAGTGGTTGAAACTGCTTCTTGAAGTGCTTTGTTTCCGTTTTGTGAACGTTGCTACAACCACACTGGCTTTTTTATTTCCATTGCCAAATACTTACGTTTGCTCCATCCTAAGCATTTAGAAGAACAAGATTGCCAACCAAGCTTATGTCCTACGATCGGCAATACACCTGTAGTTTCACTGAAGTTACCGGAGTCCATGGGTGATGGTTACTTAACATCAAGTTACCGATTTGCATTTCCCCTCAATTGTAACATGAGAAATAGTGTCATTATTCGAATCTAACTATTTTTTTTTTCCTAATTCTTGTGTTTCTTTGTATGAAATATTATTAATAAAACGTGTGATTTTTAAGAGCAAATAGAAAATATTATCTATAATGACATGTAATTATTATTATTATGGTAGATTACAGTAATGTAATAATAGTCAGATTTTTAATTGCTTACAAGACAACCAGTGACCAAAGCCTATCGAAGCAGGCAACGAATGTATTCATTATATTTGTGTTGTATTTTTCACAATTGCAAGTGATATGTGGCAGTAAATAACTTATGTTTTTTAATAATTGTACTTTTATGGACCGGGAAGTCATTGCTATTCAAACATTTAAACCGAAGTGTCAAACAGAAAAGTTAGACAACATGGAAATTTGAGATAATCCACTGAGACCTTTTTCCTCATAAAATATTAGGTATGGAAAATTCAAACCAAGTAATAATTTTATTTTTTATAAAAAACGTTTAAGAGTTCAAATTACGATTCTTCCACTTCTTTGACATTATGCATAAAATATGTATACAAATTATTAGTGTCATTTATCGCATTATTAACTTAGGTAGAAATTGTACACTTTGTAGCGGCCCCTGGTGAGATATATAAAAAAAAAATTATTGCTTATATTTTAAAAAATCAGGTGACTCGAATGATGTCTTGTTCCTCCTAGCTCGTTAAGCAGAATGGTGCAAACGGTACATGGTAGTGTCGTTTGCCCAATTAATGGTGCTGGCCAATGGTGCAGATGATACTACGGGGTTGTGTTGACTGTACAATTTCATCCAGTAGTGTCGTTCAATTGGCAACGACACTACTGGTAGTGCGGCTGGTAGTGTCGCTGCCAGAAAAGGGATAATTTTGAAGCACTTAGCTTAGAACTCTCACTGACAAATGAGCTACTTATAGAAACCACTATTGAACTAGTGCAAGCGTTTCCGAGATATGTGGCAGGTATGGGCAAGCACGTACAGTTTGTAGCGTCATCATTTAACCTCAAAGTCAGTATTTACATTCAATTGAATTCAGTATCATTACAGCAGTGGCATCAACCGGTCATCAACCTACTTAATATCATTTCGTTCGCGTCCACACTTTATCATTTAACATCAAATAGTTTAAGTTCTTTATATCAATAACTCAATCAGTTTTCTACTATCAAATATCTTTCATTCTATATTATATAACAACGAAAAGGGTGTGCAAGCCGTACAGGCAGCATACGTTAACGCCCGTTTTTGATAAGCAGTATCGCCCTGCAGCGAGTATTTTTCATCTCTTGATAAATAACAGCCCTACTAAAGCAAACCGGGTTTAAATTAGTTTAAGCATTTTTGAGATATTTGTTGATGTGTGGGCATTTGATTGTAGACATGCATTTATTGCATTTAGAGAAAGTCACCCTAAAAGCATATACAGGGTGACTGGTGACAAATTTTAGATACCGAAGGAGAGCACTCTATACTCGATTCTGATCATAATTATTTAATAAAAGAAGGCACTTAATTTTTCACTAGAATTCCCTATAAATAAATCAACTTTGTTACCATTTACTTTACTTACATACAACTGAGTTGATCGCGGCACGTGACCTGGCACGCGGATCGCTGCCAAAGCTATCGTAACCATGCGTTGCGTAATCAATTCTTTAAGTTTCGGTTAAGTTTATTCATTAAATAATTAATATTTATTTTTTATTATATTTTTTTTCTTCATGTATGATCTCAAACTATCACGTCCTTGAATTTCAAAAGTGACCCACCTGTATACTCGTACCTTCTACGTTCTGTGTGTAATCGATTGTTGCCGGTCTCATATCGTCACTGGAAACGCAAAATTACTTATCCGCCATATATGCGATATATATATATATATATATAATATAATATTATATTATATTCGGAATCAGCTATTTTTTCTGCGTCGATCTGTGTAGTTGGCATTGGGATACGAGCACTTTTGTGTCGTTTCAGTAACCAGGAAATAGGGGAGTATTTTATTTTCGTAATTGCTTAAACGACATAAATTTGACTCTTTTTATGAGGTGTGTCGCATAAGTAATAGTTACTTACTACGTAATAGATTAATTGATGGTTAAGTAAAATAGGTTTCCATAATTCTAGGAAAATATCTTCATAAGTATGTTTGCTTTTTTCGAAACATTAGTTTAATTCTGCATAAGTAATTTTGACTTACACCAATACTCATGAAATGAGGCGTTTAAGAAATATTGCCTTGTTGTTCGTGAACAGTGCTTGGCGTTTAAGCTAATAAAGTATAATAAAATATTACTTATTAGCTATACTTATAATAATAAAGTATAGCTAATAAGGTAATATTGCTTGTATTAATTTAAACTAACATTACCAAATCAGTAAAATAACATAACATGGGTTTTAGTGTTGGTGTCATTTAAGTAAAATTAAACACTTCATCTTCTTGAAAGTTTGTTCATTTAATACTGCTAACCTAGTACAATAATAGCATGGTGGCGCGCACGCCGGTAGTTCAGTCAGTCGCTCGCTCGAGTTATTGCGTGCAGACGTGTCAGTGCTTGTCGTCAGCGTGGCTACTGGCTGTGTTTGAAGTGCCATATTAGAGTATTTTTGTGGTATGATGTTAAATACGGAGTTTCGTTTTGGTAAGTAATGGTAGATGCTGGTAGAGAGGCTTGTAAGTTTTCACTCACTCTTTTGGCCTCTCCCAGCTTGTTGACGAGCCTACGCGCATCCCAGACGTTGCTGGCCACACTGCTTACTGCTTGGACCTTCTGCTGACAACCGATCCGGACAGATATTCGATGTCTGTCACTGCACCCTTAGGGACATCCGATCACTGTCTGGTGAAATCTGTATCGCAGTACTCGCCACCTGACGCCCGACCAAGTGGTTCTAGGCGAGTATGGCGTTACGAGTTGGCAGATTGGGATGAAATGCGACATTTCTTCGCATCCTATCCGTAGCGGCAAGCTTGTTTTACATCAACCGATCCACCATGCTGCGCTGATGCTGTGTCAAGTGTGATAGGTCAAGCAATGGAGTTCTTCATTCCCTACGCTGATCTATCCCTTGAAACCAAAGATCGCCCATGGTTTAGTGCTGAATGCTTTTCCGCTGAAAAGCGTAAGCGAGAAGCGTACAAAGCCTGGGCAACCGCTCGCAGAAGCAAAGCCAAAGTAGAAGTAGATTCGCATGAACACAAGAAAAGGTACAATGCTGCCGCCAAGTCCTGCAAAAAGGTGATCAAACGAGCTCGTTTCGCCCACATAGGCTGTATCGGAGACAGAATAGCCTAATACCCCTCGGGAAGTAAAGCTTTCTGGTCCCTCGCCAAGTCGGTCGAAGCGAACTTTTGTCGCCCGTCACTGTCGCCTCTGCGGAAACCTGACGGTTCTCTGGCCCACACCGCTAAGGAAAAGGCGGATTTATTTGCCAGTATCTTTGCGGAAAATTCTCGTCTAGATAGCCAAGGAAAAATCCCACCCCAATTACCTCAGTTCGGTCCTACAATGGGTACCGTTCATATTCGCCAAAAGGAGGTTCTTAAATGCTTGCTGCACCTAGACGAGAATAAGGCTAGCGGTCCAGATGGTATTCCTGCAGTGGTGTTGAAACGCTGCGCAGCTGAGTTGTCTCCCGTTTTGACACGTCTCTATAGACATTCTTTGGAATCTGGTAAAGTCCTCAAATCCTGGAAGCTGGCTAACGTACAACCAGTACCGAAGAAGGGAAGCCGTGCTGATCCTGTCAACTATCGACCAATTTCAATCACTTCCATACTTTGCAAAGTCATGGAACGTGTATTGAACTCCTGGCATACCTTGAGACCAACGAGCTCCTAAGCGATAGCCAATATGGTTTCCGCAGTGGACGCTCGACCGGCGATCTTCTCGTGTATGCCACACACTTATGGAGTGAGGCCTTGGAGGGTCATGGTGAAGCAATAGCTGTATCCTTAGACATCTCCAAGGCCTTTGACAGGGTCTGGCATGATGGTCTCTCAAGCAAGCTTCCAGCACATGGCATACCGACCGGGCTCTGCGACTGGATATTTGATTTTCTGAGGGAACGGTCGATTCGAGTAGTCTTAGACGGCCACTCCTCTAACCTAATGGCAATTAATGCCGGGGTACCTCAGGGATCTGTTCTCTCTGCAACTTTATTCTTGCTGCACATTAATGACCTCCTAACACCAGGCATTATTGGATATGCTGATGACAGCACTGTTGTTGAGAGATATATATCCAATGCGCGAACGAGCGCCCATGAAATCCAGTTGAGAGAGTCTATGATTGAGCGCGTTGATTCGACCTTGCGGAATTTGTCCGATTGGAGCAAATTTGACCTGGTCAAATTCAACGCCTCCAAAGCACAAGCGTGTCTATTCTCCGCAAAACAGAGCACCTTTACTTTTACGCCCACTTTCCAGAATGTATCTGTTCCCATCACCGACCAACTAGGGCTTTTGGGTGTCACTATAACGTCCAAATTAAACTTCGGACAACAAATTGAGTCTATGGAAAAAACGGCTTCCAAAAAATTGGGTATCATCTCGAAGGTCCGGCGGTACTTCAGCCCTGAACGGCTGCTCAACTTATACACAGCCCAAGTGAGGTCATGCATGGAGTACTGTAGTTACCTTTGGGATGGTTCTGCCAAATACCAGCTCGAAACGCTAGACTCTGTTGACCGAAGAACCCGTAAAATCATAAATAACAGCAACCTTACAAATAAAAAAAATTCAGACGCTGGAGCATCGTCGTAAGGTTGCTTGTTTGACAGTATTTTATCGGCTACATTTTGGTGAGTGTGCAAGTGCTCTTTTTGACCAAATTGAACCCACCCCTTTTTACCACTGGACTACCAGACGCAGACAGAACTTCCATCCCTATATAGTGGATTTACCAAGAAGTAGAACAAAACGCTTCGATAGTTCCTTTTTGGTACGGATTGCCAAGGTGTGGAACAATCTGCCTGCGTCTGTTTTTCCTGACCACTACAGTCCTGGAACTTCTAAGTGTCGAGTGAATAGGTTTCTCGTGGATGGACGTGTAACGCCATAGTCTTCATGCGCACTTTCCATCAGGTGGCATGGAAGACAAACGTCCTATCCTTACAATATAAAAAAAATGTTGCCTGATAAAGCTGGTTTTGTTTGATTTTTATTTAAGTTTTAAATGATTAATAAAACGTTCCTAACTGAATGTAATGTTTTTATTTATTTCATTCCCATTTTCGACGAATCTTTGTAATTATTTATTTTATTCACCTATTTTTTCTTCGAACTTTAGTATACAGATAAGAAGCTCATTTCACATCAACTATAGTCTTAAAGTAATTCTGGTATAGTTTGAAAGGTAATGATTGATTTCATGCGTCATTTTGCCTACAGAAATATTAAGAACAACACCCCTTTAAGAAAATATGTCATATTAACTTAGCAATTTGATTATGGCATAAGTCAATTAGCTAGCTACGTGCTGTTGGAAATGTTCCTATGCAGTAAATTTACTTTTACAACATAATAATTCTCTCTTCATAAAAGTATTTTTTCCTTACTTCAATTTATCATATTCCTTACAAAGAGTATTTTTGCACTGCAGTCTTATTGTACTATAGTGGCATTTAAGAAAAATTGCTTTACCAAATCACTGGGTCAGTTTTACTGGAACGCCATCTATCTCCTAAAATAGCGCATGAATTGATATGGTGTTTACTACCAAAAATACTTAAACAAAAAAGGAATTAATAAAATTTTATTTGATCAAATTCGGATAGTTAGAAAAAAAGATATGAATTTTTTTCTTAAAATTAAAACTTTAAACGTCTTTTTCTCGAAACAGCCTTTTGGCGTTTCAGTAAAATAGCCTTTCCAGTGACGATATGATGACGTATAATCAAGGAGTTTCATTCAATAATAATACAATTTCGTTTAAAGAAAGCATACAAACATCTTCAAAACAATAGTGTACAAAATGGATAAATTAAATGAAATTTAATTGAAATATTTATTTCAATAACATTTAATAAGGTATTGACCAAGAGACTACATTTAGGTAATGTCATAGAACTAACGCAAATAATTGAAATTTTAAACAATTTATGTCAAACATCAATATTTTGTCTAAAGTGGCATTTACATAAATGCCATTTATGATTATTATAACAATATAATTTTCAACACACTTGCTCGTAAAGTGAGCCTTATTCTATTGAATTTAGAACTATAAACTGGGCTATTAGTCACGTGTGCATAATATATTATACCCTAGTGCATAATATAATGAATCCTACAAAGTTGAATTGTACCTTAGTGAGAATTACATGCGAGTAAACAGAGCATATTTTAGTGATCCGGGTTATACATTATATACTATTACACCACTAATGAAACCAATCATACGTATGTATATTATAGGAAACCACTTTCTTTATTTGAGAACAAGTTAACAACCTTAAAATAAGTATACATAATTTTATTTATTTCAGTTTATGCGCGATTTAAAAGACAATTAACGCCATCTAGTGCGTTAAGTGGAATTAAGAAAGACAACTATAAAACATCTTCAGAAACAACAAAGAGATTTTATGACCACGTATATCTGTCTTTTACTCACAAGTGTGTTAAAAAACGTCGTATGTATCTCGTGAACGTTGCTAATTACAGTCGAGGCTGTGATTTGAGCCCAAGCCGCAGGCGAGGGCTAAATAATGAGCCGAGACTTAGCTCATTATTATGGTAGGAACTTAGGTCACTTGTTACAATACTATTAATAATCAATATTTTGCCGTGCAGAAAAAGATACTTGCGGCCACTGCGGAGAAGTAGGTCACACAATGAAGGACTGCAAAAAGACAGGAGACTCACCAAAGTGCGCTACTTGTCTTCATTTTAAGAAGCCATGTGACCACAAAACGGGCGATGCAGACTGTCCCGCAAAAAGTATAGCAGAAAAAAGGTACCTGAATTCAATTGACAATGAAGGCGCCTAGGAGCGCCATCTGTATTTTTTCATTTAGATCTTTAATTTATTAATAGAAATAATGGCTCAAAACTTAATTAATGACCTAGATAATTTCTCTGTATCTGAAACAAGAGCTTGTGAGGTTGAAAGTTGTAGTCAATACCTTTCTCCTTACAACAATAAATTTTCAATAATAACACAAAACATACGCTGCATCTATAAAAACTTTGATAATTTTAGTATATTTCAACAAAGACTGAATGTTACCAATGATGTAATTATCCTCACTGAATGTTGGTTAGCCAAAAATAAATCTTTACCGTCTATACCGGGCTACGACTTATACAACAGTAAGGAAAATTACAACCAAAACGATGGGATTGTAGTCTACGCCAGAAATGACCTAAAAATATCAGTCGAGGAACCAAACATGTTGGAATGCAATCGGTTACTTATTAAAATTGGTACAGACACCGCAATTCTAGCCATTTATAGGTCTCCTTCATTTAAAAATATTACTATTTTTACAAATTCTCTACAAATCGTACTACAGAGTCTAAAATCGTTTAAAAATATAATTTTAATTGGCGATATTAACATTAATATTATGCCAGAAAATCTAGATTCCTCTGGTCAAGAATATCTTAATCTATGCTCATTTTATGGACTACTTCCCGCCCATTGTTTACCTACACATCAAAGTGGTTCTTGTTTAGATCATATTATGCTCAAAACAATTTTTCCGTCACTAACGTTTGTTACAAACTCTACAATTACTGATCATAAAGCCGCCTTACTAACCTTAATTCGCAAAATGCCTATACTAACAAATAGCTTAATAAATAGTTCTAAAATTAATTTCGATAACCTTGAAGCGGATTTAAGCAAAATTGACTTTTCTACAGTTTATTATTCTGATGACGCGAATTTTTGCATGACATACTTTATATCACAGGTACAAAATGCAATACTGCGAAATACTACGTACACACGTCATAGTAAAAAATATACAAACATTAAGCCTTGGATTACCCCGGGACTCATTCGCTGTATGAAACATAGGGATAAGTTACACATGAAGGCCAAAGCACAACCCGATAACCTTATATTGCAAACGTCGTACAAAAGATATCGGAATTTTTGTAACGCTATTCTTCAGAAATTAAAAAATACGTACGATAAAAGTGAATTAGAAAAAGCGGGAACAAACAGTAAAATGGTTTGGAAATTTGTTAAAAATGTAACTTTTTTGTCGAAACAGCATAAATCCGCTACTGAGCTATTGCAGGGCCGGTCCTATGAATCGCAGCTCGAATGTGCTAACTTAGCTACTAAATATTTTACTAACATTGGGAAATCATTGGCTGAAAAAATTCTTAATCAATCGCATACGCTTTCTCCAACGCACCACAATAAATTATCAAATTGCACCCTATTAAATTCATTTGTTATGTTGGACACTGATGAAGCAGAGGTAACTAGAATTATCAAAGGCCTGAAGGATGATTCAGCGATGGGTTGGGATAATATATCCAACAAAATACTAAAACGGTTTCACCACATTCTATGCACTTCACTAACCTATATTTTTCATAAGTGCCTTAGGGACGGCGTTTTTCCAAATTGCTTGAAAAAAGCGGTCATTGTACCTATCCACAAAAATGGGAAGAAAGATCAAATTAATAATTATAGGCCAATATCGCTTTTAACAGCCATTTCTAAGGTACTAGAAAAAATAATAAATATCAGACTTGTACAATACCTAGAAAAACAGTCCATCTTGTCAAATGCACAATTCGGCTTTAGGCACAAGCGCTCCACAGACGATGCAGTATTGGAGCTTACTAACTTCATAGCTCAGGAGCTTGACAAGGGAAAACGCACTTTAGGAGTTTTCCTAGACCTCTCCAAAGCCTACGACACAATTTCTATACCTATCTTTTTGCACAAGCTTGAAAATTTAGGTATAAGAGGAATCCAACTCAAATTGCTTGCAGATTACTTACACAATCGTTCGCAATGTGTGAAAATAGGACATATCCTAAGTTCTGACCTAGTTTTGGACACTGAATTTGCAATCCCCCAAGGAAGCATTCTAGGCCCTACCCTGTTACTTATTTATATTAATGACCTGTAACCTTAAAATAAATGGTGGTAAAATCTTATCTTTCGCAGATGACACCGCTCTATTGTTTTCTGCGAACTCAGACAGTGAACTATACGAGTACGCTCAGCGGGGCTTTAATGTAGTAAATAATTGGTTACGGCAGCATTTACTAACCCTGAATTCAGACAAAACTCATTTTATTCAATTTTCCAATCCTGTTATTTAAAAAAGTCTAATCCTGTCTAATCCTGTTATTCCTAACCTTTACGCGCACTTTTGTTCTGATCAAAATAATCAACCGTGCTCGTGTCCGTCTATTTCTCCTACTAAAACAATAAAGTACCTAGGTATAATAATTGACGAAACTCTGTCCTTTAAACAACACATAGATACGGTGAGTGGCAGAATACGCAAGCTAATATTTGTTTTTAAAAAATTGCGCACCATAGGTGACTCTAAACTTATTAGGCAGGTATACTTTGCATTGTGTCAGTCGATACTAAATTACTGTATTACGTCATGGGGCGGGGCAGCTAAAACGTTTCTCATTAACATTGAAAGAGCACAAAGAGCAATTTTAAAAGTTTCCCATTTCCGACCTTTCCTTTACCCCACTGAGCTTCTATATAAAGACTGTAAAGTACTGACAGTCAGACAGTTATTTATAATGAACGCAATTTTAAAGTACCATTGCACCCTTAACTACAGATCACAAGTAGCTAACAAAAGAAGGCTTGACATTGCACGACCACAAAACACAAAAACTGCATTCTCTTCTAAATTTTACATTTTTCTAGGACCACTGCTTTATAAACGATTAAACTCCAAACTAAGCATATATCCCCTGACCTATAACAACACTAAACGGATAATACGATCATCACTTTTAAATATATCTTATGAAGATACAGAGGAACTGTTAATAGTCTTAAAATAACATTGACTTTAAATACATGTAGATTAGAATCTAGTTATAATTTACACCTTCGTTTTAATTAAGGTTTTAGTATGTTTTTAGTAGTACATATAGATTACTGACTATTGTATGTTGTATTTGTATAATCCAGTTATGTGTTTAGTATAGTATTTCTCTATTTGAAAAAATAAATAATGTTATAATCCTTACTCAGGAACCTACCTTATAAAAATATGTTTATGTAGTAGTTACACTAATTGTTATTGTATCCATTTGTTATAGAATTAATAGTGACTTAGCAATTCATTATATTGAACATTTTATACCTAAAAAACAAGTAATCATAATTACTTACTTTAGGTATTATACCTGTGTTAACCTAGTTCATGATAAACTAATGAAATCACATATTACTGTATAGCATCTATTGGTAAATTTAGTAATCTTATTACATACCTACGGATTATGTTGTTTAACCTAGTATAAATTTCTAAATTAATGTTATTCTTAGATATAAGTTTTTATCAGAAATAAATATCTTATCTTATCTTATCTAATATCTTCAATACGCATATTTTCAATATATGACTTTTAATAAAAAATTAATAAAATGCTTTAACATTATTGTAGGCTGTCCGTTGAACTTTAGTGAAATTTTATTGCTTTTTTAAATATATAGAATATGCATTTAAACAAGTGCATATTTTATCTAACGAAAGGGAAGATTTAAAATAATAAAAATTATGAGAAACAAAAGTTTATGTTTTTCTCTAAAAACTATAAATATTAATAAAAGTAGTTCTTTTTCATGTTTCCATAATCGAATAGTTTACGTAAAAAAAACCCTGTCACTGAAATACTCTCTTACCACTGAAATACTTTTTACTTGGAGAAGTTCTCAATCAATGCTTTCAATCAAGCCGTGCTTTCTCCAATACATTACACTGACAGTAATAGCCTGTTGTGCAGTAGCAACGGCTGGTTGCCTTGAATATTAATCAACGAATGCAGAGCATTAAAAAACCGACTTCACATCAAAACTTTGGCTGAGTTTTCAAAAGTTTGAAATTTTCAATGAAGCACCTAACCGATTTCAACGAAATTTATATTGGACCAACTAGGAAGTATCCTCTATTCTCTATCCTCTATCATATGAAACAACAATTTTCAAAATCAATTCATAATTGTCCGAAATATCATGTAACAAAGACACAAAAAAAATACAGACGAATTGAGATCCTCCTCCTTTTTTGAAAGTCGGTTGAAAAACTGAACTGATCATTATAATACCTCAAAATTTGTCGAACGTGACATTGGATGGTTTTATATTATCTGGTATCCTTTCTACTCCATAAGGGACAGGCGTGTATTGAGATCAATCAAACCAAGGTTTGAAGCCAAATAGTTAAGCGCTACAAATCCTAAATCCAGAGTTCTAAATTTAAATTTCGTCTATTTCAGAATAAAAAAACAAAAACAAAGGCTCCATCTATCGAGGGCTAATTTATAAGTACAACCATCCCGGCGGCGCGCTGCGGCGCAGCCTGCGTCCGCGATTACGTTTAATTTATGTACATAATTTGTTCGACAAATGGTAGCGTGTTTTTACTATGGATCTTCATAATTAATTCGTGAATGGCCTTTTCATCAAATTATGTGTCATTTTTGGGATTAGAGTAAACGAATGCGCGTGGCTGGGGAAATGATCGAATGAAATTAAATATTGCAAAAGTAAATTCAGACATTACTTTTGCAATATTTAATTTCATTCGATTGTGGTTGTGGCTTTTGTCATTGTTGTGGGCTTTCTCAAAAGCTTTTGTTTTTGAATTATTTTTTATACTCTTGTATCGGTACTCTTGAGCTGTTGTTTATTTAGGAAGGATTATATAATTTCCTTGATTATTTTGCTTAATTTAAAAAAAATACATTCAAGAGTGATCAAAAAAAATATTCGAATTATACAATTAAAATTATTTCAACAAATATTTTTGTTGAATCAACTCAGTGCTGAAAAAAATGTTAATCAAACTCAACAATCAAATCATTAGTTGATTAGTCAAGATACATTATATTCATTTTAATACACGTTTAATCATGAGTTGGATTCACGTTCGCGATTTATATGTGAGCATATTATCTCAGTGCACATTCTTCCCTGAAGCACATAGACGCCTAATAGGTTAAGCGCAAGCTATACCATAATCATAAATATATTTACAAAAAATTACGGTCGATATACAAACTCTGCAACAATCATTCATTAACTGGGTACTTTAGGATACTAATGCTATACAGGGTTGATGTGTAGCCACCGGCCAATTTTTTTTTACACAATAAGTATCATATATATAAGCGGTTTCTGCAGAAAAAAGTATATTTTTGTTTTACAGGGAAATTAATATATCCCTTAAAACATAAAGCAAAGCATGGTACTCTAAATTACCATTAAAATAAAGTCGACTACGCGCTACTACAAAACATCTCATAGTACTACATCGTAGTATTATCTATGAAATGCCGGTTCGTAGTAGTTATGTTCATCAACAGCGACTATTTTAAAAAAAGATTATGGTTCCATATTTCTACTTTTTTGTACTGAGCAACGCTAAAATAATATGCAGGTACGTATATTGTATATATTGTATCAAAAAATTCGGCTGGTGACCATAAAACAACCCTGTATATTGTTATATTGTACACATTCTTCACTACCTTCGTGATTTGCAATTTTTTGATTGCATATAATCATATTGTTTCTTAGAAAAATATGCATTTAAATACATAGTGTCAGTGATCTTAATTATACTTTTAACCTTTAGAAGTTCAACAAACCACACCCAATAAAACAAAACCTATCCTAATTACTCCATTCTCAAAGGCTCCTATTCAAATTTAAAAATCTTCACTGACTACATTATCCAATGAAATGTACAGAGATGATCAAAAGTTAGTCCTCTCGCAAGGAAAGCCCGCGGGAGCTGGGCACTCTAACGATGTCTCCGCCGCCGCCGCCGCGCCTCCGCCGTGCCGGCCTTTGACTTAATTATTTATCAAAAAGAATCCTTCAAAGATGCTAACGATGTCTGCTGCAATCTCCCGTCACAGTGTTGACTAGTCTTTAGAGTAAAGGACATTAGAAAAGTTTTCATTTGTTATTTCAATTTTGTTATTACTGTGAATAAAGTTTATTGATATGACAGTATTGTTGTGTTTTTACAGAATTATTGAGCCTACATATTATTATTTACCATTTCCCATAAGTAGCCAAAAATAAGAGAAGCTTGCTATTCATGAACTTGAATTTTTATACTTCCTATGAACTGAAAATCCATGTCGGGGAGACTTGTACAAAACCGGGGTAAAAGCGTAGCTATTTTCACCAATAATCCAAATATCGTGCGCACAAGCCGCTCAGAGGCTACCGAGCAGTACTGTAGCGACAGCTAGCGAAGCTCTATAGCAAGTTGACGATACGAAGAAGTTTCTTTCATCGCGCTATCAAAGTTTACATAGCAGCTAACATATATACGATATCCCGACATCAACCGTCGGGCTGTGGGCCGCGGCCTGCCATCCCTTTTCTTGGGAGAAGGAACAAATATCCGTTGCTACAGTGCTATTTGCAAACAAACTCTTGTCGTTGTAGGCTAGTGCAATTTGGAATTTATTGAAATATACAAGCAGTGATTGTGAAGTGTACATACGCAATAGGCAAGTCACTAATCAACTATGTTGTAGGTGATGTATTTGTTCTTAAATGCAAAGTTTGTACCGGCAAGTTTGTATTGACTATATTGTGTAAGTGAATGATGTTTTTGTTCTGGGGCACATCGTACTTGATAAAACCGGTTATATATGATTTTGATCCAGATAGATTAGTCTAACTATTATCATATTATTATTATCATATCGTCAGCATTGCTCGTTGACCAAACACAATCAACTTTCAATGTGTCATTCAAGATAACTTCCACTGCGCAAAGAGAGACCAGATCTCATCAACATCCGCTATACAACTCGACTTCGTGAAATGTATAGACTGTCAAGGTCGGGCCCATGAAGGCTGAACCAGCTGTGATACACACGATGACTTCTTTTGCACAAGGCGCAATGTCACACGGTAAATTCCGGGGCAATATCGTATATAGTATACGGTTTTACCCATGGGTCGAGGCAAAACCGGAAAAAGTAGTAATTTGCTTTTTCATTGAAATTGTTGTCTAATTTCATTTTTATTACTCATTGATTGTAATTGACTCTTTAGATGCTCATTGACGTATATTATGTTAATTTAATACCTTTGCGTTTTAAAACGGATGAGCTTCATGCCCACACCCTTAGCTATACGGCTTTGACCCGGTCTCCCATACCTATTCCTACATATCAGCTCCTTTTTGTCATAAATGTATTGCACAATTACATCTACCAATAACAATTTGTGTAATATTGTAATATTAAATAACATTAAAAAAAAACGTATTTGAAATTAATGATCCGTACATATTTCACGGCCATATTTTGCGAAGTAAAATTTAATCATCTTGTTTTTTGAATTATGCGTATATTTTTTCATTACTTCCATTTTAATAACCACTTACTTTGAGCTACAGGCTACTTATCATTTTTCATAAGATTGTTTATTATGTGTTTATTTAGAATTGTCTGTAATTTTCAAGTTTATCAAATTCAGGCTACAGTTTTCAAATTAAGTTTACTAGTAATTATATTTTTTTTTATACTTAATTTATAGTAACGTTTATTGCGTACAGATTTTACTATAAAAAAAATTTAAGAACAAACTATGGCACAAAATCCACTGCAGCTAATAACGAACCTCTTTTTCACAAACTGAAACCATTAAAATTTAAGTATTTCCTATGCCTGGTAAAGGAGCACTTTTTACTGAAGATTACTACTTAAAGTACGAAAAAATGCAATAAATTACTTTTTTTATACTTTCATATTCCCTTAACCTTCCTTACGTAAATAGGTCAAAACTAATGATAGTTTTAATATTGTTTATTGCTGACTTTACACGCATCAATCTCAGCTAATGGTAACTGTAATTGAGGTCAAAGCACATCGGTTTGTCAAGAATGTGACGACCACTTTGGCGATGGGGTAAACCTATCTGCCTCAGACGCCAGTGGTTGCGGGTTCGATTCCCACGGAACAAGAAAAAAAAATGTTCCTCTATATAATGTATTTTATATTCTAGGTTCCCCCCCTAGTTCGCTACATGGTATCTCATAACACAAGCTTTGCTTACTTTGAGGCCATGTAGTTGGTGTGATTGTCTGGAGATTTTATTTATTTATTTATTATAATTACTCCCAATATAAAATCGAGCCAAATATAACTAAATACACAGGTTTGTAACTAAGCTGGAGAAAAAGAAATCAAATTATTTTCAAGTACTCACACTCAGACATACTTTGAACAGATTTTTTCCAAAGAACAAAATAAACGTTTGACTGATTCTGAGAAAGGATAAAAAATAAAAATAAAGCGCATAATTTTTCCAGGCTATTAAATTCGCTCCAAGTTAAAGATTTATTCCGAGGTTGCGTTGAGAAACTGCTCTTTTAAATTGTTCTGTAATTACTGATCGCCAGCCTTTGGTGATGAAGATTTTATTTAATTTCAGTCTTTGTAACATGCCACTTGTCAGTGATTGGAGCTTGAAATTTATTATTTTATAACTGCTTCATTTTTATATCTTACAAAATAAAAGTTAAATACAGGATTAATTTTAATTAGCGCAGGCAGCCTCTCCTTAGCAATACCAATAACATTTGTGCTACGACTTTTAAAATTCATAACGTTCAAATATTATTACTAGTTTAAGACTCGGATTCTCAAAACAATGTGTATTATTGCTTTTTGCTAATCAAAACTTTGGACATGTGATTCTAGTGTTGTGGGTAAGATTTCCCTTTACTGAATTGTTTAATTAAACGACTAAATACAAAAAGTTAGTTAAATAACCTTTTAAACATGGTTTATGGCTATCTAGTCAATCTATAAATAATAATCATGGCGGTATTCAATGCTGAAACATTATCGGCTGCCGGCTCAAATACTATGGGTTTAAGCCTTATTTACTTATTAACTATATTTAAGATCGTTTAAATGCACAAACGACTGAATCTGCAGTTAATAGCAACGCTGCTTTTTTAATTTATTTTGAATTAGGAACCTGCAGAAGAACACCATATTATGCCATTAAAATGACTCACCATGCGAACGGTATTAAAACTAATGCGAAAAACCCCCAGACAATCACACCAACTACACGGCCTTAAAGTAAGCAAAGCTTGTGTGATGAGATACCATGTAGCGAACTAGGGGGGAACCTAGAATATAAATACATATAATAGATAAACACCCAGACCCGGAACATTTTTTTATCTTGTTCCGTGCGGAATCGAATTCGCAACCACTGGCGTCTGAGGCAAATAGGTTTACCCAATCGCCAAAGAGGTCGTATTGTTATATTGCTAAGCTATCATATTTAATTTGTAAAATAAAATATTATTAAAAATACCATTCCTCAAAATAGCTGTAACTTATAGCTTCCAATCCTTTTCATTCACATGAAATATCACTTTTAAGAAATATCGTATCCTTGATACACCCTTATATAAATTTCAAATAAACTGCTTAAAGCTTACAGTTCCAGCTGCCAATATTTCTCGCAGCGAAGCGATATTTTCGCAAGTTTGAAACCGCATTGACGCCGGACAGCCATAGATTCAGAGACGCAACACGATGGCAACTCCCGAGCACTTAGCAATAGGTTTGATGCTGAATATTCTCTGATGGGCTCCGATTGGGTCCTTGTTCGATATATTTATATTATAAACTGAGGAAAATATGCATATATTTGTACGCATAAACATACTTGTTTGCATTGGTCTGGGTGTTTTATTATTTATGCATTTACGGTAGTAAAATGGTAATAGTATGGATTTATACCATATAGTATAGTAGTAATAGTAATGGTAATAATTAAGAAATTTTCATATTAGTTATGTGCTTTATACACTTTATATGTCTTATAACCATATATTATGTAGGCGTTTATTGACAAAATTTATGCAATAGGCTAATGAACTATAAAATATAGTATAATAATGCTGGACTGGGAGCGAAAGAAAAACATAGAATGTGGCAGCTGCTTCTCTTCCCGGGCATACTGTAAAAGTCAGTTAAGGGACGGAAGTTTTATTGGCGTTTTGCGGGCGATAGGCTGACCCTCTGTCACTGCAATAGTCTCTCCAACATAATGATACCTATAAATTTGTCAAACGTGACATCAGATGGTTTTATAGCCTCTGGTGTTCTGCCTACCCCATTAGGGATACAGGCGTGAAGTTATGTATGTATGTATGAATTATTATTTTTATTAAAATATTGGCTTCTAAGCACTTCTGAAATACTCTTTTCCTGTTTTTACATAATCACGAGGGTACATTTTTGGGTCGAAAGAGTAAACAAAAACCCGTGTAAAAAGAAACGAACCCTTACTATAAAGACGGACCTATGATTATAAATGTCATTTTTAACTGCTATAAATAAAATATGCAAAACCTCGCTAAAGCAGTCCAAAAATTAACATGAGAAAATTTATATCCAGCAGTGGTTGTAAAGTTTGAATACAACAGTGATGATGACGTCAAAGAAAAATATTGTGTAATTGTTTGCACATTACATAATACTCAAAAGTACTTGACAAAGATCAGGTACGATTGAAGGTCTGTTACAGACAGTGGTCACCCACCACCCATAATACCTATAGATTAGCCATTCACACCAACTTATGAAACTTAAATTTAGCCAGTTTCTTTTAGGATTTGTTCTTCGGATACTAATTATCAGAATAATAACGCAAGAAATGAACAAGTAATAGAAACAATCTGAAACAAACATCCACAAATGACGGCTAAATATTTGTGTGCATCCAAAAATCCACCCTTGGCGAGTATTAGAGCTCAAGCCCCTTAGCATAGAAGTTTTCACCTCAACCCCATCAATTAAAACGAAATAAGATTCTACTTTTTCAAATGAATGAATATTACGCGTGCGACTTTTACGCCATTTTTAAACACACAAGCATACTAATCATTTATATCATAGCTCAGAATAGTCCCCTACAATTGGCAGGCTTCCCACAGACATCGCTGTACAGCGCCGCCCCCGGGAATCAAACCGACGCCGGCCGAGGCTTCAACTAACGACCACCAATAATTTAATGTCCGCTGTTTGATCGATGAATTCTGAAACAGAACATTAGTGTTTTGCTATCAGTTGGAGTATGGGGCCGCTGCAATTTATGAGTTACTAGTTGAATGCATGATTTATTTGGCTGTTAAAACTAATGTAAATGCGATTTTTTACAAATTTAGCTACGATTTTTATTTTTGGTGCATTGTAATTGGAAAATGCTGAAAGTTCGAGAACTCAAAATAGATAAATCAATGGTAAATATCTCATTTTTAAAGTCAGTTCAAACGAGACTATTAAATTTACCCTTAGTATGTATTTCCTATATTAATATTTAGTATGTAGTAACGAGAGGTTTTTTTTTAAATTTTGAAAGTGTCGTAGTCAGTCTCTGGGGTTTGCAAACATCGAGTTAAAATGTGAAATATAATTTTTCACTTTCTTTCTTTGTCTTATCAACAATATCAACTATAAAGATGGACAATTATTTGTTTCTTATTTACATGACATGCAACTGCTACATGGATTTAAGTGACTTTTCGCGCACAGGTCGGAGTTAGTTCCAACATTACGTAAACAAAATATTGGACTTTTCTTGTCTTAATATGGAGTAAATCTGTCTGTTCCGAAAAAAGTTCGGCGTCTGAATGTGTATTTATTTATGTATTTATATTCTAGGTTCCCCCCTAGTTCGCACCATGGTAAGTAAGCATGGCACAAGCTATGCTTACTTTAGGGCCATGTAGTTGGTGTGATTGTCTGGGGGTTTTATTTTATTTTATTTAATTGATTTTTGTCTATTAATTATCTACGCTTTTGGACTCACATAAATTTGGCACCATTAAACAGTGCTATATGCTAGACCTACTTTTGTATTCGTTGGCATACATATATTTATATCTATCTCAGGGATGGATCCACCTGACAGCAATTAAAAACCCATATTAAATAATTCAGTTTCCTGATGTCTTAAAATTTAGGCCTAATGGAGCCCTCAATTTGTACTAAACTCAGATGTTCTACTACTTCAATCATTTAAAAGATATCCTTAAAGGCTTTAAAAAAAGTATTACCCGAGCGCATTTTAATTCAATAAAAACTACTTCAAAATTGACTCATAAAAATAACAATCCTTTTACGTTTTAATGTAAAGCTCACATGACTCTACAACTCCTTTTTGAGCTGCGAAAAGAATAACACTTAATAAACGTGAAAACTGAATACAATTTATTATCCATAGTATTTGCGTACTGTTAAGGTTCGCGCACACCATGCTGGTTCGCAGCGGGGCGGAGCGCCTACATTGCAAAATGCTATCTTAGCACATTTTTACGAGCCGGGCCACAGCGCATCGGTGGATTTTGTGAACTTCTAAACCATGTAAATAATCAAACTCTGGCTTCAAAATCTTGACTATGATAGTACATAAAACCTACTCAAAATTTAATCGTAATTATTGTTGCATTAAAAACTTTTACCTATTATATTATTTGTAAAACAACTTATACCACTACATATATATAGCAGGCCCACACAGACACACACTTAAACAATCACATTTACACATTCAGGCATGTTACAAATTTTCTAACTCGTTAAAATGTACTTACTTATACATATAATATATAATATTTTTTTTGTTTAACTTGAATGCTATTGTATTATATAAATTTAAATTATTGCCTTATTGTTGTGCCTATTCGATTTTATAGATTATTATTTTATTTATTTACATTTTTTTATTTTTGTAAAGTTTCGGGAAGTGAAAACTAACCAATACACGGCCAACGCTATTTCGTACTTCAGGGCTTGTAATTGTAAACCTGTATTATTGTAATTTAATAATAGTATATTATGTAACAAGTGAGCTAAGTTGCTAATTACAGTCGAGTTATAATGAGCCGAGACTGTAATTAGCAACGCTCACGAGTTACATACGACGTTTTTCAACACACTTGTGAGTAAAAGACAGATATACGTGGTCATAAAATAACAAACACACTTGATAACAAAGCTGTGAATTGTGATTGAAAAATGGCGCCGAACCTCGCGCATGCGCGTAGGTTTTTTTTTTCGCCAAATGTGTCAATGTCTGTATAGCATATACAGCCTATTTTAAGTGAAAATGTTTAATTGGGAGTGATAAATGCAAATATGTTAATATTTTATAACAAATTATTGTGAATTGTGAATAATTTGTTTAATATACAAATTTGTTTTACTAATATAAGGCGCAAACATTTAAAAATGTATATGGATTTGAAGTGGTATAAAATCTCTCTGTTGTTTCTGGAAATATTTAATGTATAACCCGGACCAATAAAATATGCTCTGTTTACTCGCATGTAATTTGCACAAAGGTACAATTTTTGTAGGATTCATTATATTAGGCACTTGGGTATAATATATTATGCACACGTGACTTATAGCCCAGTTAATAGTTCTAAATTCAATAGAATAATCACTTTACGAGCAAGTGTGTTGAAAAATAAATTATTATTAATATAATCAAAAAAAATGCGACATTTCCGTTTGCATGCTAAAGAATACAGTTACGGGGCGGGCTGTATGGCGGAGTGCGGAACAATCCGCGGCTATAAGATGCACTGGCGTAGTGTGCGACAGACTATGTAAAAAATTTATACTATTGACCAAAGCGGATTTTTGTTCTGCGATGTGGAGCGATAGTGTAAGCGTACCTTTAAAGTACACTTGATGTGACGGCTCGAGTGTTCCGTAGCTCGACAGCTCGACAAACGAGGCGGGCGTATTTTCTCAACACTAGGACGATACTTATGTTATAACTGGTTCCAGCTGAGTTCTCATATATTCAATTCCAATGGAAATTAATTCAAATGTTTGCTTTGTTATGCAAATTAATATTTATTAGCGACGGTACGTTATTAAAGTGGAGTGGTATGTTTTTGATATTACAGGTATATACAGTGTGTTCCCCACGTATACTACGTTAAATTTTATCGACAAAATACTATTCAAAGGGGGTCGCACCTCTCACCCGTCTGAATGACAGTCACTTTAACATTTAATATCTCGTACTTCTATAAGTTCACTGAAACTCATTATTTTCACATTTTGATATCGCGCCGATACACAGAATTGATCTTATTTGAAAGATTATCATATTTGCTAGCATTTAAAGTAATTTTCGTTAAAATGCAATGCGAAATATTTCATCAACAAGTCGGATTAAGGTCAAACGCCTACATTCAGCATAAAATAACCGCTAAATATTTCATAAATATATGCAAGTTTGGTTTCACGTAAAACCATGGCAAACTACTTTACGCCACCTTCCAAAATAAAGTATCACTAAGAACTTCTGTTTTACAAACTACATAATTGACGACCACTTTGGCGAAGGGGTAAGCCCTCAGACGCCAGTGGTAGCGGGTTCAATTCCCGCCCGGAACAAGAAAAAAAAAACGTTCCGGGTCAGGGTGTTTATCTATATATGTATTTTTATTCTAAGTTCCCCCCTAGTCCCCTAGATGGTATCTCATAACACAAGCCTCGCTAACTTTGAGGCCATGTAGTTGGTTTGATTGTCTGGGGATTTTATTATTTATTTATAACGTATAAGCATATAATTTATTTTATGATTAACGATATATCTTTCGTTTCAGAGTATCTTATCTCTACATGACAAAAGCCGTCGAATCGTTCACGATAGCCAATCTCACGACAGGCGTGAACTAATAATAGGCTTCAAAGTGATCCTTATCGTGTTAAATATCGTTCAGAAATCTGTGTCGATGAGCCAGCGCAGCGTCGCATTTGCATCGAAAGTCAGTCAATAAATTTTAATTAAATTATATTTATTCTGATTAAACCTACTGACAGTGTTATTTTTATAACACAAATAAAAAATATTGTAGTTAATAATAAATTACTGTTGAGCAGCCAGGCTAGCTACATACATACTAAAAAAAAAACCTAGCTGAATCGACGCATTGCATTTTTATTATTCATCACAGTTTGAAAAACGTAACTTTGGGAGTGAATAGATCTGTGGCATAATTTGTTTTCATGTATGCCAATTTTGGCAGAAATTATACATTTAAACTTACCGAAATTTTAAAATGCTGGACTGGGAACGAAAGAAAATCATAGAATGTGCCAGCTGCTTCTCTTCCCGGGCATACTGTAAAAGTCAGCTAAGGGACAGAGGTTTTGTTAGCGTTTTTACGGGCGATAGGCTGACCCCCTATCACTGTAATAGTCTCTATTGTAGTACCTCCAAAATCGTAAAACGTGACATCAGATGGTTTGATAGCCTGATCTGCCTACCCCATAAGGGATACAGGCGTGAAGTAATTTTTACAAATGAAATTTGATATACAATCATCATTACTTTAATAATCCAATACAGTGATCAGCACAAAAATTACCGGCTAATTGATATTACTAAAAGCGTTGTCCATAGTTTTCTTAAGCTAACAATACCTGGAACATTGTTAGGAAAGTAGTTAAACCTTAATAAGTTGGATTGATGCCTGTGACGTCAAAACTTTAACCTATGCCGCTGTAGCCGTGCGTGTTCATGGATGGGAAATTTTTCGCTTAGGCTGTGTTCACCTGCACCAAATTATTACATTATATTTTCATATAAACATCAGAAATATTAGTAACTATTAATAATTATAGATAGAATATCAGATATTCGTTTTAGTTTACAAAGCTCTCTTAGCATCAACGCTGACATAGCTTTGATATTGAAATTATTTTGAGGCTTTTACAATATAATTGGTGTGAACTGTCTGAATTTTCTGAATTTTCAGCCCATTTGTTTTTAATAAATATTTTGTAAAATAAATAGTTTCTCAAGGTGTTCGGAAAGGATTACATGTTGTGTCTTGTAAGCTGGAGTTTCATTTATGTAGTCTAGACACCAGTAAATAAACTAGTCTCAAGAAGACTACACAGTGGAACTGAGGATCTAACAGCAATGACAATAACTGGAACGAGATAAAAACGTGTAATTTTTTACTCAAACAAATTTAATTTTCATTTAATTGCATAAATACATATGATAATCAACGAATGCAGAGCATTACAAAAACCGACTTCATTTCAAAACTTTGGCTGGGTTATCATGTCATCCACGTAAACATTTTCCGAAATCATAAATACTTTTCCAAAATTTTGAAATTTTCAATGAAGTACTCAACCGATTTAGATGAAATTTATATAGGACCAACTATGAAGTGTCCTCTATTATATGAATCAACAATTTTCAAAACCAATTCATAATTGACCGAAATATTGTGTAACAATGACACAAAAAAAAAGCATACAGACGAATTGAGAACCTCCTCCTTTTTTGGAATACGGTTGACAAAATTCATTTATTATAATTTTGGTTTCAGTTCCAAGATGCCTGTGTGTCTACCAGCTTAGGGTACAGGTTGATAAGACCGGTCATGGTGTCGGTTTAATCAGCCCCGCCCATGGGAGCCGTGACAAAGTTGTTTCCATTAGTTTGCCCGGTACACAGCGCCGCGGTAATTAATCAAAATGAAGAAGAGTTACTCTTATTATGTCATAGAAAATTATTGTTTTGGTCTTCGGAAGTTTCCACAATTAATAAAAAAAAAAACACTTAAAATGAAGATGATAATAATTTATTTTTTGGGTAACTTAAGAACAGTACAGGAAGTTAATTAATAAATTCATAGAAATTAAATACCGTAATTTTAAACATATACAATATTTAAAAACTACACCTATTCCTATTTATAGGCTGTGACAAAGGACGTGACATCTTTGTGTCAAGTATCCGTCCTCGGAAGCGACGGAACACTCAACTGACTTTCAACGCAATATTTACATTTTTTATTCAACGTTTCGGTGTCTTTGCTGCCGCAGGGTCTGTAAATACGTGTTTCATTTTATGTCATGTTTGTTTTTCTTGAAAATAAGAAAGTAAAGCTTTATATTTGGCGAATTGGAATCCTTTAAATATGAGCAATACGTTTAAATAAAGTGTTGAAGAATGAACAATATTTGATATTTATTTTTTGGATAATTGTTTATTGTATTTAACCTAATTTCTACAACTTATAGGTGCGGTTAAGGTCAAAGTGGATTGGGTTACCAATGAAATAACCATAGATTAATAAAGTGATATTGAGTTCAAAATGAAACACAAGGATTGTAGATAAAACTGTCACTATACAGGGTAAATTTTAAATAACGCATAACCTCTTGCGGGCAGTCTATAATTATTTTTTTGTATTGGAAAATTAAAAAGTTATTACTTTTAATAAGTTGTAGAATAAATGCTGTTGTGATTGACGTGGAGAGGCAGCCTGCAAGAGGTGATGTGCTAATTAAAATTAACCCTGTTTAAAATAGAATGTGTTCATTTGACGATCTCAAGTCTGATGGATTCTGAAGGGTACCATGAGTAAATGGAGGACTGAAATAATATGCTCATGTGCAGTCTAAGTTCAAAAC
Source organism: Stenoptilia bipunctidactyla (assembly GCA_944452665.1). Classification (NCBI taxonomy): domain Eukaryota; kingdom Metazoa; phylum Arthropoda; class Insecta; order Lepidoptera; family Pterophoridae; genus Stenoptilia; species Stenoptilia bipunctidactyla. The sequence goes on along the minus strand of OX101728.1, from coordinate 1,044,048 downwards.
TTTTGTTGAATAATTTCTAAGAGGATCGACATCATAATTAGCGAAAGGATTCCAAACTCTGATATATCTTTGATTTTATAATCGATCTACAATATCAGAATGCCATGAATTTAATATAATTAATAGTAATCTTCTTATTTTGTTGACTGTACCTGATTTTAATTCTGTTGAAGAACCGTAGCATTGCCAATTAAGCGAGTTATGTCTCGTTCTTAGCACGTATCATAATTTATCTTTGCTTCATTTATGTAAGTCGGCGCACGTTCATTTCATCATCAAGTTAACAAATATCTAAAAATATATGTATGAAACCTTGCTTGTTTTTAATCAAGTTTTACTGGAAAGGTACATAGAAAGAGATTAAAAGTATTAACTTTTCATAAAACTTCCACGACCCGCTTAGTCGCTCTAATTATGGAAATCACTCAGTTATCAGTCGAATACTTAGATTTTATAACGAGAATTTCCAATCATTGGACATTTTTAATCACACGAAGCAATCTTTTAAAAATCAAATCACAATTAATATAAAGCTCAAACTGAATCAATAAAACTATTTGACTGTATTAAACCTAGGTATGTATTTTCTATATTCTGTACTCTTTGTATTTATATATCTACTACATTGGTTGAAAAGTTCGCGGCCTGGCCATTAAAAAAAAACTTTTGTTATTTTTTCTGCCGTCATTTTGAACTGTCATTATTCAATTGTCAGCCCGCGAATTTTCAATTTGATATCTTGTTTAAATAAAATTTTACGAACAATATAAATACGTGTGTAGAACAAATTTTCAGTAATGGAGAAATTTGAACAACGTGCTGTGATTAAATATTTGTTTAAAAAAATAATAACACCAAAGGAGATCCATGATGACATGCAAACAACATTAGGGGAATCTGCTCCGTCTTACACCACTGTGAAAAAATGGGTTGCAGAATTTAAACGTGGACGAGAGAACATCGAAGATGACCCTCGCTCCGGCAGGCCAATGACGTCTACGACCGAAGAAAACATCAATAAAGTGTGTGATCTCATATTGAAAGACCGTAGATTGACTATCAGAGAAATTGCAGACACTAGAGGCATCTCATATGAACGAACGCAAAACATCATTGTCCATGAACTCGGCTTTTCTAAGGTTTCGGCTAGGTGGGTCCCCAGATTGCTTTCAGTAGAGCAAAAGCGAATTCGACTCACGATTTCTCGCGACTGTTTGGAGATGTTCGAGGCTGATCCACAAGGTTTTCTTGACAGATTTGTGACAATGGATGAAACCTGGGTTCACCACTATACCCCAGAATCAAAACAACAATCCAAACAATGGAAAAAATCAGGTGAACCAACTCCGAAAAAAGCAAAGGCAATTCTGTCGTCTGGCAAGGTGATGGCATCGGTTTTTTGGGATGCTAAGGGTGTCATTATGGTGGACTACCTTCCAAAAGGCGAAACAATAAACTCTGCGTACTATAGCACCCTTCTGTGCCGTTTACGTGAAGAAATTAAACAGAAACGTCCAGGATTACTGAGAAAGAAAGTGTTGTTTCACCAAGACAACGCCCGAGTCCACACGTCTGTCGAGTCTATGGCTCAAATTCGTGATTGTGGTTTCGAATTGTTGCCACATCCAGCTTATTCTCCTGATTTGGCACCTTCGGACTTTCATCTGTTTCCAAACCTGAAAAAACACCTCGGTGGGCAGAAATTTTTAACGAATGAAGAGGTCGAAGCCACTGTTAACCTGTATTTTGAAGACCTTGAGGAATCTTTTTTTAAAACAGGTATGGAAGCTCTGGAAAGCAGATGGAAGAAGTGCATAGAGCTAAATGGAGATTACGTCGAAAAATAAAAATATTTGTGTATGTACTTTATTCTGTTTTCTTGACTAGGCCGCGAACTTTTCAATCCACCCTCGTATCTATTTGTGTAAAACTTATATGCCTGGTTATTATTCATGTTCATTGAACAAACACATACATGCTCAAATGTCATACATACAAACTTACACACACACACATACACTATCTCTTAAACACACAAACTTGTTCACTTCTCTAGTCGAATAGGTACTATATCGCTCGTGTATTGATAATTATTGTATAGTTATTGAGATTAATAATATTGTTATTTATAAATTATTTCGGTCTTAAAATCAAACAATATTCTTAATTAATGCTTATCTATTGTTATAAATTATTATTATTTTTACTTGTATGCTTAATTTTGTATGTTTAATTTGATTCTTTGGTGTACTTTTGTTTGTATAATTCTACCTACTTTAAAAAGTTTTACTGTGTAAAAATAGTGAACCTGTTATTGGCAATATGTATTTAACCAAATTTTTCTTGTTGTAATAGTCATAAGTGCTGTTCTGTGAGTATTAAATAAATAAATAAATATTTTTTTATTGATTTGTTAGCCTAAAAATATCATTAAAACACTAGGCTCGAAATTTGATGCCAATGTAATTAATAATCTGCTACGATAAGCTTTGTAATTAATAGTACCTATACGTAGAACACTTATTTCTGTAATCATTAATTTATTAGTATACAGGGTTATTTAAAATAAGCGCATCACCTTTTTCAGGCAGCGTCTCCACATCAATCCCAACAATATTTGTTCTACGAAGTTATGCTAAAAAGATTGTTTTGCCACAATTTGAAATTTAATTGAACGCGACCCCTTTCACAAATTTAGCAAATTTCGTAATGTTTTTTATAGTTTTAATAGCATATGGTATATCATTCGAAAAAGGAAAATTAGATTTTTTTTGTAGTTTTAGAAAATTTGGAAGACCCTATTCATTTTTGTTTAAATATTTTATACGCATTTAAAGCCAGAGACTTAATTTATTTTTTTTCGATACCAAACTTCGTAAGAAAATAAAACTAAAACTAGTTAGCCAATGATAATGAATCGGATGTCAAAAGCTGTCTACACTCTATACTTTTTTTTTTTTGATGATTTCGAGGTGATAAACAAAAAAAGTTTGAAATAAAACCAGATGACTACGGACATTTTAATGGCCACTACGGCATAGCCGATAACTTATTCTACAGGCCATACCAAATTGGCCGGCGATGCACTTACCTGTATAATGAAATGACAAATAATTTATCTCGACGTTGTTTTAATTATTAAAATGGCAAGATAATAAAAACTCTTTTTACCGGATTTATCGAGTAAAAATACATTTCAAAAGTATAACTCGATGTTTCAGTGTCTTTGCAGACCCCGTGGTCACGAGAGACTGAATTGTCAGACGTCAGAAGTCTAGAAAACAATGTAACGCCTGACAACTCGGTTTCTCGTGACCTCGTAGTCTGCAAAAACACCGAAACGTGGAGTTAAAAATTTGAAACTGAATTTATACGCAATAATTTCCGTTAAAAAGTGTTTAATTATGAATCACGGAAACTTGAGACAATAGAATGAAGCAAGATAATGAATTAAAGTTAACATAAAATACTTGAACCTGTGTGACTGTGACTACAAAAAACTATTTTTGGACTCGTAAACGATGAATAAAGATTTTATCATCTGGATATATAGCATAATCCTGATTATATCTCCCGTTAAATAGCCTTGTCGTTTTCCTGATCCTATCGTGAACGTGTAATTACTGCCGCCGCCGGGACTTAGCGTCTTATGCCCCAGGGTGAAACACAATGTAGAAGCGGAAAATATACAAAGACATTGTATTATTTACACTGAACTCTTGGTCAACTGATATACGAGTTGTTAGAAAAAACGGCCAATTATAAGTTAGACTCGCACACGAAGGGTAGTGTTGGTTTTTATTTTAATTAAATAAACACTTGCACGTTTATTAAAATAACGCCAATTAGTTACTGCGATTGTATGTCTGTTGTATGGAGACCCTTCATTTTTTTTTTCTCTTTTTGCAACTTCACAAACAATGTTATACCTTCTATCCTGCCCTATACACACGGAAACATGCACTGCCGAGAACCACACACTAGCCAACGATAACGCAGTAAAGGTGGCAAGTTTCTGGGCAAGCAAAATATAATTTACTTTACTTTTTTTAAGCTACTCTTCGACACGATAAGAAGAGAAGATAAAATACCTACATAATCTGTGAAAAAAAAACAATATGTTTCGTATAAAATGGAATATAATCGCCTAAGTAAAGCTTTTTTATTCAATTTACCCTTTCTATGCTCGGATGATTTTCCCAAGCACAAAAAAAATTGTCCGCGATGAAAATGTGGGTGTGGAGGGTTCAATTTAAATTGAAATATTTTTTTAAATTAGGGTTTACAATCGCCAGCCTGGGGCAAAGAATAAATTCTGATTTCTATCTTTTTTATTACATTAAAAATATTTTGTGTCCGCTTTTCACTTTGGTGTATTGTCCCACGACCAGTTTCGTAGTTATTATGTCTAGTATCTGAAAAACTAAGTATAGGATGATAACCGAATCATTATTTTAACAAATTCATTAGTTGCACTATTGATAAAACGCGTTTTAATATTTTTAAATAGACTGTGAAGTTTTCGACGAGTTTAAATATAACTGTCCCGGGTATAAAATTTGTCATCATGGCGGATCATATTTAGGTGCAAATAGTTTTGCACGAACAAGTTCATTTTCGCTTCCAACAAGCGCACGCGTTAAGTATCAGTTGCGCTGAGTATTTTTAGGAAAATAAAGCGCAACCCCATTTTCCATGTTCCCGAAAAAAAGTAAATATATCATTTTAGCGGCCAGGGGTTCGTTGTTTTTACAAATTAGTGAGTGGATTAACTTGGTTCAAATTCTATTTTAATTTTTTTGTCTAATGCATGTGGAAGGGTAGTGACTACAGATTACTTGACGCCAATATTTTAGGTTCCACACCTTTCGATTTTTTTTTTGAAGTACATTTGTCTCGAACCTCATCTTGGTTTTCTCATTTTGGTGAATTTGGTGGAAAAAATTTTGTCATTCTGGTAAATTTCTCACCTTAATGATGTCATCATGGTGGTTTAAATCTCATTTTAGTGTACCATCTAACATGGAAACTTATCTTCAAGCGAATTTCGACCTACTAGCATTTAGACGATTTGCCAAAATGATCTTGTTGTGGCTCATGATTCAGTTGGTTCGATAGTACATTTTTATCATTATGAAGAATATTTTGTTCATTTTGGTGGATTTCAACTGATGTTATCCGATATTTTGCAAACTATCACTTTTAAATAATTAAAGTATCTAGTATTCTTATCGCTTGAAACCTTATGATAGTATTGCAAACCTTATTATAGTAAAGAATCACTACATTCAATATATCTCTACCCTTTACATATATTTTATACAGGTTGATATTTTTTTTTCAATTATAAATATAGTAATATCTACATTTTGTTGGATAAGTTTTATCATTTTGGTGGATAGGTTAATCATAATTTGGGCATGAAAAAATAGGGACGTTTATTTCATTAGTGCTTTATAAAATTTTATTTTCAATAATTTTTACTTATTTAGATAGTCACATAAGTAACTTAAAGTATAAAATACAAAGATAAACTTATAATAGAAAAAGTTCTCCAAAATGATAAAAATATCGCCTTGTTGAAATTGACCCTCTCGCAATCACCACTATTACAAGGTTGGTGCACAATTGCTTTCTACCGAATGGCTCTTGGTGTTGAGTAACAAACATAGACTCTCTCAAAATACATTTCATAACAAAATAAGAATCAGATTGATTGCACCACTCACAACAAAAATAAAAAAAATAACCTAAACTTTTCAAGATAATCTAGGATTTAAAATCTATTTCCTAGATTTTATTACCAATGCCATTAAAATTTTAAGTCCCAACTTTAGCAGAGCTATCTAAATCCGAATAGCTTATGTTAAGCTGTTCAACATCGCCCGCTGATAAATACGGCTGAGCTTAATGTATAGCGCTTAATTACAGCAGCGTGACCGCTTTTGTTAAATTCTGAATTGCAGTTATATCACGGATTATTTGTTATTCGTTAGGTAATATCTAAATGTTACCTGTGTTTCAATTAAATAAGGAGAAGTAAATTTAGGAAAAAGATATGCCTTCGAAGAATATTGGTTGATTATGTCACAATCTTCGTTAAATCTGTTGAGCAGAGGAGGCCAGAAACTCAACCAAAACATTTTAAACTTTCAAACTTTAGTTTTACAATGTAAAACTTTTTATTGCAAATACTTTTAATGTGCGTTGATTATTGTTTATTAGTATTATTGAGACTTTCAATCAAAAAATTACCGATAATCGAGTTAGTTACGATTTGAAGCCTGTTTTTAATAAATGAATGCCGAGTACAGGTAAAGGAACACATGCCTACTTGTTCTTCTTTCTATATAAATTAAAATATATGAATACTTGCTAGAGATGCAACGTACGTAATAAAAAAACATAAATAAAATATTTAACATTGTAACTCTCAGCGCGTAAACCTATTGTCTTTTCTTTTCACACAAAATATTTTCCACAAATTGCTACAATTACGTACAATGGCATGCGCTTCGTAAATTGTTCTGACAATTTAGCAACGAATGTGCAGCGAACAAAGCAGGATTATCTGTGTAGTTATACATCCATGTGTGCGGCAACCGTCATATACTTCACAGTTATTGCTTTGTGCTGCCGCCGGAACGAAATAACTAAATTAGGATTAATTCAAGAGATTCAAGCTAAAGTTTATCTATTTGGCGCTTATTTTTGGAAGAAATTATTGGTAAATAAAAATGCCATCTTTTATTGAACAAGGTAGATATCGAATATGGAGAGTTGGCTCTGAATAGCCTTGAAACCCCTGCATAATTGTACAACTATTAAATAGCGACTAATCTGAGTGAATGATAGTAAAATCGTTTTGGCGCCGTGGTTACTGTGCATAATATGATACGATATCGCAGTTTAAGCGACGTTCGGCGCGGTTGGTATAAGGATGGTTGATCGTCGACCATTCATTTCTCAAGACGACTCCCGTGCTTCAGAGAACACGTCAAGCAGTCGGTCCCGGGTGCTGTATACTTGTATACAGTAGTCGTCAGGATTTGTCAGAAGCCATTTCGGCACCCTGAAAATTCTGACATCCTCCAACCAACACTCGGCAAGCTTGGTGGATCACGGCTTAAACCTCCTCGTCACCTAGAAGAGAGACTCATAGCCCTGCAGTGGGCTTATTGCACTGAGTTGTGTAGGTGATAAGCCCACTGCAGGGTGGACCGCGCTCTGTTATAGGCCTGAGTTAGACTTTGCCTGGCTAGCAACCGTCCATCATTTAAAATCTGCCCCGAATTATTACCACTGCAGCTGGTATGTGTTCCGGCAAAATTTTATAAAAAGCATTTTTTGCATCATCTTCGATCTCATCCTTAACATCAAGAGATTGACAGGCTAAACCTCATGTGGCTCATGAAAAAATGTTTTTTATAAGCTTCCTATTTCTTTGTTACAATTATACAGGAATAATTTTAATATGCGCATCACCTCTTGCAGGAACATCGATCCCTCCCCACATCAATCCCTACAACATTTGTTCTAAAACTTTTTAAAATTCTAGTTTTCCCATACAAAAAATATTTATAGCCTCTGTTTAGGGGCGCAACTCTATTTACTCTGAGCGTAGATGCCACGCACCCCAAGGTGTTGTTGGGATCGATGTAGAGAGGCTGCCCGCGAGAGGTTATGCGTTAATTAAAATTAACCCTGTATAAAAACTTTGACCCATGGATTAAAAATGGTGTAAAATATTAATTACTATGTAAAATAGACTGCTCGACTAGCACGGACCGAGGATAAACTATCAGCGGGCAGGGGACAAAATTGTAAAGCCCTTAAGAATTTTATCCCCCTGCGAGTATGTTTTTTTATGGATAAAGCTTATATCCAGGGATAAGGACTGAAGGTGTGTCCAAACAGAGCGTGGCAAAAATGCTGCCGTGCCGGGCTGTGATTGAATGGTTGCCGCTCCCGGATTTTCCCAATTAGAGCGCAGCAGAGTTGTGTGAAATGAAATGAAAGAAAATTATTCATCATAAGACCATCGAATGACCGCTTAATGACGTCACAATTGTGTACTTCGGCTTTAACAAGGTGTTGATAGTTATTGAATATGATAATACAGTAGACCAAGAGACAAAAAAACCGTCGGAAAAAAACTCTTGGCACTCTTTTTCAGTCAGAATTATCGAATCAATATAAATAGTCAGTACAAATTGACCATGACATGAAAAAACAACAAACACAAGACAGCTAATTGTGAGAGCCAATTTCATGCCACAACCAAATTACTTACATAGTAGGTGAATTGAGCTATGGATGCACAACACGAACATGACAAACTGGGACCAGAGTATTTGAACAAGAATGGAATAAAATAGTCATATTATCATCAGCGAACGCCGCGCCGCGTCTGCCGTGCACCTTGCGCACTGTATTTGGATACGCCTTTACTGTGTGATATTTCTTCATGCTTTACAGGGTGTTACATTGAGATTGGTCAGTATTGAAAAGTTTGAAACCATTAGGCATGCTAATGGTCTGTTTTAAGGAACCATTACATACGTAATTTGACTGCATTTTTTATGCAAATGTATTCAGCTAAGGAATCAAAGCCGGACTTTGGGGTTAGATAATGTGGTGTGTATGTTAGTTTGTCTATGTATTTTTTGTGCAGCGTCCAAAATATGGTCATAAATTTGCTATGCCGTTAACAAAGACAGTAAGCGAGTGACTAGATATACAGGGTTAAATTTAATTAGCGCATCGTCTCTTGCACAAATTTGTACTACGACTTTTCAAAATTAATAATAATAAAAAAAAATGTTTCCTTTTCAAAAATTATTTAGTGTCTCTAAACTGGCGTTACTCTATTGAAACTGATGCCTCGCACCTTGCGTCTTGCCACGTGCAGTTGGGTGCGGGGTGGCGCGGTGATGCAGCAAAATAAAAAGTTAATAATTTTGCTCGAGACTGCCCGAATCGTTCGCCGGTTTCTGTCTCTCTTGCCCTGATCCCCGACCGACTGGTCCGATTGTCGGGTCTTTTCCGCCGAAAGGCGAGTAGTTATAAGTATACAAAATAATAATAGGGGCTGATGAATAATAGTGATGATGATGATGATGGATGAACGCGTACATATGACAAATGTAAATCAAATGAGTAAAAACATTTAAAACTATAAAACAATAATTGTCTCATACCCCAAAAATTTACAAGATAAAATTGACTCTTTCCCGTTATTATTGTTATTTTGAATTATAGTCTATGGTAGTATAAAAATAATTTGTTACACTAGCGCCACTTGTCATTGTATGTGTCAACCTGAGTTTGTAATAAGAAATATATAGTCTCTGCAAAACCGCCACACGAGTTTTATTAGGTTATGGGCCCAGTCCCGCCTAAAGTAAAAAAATTAGTTAGTGATCTTTATACAGCACAGTGATAATGGCAGGAAATTATTCTATGAATGTCCCTAAGCTCAAGGGAAGGGACAATTACGATGATTGGGCGTTCGCAGTGGAAAATTTCCTCATCCTCGAAGGCATTGACATCAGTAACAGCGAAGGATTAAGCGCGCAAGATGACAAGAAGGCTAAAGCTAAGATGGTGATGACCATTGATCCATCACTATATGTACACATCAAGAATGAAACTACGGTGCATAGCTTATGGAAAAAGTTGAAGTCGTTATTCGACGATACTGGCTTCACCCGCCGCATCAGCCTACTCAGAAGCTTGATCTCTATTCGTCTTGAAAGTTGCGACTCAATGACCGCGTACGTGACACAGTTAGTGGATACGGCACAAAAGCTAAAAGGCACAGGTTTTGAAATCAACGATGAGTGGATAGGGTCCCTCCTGTTGGCCGGATTGCCAGAAAAGTACGCGCCTATGATTATGGCCATTGAGCACTCGGGGATGAACATTAGTGCAGACGCTATAAAGACGAAACTATTGGATATGAGTGCAGATTCTGAGATTACAAAGTCCGAGGGTGCTTTTATTGCCAAAAGTGCATATCATCAAAACGCGCGCCATAAAAGCAAAGAAAAAGCAAATGGCGGCGGTCAAGGTTACGCCAGTGAAACTAACAAGCCGGGAAAAAATGTCAAGTGTTATAAGTGCAAAAGAACTGGACACTATAAAAATCAGTGCCGATCTTATAATACGAATGCGAGTACACATAACGAAAAACAAATGAACGCATTCAGTGCAATGTTTTTGACTGGTGAATTTAGTGACAAAGACTGGTATGTGGACTCGGGCGCGAGCACTCATTTGATATCCGAATCAAACAAAAGTTTGTTGACAAATATTTTGTACAATACAGAAACTCGTGACATTGTAGTGGCAAATAAAGAAAGAGTGCCGGTTTTATGTTCTGGAGATCTGCAGATAACAACATGTGTTGGAGATTCAGAGTTTAACATAAAAGTAAACAATGTTTTGTGCATACATAACCTAACTACAAACCTGCTATCTGTGAGCAAGATCATAGCCAGTGGCAACAGAGTCATTTTCAACAAAAATGTGTGTCACATTTACAATCAGCAAAATGATTGTATTGGAGAAGCAAACCAAATGAATGGTGTGTACAAATTAAATATTGTAAAGTCGGAAGAGCTTCTAGCAGCAATGGCAGTAACTTCCAGCAAGACTTGGCATCGGCGTCTTGGCCACATTAACAAAAGTGATCTGAATGCCATGAGAAATGGTGCTGTAGAGGGCTTAAATTTCCAAGATAAGGCAGAATTTGACAAAAGTAATTGCACAGTTTGCTGCGAGGGAAAGCAAACTAGACTCCCCTTTCCCACCAGCTTGTCAAGAAGCAAGGAGGTTTTGAATCTGGTACATGCAGACCTGTGTGGGCCTATGGAAACTAAGTCGCTCGGTATGGCCAAATACTTTCTATTATTCATGGATGATTACAGTCGAATGGCACACGTGTACTTTCTCAAATCTAAAGATGAGACATTCACCTACTTCAAGCAGTACAAAAACTTAGTGGAAAATCAGAAATCAAGAAAAATAAAGATTTTAAGAACTGATAATGGAGGTGAATTTTGTTCAGCAGTTATGGAAAATTATATGAAGCAGTGTGGCATAGTACATCAGAAAACAAACCCATATACCCCTCAACAAAATGGGCTTTGTGAAAGATACAATAGATCTGTATTAGAAAAAGCCAGATGCCTGCTATCAGATGCCCAATTTGAAAAAAAGTTATGGGCAGAGGCAGTTCATACTGCAGTATACTTAAAAAACAGATCTCCTGCAGCAGGAATTCATCAGAAAACTCCATTTGAATTATGGATGGGATATAAGCCAGATGTGAGCCATATCCGAGTCTTCGGCAGCATAGCTATGACACACATCCCGAAGGAAAGACGTCTTAAATGGGATAAAAAGGCAAAGAAACTTTTTCTTGTTGGTTATGCTGACAACACTAAAGGCTATAGGCTATATGATCCCATAACAAAAACAATGACAGTTGCAAGGGACGTCATAATAATGGAAAAAGAGTGTGACAGTATGACATCTCAGATTACTATACAAGACAAGAATGACATACAAGATTCAAGGGGGGAAAAACAGTCAGAAAATGTTCAGGATTTATCAAGTCAAGAAGCTGAAAGTGATGAGCAGATTGATGAACATGACGAAACCTATATTCCAGTAGAAGAGTTGAGTGACTCGGAAGACAGCTACTCTGAGTCAATGACATTGACGTCAGAAGACAGAGAGGTTAGTTCTCAGCAACAAAACACTATAATGTCACAGAAACGTACTCGAATGAAACCAGATTATTATGGCTATGCAAACTTGTGTGTTATGGAGGACTTCTCTGAAGAAGAAATAACCCTGAATGACGCCGTGAATGGACCAGAAAAGGAGCAGTGGCTGAAAGCAATCAGAGAAGAATTGCAATCATTCAGTGACCGAGATGCGTGGGAGCTAGCGGACAGACCAGTGAATAAGACAGTTGTAAAGTGCAAGTGGGTATTTAAAAGAAAGCTCAATAGTGAAAGTGAAGTGCGGTACAGAGCGAGGCTAGTTGCGAAGGGATTCAGTCAGAAGAAAGGTACAGACTTTAAGGAAACTTTCTCACCAGTTCTCAGGTATTCTACTTTGAGGTTATTATTTGCACTAAGTGTCGACCAAAACTTAGATATTGTTCACCTTGATGTCCCTACTGCATTTCTGAATGGTCTGTTAAATGAGACTATTTTCATGGAAATACCAGCTTGTTCAAACTTTGCAAATTGTGAGAATAAAGTTTTGAAACTCAAAAGGGCAATATATGGACTAAAACAGTCTGCTAGAGCTTGGTACCAAAGAGTTGAGGAATTATTGCTAAAATTAGGGTATACCAAGTCTCAGTATGAACCATGTTTATTTATGAAATGTGATGGAAATATCAAAGTTTATATTGCTCTGTTTGTTGATGATTTTTTTGTCTTTTATAACAGTAAGGAAACTTGTGAGAACTTAAAAAGTGAATTAAAAGCAAAATTTAATATAAAAGATCTAGGCCAAATAAAAAAATGTCTTGGTATGAATGTAACAGTGAATAATGACTCTATTTCTATTGATCAGAAGGACTTTGTTGATACAATTTTGAAAAGATTTAATATGTATAACAGTAAGAGTTCAGACACTCCAATGGAAAATAATTTAAAGTTAGAAAAGGCTACAACTATTTCTCAGCAATATCCTTACCAACAATTGTTAGGTGCTTTAATGTACTTATGTGTACTCACAAGACCAGATATTGCTTTTGCAGTTAGTTTTCTAATTCAATATAATAATTGTTACAGCGAGATTCATTGGAAACATCTAAAATGGGTCTTGAAATATTTAAATAAAACTAAACATTATGGATTAAAATATGTCAAAAGTAATTGTAATTTAATAGGGTATGTTGATGCTGATTGAGCATCATGCTCAATTGACAGAAAGTCATATACAGGTTTTGTTTTTAAAATATCTGGATGTGCAATATCATATGAGTGTAGGAAACAAAAAACAGTTGCCTTGTCCAGCACCGAGGCTGAGTACATGGCCCTGTCAGAAGCATGTAAAGAAGCAATTTCTTGTTTGTGAAATAATGAAATCTAAAACTGAAAATGTACCAATTACTTTATTAAGCGATAACCAAAGTTCACAGAAGTTAGCATCTAATCCTTTATACCATAGAAGAACTAAACACATTGATGTTCGGCATCACTTCATTAGAGAATGTGTCACTAATAATTTAGTACAAATATCTTATTTGCCTACTAACGATATGCCAGCTGATGTGTTAACCAAAAGTCTTTGTCATGTAAAACATTATAAATTCATAAATGGTATAGGGTTGACACAAATAAAATAAGTATAAATATATGTTTATGAAAATAGTAAAATATAATTTTATGTATTGTTCTAAAACTGTGTAACTTTAATGTAGATATTATTTTTATAAGTGGGGGTGTTATTTTGAATTATAGTCTATGGTAGTATAAAAATAATTTGTTACACTAGCGCCACTTGTCATTGTAGGTGTCAACCTGAGTTTGTAATAAGAAATATATAGTCTCTGCAAAACCGCCACACGAGTTTTATTAATTATAACAAAAGAAGCATATTTGCTACAAACAACCACATAAAGTCTTAATAATCGTAATAATCGCAATTGATAGTTGCGACGACAAAGCTGCAGTATTGTGGTTTGCAGCCAGCGCTTGCGTGGCAATGACCTGCATGTTATTGAAACCACTTCAAGTCACATGAAGTTAAATGTTACATTATTGTTATGGGTTTAATTAAATTTTTAACTATAGAAAAAAGAAAAAAAAATGGACTAAGAAAAATATATTGAGTGGGCTTTACGAGACAGCCATTTCGCTGTATTAAGCACAAAAAAGGCAAATTCTTTAAATTTGACTGCCAATACAAATAAAATAAAGTCGGTGCCAAGACCGTTTCCCATACATACATTTATTCGTTAATCACAATACAATCTTAAATTACTGAAAAATGTGCTAAATAAAAATCACCCGACCAGGACTTTTTATGTAGCATATTTTTCAGTAATTTAAGAATAATTAAGGATTATTACATGCAAAAACATAAATTATTATTAAACAGTCAAGATCGTTTTTCATGCTGTAACAACGATTAATGTGGTTATTTCTAAGGTAATAAGCATATTTTTAACAACTTTATATATTTTATTTTATACTGTCCACTTACTTAAATTACTTCCTTTGTTATTATTCTTAACTTTGAAAATGCTGTTCAATGAAAAAAATTAGAGACAGTATTTTATACCATATACCACATTTTAATTTAAAATTATACGTTGAAATTTTTACGTACGCGTTAAAATTTTGTCTTGGGTATTTTGAGTTTTATTTTACTCACCAGTAGATCTCAAACATCGTGGGCCGAGTGGGCGCGGGTCGGGCCTAGGGTGGCCTAGTGGCGGGAGTTCTCATGGTATAGATTTCATTTCAACTATTTGTCAATGATAATATTATAACAATTTTTATCAAACAAAAAAATACTTTGAGACACAAATTCTAAATCTCAATCGTTTTCGCACCCTTGTTTTATGTTAGACGACATCGACACTTGTTACAAAAAGTTAGATTGGACTTCAATGCAACATCAATCACTGCCACAGTTTATTTAAAAATTAAACATTAAAATGGCTAATCTTTAAGGCAAGCATTTTATAAATCTCATACATTAAGGTTTGTAAAATTCCCTAGTAAGCTTCATATAACAAACGCCATTCCGAGCCACAAACCACGAATAATACGGCACTTTAATGCTGTCAAAAATGTAAACAATAAACTACATTTCAAACGGTCCATGCACCGGAGCGGCTGCAATAAACCACTACCTTTGGAAACACGATCTTATTACATTTGTGATAAAGGCGCGGTTTCCACTTTAAAAGCAATAGTTGTGTTGGTTTTCGGTGTATTTACGTAATGGCATCATACTGCGCTGAGAGAAGTGAACACAACCTCATTCGCGGCGACTCTTCAGCACACTTTACAGTGCTGTTGACGAAGAGCACACAAGTATATTTTAATTCGTTTTTGCTTTGATTCAAAATATATTCTAAATTTCAGTGAAATATTTAGTTTGCTCTTAAATTAAACATTTAAGAGGCTCACGGCTGCAGTCATCTTTGGGATGGTTCAGCCAAATATCAACTAGAAGCGCTAGACTCCGTTGACCGAAGACCCGTAAACTAATTAACGACGTCGACCTTACAACCAAAAAACTGCAGACTTACCTTACCGTACGATACATTTTGGTGAGTGCGCGAGTGCTCTATTTGAACAAATTGAACCCTCACCCTTTTACCATCGGATTACTAGACGCAGACAGAACTTCCATCCGTATGTGGTAGCTATTCCGAAAAGTCGAACTAAGCGCTTTGACAGTTCCTTTTTGATACGGGTCGCCAAGGTTTGGAATGAACTGCCTGCGTCTATTTTGCCTGACCAGTATAGTCCTAGTACTTTTAAGCGTCGAGTGAATAGGTTCATCGTGGATGGGCGTGTACCACCTTAGTCTTCATGTTCACTTAACATCAGGAAGAAAAACCTCCCATCCATACCATTTTTTACACCAAGTTATTTTTGAAAAAAAAAACATTTTAGCATTACAGTAGTAACAAAACCTTTTGTAGTTTTGTTTAAGGAATTTATAGGTTTAAGTCCCGTTTCACGTTTAATATCAACTGAAGAAGAGAATAAAGAACCTGACTGGCTTGTATATATTCTATAAATATTTGAAAATGATGAAATATAAATAAATCATCATATTCATAATCATCATATCTAAAAATTGTTCTGTTGTGCAATTATATTCTTTATATTATAGTCTTCTATTTCTATTCTATTTATTTTTGTATCACCTAGGCGTAGATACTTAAATCTTGTTCTATATTTCAAAATACCAAAATATATGTAATACTATCCAACACAACTCTTTGTTCTAAAATGCCAAGTTTCAATTACTTCCCTCAGCCGAGCCTGCGTTTGCCGCCGTCAGCGACTGTGGCGTCACCATTAGGAGCAGAAATGCAACTCGGCGCTCGCACGATGCGGGCTTCACACGTGTCGTGACGATTCTCCGTTTTCACAGATTACACTTATCCTAACTGCGACGTAGACTTTAAATGGAATGCTTTAGAGGAACGAAAGGTTCATGTTTTTGTGTTATTGTGGCGATAAGTTTGATAGTAATGCTTCAATCCAAATTCCGATTTCTTTTTAATTGTTGGAATTTTATGACATTGCAGTATTCTCTTACAAACTAAAATGCGGTCAATATCATGTTATAACTTTTTCAAATTTCATAGGTTAACTTAATCGTTTAAATGTTGTCTTTTATTTAAAATCGTAAGTTTTACAAACGCAGCTCGTAGACCTAGAACCTAGCTAGACATTTATTAGGAAAATGTAGCTTTTGTTACTCTTGTATGATATAACTGTTAAACGGTGAAAGTATTTTTAAAATCCGTTCAGAAGTTTTTAAGTTCGACAGAAAAAAAAAATTTAAACTTCCCTCTTCATATAAGTATAGATGAAATACTGCATACGAAAAAAAACTACCCTAGGTGAGGTATAAAAATTTTATATTAATTCTTAATATTTCATTTGAAAACGATTATTGCTGACTCTCGTTTTACTTCAACCTCACCTGATGGTAAGTGAAGATGGGACAGATGATAAAAAAATATACGGCACGCAAAATGCACATAGCTTGTGGTGTTACACAAC
Source organism: Stenoptilia bipunctidactyla (assembly GCA_944452665.1). Taxonomy (NCBI): domain Eukaryota; kingdom Metazoa; phylum Arthropoda; class Insecta; order Lepidoptera; family Pterophoridae; genus Stenoptilia; species Stenoptilia bipunctidactyla. The sequence continues at coordinate 1,027,261 of OX101728.1, read as the reverse complement.
GGATACTCTACACTTACTCTCTACATGGCAACATGGGCAACGTCGTCGTCGCGTCGATGACAACATTAAAAAATTCCTTCATCGTATTGGCAAAGTTTATTATACTATAATATTTTATTGTAAAGTGCCTTTGAAAACAACTGTGGGGACGACAGCCATCCATCCATTTTCCTGGAAGTGCACACTTCTATCAGCTAACTATTTGCAAATGGAGATATCATAATACATACATAATACTACATAATTTGCCCAGAGCTCGAACTGTGTAAGGCTTCCAAGGCAGACAAACCCGATACTCAATAATTGTCTTGTATTGAGAAATATTATGAGTCCACAATTTAATAAAACATCCAATATAAAACCAGGCTATCCCACACACAAACAATATCTCTATGTTTTATTCACTAGCTCCGCTCGGCAGCGCTCGCAAGCGGCGCGCAAAGAAACTCCATCTCGATGTTTATTAGATAAAACTCGCCTTTGTAGCCTGGCCAGTCAAAATGGTTTTAAAAAACGCTTTTGACAGACACACAGATCAAAGCGATGCGATAATTTTGCTTTTACCACACATGCTGTTTTGGTCACTTCTGATTTTATCAACTGAGCCAAAATTGATGTTTAGGTTAATAGTCGGAAAGTATCAGTGCCATTGAAAATCGAATCACTATCGAATTGGGTCAGTTGTAGTGGATTAAATATGAAAATTCATCTGTGAAGAGAATAAATTGTCCATTAGTGAGACCAAAAAAGATTAGAAAGACAAAACAACGAATAGGGGAAAAGAGGCTTTCAAATTTGTTACTTTATTTATTTGAATGAAAAACGATGCTATTTTTAATTACTAAAAATCGTTAGATTCCGCGCAAATGATAAAATTTATAAAACTTAAAATATTCATAAATTTTAATGTTGGCATTGAAGAACTGTGAGTTGTACAGTTTTCTGCACATTATTTCCATAGGTGCACAATGATTCTTGCGCACTATAAATTACTATCCGTGAAATTGCTACTACGCAAGTCACGTGAGCTTATGAAACTTCAAGGATCAACCATGGAAATATATGGTGGATTGCAGCGCTTGCCATATCCAAGAAATTATTGAGTTAGTAAGTATTTATGACTGACAAAATTACTAATGACATTATCACAGTTTGGTGTATTGTATTATAGTTATACATTATAAAACTACTTAGATTTTTAGCTCATTTTAGATCTTTAGCTCAGTTTTCAAAGTTCTGTGTATAACTGAAATATCCCTTTTTCTCACCATTACGAGAGATATAGGAATTCTTTTGTAAGAAGAGTCCCACCCGTCAGACAACTTATTCAAAGTCTAGAAAAGAATGTGTTTGCAAAAAGACTTTGTTTTATTATCTACAAGATAAACTAAGTTGTTTTGATTTTATTTTATATTTTTATCACTCAATAATAACGACCGGCTGGTGTAGCGGTAACATAAATTGCCTTCTATGCCAGAGGTCCTGGGTTCGAATCCCGGCGGCGGCGGATATTTGTGTGATGATCACAGATATTAGTCGTCAAGTCATGGATGTTTATATGTTTATTTAAGTTTATTCTAATAAAAAATATGTATTTATTCAATATGTATGTTTATATATTTCTTAAGTATATCAGTTATCTAGTATCCATAACACAAGTTCTTTAAGAAACTTAATTTGGGCTAGATAATGTTGTGTGAGTGTCAGAAATATTTATTTATATTTATTTATAATACTACCAATTTTTATGTTACCAAAACATGCCTTAGTAATAGGTGAAAAAAATTCGTGTTTCAAGTAAATCGTAGCGCGGATATACGAGTATTTAGAAAACGCTTTTAAATGTCTTTCATCGCCTGCATATCGAAAAACTGGCACTTAACTAAGTTATTAAATTCTTTTGAACTTCAGTTCTTTGTACTGGTCGGAGTATGCAATAATCTAACTTCACCCTTTTAAATTTTCCAATTTAGTTTGATAGTGGGATTCGAGTTGGATCTCAGATACACTGGAGATTTTAAGTGGCCAGCGGAGCGTTTCAACTGCATTTTAGGATTTCAAATTGGTTGGGTAAGAGCTGTGTCATATTGTAACGTTGTGGATTGGGGGGAGTGTTCAGTTTGTGCCCGGAGTGAAGATTGCTTAAGTTGTAAGTAACCAGACACTCCTACCAAAACACAGGTCACAAAATAAAGATACTCTGAGCGTAAACACCCTAGACTCACCCTCGATCCTACTTATCCAAGATATAGCGGGGTAGGTCCTACTTAACAGGTCTTGTGATATAAAATAAAAGATGTTAATACTGATAAATATCACAGATTTTATTGTGTAATAGTTCAAGGCGAGTCCTGAGTATCTTTACACAGAGAGCGGTGAGAAAAAAGTTTAACTAGCTCAGGAGAGGGAGTTCACCATACTAAATCACCTCACCGTCTCTGTTATACATAAAAAGAACAATTTATATAGGTACTTTAAATTACCATGAAGCTAAATTAACAAAATAATTAATAAACTAAGGTTAGTGCTTAAGTCTACTTAAAACTAACCGCAAGGATTATCTTTTAAAACAATAATTAAAGAATATTCTATCTCTTAATGTCACTACAATAACTAATATCCAGTTTCAATATCCAATATCCAATATCAATATCCAATATCAATATCCAATATCAATATCCAATATCAATATCCAATATCACCACAGGTACTTTCTTTCTTGATTTTATAGTTGTAAGTAGATAAAAGATTACCTTATAACTCCTCGGTCAACATTTTACTAAAGCAAATCTGCATGTTACCATGAGGATTTCATGCTCTTGTGTTAAATCATGTAACAAACAGCTTCAGCCACATTTAAAAACAATGAAAACTCCACCAGAGTTACTCCTGCAAAGCACCCTGGAAAGAATTATAAACTTGATTACCCGAGATGGTCAGATCTAGGTTATGTTTTTTTTTATAGGCTTCAATTTGGAATAATTTAAGAAACGACAATTACCAACATTTGTGATGGAGCCTTAAAAAGATATCTAGCTGAATATTCGTTCAAACTAATAGGATTAACATCAGACGTGAAGATTTGACAATGTGACTTACCATATGGTTTCCAATATGGGCTAAAATTTATTTCTAACACAAACTGCGGCGACTACATATTATACGTATTTCACCTTATTAAATTTAAGGTTTTTTAAATGGGACGATCACAACATCTAGCCAGCAAAGCCGGCCCCAAAAAAAAGATTTCACATCTTGACAGCAGCGGTGCGTTCCGTCCGTCTTGAAGAAAGAAAAAAAATAATGTTGCCAATCTCAAAATTCTAAGGTCGCGAGTTTTAATTTTTTATAACCCACAAAAACTACTACGTTACAATGCCCCCCCTCCAAAGAAAAGGGTCATGAAGTGAACCGATCGCCGTCCCGGCGTTGAAACAATCTACAACCAACCTAAACTGAGAAAAAAAACTAAGTTATAACACAACAATGAATCTAAGTAGATAGGTAGATACCTACAATCTGTGAAATATATCAGTAACAAAACAAAAAAATTGTTACACCTATGGCCAACATACCATAAGGTATAACTAAAACCCATCACCACAAAACAACAACTCAACAGCTGTTAAAAGAGAAAAAAAAACTTGTAAGTAACAAAGTTTACAACCAACTATCAACAAAGTTGTATTAGAAAAATATATATAGGCATAACAGCCACTTAAGTAACAACAAACAGTTGTTAAAAAAACAATACCAAAATTACAACATTAAGTTTAGTAAGTAAACCTACTTACTAAAAAATATAAATAAATATCCATCTTTCAGTTATCAATCCAAAAAAAAACCAACAGGCAGGTCAGATTTTATACAAACTACACATTCCTTACAAGACCGGCCATAGCATAAAGTCATTCAATGAGTCCTTGAGTTGTGTCAGTCTTATCACCATTCATTCACATTCATTCATCATCGGGTTGAACATACATCATCTTCTAGAGCGCTCTTTGCAAAATTAGTAACTAACATAACCATTCATTCCTTACATTCATCTCTTTCAGAATTACTGTCTTTGTGTTAACACAGCAAAATCTGTGCAACACTAAACAATAACAAAAACATACTACTTCAGTATAAAAGTTGTAAAGCCAACTTTACACCAGAACTAACAATGGACATCGAATTGAATTTGCCTTTAGCTATTACTTAAAAAAAATATAACTTCAGTATAACTGACAGTTATAACAAAATATTGCCGAAACAACAAAAATGTGTCCGGTGAGTAATAGAGAAATACCACCTATATGACAACAAAATAACTGCAGATTGAACTCAATACTGACAGTAACCAAAATCTGTACCAAGTGAGTAGTAGAGAAATACCACTTGTACAACAAAAAATATATTTATCTGCAGATTTATCTGACAGATAAAAAATACACTAACATTTAGTGAAAAAAAATTTCACAAAAAGAAAATATATCTACCAAAATGGTTATATAAAAATGTATAAACACAAAAAAATAAGGACTACCAATGGTGAAGTTTCAATAAAACACAAAACATATTAAACCTTTAGGTCCTTCACGTGCCATGAACCAATAGGATGACCTTGGATCAGTTAAACCATTAAATTTAATATTCCACCTGACAATATTTCTATCCCCAGAACACTCAACAATAGTCGGGGCCAGTGGTACCTGAACATCTGCACTGACAGATGGTACAGCTGAAGTGTCTATAGACAAATAAGGTTTTAATTTATCATTAAGAGACAAAATCTTCTTCTGCAACGCTGGGCTACTAGAAGACAACCTATTTATTCGCCAATACAAGTGACTGCATAAACCCTTGAACCGTGAACTCGAACTTTTATCACTGTCAAACAAATTGGATAGTTCAAGCAGCTTACTTTCAATCATTGGAAGCTCTTCCTCAACATCGACCTTGTCATCCAATACATATATGTCATCTGGAGAACATTCCTTAGACAAAACTCTAAGTTGCTTCCTCAGCCCTTCTACAGTTGTGCTTGGTGTCTCAGAACGAATAAGAACTTCATAAATGAGTTCTTCCTTATTTAAAGCATGAAAATTAATTGATTTTAAGTTCGCCATGGTGATATTTTAACAAGAAAACCTTAATAATATTAAATACTATGTTAGTATTATAATTAAATACAAAATATATCTGTAAATATCAGCTAATGTAAAAATATATGGTAACATCAATGTAAATTACCTGAAAAAAGTTTGTTTGTAACAAACAATAAAAACAGAACAGTATTTGACAATAAAATGTTCAATAAACAAAGCAAAGTGTGTTGTTGTATACAAATTAAATGAATTTTAATTTGGAACTGCAAAGTTGTAACATTGACAAAAAGAGATATATTATTTTCAATAAAACAACACACAAAAATGTAAATTGGACGCAATAACAATTATTACACCCTTAAACAATAAAAATTTAAAGATTGGGCGCCATTTGTAACGTTGTGGATTGGGGGGAGTGTTCAGTTTGTGCCCGGAGTGAAGATTGCTTAAGTTGTAAGTAACCAGACACTCCTACCAAAACACAGGTCACAAAATAAAGATACTCTGAGCGTAAACACCCTAGACTCACCCTCGATCCTACTTATCCAAGATATAGCGGGGTAGGTCCTACTTAACAGGTCTTGTGATATAAAATAAAAGATGTTAATACTGATAAATATCACAGATTTTATTGTGTAATAGTTCAAGGCGAGTCCTGAGTATCTTTACACAGAGAGCGGTGAGAAAAAAGTTTAACTAGCTCAGGAGAGGGAGTTCACCATACTAAATCACCTCACCGTCTCTGTTATACATAAAAAGAACAATTTATATAGGTACTTTAAATTACCATGAAGCTAAATTAACAAAATAATTAATAAACTAAGGTTAGTGCTTAAGTCTACTTAAAACTAACCGCAAGGATTATCTTTTAAAACAATAATTAAAGAATATTCTATCTCTTAATGTCACTACAATAACTAATATCCAGTTTCAATATCCAATATCCAATATCAATATCCAATATCAATATCCAATATCAATATCCAATATCACCACAGGTACTTTCTTTCTTGATTTTATAGTTGTAAGTAGATAAAAGATTACCTTATAACTCCTCGGTCAACATTTTACTAAAGCAAATCTGCATGTTACCATGAGGATTTCATGCTCTTGTGTTAAATCATGTAACAAACAGCTTCAGCCACATTTAAAAACAATGAAAACTCCACCAGAGTTACTCCTGCAAAGCACCCTGGAAAGAATTATAAACTTGATTACCCGAGATGGTCAGATCTAGGTTATGTTTTTTTTTATAGGCTTCAATTTGGAATAATTTAAGAAACGACAATTACCAACATTTGTGATGGAGCCTTAAAAAGATATCTAGCTGAATATTCGTTCAAACTAATAGGATTAACATCAGACGTGAAGATTTGACAATGTGACTTACCATATGGTTTCCAATATGGGCTAAAATTTATTTCTAACACAAACTGCGGCGACTACATATTATACGTATTTCACCTTATTAAATTTAAGGTTTTTTAAATGGGACGATCACAACATCTAGCCAGCAAAGCCGGCCCCAAAAAAAAGATTTCACATCTTGACAGCAGCGGTGCGTTCCGTCCGTCTTGAAGAAAGAAAAAAAATAATGTTGCCAATCTCAAAATTCTAAGGTCGCGAGTTTTAATTTTTTATAACCCACAAAAACTACTACGTTACAATATTCACGAATGCACAGTTTGCAATCTTTGTTTTTATTACACGATTTAGTTTTTAAATGTCACCTTGATTTTTGATATTTTGTTTCTCCTGGTGGCAAGTAAAGTTTAGGGCTGAGGATGAAGCTAAAAAGCCAGCTAAGAAGCCAGTTTAAAGTTATGATTTTTGGCGGAAGATTTCATATGATTAGTAGTCGCCCACCAGCGATCCCTAAAGAGAACCCTAAGGGGATAAGGGTGGGGAAAAGTTATTCAGTAGTTGCAGGTCATGAAGCGAGCTATGAACCATTTCCGTTTGATCCATTGTTTACGGGACATCCTGTATACAGTGTTATTCGACTACGGCGAAGCAAAAAGGAGGGTTACGATTTTGATCTGTATGTATGTAGGTATGTGGGTATGGATATTCATCTGTTCTCGCATAACTTCAAAAATAGTTATCTTTGTTAGAAAAATTTAGTTTCGTTGGAAGGCTCTTGATTGTCCGTTGGTAATATGCTGCATGACGTCATGATTCATGAGTATAAGTATGTTGTATAAAAATAAATAAATATTTCAGCGGAGACTATTTTCTTGTTAATTTTAGAGCGTGTTTTTAGTAGTCGGGTTTTCAAAACTTTATTTTAATTAAGACTAGGTTGTTTTAGGGTTGATAAGTGGCACTTAAAGATGAAAAGCAATTAGACGTTACATAATGAGCAACTGGTGTACTGCAAAATATATTTGTTTAAGCATTATTTCGAATTATTTTGAATAAGTTTGTTATCCTTAAAATAATTTGTACATGTAGAATGTTAAATGATTTATCACAGTCTATTTCTATTTTATTACAGTAATTTTGATCTGAAATTTGATCCCTAGATATTTGAGAAAAGGTCTGCGTGTTAGGCATTTTTCATTGCGGTACACTGTTATGTGGAAGATTAGAAAATAGAGCTTTAATCAGATCGCTCTCAATCAGAACTTTATCGTACAAAAAGACGTCATCATTATCGTCTGAAACAAAAAACACGAACTGTCACTTTAGTGCCAGTCTTTTTTTATAGTTCAAAAAGCTTAAAATGCTGCCACTGCCGTGTTTATATTTATGAAATAAAAAATCATTAATTTTATTTAAGAACCTGCTACTGCCATATTCCATGAATAAAAATCAAAATTCAATTCCACTCTATAAAAAAGTACAAGCAATCTTGTTACTGTGTACAATTATTCAACCGCTGTAGACGAAGGCAGCGCATCTTTTTAGCAGCTTCAATGCTTTGCCTAATGGATTTGAATGCGGTGCTCCGTAGATTTTAAGACAAACCATTTTTTTTAAGTGGATAACTTTATGGGTTAAATTTTGAAATAATATAATTTTACTATTATTTTTAATACTTTTTATGGCTAATTATCATAATAGGTGAGATGTAAAAGTGAGATGAGATGAACATATTTAAATTGGTAACAAAAGTATGTTAGATCAAATAAGTACAGTTTGCCTATTTTCACTTATCAGTTTTAATAACATACATCATTTTTGTATTGCTATTAAACTTTAATGTATGTTTTCATTTCTTATGTCGGTGTCAAAGATCCTCTTACCAAACTAAGTATCCGGAAAAATTTTTTATCATGATAACACAATATGTGGCAGTTGATACGATTTTTTTTTAAGTCCGTATATTGAACTGGGTGGTTTTTAATTTTGTTAAAACTTTGATTTGCGTTGAGAGCTTTCAACAATGTCACAGACAATCGTGACGATGGGGCCGACTGTATTATATTGATTTGTATTACTAGATTTATTGTGGTTATTTATGAAATCATAAATCATAAATATAAATCTTTTTCAGTTCTATGTAAATAATTTGACTTAAAGATTTGAAAAAATATACTAAGTAATCGATGAAATGTGTCTCAGTTGGTAGAGTAGGTACCCGCCCGGCAAGCGGGAATCGCAAGTCCGAGTGTCTTAATCGCGTGATTTTATTAAGTATATTTTTTCAAATGTTTAAGAATATTAAATGCAAAAACTCAAAAATAATAATTTGACTTAACTCAAGTGTATGTATGACCTTCGAAATTAAGTTTTTTTTTGACTTAGACCTTCATCAAATTCGTAATTTGTGTCTTTGAAAGGCGTCTTTCAAGGTGTGTTTTGTTTCCACCAGACGGCATTTTGATCAATCCTTCAAAATCAAGCATGGGTCCAATTAATACAGGGTGTTTTCAAAGAAAAGCTTCGTGTTAGCTTTTGATAAAGGCATCTATGACAGGATTCAAACCCGTAGAAATAAAGTAGAAATTATCCACTTTATTTATTAAACTGGCAATATAAATAAGCAGTTGCTTTTGTGGAATATGAAATCGAAGCACGAATGAATACTCAGTGCATTCTTTCAAGGACTTCTCTCATGGTAAAGTTTGCAGAGGTTAGATATCGCTTTAACCAATCCTTTACTACTTACTGAGGCTATTACTTTCAATACGTGGGTGGTATCAATATAGGCTATTTTCCAAGAAAAGCACCGAGGTAATAATAATAATAAATAATAATAAAATCCCCAGACAATCACACCAACTACATGGCCCCAAAGTAAGCATAGCTTGTGTTATGGGATACCATATAGCGAACTAGGGGGGAACCTAGAATATAAGTACATAAATAGATAAACACCCAGACACGGAACATTTTTTTCTGGTTCCGTGCGGGGATCGAACCCGCAACCACTGGCGTCTGAGGCAGATAGGTTTACCCCAACGCCATAGTGGTCGTAATCTGCGAACAAATCGTCAATGACATATAATTACACCTTGTTTGAAACCAACATGTTAAGGAAACTTTTTCTGTACACGTGCCATACATAAGAAACTATTTTTAACATACACAAACTAACTTATCGGATGGACTAATTTAATGAATACTAAATTATTAAAACATGAAAGGGCAGGCCAGAAACTCAAGGCTTGGCACATGCAGTAAAAAGTAAAGGGATGTAAATGAAAGGAGTCTAAAATGTTATAACTAAGACTGGAAGGCAAATACTTTCTTAGCGCTAGCCGACAGAAAAATACAATCCCAATTTTATCAACTCAAAATCTATCGAACACTCAAAAGTCATTCAAAACAAAATATTGACAATTAATTTATTACAGAATGTTTTTTTTTTTTTTATAACTTGCTAAACCCGCGTTTGACCTCAATCTCACCTGATGGTAAGTGACGATGAGGTCGAAGATGAAAGCACACGGGTTTAGGAAGGAACTGGCTCTTTATACAATATTGCCGGAACACATTACCGCCGGAGCGGTAACATTTGGCGGCAGACTTTATATAAAGGGTGGTCGCTAGCCAGGCGGACCCAGAAGGGATCCTACCACCAAGCGGTCTACCAATGTCTACGTCATGGGTTATAAAATTAAATCTCAATCCAAAATACTTCTTTGTGAACACTCAACATGTACCTTAGAGTCTCTATGATCTGAAATTCAGAATGGTTTTGTATGAAAAAGTCTTAGAATGTTATTAAGCTTGAATATAGAAAACCCGTAAAAGAAGTAACAAAGAAAAATCTGATAATAATCCAAAAATGGTGTTTCAACCCTTATTAATGGTTATTATATTTCACAGCTTCTTTCTTTGCGATTGAGGTTTACTTTATGTAGTAGCGCCACCTACTGCTAGCCTTTGCACGGATTTTAGAGTCTATGATAAGGGTTCTTTTCTTTTTTTTTTTTTTTTTAACAACTGTCACGTTTCGCTCCCTATGTCAGCATCCAGTCTACAGAACTCATTCTGCGTTTCCGTGCTGTAGCCTGCGCACGTCGACTAAAATATATTAATTAGCTAGTTAAATTTTAAAAGTTTAAATGATAAAAATTGTGCATCGAAGGAAGAGAAAATTCTCAAGAAAATAATTCGAGGAGGTTGAGACATCAAATTACAAATTCCGAAGAACCCAACGGTGTTGGGACTTATTAGAAAAAATGTCGTTGACACAAAAACTACCCACATTGTATGTGCGTGTAGTCATCGAGGTTCGATGCATACAATTAATTCTCCTATTTAGTCCGTTACTCGATAATAATATCGTCGTTGGCGATTAATCTGATGTACGGTGGAGAATCTCTAATATAATTTTAATAAATATTAGAAAAAATGTCGTTGACACAAAAACTACCCACATTGTATGTGCGTGTAGTCATCGAGGTTCGATGCATACAATTAATTCTCCTATTTAGTCCGTTACTCGATAATAATATCGTCGTTGGCGATTAATCTGATGTACGGTGGAGAATCTCTAATATAATTTTAGTAAATATTAGAAAAAATGTCGTTGACACAAAAACTACCCACATTGTATGTGCGTGTAGTCATCGAGGTTCGATGCATACAATTAATTCTCCTATTTAGTCCGTTACTCGATAATAATATCGCCGTTGGCGATTAATCTGATGTACGGTGGAGAATCTCTAATATAATTTTAATAAATATTAGAAAAAATGTCGTTGACACAAAACTACCCACATGGTATGTGCGTGTAGTCATCGAGTTTCGATGCATATGATTAATTCTTTTGATTAGTCAGTTACCAGATAATATCGCCGTTGGCGATTAATCTGATTTGCGGTGGAGACGATCTTGCACGCCGAATCCAAGATTTGAAGTGCCCGAGCTACCTCCGTCATTATCAGCCTTTTTTTTTTTGATACGATTAATGTCCCGGAAGAGGTCTAAAAACCAGCAGTTGTCGGCTGAAGATCTAAAGAATCTAAAGATAAGCCTGTTGAGGACTATCTTGTACCCGCAATTTGCAAATATTTACTTGCTCCCTTTATTAAATTTAGAAGCAAAAGCAGCATTGGCTGAAACTCTTACCAAACGAGATTCTATACATCAACAAAAAAAAAAAAAAAAAAAGGGCAAATTGGAATCGCCTTGGCAGCTTTATCGCAAGCGATGGTAATCATTTTCAATGAAACTTTGAAGCAAAAACTTTTAAAACTGCTGAGTTACGCTTGTCGCGATAGCCAGAATAGGGAAACTAAAACTCATCGTAACATAATAATGAGTTCCATAAACGTATGCCTGCGTGACACGCTGACCAATACAAGTTGCGATGATTATCTATTGGGAGGAGATGTTGCTGAAACGCTGCAAATTGCAAAAAACGACGACGTCATCTCCGCAGCCACAGCTGCCGGCTCGAGCTCCACAGCAGAGCTACACGTACCCGCCACGTAGGACCTACCACGAACGGTCGTGGAACACTAGCAACCAGCGGAAATAAACCACCAGGTGCAGTGCGATGGACGTTTACGATATTTTCATCAAAAATGGGCTTAGATAACGAGTGATCCATTAATATTATCGTGAATAGCTGGTTACTAAAGACCTTTTAAATATCTGCCCGCTAAACAAAGTAGCTCTTGTGTTTACCCAAGGTCAATACATGGCCATAAAGATTATATTTTAGCGTTGGATAAACTATTAAAAATAAATGCTATATTCGTATGTTCTCATGAGCCAGGTAAATTTTATCACAAATTTTTTCTTGTGCTCAAGCTATACGGTGAAAATCGCTTCATACATAATTTAAAATCTTTGAATTAATTTACTAAAAAACACTTCAAAATGGAAGATTACAGAACCGCTGATAAGTTAACAAAACAATGCTACATGTTATTTTTTCATCAATGTTGATAAGTCTTTCCGAAAGTACCTTCGATTTGAATATAACAACGTTTTATATGAATTCAAATATTAAACGTTTGACTTATGCACCGCTCTTTATATAAGTATTTACTAAAATATTAAAACCAGTCATGGAATTTTTACGTCGGGATAATTTTTTCATCCATAATATATCTAGATAATATATTTTACATTGGCAAAGATTGTGATGATTGTAATGAGAATGTTTGGATTACAAAACATATTTTAATAAATTTAGGTTTCATAATGCATACGAAAAAAGGTTGCTTTGTTCCTAGAACACAATGTAAATTCCTTGGGTTTATTTTTGATTCAGAGAAAATTATTTTAAAACTACCCACAAAAAAAAAAAAAAAAAGTTCTTAAAATAGAAAAAATAATACACAAAGTTATTCGAGCAATTTAAAATATTGTCACCAAATAAAAATCCTACTTATGATCAGGTAGTGAATTTACCCAGATATAATAAAGATGATTTTACTTGGTGGTTAAATTATCTAGAAGAGGGCTTTTCTCCTCTTAGAACAGGCCAATACACTAAAACTATCTATCCTGACGCATCATATACTGGCTAGGGCGGGTTTTGTGATGGAAAAGAGGCAGCGGGTCATTGGAAGGAAAGCGAGTCGTCGCTACACATTAATACTCTGGAATTAAAAGCAGTTTTTTCGGACTTAAAACATTCGCATAATTATGGTAGTTACGATTGTGATATATTGTTAAGAAGAGATATTACCATTACCTGTATAAATAGAATGGGTAGTGTTCAGTTTTCACATATGGATCATATTACCCGAGACCAATGGAAATAGCGTGAAATGCGTAAGATCAATATCTTTACATCTTATATTACTTCAAAAGATAATATAGAAGCTGAGAGTTTGTCACGAAAACAGTTTAATGACACTGAATGGGATCTAAGTGACTATACCTTTAATAATATAACAAATAGGTTTGGAATACTATCGGTTGATCTTTTTGCAAACAGATGCAACTTATAATGTCCTATTTATGTAACCTGGAAAAATGACCCAGATGCAAAAACTCTTCAGAAAATTGTTAGTGAAAAGTCTGTGGGTATTGTGGTAGTACCATACTGGCCCACGCAACTATGGTTGCCATTGTTTAAAAGGTTGTGTTGTGATTGTATTTACTAAATACTAATTCGCTGAAATCTCCTTTCAGATCTGCGCACAACCTTCATTAAACATTAACCTTGGTTGCCGCGAAATTGTTCAGAAAGCGTTAGTAAAAAGATCACTGTCTTCAAAGTCCGTTGAAATTATGTTGGCATCTTTGTTGGATAATTCTTACCGAGACAGTGTGAAGGAGGTATCAAGGCGTGGATTGAATATTGCAAAAATAATAATTTTAGTTTTACTCAAACTTCTAAACCAATAATTGTTCATTTTCTAACTGAAATTTTCGAAAAAGGTGCTAAGTACGGTACTATTAATAGCTATAGATCTGCATTATCATTAATATTAAACATAAATTCCCAATATGACAGGTTAAAAAGTTTCATGAAAGGAGTCGTTATGTGAAGACCAACCACATCAAGTATGATCTTACCTGGGATCCAGCAGTTGTATTGAGCTACTTACCTACAAAATTTCCTAATGAAGACCTTGACTTAAAGACTCTTTTCCAAGAAAACTGTTACACTAATAGCTCTTGTAACGGAACATCGTGTTCAAATTTTATCCGTGACAAAGATTAAAAATATTTTAATAACTAAAAAAGGTACTTATAAAAGGGTTTATAAAAACCTCTAAATTTAATAGTAAACAGACCTTGGTAAAGTTTCCGTTTTTTAATATTCGTCCAGAAATTTGTCCAGCAAAAACCTTACAGATGTAGGTATATAAATAAAACGAAAATTTAAGGAAACCTGATAATTTGTTTATTAGTTTTAAGAAACATATAGGTTTCCAAACTTTAAGTAACTGGGTTAAAAACACTTTAACTCTCAGTGGTATTGATGAAAATATTTTTAGTGCACATAGTACATGACATGCTGCTACATCAAGAGCTATTTATTTAGGAGTTTCTATTGACCTATCAAAAAGACTGCAGGATGGTCGGATTCTTCCTCAGTCCTTGCTAGAAATTATAACAAACTTTGTAACGAAAAATAATTTGCCTAATCATTGTTGAATTGTTTTCAATAAGTATGTTTATTTACTATTGAAGAGTTTTACCTTACTACTCTGCCAATTCATTTCACTATAACTAATCTTTAAACATCCTACATAAAGTAAACCTCAATCGCAAAGAAAGAAGCTGTGAAATATAATTGAGGATCAAACGAACTTCTAAAGTGAAGTTCGATCCTAATTATGTGAACAGCTTCTTTCGAAGCGATTTAATATAAACCCACCCGTTATTATGCTTTGAAATAAGCATAATATGAATATGTTTCAACATGGAGTAATTTCAATTTATATTTGTATTTTACCCAACCCCAATATAGTGAAATGAACAAACAGGAATAAGACAGATTGACTTTAAACAAAATGAGTTCTGTAGACTGGATGCTGACATAGGGAGCGAAACGTGACAGTTGTTAAAAAAAAAAAAAAAAAGAAAAGAACCCTTATCATAGACTCTAAAATCCGTGCAAAGGCTAGCAGTAGGTGGCGCTACTACATAAAGTAAACCTCAATCGCTTCGAAAGAAGCTGTTCACATAATTAGGATCGAACTTCACTTTAGAAGTTCGTTTGATCCTCAATTATTACTAATATTAAATACAACGCAGATCCATTGCTTATAATGCTATCAAATCAATCATATCATTACAATCCGATCACCTTTGTTTCCTATATAAAATATTTTATGGTTAATTATTTTTTTGCGTTTCCACACAACACTTACTATAACCTGACTATATAGAATACAATATGGTGCAATTCCGTTCAAAAGTATCAAAATCGAACAATGTATTCACTTCTAAATTATTGACCATTTTCTTTATATTTACTCACATTATATGTTCACTAGATTTTGGTTATATTAAGATAAAAAAAAATCGACGATTCATAAAATGCATCAATTTTTTTCAAACAGTTTGTATATTTACGATAAATGTTTATTGATGCACATATCATTCAAACATCTAATTTAAGTCATGGTACATTTTGACTGTCACGGTTTTTTTTTGTAATTGTCTTATTACATCTAAGAATAAGTATTCGCTTAAACATTTTCTCAATAAAATTAAAATAATCGACTTTGAACTGGCAGTTGATAGTGACTCATTTCACATTGAATTTTGTCATGATGATGATGATGATGACGGTTTAGATAGACCTACTTAGTGCGAAATTGTGGTGCTACGATAACTTAACAGTTCTAAATGCTGGCATATGCTTTCATGTCAAGTACTCTACAAAGAAAATTGTGAATTTATTTTAACACTAAAGGTCAGTACGTTTAAGGGAATACATACAATGCAAGATCTAGTTGTAATTATCAATAAAAAAGTATTGAAATTTATAAAAGCATCATTCTGAAAATATAAGAATTTATGATACTAGAGATGAAACTTTTTATAGAGCGTAAACTATAACTGCTATATTAAAATCGATCTGGTTAATTTGTCGTGTAATTGAATACCGTAATCAAGTTTTACGTCTTGGCGACGAAAATAATATAATCTGTATCTAAGGCATTCAAAAAGCGCTTTTATATATTTTATATTTTTTTATTTTTATACACAATAATAACTACATATTAACCGCTAGATAAATAGACTCAGGTAAGCGCTTACAGTTCCAATTAAGGTGGGAACTAAGGCAACCCCAATAGACCAAGGTCTGTGCTAGGGTTAGCCAGGTTTTAAGGAACATAGTTTTTGACCAGAGCAGAATAAGGTATATATTGCTAAAATCTTTTAGTATGTAAAAATAAAATAACAGTTATTTAAAATTTAATAACTCATAGATAGAATTGTTATATTGCTATAGTTAATACATACATACATATTATACGTAATATATATATATATATATATATATATTGTTCATTTTAAATAGATACAAATAAGTACACTTAGTTATATAAGTTTATTATATAATATGGAGAATTCTGAATAACTTAGTTCCTGTTGATATGTTTTTACTTTAGATTTTACAGAGTTTGTTATACATTTAATTTGCGTTTGAACAAAATAATTCTTAATGCTATCAATAAGCTCTCTAACATCCGCCGGCAAGTGTTCGTACATCCGGGGAGCAATTTGTGAGACATGTCTGCGAGTTGCTGAAAAATGTCTGAGTGGGATGTCGTAGGTCTTTATAATAATAATAATAAAAACTCTATATTGTACACCAACATGGTTATATAGTTAAAAAAAAATAAAAATAATGATCACAATTAACATACAAAGGGCGGCCTTATCGCCGAAGCGCGATGTATTTCTTTATTGATGTATTTCTTAAATCATATCATCTGGTACATTCTGACAACAATAGTACTGTGGTCTTCTGAAGAAAGCTGCAATTGTTTCAAAGTCACTCCTTCATCCAAACGACAAGCAACCTTTTATTTAATATTTTTATACAAAAAAGAGATATTATAAATTCTGTCAAATAGCAATTCAACTCTCAGTAAAATTTTCAAGATAAAATTTTTCAAATTCCTAAAGGTAAAATAAAATAAAGAATATTTTAAAAATTTGCACGAATAAAAGTAAATATTATGCTCCACAGCAGGATATAAACAATCACTCAGAAATCATTTTGATAATTACGAAATTTTGTCAGCCTCGACTAAAAGGAATGCATTGTATCTTATAATTCTACATTAAGTGTATTATTTAAGGCTGCAAATTGGACGGCAGCGATAGCAACAGAAGGGGCGACAGCAGCGCGGGCGCGATTTCCGCGACATGATAGAAAGTATTGAGTTTGTATGAAGCGGTCTGGACGGCAGCGACGCGGGCACCGGGCCACGAGTGACCAGCGACAGTCTAGCGGGGAGTGCGCGATCGAGCGGTTATAGTGTACTCTGTTGTCCACTGATATCGATAACTAGCCTCGTAAAATGTCGTTGGAAGAAATTATTTCAGCTGCTTTAGAAAGACCATCGATATAGAACAGTATATAAATAAAAAATAAATAAAACAATCTAATAAAAATAAATCATAAATTGTGCGAGAGAATAAAAATGTTTTTTCTGCTGGAGATATTATACGTTCGCAACTATAATCCAATCCTAATTCTGATTTAATATTCTCTAGGTCATAATCAAATGTTTTCACAAACATTCTAGTGTCATCAAAGAATTTGATTGAATTTCGTCTTTGGTCTTCGTAATTACGATGAAACTCGCATCTTTGCTCCCGTGGTTTAAAGGACGGATTTACGTCTTCTTTTGTCCATAGTAAATCGTATCGTATTAAAGAAATGTGAAAGTATTCATGTCACCGTAACGATATTTTCGTTTGTTCGGTACGTCACTTATACCGCGACAAATCGCTCTCTCGCCCGCTGGCGTCGAGAACGGCCCAGATTCCCCGCGCCGCTGCCTGCGCCGCTGTCGCTCTCGCTGTCGCTGACGTCTAGCTTTAGGGATAATCATCACTACTACTTAAATGTTGTAATTTTTTTGGTGGAAATAAATAGTTTTCAATCCTTGGAAGTCGGTTTATTTTATAACATCATTTAAAATTCAGTATCACATTTATTTCTCAAATATCTGGAACAGAATAATCAAGAATTACAAATATTAATATGGATGCCATGACAAAGTCTACAATAAATTATTAAGCATTTTCTTCCTAAAATGCAAATTTTAAACAAGAAACGAACAAATCTTTTTTTATATAAATCACAACATAGCTCTTATAACTTTTCTGACTTTAAAAACATCTACAAGCAGCTATTCTAAAATCTTTAGTTCCCCAAGAGTGTTTCAGGTTAAAAATGCAGACGTGCTCTCACTTTACGGTCAGTCTAGTGATAAGTCTAGTGGTAAGTCTAGTGAAAAATGTGAGAAATGTGAAAAAAATGTGAAAAAATGTGAAAAATGTGAGCTTTATATAAAATATAATAAATAAATAAAATCCCCAGACAATCACACCAACTACTAACTAACCAACTATATTTTGTCAAAAATAAAAAATATCGTATGAAAAGTCAACTTAAGCCTACTGTAAGCCGCATACAGATCTGTGTGCATTTGTTTTTCTGTATGAATAAAGTTATGATCTATTTCGTGAAAAAGCACAAAAAGGTGATAGACAATCACATGAAAATTACGTGTTTGTCTCGAATTTTTTTACAAATTATTTAAAAGTCTCATGAGAAAATAAAGTTTATGTTCAATGATAAGTGCAGTTTAAAAAAAACAAATGAAGCTTCGTGTAGGAAAAGCATTAGCTTGATTAATTGGTGTTAGTTCACAACTAAACTAACCTCACGTCTGTAGTAGCTATTACGTTATCGAACAAATTGCATTTCACTTTATTTCAAGGAATTTAATAATTATGGACTAATGATATTTGTTGTGCAATCTACCTGTAAACATCAATATAATTTTATTACATTGTATCCTCACACATCACTGACTATTAGTCACAAATTCATTCAGTAACAAAATGGTCAAGTTCAGATTAAAATTATCAAAATCTAGTAATGTGTTCGCGTCTAAGATATTCACGCTATTATTCATCTGTATTCACATTATATTTTCACTAGACTTCGGTTACATTAAAATAAAGAAATTAAAGCATTTTATAAAGTGCATCGCTTTTTGTCAAACCCTTTGCATATGTTTATTATGTGTTTTTCATTATTTATTAGGATGTAACTTTTTAATAACTTTGTGGCGCACTATTGCTGTCACGGAATATTTTTTGTCAGTTATTGTCTTACTGCGTTCGAAGTACAAGTATTCGTTTCATCATTTTCTTAATAAAATGAAAATGATTGATTTTGAACAAGAAGTTGACAGTAATTCTTATCACATTGAGTTCAAAATGCTTGTTTCAACTATTTTTAACGCTACTTTATCAGTCATTTGCAATATCTTGTATTATACTAATAGCTTCACAACTCAAAAGAACGACTTCTTTGCCATCGCTTCGGTACCCATGTGTGTATGCATATTTCCACCCTTGGTGAATAAGTTTATTTATTTTTCAACTTCTGTTCGAGTCAGAAAATTAAAAAATGATATTAAAACAGCACATTTTACTTCAAATAATTGGTGTTTTTTGTTTCAAAAAATTGTAGATACTTTGGAAAATATCAAAGCAAACAAGTACGACGCTTTGGTAAGTACTTATATACAATTTTATGATATTTATTTTACTTGTAAAAGTTTTGATACCAATGTCAAAATTACTGTTTTATTTTGTACTTGTAGCTACTTGGTGAAATCAAAGAATTTCTAACGCTTTGGTTACCCAAATTATAGGCTAGACAATCCTGTAATTACCCTGGCTGACCACTCCCCTTTCTCCAGAATATATGCTACGCTGACATATGTTTATTATGGCAGTAAACCCAAAGATAAAAAAAGTTGATATTTTTTTTTCATAAGTAATGTAGGATATTTGAAATAATAACTTTCAACATTGATGTTTTGTAGTTGACTGTCAACCTACTTGCAAGTGTACCGAAGTTAATGATATGTATTTATGCAACATTACTATCTGCTAAAAATCCTGATGTAAGTAAACTAATTCTACGTAAATAAGTTCTAGTTTTACTTTTCGCAAAATATTTTTTCGCTTACCCAAAACAATTGAGTGCGAAGATGTGATGACGATATTAACTGATTGTTTTTTAAGCATTTCATCCGCATCCAGAATTTACTACTGAACTTACCAGAATATTGTTGCTTCATCTTGCATAGAACATCAGTATTGTGATAAGTTTACATACATACATACATACATAACGTCACGCCTGTATCCCTTATGGGGTAGGCAGAACACCAGAGGTTACAAGACCATCTGATGTCACGTTTGACAAATTTAGAAGTATTATAAAGATGGAAAGAGTCTATTGTAGTGGGACAGGGGATCAGCCTATCGGCCACAAAAACGCCTTTAAAACCTCTCTACCTTAACTGACTTTTACAGTATGCCCGGGAAGAGAAGCAGCTGGCACATTCTACGTTTTTTTTTCGCTCCCAGTCCAGCATGGAAGCAAGTTTATGTCTTCAAAATATAATTTCCATCTAAAATAAGCTTATTTTTTCAAAATCGCACACTTTTATGTTACAGGATTTGACGTACCACTGGAAAGTTGAATTTATTTCTGTGATAGAAACTTTGCGATACATTTTGACTATCACGTATGGGACTGGATTACTGGAAACGGAAGTCGAAAAACTGAAAATTGTTCTTCATAATAAGCTGCTGACATTGAATGGTTAGTTGCGTTGTACAATATTTTGTTACTTTGTTATATTGTTTACATAAAAACGTGAGGTTGTTTCGATAGATGTTTGTTACTATTTCCCGAGGAAACGGTCGAGCAGAGCCTGATATTCCTCAGGATTAGGCATTGAACGGTGAAAGCTACGAGGTAAAAATATCGAAACAATAGTATATTTATTTTACAGCTTTAAAATTTTCGAGATGTTTGTCTGTGGCTGAGTCTGGTCAGATTGCTCTGGATATGGTTACTAATATGACACTCATGTAACCATGCTTATTAAATTAACTTCAATATTTGTATAATTATAAAAATGAGCTTTATTCTAATTGGACTTACTTTCACTTCAAAATTGGGAATCAACTTTCTTCAGTATGTATGGAATCACAATAATATTCAAAAAGTACACATACAAAAGCTTGTATATTTTTCCGCAATAGAAAATTATGTACGGGCATATTATAATTTAATTATTAATTCCTTGATACAATATTAACTTACTTGAATATTTATTTTATTGTTGCTCAGTAGAAAATAAAAAATATGGCACTTCAATTTGTTTAGAAATATGTAGTCGCTGTTGACGATACCATACTACGTTGCATCATTTCATTGATTACGTTTGATAATACTTCGATGTCGTAGTACTACAAGATGTTTTGTAGCAGCGCGTAATCGTCTTTATTCATAATAGTATTCATTCATATTTAAAGTAACCATGCTTTGCTTAATAGCGAATATATTGATATCGTTATAAAAATATACACCTTTTTTGCAAAAACCGTTTCCATAAATAATATTTATTGTGTAAAAAAATTTGACCGGCTTCTAAAAGATAGCCCAGTATAATGACTGACATTTCATAATATTTAATATGGACTTGCATGCTCTTTTACAGATGCAGAAAGCGTGCAATCGTTGCAGAGGTTCATATCGTACATTGAGGCGCGCCCCTGTCGCTACCGCATCTGCAAGGTCATGCCACTGGGCTGGCCGCTGCTCATCGTCATACTCAACATCTGCGTCACTTACACTATATGTATTGTTCAGCTCACTCACTTGTTCTAGAAATGAAAATGAAATCATCAAAACAACATGAATTTATTGCTGATCAGACATGTTTTTCTCTTTTCTTAACGTTGAAGATTTCCGACTAGAAAGTTCAGGGCCCGGTAGCTCGATTGAAAGAGCACTCGTCCGGCACGCGCGAGGTCCCAGGTTCGAGTCCTGCTCGGGTGATTTTATTAAACATTTTTTTTTTTCAGTTATTTAAGAATAATTGAGCAGTACCCGACCTCTTTTAAATTATTATAAATTCAGCAAACGATTGCCTCACGGTACTCAAAAAAGGTGCTTCTCTCCCTAAAACATTTTGAATTTCATTTAAATTAACAAGTTATAATTGGATTCAAGTTCACCACAATTAATTTAAAGTATGATCTACACGAGGAAAAATAAAGTTTTTTTTAACTCATGTTTAATTAAAATACCCCGAAGCGCTTGTACTTTGCAGTAAAAAAGTTTCGACCTTGGCTGTGTTTCCACCAGATATGTACAAGGAGTTTTTGCTACGGATGTGAATGCTTTATTTACACATGCTTGCTTTTTTCTTACTTCCTCCGTTTTCGGTCTAAAGTTATACTTATTTTATTCTTTTTGAAACCGGAGCAAGGGCGCCATGTTACTTACAATAAAAATGCAGTAAAATTAATAAATAAGATCATTATTATTTTTATACTTGGTTATTCGTTGGATATGGATATTATTACTGTTACTTAGATGGACAAATAATAATCCATAAAGAAACGTTGTTGGAACCTTCAGATTTCTTAAATAAAACACTTTTTAACCGGATATTGTGACTTCGAATCTCTTTTTTTTATTTTAAAAACAAACACTAAACCAAGTTAACTTGAATAAGTAAGTATCAAATTCAAATCTCTTTCGTTTTGATCTAGTACCTACACTTATAAAAATATTCAACTGCAATCAACATCCCGAAGTATAAATATTGTTTCTTATGTAAAAAACAAAAACACCAGTGCTTTTAATCTTTAATATTTTATTTTCTACGGATTTGTAATTAAATATAGATCCCGAACAGTGTTTAATTGCATCGCCCAGCTGGTTTTGATGGTAGACGTGAAACAGCTCTTAATGTCACGTCTCCCAATGACCCAACAACTGCGGCAATCAATTAACCTACATAGGAAGCTCACATGCCCGGTGCTGCATAGGAGAATTTCGCAACAAGAAAAGTACTTACTTAAACTGAATAAGCTGATGGTGTTTAGGTTTGATTTAAGATCATGGGTGAGATTTGAAATCACGATAAGGGCGAGTTTTTGTCACGAGTCTGGGGGTTTTTCTTTTTAACGTTTACACAAAATAACCTACAAAACTAAGTAATAAGAGCTACTGAAATTGAACATATTA
This sequence comes from Stenoptilia bipunctidactyla, assembly GCA_944452665.1. Lineage (NCBI taxonomy): Eukaryota > Metazoa > Arthropoda > Insecta > Lepidoptera > Pterophoridae > Stenoptilia > Stenoptilia bipunctidactyla. The sequence continues at coordinate 1,003,981 of OX101728.1, read as the reverse complement.
TAACCAACATTTGGAATAATAAGCTTCCATATTGGCTATTTCACAAGTAAAAGGTCATCATAAGATCATTTATTACCTTAAAGTAAACAAACAAACTTTTTTTATCTGGTTTGTATCTCATTCTATAGGGTGACTGTTGGGTTACTTTTGAAATTGGAGGACGTGATAGTTTGAGATCATACATTAAGAGAAAAAATAAGATAAAAAATAAATATTAATCACTTATATATTATTCAATAGATACATAAATATTAATCAATAGATACATAGCGGGTAGTGGTGTGCGTGTGGCGGGAACACTACTGTGCTCGGCGCGTCTGGAAGATGTTTCTTTATTTATTTAAAGGGATGTCTTGTGAAAAATTAAGTATCTACTTTTATTACATAATTATGATCAGAATCAAGTATAGAGTTCTTTCGTTCAATATCTAAAATTAAAAATGTTAAAAAATAAAAAAATGGAATGCCCCCTAGTCCCGCTGTGTCATCATGATACAAGCTTTGTATAAATGTTCAGATTAGATCAAATATCGCTCAGTTAAATGCAGCATCCCTTTACAAGACCTAGGCGATTGACTGCGGCCGTGGGCTTTCCTACATTGGTCAAAACAAAAGAAACGTATCAACCCGCGTAAAAGAACACATAGCTGATATTAAAAATCGAAGAGCTTCAAAGTCTACAGTTTGTGAGCATTCCATGGACAAGCCCAACCACTACTTAAGGTTTAACTCTGTGTTAATGTTATCTAGAGAGAAACATTACATTCCTAGAATGGTCAGAGAAGCGATTTAAACTAAGAAACACCCTAATTACAATAGAGAAGATGGTTGGAAACCATCGCCGACATGGGATCCTATCCTGAAAAACATTAAATCTAACATCCAGCAAGCTGTACAACCTAAAACTCAAGATACTGTCAGCTCGTTTTGTGTCAATCCAGAACGCTACGCTCGAAAAGAAACAGATGGAGATGGTGATGTATAACTTTTTCCATCTATCAATCCGACGCTTGACACCTCAGTCGCTCGTGACCAAGGGGTCTGCAAAAAAACGTCGAGTTAAAATTTAAAATGTAAATATATGCGATAAATCCGGTTAAAAAGTGTTTTATTTAAAAATATGAGGAATAGGAACACATGAGGTGTATTTTTTAATTGATAATATTGAGTAGATGAATCAAAAAAATACTTTCCCGGACGATTTATTCCATCCACAAAATGTGCACTTTACATTGCAGACAGTTGAGTATTCCCAACATTATAATCCAATTAATGGTTTTATTCAAAATAAGCTTGAATTTCTTCATTCATTTAATATAATGTTTGCCAACAAGGCATACTGTACTATATTTCTTATTTGAACGTTAAAATGAACGCAGGCTGGGTGGTTGGGAGCCCAAATATTGTCATTTGTATTGTTTTAAATTAAGTAGTACGTTGCGATGAAACTGAATGTTTTCCTTTTTTAATGTATGGTAAATGACGATGATGGTGAAAATGAATCCTTAAGGAATTAGGAAGTTTAATAAGTCAAACTAAAAACCCAAATTAAAAGACATACTAAAAATAAAAATATTGTAAAAAAAGAGTCGTATGAACAATGAACAAAAATTACAAATGCGGTCTTATTTCAATCCAATAGACCATAGTTTACGTTTCTATGTAACTAATTGACGACCGGCTGGTGTAATGGTAACATACATTGCCTTCTATGCCAGAGGTCCTGGGTTCGATTCCCGGCGGCGGATCGGTGTGATGAACACAGATATTAGCCGTCAAGTCATGGATGTTTATATGTTTATTTAAGTTTATTCTAATAAAAAATATGTATTTATTCAATATGTATGTGTATATATTTCTTAAGTATATCAGTTATCTAGTATCCATAACACAAGTTCTTTAAGAAACTTAATTTGGGATAGATAATGTTGTGTGATTGTCAGAAATATTTATTTTTTTATTATTTTATAATTTAGGTTTTCGTGAATTGATTTAAAAACCGCAATTTTTTAACTTAACTTTTCTCCACAAGTTAACTCAAGAAGGACAAGTTACAAGAGAACTCTGAATTGTCGACCTGTGGAGTTATCGGAAAGGTACATATTATTTGATTTGAGGCGAGTCGGGGTAGTCATTAGAGCACCGAAACAAAAGAAAAAACTGTCAACTTGGCACAAGTTTAATTGCCTTAATAAATCTGGCAAGGGACTTCCTTGGCTAGAAGGAAGGCTATGAAATCGACATTTTATGAATCTGACTTATTTGACTTATTTTTGTCATTTAATCGTCTAATCAAATAATATTCACGCAAACTAAAACTAAATAAAATGCGTTTCAAACTCTATTAAGTGCGTAAAGTTATCAAACATTTCAAAACTAATATCTTCTAATTCTAAATTCAAAAATAAAAAAAGTACGCTTAACATCAATGTTGCGGTCCCTTTTCAGATATCAAGATCATCAGCCACACATTTCATGATCGACTTATTCGATCAAAATTATATATTTGTTGGCTACTTTGCTCAGCTTTGCCCAAGCAACTTTTCATCCCGTAGTTCCTTGCAAAAATAAAATATCTATACAGGGTGGGTGACTGGTGGGTCACTTTAGAAATTCAAGGAAGTGATAGTTTAAGATCATACATGAAGATAAAAACTATAATAAAAATAAATATTATTTATTTAATGAGTAAACTTGATCGAAAGTTAAATAATTGATTACGTAACGTATGGTTACACTGGCGTTGGCAGCGATCCGCGTGCCAGGTCTCGTGCCGCGATTGACTCAGGCGTACGTAAAGTAAATAATAATAGAACTTTATTTATGTATAGGGAATTCTAGTGAGAAATCAAGTGCCTACTTTTATTTCATAATTATGATCAGAATCGAGTACAGATTGCTCTCCTTCAGTATCTAAAATTTGTCACCAATCACCCTGTATAAAACAATTGGTACTTTCAGTTTAAAAAACAAAATATTTAGCTGTATATAAATAATGAATTTAAAAAACTGAATTAAGATCACACGAAAGGTTTTTTTAGCTGTTAATCGCAGTGTTTCTGGCTCCACATCAAGGATCTCACTCCGCTGCGGCATGCAGATGAAACTCTTTGTGAAAGATCTTAAGGGATTTACTTGTAAAAAATCTCGAAGCAAAGCGTCGGGAGAATGAAGCTCGCTTTCACTTTGCAATGAGCGCGGGTTAACACTTTAACTTAGATGTTGAAAGTGAAGTACTAAGCGCTTTTTACTTAGGATGCTTTTTAGTTCTTTATAATTAGCATTTGATGTAGCTGTTTCATTTAAAATATAGGTATATATATCTTTTGCAGGAGTTCATTTACATACATATAAATTACCCCATATAATATAAAAAACATGGGATCTGTTCTAATGAACATAATACTTTAATAAATAAATAAATAAATATTTCTGACACCCACACGACATTATCTAGCCCAAATTAAGTTTCTTAAAGAACTTGTGTTATGGATACTAGATAACTGATATACTTAAGAATTTTATAATAAATAAATAAATACATATTCTTTATTAGAAAATAAACTTAAATAAACATATAAATATCCATGACTTGAAGACTAATATCTGTGTTCATCACACAAATATCCGTCGCCGCTGGGATTTGAACCCAGGACCTCTGGCATAGAAGGCAATGTACGTTACCCCTACACCAGCCGGTCGTCATACTATTCTTATAATATTTAGTCATAATAATGTTTATTCTTATTAAAAAATGTTCATCCAGCAAGGATTGAACGCGCAAACTCTTGCGTATTCGCCGGTACTTCACCATCTATACTGTTGAAGCCGTCAGCAGCGGAAACTGAACGGATATGATTTCGGCTGCTGCATCAACTTAGGTTTTTTCTCCTCCCTGAAGGGTCGGCTTCGAAGACCCCTACTTCCCCTGGAGCGTGTCGTCAAAGGCGACTAATCCGAGCGACCACCGCTTGGTGGTAGGATCCCGTCAGGGCCCGACTGGCTAGCCACCTCCCTTTATATAATATCTGTAACCAAGTACTACAGCTCCGGCGCTGATGTGTTCCGGCAATATTTTATGAAGAGCCAGTTCTTTCCTAAGTCGTGTTCTTTCATCTTCAAAATTCAAAAAAATTCAAAATTCAAAAAGTTTTATTTAATACATACATACATAACTTCACGCCTGTATCCCTAATTGAGTAGGCAGAACACCAGAGGCTATAAAAACCATCTGATGTCACGTTTGACAAAGGAGGAATTATTATGATGGAAAGAGACTATAGCAATGACAGGGGGTCAGCCTGTCGCCCGCAAAATCGCCAATAAATCCTCCGTTTTATTCATCTTAGGAATTTCACAAAACACTTGATGAAGTCAGTCGTCACATACTTCGGCTTTAACTAGTTGTTGACAGTTGTTAAACAGTATTACAGTATTACAGTACAGTATTACAGTAAACCATGAGACAAAAAAAACCGGCGGAAAAAACCTCTTGTCACTCTTTTTCAGTCAGAATTATCAAATTAATACAAATAGGTACAGTACAAATTGACCGTGACATGAAAAAAAAACAAACACAAGGCAGCTAATTGTGAGAGCCAATGTCATGCCACACCTTCGACCTTATATTCGCTTACATATATTCCAAGGCCATGTGTACACTGTATTTAATTCAATTTTGGATGCATTCTATTGCATTTCATTTAGTGTGTTAATTTCTGAAATCAACTAATTTGCTAACTAAATCACATACATTATTGGAAAATTTATAATAACCTCATAAAAGTAAATAGACAGTAATACACAAAACATAATTAAGAATATAAAAAGTATAAAACATAAAAAATACAACGCATTAAAAAATTACAAAAAAATGAACTTTGGATTAAGTAGGTATAGCAAAAAAAATTCATTGGTTGCGGGGGCAACTAATCAAAAAGGCCTTTCGCAGTTTCCGGTGCAAAAGTGCCTATGACGCTTGCTGCATTACCACACTGAATTGCTATGGCAATTCTTTGCACCAGAAATGTCCCGGCCCTCGCATTCTTTTTCTCTTTTTTTTCCCTCACCCCAGCATCCCATAGTTTCCACTGCTTAACATTGATGAATTCACATTTTCTCCTTTTGATTAAGCTTAAAAACTGAATTAATAAAAAATATCATCACAGGTAAATATTTTGAAGGACCGTTGATGTTTAAAATTTTTCCGTTATTACTTTAATAATTTAATATAAAATCTTTGAACTTAAATATTCAGATTTTCCTCCAAGCTGGCAATATTAGCAATTATTTTCTACATAGCCCCTCGGCATAATCTGAAGCTGCTCAAACGAGAACTTGAGTATAATCAAAGCTCGATTACAATATTGTCGGAATCTTGAGCGACATAAATCATCTAATTAATTTACTTTAAAACTTCGCCGTTTTATAGGATAATTTTCAAACATGAACGACGTCATAGTGAAGTCGTTCAAAATTTTATTAATTTCACATGAATTTTTAAATTTAATGTACAAATATTAATATTAGTGGAATGAAACGTAATAACCACAAATAATAATTTATTTAGCAACATATTACTAATCCTAATTTATATTTACATGTAAAATTTTATCGATAAATGGATGTTTATCAATTTTCCGCGAAAGCGACGGGTAGATTTCGGTTGAATTTCAAAATCCCTGTATTACGCTTTCCGCTTTTTGCGGAAACAAACATGATTAATTTTAATAATTAATTGAATATGGATAAAAGTTTGTTGAATTTTACATCCATACCTGGAATAATTTATCAAATTCTATTTGAGGAAGCAAAAGAGGTATGTCTGGTTCGTAGCAATTGACGTTCCCTAGTCTCCCACGCCAAAGTGAGATAGGCGTGAAGTAATGTGTGTATGTATGTATTCTATTTGAGTATACCTACGCAGATGAAACTCTGGGAAGAGCCTAATAAAACGGATTTCAACAAAACATAATTCGTAGGAATGCAGTTTGTATTAACTTAATATTATATATCCAAAGCATATCTGAAAACTCTGCCAAGTGTTTCTTTACAATAAGCAAGTTTCACTAGGTTGTCCGCGCCAATTCTCTGTATGGATATCAAACGTAAATTCAGAACACCATTGAAAAAGGACATTAAAAGTTTAACAGCGATTTTGTTATTTATTCATGACCGGCCAAAATATCTGCATCTTTTGGCTTATTTATAAACTAGCTGTTGTACCCGCCTCAGCTTAGGTGCAGCTCTGTTTTCTTTGATTGCAATGCTCATTATTTGACACTTATTGAATATAAAAAGCAAATAAACGTTCAATGTTTACTAGTAAAAGTAAAAAATATGCAATTGAAAACTTATTTATAGACTCGTTAGTGTCTATAAATAAGTCTTTAACATAGCGGTTGAACCATCGTACGTGAAAACAATTTTTCCAAATTGATATCCTCACTAGTTAATTGACAGAAACTGTAATAATTCGGCCCGCAGGTGTGTATGGTTATGTTAAATATCCTACAGTGAGTCTCCAGAACAACTTACACTTAGACTAGTGCATACGGTATCTAAATCTGTTCTGTAGTTCCGCAGATTACCTTTAATAGAGAATATGGCTACTGGCTAATATGATGATGATGATAGAATATGTGACAGTGACGTTTCCTTTTATAAAATGTAGAAATTCAATACAAAAATGACATTCTCCTGATATTGTTGAAACAGTATTGTTAACATCAAAGCATAGCTTATTGAGTAAATTAAAAGTTTCAACCGTACAACACAGAAATAATTAGCTTTGTTACGAACAAACCAATTTGAACGCGATAAAAAGACGAGATTTCCTCAGCAAATTAACAATTTAATAACCGATGCGCCAATCATTTTTGCAATTTTCATCTCAATTCGCTTGGTTTACTTTAAAAGTTGTTATAAAATTTGAAGTAACTTGAAACCTCTAAAGAATTTCCCAGCCATCAGACGCCATCAATTTTTGATGTTCAGAATCTGGGTGATGTTTTCTAAAGCACCTTTTGTTTTCGAAGATGGGTTTTATCCAGAATCCTTTTTGAGTTGCTCGTTTTATAGTACAGTTCGGCGAAAAACCTTTTTAACTTTATACAAAGAAAATAGTTGCTACATTATGTATGTAAACATTTATAAAAATATATTTTTACCAAAAAAAGTCTTAGTACCTTTGTCCGTTTATGAACATATAACACAAGCTTATGAGCTTGAACTTTAAGACTAGTTGTTGCTGGGTGAATATTTATTATATGTCCAATCGTTACATATTAATTTTGATAATATTATTACCTTTACTTCATTATTTTTACTACGTGGTTCCTGTTAAATAAAGCTAGCTAATGGTAAAAGGTTTTTAAAATTAGTTTAGTAGTTCTACTTGATACACATTATTCTAAATCTGTCATGCTTTCGTTCTAAAAATGGCTTGACAGATTTAGAATAATTTTTGTGCACAGATACTAATGAACAGACCGCGTCGTCGCCTGGAATAAATTATACCTTAGTCCTTTTTGGGTTAGGATCTTTAAGACCACATCTCAATATGACTAGGTAGTGTTTATGACTAAATCGCCATTAGACTAGGTCTCAGTTGGACTAGATCGTGATGGGACAATATAGCGAATAGACCAGATCTCTATTGAACTATTAATCAGTATGACCACATATCGATAAGACATACAGTTGGGTGGAATCATAGTAATCGTAGTACAACTACGCACAACCTCATTTTTACCTCATACTTCATAGATAGTACTGGCCACTCGCTTTGAACATTGATAAAAACATAACATTGTCAATATTTTGCATGTGTCACAATTGATTGTGATTTATTGTCAATAAATATATTCATATTATTTGTTCTTAGTGCGATTTTATACATAATTAAAAAATGCAAAATTTCGAACAATTACATTTCATAAAAAATAAAAAAAATAAAAAGGCTCTCCTTTATGATGGATATAGATACAATTTTGTCGAGAACAATGCAAGCGGAACGTCTTTCTGGCGGTGCTGTAAAAGACAGGAATGTAGTGCTTCTTTAACATTGAACAAGGAAGAAACAAATGTAATAAGACAGAGTTTGCACAAATGTGAGCAAGACTACGATAAGATTAAAGAAGATCTTTTATTGGATACAGCAAAGCAGAATGTGTGCAAAGATATGTCATCTGTAAAGAAAATTTATGAACAAACACTGCAGACACTGCCATCTAGTTCCACTTCAAGTAATATAGGGAGACCCTATAATTCAGTTAAAGATGTCCTCTATAGACAACGTAAAAGATTTCTGCAAGTAGAAAAAACAGAATTCCATAAATGTTCCGAAGTAATGGTACCAGATATTATAAAAAAAGACTTCTTAGTAGCCGAGTTCGAATTATCCGAAAGTGATAAAATACTTATATTCTCATCTTCTTTTGCTAAAAGAAACTTAAAAAATTATGCAGATCGAAACAAGGTTTTCTTCGGCGATGGGACCTTCAAACGTGTTCCTAAGCCATTTTATCAATTATTCTCCGTGCACGTTGACGTAGATAGTACCGATGACTCTACGAATGTGTTTCCAGTATTATACTCTCTGTTACCAAATAAACAAGAAACCTCTTATGTGGCACTGTTTACCATAATACGTGACGTGCTTGGAGTACAAATTAAATCATTTAAGTGCGATTACGAATTGGCACTTATCAATGCATTTCGGTCTGTATATAAAAAGGCCAAAATAACAGGATGCTATTACCACTACAATAGAGCAGTGTGGAAAAAGGCTTCTGATATTGGTTTGACGAAAACTGAAGGCGGGCGTGACATTACCAGAATGACTGCAAATTTGCCTCTTCTGGGTCCTTCTTTTATACACGACGCTTGGTTGGCTATTATTGAGGTTTCTCAGAAATCGCCTGTAATGGATACTTTTATAAAGTATTTTTCTAGACAATGGATACAGAACACAACTTTGATTTCATGCGCGAACGAAAAGCACAGAACCAATAATAAATTAGAGGCATGGCATCGTCGCCTAAACGTACGCATGCAACATAAATCGTCATTGTTATTATTTTTATTTAGTTTAAAGCAAGAAGCTGCGATACAAGACAGGAAAATTCAAAACGTGTTGTTTGAGGTACAACGCAAAAAAAGAAATGACATAATATTCGATCGCAAATATAAAAAAGAGTTAAAAAAAGTTGAGAGGCATGAAATAACTTCCATAGAGTTTCTAAGAAATATCTGTAACTTGAAACGTAGATATTAGTAATTTCGAAGTAATAAAATTTGAATTGTTCTTCTTTTTATTTTTATTTTATCAATATTCTATTGTACTCGTATTATCCAGATCGGGTTGATGTAGTGTACATAACTGTACTTTACAGAACAAATGAATACAAGGTCCTAAAGCTCTCTGGTCATTTCACGACATAGTCAAATAGAGATATTGTCCCATCACGATCTAGTCCAACTGAGACCTAGTCTAATGGCGATTTAGTCATAAACACTACCTAGTCATATTGAGATGTGGTCTTAAAGATCCTAACCCTCCTTTTTACTAAAGAAATAAATTCAAACTAGTTATTGGCTTTATGAGCATACTCTATACACGTCTTTTATGTGCTGAGATAAAAAAGCATTAACCGTAAGGATAATCAACGTTTACACTAATATTTTACCACCAACAGACAGATTTATGGGATGGCTTGAGTCGCCCGACACCGCGGTAGTAACTTGCGTAAAAAATTCATTAAAATTTGATTTTTTAACAATATATATTCTACTATAGTGAGAATACTGTAATAAAATTATTTAGTATATTTTATTTAAAAAGTATAAAAACTTCAGTAATGAAGTCAGCTATTAAACGTTGATATTATCCACGGCTGGTAATCTCCATAGTGTATATTAGCATCAGTCTATGGATATTGTCCATGGGCTCACATAATGATATTGACACTTGACTGCTTGAATTGGTTGAATAGTTTGATTGAATTGAAAGTTTCAATTCAAATTGAACAATCTTTGTAGAGATTGACACAATAGCAATCTTTGTAAATTGATGTGTAAATGAATTTAATTATAAATAAATTATAAAAATATTGTATAAGTTGTGAAAATTGTGTTACCCTTATGTGAATTTCCAAGAAAATATACCAAAGGAAGTACCTACCTATAAGTCAATAATACCTGAAATATACTGACAGCGAGGACTGAAATTATATACCTATATTGGATTTGTAATAGGATTGTCAGAAAAAAATATTTAATCACACCACATTGTCTAGCCTAAATTAAGTCTCATTAAGAACTTGTGCTATGGATACTAGATAACGGATAAATAAACTTAAGAAATATATAAACACATAGATATTTTTTTATTTTTTATATAGAAAAACATCCAGACCCATATTTATTTATTTGTAAATTTTATTATTTGGCAAAGGAATTACCTATAGGCATAACATACTAAGAAAGTTCTTTGCCATGTCCGTAGAAAAAAAACTGCTACACCTCATTGTGTAGAATAACATTAAAAAAAAAACAAGCTGTCAAAATCAATATGTGAGCCTCGTATAGACCGACATCTATGACAAGGGACTTGTCCGTCTGAACTTGTTCTCCTTATTAGTCTGTGATATTATCATTTGCCATTTCAAAGCAAGCAAGGCATTGCTTTCCTTGACACATTTAATTCTACACTACTTAAGAGGACAAGAACTACAACTAATTTTCTATAGCACTGGTAACAGATCAGTTATAGTTTAAGCGCCAACATTTACTTCCAAAACAAGTTCAATCCATGAATAACTCAGCATCTTCCTCGTATATGTAAAAACAGGATTGTTTATAGTCAATAACATGGAAAACACACGCATGTGATCGTTACTTTACAACCGTATATTTTATCATAACTTCCCCCTTTTCCCTGCGAGGATAAAGGCTTTGTTCGCGGGGAAAACGAAAATAATGTTTTGAATCAATAGGGTAAATATCACGTTAAAGCTGCGTTGAAAGTACCGATGTGCATTATATTTATACGAGCGTTCCTATTTTGTTTTATGAACAAGGTAACATGTTATACATCCTTGCGGTGACAGCGTTAAGTTGATTTTCGCGCGAATGGCAGATGCGGTATTGTACTCGGCCTGGTTTCGTTTAGGGCTTTGTTTTAAAATGTCTTCACAGAGCTGCCAAATGTGGCGGCAAGAACGAGGTCGCGAGTGTTAAGCTTTTTTCTTGATGGTTCTACGGTTTCTTGTGCAGACGGGTCCATTTGTCGGAAATATTAAGTGTTTTGACAAAGCGCCAATAATGGCGGATGCTGTAATTTTTACATATTACGGGAGGCGACATTAAGGCGTCTAGGCAGTTGTAATGCTTTATGTGGTTATGTTATTATTATTTGGTAGTATGATAACATGGAAGTACCAAAAATTGAACGTATAGTGCGACGAGATATTTGGTTTTATATAAGTACCTTGTACAAATTATGTTTAAGGAAATCAATAATATGCGTTTATAATAATATCCTATTGCAAAATTTTTGATAATGAGTCCTGAAATTAACTTAAAAAATACGGAAAAGAATAGTATAATAAAGTAGTCCACATTTTAGCAATAAAAATCCCCAATACTTTTAGTTAGTGTCTTCTGCAGATAATCAATTTTAGCCCATTTGACTTAAATGAACTTAAAACTTGACGTAAAATGCAGTGGCCGAGCTGCTTGAAGGTTTGACCTTCGCTGCGTCATAAAATGAAGGTATACAAGATATGAAGTGTTTTTTTTCACAAAACGTATTTTTGTTGAACACTTTCTATTCAATTCACAAAGTATTTTATTTGTTTACATAAAAAAAGTATATTTGCAGTCACAAAGCAAAATGGAAGTAAACACTAAGTAGGCAAGTAATTTAAACGCTGAAGGCGGGTAGCCCTATCACATGTGAACGGACTGCGGCGCTGTAGGCATTAATTTCAAAGATGCGGCCGAGTTGAATTACTGTATATATCTGTACTGTGTAATTACGGTTCTTTCAATAAACCAAATCAACTTTTGTTTGTAACATATAATTAAATTATAAACCTTAATAGTAATATGGGCTACTTCAACATGTGAAATCAACAAAGTGAATTCAGTCTAGTTAAAACTGGTAAAGAGGAAAAGGGAGTTGGAAAACGCAGTATTAATTAAGTTATTAAGGCACCGAGTGTTATTATTTTGAATTGAAATGGACTGTAATTCTTGTGAAAATAAAGGAATCGTGTCATTTCCATCTGACAGCTCTCTAATTGGCAGCAGTTTGAAACACGGCGCGGCCGCCTAAACGTTTGAATGGCTTTTTGAATGGGACGCCCATAATAACACAAGTGCTTGTATAATGGAATGGAATATTCCAGAAAATTTCTTCCCAACAAATCATTTTTTTGCCAGCAAAGCGAAAGGAAAAAGGGCCATGCTTATGTATGAAGGGTCTGCCTGTAAATGGGAACGACTACTTATACTTACATAACGTATATACACACGTGGGCCACCCCTCATAGGTTCGAGAAATGAATCATACTTTAATACCTTACAATTCAGAGGGATCATTTTCAATTAAGGTTTGTGTGAAGTTCATAAAAATATCAGTTCAATTCTGGAAACCGATGAACCTTTTTGTGTGCTATTGAAATGAACTCTCGACTTGACGAAGGTTGTTCAAACATTGTATGAATTTTAATTAAATATGAGAGGTCGTTATGTGATTATCGTTGAGTATTAAAGTTAATCAAAAGTAACAGATTACATTTCGACAAAAATAATTTTCAATCTTTTTCTCTTTTAATTAAGTCATACATTCATCATTAAAAATATATCTATGATAATCGCACTAGGTACTGTATGTGGTCGTAGTAGGAAGACCGGAAAACTAGTAAAGAGTTGAAGATAAATTCGGTAAATTATGGACTCTGCCCGATTTTATCACTACAAGTCAAAAGGTAGTAAAGTAAAAATCTTTTTATTGTAAATACAGTACACATACAGGAAAAAAACATAACAGCAAGAACAATACACACACTTTATAATAATAAAAAAAGAATAATTACAACTTAAATAATTCAATTTATCTTGAAGTGTACTGCAATACAAAGGCACACAACTCAGTTAAGCTAAAAACTGGTTTTCAGTTGCGGCCTGAGTAGGGCCACCCCCGTACTCTCAACACATACACACACATAATAAAAAATTGAAAAATTAAATAAAAATATAGTACTTATTAAAAATGTAAATGGACTTAAATTAAATATCTATGATGATAATTTACTAAATACAATAAACAGATAAAATAATATATATATATACATACGCATATACATACACACACATACATATACATACACATACATACACATACATAAATGTTATGACTAAAAATTATCAAGCTACCTACCCTGGAACACTCTGTTTACCCAATAAAATAACTTTGATTCTTTTATTGAAAGTATATTTTGTCTACAAAAAGGTATACAAAAAACCTCATTTTTCTTTTCTAGGAATGACAGTTACGAATCCTCCAATCATTTTAAAATTTCAAACTTATTGACATGTGCGAACGTTCAAAAATGTTCGCACGAAGAGTAACTTTTTATATGACCAACATGAACATACACCAAAGAAAAAAGCAATATTTATTTTCTTACATTTCCTTCACCGCGATTCCAAGTAATGTTATTTTCTGACCCAATTGTATATTTTGATAACCGGCCGTGAGATAGTGGTCAGGTTAATCGCCTTAAAAACAGGAAAGGTTGGAGCTGAGCTGTCGTCAGAGTGAGAACCGACAGGTGCACGGTTAGCTATGAAACACATTTATATACTTATTTATTTTTAAGGAACATTTTGTATGGGGTTGAAATGGAATTTAATATACAGGGTGACTGGTGGGTCACTTTTGAAATTCGAGGACGTGATAGTTTGGGATCATACATGAAGAGAAATAATAAAAAATAAATATTAATTATTTACTGAGTAAACTTAACCGAATGTTAAAGAATAGATTTCGCAACGCATGGTTACACTAGCATTGGCAGTGATCCGCGTTCCAGGTCACGTTCCGCGATTGACTCAGGTGTAAGCAAAGTACATAGTAACAAAACTTTATTTATGTATAGGGAATTCTAGTGAAAAAATAAGTACCTACCTTTATTACATAATAATGACATCAAGTACAGATTTCTGATCTAAAATCCTTTAGTACTGTCAACCTGTATAATTTCACTAGCTGTTGCCCGTGACTTAGTCCGCGTGAATACTGGTTATAGGAGTTGGATATATAATATAATATCCTCTTTAATGTTCAAACTCACACTATTCTAAATTTCGTCAAAATCGATTCATTAGTTTAGATGTGAAAGCGTTAATGATATATTAACAGAGTAACTTCAATAAGTGTTACAACAAAGCAATGTGATCCGCAGTTTCGCCTAGGTTTTGTTAAAAAGACCTACAACAAATGAATTAGAAAAAGTAACCTTCAAAGAGTAAATATTAGACAGGATTACCTACCACCTCGCGTGTAATTTATATTTTACATTTTAACTCGAAGTTTCGGTGTCTTTTGCAGACCCCGTGGTCACGAGCTAGTTTTACCTTAATTATAAATCGTTAAAACTTAAGAGATAAAAGTAATGGAGGTATGTACTGGGCGGCGCAAAAGTACTGGCACTAAAGAAAATACTGTTTTTTTTTGTACATGAAATTTCCTGTTATTCTGTTTTTTAAAATTGTTAGTGAACAAATGTAAAACACACTGAAAATAAACATGGACCGTTTTACTCCCCGAGAACATGGAATAATCGTGTCAATATTCTTACGGAATAATTCATCAGTGATAAAAACACAACGAAAATTTCGTCGACGATTTACCCACCGTCCAGCAGCCATTGCTCGCACAATTCAACGCTTTGCCACACGCCTTGAAGCAACTGGCTCAACATTGGATATACCTAAGTCTGGGAGACCAAGAACAGGCCGTTCAGCTGAAAGTATCGATGCTGTGCGCGAATATTTGGAAGAGTGTCCAGAAACATCAACGAGGCGACGTGCCACGTAATTGGGCATTTCCAGACGGACCCTGCAGCGTATTTTAGTGAATGACTTAAAGATGTTCCCATATCACGCATCGACGTTGTTCAGAGTAGACGTGTTACTACTATTCTCAGTAATTTTTCTAACCTGTGATAAGCAAAAGTACTCTTTATCGACTTTAAGCTAAAGTTCATAGTGCCATAAAGAAAACCAGTAGATTGCGGGCCTCGGGGATTACACAGATCTTCTGCACACCTGCACCTCACCCCCGTGGAAGAGTATAGCTGAAGCAGTTTTTGTCTCCGTCTACGCACCGTTATACATACGCCGGGTACCACTGGGATTGTTTCTACCAAGTAACTGCAAAAGTTTTTATAAGGTACCCACATTCTAAAAAATATAAATCAAAAATCAAATTCAAAACCTAGGGCATAATCTACATTTTATATCTATTCTCAATAATCCCATCAACTATGTCCAGCTGTAATGCATGTAAAAAGCCAGTCAAGCAATCTGAGAAGATTACCTGCACGCGAACTAGCTGCGCTCGGAGCTATCACTGCCTCTGTGTTGGACTAGGTCTCGACGCCAGTAAGAAGCAAACTGCATGGACCTGTCCGCTGTGTGTAAATAAACAGCCTAAGGTTGGAGACAACTCAGACACCCCCGTGAAACGATCTGTAACGGAGCAGAGTCCACCACCCGTCACCGTCGATAATGTTACCACCCGAAAACCTAGCCAACCCCGATGTGGTGTTAGTGGGTCTCCGCAGCCGATGGAAACTGTCATCACCACCAAATACGAACTGCAGCTCTTGGTTCGCGACGCGGTAAAAACAGAAATCGATTGCTTTAAAAAACAGTTGTCATCTATTGAATCCACCTTACAGTTTATAAGTGACAAATATGATGACCTTACCAAAGCCCTAACCACAACTAACACGGAAATAAAATCCCTAAAAGAAGAGAATTCTCGCCTACGAAAACAGGTGGATGCTAATACCTCACGAATTCAGCACCTCGAAGTCGAGCACGCACGAGAACAGCAATGGTGCCGATTACAAAATATTGAAATCGTCGGCGTCCCGGAAAATAAAGAGGAAGATACAACTAGTGTCGTAATCAAACTAGCTCAAAAAGTGGGTGTCGATGTCGACAGGTCTGAGGTTGAGTTTGCTCATCGTGTGCAGCCGCAGCGGGCTGCGAGCGCTGCCGGCGGCCGCACCATCGTCGCCCGGCTCCGCCACCGCAGCACCAAGGATGCCATCGTCGCCGCCGCCCGCAAGCACCGAGGGATCAGACCCGCGGACATCGACATGGTGGGCAATGCCAAAACGGATTCCAAAATTTATGTTAATGAACATCTTACGAAATACAATAAAACGCTCCTAAAGGAATGTAAACTAAAATGCAGAGAATATAATATTAAATTTATATGGACAAAAAACTGTCGAATTTATATCCGCCGGAACGAAACTTCACCCCCCATTCCTATTATGTCAACTGCCTGCTTGCAAAAAATAACTTAAATGTCTTTTCTATCAAAATCATATTAAATTTCTTACAGTTATATTTATATTACAATTATATCTCTTATACATTCATACAATCGAGCGATGCACTTTGCAACCCTACATTTGAACACCACACAATCATACCATTTATCGAATCATACACACTTTATACTATACTACAACTACAGAATTACACTCTAATTAATATAAAACTATTCGATTTTAAATACTTACAATATCAACCTGGACATACTCTTATAAAAATACTTGTTATTGCTTACGCCGCCATAAAATCTAAAGTTTGCTTACAGAAAACAAGTATGTTTTTTATTATTAAATATGCTATAAGCCTAGTTTCCGTAAATAAACAACTACTCTGCAATATTTACGTAGATTCGTTTCTTATTCCGACATATTTCTTAACATACTTTAATATTAAGCTCATTGAAAATAACCTGAATATGTACGAACACCTAATACCAGTTATAGTTTCGTGTTATTCTGAAATAACATCTACTCCTAAACTTAAATCACTTGCAATCCTCGCTGATTACTGGCTGTTACTTATAATTTTGTCTGAGTTATATTTCACAAACACTATTTTATATTTAATGGAGATCACTAACTGCACCAATGCCTAACAACACTTTAAAATTGTATTATCAGAATGTACGCGGCCTACGCACAAAGACAATTGAAGTTTATAATAATCTTTTTTTATCCGACTTTGACATAATCATTTTAACAGAGACGTGGCTGTGCAGCGGCATCTTGGACACTGAACTTTGTAGCTCTAGTAAGTACGATGTGTTCCGTGCGGACCGCGGCTCGCTCGGCGGTGGAGTGATGATCGCCTGCGCCTCCCGCCTCTCGGCCCGTCGCCGCGACGATGTGCGCCTCGATGATGTCGAATGTATTGCAGTTACAATACCTTCGCGATCGCTTGGTATTTTAAAATATGATTTAAATATTATTTGTACTTACGTTCCACCGAACCGCGCGCTTCCCGCTCGAATTCAAAAGTTAACGACCCTTTTGTCAACTATAATGAATAATAGTAGGAATGATTTCTTTGTCTTAGCGGGAGATTTTAATTTACCAAATATAGACTGGAACAGCACTCCTCCTACGGTTCTTAAGGTTGGTTCTAAGGAAAGTCAATCCGCTGCATGTGATTTTATTAATTGTTTAACTTATTTGGGCTTTACCCAATACAACTACATCCTAAATTCGCAACGTAAATTATTAGATTTAATATTTTCTAATACACAATTAATAATAACTAAGTCTCAGTTGTCACTCGTGAAAGAGGACAAATATCACCCGGCTATTGACATTGCCACTAATGATATTACTGCCCCCTGTATAAAACCACCAAGCAGGCTCAAAAAAATATTTTATAAAGCAGACTATCAGGGTCTCAATACATTTTTCTTTAGTTACGATTGGTCTTTTTTAAATAAATTAAATTTACAAACAACTATTGAAGAATTCTATGATGTTTTGAATTCGGCTATTAAATTATATGTACCGGTAAAGCCTGTATCTTTTAACTACACCTATCCTGCATGGTATTCTAAGCCATTGATAAAATTAATACGCGAGAAGGCAAAATATCATAGACGTTGGAAAAAATATAAAAATCAATTAGACTATGAGTCTTTTTCAACTTTACGGTCCCGCATAAAAAGTCTAGAATCTGAATGTTTTTCTTCCTACATACATTTTTCAGAACAGAAAATTAAAAGCTCTCCGAAGCTTTTATGGCAGTATGTCAAATCGAAAAGAGACAACAGGTCAAACTATCCTAATGAAATGACCTATAACAATGTAACCTACTCCAATGAGCGCGATATATGCAATGCGTTTAATGCATTTTTTGGTGCCAATTTTAGTTCTCCGGCTCTTAATAGTTACTCTAATTTCGTGGAGGATCCTTCGATACACTGTGACATAATTTCAAAAATAAATATTAACTCTGACCACATACTTAAAATCTTAAATAATCTCGATCGCTCTAAAGGCGCAGGCTGTGATGAGATACCACCTCACTTTTTTGTTGGTTGCGCACAGTCATTGGCTATTCCTGTGGCTATAGTTTTCAATCGCTGCTTTCGAGAAGGATACTACCCTAACGTGTGGAAAAGAGCATTTATTGTGCCAGTACATAAAAAAGGCTCTAAAGCGGCGATTGAAAATTATAGACCTATCTCTAAGCTAAACATTTTAGGAAAAGTCATGGAGATGGTGGTTCATCAGCATATTTATCCAGCTATTGTTCGTAATATACCTTCTCAACAACATGGTTTTGTGCGAGGACGCTCTACGTGTACCAATCTTTCTTTATTTGTGGATGAGGTCCTCCGTGGAATGGATAACCGAGGTCAGATTGATTGTATATATACTGATTTTGAGAAGGCGTTTGACCGAGTAGACCACATTATCCTTCTACGAAAGTTGCAAGAGCTTGGAATTCGTGGGGATCTTCTTCGTTGGATTGCTTCTTACCTGGAGAACCGGTCACAGGCTGTTGTTTTGGCGGGTCATCATTCTGACTTCCTAACTGTCCCATCAGGAGTACCTCAAGGTTCAATTTTAGGACCCCTTTTCTATGTAGCTTACCTATATGATGTTGGTAGGTGCTTCAGTTTTGCAAAGTATTTAATGTACGCTGATGACACTAAAATTTATGCCCCCATAAAATCTGTCGAAGACACTGCTAAACTACAAACTGATCTCGATAATCTTTGTCAGTATTACAAGGATAATCATATAACTGTAAATGTTGCAAAATGTCAGCAAATATCTTTTACGCGCAAGAAGACAAAGATAGTACATCAGTATGTTTTGGGCGGTAAAGGACTGGTTACTACTGACACTGTTAAGGACCTTGGGGTGCTCCTTGATTCAAAAATGACGATGTCAGAACATATATTAGCCACGGTCTCAAAGGCCTATAAAAGTCTGGGATTTGTTCTTCGCGTAAGTAAGCCTTTTTCTGACCCCGAATGCATAAAAAGGTTATACAATGCCTATGTTCGTAGCGTGCTTGAGTATTGCTGCGTTGTTTGGAGTCCTCACTACATAACTTATATTGATAAACTGGAAAATATTCAAGCTAAGTTCTTAAATGCTCTTAATTACCGCATGCATGTACAAGGATCTAGTAACTACAACGCGTTATGCGGTAATTATAATTTGCTTCCCTTGAAAGAAAGACGATCTTTGCTACAGATGCTATTTTTACATGATATTTTTAGCAATAATATAGATAGCATTGAATTGAATTCCTTAGCTATGCAACTAAGAACACCCGTTAGACGTACTAGACATTGCACATTATTTCACGTCCCGCTTAGTCGCTCTAATTATGGAAAACACTCAGTTATCAGCCGAATACTTAGATGTTATAACGAGAATTTCCAATCATTGGACATTTTTAATAACACGAAGCAATCTTTTAAAAATCAAGTCACAATTAATATAAAGTTAAAACTAAATTAATAAAACTATTTGACTGTATTATACCTAGGTATGTATTGTCTATATTTTGTATTCTTTGTATTTATATATCTATCTATTTGTGTAAAACTTATATGCCTGATTCATGTTCATTGAAAAAACACATACATGCTCAAATGTCATACATACAAACTTACACACATACACTCTCTCTTAAGAACTCTCAACACACAAACTTGTTCACTTCTCTAGTCGAATAGGTACCACACCGCTCGTGTCTTGATAATTATTATATAGTTATTGAGATTAATAATATTGTTATTCATAAGTTATTTCTGTCTTAAAATCAAAAACTATTCTTAATTAATGCTTATCTTTTTGTTATAAATTATTATTATTTTTACTTGTATGCTTAATTTTGTATTTTTAAATTGATTCTTTGGTGTACTTGTGATTTTGTACTTTTGTTTGTTTAAATTCTACCTACTCTAAAAAGTTTTACTGTGTAAAAATAGTGAACCTGTTATTGGCAATATGTATTTAACCTATTTTTTCTTGTTATAATAGTCATAAGTGCTGTTGGTTCTGTGAACATTAAATAAATAAATAAATAAAACTCAAATGACTCATCAGCTACTGCTTACTGACCACCGAGCTCGTCTAGAATAAAGCCGGCATCATAAACCTCAACCTTGAAGAGGATGATTTTTATTCAAAATTGATTATGAGTGACGAAGCGCATTTCCATCTCTCAGGGCATGTCAATAAGCAGGATATTCGGTTCTGGGGCACTGATAATCCGCGCATTATTCAAGAAACACCTCTACACCCATTAAAAGTTACTGTATGGTGTCGCATCTGTGTTGATAGAGTGATCGGACCAAATTTTTCGAAGACGCTGGAGGCAATGCGATAACTGTCACTGGAGAACGCTACAGAACCATTTTACGTGAGTTTTTGATACCCAGTTTGGACGTATTGGGGCTGGATCATATCTGGTTTTAACAAGACGGCGCTACGGCACACACAGCGCGCGACTCTACAGACTTATTGAGGGATGCTTTTCCAGGCCGAGTTATCTCTCGTTTTGGCTATTTGCCTTGGCCTGCAAGATCACCCGATCTGAGCAGTCCAGACTTCTTTCTTTGGGGTTTTTTGAAAATCACGGAATTAAGGAACATATCGCAGGAAGTGTTACGGCAAGTTGTACAAAATGTCATGAATAGGGCTCAAATGTGCATCAACTCTGGAGGTCACCATATAAAAGACATCATCTTTACAGACACATTTAAAAAACCTAATTCAAAGTTTTCTAATTTAGAAAAGATGTTATAGCTGAACCTAATAGGGTCTTTACTTTTACTAATAGGTATATTACATAGATGGTGCCCGCGACTTCGTTTGCATTGAATTAGTATTTTCAGTAGGTTATTTTCGTCTCCAAGGTATGATCTATCTTTATATGCATAACGACAGTGGTAGTTCCAACAGCATCCTTAGTAATCTTAGTGCAAAAATTGATGGACCTTTCATAAGGCATTGGACTGATTTGCTTGTACGCAGAGGCGTGCATATTATAAATTAATAAAATAAAATAATTAAACTTATTATTACTTAAAATTAAAATTACTTTAAATTACTTAAAATTACTTTTTTGTAATAATTGATTTTAATAATTTATAATTATAAAATTACCATAAATTCAATAATTAGAATAATACTAATACTAGGTTAAGTAATTGTATTACTAACACACTATGGATCTGATCCGAAATAAAGTTTTATTATTTACTTCTAACCACAAACACTACATATCAATTACCTACATAACAAAGGCACATTGAGTTATTAATAAATCACTAGAGCCTCGATTTCTTTAAATTCACACGATATCTCCTTTAAATTGTAGCTTATATGTATGTTATTCTAGGTAAAGCTTTATTACTGTAAAGTTTCATAAAAATTCATTCGGAGGTTTTTGTGTGAAAGAGTAGTAAAACTCCATACATCCATAACACATACGCTACTTTTTATTCCGAAGAAATCTAATGGTGCGTACAAATTTCTAGTAATGCAACCTGCAAAAAAAGTTCCCATGATTTGGACGCCTCTCGAGCGCGAACTGAGCCGCAGTAGAGCGCGCTCGTGGCCTGCTCTAAGCTGTCCGTACATTTTCTGTTTTTTGAATAACATCAAAAATGCTCGATGCTCAATGTGAACGAGCGTTCGTGAATTTTCCGTGAATTGTCGATTTTTTAGACAACATCAAAGGGACTCGGATTGCAAATTGGATAATTACGAGAGCAACTTCAAAATGTGATTTTGTTAAGTTATTGTAACGATTTTGATGTCAAATGAAAGCTCTGGGTATAAAACCTATTTATCTATTTGAATCATGTAAAACAGTTTACTCGTTTAAGAGATAATTTAAGAAATAATTTGTACTGTGAAAATTTAAACAATCAGAACTTTTAAAGTTTTTGTTTTCTCAACTGTAAGCCTTCTCTCCTTTTATAATTTCAGTGCGCCACCAACGTCGTGGTCATCGGAGTTTTTTTTTATGAGTGCAACGATAAGCTTTTGCTCATGACTCCGTACGCGAATAAACATTGTCTATCTAGTATCCAAAGCGTAAGTTCTTAAGCAAAATTTGTTTGGCCCAGATAATGTGGTGTGAATGTTGGAAATATTTATTTATTTTTAATTTACCTAACCAGACACCCATTTACGAACCTTTTTAGCAAGTTAAATAAATCGTACTAATATTATAAATGTGAAAGTTTGGATGTATGGACAATTGTTCCTCCATCACGGCAAAACGGCTACACGGATTTGGATGAAATTTTTCATGGTGATAGTTTACAGTCTAGAATAGCACATAGGATACTTTTTCTCTCAATAATCCCACGGGATTTAAAATTGTGCGGGTAAAACCACGCGATACACCTTGTAAATAAATAAATATTTCTGACACTCACACAACATTATCTAGCCCAAATTAAGTTTCTTAAAGAACTTGTGTTAAGGATACTAGATAACTGATATACTTAAAAAATATATAAACATACATATATAATACATACAAACATTATATCTTTTTACGTAATATACGATATAATGTTTAATAGTATAATATATAAACATACATATTTGTTAATAGAATAACCTTAAATAAACATATAAATGACTTGACGTGACGAGTAATATATGTGTTCATCACACAAAATCCGCCGCCGCCGGGATTCGAACCCAGGACCTCTGGCATAGAAGGCAATGTATGTTTCCACTACACCAGCCGGACGTCAAAGTTTCACATCGGTGCACTGAGTGAATAAGTTTTTCAAACAAACTAAAAGTCATATGTTTTCCGTTCCCGTGGGAATTTCGGGTTACTTGCCTTGGTGCACTCCTACCTCTACATCTCCCTAGGAATGTATGTTTAAGTTTCAGCTCTCTACGCCTAGTAGTTATGGCTGTACGTTGTCTATCAGTCACTCAAGCGAGTTTTAATAGAGGCATGTATGATACTGATGAAGCTCTGATAAAAATTGGAGCACGAATGAGGTCTTCGAACTCTATATCTCGTGTGATCTATTAATTTTGTGAAGTGTCGCGGAGAGAGGTATTATCACATGCAGAGCATTAAAAAACCAACTTCACTAACATTTTTAAATCCTTGTCAAAACTTTGGCTTAAGTGAAATGTCACCTACGTAGGAATATATCCTCCGCTTTCATACAGTTTTTTTTAAGTAGGTACTGAATCGATTTCCATTAAATTTCAATGGGCCCCTTGACATATTGTTATCTATCAAATGAAAGAAGAATCATCCAAATCGATTCATAATTGATCAATTAATCAAGTAACAAACGTACACACGATTTGATAACCGCTTCCTTTTGGAAGTCGGTTGAAAAGTACGTGTGCGGCGACGGACCGTGCTCGCGACGAAATACGGAAAAAATCTTACTCAGGATACCCGGATTGAATGCTCAGTTCGTGCGCAATACACGTCCAAATACAGCGACCGCAGGCATCGAGCGCTGGATATTACATTACTGGTTCCATTACACCAATGTGTACCCGCCCTAAGGTTTGTGACTTCCAACGGGCAGAAACGATCACCTAATAAAGTTCCATTATTTGAAGTTTTAACTTTATATGTATATCTCAAGTCTGTATGGCACAAGTCTTGATTTAGCTTATTAGGTTGACTAGGGTTGTCAAAATATTTTGTCGTAAAATAATTAAATAAATTCGAATGAAAGTCTATACAAGCACTGAAGATGCTTATTCCTTTACTGTATATTCTACCTATAGTATAGAAGCTAACCCTTAAGTTTTATTTCTCCATTTTGTTACACATTGTGTAGGGTTGTTGGGACACCCTGTATACTATACACAAAGTAAACTTTAGGTCTACCATACCTGCCTTTGAATTTTTCCTCTTTAATTACAAAAATTAAACGTACATACATACATACAGAATTTCACGCCTGTATCCCTTATGGGGTAGGCAGAACACCAGTGGTTATACGATTACTGATGTCACGTTTGACAAATGAGGTATTATAATGATGGAGAGAGGCTATTGCAGTGACAGGGGGTCAGCCTATCGCACACAAAAATGCCAATAAAACCTCTGTCTATTAACTGACTTTTACAGTGTGCCCGGGAAGAGAAGCAGCTGGTACATTCTATGTTTTTCTTTCGCTCCCAGTCTAACGTATAAGCGTTTTAGTTATTAATATAAAAACGTACATTTTATATTAATAACTAATAAATTTTTTTTCAAAATACACCCAGTCCGGACAACATTGAGTGCAAAACGTTTTTTTATTTACTCCGATGTAATAAGAGCTGCCAGGTTAAAATGTTCATTAACCTCAAATCGATTACAGCCATATACTATAAGATTAAACAGAGAGTAAACAATAGTTTACCAACTAGTTAAAAGCTAGTAAAGAAACTCCTGAATGCGTTCAAAGTAAATAACTACGTCACAAAAAAAAAACATTTTAAACTGATTTAACTAGGTTGTAGTCATGAAACGATTTTTATTTATAATATGATAACATTTAATGCCTTGTTTAACTTGGCGATACTTCAGAATTGCAGAATCGCTTCAAATCCCTTTTAATTGGAAGATTTTACATGGCAACTTTCCTGCTAAAAGATATGCAACAATATTTATTTTAATTTGTATATTTTTACGAGCTTTCTCCCGCGGCTCCGTACGCGCACAAACATTGCTTATGTGTTGTTGATAAAAGTGCTATTACTACCATTCCTATAAAAAAAATAGAAAAACCTTTCATAATGCAACCAGACACACACTGAAGACCCTTTTTACCAAGGTTAACAAGTTTACCTTAGCAAACTAAAAGTCCTATATTTCCCGTTCCTGTAAGAATTTCATAAATTCCTTGCTCAGTGCGCCCCTACACCCCCTAAGAAATGTATATTCTAAATTTCAGCACTCTACGCCCAGTAGTTATGGCTGTACATTGTCTGTCAGTCACTCAGTCAGTAACGGAAAAGTTTTATATATTAAGAATTTTTCCGTTACTGAAAAATCTATCCATGTCAGGTCAAAGTTGAATATATCCTTTGAATTATTCAGGAGTTTAGTTATGATAATACATTTCAATACTTAAAAGCTATCATCACGGACTGTTGGATTACTTCAAATGTATGCATAGATACCTATGAACTAATTTTTTTTTTCTGACACTCACACAACATTATCTAGCCCAAATTAAGTTTCTTAAAGAACTTGTGTTATGGATACTAGATAACTGATATAGGTACTTAAGAAATATATAAACTTAAATAAACATATAAATATCCATGACTTGACGACTAATATCTGTGTGTTAGTCGCACAAATATCCGCCGCCGCCGGGATTTGAACCCAGGACCTCTGGCATAGAAGGCAATGTATGTTACCTCTACACCAGCTGGTCGTCAAATTATATTTCGACTTTCAATTTGTGATTAAATATTGAAAACCACCGAAAGACAGCTATTTATACAAACACAACGACCACTATTTCATGTTAATTTAAGCTGGCAACACGAAGTGACATCGACCCCCGCCGCAGCGCCGCCTGAAGTCCTGCAGTAGTTTACAAGCGCATAGAAATTAAACTGCCACTCATGTCTACGCGAGTCGCCTGACGAGGGCCGTAACGCAGGCCACAGCTTGCTGAATACAATGCAACCAGATGATATAATAAATATCGCAGTTTCACTTGTTTGAATGGGGAGTTTTCTGACAACTCATAAAAATTAGTTCAAAGAACCTCTATAGATGGCACTTTTAAAAAGCCGAAGGCGTTAAGTCTGTATACTATTATGTAGGTAAGTGGTATCTACCATTTATGGTTATCTATAGGTTCAATTTCTGATACAGACGTCAATTAATTTATTTTAATTTTAAAAACGCTGTGTGGAATAAATTCTTCGCCTTCGCCTTTTGTAAAGCGCCATCTATCGAAGCCTTTTGTACCAATTTTGTACAGTTTTGTTTTTTAAATGAGCTGTCAGAAAACCTCTCATTGTGTGCCTGGATTTTTAGTAGATGTACAATTTAGCTAGCCTTTTTGTCTATAGTTATACTAATATTTGTCTCTAAACTTACCTATCTCTGTAACTACCACATAAATTACACGTAATTTTGAAGAACTCATGGCTTTTCACCCGAAAGTAACCATAAATAACTTTGTTTATTACAGCTAGGGCGACCAAGAGCGAAACCGTATACTCGTGTGGCTGTATCGAGTCAACGACTTAGGCTCGCTTGCAAAGACCAGGGTTAGCGTTAAAAACGCAAGGGTTAAGAGATAACCCGGGTTGATTAGATAAGTTGTCTTGCACCATCGAGGGTAAACAGTTTAGCTCGAGTTAAATTGCTAAATATTTAACCCTTCAAGATGACAGGGTTAAGTCACTAACCTGGGTATTGTTCAAATTTTTAGGCTTCTTTGAAGTAATAACAGATGTCCAGTTGTAAACATAGTTTGGTTCGAATATTGTTAAAATTAAATAATCCAGAGCAATTTTTTGTGGGTACAAGACATTTCCCGAGTTAAAAAAATAAGCATTTAACTCGAGTTAGTAGACGTCAAAGTTATCATTTTAATCCTGTGTTTCGTGCAAGGAGGCCTTAATGGATTTAAAAAAAGACAAATCGGTTGATTTATGTGAAATATAGAGTAAATTTAATTAGCTTCCATGCTGGACTGGGAGCGAAAGAAAAACATAGAATGTGCCAGCTGCTTCTCTTCCCGGGCATACTGTAAAAGTCAGTTAAGGGACAGAGGTTTTGTTAGCGTTTTTACGGACGATAGGCTGACCCCTTGTCACTGTACTAGTCTCTATACATCATTATAATACCTCCAAATTCTTCAAACGTGACATCAGATGCTTTTATAACCTCTGGTATTCTGCCTTCCCCATAAGGGATACAGGGGTGAAGTTATGTATGTATGTAATTTAAAAGGCATTAAATACTTGTACAAAATAAATCCAAGAATAAAGTCATAATAAATTACTCTCTTATGTTTTGACATCTCATTATTATTAATTTAAAACTTGTAACGTGGTTTTAGCTTGTTAAGTCTGAAAAGTTGAGTTCAAATGATAAATATAATTTTACCCGAATAAGTAATGATTGATTTAAAATTAAGTCGTGTTTTTATGTCTATCTTATACTAGCTGTTTAATTTGATTTTAGCTTTTAAGTTTCTGATTCACATTATTATGTTAAAAGTAAATAGTTTCATCACTGAAAAGGCTCAGAACAACTGCGTAATTCAACTTTACACTATGTTGCTATTATCAAATGTGACTGCGTTCAGCTCATGTACGTAAATTGAACAGTTTGAAACAATATACAAGTGGCGAACTTTCATACTTTTCTGTAAATTGTACCTGTTCGTGGCTTTGTAAATTGTTATTTTTTAATTCTGCTTTTGAAGTTTAGCAATTCATTTTGCTAAAATCATTTTTGCCGAAAACATTTATCAAAAAATTCTGGAATTAATATACAAAAAATTGAGGCTTTTCAAGATTTTTCCTATTCTGAACACAAGAGAAGCGGCATACGAATACTTTATCTTTCTCGAACTTACCAAAGCCGTATTAAGTATATTATTGTATATAGTTGATACGGCTTTGGTACCTAAGTTGTATATAGTGTATATAGTTATGTTTACTGAAATTGTGCTTTTCTTAGAAAAATAATAAACACCTTCTTGTCTTTTAAAATTATTGGAAGACTTGACAGAATAGTTTATATACGGATGACTGGTGGGTCACTTTTGAAATTCGAGGACGTGATAGTTTGAAGAGAAAAAGTATACTAAAAAGTAAATATTAATTGAATACTGAGTAAACTTAACTGAAAGTTAAAGAATTGATTACGCAACGCATGGTTGCAGGGATCTGCGTGCCAGATCACGTGACGCGATTGATTCAGGCGTAAGTAAAGTAAATAGTTACATAACTTTATTTATATATAGGGAAATCGAGTGAAAAATTAAGTACCTGCTTTTATCATGTAATTATGACCAGAATCGAGTACAGAGTGATCTCCTTCAGTATCTTAAATTGGTCACCAGTCACCCTGTATATTCAAATACAAGGAACTTATTAAATTAAGAAACTGTAAACTCAACAAAATTATAAATATTTTGAATAAAATTTTCAAAAAGTCAGGTACCTATGTATGTACTTAAAAGTCTTTGCCCTGAATGGTAGTTCAATTTGTACTCCGCCCGAGTTCGCGTTTGCATGGAGCACTGTAGTCACCTTTGAGAAAGTTTTGCCGACATCGTCGAGAGTTAGACTTCGTTGTCCAAACTATTCGTATATTCATAAACGAATTTAAATATTTTCTAAACGATGGTATTCCAAAATGCGAGGGCGCTTTTTAAAAAGATTTGAATCCTTTTTTACTAAAAAACTAGAAGATCTAAACGAGGGTTCAAGATTCAAATGTAGGAGTCAATCTTTTCTGAGTAAATAGGTATAACTAATAAAAGTATTTTTCTTTTGTGGGCCACAATCTAAGACGGTAAGAATGGTAAGAGATGATACTGGCGAATATGAGCACTAGTGTTGTCATATACGCCTTGTTTATATCATCATCATCATCACCATCACAACTCTTTGTAATGAGCCCACTGCAGGACATGAGTCTCTCCCCTGGGTAAAGAGGAGGTATAGGCCAAAATGCACCACGCTGGCCCAGTGCTGGGTGGTGGATGCCAGAATTTTCAGGGCGCCAAGATGGCTTCTGACAAACCCTAACGACTACTGTAAGAAATTACAAATACAGCACCCTTTGAAGCACGCACGGAAGCTGTCGTGAGATATGAATGGTCGGCGGTCACCCATCCAAGTACCGACCCCGCCGAACGTTGCTTAACCTGTGATATCGTATGATACACACAGTAACCACGGCGCCACGACGACTTCGATATAACGACTTGTTTATATATGTTAGAAAAAAAACAGAGCAGTTGTTTTAAACCTCTACCAAATCTCAATGTTCAAATTCGCCCTGGCTCCAGGTATCTATAGTGTTTATAGTAATTTTATATATATTTGATTGAGTTGGTTACGACTTTCTGTATTAATCGGACAATTTGCTATCCAAAACAGACATTTTAAACGTATTTTACCGAAACTCTTCAAATTTGCCGACATTTTGTTAAAACAATGTCACTGTTAACACAAAACTGTCATTTGGATTGAACTACTATTTCTGTGCATCGATTATAGGTCTTTCACTATATGATTTCACACCAACATTATGTAAAAAAAAAACAATATTTCCTTATGGTCAGTATTTTCAATTTGTTTAACAATGTTAAATATTTATTTTAGCAATTATGTACACTAAAGTTTGATATCTTTCCCTCTTCTGTCAAATATAATACCGATACAGTCTGGTCCACTGATTTAATCAGACGACTTTCGTTATTTAGTGCATCACTTCATCAATCAATCATTGCTCAATTCGAAATCCACCCAAATAAACACAAGGTTTTTCGAATAATTCTGTTATTCCAATTACCAATTGTGAAGTTCTAAGTGCAAATGCATTTCAAAAAGGTAGTAGTCTTCATTATTATATAAATATTGCTATCACACATATTGTATTCAATTATTTCAGTTTTTTGGAATTATGGAATTCTGAGGGTGATTTTAGGATTTAGCGAATTCTCCATTTCTAAAACGATACGTAAAATAAAATTAGCGGTAATTTAGAATACAAAAAGTATATTTTCACTGTTCCTGCCATTAGGGCAGACAATTTATGAAACAATGGCAAAGCCCTTTAAACTACAACTTATGTTTGAAATTAAAAAAAATCGAAAATTATAAACCGCTTATTCTTAAAACATAAATAAAATAGGTTTTTGAAGGTAAGCTTTCATTATAAAATTGTAATTTTGTCATTTTGTCATAAAACTGATCTGTTAAAAATGTACGAAAACATTAAACAATAACAAATGATAAAGACTAAGGTTTTTAAATAATTTTGAATTTCAATAATCAATTAGTATAAAAATATTAAAACTAATCCTCCATGCAGCCAACTGACTGCATTCACTGCTTAAACTTCGGTTAGTAAGTAAGTACTTCAAAGTTTTTTAATCGTCCGACCAACTAAACTTATAAGTTAATCCCTCGTCCGCCTGATTGATAAAATATACCCGCAGCCGCATAGTTCAGCAATAAGCCGGTGAATAAGAGAAAACTTTTTAATTCTATCCTCCTGATTTTTTTTCAGATCGCTCTCACCGAAGCATTTTTATATATGGTTAAGTTTCTGAGCATTTATTTTTGGTAGGTAATGAAGTTTTTTTTGATTTTAGGTTGAGATGAGGATAAGGATCAAAAGCGAGTACTTGAAGTTATTAAGACGATCGATTATTTATAACTTCATCATGTACATATTTTTATTGAGGTTAATTATCCCTATACATTGTTTTTTATTTGAAGACTTATGCCTTTCAATAGCTTAGCACTGCACTGTCATCTCTGCGTTTACTTACATAAATAACTAAGTAAATCAAAAACGTCTCTTTCAAATAAGAAATTCACTTAAAATTTTATGATGGGCAGCGAAATTTCAAAGAAAACTTTAATCATTAAATTAGTGAACGTTCCTTCGGGCGACAGGTTGAAATTCAAAACAATTTGATAGTCTTGGCAGGTAATGCCTTGTGGAGAGATGTTTGGATATACTGTTTAAGGAGAAAATCTTATTTAGGTTGCTTGGATAAAATAAGTAAAATTGAGTTTAACTCGTACTAAAATACAATTTTAAATTTGTTCAAATAGTCAAAGAAACAAAGAAATAAACATAATATTACAAGAAACAGCGTAATCAAAACTTAAAACTAGATTAAATACTTATAGCGAAGTTTATAAGTTGTTCAATTTAATTATTGCCTTTTACATTTCAAATATTTCAATCAAGTATTGCCATCCTAATCTTAAAACAGTGCCCATTTGCTAAATGGGGGTGAAGAGTGACAATTCAGTAACTTCTATTCCCAATCTATATAATCCTAATCCCGGGCTGCAACTGAAAGCAAACCCATCCCACTGTCGTACCTGTCTATTTAGAACACAGAAAAGCTATTTCTCCGACTAAATAAGCAGATGGGGCACGCTGCGTATGACTACCCTTTATATTTACTTACGTGCTATCCCCTAGCTTACCAAAGTAGACACTGGAATTTTTTGCAAACCTTTTATTTATTAGAACTAGTATAAATGTCAAAGACGTTGTTCTGGTTATCACTGTTGTCAATCGAACAGTTGTTGGTGGTTTTAACGTTCCTGTTTAATTAATCCATGTCGAAACATTATTATCGGGGTGACCATGATGATATTTTTTCAATTTGCCGCACTTTTGCAGTCTGCTTTCATTAGACAGATTCTATTTGTACACTTAATATAGCGACACTAAGCGACAAAATTAATTAGAAGTAACTCAATATCGTAAAATTTAATAGGTATTTACGAAATCAAATTGGGTATAAACGGTACAGCCAAGAATTTCTCGTTAGGATTAGTTTCAATTTGGCTATAAATAAGACAAGACCACAACCAAGACTGACAATTTAATTAACTGTTGAAATTGAGCCGCACAAAGTGATTATTTATAGTGTTAGTTTAAATATTTCTATTTAGCACTGGAACAGCTTAATTTCGCTGAACCTCATCTACTAGACTTAATATTCGAATCATGCGCAACGGTGCCCGTTTTGATGATGATCATTTCTTTTTTTACTGGATAGCCTGTATTTGATTTATACCAGTCTATTAAAATATCTCATTTTATTGAATCTAGGTGATGCCCGCGCGACCCTTCTCGCGTCTTGAGCTTTGATGAGTGGGATATTTGCTTTAAACGTAATGCCACGAATAAAATAGTTGCATGCGCAATTTAAAATACGAGTACTAACAACTTCATCTAGTACTAACGTGCGAAATCAAGATCTTTTGTAAAATAAATCCATCTCGTAAGAATAATTATGTTTTTCGGGATTAATAATAGTTTTTGTGCCATTTCAGACTGTTCACTATCAGTACACCAAATTTCATACAGATCCGTTGCGCCATTCCGTGATCAAGGAACAAACTTTCGCATTTATAATATTAACATGATAAGATGCATCCATCCAAACTTAAAAAAATTGTTTTCATGTGATTAAGTGGCACGCGGTGAATCTTTCATATTTATAATTTCATACAGATGCTATAAAAACCTACTGTTTGGTAACAACCTCACCATAAAGTTACGCGAAAGGGAGAGCTCCGAATTAGTTGCAGCCCCAGTCCCCACTGCTGGTACGTGCAAGTTTTTTAATTAAGCCATCAGGTAGGCTGGCGGCACATGCGTCACCTACATGAACATTGAATTAATATTTTATTTGGTCTGCCGTCTGAGCCAGCAAGGAACATGTCACATTTACATTGACACGTGACAGATAAAATAATGTATGTTTTGAATTGTATTTTATTATAACTACAAGGTTTCTTTTTCAGAGCTTCCTTACATACATATCTTAAATTAAATTTAAGACCTTGTTTGCTAAATAAAGCAATTTTTTTGGTTTTTATACGTTTTTCAATGATAGAGAGTCGAATGGATTTTTTGGGTTCTTTCGTTCATTCTTTGGCAAAAAATATTATTTTTTAGTAAGGAACAAAACCTCAAAGTAATGGGATATCATAAAGAACACTTTGTATAAAGACTGCCAATGCCTGCTCAGTTGTTAATTGTACGCCAAGGCATAAAACTAAAAAGCGGGAAATAAAAAAGTAATTACGAAATCTAAAAACCCAACTGCGGAATACAGTAAGTTCCAACTTAAAAATGCGAAACAAGCACAAGACTATAAGAGCTTTAAAGTTGTATTTTTAATCAAAAATAGTAGCAGCAGGCTCCAAGTACAAATATAAAACTGTTATAAACTCACAGACATGTTAGTTTAAGTAAGCATTATATAAGCAAAGATTCACAAAATATATACTTTAATACTTTATTAGCTTGTCCCCGCCTGTTGCTACTATTTTTTATTACAAATACAATTTTAAAGCTCTTCTAGTCTTAAGTGCTTGTTTCGCGTTTTTTAGTTGGCACTTTCTGTATTCCACATTCGGATTTTTAGTTTTCGTAATTACTTTTTATTTATTGGTACTTAATCGATATTAAACTTAGCTCTAAAGCAAACAACCACTTTAACCTTAACGGCCTTGAAATCGTCTGCGAAACTCGCAATGGCATCATTAATCGCAGCACGGCAATAATCCCTACAATATATTGAGATCATTGAGACTACCAAACCACCACTAACCGGCGATCCTTCGGGATGAGTTATCGAATCGCCTCAAATTCTCAAACAGGTCGAACCCACGGGAACTAACTGCCACAGTGGGAGGGTTGCTCTGCGACTACTGCGATCTAATGAGATTGGAATTTGTATCGGGTTGTGTTGAATAAGGTGATTAATCATCAATATATATAAAACTGTTCCGTTACTGACTGAGTGACTGAGTGACTGAGGTACTGAGTGACTGAGTGACAGACAGACAACGTACAGCCGTAACTACTGGGCGTAGAGAGCTGAAATTTGGAACATACATTCTTTAGGGGATGTAGGGGTGCACTAAGGAAGGAATTGCCGAAATTCCCACGGGAACGGGAAATATAGGACGTTTTAGTTTGTATGAAAAATCTTATTCCTTGAGTGCACCGATGTGAAACTTGGTGTAAAGGTTTTACAATGTGTGTCTGGTTGTGTTATGAAAGGAATTCCCACGGGAACGGGAAATATATGATGTTTTAGTTTGTATGAAAAAATCCCATCCCTTGAGTGCACGGATGTGATACTTGATATAAAGGTTCCTCAACAAGTGTGTGTTTGTATTATGGAAGGAATTCTCGAAATTCCCACGGGAAGGGGTTGGACTTTTTAGTTTGTATGAAAAATCTTATTCCTTCAGTGCACGGATATGATACTTAGCATAAAGGTTCTCCAAGAAATGACTGGTTGTGTTATGAAAGCAATTCCCGAAATTCCCACGGGAACGGGAAATATATGATGTTTTAGTTTGTATGAAAAAATCTTATTCCTTGAGTGCGCGGATGTGATACTTGGTATAAAGGTTCCTCAATAAGTGTCTGTTTGTATTATGTAAGGAATTCCCGAAATTCCCACGGGAAGGGGTTGGACTTTTTAGTTTGTATGAAAAATCTTATTCCTTGAGTGCATGGTTATGATGCTTGGCATGAAGGTTCTTCAAAGACTGGTTGTGTTAAATATAAACAATATTTATGCGCGTACGAAGTTGCGGGCAAAAGCTAGTGACATACGAGTATATATGCGTTAATTGCTATACTATTTTTTACTGATTTATATTTGACGAGTTTTAATTTCGTTTATTTGATTTATAAGAACTAGTTTTATTTAGATAGTTTCGATTTGCGTTGTTAATTTTGTTTGGTGGTTTTAAAATGAAGATAAATTGTAATATGATATAATATGATACAATTAAAAAGGTTTCAGTGGCCGTAAGAATTGGCAATTTTGACTTTAAAAACGCACTAAAGGTGGACAGAAGAAATATGTCAAAAAGGCTTTTTACATAATTTAGTCGAAACACATTGGGCTAAGTTGCCACAATAAAGATATTTTATTATTATTTTTTATTTAAAACATTAAGTGTACTCGGTGCTAGGTACGCACCGGCATAAAAGTACACATATTTTATTATTATTATTATTACAACTTCTCATAGAAACAAGACATCGTAATACGAAGAAATAAAAAATATATAATAGTACTAGCTTTATCCCGCAACTTCGTATGCGCTTAACTAAGGGTAGTTGGAAATGTCAGAAACTATACAACCAGACACCCACTGAAAGAAACTTTATACCAAGTATCACACCCATGCACTCAAGGAATAAGTTTTTTTCATAAAAACTAAAAATCATATATTTCCCGTGCCCGTGGAAATATTGGGAATTGTTTTCGTAGCACAACCAGTCACTCTTTGAAGAACCTTCATGCCAAGTATCACATCCGTACACTCAAGGAATAAGATTTTTCATACAAACTAAAAAGTCTAACCTCTTCCCATGGGAATTTCGGGAATTCCTTCCATAATACAAACAGACACTTATTGAGGAACCTAAATATCAAGTATCACATCCGTGCACTTAAGGGATGGGAATTTTTCATACAAACTAAAACATCCTATATTTCTCGTTCCCGTGGGAATTTCGGGAATTCCTTTTTATAAGACAACCAGACACACATTGAAAAACCTTCACACCAAGTTTCACATCGGTGCACTCAAGGAATAAGATTTTTCTTACAAACTAAAAAGTCCTTTATTTCCCGTTCCCGTGGGAATTTCGGGAATTCCTTCCTTAGTGCACCCCTACATCCCCTAAAGAATGTATGTTCCAAATTTCAGCTCTCTAGGCCCAGTAGTTACGGCTGTACGTTGTCTGTCAGTCACTCAGTCACTCAGTACCTCAGTACCTCAGTCACTCAGTCAGTAACGGAACAGTTTTATATATATTGATGATAACAGTCACAACTAAAATATAACCCAACGGCAACGATAATAGCATCTCAAAATTCAGCGCTTAACAATTTTAACAGCAATAAAATTGAGTATACAACCTCGTTCTAAATTGAAAAGTGCAACTACGTGAACTCGATTCGTTCTCGCTGGCTACTCGCGACGTGACCTATTACCGACGCGCGTGATATGCGCACCAATACGGGGACTTCGCGTCATCACGAACTAGACTCGTTTAACTTGCACCCTGGTTAATTAGAAATATTGCCTTGTGTATACTGGGTATAGTGATAACAAATGATGGCGGTTACTAAGAGCTGCAGTTTAGTTAGAAATAGTAGCTGTGTTGTTCTTTTTGTACATACATACATAACGTCACGCCTGTATCCCTTATGGGGTAGGCAGAACACCAGAGGTTATAAGACCATCTGATGTCACGTTTGACGAACTCGGAGATATTATAAAGATGGAGACAGACTATTGTAGTGACAGGGGGTCAGCCTATCGCCCGAAAAAACGCCTTTAAAACCTCCGTCCCTTAACTGACTTTTACAGTATGCCCGGGAAGAGAAGCAGCTGGCACATTCTATGATTTTCTTTCGCTCCCAGTCTAGCATGAGCTTTTTGTATTCATGTTTTTTTTTTATTTAGAATTAAGATTATTAATTTTGCATGTAAAACTATTTTAGAAATGTATAACTTGTTTGTTTATACGAGTTTAATTTGGAAAATGTTTGTTTACAAAAATCCATAATCACTGACAAAGGACCGTAAGTAAGTTATACCATCAGTTCTCGCCAATGAGTCGTGAACTACTTGTGGCTTTACTGTCGAGTTGAATGTCCCGAACACGTACTTAATTACGACAAAACGCTTCAGTCCGTTGTGTACTAATTTGCAGACTGTCTAGAGTACTTAGACCGAATGATAAAATTAAGCTGCCCAGGTGTTTGAGCTATAAAAGTTTTTGACATGTTATGAATAAGGCTCTTCATATACTTTTTGCTGTAAGCAAAGAAGACCTTTGTTAATTGAATAAGCCCAAAACTAGAGCTGCATACCGTGTTGAAATGAAAACTAAAGCACCTTATAGAAAAAAATGTTCCCACAGTTTTAATTTGACCTTTATTATTGGAAAGATAAAATAACTTTTGAAAGCGACATTTTATTTTTAATTAAATTACCAATCTAACAGGTGGAGTCTACTCGTATCATGTTCTGCTACCTTAAACTTTTATATCTGTGTGTTATTATGCTTTCGCAATGAATTTAGTGGGTATCCTATTTTATACACCCAGCTCAGGACCAAGTAAAAAAAACTCTACCAGGCCTTTGCCTAGCACATAAAAGTCAGGAAGCCACGCAAGTTCGAGAAGGAACCATCTCCTTTAAGCAGTCTTTGGAGACAATATTATTTTTTGGACGATGATATTTGGGAATAAACGTCAAATGAATGGTGCTTGCTAGCAAGGTGGATCCTGAATAGTTCGTCACGTCAGTGGTCCTTTGTGACACGCTTATATTGTTAATAGTGCCAAAATGATTACCTGGAACCCAGAGCCAACAGGACGACTCTTCAATGTGTGCTAGAGCACTAAATTAACGTTGCGACACTGTATGACGACCGGCTGGGGTAGAGGTAACATATATTGCCTTCTATGCCAGAGGACGAATCTCGGCGGCGGCGGATATTTGTGTGATGAACACAGATATTAGTCGTCAAGTCATGGATGTTTATTTAAGTTTATTCTAATAAAAATATGTATTTATTCAATATGTATGTTTATATATTTCTTAAGTATATTAGTTATCTAGTATCCATAACACAAGTTCCTTAAGAAACTTAATTTGGGCTAGATAATGTTGTGTGTCAGAAATATTTATTTATTATTAATATCATGACTGCGACACAATTAACAACATATTACGATGATTTGTAGTTTTTGCTTGCTCATTACAATATCATAATAGTATAGATAAACCTTTATAATTTCGTGAAGTTTCTAGAAACTGCCTTTAATTGTTATGATAAATAACATTTTTTTTTATTTCTTGCCTTAAATTAGAATTTCCTGTTATTTTTATTAATTTTCCCATTACAAGATTTAAAAATAACTACAAATGATGTATACTTAGAATAACAGGTAGGAAAAATTGCAAGAGAAATCTTGCAAATATTTTATTGAAATTTTCCTTTTAATACAGCCAATAAGAACAGTTATTACTCTTGCCGGGTGTAAAGTTTGGCAGCCGCAGCGGTCAGATTTCAAACATGCCCCTATAAATTATAATAAACTGGTGTAATTAATTTCAGTTTGCTTTACCCTTGTTATTTTGTCCGTAAACAAAGCGTAATGTACTTTGAAACTCATCAATATCGGTAAATAAATCTTTTGTAGCATACTTAGTTCGTTTAAAATTTTAGAAGCAAGAAAAGGAAGGAAAAAGACTTGTATTAATTCGAAATGTTTAAATAAAATAATCGTGTGCTTATGATATTTATTATATATTATTGTTATAGTTCAGACATATTACCTAGGAGTTTCATAAAATACTGGATTATACAGATTGCCAGTTACATATACATATCTACTGGGAGTAGAATATGTATTATACATGTATATATGTATGGTAAGTATTACAGTTCTTAAATATAAATTATACATTATAATTACTCATTTAAGAAATCGTTTACACTATAGTATTGTTTTTTTTAACAAAAAATGATATAATGTTTTTTTAAATTTCACCATTGGTAGGTTTTTTAAAGAATTCGGTAATTTATTAAATATGCGAATTGCCATACAAAACACATTCCTTCTAAATAGCTCAAGCCTTTGCATTGGCGCATACAATTTGTTTTTATGTCTGCCTCTGCCGTATAGCATTTGTTCATTGCTCTTAAAATGTTGTGAGCTCATTTTAACAAAATTACAAATTTCAAAAATATTCAAGGATGGCAGTGGCAGTATTTTAAGTTTTTTGAACATTGGTTTGCAACTATCAATGTAGCCTGCCCCACATATGGAGCGAATGCATTTTTTTGAGCTCTAAATATATCAATGACATTAACAGAATTACCCCACAATGCCGTATCTTAGCAGAGAGGAAACATAGCCATGATAAGATAACAATGAAGTCTTAGTCCCCGAAACTTCTCTGATGCGTCTCAAAACATAAACATATTTATCTATCTTGCTTCTCAAATTCTTTAAGTGTGATTTCCAATTACACCATTTGTCAATTGTGATGCCTAAGAAATTAGTAGACAGTTGAAATTTTTGAATATACATTCCTTAGGAGGTGTAGGGGTGCAATAAGGAAGGAATTCCCGAAATGTCCCACGGGAACAAGAAATTCTTAAAGAATAAAGTTCAGGCATTCAGTTTTATTTCTGTTGACACATACGAAATTCAGTAATTTTTTTTTAAAATAATTAGTTGTTAAGAGCCCTTCGCTCGCTAAGCTTGTCATTGGGTTTGGCAAAACTATCTTGCTGCGAGTATTTCACACACAGGTTGACATGTTTGGTGAGACGCACGAGATATTCTTACAGATATCGATACTAAAAATGCTTTTGGGATTTGTGTTCGTATGACAAAATTACCTTATTTATATCCCAAAAAAATACTTAAAAGTAAGTGATAAATAAACTAGGTCGATGGATCATTTAATTTTAATGTGTTCTTGTACAAATACGAATTATTTACGCCAAAAATTGCGTAAAAATTGGGGTCGAACTATGAATTTTTCAGTGATCATAATCTTATAATGTTTTCTATAACCATTATGTTGACTTGTAACAAATTTAAACATCGACAAGATCAAATTATATTAAACTTATTTTTTGGAGTTTAATTGTAAATACTGACGCCATGAGGCTCAGAGAAAAGAGAAATTGTATGAAAAATCTTAGTCCTTAATTGTACCGATGTTGCATTATGGAAGGTATTTCTGACATTCCCACAGAATTTTGAGTTAGGCGTGTACGAAATTGAGGGTAAATAAATGCCAGTATTGTTATCAGCGGTCACAGGTAATGAAAATGAAAGGCTGTTTCTTCAATAGTTCTGCCCTTCATTCCACTTTGTGAATGTATAATTCGATGTTTCTGTCAATAAATCTATATTTATCATTAGAATTCAAAAGTCGTAATTTGGTTTCAGGGAGAAACGGAATGTAAAACCTAAATACGTTGTGATGAGTTGTGAGACAGGTATGTTCAA
This sequence comes from Stenoptilia bipunctidactyla, assembly GCA_944452665.1. Classification (NCBI taxonomy): domain Eukaryota; kingdom Metazoa; phylum Arthropoda; class Insecta; order Lepidoptera; family Pterophoridae; genus Stenoptilia; species Stenoptilia bipunctidactyla. Next base: position 963,570 of record OX101728.1, on the reverse strand, counting down.
TTACTGACACTAATGACCACTTTATTGAAAGCTTAATAGTATCTTCTGGACTGCCATGGAGTAGATATTTTTATTTTAGCTAAAATACATCAATTTTATTTATCATCTTTATAATAAGACAAAAAAAATCTACTGCAAGTAGAAAATCAAATTGTTGGTTTGTTACATGAGGAAGACAAATTGTATGCCTGTTAAGCTTCAACAAGTGATTCTCGTTAACCTCAGATAAAATCTAAATAACTAGGTAGTTCAAATTTATTAAATCAGGAGTTACTTTGTGGAAATCTATGACAACTACTGTAACTAAGTTACCTTGCTAATTCCGCGACTCGTACTTGCACTAGTGATGCAGGATTTACGTGCGTTAGTTCACCGCCCTCCCTCCCTCAAGCAAGAAGCAAGCAATGCAATGAACACACACTTGGAACGCTGTAACCCACACCACAAGCTAACACCGACACGTGTTTCACTTCAACCAGAAGCATTCTCAGGGGGCAACGAGTTCGGTGGTGGTCTCTTCTTGCTTGGGGCGGGAGGGCGGTGAACCAAGGCATGAAAATCCTGCATCACTAGTGCAAGTACGAGTTGCGGAATTAGTACGGTAACTTAGTTATAGGTAGTAGGTAGTTTAATCTCAAGATTCCCATTGTTTATTTATTTATTTATTTATTCATAAGGTACACCAACAGCATAACATATAATAAAATTTACAAGGAAAATTGTTCCGGTACTTTTCTTATATGTATACCTATTATAGGCGTACATTGTTGAATCCTTTCATGAAAACTAAGAAGTATATCTCTTGTTACATACGGAAGTGTCTCGAGAAAGTGTGTGTTAACAGTATATAGTGATATTAGCGCAGACTTAAGAAACGATATCCGATACCTACCTAGAAACGATATCGGAATTTTCATTTCAAGTGTACTAGTAGTCTATTTAGTGACTTGAGAAGGTAAAATAATAAAATCCTTGATGCGATTTCTAATATAATTAATTGCACTATATTATGTCAAAAATCTGCCAGGTCAGCTATGAACATTACTCTTTAAAATATGATAATACGCGGTAAATTCTATTATGAACTGTTAACTTAATAAACTTTTAAACTTTAATTTATCCAAGGTAAATTTACTTATAAAAACATGCAAAATGAATAACTTAAACTGATCTATCACAATCGAGTATTGCATTCGATTGTCGCGCAATACTCGCTACGTGTTCGCATATAGCCATCACGTGACCTGCATGAATCGAGTTCCCGTAGTAAAACTCGCACTGTTTTATTATCGCCTGAATCGCTCTATTTAGAATAAAGAATGATGCTGCTTTGTTTTATTTTACTCGTGCATCTCTCACTTTGTAATGTACCTAGCGTAGAAAAGATTGTTCACTTTAAATAAAGTAAATAAGATGTCTGACTTAACAGCATAGCTACTTAATCAGGATATTTTTTTTTCTTTTTAGATCCTTTTTGGATCTCATGAGGTTATTTAAAACTGTGAAATAAGTCACAAACTTCCAAGCATTCACATATTTTGTAATGGCTTACCCTATAACTTTTATTTGAATTTTAAATTATCCAGAAAAAAAATAAAACAGTGTACAAAGCTACAGCTTATTTCTAATGAAATTTCTTCCAGAAGACCTTTGGAAAGTTTGGTTAAAATGCAGTAGTAAAATCTACTTAATTACTTTAATAATTTTTTATTAATATTTAATACCTACATATGCTGGGTGTCCCGTAAGTAATGGATCAACGGAATACGATACTTTATTACCTTGTCATTTATTTTAGCCACTTTGATTTTATTTTATTATTAAAAAATATCTGTTTTAATATAAAAGGTGCCCTACAACCACAGCTACCCTTTGAACATATCTCTATATACTATATTAGATAAATACATAAGTTATTCAGCGGAGACTATTTTCATGTTTCGTACTTTCTAGAACGTGTTTTTAGTATTCGGGTTTTACTTTTTAAACTGTTTTTTTTTACTTATTTTAGAGATATAGTATTTACATATTTGAAATGTGCTAGTGAAGTTCTTTTATTTGATAAACCAAACAAAACAGTCAAGATTTTTTTTTTAGTTCGTTACTATAATTATTATTTCACTTATTTTGGTGTAATAATGTTTACATATTTGAGCCGTGCTAAGAAAGCTCTTTCATTTGATACCCCATACGATACCGTAAATATTTTTTTTTATTTCTTCACTTTAAGTCTTCTAGAGGGCGCTGTAGTCAATTTTACTTATGTAGCTTATACCCAGCGGACAGTAAGAGTAAGAGGCTTCCAACGACACCTCATTTATCCAATAATGATTACTAGTTTAGTAGTTCTGAGGGAATACATTAACATACATACCTTCATACGTACATACAGGTCAAAATCATAGCCCTCATCACGTTTTGTGAGTTTTGTTTAGTTTGCGGCTTTTCCTCACAATGTTATTGTCGAAGGTGAATAGTTTAAAATTCTTATGGAGTCCTACATCAGGTGTGATTACTGATTTAAACTAGTTTTTAACCAATTGTCAATTTTTGTTTCTTCTTCTTCTTCTTGCGAGTAGACACAAATTCAAATTTTGTTCGTCCAAAATTTCGCCACCTCTACAGCACCATCGCTAGCCTCCATCAAGTCCTGGAGTGTGCAGCTATGTGGACATGCTGGGCAGGTGAGTAGGTGCGTCATTGTTTGCGGGGAATGCCCGCATTCACACTTATCGTCTGAGCTCTCAGAGAAACCCCACTTGCAGCGATTGTCTTTGCTGAGACCTACCTGGGTTCGGAGCCGGTTTAAGGTTTTCCATGTCGGCCATGCAAGATCGTGTCCAGGCGGAAGGTTCTCCAAGAGTGGAACAAAAGGTGTTATTGAGTTCCCAAGTTTTTTCTGCCACAGTTCACAACGCACTTTAGAGACTTAATTTTTGTTTCTGAATTATATTGATATAATCAATAGTTATTTGTGTTAAGATTAACCCTTCGTGTGCGAGTCTGGCTCTCGCCTGGCCAGTATTGACTATTCTGAGATCTTAGCAGACCTAAATTTGAAATTCACCAACTTATATTTTCATTTCATTGAACTTATTAAAATTTGACAAGAGCGATTTCTGAAGATTTTTCTTCGATGCGTCAAAAATAGAAACGTTAGATTTTTCAAATGAATATTCATTCGTGCCTTCACTGATTATGATGCTCGTAGTTTGTAAGGTAACCTTTAACTTTGTAATGTGATCAACTAGAATATCATCCAAGATTTCGTTTTATAACAAATGATCTTATTTTTTTACAAATAAAATTTAATTTCTATCTGGGTATTAGTTTTTAATTATTATTATACGTAAATTTAAATAATGTTGGTCTAAAATACTAATATAATCTTAAAGTTGAAGCTGCAACTGTTTTGTTTTTCTTATCTTGTAGTTTTTATAATAAAAAATTGAGTTCACTAATGGTAAAAAAAAAACTATATAAAAAGTAAGAAATAACAAGAAAGGCTATTTTTAGTTGATGTTTATAATTACATATTATTTATATTACCTAATCAATAAAATAAAAATGCGTCTCTCAGGCCAAGTGGTTAGCATTCCAGAAACTTAACACCCGCAACTACAGCTGTACTTGGGAGTACTGAAGAACTAGATAATGAATTTGTATGCTTTCCCAAAAATGCGTTTAATGCATCTCTGTTATTTTTATTTAATACAGAACAAAATATTTAATCTTATTTCAATGTTGATGATTATTAAATTCATCGTCATACTTGATTTCCATTCAAAAAATATTTATGATACAATACGAAAAGGTCATTTCAATGTATGTTTATATGTTTTATCGATTTTTGAAAGAGTTAAGATCTGAAATAAATCAGATTTGAAAAAATATTTTAAAATCACACTAAGTAACTCCTAAGATATTAAATACTCGTAAGATCAAAACATTACTGTTTAAACAGTTGTGCAAATCTGCTCATTTATAATAAAAGGTCTCGAGCCTAATTAGAATACCTTTTTAGTATCATTTCTTTTTACAGGTCTTCTCAAGAGTCACCAACTAAAATACCTTAAATTCAAGAATAACAACTATGTTAAACAAATGACACAAACACTGATATATAACTTTATATGAAACACTGATATATAACTTTCATTAATCATGCTGAAAATTTTCTCCTCATCTTATTGATTTACTTGACTTCAGGAATCTATTAAGAAGCGTGCAATTTGTTTCGAAAACTGGCTGACACTTTACGCCCACGCGGTATTTCATTTGACTCCGATGATCCTTCCCCTACATAGATTGACAAATGATTCAAGCAGGGTTCTTTGGTCAAGTGAATCATTAGGTCAAATTACTTTTCACACACTCAACCCACAAACGTATAAGATTAATGAAGTAATTTCAACCTAAACGATAACCAAAACCTGCTGAGTTTACTTTTGGGTCTTCTCATTGCACAAAATGTGTCTTTTTCCTTTTCATTATTCATTTTATACATAAAATCCTCATTTAACTGGATGAATCTGATGGCTTCCTACTTTGTAAGGAATCCTGATTTCAAAGCTCGGGAACTTTCATTTTGCAATAATATCAATTCCCACAATCCCACGCGCTTCAAGTCGTTTTCCCATAATTTTAAATCCGCATTCATTAGCGACAAAGCCCGCTGGTTCAAATCGACGCCGGCTCTCAATCAAATCGGAGCCCGACTTGCTGTAATAAGGCCATGACGTGCCTCGAATTATCAAAGAGGATAAGTCGGTAATCCAATCAGCATGGACTCGTTAGAGGTTGCACCTCACACTGCTGCGATAACGAGCTCTGGCTTAAAAAACTTAACTTTGAAGTTAGCATAGGAATTCCGATAAGGAAGCTTGATTTGTTAGGTTCTTTATTTGAGCTTAGATTTTTAATTCTGCAGTTTCATGCTTTTTTTTTTTTTTTATATAGAGTATTATTATTTTGGGCAACGTGATGCTGAAAAATCAGCGTGGATTGATAAATGAGGCATTATATATACATAATCCCCGGGCACTATGATAATTCTCAATATCAAAAAGAATACTGATCACCTTCCATACATTCAAAAACCTGTCACACAAATTATTTTATTGACCCCATCTTGAATTTATTCGTGCTTCAAACAAGTGTTCATTGTATTAAATTACTAGATCTAATATAAATATCTTTAAATTCGATTCAGAAATAGAATTATTTCATAAAGTAAATCCTACATAACCTCTACCTGTCAATGTTAGACCTCAATTCAGACTCAAACTTATAAAAATATCAATTGTGTTTGTTTTGCAGCCAAAAAGTTTCAAATATCAGGATATTAGCTTAATACTAGCGTAATAAGAAGTGGCCTACTGCAATGTAAAATAATTTACATATAAACAAGGCACACGAAGGACTGCAAGAAAATACATATCAATCACATCTGACGTTGATGTCTGATTGATGTCACTGTCACTATAGGAGTACAGAACCCGCATCTCAAATTTTATAGCTATGTTCAGCTTTAATATTTTATAAAAATCATTAAAAGTATGTATTTACTGACATAATAGTATTCTAACAAACCCAGAGCTATTCAAAGTTTTTAAAAAGAAATGAAGTGGCACACTGAACAAGTATTTAATTATAAATTAAACTATTACAAAATTAACAATCCAAATGGTAACTAATTCGTTTGAAACACACAACCGTCGCGCAGAAGAGAAAAAAAAGATAAGCTAGCAAGAGGCCCAGATGAGGTTTGCACTTCCTTTCATGTCACTGTCAGTGTCAATAGTCGCATTGGAGGAGATAGTTGGTAAGAGTATTTTTATTTTTATATGATCTTAACTCTAATATAATTTTTAGTTTCGGGCCTTCAAAAATTTGCTTTCTGTAAAACTTAGAACAATATTAAATAATATTAAATAATGTTTTTCTTTTTTCACATGGTTTTTTTATAACGGTTCTAATTCCTTTAAAATCAGTTAAAAAATCTTTTTATTTTTATGATATATTTAGACGCGTCTCTTTGCTATCAATCACTTCAATCAGTTGACAGGTCACAATTGACCGGGCTTCTTTAAATCCGCAGTGATTTCAGGAAAGACTAAGGTTTAAATAAAAGGTTGTGATTGCAAGTCCAAGAGAAGCTGAACATGTAGACTTTAAGTTAAAAAAAATGACTGCGTTTTTTTCGAACTATCACATTTCACCCGTGAAATGTTTAGACATTCATAATAGTATACAACTAATGTTACAAAGAAGAACATTTTAATGTTAATTTATTTCCATTTTATCTCGACTTTTCAGTGTAGAAATAACCATCTATAAAGACACATGAACAAATAATTATGTATATTTTTCTTTAATATTCTCCCCGAGGATACATCTTCAATTCCCTTAAACTTGAAAGTTCGGCACACCCGAGTCGCACGTTCCTTTTGTTTATGTTTAGTTTGTCAGGTGATTATTTATGCACTACAAAGAACTAGGGATATATCGCGTAATCCTGAGCTTCAGCCCGTGAGACTGTATAAAACTTTTGCTTACCCAAATTTTGGTACTTTCGCTAAAAGTTGAATTATTTTTGGTAAGTAATGGTCAAGTTTTTCCAATACTATAAATATATTGCTTTTTCGATTGCGCTTTCGAGTCATAAATATTTTTAAATTGTAATTTACAATTATGTTAATGTTTCTAGTGATAGCAAAAAATGTAAGTCACTCAGTTCGAGAACATAAATATGTTTCTTATTACCAGCTTAAGTACCTGCATATACTTACACGAGCGTTTGCCCGCAACTTCGTACGCTCATAAATTAAACAGTCCTATATTCCTCGTGAAAATTTCGGGAATTATTTCCATAATAGAATCAGACATACATTGAAGAACCATTTTTACCTAGTTTCACATCGTTGCAAAAGTTTTTTATTTTCTTTATCGTGGAAACTTCGGGAATTCCTTCTTTTGTGCACCCCTGCACCCCTACACCCCCGCAGGAATGTATGCTCCAAATGTCAGCTTCCTACGCCCTTTAGTTGTGGCTGTACGTCTGTCAGACACTCAGTCAGTAACGGAACAGTTTTATAAAAAGGAATAATTTTAATTAGTGCATCACCTCTCCACATCAATCCCAACAACAATATTTCCATGACTTTTTAAAATAAATAATTTAAAAAAAGATGTTTTCCCATACAAAAATAAATATTGTCTCTAAGTTGGTGTTACTCTATTTACACTGATGCCGTGCACTTTGCGTCACGCCACGTGCAGCACGGCGGCGCGGGATTGCGGGGTGACGCAGCAAAATACACAGTAATAAATAATAGAGGGACCAAAAATTTGTTTATCTTTTTTTTTAATTTATCAACATTTGTGAAAAGTCGTAGATCTAATTAATGTCGTTGGGGTTGATATGGAGAGGCTTCCTGCAAGAGGTGATGCGCTAATTAAAATTAACCCTGTTTAAATTCATTGCCATAAGAACATACGTCTAGAAACTGCAATAAACTAATTCCCTAACCTTTAAGACAATGAACCTTCATGCAGCAAGTCTGGCTGCGACTCTTCTCAAATCCTTTGCATATCACTTACGTATTGATAGTAATATAATTATTACGACCAGGAAAAGGGTTTTAAAGCAAGACACGATTACATCTTGAGTGACAATTTATTAACATAAAGAAATAGCTTATATACCAAAATATACGTGTATAATTGAAGTCGTCGTGGCGCCGTGGTTACTGTGTGTATCATACGATATCACAGGCTAAGCAACGTTCGGCGGGGTCGGTACTTGGATGGGTGACCGTCGACCATTCATTTCTCACGACGACTTCCGTGCTTCGGAGGGCACGTGCTTCGGAGGGCACGTGCTTCGGAGGGCACGTTAAGCAGTCGGTCCCAGGTGCTGTATACTGTATACAGTAGTAGCTAGGGTTTGTCAGAAGCCATCTTGGCACCCTGAAAATTCTGACATCCACCACCCAGCACTGGGCCAGCTTGGTGGATTATGGCCTATACCTCCTCTTCACCCAGGGGAGAGACTCATGCCCTGCAGTGGGCTCATTACAAATAGTTGTGATGATGATGATGATGATGAATTAAGTTAACAATATTTAATCTTATCTCGGTATTGATTTTATCGAGCACGTTTGATTAATAGATAACAATATATTGATTCTCTGTGGGTCACGTCGGAGGACGCCACAATAATATAGCTGAATGGAGTTTAGTTTGTAATAACGCGCTAATCTCTTAAACTATTAGTCAGGTATTGATTTATATTTTATGTTTTTCAGAGAAATAAGGGATTAAAATGTATGCAAGTTAAATTAACGATAAGATAAATAAAATAAATAAGAATAAGACCGATATAATAAGAATAACATTTAAAATAAGTAGAGCAATAGACTATTCCCAATTTATAGAAAGATCTATAACTTTCGAATTTTGGATAACCCACAAAGTTTTCCTGTTATATTTCTTCAAAGGGCTTATTTAGTAAGGGACACAGGTAAAATAAATACTTTCTCTCAGAATACAATATTTTTTTGTTGTTTTTGTAAAAGATGACTTATCTAAGTGATGCCCATGAATGCTTTAAGTTTGTCTAGCTGAGCAGAAGTGTTCACTTATTTAATGCCGCCTAATATCATCGATCTTTAAATTATTAAAAAATTAAAAATCTCTTAAATTAAGCGAGAGCTATGTTAATAATGCATCTATATCCAGCTTAACAGACAAATATTAGTAACCTTAACAGAAATTAGTAACCTTGTAACAATAAACCGAAAAAAGTTGATTTTTAGAAGAACAAAATTCCTTCTCATACTACTAATTAATAGGTACTTGATTTAGGGAATTATTTACTTTTTAATTTTGCATGCATTCTTTATGTGTCATTTTTTAACTATTGCTATTGCATTTTTGAAATTTTAACTAGATATTGTATTGTTATTGTATTTGCTATTGTATTATTGTACATATTTGATTTTATATTTGGAATTATACATTAATATTCTCATTATTCTCTTACTCATCTTCCGTAAGGTTTTCCTAAAGTAAACTAAAATTCACTTTAGCTGTTGACAGAACAAATTTCTAAAATTTATTTTATCAAAATGAGTCGGGTGGAAATGAGACTGTGAGCAACTGAAACGGGGGGAGCTGACATTGGGAGCGAATTTGCAACTATTAAAAAAGGAAATCCTGTTTTCTAAAATTCTTAAGCTCTTCAATTTCAAAAGTGTTTTTTCAAAAGAGATGTTCAAATAGGATAAGCATTGTAATGACAGTCACCAAGATTTGTTATAAATAAAAATTCCAAACAATCACACCAACCACATGCCCCAAACTATTCAAAGCTTGTAATTTGAGATACCATGGACTGAGCTAGACGGAAATCTAGAATAAATACACACCAATATAAATAAACACCAAGACCCAGAACATTTTTCTTTAGTTCCGTAGAGGGATTGAACCCGATTACGTCAAGTATCCCATCCTGTTAGTACTATATAGGGTCCGCATATAATAGTCAATTATATTTTAATAGCAGATTAGGTATGATGAGAGGGTCTGAATTTCGAAAAAAAAAATCTTTTGAATATTTTCCATAAATTAAAATTTTCAAAATTGTTCTCTGTGAGTAAAATTTAAGATTAATCTAGATTTTATGACTATACACAATTAGATGGACACGTTTTTATTACTTGTTGTGCAGTCATAAACTACAGATCAAACTTAAATTTTGATCACTTAGAAGAATTTTGAAACTTTAATTTATGAAAAATATTAAGAAAAATATTTCATTTTTCGTAATTATGACCCCACTCATCAGTCTTAATCTGCTATTAAAATATGTAATATACTCACGTTGCATGTGTCATTTTAGCTCATATTTTGTATTGTTATTGTTGTTTATATTTTTGTATCTGAAAAACTATTTATTTACCTACTTGTCAACTCTAAAAATTGTCATGTAGCTTATGTCACTTTTCGGCACAGATAATTTATAAACTGTTATTAGGTTTTATATTCATTTCCTTTTCAATTAATTTTTATATTATTACTTTAATATAAATTATTCTGAGACTTGCACACTTAGAATCAAGAGAAGTATCAGCTCCACTTTTGCCATACCACCATCGTTGCTCCAGAGACTAAAACCTCCTTGATACGAGATGTGACAGCCGCTGGCCGATGAAAGAATGGATGCCTCTCAAACATAAATAAATTTACGAGCTGTCGAACGAAATGGAGGCTTTATAAGGAGTGGCGAGCTGAACTTAGAGGCTTTTGAAAAATAAAACACCGAGGAGAGTACTTGGCATTGAAGATTATCACAAAAAATACTAATAACTATAGTAAAATGAAATAGTATAATATAACTACAATATCTTTTGGAGCCGCTATATATATAACTAAATAAACCTTTTGGAAATGTGGATAACCTGGAAATTTCTGTACATATAAATATTGGAAAATCTCAGTGTATATTCAAACAAATCCTAGTGGACTGTAAGTGAAAATAGTGCTTTTATACATACTTGTAACCTTTTTTTGTAAATATATAAACTTTAACTTTATCATTTTTCTCTGCTCTCTTCCTTTAAATAGTAGGTTACTTAGGCCTTTACTCCAGGTAACACTACAAATATTATTGACTATTATATGGCGACCCTATATTTTTCTCTAAATTTTTTTGTAAGTTACAATTTTGTAACAAAGTAAGTTATTTTTAAGCTAATAAAATAAATAAAAAAAAAAATATTGTTTATTTCAGATTTACATCCATAATGTTGTTAGTAACTTATAACTAAATTTAATTTAAAACTTAACAGCTAGGGTTAGTACTTATATTTAAAAATAACAAATAGGAAAACTTAAATTCACTTCGCGTATCTTCGCAAACCCGGAGCACTAGGTATAAGTATATGCACATGCTCCCAGTGACTAAGTATCTTACAATCATGCTTTTCAGCGATTACTCTCAGGATGTTGTTGTCGCTGCCTCGGACCCTGTGCATCAGCGAAGCTATTCTTTTTCTTATTAACGAAGGAAAGTCATCCGTGTGAGCGTCCGCAAACATTCCCGATGCACTGCAGTACCTCGGCAGCCCCAACAACATCCTGAAAGCATTGTTGTACTGAACTCGGAGAGCACTGAATGTCCGCCTCCTATAACTAGCCCATAGCGCACATGTGCACATGCGACTGGCAGAAAGATTTAAATAACGTAATCTTTACGTCTGCCGTACATCGCGCAAATCTACGGGCCAGCATATTACAGCGGACAGCCAACGCTCTCCGCTCTCTCTCAATGTCCATGTCATCACATAAATCCTCGGTCACCACATGGCCTAGGTACTTGAAATGTGTCACTTTCTTAAGCGACACTCCTCCCAGCTTTACAGGTGGAACGTAAGCCGGCTTCCTGTTTCCAACCTTAAAAACAAGCAGCTCACTCTTGGCTACGTTGTATTGAAGGCCATGTGTCTCCGCATAACGCTCTCATATGGACAACAGCCGTCTAAGCGCACTGATTGACGGGCTGAGCAGTACCATGTCGTCTGCATAGCTGATGCTGTTCACGGTCAGACCATCAATCGAACAGCCGACGCCCGCACTGCTCAGTCCGACAATCAGTTGGTTCATATATAGGTAGAGCGAGGGTGAGGTCAACCCTCCCTGTCTCACCCTGCATTCCAGCCTATACTCCTCCGAGCACGCGTTACCCCATCTAACCACATTGGTCTGGTGACCATACCAATACCTAAATATATTGACAATGTGGCAGGTGTAGCTTCGTGTAACTTCTTCCAGAGCAGATCGTACCTCACCAAATCAAAAGCCCTGGAAAGGTCCAGGAAGGCCGCATAAACAGGCGTGTTCCTGTCCGTGTAGTACTTCACAACGTGCTTGAGCGACATTATTGCACACTCTGTAGATAATTTTGGTCTAAAGCCAAACTGCGCGTGCTCTAAATTAAGATGTTTTTTCAAATGTCGCTCAAGCACGCCATCAAGCACCTTCGCAGAAATAGTCGCTAATGAGATCGGTCGATAGTTACATTTATCGGAAACGTCCCCAGTCTTATTTTTCAAAATCGGAACAACGGTGGATCTCATCAGCTCTCATCAGCATCAGTAGGTATGCGGCTAATAATACATGTTTTTTTTTAAGTTTTCTAATTTAAAAAAACTTGTGTACTAATTTGGACTAAATAACTGACTTAATATGTCCAGTAGCGGACGTCTCCTAGCTGAATGATGATGATGATGATGAATGTGGTGTGAATCTTGCAAATGTTTATGACCTATTTGTAAAATTATGAATATAATATCATTTTAAAATAAAAAATAAATCCAATTACCCCAATTTCAAATCGAAAATTACATCTGCGAAAACAACCTTGTTGCTCTTAAAATATTCCACAACATCAATTTGCGTTGTTTAGGCGGATTCTCGACAAACAAAAGTCGACGTGTAATTGAATTTTAGCGAAAACTGTAGTTCAGGATTGCTGAATAATTAGTTCTCCAGAATAAAGAGTCGAAAAACAAATTGGCAATTATGCAATTAGTCCTTGTTATTGTCTTTTTTTGGTCGTTGGCACTTTTAAAAAAACATTAGGTTTTACATGTCTCAAGAAATTACCAGTCTGAAAATCGATCCGACGGGAAGTAGTGGAAAATTTCAATTTTGAATAAGAAACTTAATACATTTATTACTGTACAAATTAAATATTTTTAAAGTAATAATGAGCTATTATTGATTTTATCTCATCTTCTAAGAAGGCTTGGTAATTTGCCCTTAACTACTATTTTTTTTAATAAACCTTTTTTATTGAGGAGTATAATTAGGTACTGTTGATTGTAAGATGATGTAGATGAGGAGAACGTTGTTATACTCTGTGCAACATAAACATTTGCTCCGTAAATAATACTTTTATAAATAAGTTTTAAGCGTCCTTAATATCGAAATTTGTGAAAATAAACATAAGTTAAGTGATAATTATTCAGTGATATCATTTCCAGAGTTTATAAGTGCACAAATAAGTAAAAAAGTGAAATCAGTTTTCTCTTTGTCTTCTACAGCTGTTTTTGAAAACAGCAACAAAAGTAGTTTTTTAAGAATTGTATACCAATCAAAGTTTTTTTTTTTGTATAAAACTAAGTAGGTAAATCGCTGAAATATTGTGTACATTTAACATATTCTTAATTGTTTGAACATATTGTGAAAAACATAACTGTTTCTAAATAATGATTTGAACCCGACCGTTACACTTTTTGGACTTAGATAACAAAGAAAAGTAATTTGTGAGTATTGAAATTACTATAGAATATATTGAAATTGATTTGGCTGTAGTTAGCAATAGTAAAATTACTGTGTAAACCTTTTTTGCTCCAATTCCATAACCTCAACTTCAAGTAACTGCTCACTTGATTCATTCGGAAAAAACAATCGTTGTATTTTCTATTCAAGACCTAACTCGGTATCAAAAATGATGACTCGCCAGGCTGCTGTTCGTCAGCTGGAAGACAAACTTCATCTGACCCTACAGGAGCTTAAATTATCAAAGTCTATGTGTGAGCAGTTGCTGGATGAGAGAAATGATGCCGAAAAAGAGTTTATCAGTGTACTCAACTCAAATAAACAGTTAAAACTGGAACTATCAAAAATTCATACTCAATTTCTAGAAGTTGTTGAGCAAAGAGACCAACTGCAAAGGATAATAAATGAGTTTGATGGTAAAAGTAATATATTAGAAGATGTTATTAGGCATAACAAACATTTGAAAGTCCAATTATGTGATTCCTTTTCACAAATAACTTCCTTAGAATCTAAAATTAATGAATCCAGGTCAGCACAATCTCAGTCTCTATTTGAGGAGTTGGTTGACGCTGCCCCCTCAATGGTATCTATATGTAAAAATACTTCCACCATTATTGACCTTACCAGTGATTGCTCGATTAATGCAGAGTTGCCGTTTAGTCCTACTACAAGCACTAACAATAAACTTAACTGTAATAAAAGTAGGACTAAATCAAACAAAAGTAAGCAATGTATAAAGACCAATAATATAAATAAAAATATTAGTAAGAATAAAATTTTCTCATGTAAAAATAGCCATTACAGAAAAGAACGTTTAAATTTACTAAGTAAGTTAAAATCATGTAGTTCTGAATTGGAGCAAAATAGGTTAACCTATGAAAGTGACACAAGGCACCTTGAGCTGGAAATAAACAGGCTTTATGAGCAACTTAATAGTTTAACTAATAAATATGAAGTTGCTCAGAAAGAGATAAAAGAACACACTTTGGCCATGGACAGCTTACTTCAACTATCTAAATATAATCTGGATCAATTTGAGTATTTGACTTCCCAAAATAATTGTGAACAAAGTGTATTAAGTTGTCCACAGCCCGAGCTATGCCAGTCCCAGTCCCAGATGCCTTGTGTTATAGAGGATAATGTACTGCTTATAAAACCAAAGCCATCTTATTTATGTAATAATAAGCTAAGTCAGCCAGAAGTAGTTATGTACAGCGATGAACTTGGGAAAAAAATGGGCTTCCAAGTAAGTAAATATGTAAGGCAGCCAATAATAAATAATTGTTTCCCTGGTGCTTCATATTGTGAAATATTAAATAAAGTTTTTGTGACTGACTTTAAAGTCAAAACTGTCTTGATTATTTTAGTTGGCAGACGGGACCATGCAAATAAAAAAGACATGATTCACAGTTTTTCCAAATTACATGAAAAGAAAAATATATGTAGAATAATATTATTTGCATTACCTTTTAGCCACTCTTTCTCAGAGCAAGAAAACAATATAAGGCACCATCTGAATAAAATATTACACACTATGACATGTAGGCATAGTGATAAATTCCATATGATTGATACTAACATTATAGTTAGTAAACCTTTTTATTTTAAGTATGATAAGTACAATTTGTACGATTATTCTATACGACAAATAGCAATTTCGCTATCTTATATTATTAGTAATGATTTACCAGTCATCTTGACTGAAACCTCTGCTTCTATTGAGCAGCCACTTATATTTATTAAACCGGTGGAATATAACATTCCAAGTAATAGTATTAGGACTACTCTAGTTAATTTAAACTAGAGGCGACGACAATAGATAATAAGACTTCTAGCTATAATCAAAATGTTATTAGCACATATGCCCCAGCTGCAAAATTAAAATGTAGTAAAAATGTATTTAATGTAGCCCACCAAAATATTGAAGGCATGCTGGGTAAGGATTTACAAATTGAACTTTTTATGAATCAAGAAAATTTAGATATTTTGTGTGTAACGGAGCACTGGCTAAAAGACCATCAAATGATATTTTCGTTCAATAATCATCAAATAGCCAGTTCATACAGCAGAATCCAGGCTAATTGTGGCGGCTCCTTGATTATTACACACAAAGGAATGAAATTTAAAGAACGAAAGGATATTATTAGTCTATCTGTTGAGCAAACCATTGAAATGGCATGTATAGAACTAGGGAAAGTTATTATAATAAGCGTATACAGGCGGCCAGCTTCATCCTTTGATTTGTTTGAAAAAATCATGGAGGAAGCTTTACTTAAACTTAGTGATACTAAAAAAAATATCATTGTCTGTGGTGATTTTAATATTGATTTATTAATCCAATCATCCCTTAGCCAAAGGTTAACTAATTTGTTTCTTTGTTACGGACTTAAAAATCTCTTTTTGGAGCCTACACGTGTTACAGCCACTTCAGCAACATGTATTGATAACATTTTCACTGATGCATCACCCAACAGTCAATACATATTTAATAAGTTAAAATCGGATCACAGTGGACAATTAGCATCTTTTAACATTAACACAAACAAGGCATTAAGAAGAGAGATTAAGTTTGTACCCATGAACGAGGGTCGGCTGGAGAGATTCAGAAGTAATGTCTTGGATAAGTTGTGGGAACTTAAATGTTATGATGATCCTGTTAAGGAGTATAATTGTATTTTTAATTTAATTAAATGTGAGTATGATACAGTATTTAAATCAAAAACAATAAAAATAGATGATAACTCATTTAAGTTTAGTGACTGGGCAACAGTAGGAATATTCAAAAGCAGAGACAGATTATATGAATTATATGATGAAAAATCATATAATCATAGCGAAACCTTTAAGGAATATGTTAAAAAATACTCCAAAATGTTCAAAAATGTGTGTAGTATTGCGAAATCAAATTTTATTAATAATAAAATTCAAAATAGTGTAAATATACCTAAAACTGCTTGGAAAATTATAAACAGTGAAACTGGAAAGTCAAACATTAGAAACACGGAACATAAATTGAAAATTGGTGATCGACTGTTGACATCAGATACAGAAGTTGCTGAAGCTTTTGAAAAATTTTTTGCAGACATTCCAGTTTCGACTACGAAGACATTAAATTCATCAGTTAAAGCTGCACAGTCTTTTCTTGAAAATAATGTAAATAAGTGTAAAACTAACTTTACTTTCAGGCATGTTACTGAAAGTGAGGTATTGAAAGCTTTTAAAAGTATAACAATTAAGAACACTGCTGATCTGGATGGTATTTCTGTTAAAATCATCCAATCTATCATTGACAGTATTGCAACTTATTTAGCCAGTATATTTAATAATTGTGTTGATAATGGTGTGTTTCCGGACTTAATGAAACTTAGTAAAATTATTCCCGTATTTAAAGCATAACCGACCCCAGTAACTTTAGACCAATCTCTATATTACCAACACTTAGTAAAATTTTTGAAAAGCTTATTTTAAACCAACTAGTGGTACACTTCTTTAGCAATAATTTAATGAATTCAAATCAATTTGGTTTCACACGGGGTCGCTCAACAACTGATGCCAGTGTTGAGCTTGTCAAACATATATTTGATGCCTGGGAGGAGTCACGTGATGCCTTCGGTGTCTTTTGTGATCTGTCCAAGGCTTTTGACTGTGTTCACTACGATACACTCCTCATGAAGCTACACCACTATGGAATCAATGATAGGGCACTTGATTTTATGAAATCCTATTTGTGCAATAGAATTCAAAGAGTTGATATTAATGGAAAGAGATCATCGGGATCAGCAGTTCATATGGGAGTGCCCCAGGGCTCGATTCTTGGGCCTTTCTTATTCTTAGTTTATATAAATGATTTGCCATTTTTAGTGAAAGACAAGTGTGAGGTCATATTATTTGCTGATGATACCTCTTTTCTATTTAAAGTGAGTAGGCAATTGAAGCATTGCTTTGAAATAAACTGTTGTATTGAAACTGTGGAGAAATGGTTTTCAGCCAATAACCTACTACTCAATGAAAATAAAACTAAATTTTTAAAATTCTCTTTGCCTAATGTCCGGCATGTAAATACTAACTTAATTGTAAAAGGACAAGAATTGAGCCCTGTAAATTCAACAGTGTTCCTTGGCATAACCCTAGATGCACAACTACAATGGGGACCACATATAGAAAGGTTGGCGAAGAGACTTAGTTCTGCAGCATATGCCATCAAAAAGATGCGAAATATCTCTAATGAAGCTACTGCGCGGTTGGTTTATTTTGGTTATTTTCATAGCTTAATGACATACGGCATTCTCCTGTGGGGAAATGCTGCCGATATTCAAACCATCTTTGTGCTGCAGAAACGGGCTATTCGCTCAATCTACAAACTTAATTCCAGGGCGACACTTAGAAATAAGTTTAAAGAAATTAATATTCTTACCTTTGCCTCACAATATATCTTTGAAAACCTTATGTACGTAAAAAAGAACTTAAACATGTTCCATAGAAAATGTGACTTGCATAATGTTAATACTAGAAATAAGTACAAGCTAGCCGGCTATGATAGTAGACTTCATAAAGTCACTAACTCATTTATGGGTCAATGCATACGTTTTTATAATAAGGTTCCCACAAATATTCAAGACTTACCACTTGATAAATTTAAAGAAACTATTAAACAAAAATTGTGTAGTAAAGGCTTTTATACAATTTCTGAATATATGGACGATAAAAGTCCTTGGTTGTAAATTGTTTTTCAAATATTCTCAATCTCCAACTCCATCTCCAACACCATCTCCATTTCCTTCTCATCCAACGCCATCTCCATCTCCTTCTTATCCATACAACAGCAAGAACGTCATGCTCCCTCAGGCGGCATGGCTAGCGGTAGCGTCGGGTGTCGGGTCACCCTCTTCCCTAAAATATGGTTGAGGAGAGTGATGGCTGGTGCTTGCGTTATACTCGTGAACGGGTGCTGCTAGCGGTGCCAGGTCGTTTTGCTGAAGACTTTATGACTATGTTACTTTTTTGAATTTGACTCTGACTTCCCCATCTCCATCCCATTCCCCCATGTTCACGTCCGTGTTAGTGTCCAGTCTCTGTCCACGACTATCCTCATCTCCATCCACATTATCTGTAATATCTCTCACCTCTATCGCTACATCTATCTACTTCTATCTTTACCTCTATATCTATGTCTACGTTTCCGTCTAGTACTTGATTGCCTAATGTATAAATATAATAGTAGACTCCAGAAGATCACCAACTCGTTCATGGGTCAATGTGTACGCTTTTATAATAAAACTCCAAAATATTTAAGATTAACCCTTCGATAGATTTAAGGATAAGCATAAAGTTTTATTAGGTATAAGATATCCGGATGCAAGAAGATTGTAAATTGTTGTTGTTGTTATTGTTATTGTGTATTTTTAAAAGATGATTGCTGTTGAGTTTCTTGCCACTTCTTCTCAACAGATCGACTTTCCGAAGTGGTGGTAGATTCAGTTCAATTTGTAAATTGTGACTTATTTCAAATGTATTTAAATACTTACGAAATAAAGATTCTTTTGACTTTGACTTTGACTTTGAGAACATAAATAAACCCTAGATTTTTTAACGGCATATTTATTTGTTTTTGTTCTTGATATGTCAGCAGTGCTGCAAGCGCATTGTTAATACTAATACAAATGTCCATGAAATTTTAAAAACTTATTATTTTCAACCGACTTCCAAAAAAGGAGGAGGTTCTCAATTCGTCATGTTTCTTTTTTTTGTGTCTTTGTTACACGATATTTTGAACAATGAATTGATTTTGAAAATTGTTATTTCATATGATATAGGATACTTCATATTAGGTTCCATTTAAATTTCATCGAAATCGGTTGAGTACTTCATTGTAAATTTCAAACTTTTGAAAAAATATGTATGATTTCGGAGAATGTTTACGTTGATGACATTCTCAACTCAGCCAAAGTTTTGAAGTGAAGTCGGTTTTTTTAATGCTCTGCATTCGTTGATTATTTACAAAGTTCACTTGTTTTACAGTAATTGCTTTTGAAAAGTTTAAAGCCGATTTCGCTTTTGTGTGGTTACATGATTTGCATAAAGAGTTATGGAGTCCTTCCGAGAAGCGCATAGGTACAAGCCGCGATGGTCAAATATGTTTTTTTTTTTAATACCAACGTTTTACCTAAAATTAAAACGTAAATTAAATCACTTACCTTAATTTGAAGCCTAATAATACTTGAGAGAGATACCATCGTTCTGTCCTTTTTTCGCACGTTTTTTCCTTCATATACCTACTCTATTGCCTTCTCTTTCTTTACCCCACCACCACACAGGTAGCAGCTATGCTGAATGCGTTAGGATTTTGACTCATTGAAGTCGTTGTGTAACCAGGCAGAATTAAAAAATATTAGGCTTCAAATTAAGGTAAGTGATTTAATTTACGTTTTAATTTTAGGTAAAACGTTGGTATTAAATAACTTGACCGTTAATTTGAAGCCTAATAATACTTGAGAGACGTGTTTGATATCGCCTGGTGTGGTGGTGACGTCAATGTGAATACGAATAAAAGTTAATAAGCCTAAAATAAATTGACTTGTGGTATTGTTTTACAATGCCAGGGAGATGTACCTACATAAAAATAACCTATTATAGCATTTTTAGTAACGTAATATCAATTACCTTTCAAATACACAGGAATAAGCAACAGTTGCTAACAAAAACTACAATTAAGTAGTTTAAATTAAATAGAAATATAAAATATATTTCATCCACTGCATTAAATTGACTTGTAACTGAATTTTGATTTTTTGACATTCTTACTTATTTACAATAAAATCGTTCAAATGTATTTTCAGAACGCCAGTTATCTCTAGTCATGATTTCATCCAACGGACCATTTTCCACCCAACTTTTTGACGCCACAGCGGAACGGAAGCTGTCGGCTGAGGCATTGATACCAGTGTGGCGTCCTCACGACGTGACCCACACCAGCAACTTTTTTTTTTTTTTTTTTTTTTCTTTCTTTTATATACATATATACTAATATAACCCGACTAGGTTGCGAGAGGCTAGTATAGGTTTCCCACGTATAGTTTATAAATACATTATCACACTTACTTTTGATTAAGTATTATGTCTTTTCCAATTAAAATGAACTTATTTACCCAATAGACTGGGTCCAAGCATCAATTTTTTTATATTTCAAAAGGATTTTCTGTATTAGGATTTTAGCAGGGCAAAAAATAAATTATCAATATTCCAGATCGATGATTTGGTGCATTTTTGTCGCGACCAGTGCAATAGATTATAGGATTCGCTTGACAAGAGGATGTTCTCTCAGCCGTTCAGTTCGTTCCGGGCTACAAAGCGTGGAGACGACGACGGCTTTATTATTAAGAGAGTTTTTATATTATGATGCAGGTCTGCCAGAAATTGAGCTTAATCTGAGCCAGTTGGTTCGTTTACAGACACTTGCTGGAGCACGGACCACACTTGACCACGCTGGTTTATAATTATTTATTGTAGAAGCTCACCAACTCTTCATGAGCAACCATTTTTGTTATTCTGACCAGTTTGTCGGTTTTTTTTTTTTTTTGCCGCCCGGTCAGTACGTCCTAGCTCTGTATGACGTGTCGCAGCCGGTGCTGGTGTCAGTGGACGCCAGCAGCGTGGCTCAGGGCGCGGTGCTGCTGCAGGCCGGCCGCCCGGTCAGTACGTCCTAGCTCCGTATGACGTGTCGTAGCCGGTGCTGGTGTCGGTGGAGCCAGCAGCGTGGCTCAGGGCGCGGTGCTGCTGCAGGCCGGCCGCCCAGTCAGTACGTCCTTGCTCTGTATGACGTGTCGCAGCCGGTGCTGGTGTCAGTGTACGCCAGCAGCGTGGCTTAGGGCGCGGTGCTGCTGCAGGCCGGCCGCCCGATCAGTACGTCCTAGCTCTGTATGACGTGTCGTAGCCGGTGCTGGTGTCGGTGGATGCCAGCAGCGTGGCTCAGGGCGCGGTGCTGCTGCAGGCCGGCCGCCCGGTCAGTACGTCTTAGCTCTGTATGACGTGTCGCAGCAGAACACCTTATTTTGTTGCAATAGCTTTACCGCGGCAGTCTCCGATATATTTATATTTTATATTTAAGCTACCCTGGTATTAGAAGTTCACGCCTTATATTTAAGTCCCGGTATTTTTGCCCACACATGAATATCGACTTTGGTACTAGGTCGAAAACCTGGATACCTTGTCAACGTGTAAAGATACAACGACATACAAAGAGTGAGCCAGCACTATTTACACAACATTCAGTGGAAAGATTCGCACATGTACACATCGATATAATCGGCCCGTTGTTGCCTTCATTGAGTGATGGCTACAAATACTGTGTTACAATAATAGACTGCTGTGCAAGACATTCGGGTCTATAAGACTATCAGGCGAACTGTCGAAAAAAATAAATAATGAAAATACGCTACGAGTAACGGAATACCAGCTACGCGCCATGAAAGAAGTGAAACCAACATTAGCTCCGCACGCAACCAAGCGCAGTATTTTTGGAGACTCGGACTTGTCATCGTGCGATCACGTTTTCATAAGATGCGACGCAGTGAAGACACCACTCGCACCGGCACATGAAGGCCCGTTTCCTATACAGAAATGAAACAGAAAAGTTCTCCCGATAAAGTTACCGACTCGAGAAACTACTATAGCTATCGATCGATAGACTGAAACCAGCGTATATCATCGCCTCACCACTGCCGCATGACGACGTCCTAGCCCCGACCGCAATACCTCGCAGAATACGACACTACAAACTATTCGAAGTGACGAGGCGTCAAACGACCAATAGGCTTCGCTTGAGGGGGAGCACTGTAGCTACCCTAGCAACTAGCAACTAGCTGCTGCTAATTAATTAAGCTGTATCAATTTAATAAATAATTCTCTTTCTAATCTCCAGCCCTGATAGTTTAATTTCAATATCAATTGAGAAGCAGCTAAATACACCATAGCGCGTATTCCGTGCTCTCGAAATTTCTGGGCAACCCAATTGCATACAAGCAAAGTCCCCTAGTGCAAAGCTGAGCCCGAAGGGCAGCCAACTCCTTTGTCCACGGTATCGTATAGTAAACAGCATGTTATTAAGCTCTCCACAAAACAATTAGAAAACAGTTCAAAACCGACCTAAAAATTTGAAAACTTGTTGAGTAAATAAAGGGAATCACATCCACTACATCATAACCCTGCAGCGAATTGCATCACAAATCTGTGGCAGCGGATATCATTTTGCAATCAAGAGGAACATTGATTATCAATTTCACTTAATATCTTTAAATTCTCATAAGCCAATAATAAAAGAATAAAATAAAAGACTGGATAGAACAACTACTTTAGTACTTATATTAATCTATGAGAACAACCAATCACGGATTGATAATTGATCAACTTAACCACAGACTAAGAAGATTATGTTCATAAATTGCCAGCATTCAAAATAACATCAATCACAAATCATACAGCCTCTAGAGCTGTCAATTATTTTCGTTCATAAAATTAATATATACTTAATCTCGGCTCGATTTATTGTCTACTCTGCTGTTGGTCGCAAGAACCCCTTTCTTTCCACCGGTTGTGAAAGTTTTTCAAAGAAAATACTCGAAGAGTCAGTATCGTCTGGATTTTTCTCTCCTATCTAGGTGGAATGAGAAAGAGCCTTAACGTCCTTGTGAAGATGCGTTAGATTTACGACCATGTGGTCAGTATCGCCTGGATTTACCTCTCCTATCCTGATGGCATGAGGGAGAACCTTTACGTAGTTATGCAGATTCGTTACATTTACGACCGTGTGGTAAATATCGTCTGGATTTACCTCTCCTATCCTGGTGGGATGAGGAAGAACCTTTACGTACTTGTGCAGATTCGTTAGATTTACGACCGTGTGGTCAGTATCATCTGGATTTGCCTCTCCTATCCTGGTGGGATGAGGGAGAACCTTTACGTACTTGTGCAGATGCGTTAGATTTACGACCGTTTGGTCAGTATCGTCTGGATTTACCTCTCCTATCCCGGGGGGATGAGGAAGAACCTTTACGTAGTTGTGCAAATTCGTTAGATTTTCGACCGTGCGGTCAGTATCGTCTGGATTTACGACTCCTATCCCGAAGGGATGATGCAGAATATTTCGTACTTGTGCAGATGCGTTAGATTTACGACCGTGCGGTCAGTATCGTCTGGATTTTCCTGTCTTATCCCAGTGGGATGAGGGAGAGCCTTTAAGTCCTTGTGAAGATTCGTTAAATTTACGACCGTGTGCTTGCTTACTTCCACGACCTCGAAAGGGCTTCCTAACATTATGATAAGTGATGGCATGAGAGAGGAGTTTTACTTAACATGACCTTATTTAAAGGATCCTTGACAGAAGCTAAAATAACCTAATATTTGTCCAATCAGGATTGCCAAAGCTTTGTATAACTTTAAGAATTTCAGAATAATTATGAGGTGTTTTTGAAACTACAGATGTGGCTGTAGGTTTTGTGAATCCCAGATCGTTCAGATTATGTTCGTCGATTATAGGATCATCATTATAAAGATGTCTAACCGAACAAGATTAAGATAAGATTCTTTAAAAAAGCTACATCTTAGATTAACTGTCCTATTATGACGTAATTATGATTCCGCTTTCGATTCTGACGGTAACGGCGCGAACGCTTTTGATTAGAAGAATTACTCGAGCTTCTGATCCAGAACTACTAGACGAAGAACTACTCAAATTCGTCGTCCTTGAGATAGTTTGTACATATGAAGTACTAGTACTACATTGTTTTGATCACTTATTTTTTAACCACGATGCAAATAATAAATTTCGCTTACCAAAGGAAACTAAAAGGTAGATAAAAAAAAAATTCTCAAACGAACGTTAACAACGTTAAACTTATTTTGGAGCAGGTATAACATTTTATAAAAATTGAATTATAAATTATAACACGTTGCATTATAAATAACAATAGCCGTGCGAAATTTATCAAAGAAAACACATAGACAAGTAAAATAATTAAGATAAAATGAACTCACCAATGTCAGCTTTAATCCGAAACAAGTTTTAGAAAGATAAATATGTACCTTCAGTAAACACTGTGTCTTCTCTGATATAGACAAGTTGTCAGGACAAGAACAACGACGTCAATGAGTCAAAATCCTAACGCATTCAGCATAGCTGCTACCTGTGTGGTGGTGGGGTAAAGAAAGAGAAGGCAATAGAGTAGGTATATGAAGGAAAAAACGTGCGAAAAAAGGACAGAACGATGGTATCTCTCTCAAGTATTATTAGGCTTCAAATTAACGGTCAAGTTATTTAATTTATTAATTAACAAAACTGGTTACAATAATCCAAAACATATTATCTCGTCAAACTTATCGTTTGAAGGCGAGTTGCGCTCCTTATTTGTACATTTATATAACCACAATAACAACTTATTTTACATTTCTTATAATAATATATATAAGACAACAAAATAAAAGTACATTTTCTCTTATTTTTATTTTAACAATATCAAAGTTTTACATACTGAAGGTTACCTATTCAATTTTTCAATTTTTCAGTTCGAGCAAAGTATCTCTTAGCTTTCTTTTTAATAAATTTTTAGACTTTAATTTTAGTCCTTAATTTTGTTAATGTTTAGATAATTATTTTTTATCTTTTACATACATACATACATAACTTCACGCCTGTATCCCTTGTGGGGTAGGCAGAACACCAGAGGTTATAAAACCATCTGTCACGTTTGACAAATTAGGTCGTTTCCTATTGCAGTGACAGGGGGTCAGCCTATTGCCCACAAAACAATTCTCCAATAAAACCTCTGTCCCATAACTGACTTTTACAGTACGCCCGGGAAGAGAAGCATCTGGCACATTCTGTGTTTTTCTTTCGCACCCAATCCATCTTTTTTGTATTGTTATTTACTTTTAATTGTATCTTGTTAAATTAAGTAATTGTTATTGTAAAACTGCACACGATAATGAATGCAAGTGTTCGTACAAACCTATGCTGGTTTCTGTTACGCTTGTTTTGTAAAATATTCATTGTATTAACTTACTTATATTATAAATGTGGATGTATGGATGTTTGTTCCTCAATCACGGCAAAACAGTTCAACAGATTTTAATGAAATTTGGCATAGTAATAGAGTACAAACTGGAAAAGAACATAGGCTACTATTTATTCCGATCTTCTGCGAGAATAGCAATTGCGCGGGTAAAACCGCGCGCAACAGCTCGTTGATAAATAAAATAAAATAATTATAAATACATTTGTTAGAGCTGCGCTGCGGTTTGATACAATTACCATAAATCCGTCCATTGAACTTGTCATCTTATCGTGTAAGGCGATTTTCTTTCAGGTGGCTGTATTTTTCACAAGTAGAACAGTAATCGTTATTAGTAGCAATTGGATTTTTTTGGAGGAATGAAGTGGAAAAACGAATGAAAGAAATTTCATAGTGGTATTCTTTGAAGTACATTTTGTTCCGTAGACATAATGGTTTGAATCATCTGCTGACAGAAATCGAATTAGCCGTGAAAACTGCACTGCCTGCATTAAAAATAAATGCAGAAGAACTTAATGTGAGATGGAAGGTGCATTTCCAACCGACTTTAAAAAGGAGGAGATTCTCAATTCGAGTGTATGTTTTTTGTGTCTTTGTTATACGATTTTACCGACAATTATTAATCGATTTTAAATATTCTTTTTTCATATGATAGAAGATACTTCAGAGGTGGTCTCGTATAAATTTCATCGAAATCGATTAAGTACTTTTTAAATATTTGAAACTTACAAAAAAATACGTATCAATACGGTGAATTGTTAATTTGATGACCAAAATACCTCAGTCAAAGCTTTGTCTAGGATTAAAAAAAAATTGTGAAGTCGGTTTTTTTAATGCTCTCCATTAGTTGATTATTAGTATTTTGAAAGTCGGTAAATGACTATTGTATCCACCGAACCCATGGGACATTATTTAGCTTGGATTATAGAATAATAAAGGTTACGGAATTTCGGGTGAGGCTGGAAAAGTTCCTTTAATATTACGGGTTGATTGTTATTCGTATACAATGAAATTCAAAATTCAAAATGTTTTAATATGTATCTGAGATACAATTTACGTTCTTAATAAAAAGTTTGTGGTATTTTTTCGTATTTATAATCTACTTTTAAAAATCTTTTGGGGATAATATATCAGTCTCGTCTTTTGTGAAATGTGATCCGAGAAGAATCTGGATTCAAGTTTCCATCTGAATTTGATATCAGTTTAGATTCATCGTAAAAAAACAGAGAACTAATTTAAAAAAAGAAACTTTGAAGAAAAATTTTTTTACTTTTGATTGATCCGTTTAGAAATTGTTTTGATATTTTTATAACCACGTCTCCTACATTTAAATTAGCCATTAAATTGACGTAATTATAAAAAAATGGGCAGTAAACAATCGAGAAATGGTAAATTGAATAGAATAACTGTAAATCTAAATTTTAGGTGGCAAAAATAATGCATTTGGCTTACTGTTTTAATTAAGTGAGCCACTGACTTCGAGTGATGAGAAATCAATGGAACAGAGAATTAAAAACATGATTTAATCACAAAGCTCTAGGGCTTATAGCGTGTGGCATATAGGTATGCAACTTGACTACTCCTCCTCGTGCCCGTGAAACTCATGAAAACCGAGAACGAAATAAAAGAAACTCGAGAGTATATATTCAAAACACATAGATAATAATATATTTATTTCCAAAAAAAACTTACAAAATAGTTACATATTTTTACATCTGCCAAACTGCAATGCAGTTTGTTGGAAGATGTAGCTCCTTTTTTTAACTTACAACACAATCCAAATAATTCTATAGACAATTTTATAATTTTATGTATCGTAAACGTCCAGTCATTGGACACTTAAAGTTCTTATGAAGGCATTTATTGGTTCACGAAAACAATTAAAAAGCTATGAACTAAAATTCTTATTATTTTTGTAGATTAATATCTATTTTTGTATACTACAATCTTTAAAACAATATTCGACAGAAAAATTCGCTAATAAATAACGTTACAAAAAAAGTTGCAAAATATACAGTCAATGGACAGAATTTCAGTGGTTGGACAGCTCATACTAGTTAATAGACAGTTTTAATGAACATTTTATATATGTTTTAAAAGGAAATAAATTACATTAATATATTTTTATTTATTTCCTTTTGATCTAAATAAATAGTTTGATATCTTTATTAGGAAATTATATTTTACATTTTAACTTGAAGTTTCAGTGTCTTTCAGACCTCGTGAAGCGGTAAATCCGGGTAAAAAGAGTTTTATTTTATAGATAAAAACACCAAATAAAATCAATCCTGGCTGGGACTCAAACCTAGATCTCCTACATCTCTTATATTCGATAATGCCTCTCTGGGGTTGCCTGGTAGAAATCGCTTCCTGGCGATAAGGCCACCCTTTATACATTGTTTTCTTTTTATTTGTTCTTTGTTCTGTAAATATTATTGTGTATAATAAAGGGTAAATAAATAAATAAATAATGAATCGTGAAAATTCAAGAAAATGTTATGAAATAATTCAATTTAAAAACTTAGAAAAAAAACAATTTACATATTTCTTAATTAAAGGTGATAAAATATTACGGTTGCATTTGTACAATCAACACATCATCGTGACGATCTCCGTGGCGCAGTGGTCACACGCTACTTTACTACTGCGCACTCTAGGGGACTTAAAGTAAAGAACTGAAAAAAAATATGGATGGCTTCATGTGCGGTATCAAATGAAAGAGCTTTTTTAGCACAGTTCAAATGTGTAAACATTATTACTCCAATACATGTGAAATAAGAATAAAAGTAATAAATACATACATACATACATAACTTCACGCCTGTATCCCTTATAGGGTAGGCAGAAAACCAGAGGTCATAAAACCATCTGATGTCGCGTTTTACAAATTTGGAGGCATTATAATAGTGGAGAGAGACTATTGCAGTGACAGGGGGTCAGCCTATCGCCCACAAAAAAAGCCTCCCACACACATCGGTCCCTTAACTGACTTTTACAGTATGCCCGGGAAGAGCAGCAGCTGGCACAATCTATGTTATTCTTTCGCTCCCAGTCCAGCATGGAAGCAGTAATAAATAATAAAATAAATTGTTGACTGTTTGGTGTGGGGTATCAAATGAAAGAGCTTTATTAGCACAGTTTAAATATGTAAGCACTATCACTCCAAAATAAGTAAAAAAAAGTTTAAAAACTAAAACCGCTCTATAAAGTAGGAATCAATTAATAGTCTCCGCTGAATTAATTATGTATCACGGCTATCCTGTAAACATATCTCTAACAGTATGACATATAAAAATACATAAATATTTCAGCGTAGACTATAATTTGTTTTCTACTTTTTAGAGCGTGTTTGAATCGTCGGGTTTTAGTTTTTAAACATTATTTTTAGAATATATATTGAGGTCGAATCATATTCTACCATTGCAGCACGTTTGTTTGTTCAATAAGAAGTTATATTATCGTGAACCTCATTTTCAGTTAACTAATTACAAAGAAATTTCAATTATAACTTAAGGTAGGTTAGATTAGGTAGGGACCCCGTAGGGGAGAGGTCGTTGGCGGTGTCTTTGGACATTGCCAACGCCTTCAACAGTCTGCCGTTCAGTTCAATTCTCGAGGCTCTCCGATTTCACGGGGTGCCTCTGTACCTGCGGCTATTGGAGGACTACCTCCGGGACAGGAACAGGAAAGTTATTAATAATCAAAACAACTCAAAAAATAATCAAATCAAAACAATATAAACAAAAATAATGGGAAATGAAATTAAATATTATGTCTATAGCTTTAAATTTTATAATTAATGTTAACTCAAAAAAAACCAAAGGGCCCAGGCATGTATGGGTAGGTGGGACTCCTTTCTTCTTGTTCTTGCACATAGTACATAGTTTTACAAAGTCTTTGACCACAGAAACCGAAATAACATACCTGGATTTTAAAGCATTCATTAATTTGTCTCTTCCTCCGTGGCCTGCAGATTGACGAATTTCACATAATATCCCATTAAATTTTTCTGGAGATACAACTGTGACTATAAGCTCGGATTCAAATTCCCGTATCAAGATCTAAATTTTTGAGTGTCTGTCCAAAAGATCATATTATTTTCCGTAATGGTAATCTTTGTTTTGTAATCCTTGTCTATCTGATGTTGAAGATCTAGTTTTATATTTTCAATATTTTTAATAGCTTCTCTGTCACAGAAGAGAATAGTCTCTTTTGTGTCCACAATGGTTTCTTTTTGTTGTTTTGGCCTTCAAACAAAGTAGTAAACGCTTTTTCAACATCTTATTTACATACAAATTGCTTATCCACTTGGTTTCCTGTAATTATTTATTTATTACTATAAACAAAATCCACAGACCTTAAGTATAGTTAGATAGTTCACATAAGAGGTACGAGCTTACGTCTAATGACGGATTTACATTTTATTATTAACACTTGAGAGCCTAGTATATTTTATCGTAAAGAATTTTATACAGTTTTTGTTTTTAATTAAGTAATTAGTTCTAAAAAAAGAAAGATGAAAGTAGGGAAAAATACAAATTATCTAAACTTGAATTATATGGTTTGATACAATTTGTTAAAAAAAAATAATAATAACGTAAGTTATTAAGCTAAGTAACTATTTTATAAGAATTATTGAGTCAGAATGAGTGTGTGTGTGTGAGTGTGTGTGTGTGTGTGTACGTGTGTCTGCATGGGTGTAAAGATATGGGTAAGTTCGGATTTTATTGTTATTCTTTTCTTTCTGAGTTTGAGATCACTTCTGTTAACTGTCTCCTAAATTGATTTTTGCTAGTATTAAATATATCAGTAGAATATTTATGCTTGGTGGTAGGATCCCTTCTGGGTCCGCCTGGCTAGCGACCACCCTTTATATAAAGTCTGCCGCCAAATCTTACCGCTCCGGCGGTAATGTGTTCCGGCAATATTGTATAAAGAGCCAGTTCCCTCCTAAACCCGTGTGCTTTCATCTTCGACCTCATCTTCACTTACCATCAGGTGAGATTGAGGTCAAACGCGGGTTTAGTCACTTATAAAAAAAAAAAAAAAAAGAATCAAATATATTTTTTTATTTATGTTTTGTGTAATTATTTGTCGTGAAAATGAACACGGGTTGCCTGTCTGAGTTGTTTTATGACTGGAGAAGCGAAGAAAGGGCGGAGAGTGCGCGAACGCAGGCGACCCAAAAAAAAATAAGTATATTATGTATGATCAAATTGATCACAAACCCAAACTAGTTCAGGTTTTTGATCAAAAAACTGGATTGTTACAGTTTAATGATGAAATTGAGTTTGAAATTTGTCATCTTCCGTTTTCTGATGAAAAACCTAGGTTTTTGATCAAAAACCTAATTTGATGAAAACCTGCGACATATACAATGATTTCTCAAAAAAAAAACTTTTAACCTAATAACATAGTTACTTACATACCTAGTTATTTAAGTTTTGTTTTTACTAATATAAAGTGTATGGATAATCTTTGTCTGAAATAAACTTTTTCATTTCATTTCAATACCAACTTTTAAAAGAATTTTAACCATTAATATGTTGAATAGGATTAGCTATTTTCTGAGATGAGTGTGTTTAAGCAAAGATAAATGATTCAGCATCGCACAACCACACCATTCAACTTTATTGAATTAGTATTGAATTAGTCTCGAACCATCCATCTAGAAATTATTAGATTCGGAAAGTTAGAGTTATATTACTTATGAAAGTGGATACAGCAGGAAATTGATTTACGTTTGCTATGCACCAGTTTGATTGAAAGTGTAAATACAGGTGGTAGCAATTACTCAGTGATTTGGTTGTAATTTTCCCTTCAGAAAGTTCCGTTGGTGCACGAACAAGAAGTTAAATTGAAAATTTCATACGTAACAACGACCGAACTTATAAGTGGTGTAGCTACGTTGATTACTCGTATCAGCCGCGGCGTTGCAGTGCCGCAAGTTTGCCCGCGATGAATCCTTGTAACGATTACGAGTGCTATGATGTACGTTGACGTTTTGTTTGGTTTTGAAGTTAGTAATTCATAAACAAAAGACTTTTTAACTAGATTTTATCGTGGTTACTTTTATGTAACACTAGCTTTTGCCCGCAAATTCGTACGCGTATAAATATCGTTTATATTTTACACAACCAGTCACTCATTGAAGAAACTTTATGCCGTGCACTCAAGGAATAAGATTTTTTCATACAAACTAAAATAAAACATTATATATTTCCCGTTCCCGTGAGAATTTCATAAATGCCTTTCATAACTCAACCAGTCACTCTTTGAAAAACCTTTATGCCAAGTATCATATCCGTGCACTCAAGGAATAAGATGTTTCATACAAACTAAAAAGCCCAATAATTCCCGTTTTCGTGGGAATTTCGGGGATTCCTTCCTTAGTGCTCCCACACAACCTCTAAGGATTGTATGTTTCAAAATTCAGCTCTCTACAGCCAGTAGTTTTGGCTGTACGTCAATCACTCAGTCAGTAATGGAAGAGTTTTATATAGAATATTATTTTTCGACGTTTGATGTCTTAAGCCTGCGAGAGCGAATAGTTGTGCTCCTCTAAAGAACATTTTCCCATACCGGGATTTGAACCCTCTTATTTTAAATAAAGTGTTAATTTTTAGTAAAGACTAAGCCCGCGATTGATCTCAGTATCATCTGATGGTAAGCGAAAATGAGATGGACACGAAAGAAGAAATCCTAGAAAAGAACTGGCTCTTCATAAAATATTGCCGGAACACATCACCGCCGGAGCGGTGAAGGATGGTCGCTAGCCAGTCGGACCCTGACGGTATCCTTCCACCGAGCGGGGGTAACTCGGATTATCCGCCTTTGACGACACGCTTATCCAGGGGTGGTAGGGATATTCTAAATCGACCCTACAGGAAAAAGAAATATTATACTGATGTTACCAGGAATATACGTAGATAAAGCATTATTATTGGAACTGCACCGTGGAATAAAGAGTGTGTCGTATACTGAATTTAGATCTAAGCCAGAAGCTAAATTTACCGCTAGGAATTGAGCCCAGACCTCTAACATTACAAGTTAAAACTCAAACCAATGTGGACATACAGGGTTGATTTGTAGTCACCGGCCAATTTTTTTTACACAATAAGTATCATTTATAGAAACGATTTTTGCAAAAAAAAGTATTTTTTTTTTACAAGGAAATTAATTTATCCGCTAAGACTCTTAATTACCATTAAAATAAAGATGACTACGTACTACTACATATATTTTGTAGTATTCCTGGAATGAATGAATAGGATTCGATGAAAACGGGCGGACCCCTCGCTCCGGTGCGGCGACGTAGTATTATCAAGAAAATGCCACGTCGTAGTAGCTATGTTCATCAACAGCGACCGTTCGCTCCCGAACGGTCGTGTCTGCGGCCGCTCCCGAGTGTTCGTATTGCGCTGCCCTTGTTCCCTCCCCCGCACTCGTGCGGGTCAGGTGCCAAGTTAAGCTCTTTCGGAAAGTTTTCTCTTGTGGAGGCTGTGTGGTGTCGGGGCTAATTCATCTGCCCTTTTCAGGGCGGACCCGACTGCTGCCGGCCGAAGCATCGCTGGTCAGGTGGATACGTAACCGTGACAAATAAGCCTGATCGTCCGCCGTTCATCGGTAATAGGTCCGTGTTAGGTTGATCTTTCTTTCAGCGCAGTTTGTGTAGTCCTTCGCCGTTCACCGGCAAGTAGGTTCCTTATTAGGAATAGGCTTCCTTTCAGAATAGTTCAGGTTCCCAGGGTTCGATGGATCCCATCGAATCCGGGGCGTTTAGCCCTGAAGACTTCTTCAAGCTTCAGGAGCAGGTAAGTCAGACTCTCCAACTTCAACAGGAAATCCATTCACTCAGACAAATGTTTACGGCATTTTTGGCATCCCAAAATTTCGCATCGGCCCCTCAGGCGCAATCCGCGACCCTCCCGGCCACTCCGCCTTCGCTTATTTTCCCAACAGATTCTCCGGCGTCTCCAGATCCCTCTGAGTACGTCGTTCCTAATTCAGATTGCATGTCGGTAGACAGCACCGCATGCAAACGGAAAACTACCCCGCCGGGTAGCGATTCCGACTCAGCTCCTATTGTTCCAGAATCTCCTGCTCCGTTCACCGAGGTTCGCAAAAAATCCAAATCAAAGAAGAAGAAGAAAGAGGCCTCTTCGACTTTATCTCCATCCGTTTCAGCTGCTCCAGCCGCTGTTCCTGCTCCGCAAAATGTCGCACCGGCGTCTGCTCCTGCGCCTTTTGTTTCAGCGATCCCGGCGTCCCAGCCTGCGTCGCAATCAGATTCGGCTCCGCCGAAAGTCAAGTCTCCGCCCCCCGTCTTTCTACGGGACAAGAGCCGCTGGACCGAGGTCTCAGCTCTCTGCGGAACGCACTCCCCGAAGATCCAGTATAGTAAGGCATCCAACGTGGGTGACTCTATCAAGGTCGTTGTCTGCTCAATTTCTGATTTCAGGAATTTCACTCGGCTTCTTGCTGATAAGAAGCTCGAGTACCACACTTACGCCCTCCCTGAGGAGCGTAAGATTCGTGCCGTCCTCAGGAACGTGCCGTTCGAGCTCTCGAACGAGCAAATCCAAGAGGACTTGTCTTCTCAAGGCTTCCCCGTCGAATCTGTGCACAAAATGCACAGCCGCCGAGGCAAGCAGTTCCCACTTGCGCTAGTAATCCTAGCGAAGAGCCCGCAAGGGCAGTCCATTTTCAGAGGCAAGCTCACCGTGTGCGGTCTCTCCAACATCCGAGTCGAAGCTCCACACAAGCGTGGTTTCCCAGGTCAGTGCCACCGCTGCCAATTGTATGGTCATGCGGCGGCAAATTGTCATGCTTCCCCTAGGTGCGTCAAGTGCCTAGAACCGCATGGGACTAAGGAGTGCTCTCGCACTCCCGAATCGCCCACCGCTCCGTCCTGCGTCTTGTGCGGCCAGTCCGGCCACACAGCAAACTTTCGCGGCTGCCCCAAGGCACCGCGTGCTGCCAGGGCTACCGTGAAGCCCATCGAGAACTGGAGAGAGCGACCGCAGCTTAGCTCGGACGCCCCTCCAGTCAGTTCAAAGGCCCCCAAGGCCTTCACCTCTTTCGTTTCAGGTCAGCGCAGTCGGGATGCGACTCAATCGCAACCGGCCGCCAAATCGGCTTCCCAGTGCCAGAACGCAAAAGGTTCTCAAGACCGCATGGCGTTCTGGATCCAGCTCGCTCCCATCGACGAGATCCTGGCTTTCGGCGCCGCTCTCGACGCCAGCCCAGAGGGTTTCAACGGTGCTCTTCCGGTCCTAACCAAGTTCGCTCCCCTTATCAGGAAACTCCAGCAAGCTCAACGTTTCTAAACGTAGTCCTTCTTTCCAGCATTCCTATCTCAGAGTGAGTCTGATCACTCTAGATAATATCTTAGTTTCAGCTTTGTCATTTCTGCTAATCTTAGCTTTGTTTTTCTTACTTTCAGTTCCTTTTGGTGGCAGCCGTCTGGATGCCGCTCACTACGCAGCCTCTCGCTCCAATTGGCTGTCGTTCCGACGATGACTAAGGACCTTAATCAAGGTGAGTCAAAAGGGGGATGTTTAGTGGGTATGCTCAGCCTATCTGAGAGAGTCTCCACACTGTCTGGGCATTCTATTTGCCATTAGCCACTTATGGTTAACAGCTTATAGAATGCCCATTCGTCCGTAATAGGATTCATCCTCCTCCCGCTAAAGCTAGCTTTACTGGTTAAAGCTAGTTTTAGGGGGTGCCAACAATTTTTCTGTGGCGGAAAAACAAAAAAAAAAAAAAAAAATCAACAGCGACTATTTTTTTTAAAGTTTGTGGTTCCGTATTTGTACTTTTTTGTACTGAGTGACGCTAAAATAAATATGCAGGTACGTCTATATCGTATCAAAGAAACTAATATTTAAATTTGGCTGGTGACGAAAAATCAACCCTGTATAACTAAAACAAAACTGAAAACTACTGACAAGAAAAAATATTATTCAAGAAAACTTTCTACTTACGAAACATTGAGGGGTTTTAATCCATACGACTACATGGTTATGTAAACAACGAAAAAGAGTTATTTACATAGTTGACTGTGGCGAGTTACCTACTTTTATTTATAAATCATGACGAGCTAATTGATAACTCACCCTGTGAATAATGATCAATCACTACCACTGATAAACGAGGCAGAATGTTACACATGAGATATTTTAAAAGATATCGACAACTATCAAGTACCGACCTACTTAAAGAAATAATACCAACATTTATTTTCGACCAGTTCAGTTGCTTAAAAACTGCCTAATGAAAAAATATAAAATGAGACGATTACTGTCAAATGGTAGGCCCACTTTTTGGTACTTTGTATCAACAAGAGTTAAACCCTCAAATATTTTGGACTATTTTCCTTAATATAGAATAAAAAAAAGCATATAAATAGATATTAATTTGCAAAAATAAATTATAAATGACGAGTGCTCTCTTGAACCAGCACCGTAAGTGAGACGCATTGCAGTATAGAGTAAGATCCCAGAGCGATAAGACATAACTTATTTTCTAAAAGATGAAACTTTAAGTTCCCAGTAGTGCAGTTCGCGTTGATTAGTCATCAAGACCGGTCGTCGTGTACGCGCTCAGTTAAATCTACATTTTCTACGAGTTACCCTCATTTTGTAAAAGTGACTAATAATGGAATCAGATTTTATGTTTTAGTTGTATAAGTGCTATAAGTGAACTGTTTTGCCGTTTCTGACTACAGGAACAAATATGACCACCCAAACGTTAAATAATACCCCGAGTTACGCAACTGTGACACAAAGCACCATGTTTCCCAAAAAAGACCAGGCCATTGTTATTGATGCATTAGACAACATACAGATCAAGGATTATGCTCAAGCCCTCGGAAGTATAATAGACCCCTCTCAGATTCGTTTTTTATCAAGAATATCGAACAACAGAGTTTGTATTTATCTATCTTCGAAATTGATTGCCGATGACATTGTGGAAAATAAGAAATTTATAATTATTAAAAATCACCAATTACCTATCAGACCGCTCATCAATAGAAATAAACGTATAATTATATCCAACGTATGTCCCATTATACCACACAGCGAAATTGAAAAACGATTACTAGAAATGCAAATAAAACCAATGTCACCCATTTCTTTCCTTCGCGCCGGTATCAACGAAACGGGTTACAATCACATTTTAAGTTTTCGGCGTCAACTTTATGTAACCCCCGAAGATTTCAATCTACTTCCTGAAAAAATATCCATAGATTTTGATGACACTACCTATTGGATTTATTTTTCTTCAGACACCATGACATGTTTTATATGTAAAAATGACGGCCACGTAGCATCTAAATGTCCAGAAAATGGTGAGATGAGCACGAATAATGCCAATTTAGAGATACAGAAATCGGAAATTTCCAAACCTAAACGTCCACATCCACCCACTGAATCTTCAACCATACACGAATCAATGGAATCCGAAGTTTTGAAGGAAGACGCCACATTTCCTACCGACAACAGTGGTGATGATTGTGACAGTTTCTCTCTTTCCAGTACAGATGAGACATTCGTAGCTAGAAGTGGAAAGAAACTGAAAAGAACACCTCATAGTGACCTAGAATCAATCAACTGGGATCAAATTAACAGTCTTATCTGTAACTCCTCTAAAAAGTACCCACTATCAGGAAACCAAGTCAAAGAATACCTCATTCAAACATATGGAGCTAAAAATATCAAAGATCTAACTTACGGATATACAGAAGAAATAGACGCCTTAGTTGAACTACTTACAGATTTATTACCAAACGTTCCGTGTCGTAGTGTAAAAAACAGAATAACCCGTATTGTAAGTAAGCTTAAACTAATACTTAAAACTAAACACAATATCGAAGACCAAAATTTTTGTAACCTTAGTGACTAAATAGTTTTACTCCTTTAAATATAAAATATAAGTAATAATTTAAAATGGCTCATAAGATAGATTTCAAGCTTAATATTATTCAATGGAACTGTCAAAGTTTAATGCCAAAACTTAATGATTTAGACTCGTACTTACATAAGGAAAGTGTACATATTTGCATTCTCGCTGAAAGTTGGTTAGATTGTAACAAACAATTAAATGTAACTGGTTTCAATATCTTTAGAAAAGATCGAGCAGATGGATATGGAGGCTTGGTTATTCTAGTCCACCAATCTATCAGTAGCACTCTTAAGAATTTGCCCATTGGTAATAATAATTTGGAAACAATATGTATTGAGATCCTTAACAGTAGTAAACTTCAATATATAATTGGTGT
Organism: Stenoptilia bipunctidactyla; assembly: GCA_944452665.1. Lineage (NCBI taxonomy): Eukaryota > Metazoa > Arthropoda > Insecta > Lepidoptera > Pterophoridae > Stenoptilia > Stenoptilia bipunctidactyla. The sequence continues at coordinate 925,875 of OX101728.1, read as the reverse complement.
ATACTCCCCATCAAATATTCATATAGGTGCGGAAGACTATGACGACCTTTTCAGCCATTTTTCCGAGAAAACCTTAATAGTAGGAGACTTTAACGCACATCATTCGGCTTGGTCATACACAACTGACACACGGGGTAGACTTCTTTCAAATGCCAGTTCAAAACATAATTACATTTTCCTTAATAATGGAGACTTTACCCGATGTGTCAAACACAATGATAGAGTAGTGTGTTCATCGCCAGATATTTCATTCTGTAGCGCTGATCTAGCCTTGGATTTTGATTGGAACGTGACCAATGAGTCGTTAGGTAGTGACCACCTATTAATCATTATCCAAATGTTCGATTCAATTCCAAATAGTACAGAACTAAAAAGAAATATTAAAAAGGCTAACTGGGTAGACTATACAAACCATATTATGCTGGGATGTCAGGACATAGATTTAAAAGCTGACCCACTTGTTAACTATCTTCAACTAATAAATATAATTGAAAAAAGTGCTGATATAAATATACCCTTTATCAAATATAGTACACATAATAGAAATTTTAAACCTAAAACTTGGTGGAATTCTGAGTTATCTAAAGCTGTTGCAGAAAGAAGGTTAGCATTAAAATATTTTAGAAAAAATCGTTCTGTAGAAAACTATTTTAAATACCGAGAAAAAATTGTTTGCGCTCGAAAATTAATTAAACAAGCGAAACGAAATTCTTGGCAGGCTTTTTGTGATAGTATTGATTCTAATATGCCAGCGCGTGAAGTTTGGAGGAAACTCAGATGGCTTAAAGGATATCGTAGTCACAAAGAATATTTACAGGAGAACGCTGCAGTTTCCTTTTTAAAAAATCTTTCACCTGATAGTGTAACTTTACAGCCCTTTCAGATTAATTTCGAAAATTCTTGCCATTTCCAACCTTTTACATTATCAGAACTCGACGTCATTCTAAAGAGGACAGATACTGCGGCTGGTAAAGATAACATAACGTACTCCATGATTTACAATTTGCCGATTAATGCGAAAGAACTATTATTAAACATATTTAATTCTATATACAAGGGAGGAGAGATACCGCATCAGTGGCGCGAGATCAAGCTGCTGGCCATTCCTAAAAGAGATCCTAATTCAATTATACATCGTCCTATCTCCATGATCAATTGTCTTTGTAAAATTTTTCATTTAATGATCACCCGCCGCCTTGAATTTCACTTTGAACACAATCAACTCTTTAATTACAGTACGTTGGGTTTTCGAAAGGGATTTTCGTGCCAAGATAATTTGAACAGATTTATTTTAGATTCAGAAATTGCATTTATGAATAAAGAATACGTTTTATGTGCATTCGGAGACATCAGTAACGCCTATAATAACGTATCTATAGAGTCTCTTGTCTCATCGCTTGTGGAATTTGGTGTTGATATGTTTCTATGCAGATATATTAAAGAATTTCTTAAAGAAAGAATCTTGATTTATAAACTCCGGGATGGTACAGAAATCAAAAGAATGTGCAGACAGGGTTTGGCTCAGGGTGATCCTTTGTCACCAATTTTGTTTAATATCGTTACTATTAATATATGCAACACCCTCGTTACTACTGTTAAGGTATCTCAGTACGCTGATGATTTTGCGTTATATTGTAGTAACCAAAACATTAATATTTGTGTTGAAGTCATTCAGTCAACTCTAAATATCTTTAAATCCATGTTAGAAAAAATTGGCCTAGAATTATCGCTTCCTAAAACGAAATTATGTATCTTAACCAGAAAGTATAAAGTTCCTACTATTAATATTAATATTAATGGCATAAACATCGATGTTTCAAACTGTGTTAAGTTTTTGGGTCTTTGGGTTGACAGTCGTCTGAATTGGACTAGGCACATCACTGAAACTGCTCAGAAATGTACAACTTACGTAAATATTTTCAATGCTCTAAGTAGCTCAAAATGGGGTGTACACCCAGTCCAACTTAGACGACTATATTTCACATTGGTACGTTCTAGACTTGATTACGGAAGTATAACTTATGGTAACACAAGTTCACAACTCCTCAAAAAGTTGGATGTAATTCAAAATCAATGTCTTCGATTATGCGGCGGTTTTATAAAAGATACACCTATTTTTGCCATGGAGAGTGAACTTTGCATCCCACATCTAAGCCATAGAAGAACTTTTCTGAGTCACAAATATTTTCTGAAGGTGTCAGTGAGACAATCTGACTATTTGATAAAACAATTAGAACTTTTAGATAGCATCTTAAAAGCGAACATAAGCTATTGGCGTAAAAATCAGTTACCACTGCTACTACAGAGCCTCAGAAAATATTCCAAATTATCTATGTCAAAATTTGAAGTCTTGCCCCAATTCCAGCTTCCTTTCTTGATTAAAGCATTACCTTGGGACAAAATTATAACTACCGAGATAAATACTATTAATGATCCTAAAGCTAAAATATCCATTCACGATCTTAAACAACATAGTGAGAACATAATTTGTCAAAAATACGAACATTTTTCTCAAATATACACGGATGGCTCTAAAGATACAGTCAGTTCAAGTTGCGCTTTTTACGATCAGGATGCTGAATTTGAGGCAAAATTTCTTATTACTAACTTATGTATACCCATTATGGGAATAGAACTGGCAGCTATAAATGAGGCAGTACACTATCTAGAGTCCACAACCTACCGCAAAGTTGTAATACTTTCAGACTCAAAGAGTAGTCTTCAACATTTACTTAGATGTTCTAAAGGCGATTGCATTGGGAGAAAGGAAGCTTACCTTGTTATTAAATGTATCTATAGATTGATACGTAGCGGGGTTGAAGTTCGCTTACAATGGATCCCTTCTCATGTTGGTGTTAGGGGAAATGAGAGAGCCGACATGTTGTCATCAGATGCGTTACAAAATGGTATACCTCTCAATCTAGAACCACATTACATGGACCATCTCCCAGGTATAAAGAGAGACAACTATAAACAAATTAAATCACATTACAATGATTGTTCTCAAACTAAAGGAATCTGGTACCGGACCATTGTAAGCGAACCTCCTCGCATCCCATGGTTCATCTCAAAAAATTATAACAGAAAAAAGTTAGTTACATGTTTCAGAATTCGTACCTCTCACTTGCCTCTCAATAAATTTAGTTTCACTATGAAAAAAAGAGAAAACCCAAACTGTAGCCTGTGTGACAGGGAAGAAGATCTCCTGCATTTAGTTTTAGAATGTAAAATCAATGATCAATTGCGATTGGAGCTTTTGAAAGATACTCAGTGTTGTGCTGGGGAGCTCTTCTTCCTTTTCCACAGAATCCTTAGTTCTAACTTTTCTGTTAATCACAGTGATCGTTTTCTAAGTTTTGTTATTCAATCTTTGGCCTCAAGACATGACTACTACAAATCTTTACTTACAGTTCCATTGTCATAATTTGCATGTTACTGCTATTTATTTCTATGTAACAAATGTTTCTCTATTGTTTCTTTTTAAGCCGGCTTAATCATATGATGTATATGGCTTATAAAATAAATAAGAATAAAAAAAAAAAAAAAAAAAAAAAAAAAAGTTCCCAGTAGTGTCTCATGTACTTTGTGTACCTGCGTGTTTGTGAAGTTTGCCCAGTGACACCTGGGCAGGTACCAGGTGAGAAAGGTGACTAAAAATAAGAGTTACTTTACTTAAATTTAGATGGCTGATTTTTAGATATATTTTATAGAATATCATTCTCAAATGGTATCGCAAGTATCAGACACTTTTCATGGACCAAAACTTTTGTCAGACGCTTTAAAGCTCTACCAAAAATAAATGAACTTTACTTATTTTTTAATGTCTGATTTTTTAATATGTTATCAAGATAACTATTACAAAATTATATTTAGTCAGTCAGACAAATTGGAATGACCAAAAATCCACTGAACACAAAAATTATTCGGCCGTGAGTACGAACGCGAGAGCACTATGTGCATGCGTGTCAGAGCGAAGAATTTAAATATTCCAAAAAGTACTTACTGCTTTCGATAAAATATTTCTGCATCTCTTTTCAAATAAAATGAATTTCAACATTAAGGTAATAATTAATAATTTTTAAAATTAAAGTAATTTATTGCATATATTCGGTAAATTAATTTTTTTTCGGAGTAATTGTATTTTATAAAAAAATATTTTTATTTTTTAAACCAAAGATAACAGTTTTTACATTAAAAAAAAAAAAATTTAGTAAAAAAGAAAATAAATATAGTTAGTAAGTGAAAGTATTTGATTGTCCTTAATCATCGTTATCATCATCAAAATAATAATTAGAATTTTCATAATTGAGCCAGTCATATTGTCCATTCGAGTCATCATTCTCATCGTCATCATTTAGGTATATTGTTGTCGTTGCTGTCAGCTTCTTCTGTAAAAAAACAAATAAAAGAATTAAAAAACATAAAACTACAAATATAAAACAAAAAATGAATTGTAAACCTAAAGTTAAAGTACAGTACCTGGATCTTGAAGTGCTTCACTGACGTCTCCTGGTAATTGGTCACCATCAAACCAATGAAAGTGATACTGGTTTTCTTCTAACGTCCAGCCATTATTTTCAGGGGTAAAGATGGTTGGTTGTTTTTCATTTGCATTATTCCATATGCTAGCAATGTAATTAGCTCGGAGATATTGTTGAAATAATTCAGTTTTGCATGGTGGTAAATTGCTAGCATCAAAATTATTTAATTTATTCGTCGGGTATTTATTAAATCATACCGTATGAAGTAACTTTTGCAGAACGTAAACGTAAATTGTGATTGAGATAATTTCTTGCAAATGTTATGAATTGTTATAATTCCAATGGAACATCATTTTATTGGAATATAGCTACGTAAAATAAATAAATGCCATTTTTAGAAGCCTCCAATACGATTCTAATGTAACGGTGACGGCACTACAAGGTTATGTTGTGGAAATTACTGTAAGTGTCATAGGGATCAAGGTTCGCCGCGCCGGGTATAATGTATACTATACATTGCGCGCACATACACAGTAGACTGAAACAGAATGTGAGTTAAAGAAGGAGAACCGGGTTACTATGGACGTCTCGCTCGCTCTGAAACGCATGCATAATGCTCTCGCGTTCGTACTCACGGCCGAATAATTTTTGTGTTTAGTGGATTTTTGGTCATTCCAATTTGTCTGACTGACTAAATATAATTTTGTAATAGTTATCTTGATAACATATTAAAAAATCAGACATTAAAAAATAAGTAAAGTTCATTTATTTTTGGTAGAGCTTTAAAGCGTCTGACAAAAGTTTTGGTCCATGAAAAGTGTCTGATACTTGCGATACCATTTGAGAATGATATTCTATAAAATATATCTAAAAATCAGCCATCTAAATTTAAGTAAAGTAACTCTTATTTTTAGTCACCTTTCTCACCTGGTACCTGCCCAGGTGTCACTGGGCAAACTTCACAAACACGCAGGTATACAAAGTACATGAGATACTACTGAGAACTTAAAGTTTCATCTTTTAGAAAATAAGTTATGTCTTATCGCTCTGGGATCTTGGACTAGTAGGCATATTTTCATACGTAAAGATTGAAATCTATCCTTGTCATGCATGACTCAAATTTGAATGGATTTAACGACTTGCTTCAAAATGAAAATATTCAAATCGTTCAATAAAGTTACTCCTATAAGTGAAATTAGTGATGTCAAATCTCTAAATAATGGGTGAATCCAGACACCTTTTATTTCTTGCAACAGATTTTTATAAAGTTATCTTTAGTAATTATTAAATGAAGTGACCATTATTTTTTTTTGCATTACAGCATTATTTTACATTTTACGTAAAAATAGGACCACTAACAAACATGCAAGTCAGTTGATTTTCATATAAACTACTATCAGCTTCGTAAGCCTTACACGTGAAACTTTGGACTCAGTAGGATTTTCTTGACCAAGCAGCCTTTAAAAAGAAAAGAAAAGAAAAAAAATACTTTCACAATAAGATCTTATTACAGCTAGTTGTTGGAGTCGAATTTTAAGCAAGTTATGCCTGTGCCAAGAGACGCCTTTCCCAAGAGCTGGCCTATCGAATGGATAATAATGTTTTTTTCTAATATGTCGTATAAAAAAATAGCCCGATTAACAAACAAACGACTTAGCTTTATTTTATTAGTATAGACAGAGCTATAAAGAAAAAACCCACAAAGTTTGAGTGTTGGCAATGGAGTTTCTACAAACTCCCTCCGCGCCAGCAGTTGACTCAATGTTTACGCCTATTACGTCTGAATACCTCAAAACTCGATACCCGCGACATTCAATAAACTTTTCAAAACGTTATTGTGTGAGAGAGTTTAAGCGGAAAAGTTATAATCGATGAATCTTTGAAGAAGTGACAAGCACAATGCATTTGTATTCATAGGAAATCGGTCCCCAATGTTTTTGTTTCCTTGTATTTTTTTATTGAATCTGTGTTGTGAAATTCGAAGAAATGTATTGTGGCAAAGCTTTGAAATAATGCCTTTGTGAAAATACTTTATGTGACAATATGGTAAAGGTAATGTTTTCAAAATGGAATATTTAATAGAAACTAGACCACGACGTAGCTGAAATTACGTTGGTATCGATAAAAATATCGAAAAATTACAATAAGCTGAATTAATGGCGCAAAAATTTTTTAAATTCAATAATCGCCATGCTATGTCGTCTTTACATTTCGCCATTTTTGATACTCTTTTTTAATGTCAAAACTGTCATTGTCGTGTCACCTGTCTTGTCGTTTGGTACAAATCTGTCACTCGAAGTAAGGAGGATTGAAATGTCTATGTACGGAGAAGCGATTTTTAATAAATCTTGTGCTTTTTTGATACGACGTCTATCTGAAATTGAGTGATTACTATTTGTTTGTATACTTATTCTCTTCAATATATCCTTGTGCTCGCATTTTAGCCCCAGACACAAAGAAATGGAAACATATTCTTTATTTATTTTCTTTAGTATTTTCCATATTTTAATTTTGTTTACTCGATAAATTGTATTTCATAAAATATTTTGTAATTTTTTATTTCAACAGAGTTTGATGTGTGAAAAAATCGGATTCAAAAGTATTTTGTATTAATGTTTATTTCGCTAATGGATTCAAAATACTATCTAAATTACAATTGAAGATTTGATCTCAGACGCTAAGGAGCTTAGGTCACTGTGTAAACTGAGGTTTCACCTTTATATGATCCTCCAGGACCGGTTCCTTCACAAAATAAACGCTTCCATCTCAAGACTCTGAGTTAAGCAATTTGGGAAATAAAAACTTGAAATTTAAAAGTTAGTCTGTTTGTCATTAAGAATAATATACTTGTCTATGTATGTGTGTCGGTTTGGCTAAGAATCCCGTAACAACTCCGAATAAGCAACGCACTTATCTAAAGTAAAGTATTCAAGTTACCTTAGATGAGTCGCCTTCAGGACACGGCATTGAAAATCAAAGCATTTTATTACATTTCAAGAGTTTGACCAAAGCACCATTTTATCGTTTGGTGGCGCCACTTATTACTGGCAATAACAACTTGATATGAGTGATAGTAAATCACTGCCGGCTTGTGAAAGTCCTACGCATATCTGTTGTAAACTGCACATATCAGCTGTGTTTATATTATTTCCTGCAAACTCAGAAGTAGCGTCAAGTGAACTTTAGTTCATCATTTAACTATGTAACTGAATTGTTGTACTGCTTGATAGACTTCTTGGTTCACATTTTCGACGAATAACTTTATAATTATCAAACATGCTAGCAAGTATTGGTTTTTGATTATTTTAGTTAGTGGTTCGTTAGTTTAGTTCGTTACCATTGTAATGTAAAATTCGCACCCTTTCTTTCACATATGAAAAACAATATTTATCAACAATAATAATAAAAAACCTATACTGCATTGTCCACCCAAAAAACCTCAAGCACATAAGCGCCGACAAGCGGCAAAAAGCTTGCATTCAACTCCCTATTGATGATGTTTCCTATCTGTACTTGTACACAATATTTTCTAATCTGTGCTTCAGGATCCACCTGTCAAACCACAATTTTATATATTCTGCATAATTATTTCGATTATAGCTACTGTTAGTCATTTTTTCCCCCTTAGAAATGCTGTAAGAAATTACGACAGCTGAATAACCATATAATAAAATTAATGTTTTCATTGACAGAAATTTCTCAGATAGGCAATTGTTCTAGAAATTTCCGTAAACCCGGCAACTAGGACTACCGCAAATCGAATCTACCATTATAATTACGTAATTAATCTGCCAGCTGACAAATTACCTTCCCATTCAGGTATTGTTTGCGTTGGAACAGAGCACGATCATACGCACAAACATGCCTTCATACTCCTAGACATACTTACTGAAATTTTATCCATAAAAACGACAGATTTATATGGATTGGTAGATAAATTGAGGTGGTTGAAAACTTTTCTTAGGTTGACTGAAAATGAGTTTTCCGTTAATCTTACGTGACGATTAGCGTAAATACGTGGATAAAACCCGAATTCAATGTTATTTTTCAGTTAGCTGCTTATACATTTCTCGTATTTGAATTTGCGTATTTTAAAATGCAACATTTACAATTTCTGCCTCTTAACAGTATCGTCAAAATAATTTTATCCCTGCTTTATTTATAAACTAGCTGTTTCCCGCGGTTTTACCTACATAATTTTGAATCCCGCGGGAATATCGGAATAAAAAGTATCCTATGTACTATTTCAGACTGTATACTATCACTATGCCACATTTCATCCAAATCCATTGAGCTGTTCTGCCGTGATTGAGGAACAAACATCCAGACATCCATCCATCCATCCAAACTTTCACATTTATAATAATTGAGAAATATCTAAGTGTTTATAATAGTATTAAGATGTAAAAATACTCTCCAATAACAATATGCATGAATAGTTATAATATTATGATTTCTAAATACTAAATGAGAAAAGTCGAAAGGTTTATAGTAGTGAGTTCATAGCCACTTCGTCTAGCCTTTCTTGAGTGAAGATTGCTTACCATGTGTAAATGATCGACTCATTTCAACTACCAACCAAATAATCGAAGGGTTTTCTTTTTCATTTTTCAGTGTGCGGTGTGGATTATTTGTACAGTCAATTGAATTTATATAAAATAAGATTCTGGGGCTCTTATTCAGTTGCTTATAAGCGTGTCGTAAAAAGCGACTTATTCATGCGACCCCTATCGGGTTCACCTGGAAAACGCTCCCCCGTATTATAAATCTGTTGCTAAATAATATCGCAAATTTCATTCGACGGTGATTTTTTCAGGAATATACAGTTTCTTTTGCAAATTTGTTTTTTACCAACAGATAAAATTGAGGCAAAACGCGAGATAAGACAGGGTTCAAAATGCATTAAACGACTTTTAAAAACATTTTGCCCGTGATCTGTAAATATACCGAATTATCGAGTTAAAATGTAATTTATATGTGATTGCTGGACTGGGAGCGAAAGAAAAACGTAGAGTGTTCCAGCTGCTTCTCTTCCCGGGCATTCTGTAAAAGTCAGTTAAGGGACAGAGGTTTTAAAGGCGTTTTTGTGGGCGATAGGCTGAGCCCCTGTCACTACAATAGTCTCTCTCCATCTTTATAATACCTCCAAATTTGTCAAACGTGACATCAGATGGTCTTGTAACCTCTGGTATTCTGCCTACCCCATAAGGGATACAGGCGTGTCGTTATGTATGTATGTGATTGTTGATCAATTGTTCTGGTTTAAAAAGGTGTTTTATTTAGCACAAAAAGTCTAGTACTCTCAATACAGCAGCGTTACACTGAGAGTCACTTCTATCCCCCTCGACAACGCCCCGCTCTGCGGCCCGACAGCGCCACAATACATTCAGAATGATTGCGTTTCTTCGCGTGCTCGAAGCGCGCCCGCCTCCGCTGATGGATTGCCTTTGAAAGGTTTTTGAAAGCTAAATTGTATTAGCTCGGATGACATAGTGCTCGGTTTAACCAGCGTTTTAGTTTATTTTCTTTTCAAGTAGACTTGCTTGTACTGGGTTAGTTTTTAAAAGTTGTTTTAGGATACAAAAGGTAGGTACGTGGATTTATTTTCACAGACTTAATTTATCAATGCCAAAGTTAAACTATTTGCATTGTTTTCAAATCCTTTTAAGTAATTGTTAGCTGTAATTTTCATTTGAATATATAAATAAAATAAAAATAAATAAAATCCCCAGATAATCACAGACAGCACCAACATGGCCTCAAAGTAAGCAAAGCTTGTGTTATGATACCATGTAGCGAACTAGGGGGGAACCTAGAATATAAATACATAGAAAGATAAAACGCTCAGACTCGGAACATTTTATTTTTTCGTTGCTTGCGGGAATCGAACCCCCCACCTCGACCACGAGTATCGTGACAATTCGAACGCACTATCCCAAAACCACTGACCGTCTAAACAATTTAACATATTTTATTTTAAGATTTTTTATCGGTACCAATATTTTTTTTCAAAAAGGTTGTTTTCGCAAATTAACATTCTGAATGCATTAATATACACTATTTAATATATACCTAAAATGCCAAACTAACATAAACTAAGTATCATTTTTTTTATTCAAAGGATTTTCCTTAAATGCTGCCATCTTTTTTCTTCTAGTTAGTAAGTATGTAGTACGTATAGTACACACTATGTGGCTCTAACAAATAAATATTTGTAAAGTTTAAATGTTATTTGACGGATAAAAATACAAATTAAAATGAATCCGTTTGGGAATCGAACCCAAAACTCCTGCATTCCGGGCGGTCCGGGTTCGAATCCCAGAGTTCATAAAACTACTCTAGTTCTAATCACGTGGATTAGATTTAGAGCCATTAAATATGAATTATTTTGTACAATGTAATATTTTTTATAATAATGCGACACTAGCGATCTCGTATAATTCAAGATCTCAAGTTATTTAAACTTTTCAGATCGTGATCCCACGGTCCGCTGACGGCGTGAAATGCTCGCAGAGTTTAAACTTTATGTTTTATGGAATAAGGACCAAAGGCTCATAACTTGCCTTTTGTTACGACTTGTGATTCCTTGTGGAATTTCACGCGGAGTAAAGTAGAAGCTACACTGTGGGTCTCCAGTAAAAAGTAAGCTATATTATTTACAAAACTGTATGTATCACCATCATGGTTACCACACTGGAGTGAGCCCACTGCAGTACCTAGATTACGGAGAGGAATTGAAATATCTTACGTCAAAGATTTACGACTATTTTATATGTTATGGACCAAGTGATTCATGTGAATATTATTAATAAATGATCGGGCATTATTAATAATGACTAGCTATATCGGGCTAAGTGATTAAATACTATATATATTTCATTATTTATCACATTGCAAGGTCATTATTATGTTGCTTCGTGACAATTGGGCACTTCGATAATAAAGCAAAATTTGTTATAATATTATGTTTTGTAATAACAAATAATGGTGCTCAAATCGTTGTCGCGATAGCACGGTATGTCGACGATTTTAAGTACCTATTTGTAGTTGTAAATTAATAACTGGCGGCGGTCAGGCACGGGTCTCCAATCGATTCGAGCGATGTTTAACATGTCATATGGAATAATACATTCAGGACCCATTATACCAAAAAGACGATGTTTCGATGTTTCATTTTACTATTATACCTCCAGATACTTTTTTTTTAAATGTACATAACTTCTTTTATTTTTTTATTTTATGTAAGACTCGATTTCAAGAGGTTTATCAGTGTGTTCAGAATATCCTAAGCTCGACGGTAATATTCATATACTTAATAAGAAATTAGGAAAATAAAACTCAGATTTTTTGAATTTACCATTTATCCAATATAGACTCCAAATCTATAAAATAATGATAACATTTGGCTTGCTTGCTTAGGGTGTTTCTTCAGTCACTATGATGCTTTAATCCCAATGTACAATCTCCTTGCTCCGCAGAGCGGCACGGTGCAGATCCGCCGCGCGGGCGACACGAGATCTGTGTAACTTAAATTCTAGCACTTTCTTCCCACCGCGTCGCGACGTCATTACAACAAGCCGTCTGAGCTTAGTGATAGCAGAAAGTATTGCTTTGGTTAAAATAAAGCTTTTTTATTCAATTCAATTCAATCATTTTATTTCGGATCATGTCCATATGTGTTAGTTACAAAAGCCTTACTACCTATGTTAGTGTTACATGACATTAAAGAACAACAGAAAATTTATGAAATAATTTTTAAATGAAAAAAAATTAATAGTTCAAGGTATAAATACAAGTCAATTTTTAATAATGTAGTTAATTTAATAGTTATAGGTTACACGGATATAACTCAAAGAATTGGTAATAAATAAATTAAGATTTCATAAATTAAATTAATTTCGGCAAATAATTTTATAAGCATTATATTTGGTATTGAATAAAAATGTACAAATATTATTAATTAATAAGATAAGGAAAGCCGTGCATGCAACCAGCTTTCAAGCATCGGTGAGTCCCAGCGGTGGGCCAGCGCGCTCAGTATGCGGTTAAGGCTGTCGCGGCGCAGCGTTCCCGCGTGATAGCGGCGAACCCGTCCATGCGGCGAACATGGCCGACGCGCTGCGGTACCGCGGCAGTCCCATCAGCACCCTTGAACGCGTTGTTATATTGAAATCTCATGTAGCGAAGATGGAATTTGATATAGGTATGTATTACTTATATTAATTCCTTAATTTTTGATGGATATTAACACAGCCCCACGCCGTCTTGCCAAGTATACAGGGTTAATTTTAATTATCGCATTTAAGTTTGTAAATTTGTAATATAAGCGCAAACCTACTTAAGGGATATACATACTTAGACGTATATTTTTTTCTGTTAATAATTAATACACCCAGACCAAGTCAAACGAACATGGGTATAGATACAAATAACTGCATAGTGTGGGGAGCCCCTACCTTCGGCTTCTGAGGCAGATCATGCTACCCCATCGCTGGTCTTAGTTCGCCTAGCTTACCTTATTCAATTCGTATGAAAAGACTCTCACGACTTTCCCATTATGTTCTGTTGACGGTGTCCATGGTGCAGTGGCATAGGCAAACACAAAAAAACTTTTCCGTTCTGGGTGTTTATAAGGTGTATATAAACATCTACATAATATATGTATATTATGTAGGTGCTTTATATTCTATGCCATACATAGTATGGTACCCTAGTTCGCTACATGGTTCCTATATCGCTATGCTTACTTTCGGCCATCTAGATGGTGTGATTGTCTGATGATTTTACTGTTTATTATTATTGCCATGAAATATGCAGTATAATACACGGATTATATAATTGTATAATTGCACAGTGGAAGTAGTCGCGACATCCGCTTGGTAGTGGGAACTCTTCGAGGCTTGCCTGGCTGGCCACCCTTGAATTTGTTGCCAAATATCACTCTATTCAGTGTAAGCCTTTTCTTCCGCAAACTGTTATCGTCAAATACAGGTTTACACAGGTAACCCCCATTTACATAAGTTTTTAAACTATCATGGTTTTCAACATTTAAATTTACTTAAAAAAAAACGGGATATTTACCATGTTTGTTTTTTATTTTAAGTTCTCGATATCTCGGCACTGTTGCAAGCGGCATGATCAAGACGGTACCTACTGGTAAATATCCCGTTTCGAAAGTAAATTTAAACCCCCATTTATGTTCAGTAATATTTTGTGGTTTTTGAGATATTTGACTTATTTTTTTTTTTTATTAAATCTTTGTAGACAATTCGAAAATACAGCCACACTTTAAGGTCTACCCTTATGATTTTTAGCTTCAATAAAGCTAAACAGTATGCCTTTCATATCATCTAACTCCAGTTACTTAATAAATTGTTACTTAAATAAGTAGATCCCGCCCCTCTCTATATTTTTGTGTTTCATTATTGAAAAACACTACCTACCCAAACACTTATATCATTATTTCTTTAGCTACGTGTAATTATCAACATTCTGTTTTCGCTGCGCCTTGTTCACAGTCCGCTACCGATCACAACTCCCGTGTCATCTAAGTTACACAATCTAATTCTACTCATCTCGCACGTCGTCGTCGCGGTTTGTTCGCTATACAGTATACACGTTTAGCAACATGAATCCTTATATTATTAACACCAATATTATTCCTGCATCCCGTTGGTGGAAATTTAAAGCAACTTTTCACTGAAACTCATGACAAAAACCACGTTGTTTACAAAAAAACTAAGATTCATGCCAACACAATTTCAATTATATAGGAATACCACTTTGTTATTACCTTTAAAATTAAAATAAAATGAATAATCTATATTTTATTTACGACAGTTTTCATATCAGAAACCATTTAAATACAAGAAATAAAAAGGCTCTAACTGCCAAATACAAAAGGCGGAGGAATTTGTATTTTAAATAATAAACCATTATCGCGACATTTTTTATTAATACGAAACTAAAATTGTAATTACAAAATGCTATTATATGAAAAAATGCGTATCAGAACTCGTTAATTAACACAGTAAACGTACATTTTCTAGTCAGTTCAAAGACTCAGTTCCAATTCTAATATTACTGATATTATATATGTAAAAGTTTGGATGTATGGATGTTTGTTCCTCAATCACGGCTTAACGGCATAACTTATTTTTAGTAATAGTGATAGGGTACAGTCTGGAATAGCCCATAAGCTATATTTTATCCCGACGTTCCCGCGGGATTCGTAATAGCGCAGGTGAAGCCGCGGGACACATTTAGGCTTATAAAAGGCTCTACGTGCCGTGTTCTAAGTAACAAATAAGGGTTCAATGTCCAAGTCGTTTTTGGTACAGGCACTTTGGGTAGTTAATTAGACTAGTACTGTGCTGTGACACTAAAATAACTAATCTTGTCCAAACTTCTAAGAAAAAATATTACTAAAAGTAGGTAAGTAGAAAAAAATTAGTTATTTTTTTTAATGATATAGGTAAGTTTTTAATTATACACACTTTTTTCAATTATTCAAGAGTAAATAAATGGAAAATATGATAAATAAAAATTACCCGACCAGGATTCGAACCTGGGACCTCTCGTTTGCCGGAAGAGTGCTCTTCTTCTTCTTTTTTTTATTTTTTATTTATCACATGTAAGAATAATTGAGCATTTTAAATGCAAAACACTTAAAAACATTATTAAAACATTGCAATGCTTCACTTTAACTGGGATTCACAATTTCTGTAAAGAAATTGATCTCGGGTGGTCTTAGCTGCAAAGCTATACCATAAGATGGAGCTACGTTATTACTTATGTGGTAAGTAATTTCGAGGCGTAGCGCCAGGCCCCGGTAGCTCAGTTGGAATAGCACTCGTCCGGCAAACGAGAGGTCCCAGGTTCGAATCCTGGTCGGGTAATTTTTATTTATCACATTTTTCATTTAGTTAAGAATAATTGAGCATTTTAAATGCAAAAAACTTAAAAACATTATTATTTGAGAGTAATTAAGCATTTTAAAAGCAAAAACTTTAAAATATTATTAAACATTGCAATGCTTCAGCTTTAGCTAAGATTCACAACTTTTAAAAATAAATAGTTCTCGGGTGGTCTTAGCTGCAAAGCTATACCATTAGATGGAGCTACGTTAGCAATATAACGTAAAAACATATTTTCATAGAACTGGCGTTAATGTGACGTCGAACTTACACTCAAAGAATAAAAGCCCCCGCGACTTACACCTCAGCGCTCCTATAAACTGTAAATACCAAGCAAGTAACAACGCTAGGCGCTTAGATTGGCGAGGGAACATTCTACGCAATTCTATAAAAAAAAAAATTTGGCACTTAGACCCTTTTTTGTTTCTTGTATTAATGTCATTGTACTTAGTAGTTTTTTTTTCGCTTAAGTAATCATCATCATCATCATCATCCATAACCTGTAGACGTCCACTGCTGGACATAGGCCTCCCCCAAGGTCTTCCACGTCGCTCGGTCCCGCGCCGCCCTCATCCAGCGTTTACCGGCGACTTTGACCAGGTCGTCGGTCCATCGTGCGGGGGGCCTGCCTACATAATCAGTTCCAACAAATATAGAAGAAGTTCATTGCAACATAGATTCAATAAAATAAATTGAAGTATTGCCACTACCACAAATTCTAATGTTGAAAGGGAGCTAGAATAAATATACCTACAAAGATCTATGCAAAAATATCCACCCCAACCTAGGGTCGATAGCAAAGGATAAACTCTTAGGACAAAATAACGCAGAACAGAAACTGTCAATATTGAAATCTATGAGGTCTGTTGATCATCGTCCTGCATAAGATCGTCATGTGAGGTGTCGAATCTCAGTGAGCTGAACTTTGGAGAACCATTGGACTAAATTAAAGCCGTTTTAACTGGATAAATTTAGAAGGTAACTGTCAACCTATAGTTCATACCTCACCTTCGTTGGCACCTCAGTTGCTCGTGATCAAGTCTTGAGTAGGTGATGTGTAATAAAATGATACGCCATAAAACTCGGTTCAAACATCTTCTATTTTATATAATCATAATAGCGATAAATCAAGCAAACCTATTTTACGTTGTAGGTGGTAAAAGACAAATCTTAGACGAATTCGCGCGGTTGAAATGCGAGACAAATGCTTACTGGCCGGTGTGATTAACTTTCGGATTCGTCGACGAAACCACCGAGGAAGTTTAAAGACAAACGTTTTGTCTGTTCATTGACGAACACAATAAATATCTCGACCAAACACTTAGTTACTTTGCTATTTAATTTAAACGACTTTCGTTGAAACAGTATAAACTGTACTGTAGCTAAGTCTAATAGGAAAAAGAAAAAAAAATAAAGGTTTCCTTTTCAGTTTTTAAATAATATTTTCTGAAAGCCGTAGAGTATTCCAACAGAATCGAAAATTGTTTTGAAATAACATACATGAAGTTTCGAGTATTGTCTAACAATATAATAATTCCCTTTTCCGGGAAATTCAATTTTCTTCTTATATTAATCTCGTTTTATTCGAGTCTGTAGCGTTAGCAAAATCAAGCTGAAAAGAATTGGGAAGATATATCTTTTTCATCTTAGTTCACATTCGGTGACTGAATTTTTGGAGTGTTTTAAGTTAAGAAAACTACATCATAACATATCTATTTCAATAACTTTTTGGTTAATACTATGTTTAAAAAAAAAGCTGAAGGGTTTGTCTTAATGTGCTAGAAACTAAAACTAACAGTCAGCAGTGCTAGCACGGATCTTTTGTCGATCGTAAGTTTACGAATGCTCGTATAGTATGGAGACGGTTTTGCAAGCAATAATTGAAATCTATCCATTGCCGCACGGTCAGCTTAAATAAATGTGTTCCTTGTTAATTTTGAATGTTTGTTAACAGGTTCTACTCTTAAATAACTGTAAAATAAAAAATTACATTGTTACTAAAAACTTGCAACCGACTCCATACTTACGAGCATTCGTAAACTTACGCACCACGTTAATAGCACCAAACATTAGCTTCATTTTGTCAAAAAAATCTTATTACATAAAATGGCATTTCAAACCGTGGGGAACTGTTAGCTAGAGTATATTTTCTTTGTGTTAAAATAACAAATTACCTTTTGTTACTCTGACAATTTGTACCGATAATAATAAAATACGAACTGTCGAATATGGTATCATGTAATGTCCTTTTTTTAATGCTGAGTCCCTTCAAAAAGAACTGAACAGATTTTGAAACTGTTTTCACAGGTTTAATATCGGACCGGAGAAATATTTGACTGAAGGTACTAGAGTACTGTACATTCTACTGGGATCTCTGCAGAACTATTTCGCCTCGCAAGAGATAGGACTCGCTATCAAGAGCTGAATTATCTTGTCGGAGAAGCATAATAAAAAGAAGAAGGCACATATCCAGTAGGTTCATACCAAGTTTCTATAAACCAAAGGACAAACGCAACACGAACCATGCTAGGTTGTTTATTATGACGACAATCAAACTAGAGGGTGTCATTACTCTGATAACTAACTGAATACTTCCTTGTGGTTAGAAATGGTCAGACAGAAGTAGGTTGCTAACTTTTTTTCTAGAATTAAAGTATATTTGAGTCTTAAAAGAATATCAAGAATATTGCTACCATGCTGGACTGGGAGCGAAAGAAAAACATAGAATGTTCTCTGCTTCTCTTCCCGGGCATAGCGTAAAAGTCAGTTAAGGGACAGAGGATTTATAGGCGTTTTGTGGACGATAGGCTGACCCCCTGTCACTACAATAGTCTCTCTCCATCTGTATCATACCTCCAAATTTGTTAAACGTGACATCAGATGGTCTTGTAACCTCTGGTGTTCTGCCTACCCCATAAGGGATACAGGCGTGACGTTATGTATGTATGTATGTAAGAATATCAAACAATATTTTAGAAAAATAAACAGTATACAATTTATTTAATGTTTAAACATATATTTTTAGAACTTCTTGCACAAATTATTAATTAAAGTGTAGCATATAATGTGTTTAGCTTTTTATGCTACAAACAGTATTTTGCATGCTCTACTTTTGTTCAACAGTATTATGTATTGAAAAACAGTATACAACTGTTAAAAACAGTAGCTATGGTTGACAACCCTAGACAAAAGTGAATTTCAAGAATTGAAAATTCGGATTGTCTTACAATCATTGGGCAAGTTGGTACGTATGTACACAATTTCCTAGACATTTAAATTGACTTTATTTAAAGATAGTATAAGTGACCTTCCCAGTACACACCCGATCAATTAACTTAGTATCAATGGTTAAAACAAGGTACCTTGTCGTAAGATTGATAAACAGACTCGCTTATATTGCTGGCGCTACAAGTGTTATGCTAGTAGAATATACGTTCTTACACTTCTTTGCTTTGGAATGGTTCTTAAGATTTTCCGAAGCTAGACATATATATACAGCTTATACGTCGAATAAAATCCATTTCATTCAAGAATTTTTATATTAAACTGCTGACGTGCGATCGTGAATAAACAGTTTTGCTTTTGGGCAAAAATTGCATTCGATCTTCGTTGTTATACTAATATCAACTATATTCGTAAGGTAGCAGCAGTAATTTTGTCTTAAGTATTCATGATAAATAAAGGATGCTCGTAGACTGAGAAACAAATGGAGATTATTGAATGAAGAAATGTGTTTTTCGCGATACAATCTGGCTAAAAAATTTATTCACAAAAGTATGCCACGCGGTTTTTCTGAATAGGATCAACATATATTTTCTAGCAATCCTTAATATATAGGGATAATGATTTTAAACTTTATTTTATTATGCGATTTATTAATATATTTAAATCTATTTGTTTTATCGATGAAAGAATTACAGCCTTACAAATCAAACAAAGCCCATAGCAATACGACTGACCAAGTGATGTTTACACACCACCTATGTCTATCTAATATTCAATCGCACAAAGTTTTAAAGCCATATTTGCAGATCGTATTTGTCGTCTCGTGCACAAGGCTTCCGCAAATATTGTCCGCGAATCGTATAGCACTCTGTATACAAGCATATTGTGTCGTGTTGATTTTGTTTAACACCCTGTAGCTACTATTGTGTACAACGACGATTTCAACCTTATTGTATTTATTGCAGCTATCGTATCAGATTATTCGTTTTTATTTTTTTGTTTTATACTAATATTGAGCAAAAGAGACAATAGGAAACAGTTCACTACAACGTATTGTATTATATATGTATTTATTTATACTTTACTAGCTGTACCCGCGACTACTGTTGACTACTGACTGTTTTTCTATTCAAAATTTCGTGGAAATCGGTTCAGTAGTTTAGCTGTGAAAGCGTTAAGCACTGATAGATCTAAAGACAGAGTAACTTCAAAACTATTGTAACATAGCTATGCTACGCAGGTTCACCCCGGGGTTTGTGGAAAAGATCTACAAAAATAACTACAGTAAAAATAAAACTGGAATACCTACGAAAGGCATGCTGGGTAAAAAATACTGGGAGCTAACGTATACAAAACCTGGGTATGAATACATATATACCTAGTTTATAATTGCAAACACACATTTAACAAGCCTCCAGTACGGTATGTTATAATTAACTATGTAGGTATAAATACTTAATTATAATCGCATACAAATGTTTCACTCTACTGGGAACTTTCACCACGAGCGATTCTTTTGAATTCCTATTACCATGTTTATTTTAACTGTATAGATAATATTTTTTTTGTACCTCTTTTGCAAAAAATTCGCGTGAGACCGCGGTGCTAAGCTTATAATTATTGAAGTAACTCTGTCTGCCTAACGCTAAACTACTAATGCCGCGTTTCAATGTCATAAAACTTTTCGTTGAGCCTACCATCCATAAATAACTTTACACGTGTATCCCTTATGGGGTGCAATGTGGGACGAGGGAGCCGAATAAGACACGTGTAAATTTTATCAAAGGAGACAGTATAATGATTAAAGTAACGAATACATAATGAGTACGAGGAGGTGCGTCACACTACAGGGGGCTATATTGAATATTGAAAGCCGGTATTTATCGATTTTGATGAAATTAAGTTAGTGCTCGAAAGTTTTTGGCCGCGCAGGATCGGCTTAGAATAACCGCTGGATAAGTATGTCGGTGGTAGGATCCCTTGAGGGCTGCCTGACTGAAATCTGCCGCCAAATATCACCACCACAGCAGTGCGTGTCCTAAAAATATTTTATGAAGAGCCAGTTCTGTCATAAACGCGTTTGCTATCATCTTCGACCTCATACTTATCATTAGGTGAGATTTAGGTTAAACTCGAGCTTAGATACCGAGTAAAAAAATAGTAGCCACTAATCTAGTAATTTATTTCTAGGAATAACTTTTTGAACAATTGCTGGACAAGTCAAAACGATTGTAACAATCACGTTATTGCCGAGCAATTTTATTATTTTTTGCTGACCCATATAACAAATTTGATGGTGTAAATAAATATCATTTTTAAGTGAAATATTAAACTTGAGAGAATATGGTCATAGGCCATCCAGAATTCGGTAGGTAACTGGACAGTAACTAACAGCGCGAGAGCCCGCCCATGCCATGCCGGCCTCACCCCATTTATTTAAAATGTTTAATATAACACTCTTCTGGGTAGTTCACTAACCTTATTTATTTATTTATTCTTTATTGTACATAAATATTTACAGAATAAGTTTGTAACAATACGACAGAGTACAATTGGCGGCTTTATCACCAAAAGATGATCTCTTACAGGCAACCTTTCTTTATTAATATTGTATAATTTATTTGCTTAAGGTATCGCCTAATAGTCTAGGTCCTAGATACCTTAATTATACTCCAAATTTACAATAATTAAAAACTCTTGTCAAACTGAATTATATGACCAATATTTTCTCATTGATTATTCATCTGAAATTTAAATCCTACTAACAGAAGCATGCATTTAATTGCCGTTACAAACAGATATGAAATAGGAACTACTAAAATCTTCCTAAATTTAGGTTTAACTTACATATACTCCTTGATTTATCACTTTATTAGATGCTAAATACGAGCCAAGCACGTACGAGCATAGGTAGATACCTAAAATACTGACTAGCTGAGCACAGAGCAAACCACAACATAATTAATCTTCACCAATACTATAATTATTCCGTACGTTCTTAGCCAATATTGAATTTGCTACATACTGTAATCCTAATGTAATCTGATTTCAGTTCTATAGGGATCCATAACAATACGCCACTATCCGGAACCCGCGTCGTCGCTTCATTTAATTGCAAACTGATTATCCATCTAGACTACCTAGTTACAGAGACACGTAATAGATGGCGCTAGCGTCGGAGATAATGGTTTTTGTGACTACCATCTTAATGACCCCATCTGATAATTATGTCAAAAGGCATTTCTCAGATGACTAATGTATTGTTCGAGAACAATGAAGGTTTTGGCTAATTGTGCTCAATAAAGTACTATGGTGAAATTATCAAAATAAAGATTGTTTTTCTTCACCAATATACAGGGTGATTGGTAAGTAGTGGCGGAGTGATGGTAAAAGCTAATTCTAGTCGAAGTCATTATAGGACCTACTGTCTTAAAGTTAATCCTTTCAAAGATGTACCTACTAAAAGATTTATACAAAAAAATCTTTCTCAAGATCTTGAATTATTATTAAATCTTAAAGATTGGTATTTACTATCAATTTTGCTTTTTCTTTTGTGCAAAGATATTCTAAAAATCTGATACATAATTTTATAGTAATTTGAGTTAATTAAACCAATTATTCCAAGTATAGGGCTGCAGATCAAGCGTTCCAAACCTGTCAAAAATTTGTAATTGAATCTGAACTCTGTGCCGTCAAAATAAAGTTAAAAATTGGTTAAGGAAATTCTGTACCATTTAGAGTAGCTAGTATGAAAAGGGTGTATGCAGTTTTTTAAACAAACGTCAAAAGTTTTACTTGAGAAATTTCAAATTAAGAGATGTAGAGACGCCTATTACCTACCCGCAAGTAAAGCGCTAAAAGTAAACTAAGCATTCGGTAAATCTCTTCAATTACTAATTCATTTCGTTTATAAACTTAGAAACTGCAAAACCAAGACTGCAAAACTTCATCCGAATGCCGTGAGTGGCACACGCCGGAGCCCGAGCGTACGGTAGTTCGTGAGAAATTTCAGCTAAGTTTCGTTCAAGTGAGTGCCGCGCTACCTGCATTCTGGCCAATCCATCATGATGAAATTAGATCTCGGTGCAAGTCACACGCTGATGGAAATTTTCAAGTTTGCTTTTATTAAATTGGTACTAGAGGCTCTAATAGTACGATTATGTATTTCTGTTTATCATAGCTACGGTAAAAATGAATCTCCTGTAACCCATACATCATATTTTTTATTTATTCCATGTTTAGAATCAAAATAATCGATTATTATTAATTAAATTAATTAATTATCATCTCTATCAGTATGACATATAAAAATACATAAATATTTCAGCGGAGTCTATTACTTGTTTCCTACTTTTTAGAGCGTGTTTGAGTAGTCAGTTTTAAGTTTTTAAACTTTATTTTTTATAATACGCACGGTATACCCATTCTGTTTCTTACAATTACTTTTTTTCAAGATTATTTTGCATCGTAACATTATTGTATTGTAACGGACATTGTCGGCAATATCTAAAATTAACCCGCATGGCTAAGAAATTTGCTTTATTAGTCGATATCTAGTTGGAAACAAAATCCTTTGCATAGCATTAGTAGCAGTGCTAACGCTATTGATTCCAGCCATTAAAGCAAAGTTCGGCGTTCGCCCACTCATTGGTTATTAATGAATCCGCTCACATTACACGCTTTTGATTAAACCGTCTCGTTTGATTGGATCATGTCGATTCTAACGTAAGCTACGAGTATTTAAGGCATGTTTTTGTACTGTCAGTATGTTTCCAATTATTATCGTTTAAGTTATGATTCGTCTATAGGATCTTATCAATTTCCGATTTCTAGCTTTCAAGTTAATTAGTGTAGGTTGACGTTTTGTAGTTACTTTCGTAGTCAAATTCTAACAATCAGGCATTTAACCACATAATGGTTTCATAGTAGAAGAAAAAAAATAAGTTATATTATATAAGAAATGTGTATCATAATTATATTTGACATTGTAACTTTAAGTTTCGGTGTATAGTCAACTTGGTCAAGAGGAATTGAGGAGGCAGGTGTTAGGTTTACAGTTAGAGCGTAGCATACATGATTAACATAACGCAAGCTTACATTATATAACATCAGTTTGATTCGTCAAAACTTAAGACAAAAAAATGTTTTGTCTGCTAAAGACAAAAAACATTTTTAAAAGTTCCTATATACATCGCCTATGTCTTATGAAGCAGAGCACAAAATCTCCGCAAGTCGCGATACTCCCGGCGGATTTCTCCAAGAGTCAGAAACGATAATGGCTTTCCGCTACATATTATTACTACCTCCGAGTGATTAATGCCCTCCTGATTGTGACGGAGCACCGTCATATCGCAGGGAATTGTTTGTCCCTTCATTTAGGTAGCTCATTATTTAATCAGTTAATTATGATATTAATAGGAGAGATTTGAGAAATACTAAGATAATTGTAAAACATTACTGTTTAATAATAATCAACGAAAGCAGAACCTTCGACAAATTTTGTCATTGGTTGAATCACATTTTTATGACGTCAAAGTAAATATTTAAAAGAAAAATTATGTCATTCAATAATATTCGTCCCTTTTTTCAAAAACAGTTATAGATAAGTTAGAAAGAGAAAACTGGATTATTGATATGTTGACAGATATTTGATAGGATATTTCGTTAAATGAATAAATTGTTACGTCGTTGGCTGGATAAAATGACCTATTTTTTAATTGGTCATACGTAATGAAAAAATAACTCTTATTGGCCGCAGCAGACTGCCATGCTACCTTTACCTCATTGGTTTAAATTAATAACTTGTTACGTCGTCGTTGGCTAGATATAATGACTTATTTTGTAAATGGTCAAATGTTACCTAGCAACCCATTACAGTCAAACAGTTCGTAAGCAGTGGTTTAGATGTCAAGATTTTGAATATAGAAAGGCATTTTGGTAGTGATTTCTATTGTTCGTAGGCAAAACGAACGGTTTTCATAATATTGAAACCCGCCATAAAAGAACCGACTTCACGTCAAAACTTTTGTTGGAATGTAATGTCGTCAATATAAACATTCTCCGAATTCATACATATTTCTTTCATACATATATTATCCATGAAGTACTCAATTGATTGCGATGAAATATACAGGGTTGTATTTAGTCATCAGCCAAATTTAAATGTTATTTTCTTTGATACGATATAAACGTTCCTGCATATTTACAAAAAAAATAGAAATTGGGCTAACAAATTTTAAAAAAATAGCTGGTGATGAACATAGCTACTACGACGCGGGATTTCATTAATAATACTAAGACGTAGTACTAAAAGATGATTTGTAGCTGCGCATAGACATCTTTATTTTAATTGTAATTTAAAGTGATCATACTTTGCTTAATATGTTCGCGGATACATTAATTTCCTTGTAAAAAAATACTTTTGTTTTTCAAAAATCGTTTCTATAAATTATACTTATTGTGTAAAAAAAAATTGGCCGGTGACAATAAATCAACCCTGTATATGGGAGCAACTCTGAAGTATCTTCTGTCATATCTGTCATCTATCTGTCATCCGGATGCAAGAAGATGGGATTCCCTAGCTGAAATTTGTTACTGTGTATTTTTAAAAGATGACTGCTGTTGAGTTTCTTGCTACTTCTTCTCAAGTCTGGTGAAATATGAATGCTCTGGTACTTATAAGTAATTTTTAAGATCTTCTTGTACCATATTTTTTTTCAAATAAATGTTTGATTTGATTTGAACAGATCGACTTTCCAAAGTATTCATTCAGTTCAGTTTGTAAACAGTTTGACTGGTTCAAGTGTATGTAAATACCTACGATAAAGATTTTTTTGACTTTGACTCATTGCGTATCTGTGGAATTATGTATTGTGACAAAATGTTGAAAATGAAAATTCATAATGTATTTTAAGTATTCAGATATCTTCGCAATATGAGCTGACCCCATTAAACAGAGGTTCATTTACAAATTGATAATTAACAAAATCGTCAATAAAATGCAATCAATAAAGTTTAATGCTTTGCGCTCTTGTATCTCACAAGATGGAAATTAAGCAAAGACAAATACGAAAGGACACCTCGTTTTGACAGATTTTTTTTACTGCAGACCTGACGGTGATGCAGTTTGACAAAAATACAATTTTAGTATCTACTATATTACAACTAACAGAAATAAAAAACTTATCTTCATATGACTCAGTTTAACGTTTTAAAACATACCTATTTATGAACAGCATTCTAAAAATCTTTACAAATGAAAACCTGGTAAGTTCCTTTTCAAACATGTTTCTGCTTTGAATAATACACCAGCTACCATTAAAGCGGCTTAGTACTTTCTCCACAGTAGTATGTAGTTGGTGGCATGAACATCTGATGACGTCATTACGGGCCGCAACGTGTTCAGGAAGTACATCTGGGCGGCGAACTCAACCGTTCTCAGAACGTTCGTTTCATGCACACAGTTCTCGCTATTGAATGTTTATATCAAATGTGAGAGCTTGCTTCGTGCATCGTGTCGTTAAATGAGAAAAGTTTCAGCTTGTATAACGGTTATGCTTTTGGTGTCTTTTCGTAGTAAAAAATGTATGAATACATGCAATTAATAGCTTTATTTGGTTATTCGGCATCATAATCCTTTGAAATAAGCTCATAACGGGGCCAGGTTGGAGGACCACTTTGGCGTTGGGGTAAACCTATCTGCCTCTGACGCCAGTGGTTGCGGGTTCGATTCCCGCACGGAACAAGAAAAAAAAATTCCGTGTCTGGGTCTTTATCTATTAATGTATTTATATTCTAGGTTCCCCCCTAGTTCGCTACATGGTATCCCATAACACAAGCTATGCTTACTTTGGCGCCATGAAGTTGGTGTGATTGTCTGGGGATTTTATTTTATTATTTATTTATGTGTTTCTATATTTTCGTGAATTCTGAGCTATTTCTGTTTTAACTATGGACTTTGTATTTTTTTTTATTTCATACCACACTTTAAACTTTTGCTTTGATACCTACTGGATAAGTGTAACCAGATAACGAAAAATGTATGATTTTAAATCTCTGCAATGATAAATAATGTAAAGTCTAGTCAAAATACAATAAAGAACTATAGATACAGTCAGCTACAAAAGTTGATTAACACATTGATATTTTACTATTGACACTACTAATTGAAACTACGAACATTGACTTACTTCTATGTCTAATTATTACAACTATCTATAGTAGTTAATCAATACAAGTCGTTATGTAGGCACAATATGGTGAAAACTTTGAAGATTTCCACGTGTTAATAAACTTTTGTAGCTGACTTTACGTTGTAAAAAACGCCTTTAAGAGTCCCAAATCCTTAAAACTTAAGACAATATTAAAGCAATATTAGTAAAGATTCGAAGTCAGCAAAATAATATTCAATAACTGAGTACAGATAAACATAATAAAGATAATAATATAATGGAAGAATCGACGAGAACAATACAGGAAACGTCAATAATTACATAAATATATCAGGAGGAAGGTAAACAAGCTGTTATTATATTAATGACTATCGGGCGAATCCGGGAAATCCGAAACTGAGATACAGAACGGTTTTATCAAAGGTAGGCGTTATTACATTATCTATATCTACTTACTAGATGAAACGTGGCGGAAAATAATAAAGATAACTTACAATGTTTGGTTGTAAGGCTGTGCTGATGATCAAAGTTTTTATACGAACTAAATCAAAGAGACATGTCTACTACAGTTTTGAGACATGTTTATTTAATATAGGTACCTACATCATTTAATTTTGCTAAGACTGATCCAGGTTTCTTATGCAGGTTTAAGGTGAACAAATGGAACTTGTTTTTTATACCATTAGACTCTACACATACAAAACAGCCGTAGAGTTAGATCTCGTAATTTTATTTATTTTCATATTAATTATAATAAAATAAAATGCTTATTTGGCTAATAGTATAGCATATAACATACCATGGTCAGGAAGATGTCGATTCAATATAACATATTATAATATAGCTAAAATAATATTATTCCTTAATAATTTTTTTTGATAAAATATTTATATAATATCCGACCAAAACTTGACAATATTTTAAAATTTATATAAAACACTCTTTCGATAATTGTTTGTATTGTATGTCTAACAACTTAAATTTACAGCTGAGTTATGTTAAATAAGATTTTACATAGAGCACTGCTCTTTCTTAGCGAGCAGTGCACTTGATGAGTTCACCTGTATGTGTAAAATCGAAGTTAAATAATTTGTTATTTTGCTGAAGTTACGGTACATATTGGTTTATATTAATGAAATAATAACATGTATTTTTATAAAATAGTTGTACGGATATCATTTTACAAAAATGTATAAAATGTAAAAATTATTACATTACAACTTACGAGTATAAAATTAATAAGTTTATATACAAGGTTTGGCCTGTAAACCAGCGTTGCTAAAAATATATATTTCTATAGGCATAATGCTGAGGTCATTAAGCCTGTTATCACAAAATTTATATTTAATGTGTATTACCATATCACGTATTTGCATATAATTTTCACTGTATTAAATTGTATTGTTTTTTTTTTAAATTTATTTTGTGATAATAAAAACTTTTCTCTCTTTTCTTTCTTTCTATCATATTAACCAACATCTTCAATTATTTAAATCGTAACTTCAGTTATATATAAATATGCAGAAGATTAATAATTATAATGTCTTTTTTTTTCAATTGTTTCTTTTTAAATTGTTTCTGACAAATTTTAAGTTACAACAATTAATTCTCAAAGACAAGATTTACCTTTTCATACCTTTTTTGCAATTTTTTTTAAATAATATAATGGTTTTTATGCTTGTGATCTAATGCACTTTTATAATATTATGAATAATCATTTTTGAAAACTTGTAAAATGCCTTATATAATTCTACCATATTGTTTAAAGGAAAAAAAATAATACATAGCAGTAAGTTTTCTTAAAAGAATAAAATAAAATAAAAATTAAATTATATTGAAAATTGAAATGAGTCCAAGATTGAACCTTTAAATTTGGTACGATGGTGACAAGAACTTGCGTGTGAATGGACTACCGTTCATCTCAAAAAATGCTGGTGTAGAAATTAAACTTCGCACATAGGTAGGTGCCTACAACCTGAAATAATTACTAAAATAGAATTTATCTCAGTATCACCATAGAATCATGATTTAATACGGTAAAGCCGCAGGAAGCAGCATGTATTTTATAAAATGAAGACGTAATTTCATTACACCTAATTGGCAAAGCTGAGAGACCCGTGTTTTATGTCAAGAGTGATGTTTATTTCAAGAATTTCCCGGAGCGCTGCGACGTGCGATAGAACGTTATATTTATTTATTTATTTATTTATTGATTTTGGAGAAAACACAGATATATACATTGCAGTTATACATAAAAAGTGGAAATGAAGTATTATTTAACATATATATCCAAAAAAAATCTCACTAGGACTTACATTATATAAAATTAATAGAGTTTTTACTCTCCAATGAATAAGAAATGTAATGATTAACAATTTAAAACCTTTAATTAGACAACTCTCTCAGTGATTTGAAAATGTATTGTTTAAGTGTATGAGTTGTTTTTGTGTGAAAAATATCAACATTAGGAAGTTTAGTATTATATGTTGCGCATATCCTGAAGAGTGGAGCTCTTCGTCCTTGGTTTGTTTTACGGGTTGACAAAGCGAAAAGTGCTGAATGTCTAGTTCTGCGTTTGGGAACATTAAATTTAATTTTTTGCACTAGTTCGGGACAGTTATAGTGGTTGGAACATATTTTATAAAGAGTCATTACGTCAGAAGCAGCTCGTCGATCAGTTAATTTAGTTATGCTAAATTGTTTTAGTAGATCTTCATACGATAATTTACCATGGTAAAGTCTGTAGTTTACTGCTTTTAGATATTTCTTTTGTATGTTTTCGATTTTTTTGATATATATGTCATAGCATGGGTTCCAGATGACTGATCCATACTCGAGGCACGGGCGGATTAAGCATTTATATAGCAGTAAGTAGGATGATGCATTACGAAAAGTCTTTGCACTCCGAAGAACGAATCCTGACATTTTATGTGCTTTTTTAGAGATGTTGTCAATATGTGCATCGAATATGAGCTTTTGGTCCATCGTAACGCCTAGATCTTTAATAGTTTTGACTTTATTTAACTTATGATTGCCTATACTATAATCAAACTCTACAATATTTCTGTTTCTGGTAAAAGAAATACAAGAACATTTTGCTAAAGCCAGTTGTAATTTATTTTTAAGACAATATTGGTAGAATCTGTCAAGGTCTTCCTGTATTAGTTTGCAATCATTTATATGAGCTACTGTGTTAAAAATTTTCAGATCATCCGCGAACAATAGGAAATTGGAGTGCTTAAAACAAGAATCAATATCATTAATGAATAAAATATAGAGAAGTGGTCCCAATACTGAGCCCTGGATCACGCCTGATGGAACGGTGGTTACCTCAGATGCATGACCAGATATAACAACCCTTTGCGTTCTCTTTTCTAAGTATGACGCAAACCATCTAAGAAGATTTCCTTTAATACCATTATAAGCCAGTTTTTGTAGCAGTAGTAGGTGATCAACTTTATCGAAGGCTTTTTGGAAATCTGTATATACAGCGTCAATTTGGGCTTGTTGGTCCATTGAAGTAAATAGGAAATCATTATATATTAAGAGATTCGTTTCAGTATTTTTTTTTCTGATAAAACCATGTTGTTCTGATATAATGTTTTGCTCTAGAATAGGATAGAGAATTTTGTGTACTACCGCTTCAAATAATTTAGGGAACATCGACTGTACGACTACTGATCTATATTGTGAGATATGAGCTTTGGATCCCGCCTTATGGATTGGTGTAATATGGGCTATTTTCCATCGTTCAGGGAATATACCGTGAGCTAAACATTTGTTAAATATAATAGAAAGGGGCGTTTTTAAATGTTTTACCGTTTTTTTGACAAAAAAGGGGGTTATTTTATCCGGACCTGCACCCTTATTCTGGTCTAACTTTACTATGGCATTCTCTACATCACTTTCTTTCACTATTATACTTGACAAAATCTGTACTGAATCCGAGCAAGGTAAGTTTTCTAAGTCGCCGTGATTAAATTGAATTTTGTCCTCATATACTGAGTGAAAAAATGCAGAAAAGAGTTCACATATTTCTTGTGGAGTATTTGCTATCTTTTCTTCTAAAGACATTGGACAAGGAAAGCCAGAGTTAGATTTTTTAAGTGAATTAATATAAGACCAGAATTGTTTAATGTTGTACTTCATAGTATGTTCCGTATGTAAAGTGTAACTGCGGAAACAGTCACGCATAATAGTTTTGCATCTAGAGCGAAGAAGTGAAAATTCTTGGTAGTCAAGTAAGTTCCCGTATGTTTTCCATTTCAGCCACACCTTTTTTTTTCTTTTTAAGTTTTGTTTTAGTTCTTTAGAAAACCAAACAGGGAATTTATTATTATTTCTATTTGATTTGAGAGGTACCGAAGCATCAATTATTGAGAAAATAATTGAATAGAATTTATCCACTGCAGTATCGGGCTCGAGATCTTTCAGTTCCGCTACCCAATCGATTTTTGAAAGACTTTTCTCTATTTCATCGTAGTTTCCTTGACGAAAATTGTATTTAGGTATTATTAGTCGAGGGACTTTTTTTGCTTCCGCTTCTAAGATGAACTCTAACGGTGGGTGATGGGCGTCGACTTTGCATAAAGGTAAACTAGGTTTGCTTAGGGCACATATTTTATTACAGAGAATTAAGTCTAGTATTTTATTATTTTGGTTTAGTGTAGAGTTGTACTGATGTAAATCTAGAAATAACATGGATTCGATTAATCGCTGTCCCTTATTATCATTCTGGGTAGTGAGTGGTTTGAGATATGGTGTGTTGGATATAGTTTGCCATTCTAGTGCAGGAAGGTTAAAATCACCAGCAATACAGATTTTTGAGCTAGGCAAGAGTTTATGGATAGTTTCTAGTTTATCTGTAAATTGCTCGTAAATTGTAATGGGTGATGTTGGTGGTATATAGACCACACCAATGACTAGAGCACCCAACTGGGTCTCTACTATTATAAATAAGTCCTCTACGTCAGGTGAATCCCATTCTGCTCTTCGCGATGATCTATATTTTTTATTGACAGCAATTAGTACGCCACCACCGTCTTTTTTTGTACTTTTAACGAAGTCTCTATCTCTGCGGTATATATTATAATTATCGGGAGCTACTTCAGCGTCGTATACTCCAGGATTGAGCCACTATTATATTCCACTATTTATCCCATCATTAGGTAAATTAAATCATCCAATTCAAATACTTCGTTTATCAACACGAAAATAAAGCTTTACCGAGTTCCGGATAGAACAGAATAGGCATTCATTCACGACCCCTCCATTCGCCCTACATACGGGCTACGGTTTCGGCCAGAAAAGGTGATGTTTAGTGAAAGTTTAACAGGCAAAAATCTCTTACATGAATGCTCAAAACCATTCGACTTGAGAATGTTCGAAATAGAGAGGTAGTTGAGGTACATTCTAAACCTTACAAACGAACTTACGATACCCCAGTGTACTAATTTATCATAGTTGCTGTGTGCCTGCATATTAAACGCAGAGCGCATAACGTGGGAGGCGTGTAAGGTGCGGAGCTGCTTCGGAATTGATATACCGTGTACGTGCCTTGCCAGCGCAGCCGAGGACTCTTGGGAGCCATGCTCAGGCAGTAACTGCAATGCGATCGTCCTCAGATCCACGATCTATGCTCGTTGTATTTACTATAAAACACTCTTACTACAAGATTTACTTTTACACTTTTGAAATATGATTTTATCTTTTGATTTATTCGCGTTCATCCAAACATTTTTTTAGCATCAAAAATTACATGGACGTTCAAACCAATCTGTTACCATGCATTGTGGTCACGAGAATGTTAAGTAGTCCTATCATTTAATGTATGTATCAAGTAATATTGTTTACTTTAACTGCCTAAGTCCAGGCCATTTTTATCTACGTACTTTATAAATTAACTTTATTGAATCTAGTAGATAACACTGTTTTTCTTGGATTCTTAATACCTTATACCTTAGATTCTTAATTGCAATAGGGCGCCCATATCTATTTTTTTTTTTTTTATAAATGACTAAACCCGCGTTTGACCTCAATCTCACCTGATGGTAAGTGACGATGAGGTCGAAGATGAAAGCACACGGGTTTAGGAAGGAACTGGCTCTTTATACAATATTGCCGGAACACATTACCGCCGGAGCGGTAACATTTGGCGGCAGACTTTATATAAAGGGTGGTCGCTAGCCAGGCGGACCCAGAAGGGATCCTACCACCAAGCTAACGAGTAGACTTAGTTCTGCAGCGTTCGCGGTAACAAAAATTCGCTCATTGACTAATGTAAATACGGCGAAGCTAGTTTATTTTAGTTATTTTCATAGTATAATGTCCTACGCCATCCTACTTTGGGGCAATGCCACAGATAATGACACGATATTTACACTGAAGAAAAAGGCGGAATGTATAAACTTGGAAATAGAGAATCTCTTCGACAAAAGTTTTAAGAGATTGGTATCTTGACCCATGCATCACAATCATCATCATCATCCTCCACAGCCTGTAGACGTCCACTGCTGGACATATATTATATATTTGTATATTTATAGAAATAGTTTAAAACTAGGAAAGATAATCATGATAAAAAAAAATTACTCTGTAATGACAAGGAACGACCATAAATTAGCGTTTCCCAAATTAAAGCTGACTAAAAGCACCATATCATTTATGGGAATGTCAATACGTATTTATAATAAAATACCAAAGTCAATTCAATCCCTAACGTTCCTAAAGAAACATTATGCAAAAAAGGCTACTATAGACTCAAAGATTATTTAGATGACAAAAGAGCGTGGGATTGATGTCTCCACAGGTTATTTCCAAACATTACACATTAATCACTATGTAAGCAGCTTGGCTGCGACATGATATTGGCAAGCACGAATAGCTGACTTCTGTTTGTTTGTTCATGTCATAGCAGAGCTGTATTT
The DNA here is from genome assembly GCA_944452665.1 of Stenoptilia bipunctidactyla. Taxonomy (NCBI): domain Eukaryota; kingdom Metazoa; phylum Arthropoda; class Insecta; order Lepidoptera; family Pterophoridae; genus Stenoptilia; species Stenoptilia bipunctidactyla. The sequence goes on along the minus strand of OX101728.1, from coordinate 892,156 downwards.
CTGCCAAATTGTACCTTTAATAAACACTTTTTACAAAAGAGTGCCGGGAGATTTTTTCCGCCGGCTTTTTTCCTCTCGGTCTACCTAGGGTTCTGCTTTTTAAAGCCGAAGAAGAAGTAGTAGTGTTGTATAACATCAAGACATTGGTGGATAATGGGCGATCATTATCTTCATGAGCTGAGAAATGCACACTTCTCGACAGAGGCCTCCCCCAGGATTCGTCATGTCGTCCGGACCCGCGGCGCCTCATCCAGCGTTTGACTTTCGTAAAGTGTATAAAATTACCTACTACGAATAAAAAGTTTTCCTTTTCATTTTCAATACTCATTATTTTTGTACTCTATTCATGTAAGTAATTCTGAATTCATGATGTAACCGTTCAGAAATGTTTTTATTGCAAACAGGATTGAACGAGCGACCATTGGCGTATTTAAGAAGGTTAGTTAAATAAACATGTTTTTAGTTGCTTCTATTTTTAACTTTATTCGGTAGAATTACTTATCTAAAATGAAACAGGAGGTATTGAAATAGTGACATCTATTCTTGAACTCGAATATTTTCATTGTTAGCAACTACAGGCTCATTCTGAAAACAGAATGTGTTACTCCTGTTGCTTACTACGAGATACAATAGATGGCAGCAGTGGTAGTATATCTACGTTGGCAATGAAATAAGTTCTGTAATAAAACTTTCATTAATTCTATATTATTTAACGAAGTACTGATGAAACAATATTAAAAAGGCAGTAAATACAAATTATGTTTTCGTCTAATAATATGTTTATACTTCGCAACTCTTATTCAGTTGTCATAAGGTTTAAATTCCAATGAAAATGAATGTATGATGTATACATCTTATTACATTTATACATCATACGGTAAATAGAAAAGTCTCACTTAATTCAATGGAAAGTAGAATTTGGGCTTTAACTTATACGCTTTTTATCGATAACGCAATGCAGCCGCCCGACTTCAGTCAAGATTGCTTTTGTTCCTGCAGGTACTTTAGAAGGCTTTTATTAAACAAATACAAGGTTAATTTTAATTAGCACATCACTTCTTGCAGGCAGCCTCTCCACATCAATCCCAAAGTGCTATGTCTTAGAGAGTTAAGGAATGTGGTATGTGGATTCCAATAACTTTGCTCTTTCGAATAGGGAACTAGTCTCACTTAATCACCTACCTAGTCTCACTTTGCTTGGTGGTAGGATCCCTTCTGGGTCCGCCTGGCTAGCGATATAAAGTCTGCCGCCAAATGTTGCCGCTCCGGCGGTAATGTGTTCCGGAAATATTGTATAAAGAGCCAGTTCCTTCCTAAACCCGTGTGCTTTCATCTTCGACCTCATCGTCACTTACCGTCAAGTGAGACTGAGGTCAAACACGGGTTTAGTCACTTATAAAAAAAAAAGTCTAGATTTCCACAGTGCCATTTACTCCATATGAGAATCACAAAAGAAAAAATAACTATCACTAAAATAAGCCATGTAGAAGTTTATTGCTACCATGGGGAAGAGAGCGTCTCAAAATACAAATCGCACGAGCAGGCTATTTTATCTTTTTCTCTAGTTTAAAGAGTAATGTTCATAGCTGACCTGTCACATTTTTGACGCTTCATGAAATGTATATAAAACAACATATAGTGCAAATAATAGCTCATGTTCGGTTAATTACAAATAATTTACTTATATTAGAAACCGCAGCAAGGATTTTAATATTTTACGCTCTCACTACTAGTATCATCCACTTAAAATGAAAATTCCGATATCTTTTTTCAGAAATCAAATCAAGTCTGCACCAATAGTTTAGATATAAACAGGCAGCATTTCAATGAAAATATCATCTTTATACATTCACATACCTAACAAAAAGTAGTTTGACAGGTCAGAGACTGTATGGACCGTGAACATTACTCTTTGTCCAATTTCCGATACAGAACCCGATTTCACATGATTTACAAAGATTTTAACACCGAAAAGTTAGCGTCTTAGTAAGTATTCCTTTGGAGGATTAAAAAGTTAGGTTTCCTTTGGAGCATTAAAAAGTTAGGATTTTGTTTTAGCATTTTTTTTCTGTAATTGTGCAAATAAGTGCTTATTGTTTTATCTGGTTGGATAGACAGAGAGTTGTAGATGTTTGTTAAAAAAAGTGCATGGAAATTTCTTTGCAGTTATAACTTATAACTTTGAAACCATTTATTGTTGTTTGTCAATCATAGCCATAAACAAAGCCCTATCTAAATTCTAAATTGAAAAACCTAAATGTTAATAAAATGGTACACTTCAAGAGTATGTCCATGATTTGGGCTCAACTTATTGAAAAAATGACCTTATGTAACCTTAAAATATTCCGATCTAATTATCAAATAACCCTGCTGAAATCGTTCGGTAGTTTTTGTACTAATAGTAGCTTATAAAAATGTTTTTTGTCGTTTGATTGTGATAATGTAGTTTTCTACTTAAATGTTAGCTATTATAACACTACAGTACAAAATTAAGTTTTATTTCATTTCAAGTTTTAAGTATTTGTCCGAGGGTGATTTTAGAGGTGAGATTACACTGTTTGTAATAAATAATAAATGTTATTTCTTACAAATACTTAGGTTTTTTTTTCTCAAAAAAAAAAAATTGTTGCTAGGTACAGTAGGCACTATAGACTATTTTAGCTTAAAAGGCATCATACAAGGATGAAAAGGTGGACATGACTAACGTCAATTTGAATTTTTCAATATTTTTTTTACTACCAAAAAAAGGATAATTGAACATATTTATTAAAATATGATAATTTTACCTGAAGTATTTTTGAAGTTAATAAGATAAAAACAGCCCTCATATTTTTACATTAAAATATCATAAAATTTATTAATATATTAGGGACAGCAACTGATTTTCAAATTGAATCAAAAAAAAATCTCCGATTTTATATTTTGGTTGATACTTCTTTTTTCCTTATCACGGCAGTATATACTTCCATACAGTAGTCTTTAGGATTTCACAAAAGTCATTTTGGCGTCCTGGAAATTCTGACATCCACCAACCAGCACTACGCAAGCTTGGTGATCAATAGCCTTCACCTCCTCGATACCTATACCATCATCATCAGAACTAAGACAATGAGTATCTCCCCTGGGTGATAAGGCCGTAACCCACCAAGCTGGCCCCTTGCTGGTTGGTGAATGTCAGAATTTTCAGGGCTCTGAAATGGCTTCTAACAAACCCTAACGACTACTGTATACAATACAGCACCCGGGACAGACTGCTTAACGTGCCCTCCGAAGCACGGAAGTCGTGGTGAGAATGAGCATAGTCGATATACCTGTTATATCGATTGATTTACACAGGCGACATGCGCCATGACGATTTCTCCCATATGTCTACCTATGCAGGGTGACTGGTGACAAATTTTAAATACTGAAGGAGAGCACTCTGTACTCGATTCTGATCATAATTATGTAATAAAAGTAGGTATTTAATTTTTCACCAGAAATCCCTATGAATAGATAAAGAGACCTTACTATACTTTTCCCAACGCGCTGCCTCAGTCAACACGCACACAGTAGTGTTCCCGTCACACGCACACCACCACCTGCTAAGTATCTATTGCATTACGCTTATGTAACTATGCGTTGCGTAATGAATTCTTCTTTCTTAACTGTCGGTTAAGTTTGCTCAGTTAATTATTAACCCACCAGTCATCCTATATAGGTACACATATGGGAGAAATGAATGGCCCGTTATAAAGAGTAGGAGGGCGCTTCTCAGAAAGGTTCATAATGCTGAAACAATACTTAGACTTCTAGTGAATTACGGGGTTTGACAAAATAAAAATGCGATGTTTATCAACTGATTTTCATTTATTCAGAAGCAAATGAAATAAAGTTCAATGATTAGTCCTTTCCTAAAACACATTTTAATATATCTAAGGCAGTGGCCAACAGTTGGTAAGTACCTTACCTAAGTTACCTAATTAACACATGGACACTGTTTATCAAATTGGTGATATTTCATCGTGTACAGAATTCAGCTTTTAAGTTTTCACAAATACAAATTTAATACTCAATTATAAATACATTAACATTTTCGTATAGATAAAAAGCTTCATTTGGAATCATTTATCATAAAATACATTTTACAAATGGGTTACGGTTTGTATTGTTGAATAAAATTGAGCAAGCATTTAGTTGTTTCTTTGATGATTTTTGACATGTTGTGATTAAAACTTTGTATATAAAGAATAGCATATAAAAATAAGCAATATTGTTTCGTTGAACAAGGCAATAAGCCTCTCATTATAAAACTAAACAAATGAATCTGAAGAATTGACAACTGCAAAGCCAACTAATAATATTACATATTTTAAAAAACTAATAGTTTTCAGTCAATTCTTTCTTAGTCTTGCAAAGAATAAGAAAAGAACCGCATCGTTGTGTCCATGTATTTAATTGTAAATATGCATACGTAAGTCCTGCTAGTGTGAATATGCGGTAGGTTCTTGCTGAAGGCATCTTGATACAATGTAAATGTAGTCTATGTTTTCACTCTAAATATTGCAAAAAAAGGTTTTGCTTTATTAGAACGTCAGAATAAGAGTCAGCACATTTCAGGACTAGAAAACCTAAGCAAAATGTGATGCTTACATTAAATAAACCTCAAAAAATAAAATAACTAACCTATTATCATAATTACAATTCATATACACAATGATATCAATACTATATACTATTTATACATTTTATTACGATAGATATATCGAGTGATATCACATGATTATTTATTCGTTTATAAATATCTCTAAATGCGGGCTCTTGTGTCCGTAGTATTATCTAACTGATAAACGTTGTCTAAATTAATGACTTTAATTTCAATGACTATAACAATTTTCGATTAAAATTCATTCTTTCATCACTTTTAACATTGCGTATTATTTTTATAAATACTTAATTTTTTTTAATATAAAGTATATTCAATACATTGCACTCTTTAATCGAATGGCAAAATGAAAGCATTAAGCTTTAAAAGTTATATTTTAAATACAAATGTGATTTCATAAATTTACGTATCTAAATAAAAACTCAAGCCTGTATTTGTGACTTTAAATAATTAGCATTCATCGGCGCTGTTATCTTTTTCCAGACCAGGAAGCAGTCATACTGTGTTGTTCCATTTTGTCATTTCTTATTTTGATATTGAAAGACTCAACAAAAGTATTTAAATTCACAGTGATAATTCATAAGTCCAGGGTGTACAATACTTTGATATTATTTAACTTTATAAGAATATTTCGGATTTATTTATTTAGGATATAGAGCTCCCAAATATATGTATAAGCATATATTTGATAGCAATCCTAAAGATCATTTCATGAATATAAAATAGCAGTATATTATGTCTGCGACCAGTGTCAGTGAGGTTTTAACAATTTACTTTATCACCCAAAAAAAATAAATTGCAGTTTTGGGTAACAGGCAGTATACAAGCTGAACGAACGCGTGTTCAATCAACCAAATATCTACGTTAGATAGAATGCTTCACTTTGATATGACACAGTTTATTTGCAACTGTTAATCTCTTATTTCCAATATTTAACATTTATTTTACTTTATACGCCTTGAATTAAACTGGTAATAGACGCTCAAGCATCATCGTAGCAACACATCATAACACATCATAGATCAGATCGGCGCGCTAGTAAATTAGCCAGGAACAGCAAGCGAAGACCTAAGGTTTCTACTTGTCCCATTAGGTAAACAAGATTTTGAGATCAAATCATGTCTTTACTATCAAATAACGGTGTTACAATCAGACAATAGATATAAAAAGTACTAAATTATGCTTATGCAACATTTAAACTAATTTCGTTAGAAAGACATGGTAAAACTGTTTACTGAGGAGGACAAGGAAGAAAAAGAAACAGAAAATCCATATATTATGAGAAATAAGTATGCTTGTACATTTTTTTATACAAAACAAATTACGTAAGTTGTCCTTTTTGTCGAGCTAGATTAGCTATTTATCTAGAACTTAACGAACATTCTGTCCATCATGGAAACTGCACAGCAAATGGGCATCAAAACTTGCAGCCACAAGAAAATTTATACAAAAAACGGGTTATAGTACTATCAAATTAATTTTGTTTTGAGAACATCGAAATTGCGTACCTACTTATTTTCTCATATCTCTGGTGGAAACTCACACTTAGTTGCGACATGCAGGTAACCTCACAACACATCCTTGCATCACTTTGTTGTCTTATAGATTTTTCATAATAATATAGTCTTATCATTAACAACTGTTAAACGAATGTTGAAGACAGTTATTTTTTCAAATGAGCTAGACATCGAGTTTTTTCGCGTCAGAGCGGCGGCGTGGATGGTGATATTCGTAAAAAAAATTTACGTGATGATGAGAATTCTTATTTTAAACAAGCTTTAAGTGCAATAGGCGCACGCGGGCATGTGAGCTCCGTCATCAATACATTATGAAAGCCATGAGAGTTCTTTTTTCAAATTTGTTGTCTAGCAGGCGTGCACGAGCATGCGTCTTGTAGTTACAGGTGGGTGCGTTAGTTGGCAGGCGTGGTTCGATGCGAGTTCCATTTTCAAATAATCTAGATGTCAAAAATTCGCGCGCGAGGCGCATTAGGTGGCGGTAATAGCGCGTCGTAGTGTCAACGTATTTCAAGCAGAGTTCTATTATCGAACAGGTTAGACGTCGAGTGGGCGTGCACGAGCATGTGTGGAGTTATTATTGGAAGATGCCCCGGGTGGCGGCAGCAGCGCGTCGAGGTCGGCGTGGTCCTGCCGGAGCGGCGGCACGACGCGGCGCGCGCGCGGCACCAGCAGCGGCGCCGGCAGGAGCTCCGGCATGACGCTATGGTGCGTCACTAGGGCTGATAGCGACCGGAACTCCTTCGTGAAGCCCTACAGAAAAAACATGTCAGTGTTAGTAGTGAACTATAGCGTATTGATGCGATAGGCTGACCCCTTGTCTCGACCACTACAATACAATACAAATACACTGTATTGCCATAATCAATAAGATACAAACTTTAACAAATACACAGAGAAGAAAACTAGATTCAAGACAATGTAGGCGGCCTTTTCACTCATGAGCGATCTCCTCCAGGCAACCTTTATATTACAAAAAGAACAGTACAAATAATTGGTATGGTTTGCATTTCTTTAAAAATATATAATACATAATATCTCCAAATTTGTCAAATGTGATATCAGGTGGTTTTATAGCCTCTGGTCCTAACCAGCCTCTGGTTAGGTTTAAGGTGCCTACATAGTGCGTGTGTGTACATGCACCCACCTTGATCTTGTACCCGCCCGGGCCGCGCAGGATGAGGTAGTGCGCCACGCCGGCGCGCGCCACGCGGCGCGGCACGCGCACGGACAGCGCGAGGCAGCCGCGCGCGGAGCTCGACGCGCGCACCAGGAACGCGCCCACCGCCTCGCCGCGCAGCACCTCCAGTGCGATCTACCAATGAGACAATGTATCCATAATCAACTAATGCAGAGCATAGGTAGCTTAAATCTTTGTCAAAACTTTGGCTGGTAGGTTGCAAACTGGATGAACGCGGACGCGGACGCGGACGGCGCATATAAATTTACACATTTCTACGAAGTCCAGTCCACCGCACGAGCCGCTGCGCCTGCACCCACGCTCGTCCAGTTTGCGGTCTAACAATCAACGTAAATATTCTCGAGAGTGAAAGAAAAACATGGAATGTGCCAGCTGCTTCTCTTCCCGGGCATACTGTAAAATTCAGTTAAGAGACAGAAGTTTTATTGGCGTTTTTGGTGGCGACAGGCTGACTCCCAGTCACTGCAATAGTCTCTCTCTATCATTGGAGATTATGCAGGGTACCTGGTGGGTCACTTTTGAAATTCAAGGATGTAATAATTTAAGATCATACGTGAAGAGAAAAATATAATAAAAAAATAAATATTAATTATTTATTGAGTAAACTTAACTGGAAGTTTAAGAATTGATTACTTAACGCACGGTTACGGCAGCTTGCCGCGTCATAGGCCATATGCCTCGATTGACTCAGTTGTATGTAAAGTAAATAGTAACATAGTAGTATTTATTGATAGTGAATTCTAGTGAAAAATTAAGTCTCTACTTTTATTGCATAATTGTGATCAAAATCGAGTACAGAGTTACTCTCCTTCAGTATTTAAAATTTGTCACCAATCATCCTGTATGATACAAATTTGTCCAATGTGACATCAAATGGTTTTATAGCCTCTGGTCCATAAGGGATACCTTCCCCATAAGGGATACAGGCGTGAAGCTAGGATTCGTACATGTTTTTTGAAAATTTTAAATTGTTCGAAAACGACTCAATCGATTTCAACAAAGTTTATGTGGCACCATACCCGGGTCAACGTGTCCTTTCATATGGAAATAGAATATTCTAAATGAGTTCTTAATTGTCCAAAAAATCTCATAACTAAGATACACAAAAGAACACGAATGTAGAACCTCCTTGTATTGAAAGTCGTTTGAAAAATAAAAAACATTCCCTGCATTGAATCAAAACTTTGTTTCAACATCATTACTACCAGCCTGGTCACGTCCACAGTTGAACATAAATCTCCCCCGAAACTACAATACGACAGTCCACCTTTGCCCTATTAAGCAAACGTCTCACCTCTCTGGGCAAGCCGTGCTGGAACCACGGCGCGTGCTGCAGCTCTGGTTCATACGGCGGCAGCACGGAGCAAGCGGCCCCCGCGCCGCGCGGCCCCGCGCCCCCCGCGCCGCACGAAGACGTGCCCGATGAGGAAGCTCCAGAGTTGCTGCTGCTGCTGGAATTTGGAAATTACAGTACGTTATTTACACTGACACTTAACGTGGTTCAGAAAATTAACTTATAGACCGATGTTTGTACAGTAAAGATGGTATACAGGGTGTTTGGTGGCTAGTTGCAAAGGTGGAGGTGATAAACGAGGTATTTTTGAACATTTCTCGCAATCTATGTCTTTGACGAAACTTGCTACTTTTTTAATTGATTTTTTTTGGAATTTTTGAAAAATACTCAGAATTTTGTAGATACGAGTTAATAGTGTTAATAGTTAGTTTGTAAGCACTATCTTTTGTTTCCGATAGTTTAATGTATGTCGGATCAAACAAAACTACTTTTATGTGAATTTATGACTAATAAAAAACTTAAAAAAAAATCGTATGTTGATAAAGGCATAATTTTAAAGTGCCATAAAAATAAATATATCTTTGACGACCGGCTGGTGTAGCGGTAACATACATTGCCTTCTATGCCAGAGGTCCTGGGTTCGAATCCCGGCGGCGGCGGATATTTGTGTGATGAACACAGATATTAGTCGTCAAGTCATGGATGTTTATATGTTTATTTAAGTTTATTCTAACAAAAAAATGTATGTTTATATATTTCTTAAGTATATCAGTTATCTAGTATCCATAACACAAGTTCTTTAAGAAACTTAATTTGGGCTAGATAATGTTGTGTGAGTGTCAGAAATATTTATTTATTCAAACATTTTTAAAAACATTCCTACTTATTGTTCTTCCTTTAGAGGTGTTAGTCATTCACATCGCTTGCCAAATCTCTGAGTTAAGGGCTAAAAACCAAAGTAAGGGAGCACTTCCTAAGAATTCCACATCACCGTACTAGTCTTGAAATTAACTAATAAATATAACATTTTTTCGAGTTATTTCATAGCGTAGTAATTCTTTTTAATAAATTTAATAAAAATGAATTAAGCAAGTACCATTTTCTACAATGCACCAAAGTCCGACAAGGATTATAAAAAAATCTAAACGAAAAACCATAATAAAAAAAACACGTTATTTTAAGAGAATTTTCCAATTTGGAATGTATTGTATAAGTTTTCACGATAGTGAGTTATAAAAATTTGTATAAACTATTGGACTTTTAAATTTGGAACACGTTACTTTAAGGATTTTCAAATTTGAGATGTTTTGAATTGGCTTTGTTGTAAGTTTGTTGCGAATTTAGTTCTTCTATGAAAATTTAACAAACGGTTGACGCGGTTTGCAAACATTAAATTTTGTAATTCATTATGAACATCGATGGTTTTAGCAACGAAGATCATGCTAACACTATGGAAGGGCTGACGGCAATTGAGCATTGGTACAGCGAATGTATCAGGAGCATTATCCAAATCGCAGATTTTCATTTCATTTCACCCTAGGTCAGAATGTTTTACAACTAAATGACATAAGCAACCATGATAGCGATAAGTTTTCTGTCTATTATTTCAAGTTTTGCCAGAGTTGTACCTCCAACAATTTGTAAAGCAAGCAATTTGACAAAATAGTGACGTAAGTTTTTTCCGAAGGCTTTATTTCTCTCGTTCTACTTTAGGTTCTGATCCTTATTAGATTATTTAGAGCCAAAGCTGTAATTTTTGCGTTTATTAAATGTATTTAATTTGATGTCTAGTGTAGCCACGCAGGTATCGCGTGGGACAATAAATAAGTAAAATTTTGATATCACGCCTAGTTCTATATAAGAATATAATTTAACATGACTTTAGCAAAGTTTTGAAAACCAAAGACAAAATCAAATATGGAATTAAATCAAAACTTTGTGACAATGTAAGAACTGAAATACCGTGTTCATAGAAACATATAAGTCACATTGATGTCACGTCTATGCCCGCGTCTGCAAGGTTTAGCCCTCGAAGCCTTGTAGGTACGTAGTCCCTGGGTGGCGCTAAACGAGCAGTATCATCTAGTAAGTGGGCTTCGGTCGCTGTTTAACACCACCCACTAGACAAAACCATGCCTGATGTCTAGTGTAGCCATGCAGGTATCCCGTGGCCAAGTAAGATGTTAGCCTATCAGGTATCCCGGGGCCAAGTCCACTATGGCGATGCGGTAACACTCTCAGCCTCAGACGCCAGTAGTCGCGAGTTCAATCCCCGTACAATGCAAATATTCGTGCGCTTATAACATGTTTATTTGCATTATTCTGGGTGTATAATGCATAGTAATAATCAACGAATGCAGAGCATTAAAAAACCGACTTCACGTCAAAACTTTGGCTGAGTTGAGAATGTCACAATATGATTTCGGAGAATGTTTACGTTGATGATACACATATTTTTTCAAAAAAAAATTTGACAATTTAAATGGGACAAATGGGACCAACTATGAGGTATTCTCTATCATATGAAACAACAATTTTCAAAATCAATTAATAATTGTTCGAAATATCGTGTAACAAAGACACAAAAAAAATACAGACGAATTCAGAACCTCCTCCTTTTTTGGAAGTCGGTTGATTATGTATGTATTTACGAACAAAAAATTAAGTTAGTACATGTATGCTTATCTGTAACTATTGTCTAGTACCTATAACACAAGGTAGTTGCTTACTTCAGGGCTAGATGGCGCCGTGTGAATATTTGTCCAACAATGTTATTAAAGACACATTTTGATAAGAAGTGTTCATTACGTCATCGGACAATTCAGTCCTAAGTGGAAGCTCATTTTAGAAAGGTCTATGGGATTATTTTAATATTACTATCTTAAATATTGTACTAAATTATTTCGGTCCCATTTTATTTTTATTGTCTTGGCGATTGTAACCTCAAAATCGAATTCTTTGGGTTATGACAAATTGTACCAGATTGTCCGTTTCATGAATGATGTACGGGAAGAAGTCAATGGTAATATTATGAAGTTGTGGCAAACTCCTTAGGTAACATAACAATTAATTTAATTCACTCTAAAATACAATTATTGTCACTGCGGTTTTGGTAGTATTTAAAGTAGATCAGTTCTCTGCTTAAATCCATGTGCACTAATGTGCAGTCCAATAACGTTACCATCACTAGCCATCGCATAAAATTGAAAATAAGCGCTTACTCAAAACAATAAAAAAACCTATATCCATCTACTTAATTCATATCTTACTTATATTATTAATGTGAAAGTTTGGATGTATGGATGTCTGGATAATTGTTCCTCAATCACGAGATAACGGCTCAACTGATTTGGATAATGCATAGTGATAGTGTACAGTCTGGAATAGCAAAAAGGCTAATTCTTATCCCGAAATTCTTGCGGGATTCGAAACTGCGCGGGTAAAACCGCGCGCAACAGCTAGTACAAAATAAAATCTAAAAAGGAGTATACATGAAATTTTAGAATACAGAAATGATTACCTACGTAAATTGCAAAGTAAATGCTATAATCATGTAACATATTACAGTGTACCTAATGCACAAGGGACTCAATCGATTTTAAAGAAGGAGGTTTCTGATTCGAACATTTTCTTCTTTACGTGGGCAACATTAAATCTTCCCAGATTGTGAACAGATTTTAGACGGGGGCGATAAATCTCGAATATCCCGTGGGACTTTAAGAAAGTTGTGAAAACGTGAAGTAATGTTTAAACCGACAGGTAAAGAGCATGTGAATGCAAGTGTGTAGTAAATTTAATAGATACCGACAAGTTTTCAGTATTATATTCATTTTCAATAGCGATAAATACGATAGATAGACCTTTTAAACGGTTTCCCTAGCGAAGGTAAATTTCGCACTGTGGGAGGGAATTACCTTCGAGACGAATTGGTAAAGGGCACAAAATCCTTGCTTTGATTGTTCTGTGAACGATTTCAGCTAAATCAATCAAGAGTAATAATAATCAATATTTCAACTTTTAAACGGTTTTCCTAGCGAAGGTAAATTTCGCACTGTGGGAGGGAATTACCTTCGAGACGAATTGGTAAAGGGCACAAAATCCTTGCTTTGATTGTTCTGTGAACGATTTCAGCTAAATCAATCAAGAGTAATAATAATCAATATTTCAATGTTAACGCAAACTATCATGTGTATACCGTTCGATATAGCAGGTCAAGCAACGCTCCGCGCGTTCGGTATTTGGATGGGTGACCGCTGAGCATTCATTTCTCACGGTGCCTTCCGTGCTTCGGATGGCACGTTAAGCAGTCGGTCCCGGGTACTGTATACTTGCATACAGTAGTCGTTAGGGATTTTCAGAAGTCATTTCGGCACCCTGAAAATTATGGCATCCACCAACCAGCACTGGGCCAGCTAGATGGTTTATGGCCTAAGAGAGACTCATAACCCTGCAGTGGGCTTTACAAGCAGTTGTGATGATGATGATGTATGCTTACATTATGAAAGTCACTGGGACTGGGACTCTCCCGCGCTGGACTGGGAGCAAAAGAAAAACATAGAATGTGCCTGCTACTTCTTATCCCGTCCATACTGTAAAGGTCAGTTAGGAAATGGAGGTTTTATTGGCGTTTACGTAGGCGATAGGTTGACCCCCTGAGTCTGCAATAGTTTCTCTCTATCTTTGTAATGCCTCCAAATTAGTCAAACGTGATATCAGATGGGATTATAGCCTCTGGTGATCTGCCTACCCCTTGAGGGATACAAGCGTGAAATTGTTTGTTTTTGTGCGTGAATTAATATATTCTGACAAATGATTCTAGTATCTATAGACCAATATCCAAGTATATTGATGATAAATATGACAGATGTCGGCTTACCCGTCTTTACTCGGGCATTTCCTGTCGTCGTCGCGCCGGCGCTCCGCCGCCTCGTTGATGTAGCCGCCGTTCAGGCAGAGTGGCGCGTTTGTAGGCCTGGAACACGAGGCAAACTGATGTTTAGTGACTGTTTCAGTACGTCTATAGAAGGTCGCCAAATTAATGAGTTCAATTTTAACTATTTCTGAGTAGTGTTTGAGCTGGAGAAATACTTACTATAATATTTTAAAGGGGATATTATTCAAAATTTACTTTTAGATACTTTAATTAAAGTGACCAGAAAAATTATTCATATACTCTTATGTGATTCACACATAGTGCGTGAATACGTGTTTCAGCAATGCCTGTTAGTATCTCCATTAGTATAAAAAAAAAACATAGTCCAACGCTCAGAAAACGCATCCACGCGTGTCATGCACGCACATCAAGCGCTAAGCGGAGAATAATACGGGCATGGTGTGGAGACTCGCAAGGTATGGCATATGGCGGTATTTTGCCACAAATTCGGAATCATTGATTTTTTTCAGTTATTTAAGAATAATTGAAGATTATTAAATGAAAAACTTCAAAATATTATTAAAAAAAATGCAATGCTTCACTTTAACCGAGATTTACAATTTCTTAAAATAAATCAGTCCCGGGTAGTTGAACTGCAAAGCTATTCCTCTAGATGGAGCTATGTTAGCAATATAACGTAAAAACAGTATATGCTAAGTACTTTAAAAGAGTTGGAAGAGCACACGTCCGGCAATCGAAAGACCCAGGTTTGAGTCCTGGTTTTGCAATTTTATTTTATTTAGCATAACTTTTCAGGTACCTAATAAATTAAAACCTACATTAAAAGCATTCTAATAATGAGCATCAAACATTTACTTTAAAAAATCACGCCCGTTCACTCATGGTCTCCGTTTCACTGGTCCGTTTTACCGGATACCTTTTTGTACCATAAACATGTCTACTAAATACTGTGCCATATGTGAAGTCGCTCATACAACTCCATGCGCCATCGATGAAAAAAAAAAACGTATCCAGTAAAATGGAAAAGTAAAACGGAGATCATGTGTGAACAGGCATACGTACGTATTAGGCGTGTCAGCCACGAGGGGTGTGGAGTCATCATCAGAAGGCTGCAGCAGCGCGCCGCTGAGTCCTAGCGCTAAGCGGCGCATGAGCGGCGGCCGCTCACACGACTCGCCGAACCTGCAACTTCAACAAAACATTCTCACTCTTACAACTCTGTGTATTCTAATAATTACCCAGAAATACCAACCATGTAACTCCAAACTAAGCTTTTATACAACTTATTTTTCGTTTATAAGAAATCTGAAACTGTTTAGAATCGAGAACAGAATCTATCGCAACAGTTTTTATACTATGTTATATTTTAACTCAGTAATCTTTACGGAACCTATTATTTTAGATTTATATTATTATATTATAGATTTTTTTAACGAAAATATTTTGAACCGCAGCTGTGAACCGAACCGAAACCTATCGCATAAACAAAAATTGACGTTGTATAACCTTATATTTTGAGGTTAACATCAGAACCTAGGGCCTCATTTGAGATTATTAAGTAGGTGTCTTATTCCAAAGTAAAACAAATGTCACTGACTTGGTATTTGTGATCCTTTGGTTGGGTTTTAAACATTTTATTGGTTAAATCGGGTTAAATATGAACCTGCGGCTGAAGAGATTTCATCAAATTACTCCTTAATTATAGCATTTCGTTTTCGTTAAACATTTGAATTTTTAAAAAAAGAATGAATTGTCACCTTTCCCCGAAGCGCTCGCCGAACTTGTCTCCGAGGCGGCGGTAGCAGTGGCGCTCTGTGGGCGAGCAGCTCTCCTCCGACGAGCTGGGACTCGCCTCGCTCGCCACCATCTCGCATGGCGCCGGGGACCTGCAAGTTTGCGGATACATGGTTCAGCTTGGGTTATGAATCGAGAACAAAATGTCTATGTTTACATTCTTCAAGCATTTACTTGAACGTTTCTCTTCTTATTACCAGACGAGATTGTTTTAAATGTGGATTAAGTCAATGGAAAAGAAGCTAATATTCAGTCATAGATGACGGTAAAAAATCTCGGATAACATGATCACCGAACAAAGCTTAACTTACTATCTGGCCCAATGCTGGTTGATGGATGCAGAGCTATCTATTGGGGGAATATTCGTAGGATTTATACCTACATTTGAAAACAGATAATCACTGAAAACATATTTATTTATAAACTTTTTATACAATATCATAGGATCAGTATATTCCATGCTGGACTGGGAGCGAAAGAAAAACATAGAATGTACCAGCTGCTTCTCATCCCGGGCATACTGTAAAAGTCAGTTAAGGGACAGAGGTTTTATTGGCGTTTTTGTGGGCGATAGGCTGACCCCCTGTCACTGCAATAGCCTCTCTCCATCATTATAATAGCTCCTTTGTCAAACGTGACATCAGATGGTTCTGCCTACCCCATAAGGCGTGAACTTATGTATGTATGTATGTATGCATAGGATCAGTGTCTTACAAATGCACATTGTTCATTAACTATAAGTCATATCAATAATCGCAATAATATTGAGCGGCAAAAATATTGTTAGTTGATAGCTAGCTAGGCGAACCGTTATTTACTTATGTTTTCGGAGAACCAACAGCTTTATTACAAAATAATATATTCTTTAATATTAACTTTGGAGAAAGGTGTAAACTACAGAATGAACAATTATAAGTTACTTTTTTTAACAATAGCTTATTCATAGGCGTGAGAGGTAGATTGACAATGCGCGACTAATCAGGCGGGTACTGACCGATCTCTGCGCGGGTAGTGGTGCTGCAGGCCGGGCAGCGAGTTGGGCGGCCGCTTGCACTCCACGCCGCTCACCTCCTTACTCTGGAAGATGGAGACAAATGTTGGTTAATACGACGTGAGGAATCAAACCAAACAGAGATTGGGAAATTGAAACTCAATGAAACATAGAATAGCTAGGCAAATACTCTTATTGTTAATAATAATTAATAATTCCAAGATTCACATTACATTATATAATCCAAATAAGGCGTCGCGTCGTTAAGAACTTGTATGGACACAAGATAAACTATAAATAAATTTATGAAATATATATAACAGACATAGGAAATAAACTAAAATAAATATAAAAATATCCATAACTTGATAGCTAACGTTCGGAGGATATTTATCACATCAATATCCTTCCGAATTGGACTCGTATAGTTGGCGAAGTTTTTACCGCGAAACCACAAGATTGCTTATTTTTTTACCTAACTTAGAACTTTGTCAGGAAACAAGATACATTCCTTGCAGGGGAGTGGAGCTTATTTGTATTGAATTTACATAAAATATCCAAAACTGATTCATAACTGAGGATATCAAGAAGACATAAAAAATTACTTTCAGATTAACACTTCGTTATATTACAAAGTAGAATTAATGTTTTATCATAATGCGCAATCGCCGTCATCACAGTAGGAAGATTCAACTACGGAACATATAATTATTTTAAGTGCAACATAAAGTTTAAATATATTTTCTACTAGCCACCGCGCGCGGTTTTACCCGCACAACTTTTAATCCCGTGGGAATTTCGGGATAAAATATAGCCTATAACCTTCCTCAAGAGTTGAGCTATCAAATGCTATCAAATGCAAAACAAACAAACAAAAAACCAAACTCTTCAGCTTTATATATTAGTATAGATTTGGACCCACTGTCACATTTTGACCCAATTAGAACAAGCCACTCAAAATATAAAAGACATAACTAATAACCCATCGGTATACATCTTTCCGGGTCAGTGGTCTCTTTAACAGAAAGTTTCTTCGAGCCATTATGTCTCTCGAGGAACATTACCGTTGAAAGAGACATAAATTTAAAGTAACAGGAATGTGAACGCTATAAATAAAGCTTCGGACAGCAAGGAGAAAGAATTTGTGTTTCGTGACAGAAACAATTGGCTGCTGGGTGACCGCTTTTTGTTTCTTTGTTGTGACGACTGTTGAAACTTAGTGATGCGGTCCAATGAATGAAGTTTATATATTGAAATATCAGAGGTGTCTGAGTGGATACTACGAGAACTGTCCTTCCTTTTCAATAAGATATAATTAGGGTCTATGAGTAAGTTTTTTCTGTGTACAGGATAAAGCCAAGAATAAAAAAAAGACGTTAATAGCAGTAGTTTATCACCTTAAAATTTTGTTATAACTTACATAGATATTTCGATGTCTTTACTGACTCTGTGGTGACGAGTTGCTCGGCTCAGTCTTTTATTAAAAACGACAGGCTTTTCCAGATGAAGCCTTTAAAAGCAGTGCATCATTAACCCGAAAATCAAATTATTCAAAAAAATCACAGGGTGACTGGTGACAAATTTTAGATGCTGAAGAAGAGCACTCTGAACTCGTTTGTGATCACAATTATGAAATAAAAGTAGGTATTTAATTTTCTACCAGAAATCCCTATGAATAAATTAAGAGACCTTACTACACTTTTCCCGACGCGCTGCCTCAGTCAACACGCACAAAGGTGTTCACGCCACACGCGCTACCACACGCTAAGTATCTATTGCATTATGTTTATGTAACCATACGTAACGTAATGAATTCTTTAACTTTCGGTTAAGTTTACTCAGTAAATGATTAACTTTTTTTTTCTCTTCATGTATGATCTCAATCTATCAC
The DNA here is from genome assembly GCA_944452665.1 of Stenoptilia bipunctidactyla. Classification (NCBI taxonomy): domain Eukaryota; kingdom Metazoa; phylum Arthropoda; class Insecta; order Lepidoptera; family Pterophoridae; genus Stenoptilia; species Stenoptilia bipunctidactyla. The sequence continues at coordinate 873,929 of OX101728.1, read as the reverse complement.
GTCCTGGAATTTCGAAAATGACCCACCAGTCACCCTGTATATTGAAGTATTATTATTGAAATTTAATTTTGAATATCAGTGCAGTCGCCTTTAAGTGGATTAAACATTTTTGTCCTTCTTATACCCAACATGATAAAACTTAGTTATACAGCCTCCGTACATGACTTATTCTTGCAATGAACCGGTTTTTAATAAAAAAAACACATATTGCAAAGTGTTTGATCGTAAATTATTTATCAAACGGACAATATCGAAATTGAATCTTGCATCATCGGTATGATATTCAAAACATATCGTTTCCAAAATATATGCATACTATCGACCGGCAATAAACTTCACGGATTTAATTAAACGCCGCGGCGTAACGCGCTCGTTGCGAGTACGGATTATTTACAACTGCCTCAAAATTAATAAAAAGAAAGAGAATCGTCAGCCTCACAGTGGGATACTACTAATTTGCAATTTGAGATAAGTATGCACGTTACCTCTGGAACTCTTTTTGTGTTTTCGTAAGACAGTTTTTTTTTATTTGACAACTTTGCTGTGCTTTTGATTTCTTTAAAAGATCACCTTAAAAACCTTTTGCATTTAATTACTTATACCACACTTAAGTAGGGCCGCCAGACTGTTGAAAACACGTTGAAAACCAATGCTTCCAACCAAGGTTAAGGAAGGTTAAGTTGTTGTCAACCAATTCCGAGTCATCCACACTGTTACATACGGTGGTTTCCAACAAGGAGACAAACAAGAACACAAGCCAAGGTCACGCCAGGCCACGCCCCTTAATCGTCAGTGTGCTCTGATCTCTCGCGTTGGCAACATCTTCGCGATGACAGTTTTGTATGCAATTGAGGATACAAAGAAGGAAAGGTTGAAACGCAGGATAAAAAGCTACAAAACTCGAGTCATTTCTAGTTATAGTTACATAGTAAAATATACAATAACAACCGTACACACTGTCCTAAAAACAGACATACATCTACATAGATAACGCAAATGCATATCCTTTTCGTGTCCGAACCCCGACCAAGCGTCAAGGTTGGTCGCCTCTATATTTACATAATATGTATTGAATATGCGTGTATGTATGTCTGTTAGAAAATCGAGTCCACAATATCAATATCGTTCTTAATAATCGATTTCATCGGCGGTATCGGTGTCTCTGAATCTTTTTGTATTTTCCAGTAATAAATATCAGCTGTGACGTCACAATAGGTCTTAAAAAGTCGGCACGCTTGATTCGAATACAAATCGTGGCACTTGCGTTGTCTATGTATATGTATGTCTGTGATTCTAAACACCGCCGTTTCCAACCCGCCAAGGTCATGTAATTTGGTTGTCAACAGCCGTATTCACTGTTGGAAACACGTTGTAAACTAGCAATGTCACCTTGGTTTGATGTTTTGTTTCCAACAGTGTATTTCGGCTTAACAAGTATCAAAAATGTGATAGTTTCCCTTTTTATACGACTTATGCTTTCCTCGTCCTTAATCCACCGCAAACGCAGATCTTGCCCAAATTACTATTTCTAATGAAAAAGAAAGCTGACAGAAACATTAAACTTTAAAAATCCCACTATAGGTTGTTCGGTATCGATTATTTAGACACATTTCCAATGGGCGTGTTGTTGAGCTCGCCGGTAGTTCGCCAGCTCCCAACGGGCGCCAGAGCCGTGCACTCGACACCGAAGCGGTAAACGCTAGCTAGTGCCCCTTGACACTTACATCCAGGGATTTGAAAGCTTTTTGGGGAGCTTTTCATGCAGGTTGTTAGAATGAAGATGTATTTATATGTAGGTGGTAGAAAGAAATTGCAGTAGAATGATCTGAAGAATGCAGTAAGAAGAGAAAATGTGTGTTAGTTATTGTTAAAAATGACTTTAAACTGTGTGTTGTTAGAAAAACGCTTTAAAAGAAAAACAAGAATACCCTTGTGAAGAAAATAATAACTTATTTAACTTTTAGATAGTTTAGGGTTGTTTTTATGAGGTTGTTTAAATGTTAAAGTTTTAATTTTGAAAAAATGAATTACCATCTATTTCGGTATTGGCAATTCTAAGGAAATTAAGACTATAATCTAGCAATATTTAACATTATATATATTTTTTAATTTTTTACATATTGTATGTTAACCCGATATAGGTAGATTGCAGTTTTTAATGCGAAAAGAGACTTTGCTAAAAGAATCCCGCTTTTACGGAATAACATGTAATACAATACAAAAAAGCGCTACGAAAGGTCTAAATTTATAGAAGGTATAAGTTAAAACTTAGTTTTTACAAGTGAGCGTTTATGGCTTAGTGACAAAATATTAGGCACTATTGATTGTCTATACATAATCTTTGTTAATGAGTGGCAATATGTTTGAATAACCTTTGTAAAAAGGCGACCTCAAACACAATCCTAATAAAGTATAAAGAATACTGATGAAAACTCTCCCGTTGTCCATAACGTGGGATGTAACTTTAAAACGAGGTCTCAAAGTATAGTACCTAGGTGTCATTTAGAACCTGACATGCACATGTTGCTTGATATTAAACTTTATGTGTTGTTTTATACTACGGAAAAGATTAATTTCACAAAGTCTTGTCTGGCCTTTAAAATTTAACTAATATGGGTTGTTCAATAAGAGCCAGACCTTAGACTTCTCCTAAAAACTGTTATCTGCTAGCAGTTCAAAAAGTGCAACCTTTATAACTTTGTTTTTACTAATATTTAGTAGGATCATCCAGTGATCGAAACTTGATCTCTCACTTTAACGACTTTCTGTTACATCCTATTGCACGTATCGGAATGAAACGTCCATTGAACAAAGCACTGTCATACAAAAACAAAGGTACGTTTATGTAGCTTTGCAACGAAAGGTTTAGGTAGTAAAAACCTAATGAATGAACGACACCGCAATATTTAGCGTGTAACGGTAAGCGCTTAAGACATTCTGAAGACTCTCAGTTAACACCGCCATAAAGTGAAAAGATGGTTATTCAGGTGACGCTATTAACGCAGAGCTGCAAAAAGCAGTTACTGTCTCCTCAAAAAATAATACTGCAAGTTTTGTACTTACTCAATAAAGGTACTATATAAATGGATACGCTCGGATATGTACCATTCAACATAATCAGGTTAAGACATAGAAAAAAAATAATCTACGTGTACTTACCTGTGTATGAGTAAGAATATATACCTACCATCTTGTATACCTAATACTGTATCGTGCTTCGTGCGTACATATTCTCGCAAAGTCATGCCAACACATTGCGGGGCCGTGCTGTTATTAAAGTTATGAATAAACACCCTTCCTTTAACCACATAAATAACATAAGTGCTTGATTTGTTACTTCCAAACACCTTGAAAACGATACCAGTAAAAAGAAAATTAGACACGAAAGCAGTTATAAATTTACTGCTGTCTGCTTGTGATTTTATTTTTCATAGTAAGTATAAAAGTATAATTGTTTGGCGGCATACTATCTGAAAGCACAATAATGGAAGACTTGGAAGAATGGAAGGCGCATTTATCCACACTACAGTAGCAATTAGATGCTGCCTTTTTTGCTAACAAATTGTTTACAATATAAGAAGAATAATAAAAAGTTAAAGAAACACAAAAATTAAATATAGTTTTGTCGAGTCAAGTATACACACTACACATACTTTCAGCATAAGTTACCATTAGGGGACGCTGGTTTTCAAACATGAGTTGAATAAAAGCTGAATTTTACGTGGGAATTGTATATTATTTTAAATTATACTGAAACACCGAATCATTAATTTTCATACTAACAACTTTCTTAATTACAAATTATCATCATTGTTTGAAAGAATTCTCTCATAGTTCAAAATGTTCTTATTTATGTATAATATATTTACTTTTTTACCTTTGTGACTTATTGAATAAATTCCAGAGAAAGAGAAATGAACTCCTAAAATTGTTTCACGCAGGTTTTATTTTTAAATTAAGTGTTGCTACTTTGCCTGCTACATTATTTTTCCCAAGTGTGTCTATGGTTTTTAAGCACGCGATGTTTTGTCTTCGTTTTTCAATTCTTACCTTATTATTAGCTTTTAATCGTGGAATTATTTTTATAAAAGAATGTGGAAAAGTTTCAACATGCTTTGGCACTAAACTAAACATAATATCGGAATGATCTTATGTTTTAATGAGTAAGTACCTACCTACATACATAACTTCACGCCTGTATCCCTTAGGTGTGGGGAACGCAGAACACCAGAGGCTTTTGAGGCAGGCAGAAACCATCGATGTCACGTTTGACACGTTTGGAGGAATTATAAAGATGTAGGGAGACTATTGTAGTGAGGGGGGGTCAGCCTATCGCCCACAAAAACGCCAATAAAACCTCTGTACTTTAACTGACCTTTACAGTATGCACGGGAAGAGAAGCAGTTGCTACATTCTATGTTTTTCTTTCGCTCCCAGTCCTAATTCTCCCAGACCTAATTTTCGTAAGTCAACATCGTTAACGCTGAGAATATTTTGAAAGTCTTATTTAAGGGGTTTACCTATTTATTTTAATAGCTGCATACTTTAATTTGAGCTGATCCACAGGCACAGATAAAACTATCAAAATAATTAACACAAAACAATCTAAGTAGGTATTTTGCATAATTATTGTTTCGAAAGTAAGATTTTCAAAAGGTCTAAAAATGGGCTGTATCCGAAAGATTTATTTGTAAAGTTTATTTTTTTATCCACTTTATCAGCTATAAGGGAAGCAGGAAGCGGAATAAATTAGTTCTTATCTATGGGTTAGTTGGTGAAATATTGCCACAGGCTTGGACGTGAAAGCTCAACTGTCTTAAAATGCGCCACGAGGCACGAGCCAAAGACATCAAAATACAATACCTTTTTTTAATTATCAAACTTATATCGTAACATTAGTTGTATAGAATACAAGTTAGCAAATAGTGGTACTGAAAGATTACTTAGACTTGAACTTACTCACGTCCTCTCCCTATGCCTAAATTATTTTCGAAGCTGAAGTAATAATTTTAAATAAAGTTAACTAAGCTTCCAAAATACGTACGCATAGATATAAGAATATATTAACTTTAAGACCACTGTATTGTAATTTGAGTAATAAAAAATTGTGTAATGAAGCATAATACTGCCTCAGTGGCAGAAGAAAAATCTCATGAAAAATTACTCGTACGTACCTACTCTTTAATGTAATACAAACATGTGCAGATTAAATTGGTAACGTAAATTTATATGACTTAAATATCCTCTAGTAGAAAAAAAGATGTCGAATTTTTTTATTTAATTTTATTATTCCTTGTAGTCACTTAAGCCGGATTAACATTTCTGTCGGACGTCGCTACGACAGATTGAACGCGGATAACTCTTGGAATGACTAAAGGTTTGTTAATAATTTTTCAGCTTTTGTTATTAACTAGAGTTAATATTATATTAACCACAATAAGTCATGAGTTTTTAATAATTTTATTAAATTGTATACTATCTGTGCCCAGCGGGTTTTCCTGCTCAATTCCCGTTTCCAAGACAATTTTAGATTCATCCTATCAGGCCGTATCAAAATGAAACAGAAGCATCTATCCATCTCCATTATCTTTGGCATTTACAGGTACCTTTAATCAACAGTTTTGAATTTTTGTAGACTCTGTCCCCTTATAAAGTAATATTTGTTATTTATCATTTAAACACTATTTAAATTCAATTTAAAACTAAGTATTTTATCTGAAATGAAATTCTTAATTAATTTATGATTTCGTCGTTGGGCTATGGATACTGTGTAAGTCTATCATACGGTATCGCAGGATGCGACGACGCTCGGCGCGGTCGGTAAAAAGATAGGGGACCACTGATCATTTATGTCTCACAAAATGAATTCACTAAGTCAATTAACAGTTATTTCCTTATTTCCTACAGTGATCGTTAGAATTCGTCATACACAATTTACCATCACAACTTTAAATATCTTATTAACCTACGCATTGATGTTATTAAAGTCAAATTATAAGTAACCCATAAGAGAAAGTGTTGGTAAAACAAGATTGAAATAAAAAATAACCACACGAACACTTCAAAAAAGTTTTCGATAGGTACTCATTCGTAAGTTTCAAGTAAGCTTTAATTAAGTCGCTTTAAAATTTCGTTTGTGATAATGAGGCAGCCATTTATCTTTTCTGTTGAAATTAATTGGTTAAAGTGGACATAAGAATACTTTATAAACGGGAAAGAAAAATCAATATAATATGTATCGCGACATGTGCTGATTGAAAAGAGTGAAGATGTGAATGGAATTTAAATTTATAAACCACAATGACTAAAACTGTATTTGACGAGTATATTTAATTTAAGCATTGTCTTTTCTTGATTGGTTATGTATTTTGGTAATTTCTACCAAAATCAATAAGTAGGTATCTTATTGATTTTGGTCCTGGATCTTGTTTTTGGTGACTTCTCTTACTTTAATTACACGATGTACCTACTTATCCGTTAATTTATTTTTAATATCTAATCTGATCAATTCTTCCTTCAACTGTAAAAATATGTTGAGATATGAATTTCAATTTAAAATATACATGTACGTACAATAAGCGGGATCTTACAACAAACATTTTATTGAAAGTTAAAAACATACGGTGACGGACGACATGATATTTTGAACTTATGATTCAAAACCTGCGGATTGTTGTAGAAACCGTGGTAAAGCTAAAGGCCGTTATTATAGCAGTTAGGTACTTTAAGTATTAATTGCTCAACTTTTAGATTGCCACATGTCCCAAAACGTTCAGTGATAAGTTCATAACATAGATTCAGAACATAGCTACTCGGAAAACCTGTGCCTAGAGATATATGACGGTTTTTGAATTTCCTTTGTAAATGAGTTGAGTGCGTACAGACTGCTGTAATGGAACTTGTAATGTAACATTCTGCGCACCACACGTCCAAAATACGCAACCGTTTCGCTAATCAGCAGTGCGATCACAGAACTTTATCGAATCGTATATTAACGAATGTTTACGAATGCTTGTATAGTATGGAGTCGGTTGCAAGTTTTGAGTAACATTGTATTTTTTTATTTTACAGATATTTATGAGTACAACATGTTTACAAACATTCAAAATTAACAAGGCACACATTTATTTAAGCTGGCCGTGCGGCAATGGATAGATTTCAATTTTTTCTTAAAAACCGTCTCCATACTATACGAACATTCGTTAGCAAACGATTCGATAAAGTTCTGTGATCGCACTGCAGTAAAGCAATCTAGTTTTTAGTTGTCACGGATTTAATAAAACTTTTTAACATTAAAATCCACTATTTGGCAATATGTATTTCCCTAAAATGTTCGTCCCAGCTGGCATCTACTACGCTGAGTCATTTTGACTATTAAAATAACAAGGTATACCTATTATTATACTTTGTTAAAAAAGAGCTGCAGTCGTGCTACATATTTAAAGAATCCAAAACGACGTTATTCTTTTCGGTAGCTAAATTTATAGCCCACTTAATACTTGTAAACCACAAACAGATATGATGAACGTCTTTATAATATTAGACTAAGATTACAACCTGTATTTTAAGGCGAGCGTGGCGCCACTGGACCATAAATCAACTGATATAACTAAACGCACATTTCAAAGAGATAGAAAGAGATGGCTGTATTCAGTATTTTATTTTTTTCTTTTTCATTAAATAAACTGCTCTAATAAGTAAATGTGAGTGATATTAGGCAGCGGAACCGTAACTTGAGCATCCGTTTCATGTTTATGGAAATTAAAAAAAATGGGAGTTGTATGAGAATTTACGAGATATTAGATTTTTTTGTGTTTGTATTCAATAAGCTCACAAATTACTGCATCAATTTCCAAAATCTTATAATCTAGCTCAGGTTCCTATGTAACCGCTTCTTTTCTTGCCTATACAGGGTTAATTAAAGCATCACCACACCAACCCCAACAACATTGTTCTTCGACTTTCTACAAATAATGACGAATAACACATAAAATAAAAAGAAAAAAAATGTTGATCCTTACTCTACATTCTGTAAGAAGTACCTATTCTTATTATGAAGCGATATTTTACTGCGCACGGTGCGTGGCATACCTACGCTCAGATTAAATAGAGTTATGCCTCTAAACAGAGGCTATTAATATTTTTTGTATGAAAAAAACTAAAATATTAAAAACTATTATTTTTAAAAAGAGAACAAATGTTGTTGGTATTGATGTGGAGAGGCTGCCTGCAAGAGGCGAAAATTAACAATGTATATAGAGTAATTTTCATTTTAAAGTGGGTCATTTTTGAAATTTCAGAACGTGATAGTTTGAGATCATACATAAAGAGAAAAAATTTAATAAAAATTAAATATTAATTATTTACTGAGTAAACTTGACCGAAAGTTAGAGAATTCATTACGCAACGCATGTTTACATGCGAAAAACAATAAATACTTAGCGGGTGGTGGTGTGCGTGAGGCGGGCACACTGCTGTGTGCGTGTTGACTGAGGCAGCGCGGCTTGAAAAGTGTATTAAGGTCTCTTTATTAATTCATAGGGACTTCTGGTGAAAAATTAAATACCTACTTTTATTTATAATTATGATCAGAATCGAGTTCAGAGTGCTCTCCTTCAGTATTGCAAATTTGTCACCAATCACTCTGTATATGCATTTATATAAATTAATTCTTATTCAATAGTTTACAACCGTCAAAAAATGTAAAGGAGATTCTCTGGCGACGACGTCGACAGTGGTCAATGCACACCTACATAAAAACACTATCTTTACTTACGGTTAAGAATAAGTTTGTCACCGAAACAAGTTTAGGATAGGATCTTATCAAAGAGGGGAAAATCATGAATGACATAGTACGAAATTGAAGTTTACAACAAACGTTTTAAACAAAAAAAGTACAATTAATCAATTACAATAGCAGACAGAACACACGTATTTATAATCAAAGAGTGCAAAATATAAAAAACCGACTTCACGTCCAAAACTTTGGCTGAAGTATAAGGTCGTCTAGGTAAATATTCTCCGTCCTCATGCAAATTTTTTCAAAAATTTAAAATTTTCTTGTAGTACTCAATAGGTTTTGATGAAAATATGGGACCATCTATGAAGTATCGTCTATTACAAGAATATTTAAAATCGATTGAATTGAGAAACTCCTCTTTTTGGAAGTCGGTTGAAAATTGGTATTTATGAAGTGCAGGTAAGTATTTAGATTACAAATAAAAAATACCTACAATATGAATGCAAGTCACTGCGAGCAATTTCAATTATTATGACCCTATTTAATTTTTTTATATTTAGAACCTTAATATACTCTAAAAATAAGACGTAAAATTGAATACTTTAGATTAATGCACAAGCTCACTAATAATAGACTTCTTAAGAACGTACCTATATTTAAAAGCTACCTTGCCTACTTCACCGCTCCACGGGGGCATATTATATCTTGCGGTAGACGTAACAATACGTCATTAAAGGGGAATCACTATAACTACTGGTTTAAATTTCAATAAACGTTTGATTGGTATTGATTTTAATAGCAGAAAAATTATATCGCGTTAACATTCACTTGAGGAAGTTTTTTTTTTCAAGAAGTTATGTAAGTAGTGAATCGCAAAAACTTATGAAAATTCCAGTTTAGAATATTTATTTTGGAAAACTGTAGAGCTTTTTCCAATTGTTCCTTTCCTTTTGTTTGGCTTGTGCTTTTTTTTATATAAAGTCATTGAAATATTTATCGTAGGTACGGATTTTATTGTAGGATGAAAAAAAACGTATCTAATAAAACGGACAATGTGTGAACGGGGTGTTAGATAGAAATAGTTGTACGTACGGCTATGCCTTATTTTCCTTACTTTCTCGGCCTTATTTTCTCGGATTGAGATCGTATGTAGAGTGAAACCGCTGTTACATTATTTTTTTTTGTTACATTAAACGGGACAATGCGGTGTGCGTGTTGAGCCGTAATATCGTAGGGACAGCCCTTAGACATCTGCTACTCCACAGCAGCTACCGGTTAGTGGCTGACCTTTCAGAAGGACTAACTATAATACTGCGGTTTCATCGAGACTTTTGATCCTATGGAAATTTATCTTGATAAATAACTTCCATTACAGTTTTCAATGAAATGAAGAAATCTAAATGCGACCTTCTAATGCGAGAAATCTAATATTTAGTACGTTCAAACAAATAATCTCAGCTTTCTTATATAACCAATGTTTGGTGGTTTAATTCGTGGTATCTTTGTTAAAACATATTTTTAAATGTTAAAATGATTTTTTGATAAAACAACAGCCGGTAATATTTCTCAAGAACTATCAATGGAAACATTTCGATTCCGAACATTCAATGTTTTTTTTAATAATGTGAGAATGGGACGTTGGTCTTCCATGACACCTGATGATAAGTGAACATGAAGACTAAGGTGGTACACGTCCATTCACTCGAATTTGAGGTGTGTACTATATCTTTAAAGTAATTTTAATGAAAAATTTAATTACCAAACATTCCTCGACTTTATAACTTCTTAATTTTTAAATTCGTTTTGTCGTTAAAAATGAAACTTCAAGGATAGTTGCTCTTCGCTAACAGCACCATAAGAAAAGAAAAATCTTGTGAGCCAAAAATTTATTTTTCCATACATTACGATATTATTATTTATAAAATAATTACATTCATTCACTTAAGCCACATCACTATTTTTTTTCTTCCCGAAAGTGGGCACACTGGAACTGTCAATTTACTGCATTGAATTATTTTCCAGGGTAAAGTATCGTTATCAACAAAGTTAACCGTTTTTTTAATAATATGACCCTAAAAAATTTTTTTCTGTGTGTAACAGCTTGCAATTATTTTTTGAATTGTGTTAGTAATTATAACGGACATTGGAAATATAACTTATGCCTCCACCATCATTAGTGTTTTTCTGGCCCATAAGGCAATGATTTACTGCCCCGTAAAATGTTTAATTAAATTTATTCCCTCGGTGAGCGGAGGCACGCACGTCCTTATAATGTTAAGCAAATGAAAAGTGTGTCTCAGCCAATTAAAAATGTTGTACGATGAAACACAAAGTTTCTACTGTTGTATTAAGCACTGACTTTTGAATTGGCTAATAATTTTATTCAATCTGCGTTATCTTAAATCATTTCAGGGCGGTTCGTATGTAAAGTTTAGGTCTAGTCCTAGAGATAGAATTAAAATAAAAGAACACCAAAAACCAATGCGTTTTTTACTAAAATATTGCGAAACGAGGGGTTCAGCTCCTTTTGTGAACCCCAATAGTTTTATTCTATTCGTTTGTCACTCCTCCATACAGATATGGGAACTTTGTTATTGCTTATTATCATTTGTTATTATCACAAGTAATAGTTTATTTTGATGTTAGATTAAGGATTCAGATTGAAAACCTGTTTTAATCATCTTAGCAATATAATTGGAACAGCAAATGAATAAAAAGCACCGAACTTGAATTTTGCTGCTTTAAATTATTTTTTTCCTATACTTAAATCATAACGGTTACAGCATAAGAGAAAGAACCGTAACCTGTGTAACTTAATTTTTTTTTACTTTCATAGCAAACTATTGGTCTTGAAGCTTTCTTCGAGTTGAATATCGTATCAAATATTTTAAGTTAAATCTTAAATATCCAGAAATATTTCGCTCTCAAACAAAGAGGTCTAAAACAATTCACATACTTTTTCCTTCAATAAAACAAGAACGCTTAATCTATCGATGAAACCTTTTGTTCTAGGTCACGTTTTATTTACCGGCAATAACACAGAAAACAATCGCAGGAGGCAGTCGGCACAAAATAAAATCCCCTGGGAAATAGTGTTAGCAGCTGCGTCGACACGTTACTCAATTTCTGTTGCCGATAAACTTCAGATTCTTGTAGAGGAAGTTAATTGATTAGGATTTCATGTGTTTTTGATTTTAAAATGGAAATCTTAAACAGGGTTAATTTTAATTAGCGCATCAACTTTTGCAGGCAGCCTCTCCACATCAATTCCAACAAATCTTCATAAATATCACAAAAAATGTTTGCTCCTTACTCTACATTTTGTAAGAAGTACCTATTATTATTATGAAGCGATATTTGACTGCGCAAGGGTCCTTGCATTCCTACGCTCAGAGTATATGCCATGCTATAAATATTTTTTGTATGAAAAAGCTAAAATTTTAAAAATATTAATTTTAAAAAGTTGTAGATCAAATGTTGTTGGGATGCATGCAAGAGGTGATGCACTAATTAAAACGAACCCTGTATATGTTTTTGATGTTCACATTAACAATAGGTTTAGCTTATTTTTGATGAAATGTAGCTTTTTCTATACAGTAAGTTTATCAAATGCAAAAAAATCTAATTCAGTCTTGTATTTTTCCAAGCGTAAATAACGCCTGATCCCGAAAAAATATTGTTTACCATATTTTACAATTATAGGTAAAGTTGCTTATTTATAACATTACTACAAGAAAGAAGTGTTCATGGTATCTCTCAAGTCACTAGCTCAGTGGAAGAGCACTCACAAATATTTCAGTATATTATCGGCGGTATTTCGGCAGACTTACCCAGAGCGGCGCGGTGGGCTGCAGCTGCGAGGCAAAGGCCATCCGAAACGCATCGCCCACCAGCGTGTTCAGCGCTTCCGCCTGTAACAAAACACATTTCCTGTTATCAATTGAATGAGACGTCACTTTCTGCAAATCCATCACCTTGTTAATTTATTTATTTATTTTAATTCCGGAAGCACAAGTGATGCAAGGTTTTGGTGTGTGGGTGCACCGCCTTATGGTGCGTACAGATTGCTGTAATGGAACCATTAAAGAGCAAGCAGTGCAGCAAAAGCAATGACACATTTGAATACTATCAAGCACATGTGTTCCGCTTTTACTAGGGCATCTTTAGGTGTAAGCTGATTATGAACACTTGACAAGTTTTCAATGAAATCCTGCATCAGTGGAGCTTTGGAGTCGCGGCATTAGGAAGGTAATTTGGCTACAGTACCTATAGCACAATACAAGTAAATATCCTTTTTTTCAGCCAACATAAAATTTTAAAAAATATGAGGTCTTGCCACTTGAAAGAAATCCCTTCCTTTTAACAGTTTTTTAAGAAAAAAATAGAACAGTTTCACACTACCTATGTACTGCAAATCTTTAAACTCTCATCAAACCTAATAACAACTTTAATGAACGCTAAAATACAGCCTTCAATTACTAAATAAGTACCCAACAATCAATTCAATTACTTAAAGCTGTCAATTGAAGACAATCAGAATAAAAAAGCTCTTCACATGAAAAGCGCAATCAAATTAATTTGTCCCCCGCAGTTTGCCAGGAGGCCGGCGCTTGATCGCGGGCTTTTGTCCCACTCTAATTACTAAAACCTGGGCTTTCTTTGCCAACTAGGTCAGTTGCAGCAGCTCGTCAAATGATCTGGTTGAGCCGTTATTTGCAGGTCAAAGTGCAGAGTTCGATTATTGCGTTCGTATATTGAATTGCACGTTCGATTGCTGCAGTCGTCATCGTCAGTGCAAGAGTCACAAGAAACTCGAAAATTCATGTCATCGAATGTAATACATTTTATTTATGTTTGGAGTTAATTATTTTAGTTATGTTTATGATTGGAGTTTAGTTCTATTTATTAGCGATAGAATAACTTTTAATTGGACATATAAAATTTAAATGTCAGTAGATATGCGGAAATATATTGTCACATTAAACAGTGCAAAAATGGTCTGATATACCCATTATGGAAGGCGTTACGAAAACTAATGATACTCTGTTAGTCCTTCTTAAACACTTTTTATTTTTGCATTTTTTGTTTTAACATGATTCTCATTACATAAAAATTTATAAATAGAAACTAAGAATTATGCTCTTTTTTTAGCATTGTTGTTAACTTAATAAATTAATTATTTTCATTAATACTCATATATTTTAGCTCTCTTAATGTAATAAATTATAAAAAGTAAATCCGTAATTAGACGTAAGCTATTCTTTAGGAGATTTATTTGTTAAAATTTTAATTTTAAAGTCTCTGGATTTTGTGACTGATAAATAAATAAATAAATAAACATGAAAGCGCTGAAAGTCTCTAAAGAATCGGCAGTAAAACAAAACAGGGACGAAATATCAAACTGAAAAGCTACTTGTCGGCAGTTGTGCACGCGGGCTGTTTATTAGCGTAGTTTATTGCCGGCGGCGCGGTGCGCGTGCGAACGCGACATAAACCAGAGTTGTGCAAAACGCACAGCCAGCAGGCCAAATTAGGCGTATTGAAGCATTTGTAGCGCTCACTCACGCAATGGCACCAGGGCGCGTAAGGTCAGGGGGACTATTGTTTGGAGTATAGTTGAAGGCGAACGTAGGGTCTAAAAATAGACACATGAAAATTGTAAATGCAAAAGTAAATGTAAGAATATCATTAAAATTACACAATGAAATTAAAGTCCTTTCGGAGCATGTTTTTGTAAAATGTACAAAAATAAACAAAATAAAGTTTTACTATGTTCCATTAATCAAGAATACTCAAATGTGTCTAAATATCAATATACCTATTACATGAGAGACAAAGCGAATGGGAGCAGAGAGTTTAATTTCCTGGGACTGAGTTCGAGACGTGCGTCGCAGTGTCGCTACTGTTCTACTTCAGTCGCAGCGGGATTAAACTGCCTCAAATTAGTCCTTGAAACTGTTCCCCACGCTTTCAAGTCACATTACAAATTAAACTTATTTGATTATCTCTTCTGTCTCATAAAGACTTAAGTCTAATCCACCGCCGAGATAAATGCTGTATAACCTGATTTATGTAGTAACTGATTATGCTATCGGTTATAGAGAGTACTCTGTTTAAAGTAAAGAGTAAAATCAATGATATCTTCTTTACATTGCCCATTTTAAAATTATTTCCAATTGTTTTGTTGAAAACTTATAGATAAGAGTCAACCAGTGATTTGCATTAATTTATTTTTAAAAGAGATTTCCAAGGATAGATCATTTAATAATAAACATTCTGTAGATTTATGTCTAGAGGAGTGGTTTAAAAAGTACTTAATGAGCAGTCAAGATTGACTTGAAGACAAGCCTGGGTTTAATCCTTTCATAACGTAACATTTCAATCTAAGATAATATATAATCCAATAGAAGTGAACATTTATAACAAACGGTTGGTTTCCTGTAATCAAACCTGATGCTAGAAAATTATCCTGTCACACAGCCGCGCACTTACTGACTAGTTTTCTTAGCTTGTTTATTTAAATAACACACTAATATATTTCTACGCAAATTGAGCCTTGTTGCCAAGGACTCAAGGAGTGAGGAAATGAGTAGGTATTGTAAGGCCTCGAGGGATGGGGAGCTGTCGTAAGCTGGCTGCAATTATAAGCGTGGTTGGGCTCATCTTTTGTCAGCTACTGTGATGTGAGGCGCAGGCCACAGTGGCGATAGTTGACGGGTTATCTTACTCATAAAATCATTTTTTGAAGAAAGCAATGAGCTATTATATCGTATCTATTTCTGAAAGGAAATATTGACGCCAAGATAACTGTTTTTAAACAAAGGTTTAGGAGTCGTGACACACACACACAGTGCTGCCTCTTGGTTGTGCAAATAACTAAATCAAAGGTTTTTTTAATAACTTCTTCCCACCTAAATGAACTTGATCAAGGGTAATACTGTAAACTTTTCAGTCATCACGCTGTCTCTCGACTTATCGAACAATAATTGTCTATTTCAGCCAATTTATATGAACATATTTTTGTCTATACTAATGTCATGAAGACCCATTATCAGTAAGGACGCGCGTGATACTAGCTAACTATGAGAACTAATACGTAGTAATTAGAATTGAGAAATCTACTACATATATTACTTATAAATTGTTACTGTAAAGGTTTGAAGTAAGGCAGAGTGTCAAAGCAAGACTGCCTAATAACTCTATGAGTTAAAACGAGTAAATATTAATAAGCACACCAATGATTAGACTTAAACGAATCATCCAAATGTAACTTTGTAAATGATAATCTATTTTACCAGGAGCGTATTATAAGATAATATTATATAAATTGGACATCCCGCCACGTGGTCGTAAACTCAGGCTATAAAACCAACATTTTCTGAAGCGAATGGCTGCTCACGACTTTAATAAGAAACACGCGTCTTCTAATAATCTAATATTAAATAGTTTCGCTCGTAAAAGAAGCCATGTTTTCTTGGATATTAATTGACATGTAAATAAGTAGTTTATTTGAAAATTATCGATATTAAAATTTGCGTAATCGTAAATAAGAGTATACTAATAAATAAATTAAAGTGTTTGTTTATTTTTTTAAATGCGCTAATCTTGGTAGCTACCAGTGGGATTTGATGATCAGAATTTTATAACCAATCACTGGAGAAAAGTCATATTTAATCAAAAATTTATCTCCCGCTCAAAATTTTGTAACGCCGCTTAAATGTATTGGAATTACTTACTTCCTACTAATTCAACATGCATACATTGATGCGTAATAAGAACTTCCTTTTACACTGTCACTGAACCCGTTATTTTTATTTCAAGGTCACCGATAACGCATGTAAATAGAAATAAGCTTTTTAAGATATAATGAAATTCATCATTTCCGAATGGTTAGTACTTACTTAATTACAGATTTAAATATAATTATGAAGATCGGGCGGATTCTGAAAGTAATCTAGCACCTGCTCGGTCGAGTCGTTTCCGTCTCTTAGTACAGTGACAAAGTAACGTTTACTGACCTGGCGAACTGTTCTTACTTTATTTCTCGACCCCCCATTGCCATCAGCACCTTTTTACTTGCACCTTTGTTAAGTGATTGATGCAACTATATCGCTAGAGTGGTGTTAGGTAGCTTTGTGGAGGATACAAGATCAAACTTATGTGGTTTTTTATTATTTCTTACTTCACAGTAATCGACACTGCTCCTATGTCTATGAAAAGTTACACGGGTAGAAATGTTGTCTTTTAGAATTTCATACAAAGACACTAGCGTAAAACCTGGTAATACGCCCTACTTTTCTTAAATTAAATATATAAAAAATAATGAAATAAATTTTCATTTAAATTTACTTTAGAAACGGGATATTTACCATGTTTTTCATTTATTTTGAGTTCTCGATATTTCGGCACTGTTACGAGCGCCATGACCACGACGGTACTACCGCCATGATCACGCCAGTACCGTCGTGATCATGGCACTCGTAACAGTGCCGAAATATCGAGAACTCAAAATAAATGAAAAACATGGTAAATATCCCGTTTCTAAAGTTAATTTAAATGTTATTGACCATGCCAGTTTAAAAACTTAAATTTTCATTATTGCATAATGATTAGTGGAATCTTGGAAGTATTATGAACTATTTAACATAAGTATTAGGTGTATATAAACATTTATTTAGTTGTTAGAAAGTTTTTATAAATAAGTTATTGAGCAGAATTGTAAGTTATTAATAATGAATTTTCACAGTTTTAGGTAATAGTCAAATGGGCCCAGAATTGATTCTTATTATTTCAGAATTTGTATGATTGTTTGTATGACTGACTCAACTTTACAAATTAAACTTGTTTTAAGTCTAATTAGACAATCTGATCTTGTTTTGAAAATGAAATGATAGCAGTGAAAGGGAGTCGGCTGCTGTTTTAGGCTTCAAGCTGATTAAATATGCAGGGTACGTAGCCAGTCACTGGACCACTATCGCCAAAATGCTTTAATCTCACGTTTATCAGTAAGAACAAATTATGAGAGAAATAGATCTGAGACTCTGAGACGTTCTTTTAACTTAAACGCCAGCTACGTACAATTATAAAATCAAAATTAAGTTAATCTCCTAATCTATAGTAAGAGAAAAAAGGCTGAAAATGAAGAGCGCCGGTTTCTTATGAGTGTACATATCATAAAATATTGCCAAGACATAATCACCAAAGTAATGAAATGTGGCGACTGACTTTAGACTATAAACAGTTCAAACCTGGAAGTGCAATAGGATATAGATGAAACTTTATGGATATAAATTTATCCTTCATGCCACCCCAATATCGTACCGTTGCATCAGCATATGGAGAACCTTGTGGGAGGCCTATGTCCAGCAGTGGACATATACTGGCTGTTGTTGATGATGATGCCTACGCAATAGTCGTGCATAATGCTGTCTTAACAACTGTTGAGTAAAGATCTCTTTTTTTTGTTTTTTTTTTATCCGAAACATAGAACCATTGTTGGATCTATGTTTCGGACAAAACGGGGAACCTCGACGCAATTTCGTATGAAAATATTTCGCATCAGGACATATGTAAATCATTTTTGAAAAAAAATACAACATTGCATACTTCATCAATTATTGCTACAATGATGTCTTTTTTGAGAATTCATGGTAGTTTATAAGGATATATTTTCTATGTGAATCGTATTTACAATTTTTACTTTTACATCGGTGAGAAAGTGTCTTTAAAAGCTTTATTAAACTCTGTGCTACAATTTATTTGAACTGGTTTTTGTTAAAATAATTTAACGTATAGTACATTACTGCAGCGGCAGCAAGAGAGGCATTGGTGGACGAACGTGTGAATGTGGGCAGGGGCAAAGCCTGTACGTAAGTCCATCAATGCCTAGTTGCGGCCAAGGCTTGTATAGTACTTTTCTCAAATAATGCGCGGAAATTAAACTAAATAATTTCATCACACTCATTGTCTTCACTTGAATTCATTCTGTCAAATAGTATTTATAACGAATGACGAAGATGACGAAAAACTAATAACAATAGTTTTTTACGCGCCAAAGTATTTTTTTTTCAATGTGCAAGCCAGTTCGAAATTTAAATTAAACCTTTGATAAGTTACTTCTTTGGTCACCATGTTGCAGAGTAGAAGATCGTTCCCCAAGAATTTTACATAGTAATTTATTTGGCCGCTAAACACGACAAATATGGATTTTCATACAACTATTGCCGGCCGCTGCTCGACCAGTAGTACAGCAAATTCGATTAATCTCGAAGAAGGTTATCAAAATAATGCTCAAATTTCCAAGCATGATTTAGAAAACATTATTTTTACCGTGGAACTTAACTTACCGTCAAACTGAATTTTCCACAATAATGCACAGCGGGAATCACTCAGTTTATGAGGGCACTAAAGCAAAATGTCGAAGAAAAACAACGGCCTCGATGAATAAACCATGAGTAATTTAAGACAAAGAAGCATAAGAACAACCCAAATCCGTAGGTAATCAATAAGAGTTGCTGCAAAGCGTTGAAATTCGTGTGAGTGAAGTCTATGCATATTATGCCTTCTAGGCAAAAGCGATGCTTGTACAATTTAGAATAAAACAAACATACAGGAGATAACATAATGAATTACATGATGTAAATATGAAAACAAGAAATAAGTATAGGATTTAACAAGATGGCCTTAATAGTAAAATAATTGTAGAAACTACATGATCTACAGAATCTACATAAAGAATTAGAAAAGAAAATATCTCCAACTGGAAGTCGAACCTGAACCTGCCTATTCTTCCATAATTCGTCTATAGCAAAAATATCATGTGCCTTAATTAAGTCATATACATATTCATTTCAATGACTGTTAGTATTTATTGCGACCAGTCGTACTCACTGACCACAACGGGCGGCGGTGGTAATTTGACACTACACCGACGATACGCGACCGAATCAAATGTTTTGCGGTAACATAAGATACCATGTTCTTTGCATTCAAGGCTGAACTTGCTTGCTTTTGTTTCTTAAGACGTTATTTTATGTATGCATTCGCCATTTCCTTTTTTGCTGAGTTTATCGGAAACAAAAGATTTGTGCAGATATCACGTAAATAAGACGCAAGCAAAATTCAAGAAGTTGCCTAAATAATTTAGATGCTTTTTGTTTACCTTTTTTTACATAAGTTCAAGAGCTGTATGCTCTGTTTAAATAATGAGGGGTGATAGACATTGAAATGATTATAGTATTAAGTCTTGCACCTAAAGAGAACCTTTATTTCTATATGGCATTACGTTAAATGCTTTGATATTGTTCATCAAAAATATTATAACAATTACTCTGCTTTATGTTAGAAATATTGAAAATGATCCGATATTTCAAGATTTATCAAATGCAAAGCTTCCAAAATTCTCATTCATCGTGTTCTTTGTGAAAAATGAAAAACAGTTGTCAATGAAATATCAAATATTACCTTTTTAAACAGTAATCATAAGCTAACTCTTTTCACTAACACACCTGACACACAAATTACTTAGCTGATAGTAAGTTAAAGATTGTGTCAGGAAGACTACAAAGCGAAAGTGGAGATTATCCTAACATAATTTGTATTAAAATCGTCATACTTGATTAAATTGAGTTTCACTACATTAGTGAGAACATCTGTTTAATCAAAATAGGTCCTACGAGATTTCCTGCATTACAAACAACATGAACAACGCAATTTCTGTTATTTGTATTAAATAATTCAAAACTGAGGCTTCTCAGATTTAATAAGCAAGCCACAACAAGAATGCTCGAATGAGAGATTGCGTGCGCTCGCAACAATGCGCGCGGAATGAATGCTGTCTGTCCGATGCGATGCAGCCATTTCGAAATGAGCTGCTGGAAATATATTAATTATGTGCCCCACAAAGGACCGTTGAAATGGAGGTTGGTATTAAATCATTATGAATGTTACTTCAGCATTTTGCTTGTCTTCATTTAAGTTTATTTTGCCAGAGGAAATGGTGCGGAATATAATTTACTTTGGCTGTGAATCGGTGTTGAGCATAATAATAATTATTTAGCTTTCGAGATAATAGTTAACAAGGAACAAGTAAGCTAAAACTGACGCCAATGCCAATAAATCAGCATAATAATTCACATAGGAAACAAAGTTTGGATGTACTTAATTCAGCCTTCAGACGTTAATTTTAATTTATATTAGCATTACATCAAACACAAGCTCAATGTAAAATCTTTTTAGATGTAGGTACATTTTGTCAGAAGCTTAATGAAAACAGATTAAATGTATTGGTATTCAGAATACTAAGTTAATTCAGGTAAAACAATGATATTAAATACTAACGGTCTTAAGATCTTTAACTTTTTGCTAATAAATGAAAATCTTCCCCGTTTTTTTCGGAAAAAGAGAATTCAAAACACATATTTGTTTATCAAACGGTAAGCTATTTATAAAATTTATTACAAAAAACATGCAGTCGAGCACCAACGTAGGCGCAATAAGCAGCGTTTCCCGTGCGCCCGCGCCGCGCCGCGCCCGTGGTGGTCGGGACGTCTGCGCGCGGCACGTTAAATTCCTACTACTCGGAATTTCACGACTGTGAGTGATACCTGGTGAGGATGTTTGGATGGATGTCACTTACTAAGTCATGTATTTACTTCTACATATTGTTAAACAAAATAGGACTTTGGCTTTGTTTTATATAAAACACATTCTCGGTTCCAGGACTTCCAGGGTTATATTAGAAAATTATTGATTAAATGTGTGTTTTTTTTTGTTATTAGCATTTTTTTGGTTTCAATCTTGAAGATTCTGATCCCTGGGGAAATTCTTGATAAATTTAAATTATAATCTTTGAGTTAATATTACTAGTAACTCAATGATTATAATAACATACAACAAAACTCGAAATGTTCAAATCCATCCGGTATTTTAGATTTAAGTGCCTTCAAATAAAATCTTCAACTATATTATTATTTTAAAAGAGGTGTAACTAGTTAATGTAGCATTATTTGTAGTAAGCATAATATATAGAATTCATTACAGACTCATCTAAATAGAAATTGACTTTCATACATTGTAATAACAAACATATCCTAGTGCAAGCAACCACAGAGCAACCATATATTGGAAAAGTTACATAAAACCCGCACGAAACTTTCTTTCAAAGTACGGTATGCATTTCAATTTGAACTAAGACTAAAACTATTAAACATTAAGACAGCGGTGCCCTCTGGAAAATGGATTTAAAATAAATTATACATCATGAAGGAAGTCCGTACGTGATTCGTGTACAAAACGCGGGACGCAGAGCTACTTCTCAACTCACAAACCAAGACACAATGTCTCAATCCTTTTTAATATGAAACTAAATACGAAATAAACTTTAAAAAACGCGGACATTGACTTTAAAATGTTAAACTTTCTTTTTGATATTTAAGAGCCAGCTACAAGTATCGCGGCCATGTTTATATCAGTTTGAGCGGAAATTCACGGGCTATAAACGTTACTCGTATTTTTATCGAGTCTTTGATCCTGGAGTTCTATTATGAACATCTTCCTAAACCAATAAACATGCCATGTTTTTTAAATACTTAGCACAAGATGCTGTAGGTAAACATGGACTCTTTTTTATGGGATTAAAAATTAATGAATTTATTTTTAGCAAAATACTTTTTATTTTGCTTCTGTGATGGTGTCATTTTTTATAACCTGGTTTAAATTTTAAGTATTGAGCAAAAATGTGTGTCGTTTCATCTGCTTTGCTATGTAGTATAGTAATTATTAAGTTTTTGTTTTCATGTGGCAATGTTATAAAGTTCTGCATAAACTTACACGTATTATTCACAATTACGTTAATGTCGCATATATTTTGAAGCAGTATTTTCAGTATTCCTTTGAATAAAATTAGCTTCCCTATTTTTTTCTATATTACACGCATTACAATTATTCTATCTATTTACCAAAAAAACATTTATAAAAAATGTTCGATAAAAATCCAAAATGGATAAACGAAGTTGCACAGTTTTATTACAACAGGTCGATAGGGAAGAGCTGACAGTTCAACTACGACCATATTGCATTTTCGAACAATATTCAATGCGTTCAATCCAGAGTACCTATGAAATGTGGGTTCATTAAAAACGGATCAGTTACGAGGAGACCAGAAGCACAAAGAATAGGTTTACGTGTGTTACATAGCGAAGTCAATATTTTGCGTTTAACGTGAAACGATAACCTTCTCTAGCATCGCAGTATTAAACAATTATTTGGGTACTGTTATCAATGTACTTTTATATTATTATTCTTTTATGTACTTTTAGGTTCTAAAAGCCCGCTTAAAGCTAATAATGAATGAACTTCATAATTATTTTCAGTAGGTACTAATATTTCTTACCTATTTAGTTATTAATGAATTAACTTCAAAAAATCCCCTTGATTGTCTTTATGATATGTCTTTAATATTTTTAAGTTTACAAGTTATAAATCCACGGCAAAGCTCCAGAAATGCATTGGATACAGCAATATAAGAGTCCGAGAATAGCCTCAAACGTAAAAAAAATTCAAAACGACTCGTGGGAAGACTCTTCTAACTACCAATTAACTAATTAATTTGATTCATGATACGCAAACCTTGTCAAATTCAATGTAAAGTGAAAATAATACACCAGTTACTTATAAACCGTTCGTTTTGATTAAAATGTAAGTTCTGTACCGTTATTATTTTAATGAGTGCTTATCTTACGATTGGCGGACCTACTTAATAAAGACAGTATTTTTGCATCATTTAAATATGTTGTTTAAATTTGTCAATATAAAAATAAGAAGATCATGAAAGATCAATTACTAAGAAAAGAACAAAATTCGAATCGAGAACGTTATCTTTGTAATTGGTTAAAATATCCCAAATAAGCAGCAGGCCCAAATTCTTTACGAGCATATTCGAACGCCTAACGTGTGGCCCTGAAGATCCATAAAATCTGCGGCCGAAGTCAGAAAGTTTCCCAGAAGTTCGCCGTTTGACGTCGGGTTTATCAAGTTACAGATGGCTAATGTCCTGGCAGTAAATTCTTTGACAAGTTTGAAGATGAAGTTACATTCATTTTTGACAGCCCGTGGCACTGTGAGCGATTTTCTGGCTAACTGTGAATTTTAAGATCTATCCTCAATTTTCGATCTGAATTAAAACACTATGCTATGACAACTAAGGTATAGACTTCTGGATATTTCTGGGATTATGCATTAAAATTGAAGATATATTTAGAAATTCAATATCATACGCATATTGCGGTTCGATACACATTGGAAGACGAATTTTTGTCCTACCGTTAATGTTACGATTTCAGAAGGTTTATTTATATTCATATTTCGGTATTATTATTTTGTTAATCTGTTACCCTATTTAGTTTCATTCAAATCATAATAACGTTTTAAATAATGAATCGAAATTCAAGTCAAAGAATATATTCCCTCTCAGACTATTCGCAACAATGCCTAAAAACAAAGGCCGTTAATGAGAAAAGATCCTGCAGATGGACAAACCCCGCAAACAGGGATACAACAAAACAATACGAGAACATAAAAGCTACAAACGTATGGATACATCTGTTTGAATGAAACAAAGCTCCGGGATAGCGGGATAGCTGAGCGGTATTTGATTGTAATACCAGTGTGCATGAAGGGTACGTCAAGAAAGACGACTTTGGAAAGGTTTTCATTCCGTTTAATTGAATTGAATTTGTTAGCTTTATTACTTGGAAAGTTAATAATTGGGTCTTCATTAAAAGAAGAAAAGTAGGTTCCGAATGCCCGAGGGTCTTGTGTACATTATTTTCGTTAAGTGCCTTTAAAATCATATGCGTGAGCATGAGTATTTCACTCGGGGTGCTCCATATAAAATTAAGATGATGATGTGCTTAATTACGTAGTACCGCCAATAAACTGCAACACTTAAGTTTTTCTGAGTAACCTTAGCTTGGTTTGACATTGGATTTCATATAAGTTCTTATAAAAGAAATAAAAACTAAAATTTACTTACGTAAATGGTTTTTGTCTCCTTTTTTTTGGCGTGTAATTTAAAATATTTTTGAAGTTTTTTGTTATAATGATGATTTTATTTAACGAAAAAAAAGATTTATATTTTATATAGAAATCTTCATAGTTGTCTCAATTGTTTAATTATTTTATTAATTTAAATTGCTTTTCATTGGGTTATAGAATGATGATTTTGTTCTTCAAATTGATTGACACGCCTTAGTTCCGACTTTATATTATAAAACAGACAGTAAAGACGAACATAATTTAAAGTCCTAACGACATACTGTATAATTCACTTTTATTGTTTTATAATTCAGGAACGTGCGGGCAGTTATCTAATTCTACACCTTTTGACTACAGTCAAAAGACTTATGACAAACTCAATGATTGAACTTTATGCTACGTTACTTCAAACAGTTTTGCAGCTAGGTTGATCCATCAACATATGATGGATCAACAATATATATATGAGTATTTAAAAGTTTGAGAAATGAAATAAAGGATAATTCTTAATCGTGCAAATTTTTAGGCGTGCTTTTAATCAACGGTTACCAAAGAAAACACTAGAAAAAACATAGTCTTTGCAATGTCTATGCCTACCTTTTTTAACATAGAAATACCTAATTTTACGTTATTTATACATTAATTTAAAAGGATCCCGGGGTAATACGTCAACCCTAGGATCCTAAGATTTTTAAAACCGACCTACCAAAGAATCCCAAAAACTAAACCAACACTAAGCCTTTGTGTCTAATCTAAACAATGCTTTTTTAACTAAACATAATATAAAAAAAAACAAAATGAATACAATCACAAAGGATTCAGTAATTAAAAGTTGCGCAGGTAGCGGCGGACCACCCATTGACGACCGCGGCTTCAAGCTCCAATGATTGCAGTTTCATTCGCTTATTCAACGAGCTCTGATTGAAGGCAAACAATTCACATTGTTGCCCAGGACTAATTCATTAAGGGCTTTTAAGTTTTAAATTCATATTTAAAAGCAAAATTTGTTAGCATTTATGACGAAGAAGAAACTGTTGGGTTTGTAGAAAGATTATTACACTTCGCTGTTACTTATGCACGAATGGTTTTGGTTTGGCTCAGGCTTTGTTTGCAACGAAAACTGTATTCGCGTGTGCATTTTATCAATTACTAGCTGACCCGGCAAACGTTGTTTTGCCATATAAATAAAAAAAAATAGATGTTGGCCGATTCTCATAGATACCGGATAAGCACAAAAAATTTCATCAAAATCGGTTAAGCCGTTTCGGAGGAGTATGGCAACGAAAACTGTGACACAAGAATTTTATATACGAGTATTAGATTCAACAGTTAATATTCAAAATCTTTTAATACCGAGTTCTATTGAACATCGTTTTAGATTCATCTGCTTCCTTTTCTTCCTTACCAAATCTATGTCATTTGCCTAGATTCCTTTATCAAATTTATAACCGCGTTGCTGCAATCGAATGTCATTAATTGCATTCAGCGATCTCTGTAGTCTGTCCTGTCATGGCAGGCGCAAAATGGTAACTCAGTGTTTCGAGAAAACTGAAGTTTTGTTTGTGTGGTAAATTTAAGATAATGAACTTTTCTAAGGGTTACTATTTGACTTAACTGAATGCGTATTTCATTACCTTTACCATCCGATGACACAATGTTCAACTTTATGGTTATCTTTGCGTTTAGCAAAACAGTATGGGTAAGTTAGTTGCTTTTTAATCTGTTAATTTAGCGTCAGCTTAGACACAAACGGTAAAACCAGATGGGAGAACTGAAAGAAGGTAATTTAATCCAAATGATAGTGTTTGTAATTATTTGTATAATATTATTTTTAAACCTAGGCAGGTATATGAGATACTTGAAATGCATTCCACTTAGTGAGAATTCCAATTCTTTTGAGATTTGCACTTAAATCTTTCTCACTTAAATTGATAGCATAGAACTTATATTCAAACAACGCTATTTGGCTCAAAGAAAGATCCCGTGTTTAGGTATAATATGTAGCTAAGAGAAATACATACTAATTAATTAATTTTTCTAAACACAAATAAATAACCAATAAAACCTACATTTGAGAAAAATGTAGAAAAACATGTTCATGAACACAAACGATTCCATTGTGCGGGAATCGAACCTGTTACTTCATCGCCACAATACGCGGTCGACTTGCTGGTTTACGGCTTTAACAGGATTATCCAAAAAAACTAATTCTGAATGCCGGTGTTTTCCTAATTAAATTCAATGCCCTTCTATTTTAAGCATATTACCTAGTTCATTATATACACCGTAAAGTTGAACTTTCCAAGGCTGAATCTAAACAATTCAAATATTAAAGCTCCTCTTGGTCGTGGAACTAACCTACTATTGATTGGAATGCGAAGAATGTGTAGTAAAAAAAGGTATCACACAAATTCCAAATGATGACGTCAAGACGAAGGTAAATAGATACTTTTATTATTTAAGTTATTATCTTTCAGAGACTAAAACAATATTAAGTTTCGAATCAAATTGAACAATGCGCTGTGTCGTATTTTCTTGACATAGGTCAATAATTCTTAAGATAAAACTTAAGCAACATAGTTTTCAGACATCTTATTTGGAAACAAATATAAAATTTTATAGTTTAAACCGTTTCTAAAAGTAATGACAGCGTATGTAACTGCAATAAATTGACACTGTTCATTATACGAGTAACCAATCTGCAGTTTACAATAAAACAAGAATTTCTCCCGACAACTCTCAAGTCACATACAAAAGCAAGAGGCCGCATACCAGAGAAAAGCTCCCACGAATTATTCACACAATAACTCCTCGAATTGTTGACCGGGTCACTCACACCTGCAGACACAAGGATAACAACACTAGCACTGTCATTAAAATAATCAATCACGGTAACTATATCACTAAAACATCGTAGTTCAAACTTTGTGCGGCGAGGGCAACAAGCGTGGTTTCTCTACTTCGCGCGTGGGACAACTGAGCGAGCGCTGCGCGCGCGCTTCGCCTCTCCAACGCAACGCTAAGCAAACGCGATCCCACTCGTAAAGCCTTCGGGTTAAGCGACGCGCGCACAATGGAAAACGCAAGCTTACCCGCGCACCTGTGCAATGCGCTTTTTTATTTCAAATTCCACGCACTCGAACATGTACACAGTAGCTGTTTTACTCATATAAAATTCCCTAACGTCATCCTCATTCATCTCCGTTTATAAACACCCATTCATTTCATTCCTGACAGACAAAATGCATCAAATTCAATTTACAACCGGTCATTTGCGGGGCGACTGACAGCGGAGTTTATTTCAGATTGAAGGCCCGCAAGTCACTGTAATGGTCGGCAATTCATCAAGCGTTGTTTTTTAATTCCACCGAATGGGATGCACGCGACGACATGTGAATGGGTTTGTAGAGTTACAACATTGAAACGAGCCAAATGCACAATGTAAACATTCCGCTGAGTAAGTTAGAAATACCTGGACAAGGTCACAGCACGTTCAAGAGAAACTATTGCAAAGTGCTTAATCTACTAGCCAGCTATCACGGACATTTGCAAACCGGTTATTCAGTCGTCGTGAACAGAATCATGTATATTGATTACAGTATCTGAGAACAATACACTTCTGACAAAAACTTTAAATAAGAGATTTACTAAGTGTTTTTTAGTTACATTATACTCGTTGGAATGCATTGAAG
Source organism: Stenoptilia bipunctidactyla (assembly GCA_944452665.1). Taxonomy (NCBI): domain Eukaryota; kingdom Metazoa; phylum Arthropoda; class Insecta; order Lepidoptera; family Pterophoridae; genus Stenoptilia; species Stenoptilia bipunctidactyla. The sequence continues at coordinate 845,462 of OX101728.1, read as the reverse complement.
TCAAGTATGATATTAAAGAAAAAAATACATCGATGGCGTCACTCGTTGTGATCTTCAAACAGAGATTACTGTCCGACAATTCATTAAATAAATTGTCAACAGACGATCGATTTCTGACCTGAAAATCACTATGTTGAGATCGTCCAACTGGTAAAGCTAATTTATGAAAGCGGATGTGCTTTGATAGCATGTAACAATATTTTAATATATGATTATTTTCTGCTATTTTATAAATTATGGTTTTTAGTTAAGTTTTTTTTTTTTTTTTTTATAAAATATGGATGGGACGTTTGTCTTCCATGACACCTGATGTTAAGTGAACATGAAGACTAAGGTGGTACACGTCCATCCACGAGAAACCTATTCACTCGACGCTTAAAAGTACTAGGACTATACTGGTCAGGGAAAATAGACGCAGGCAGTTCATTCCAAACCTTGGCGACCCGTATCAAATAGGAACTGTCAAAGCGCTTAGTTCGACTTTTCGGAATATCAACCACATACGGATGGAAGTTCTGTCTGCGTCTAGTAGTCCGATGGTAAAAGGGTGAGGGTTCAATTTGCTCAAACAGAGCACTCGCGCACTCACCAAAATGTATTCTGTAGTATACGGTTAAACAAGCAACCTTACGACGATGCTCTAGGGTCTGTAGTTTTTTGGTCGTAAGGTCGACGTTGTTAATTAATTTACGGGCTCTTCGGTCAACGGAGTCCAGCGCTTCTAGTTGATATTTGGCTGAACCATCCCAAAGATGACTGCAGTACTCCATGCATGATCGCACTTGAGCTGTATATAAGTTAAGAAGCTGTGCAGGGCTGAAGTACCGCCGTACCTTCGAGATGATTCCCAACTTTTTCGAAGCTACTTGAGCCATGGACACAATTTGTTGACCGAAGTTTAAACTGGATGTTATAGTTACGCCTAAAAGCCCTAGATGGTCAGTGATGGGGACAGATACATTTTGGAAAGTGGGCGTTAATGTGAAGGTGCTCTTTTGTGAAGTTAATGTGAAGTGATAAAGTTATCCAATTTTGTAAGTTACGTTCACTAATAAATATTATTTTTTTTCAACCTAATTTAATTTTAATTCAAAATTATTATTACCTAGCTATAAGATGCATATTTTATATTTAGCTTTTACCTGTCCATTGAACTTCCTTTTAGATCGTAACAGAGGCAAAAATATACAACAAACAATAAAAACAACTCTCAATAAAATATCGTATTAGTTTCACACTTTCAACAAATGTTCCGTAATGCCTTCATCACGTATTTAACTCTGAATTTAGTTAACAATGGCAGCACGCGATGACATCTTAATTTTTTATTGACTGTGACAAACTGAAGAGCGTGAGTTAACAGATACTTTGGACCCTCCATCCGGCATCCCAATTATGACAAAACTGTTGTAGCTATTTATAGTAAATTGGTATGATTACAGCTTTTGGAGACTTTTTATGTGCTGTTGAAAATTATTCTAACAAGGCAGACATAAAAATAAGTTTTTCTTTCTTATCACTATATGTTTATTATGTTATTTAACTTCCAACCATTGTCATGATCCTCATTATGTCACACTGTCTAGAGAACCAGAAGAGTATAGAATAGTGAAAGTTCCAGTAATTATATCATCTTAGATTCATCTTGTACTCGGCAGCAGATAACCATTTAAAAGGCTCGTTTTCGGTAATTAGTAATATAATAATAATAACAAACGCAGGTCGAGTATGACAATTCAGCAGTGCTAGCACGGATCTTTTGTCGATCGTAAGTTTACTAATGCTCGTATAGTATGGAGACGGTTTTGCAAGCAATAATTGAAATCTATTTATTGCCGCACGGTCAGATAAATGTGTTCACGCTTAAATAAATGTGTTCCTTGTTAATTTTGAATGTTCGTTAACAGGTTCTACTCTTAAATAACTGTAAAATAAAAAATTACATTGTTACTAAAAACTTGTAACCGACTCCATACTATACGAGCATTCGTAAACTCACGATCGACAAAAGATCCGTGCTAGCACTGCTGATTAATGTTTTAAGTAGTACTTACTAACGCTGCAATCACAATATCGACAGTGATTGAAATGGCTTTAAACTGATCCTGTTTCAAAAACAGTAAGTAAACTAAATAACAAATTGCCTAGCTGCGGCCATAATTCGATTACAAAAGCAGTAATTACATCTAGAACGAGTTTTCTAGGCTAAACGGTAAATTGTTAGATACCACGGTTTATAGTCTGTGTTGAAGCCAGTTTAGATAAATGACAGGAAGCTACTCAGTGGCGCCCCTAATTGCTACCTGTAGGAACTATCAGAGAAGATTCTAGATCTATCCCATGAGAAAAATTGTGTACCTATTATAAGCACCTGCAAATAGCTTGTGAATATAAAAATATGATGGTATTAATTGCAGTTTTATAACAGCAAAGAAATAATGGCCAGAGCTTCTGGCTGGAAAATCTGTTTGGGTTAAGAACTTCACTGAACTGTAGCAGGGATACCTAGGATTGAACATTTGACGATCATTGCGGAGATGGGGTAACACGAGGTAACACTAACTTTATCAAATAAAAACTAATAATACTTAATAAATAAATATTTCTGACACTCACACAACATTATCTAGCCCAAATTAAGTTTTCTTAAAGAACTTGTGTTATGTATACTAGTTACCTGATATACTTAAGAAATATATAAACATACATATTGAATAAATACATATTTTTTATTAGAAAATAAACTTAAATAAACATATAAACATCCATGACTTGACGACTAATATCTGTGTTCATCACACAAATATCCGTCGCTGCCAGGATTCAAACCCAGGACCTCTGGCATAGAAGGCAATGTACGTTACCCCTACACCAGCCGGTCGTCATCCGCATTAAAGTTACTGGTCCGTCCGCTGTCCAGTAACTTTAACATTAGCTATTTGCTTATTTTTGGAACTAATGGCTTTGAGTGAATACATGGTGAAGTGTTATTTATATTTCTTTCATTCATTAGTATACACGATGATAGGGTGAATGTGTTATATATTGTTCTATTATAATCATATAAGTAACTAAGGCAAAGAACAATTCAAAGTCCTCCATTGTATCGTAATCGAGCGCTCAGTCGCCAAACTGCATTGATACTATCTTGACTGCAGACGTAGGCCTGCTACATTCGCAGGAAATCAATTTGAGATCTTTATCGCGCAGAGATTAGAAGCTGCGGGATGTTGCTCGTGATTTACGGCCGTCTGGGGCTTTGCAACTAGCAACCCAACCCGGCTTTGCCCGGGTGTAGTTTACTATTGAAGAAAATGCTGAATGCAATTGCAAAGAATAAGTTAACATAAAACACTTTTTGTCTGGATATTATAGCGTATATTTGCATTTTTAATCGACATTTCGTTTCAGTTTATGAAATGTATTCCTTTGCAATCTCAATAAAAATCTCTCACTGGATAATGAAATAAAAGCCCATATTATCTAGTTTTCTTTAGCTTTAGTTTGCGTTGAACATTTTTGAAAGTTAAGGTCATTCAATTTTAAATAAAATACCGTACGTATAAAGTCCAAAAGAAATAAACCTACGACCTAGCTAGCAACAAAGCTCTGGCTGGGAACGTCAAAAATTTGATTCCGGTTGAACCCGCGCACGCGGTCCAAATAGGGCCGCGGCGAGAGAACAGAGAGCCACGTGCATTAATATGTACACACTTTGCAACTTATTCGGTTGTGATAAGGTTCAAATTACAATGAAAATGTATACATATTATTAGACGTGGCCTACGCCGCAAATAATCGAAATGCATTGAGGCTTCTGTCCAATGGGAGCTTTACGAACTGCAAGCGCAGAGCGGGTCATATAATTGCGCAAAAAAACTTTTAGGGGAATGGAACGCCTTTTTCCTCATTTTTGCTTTTTATAATAAATTGTCCTCAAGTTATAATTATCTGTTTACAATCTTTATTTACTATGAATTTCATTTCACTCTTTGATATCTTAATTTAGTTTATATTTTTTTGTTTTTGTTATTATCTAAAATTGAAATAACATTATAATGTAAATAAGTTAGTACATATAACTACTGAAAAAATTCACGGTTTAATATAATGCACTATATTAACCTTTAGACCATGTAACTAACTTATTCTGCAAATAAATACTTTCTTTAAGTGGCTTGTAAATATTTTCTATATTTACGTTGAAGGAATTTTGCATTTTGCGGGAATTTCGGGATAAAAAGCAGCCTATGTGCTATTCCAGACTGTACACTATCACTATGCTAAAGTTCATTCAAATCCGTTAAGCCATTCCCCCGTGATTAAGGAACAAACATCCAGACCACCATACATCCAAACTTTCACATTTATCTTTTTAATATATCAAACTCTTTCGTTACTGACTGAGTGACTGACAGACAACGCACAGCAAAAACTTCTCGCCGTAGAGACCTGAAATTTGGAACAACCAATCCTTAGAAGTTGTGGGGGAGCACTAAGGAAGGAATTCCCAAAATTCTAACGGGAACGGGAATTATTGGACTTTATAGTTTGTATGAAAAATCTTATTCCTTGAGTGCACGTATATGATACTTGGCATAAAGGTTCTTCAATAAATGACTGTTTATGTTCTGAAAAGAATTAACGGGAAATATATGATGTTTTAGTTTTTATGAAAAAATCTTTTTCCTGGAGTGCTTGGATGTGATGCTTGCTATAAAGGTTCTTCAATGTATGTCTGGTTTTATTATAGAAGAAATTTCCGAAATTTCTACGGGGTCGGGAAAAATAAGACTTTTATGTTTATGCGCGTACGAAGTTGCGGGAAAAAGCTCGTAATATTAGTAAGATTTCAGAAGATCAGGGTTCAATCGGAGTCCCAATCGGGTCCCAATCGGAGTCGATTTGATTTAATATGTTTATCTATAAACTTTACTTTATTTATTAATCAGATCAACATGTATTTATAAGCTTAAATAAATATTGATACTAAAAATATTAAAAATCATTAAAACATTCCCAATTCATTATTTCGCTAATTGAATCAATGATTGATGATCGTAATTTGGAGTAGAGTAAATCTGGAGTTGGATTCGAAACTTGATATTTAATCAATGTGTCGTATTCCTTTTACTTGCAGCACACAGTGCAACTGCTCAATATCTGCGATTGGCCGATACCGCGGAATGCTGCTGACCAATATGCAAACACATTCTACAAGATTCTCTGCTCAATGGATATTTATTGGAAGATGTAGATAGTGCGATACAAAATCTAGTGTCTTACACTGATGGTGATTAAAAGTTTTGGAATTAATCAATTTTACCCTGGCAACATTGTTTTTGTTGTTTTAATTCAACTTACTCGTACCTTACCTTCTCTAATCATAGTTTTTCTGATTTTTTGTACAACTTGTATTATACTTTAGTGCTTTCGTTAAATATATTTATCCATTAATATATTTAATAAGCCTTTTAAACATTACCAAACCAAAAAGAGCTTGTGATTTCGAAATAGTGGTTAGTATTTATATTCAAAGTTTTTGTGATAGGTACATAATTCATGTTTTTAAACACCAGAAACCATCAAAACATATTTTATCATCATCACAACTCCGTATAATGAGCCCACTGCAGGACATGAGTATCGCCCCTGGGTGACGAGGAGGTATTGGCCATAATCCACCAAGCTGGGCCAGAGCTGGGTGGTGGATGTCAGATATTTCAGGGTACCGAAATGGCTTCTGACAAACCGTAATGACTACTGTATACAAGTATACAGTACCCGGGACCGACTACTTAACGTTCCCTCCGAAGCACGGAAGTCATTTCTTTTATTTCTTTCACTTTACTGGTTTCTACAGCACAATCGATTACATAAATTACAATTTTTTATTTGTTACACAAAAGCCAATTAAAAGAAACCTATTTTGTTATTTGTTCACAATAAGTTTTAGTTAAGTCATCGTAAGAAATGAATGCTCGGCGGTCACCCATCCAAGTACCGACCGCGCCGAACGTTGCTTAACCTGTGATATCGTATGATACACACAGCAATGAATTAACACAGTTAATTCATGACAATGTTGTATTTTATCATTACTATGCGTCTATGTAACCTGAAATAAATGGATTTATTATAATTGTTATTGGGTGTGAACAAGCGCATGCTACTCGTATAAAAAATATTTCATCCAAATCAATCTGAAGTTTTACGCGTACGTAGAAAATTTAGGCACAATCTCGTAAGCCAATTTCAATGTATTCGTTTTCCACAAATCCAGTCGACATTATAGGTACGCTCGTGCCAACCACTTGCTCTATTTGAATAGAATACAACTTAGATTCACCAACCGATACAGCCTGAAATATAGACTATTCTGTTCGAATTAAATTATTTGGTATTGTTTGCATAGGAGAAGAAAAGACAATAAATATACATGCCAATTGAATTCGTATCATTGCAATAAATACCTTCTTTGAAAAATATAAGCGTAATCTGTGGCATAATGGAGTTGGAAAAAAGACTTTATTTTTTGTTTTTTGTAAACCCACACGGAACCAGAAAAAAAATGTTCCGGGTCTGGGTGTTTATCTATTTATGTATTTATATTCTAGGTTCCCCCCTAGTCTCATAATACAAGCTATGCTTACTTTGGGGCCATGTAGTTGGTGTGATTGTCTGGGGATTTTATTTATTTTTTATTTATTCTTATGATTTTCATTTATATTATTAATTTTACGCATATTGTTATAGGCATTTTACATTAATTTTTACAGACACGCAGCCGCACACATAAGCTATATTTTAACTTGAGCCGACATTCTCACGTTAATTCTTGATGTGGATTAACAGAATTTTACGTTATCTCACCGAAATAATAAGTATTTCATCTTGTTTATTTAACTCATATATTATGAACTAAGCGTTACAAGTTGACAGACAAGCTTAAGGGTGTTCATCGACCGTCGATCGATGGTTCTTGCTATGCCAAATAATCCGGTCGACGTCGACCGACGTTGATCGCCGCGCCGTCGTCGGTCGACCATCGATCGATGGTTCTTGCTATGCCAAATAATCCGGTCGACGTCGACCGACGTTGATCGCCGCGCCGTCGGTCGACCGTCGATCGATGGTTCTTGCTATGCCAAATAATCCGGTCGACGTCGACCGACGTTGATCGCCGCGCCGTCGGTCGACCGTCGATCGATGGTTCTTGCTATGCCAAATAATCCGGTCGACGTCGACCGACGTTGATCGCCGCGCCGTCGGTCGACCGTCGATCGATGGTTCTTGCTATGCCAAATAATCCGGTCGACGTCGACCGACGTTGATCGACGCCGCGCCGTCGGTCGACCGTCGATCGACGTCGATCGATTGGTGTGGTGACACTCTGAGACAACTGCTTTTGCTGTTACTTGAGTAGTTTTTTTGTTAATTGAACTGTTTGAAATCTATTTATCATGATTAATCGGCAACAAGAAAATACAAAAAGGAAGAAAAAAACGGCCACAAATCTAAAGTATGCATAATTTTGAAAAAAATAATTACTTTACTAAAATTAATCGTAAAAGGATCTTTGTTAAAGAATTTAATATGAAAATCAATATAAAGTAACAATAATAAATTTTAGTTTTTGGTTTTTGTTTTTTTTTTTCTTTTTTTTTGTTTTGTGAAAAAACCCCATCTGTTGAAATTTACTTTATCATGTAATTTTTGGCAGAGATCGCTTACTAGCGATAAGGCCGCCGATTGTGTTTTCTTTTTTTAATGTTCTTTATTTCCTATTTTGTGTATGTACAATGAACTCGGCCTGTGCAGTGGGCTGCAATGTATCGGCATTCCAGCCTGCAATGCAGCCTAATGCACTGGGGGGCATCTCCCATGCAACCGAGCGGGTGGGCAGGTTGTGGATAGCCCACCCCCCCGGGTGCGTGCGAGCGCTTCGGGTGCTTCTGCTTGAACGCTTTCGTGCACGCGGGGGGGAACGCTGCCTTAGGCAGCCCCGAACAGGGGAGTTGTCACCACTGCAGTCAAACAGTGGTGGTGCAACCCTTTCCCCCCTTCCTGTGTTCCTCTTCTCCCTTATCTATTCTTATAAAGTATATATTATATAATCCTATCCGTACCCCCTAGACTCCCCCCGACCTCTCCTGCCCAATCCCCAAAACCTACTCCCAGCACTTTTCGGTCCACAGCTTCGCTGCTTTTCTTTTAGTATAACACTTAGTTTAAGTATATAGGTTTGGATATGTATTATAATGGAACTATGTATAGTAAGTATTTTAGCATTTATATGTTGATAAGGTATATATTATATTTGAAATATATATAGAACCCCGAAACCCAAGGTGTGATGTGAACCGTGCCGAGGGGTTGCATGGCCAACGGGGTAATGTTGGTCTCTAGCGGTACCTCCACGATACCAGGCAGACTCGTGGTGTATTTTTGCCTTACCTTTCGCAAGCGGGGCTCTGCGGGGGTGGACCTTTATTTCCCTAGCTACTCGTGGGAACAGTATGGAGAGCTTAAATAATAATAATAACGAGGAGGAGGAGTTGTCGGATCTGGTGCAATTTGCGCAGTTGGATCTGACAAAAGAGGAGGAGGCTAACCTCCTGCAGTCAGAGGCGGACACGTCCATGGACGCGGATCTGCCTGTAGACTCAAGCGTGTCTCAGCCGCAGCCTGAGCCTTGCTCACGTGTGCCCTCTCAGGGGCCTACTGAGCCCAAGGCTAGGAACAGACTTTGTGGAGCGGCAAGGACACGTCTGAAAATGCTGTTGGCTAAAGGGATTCCGAGGACGGAGGCCCTACAGCTGGCTAGGTTGAAGATGAGGGACATGCCGTCGGAGGTTCGTACGGCTGCTACAAAGCGCCCCCGAACCGAAGAGGTGTCCCCCAAGGAGCACAAGCGTAAGGCTGCTAAGCAGACTAGCACGCCTGAAGCTACCAAAGCTCGGCCAGAGACATCAGTGCCGTGCTGTGAGCCGGCTGCCCCCAGCATTAGCACGGGTGGTGGCTCATACAGCGCGGCAGCCAAGGCGTGGAGGGTGGGTGTTAAAAACGCATCCCCCATGTCTAAAGAGCAGATGGCTCTGGTGAAGAAGGCGCTGCTCTACCAGGTGACGCAGGAGCGGACGTTGACGGGCCCCATTTTGTTCGACGGTGTGGTGAACAAGGCGGGGTGGCTACTGGTCAACTGTAGAGACAGTGGCACTAGGGAGTGGTTGAAGGCAGAAGTGGGTCGCATTAAACCCTGGAAGGGCGCACAGCTGTCCGTAATGGATGAGCTGCCCAAGCCCATTATTGCGTCCCTTCTCATACCGGCCGATGAGTTTTCGTCTGTGGAAACCACCTTTGCCTTATTAAAGGCCCAAAACTGTGGACTGGACACAGGAGTTTGGAAGCCTCTGCACTCCAAGGCGATTGAGCGAGGTCAACTGCTGACCTTCTCCATCGAAGAGGAAGGGCTTGAGGCTCTCAAACGAGTGGACTTCAGGCCAGAGTGTGGGTTTGGTAAGGTGAGGGTTTGGCTGAAGTCAGCTCCCGGCAAGGTCTCAGGGGCCAAGCCGGTAACAGCTAGGGCCGAGCAGGTCATGCCTCAGCCCGGTCCGGTGACTGCCAACTGTCCGCCTACGCCTAAGGCACAGGAGGGCAAAAGGCATGAACCGGCCGGGACGGTTGCAGGGCCAGTTCCACTGCCTGAACCTGTTGCTGGACCGTCGGGAGTGGCTGAAGGTTTATACCCCAAGCCCAGACAAGCCATGAGCTTTGGTCCGCGGCAGGCCAGCGGGGTGGGGGGTAGCAAAGGCCCTAAGCCGGCGGTACCTTCTTCGCCGGGGGCAAGCTGTGGACCGAGGACAACGCAAGCCGCCAAGACACCGACTGCGGAACGGGTGTCCATTCCCATACCCGCTGCCCTCCAGCCTCCACGTGGGGGGCCTACAACTCCCGATGTGAAGGTAGGAGGGATGTGGAGGGGTCTGACACCTGGAACGCCGTCCGGAGGCGGAGGAAGCCTTCCGACGACACCGAGGATGCCGCCCAGACCCCGACGAGGTAGACCATCAGGTAGACCTGGTAGGGGTAAGGGGGGTAGGTCCTACGGGACCGGAAGAAGGCCATAATCCCAATGGCGTACTCACGGAGTGGAGTGAAGGTCGTGCAAGCCAATCTCCAGCATGCCACGGCTGCCACGGCAGTGATGGAGAAGAGTTTGACATCCGATGGCTTAGACCTTGCGCTCATCCAGGAACCGTGGGTAAACGGCAGCAAAATCCTGGGCCTTAATACTACAGGTAATCTTTTGTATAATACCAACGGCGTTAGGCCCAGAGCCTGCATCTTATTTAGGAAAGGCTTTAATTTTCTGCCAGTTACAGAGCTCTGCAATGACGACATAGCAGTGGCAGTTCTAAACACAGGGGGACAAAGGACAATAGTGTGCTCAGCGTACCTCCCAGGTGACAGAACTAATCCCACAGAAGATTTGGAGCGAGTGGTGGAATACGCCAAGAAGACACGCGCCGAACTAATCGTGGGATGTGACGCAAACGCTCACCACACGTGTTGGGGGAGCACGGACACCAACAAAAGAGGTGAGTTACTGTTTGACTTTCTTATTTCTAATTGTTTATTTATTTCTAACACAGGTCACAAGCCCACCTTCGTAACCAGAAGCAGGAAGGAAGTACTAGACATCACCTTTGCGACGGAAGGCCTCAGCAGGAAAATACAAGCCTGGAGGGTCTGCGACACAATATCGATGTCTGATCACAAACACATCCAATTTACTATTGGGAGAAGCTCGGAGGTTTCCACAACAACCTACAGGAATCCAAGACGTACGAATTGGAATGCCTACAGGTCCTCACTTGGAGAGAAGCTGAAGAGTTTTCCAAAGGCAATAAAAACTGCGGAAACGTTGAACATGGCGGCGGAAATGTTGGAAGGCATTACCATGGAAGCTTACCTGGAAAACTGCCCCCAAAAAACTCAAGCGAACAGCAGTAATGTTCCATGGTGGAATAAGGAGCTTACGGCGATGAGACAGAAATCACGTAAACTCTTCAACAAGGCCAAGAACTCCCAGACCGGGCACAGCTGGGACCTATACCGAAAAGCACTAACAGAATACAACGCCGAGCTCAGAAAGGCCAAAAGGCAGTCGTGGCAGAAATTCTGTGGGGAGCTAGAATCAGCGCCCCAAGTAGCTAAAGTCCAGAGAATACTGGCAAAGGATCCCCCAAAGCAACTTGGCTTACTCAAAGACCAGAATGGTATATTTACAACCACTGAAGAGGAAACTCTAAAACTGCTGGCTCAAACTCACTTCCCCGGGTCGGTGCTAGTTAAAACGCATGCCAGTGGGTCTCAGACAGATGGTAGGAGACACCGACCACGGATAAAAGATTGGCGACAGGCTGCCATTTTGTTCACCGGTGGAAAGGTGAGATGGGCCATTAACAGCTTTGAACCATACAAGAGTGGAGGGGTTGACGGAATATTCCCAGCTCTACTGCAACAGGGACTACCAATTCTCCTTCCTCACTTGATAAAACTGTACAGGGCAAGCTATGCACTGGGCAGTATACCAGAATCATGGAAAGTGGTAAAGGTCATTTTCATTCCCAAACAGGGTAAGAAAGACCAAGCACTACCCAAATCCTTTAGACCGATCAGTCTGTCGTCATTTTTGCTGAAGGCCATGGAAAAGGTTGTGGACATGTGGATCAGGGAAGAGATCCTAAGCTCGTGCCCACTGCATCCAGCGCAACATGCCTACCGTAAAGGCAGGTCCACAGAATCTGCGCTACTTGAGCTGACAGATAAATTAGAAAAGGCCGCTGACGACAAACAAATTGCCCTCTGTGCTTTCATGGACATAGAAGGAGCGTTCGACAACACGCCCATAACCTCCATTCTAAAGGGACTGGCAGAAAAGGGGGTGGACCAGACCACGAACAGATGGATAGAGGCAATGCTCAGAACCAGAAAGGCAAAATTAGAACTCAATGGTTGTAATCATGAGATTCAAACCACACGTGGATGTCCACAAGGCGGTGTGTTATCACCACTGCTTTGGACTCTCACGGTAGACCCCCTCCTTAACAGGTTAAGCCAGAAAGGCTATGAGGTCATAGGATACGCAGACGACATCACTATCATAGTTAGAGGTCCATGTCAAGAAGTCCTATCTTACCTCATTCAAGGTGCCATTAACATAACCTTAAAATGGTGTAAAGACAATGAACTGTCAATCAACGCCAACAAAACAATAATAGTACCATTCTGTAACAAAAGGAAACTGGATAAACTTAGACCGCCTTCAGTCAACGGATTGCTACTTAACTTTTCCAAGGAGGTGAAGTACCTGGGCATCACCTTTGACCAAAAACTCACTTTCAACCAACACATTGAGAATGTGATTCATAAATCCAAAACCTCATTATACTTATGCAGTCGTATGGTGGGATCAAGATGGGGTCTTAAACCCAAGATGATCATGTGGCTTTATACTGCCATCGTAAGACCAATCATCACCTATGGGTGTGTGGTATGGCAGAAAAAGACCTACCAAAAGACGGTGATTATGGAGCTTAACAAACTTCAAAGATCGGTTAACATCATGACCACTGGAGCCATGTCTACCACGCCAGGACAGGCATTGGATGCACTGTTAGATCTCCCGCCCTTACACCTGACAATTCGCAAGGAGGCGGCTGTGGGAATGCTGAGGGTGACGACGCAGCTCAAAAAGACATGGCTGTCTGCAAATCTATCCCAACTCAGGGACAGGGTTTACAGAAATCCAATACTAAGCATGCCTTCGGACAGCACAATGCCGGAGATGCTATTCACCAAATTCTACCAAGTGGAATTCCCAAGCAGAGAAGATTGGAGCAAGAGCCGGGTAGTCTGCGAGGACTACAGCCACATATGGTACACGGATGGCTCAAAGATGGACACCAAGGTTGGCTATGGAATTCACGGGGTGAGACCCAAGTATGGAGCTAGCTGCAACATGGGTCATTACCCCTCGATTTTCCAGGCTGAAATCACCGCCATTCTATCATGTGCGGAAATCAGCCTAAACAGAGGCTACAAAGGGCAAACCATATACATCTTCTCTGACAGCAAAGCTGCACTAATGGCACTTGACTCTTCAAGGGTTGACTCCAAACTGGTGAAGCAATGCCATGAAACGCTAAACAGGCTGGCAAGCCATAATAGAGTCTTTATTAAATGGGTTCCGGGCCATTCCGGTATAGACGGCAATGAAGCCGCTGATGAACTCGCGAGAGCAGGAGCAATGGGTAGCCGATATGGTCCAGAACCATTCTGCGGCATCCCAAAAAGCCTGACGCGTTTAATACTCACCACCCAGTGCCTCTCAGAAAGCAAAAGCCTCTGGGAACTTTCATTAGGCATGAGACACTCAAGGGAACTGATAGAGGGATACTCCAAGTCATACACAGAATCGGTAGTATCTCTTAACAAACCCCAACTACGCGCAGTGGCAAGATCACTAACGGGACACTGCAAACTAAACAAGCATATGTCCAACCTGGGTCTCACTGAGACAGCGCTCTGCAGATACTGCGAAAGCGCAGAGGAAACCCCTCTACACCTACTGTGCCACTGCCCCGCAGTTATGCACAAGCGCTCCGCTCACCTGGATAAGCACGAGCTGGATCCAAAAGAGATTAGGAGCATCGCCGTAAGGAAAATCTTAAATTTCCTGGACTCCATTGGAGTGTGCGGCGAGTTATAAATTGGGACTCACACAATAGATCTTTTTAGGTCGCAGTGTGACGAGCGGACAAGACTGCTCATATAGTCCCAAAACCCCTAATAATAATAATAATAATAATGTACAATGAAGAGTAAATAAATAATAAATTTGTTTGGTATAGGTATGACTAACCAAAGAATTTTCATCCTTTTTATTCGTGTCAGTGAAGAAAACCCTCAAACTTAGATTCAATTACTCCATACTACGTTATAACTTCGTAAGCAACACTAGCAAAGCTAGCTATGGCCTGTAGACGATGGCAGCGCGCGATACAGCGCACACCCGGCGCGATGTGGCTTCGATACGCGCACTTTATGGCGCACCACACTGCCGCGCAGTTTATGGCACAGCACCACTCGCGCTGGTTGCCCTATGCCGCAATGTTTATACTCGACTGCGAGAGGTTTACATACGCTGACCTGTGTGCTGCGCGTGAGACTATTGTAACTGTATGGAGGTTCAACTGTTGCTCACTTCGTTTTTATGTTTAGTTAAAATAAATAGTTGAAATCTTGTTACTTCAATTTTGCTAGAGATTCTTACATACTTCGATTAATACACAGCGCCATTATAAAACAACATTATCTATTTTTAGTGACGTGTATTCAAAAGTAAATAAAAACACACTTCAACTATCAATAAACAAAAATGTTCTTAAGATGGTGTAAATCCAAACAGCTTATCTTTTATAGAGATTGTTAAATATGATGTTATTTAAATATAATTATTGTAACGGTACAAAAAATCCGACTACAATAAAACCATAACAATAGGTAAGTAGCTAATAATAGAACTCCAACTTATTCCTATTAAGGACATTAAAGGATTCTTCTGAGTGCAGTACCTGAAAAGGCATCGGATGGAACATTGAGTATAAAGGCTGAAATACACTGTTGGAAACAAAACATCAAACCAAGGTGACCTTGCTAGTTTACAACGTGTTTCCAACAGTGAAGACGGCTGTTGACAACCAAATTACATGACCTTGGCGGGTTGGAAACGGCGGTGTTTAGAATCACAGACATACATCTACATAGACAACGCAAGTGCCACGATTTGTATTCGAACCAAGCGTGCCGACTTTTTAAGACCTATTGTGACGTCACAGCTGATATTTATTACTGGAGAATACAAAAAGATTCAGAGACACCGATACCGCCGATGAAATCGATTATTAAGAACGATATTGATATTGTGGACTCGATTTTCTAACAGACATACATACACGCATATTACAATACATATTAAATCTAGAGGCGACCAACCTTGACGCTTGGTCGGGGTTCAGACACGCAAAGGATATGCATTTGCGTTATCTATGTAGATGTATGTCTGTTTTTAGGACAGTGTGTAACTGTGTACGCTTGTTATTGTATATTTAACTATGTAACTATAACTAGAAATGACTCGAGTTTTGAAGCTTTTTATCCTGCGTTTCAACCTTTCCTTCTTTGTATCCTCAATTGCATACAAAACTGCCATCGCGAAGATGTTGCCAACGCGAGAGATCAGAGCACACTGACGATTAAGGGGCGTGGCCTGGCGTGACCTTGGCTTGTGTTCTTGTTTGTCTCCTTGTTGGAAACCACCGTTTGTAACAGTGTGGATGACTCGGAATTGGTTGACAACAACTTAACCTTCCTTAACCTTGGTTGGAAGCATTGGTTTTCAACGTGTTTTCAACAGTCTGGCGGCCCTCTTATGTAGAAGACTTGTATTTTTTATTGTATGGAGTTTTGTTCATTGAACCTTTACGAAACTAAAAAATAGAGTTCAGTGTTATCTATTCTATATGATAATCTAATTATTAATCGGATTATCCTTTTACAACCAAATAAAGAAATTTTTTGCTAAATGAGAAGAGGAAAACCCATGTTTATGTAAATAATAAATATATATTTACTTGCCTTGCGGATTTATGAACGTAGATTCTTATAGCATGATGGTCATATCAAGATAAAGAGAAGGTACACTAATACACTAGCCTATAAATATAAATCTGGGTGTTTGGTACTTACAGGGTAAGTCCAAAATACTAGTTTTTCAGTACGAGCTATTCAAAATTAAAAAATTGGGTATAATTCTGAATGGATTCACAATAAAACAAAATTTTAATTATATATTACGTTGACATAATCATTTTTCATAGAAAAAACTAAAAAAGAATCTCTAGTTTAGGAGATCATATTACTTATGTTTTTACTAAAGAAGAATAAAAATAGAACAACTCGCATTAGGTTTGGTACTTGGTTAAGTAAGTATATTATTTGTCATTACTTGTCAGTACTCATCATAATTTCACAAGAGTTTTCATCTAGAAAGCTTAGTCGTGTGCATTTTGCAAAACTAGGTAAGTCAAGTTAACTGTATAGTATCAAACAAAATTGATATTTTTCGGATTTATCCAGATTTATGCAGATCAATTTTGCTTGGGTACTTTCCTTATAAATGCTTATATGTATGTAATAGACCAAACGATAGCCCATTTTATTATAATAATGGGTGATAAAATATCAGAAAATGACCATTTTTGGACTTTTTAATACTTATTATGTAATACACCACAGATAATTTTTCAAATCAAATCAAATTTATTGCTTCAATGTACGGTTAAGAAAGTGTTACATCATGGTAAGTTCCTTATACAAAACTGTCTAAACAGAATGCAAATGCCTTTAAAAATAAAGGTTAAACATCTTAAAATAGTATTTTTTTAAGGTTCTCCTACACAGCGTGAGAACGTTAGAAGAATGTCGCATAACGTTTTACTGTGTCTCTTTATAAAAGAAGTTGTGACTAACGTTTGCCCTATTATACAAGTGATAACAAATCAACATAATATAACGAATCATCATCACAAAACTTTGTAATGGCCCAATGCAGGGTTTCTCCTGGGTGACGAGGAGGTTTTGAGGCCGTAATCCACCAAGCTGGCCCAGTGCTGGGTGGTGGATGTCAGAATTTTCAGGGTTCCGTGTGGCATCTGACAAACCCATACAAGTATACAGCACCCGGGACCGACTGCATAACGTGCCCTCCGAAGCACGGAAGTCGTCGTGAGAAATGAATGGTCAGCGCTCACCTATCCAAGTACCGACCGCGCCGAACTTTGCACCGTATGATACACACATTAACCACGGCGCTACGACGATATAACAAATACCGAAAAATATTGGTATAAATAAATAAATACATATAAATAAATATTTCTGACACTCACAGCATTATCTAGCCCAAATTAAGTTTCTTAAAGAACTTGTGTTATGGATAATAGTTAACTGATCTACTTAAGAAATATATAAACATACATATTGAATAAATACATATTTTTTATTAGATAATAAACTTAAATAAACATATAAACTTCCATGACTTGATGACTAATATCTGTGTTCATCACACAAATATCCGTCGCCGCCGGGATTCGAACTCAGGACCTCTGGCATAGAAGGCAATGTACGTTACCCCTACACCAGCCGGTCGTCAAAATCTCATAATCTACATATCGTCAAAGTAAATAACATTGAAGCTGCGTAGGGTAGGCTGAGAATAGCCCTATCGCCCCAGGTTAAGCGCGTCGTAAGGTGACTTGGTGATAGAACCCGTCTGGGTCCGCCAGGCTAGCAAACACCCTTCAAATAAAATCTGCCGCCAAATATACCTACATAAAGAGAGCCAGTTCCATCCTAAGTCCGTGTTTAAGGGCGTCGATCGATGGTAAAATTGATTAGTCGACGTTGCTCGATAGTTTTTATCACTACTATCTATCAATCGAGCTGGAATGTAGTCCGATTTACTTGATCAACGTCGATCGATTAATAAATAAATCTATCTATATCTTCTTCTTCTATATCTATATCTATCTATCTATCTATCTTCTTCTATATCTATCTATCTATCTTCTATCTATCTTCTTCTATACTTATAATAAATCTGTAGAGAGGTCAATTCTGTACATGAAATATTTTTTCAAAATAACTATCAGGGGGTGATTAGTGATCGATACTGATGACAAAAATGCAATCAATAAAACTTTTGTCTGTCTGTCTGTCTGTATGTTCCTTATAGAAACAAAAACTACTCGACGGATTTTAACGAAACTTGGTAAAATTATTCTTCTTACTCCTGGGCAGGTTATAGTATACTTATTATCACGCTACAATCAATAAGAGCAGAGCAGTGAAGGGAAATGTTGAAAAAACGGGAGAAGTTACTTAATTTTTTAAGCTTCCGTCGCGTGTGCAGCCTTAATGGTTAAAGCTACATAGAAATCATGTATGACAGAAATATTCTTCATAAAATTATATAAAAAATATCCCACATTAAAAGAACGCAATTCCCAGTATCGGTGTGTTTTGCAATGACAATAAGGCTCAAGGGCAGACTTTTCGTATTGCTGGAGTAGATCTCGGTGTCAGTTGTTTCTCGCATGGTCAGTTATACGTCGCTCTTTCCCGGGTTAGCAGTTCTAGAAATCTTCATGTTCACGTGCCGGACGGGTCAACTTTCAATATAGTTTACTCGGAAGCTTTGCGCTGAAGTATTTTCGTTCCAAAGATACTTAAGCTTCATGTGAAAGTGATCTAAACAATTAATTGGCAAATATTATAAAATGTCAATCGTTATCCTTACTAATATTATAAATATGAAAGCGTGGATATTTGTTCAGCTTTCACGCAAAAACTACTCGACGAATCATGAGAGGTACTAGAAGTAACATAGCATACTTTTTATCCCGAAATTATCGCGAGCGGAGCCGCGGGCATAGCTATTAAATAATAAATATTTCTGACACTCACACAACATTATCTAGCCCAAATTAAGTTTCTTAAAGATTTTTTGTTATGGATACTACATAACTGATATAATTAAGAAGTACCTATATAAACATAAATATTGACTAAATACATATTTTACTAGAATAAACTTAAATAAACATCTATGACTTGACGACTAATATTTGTGTTCATGAAACAAATATCCGCCACTGCCAGGATTCAAACCCAGGACCTCTGGCATAGAAGGCAATGTATGTTACCACTACACCAGCCGGTCGTCAAATCGATTGATTAGTCGAACGATAGCTTCCAGACCAGTCGCTCGACGATCGTACGGATGGTGTTGGAACACCCTAAATGAATAAGACAAAAAAACTTTTTTTTTATGGATTCTAAAAAGTTACCTGCTGCGGCGTGTCAGTCTTGAAGGCGTGGCAGTGGTGCGGGGCGGCGCGGGGCGCGGGCGGGGCGGGCGCGTGCGGCGCGCGCGGCGCGCGGCTCACGAACGCGAACAGCGACCGCGCAGACTCACACGTCGCGTACGAGATGCGCCGCAGGGCGTGGCTCGTTACTATACTCTGTGGCGTGCAAATGTTTAGCTTTATTTGTTGAGTTTTTGATACTTGCTATTAAATTAAAGAACTTCTATCCTAATAAAGAAAACATCCCAAGTAGTCGATCTAATCGGTTAGACAGTATTTTTTGGTTCGAGTCGCCAAGGGTCTCCCGTGGGGTCCCAAGGGTCATTTTAAACATGAACTGAACAGGTATCCCGTGTCCCACCTTACTGATCACTTTCAACCAGGTTTACCTTCATATAAAAAATATTTTTAACCGGATCATAATGCGCATACTTTTATTATTAGGTATCTGTAAAAACACAACGTTTTGGTGTTTTTATAGATACCTACGCGTTCATGTCATAAGCGATTGACGATCAACTTGCGTCGAGCTAAAATGTAAAATAAAAACGACAATATTATTGATACTGTTTGAAAAAATACTAAGGACAAATATGGAAAATCTATAATTAACTATAAAAACTATGTTTTTTTGTAGTCGAATGTGGAAGACTAGCCCTATCTGGGACATTTTTCTCCAAAGTACTTTTCTGAACACCCTGTTACCTACCTATCATCATCCTGTTGATACCTATAGGTATGCTAAATTTCTTCACACGTAAATTAATCGTTCCTTTCTATACATATTTCAAATGTTTGATAGTCAAAGGACAACCACATTAAAAGGTAGGCGACCGCGCCTGTTATCTTCAATTTAGCGGTTTACGTTTTCATTTTATTTTCTATTCGTCTGGATTTTAGTAGGTAAAAGCTGAATTGCACAAATCATTGCGTGAAAATGATCTCTGCGAAGATCGCTTTTTGAATGAGAAACGATTTTCAATTGGTAAAAATATTAATGACACGTTGATATAGGAACGATAAGAAGTTTTATTTAGACAATCATATTTTTAAACGTTTTTTTACTGACCTGCGATTTATTGAAAAGAAAATACTAAACTTTGAATAGAAGTAAAAATCTTTTGTATGTTTATTGTTTCTATGGAAAAGTACCATGGAATCTATCTACAGAAGCGACTCATCCCAGATAAAAAAAAAATCTTACACACTTTAGTGATATTACTACTATACTTCATCAAGTGTTTTGTGAAATTCCTAAGATGAATAAAACTTTTAGAATTTTTTGAAGTTTTGAATTAAAAATTTTCAAAATGTAATTTTGTAAACAATATTGACTTTAACCTTGATATAAAAAGAAGCAGTGACCCGGTTACCTGGTCGTCGGGATTGCATACTTTGATGCCCGCCAGCGAGACCACCACCAGCACTGGAACCGTTTCAGCAGTTTCCTGAAACAACAAACCATATGTGTTATGGAGCTTCTACAAGCATAAAACTATTAAAGCTTAAATAACTGAAAAATTATGCTAAATAAAATGACATGCCCAGGTCTCGCACCTGGGACCTCTCGTTTGCCGGACGAGTGCTCTTCCACTGCGCTACCGGACGCTGGCGACTCGTTATCGAAATTATACAGCATATTCTGTTTTTACGTTATATAGCTAAACTAGCTCCATCTAGCGGTTGGCAGTTAAACCAACCAAGACCAATTTCTTTTCAGAAATTGTTAATCTCAGTTAAAGTGAAGCATATTAACTGCAATATTTAATAATATTTTAAAGTTTTTTTTCAGTTATTTAAGAATAATTGAGCACTATTAAATAAAAAAAAAACTTAAAAAAAATGCGTTTAACATCAGACGGATATCCATTTATGGTATTCCAGAGGTCTTCATGAATCAAAAACATTCTTACCTTGAACTTCTAAGAGGAATAGTCAGCACGACTTTTTAGCATCGTAATCCCTTAAAAATTTGTTCTCGACACACCAGCCACTATATTATCTAAATTTAAATAAGATATTTAGAGCTTTCGTGCTGATAACGTATGTGGGGTAGTTTAATCATCTGCCGTATCATGTCTTATCAACAAACAAATAATTATATAAAAAGATAATTTATTAATTTACTCCAGCCGTTTCCCTTACATCCCACAAAAATGTTATATAATACTTTCATTTTATTGTTGATTAAAGCCGTGTTTGACCTCAATCTCACCTCATCTAAAGTGAAAATGAGGTTGAAATATGACAGCACACCAGTTTAGGAAGAAACTGGCCCTTCATCACATCTTTCAGGAACATATCACCAATTGAACGGTAATACCTGGCGGCAGGTATTACCGTTGGAATTACATGGAGCTATCCAGATGAACTCTGAAGGGTTTTTATTTATAAAGTAAGGATGGGACGTTTGATGGAACGTTAATGGGAACACGGGTTTAATTGCCATTTACGATACGTTCATCTAGAGAAAGTGAGTCTTCTCTAAGATTACCCTAGGTAGAATCCAAGATCAAGTAAAACACACTTGCTTACGTTGAAATCATGTTGTTAGAGACAAAGAATGGGTAAATAGTAAAAAGAGAGTAATTTAAGTTTAATTTGAAAAACTAACATTGCATTTTTCATACTAACTCGTGAGTATACACAGTTAATATCTACATTTTCGTTATCACTTTCTTTAATTATTTACGTGTAAAATAAACGCATTTAATTATCTTTAAACAAAAAGAATGTTACAGGTAGGTACACAAAGCATTGCAATAAAAAGTGTTTCATATTAAATTATACACCTACTAGCGACTGCGTATACTCATAAAGATAATTAAAACATATTTTCAATGCAAGGTTGCGTTGCAAGGCAATGTTTTACACAGAGAGACCAACACGGGGTGGTCTCCGAAGAGACATGCAAAACAATCAGCTAAGTGTCTGATTGTTTGCATTATGTCCAACGTATCTGGAAATATGTAATTTAACATCCTTTTACTATAATGAAATGTTGTTCCGTCATTCTCTATATTACCAATAGCTATTATTGTAATTCCTGAATTTCGTTAAGCATAACATGCAGAGGTGCCTACCAATTTTGTTTTAGAAGAGGTAACCTATTCCTGATTTCTTAGATAATTATAATAAACCCAAAATAACCTGACAGTGGGTGCTATAAAAAATGCAACTTGGTTAGCTTTAATATGCTTCACACTTCAAAACATGATGGGGCTAACGACAATGTCATTGAGGTGGCGATATTCTGGACGGGCAAAATTTTAATTTATCTCCACTTGCCAGTAGAAAACTGAGAATCTTGGAAGAATGCTTTGATTTTCGCCAAATTAAAAACTAATTTACGGCTACATTTACATTGATTACATTGTCAGGAAAACACTCTACTTGGATAAGAATAGCCTTACCTGTCCTAAGATGTGACTTATCCAAGTTAACCCCACTTACATGGCACGACCGGTTCCAACATCGGCTCACATAAATATCTAACACCTATTTTTTGTCGTACTACCGATTTGTGTTCATAATTATCATCCTTCATAATTTTATTTTTCATACTTTTTTTTCATAAATTTATTAGTACTGTCAACCGCGCTCCTATCAGTTTGCGATAATATTTTTTTATTCATACTGTTGTTAGCAATAACCAGTTAAAATTCATTTCTTTTTCAGATATTTTTTCTTCATAACTTGCTTTATACAGACGATATTATTAAATTTTTTGTCTTGATGAGTTATCGTTTGACTATTGACCATGTCGGGGTTGCGGTGACCTCACACTTTAGTGATTATGGCGCGTCGTCGGCCGCTGCCGCGGCACCGCTCGATTCACTCGCGCGGCTCGAGCACGTGTGACCTATATGCAACCTAACTGCTCCTCTTCTCTACGCTCGTCGTCGCACCTAACCGTAGCGACTACGTATTCCGGTGCGGGAGCCCTTTTTGTCGCATATTTTTTTACATCAAAATGTTAATGAATATATTAGTACAAAACAAATGTAGGAATATAGAAATTATGATTTTCAATAATATGGATAAATACATTTATGAATATAATAGTTATTTATTCGAATGATTATGAGTTCCGATTATTAGTATGATCAACTATAAGTAAAATCTAAGTGTGTGAAAAGTGATATTACGAATTTCAATGATTATGTTTTTTTTAATATTAAGTGATTCAATTTTTTATGAAGAATCATCATTATGAATGATATGATGAACGTTTTCAGACTTTCGATTTTAGGAGTTAAAAAGTTATGTGAAACAATGCGTACCCGGCACGACCATATATCCACCAAGTCAGTGCGATGATGTACATGTTCATTCTAGCATTTGTTTTGTTAGGAGCCAATTATTGTTCCGTAATCAAACTCATGACATTAAACATTTGTTGAGTTCAAAATATGCTGGAACTTTATTAATGTTAAATCTATTTTCCGTAGTTTCATTAAAAAAGAAAAATATTATATAGGCTTTAAGAGCAAGAACATTGCCAAGATTTAAATAAGGACCGTTTTGTTATTATAGAATTCTAGGCGAGCTTTTAGTCTCCCATTATCTTCTTACAAAACCATTGTCCAGGGTATCTCCATTCATTATATTCGTCCTAGTTAATCCAAATAATGGCATATGAAGTAAGGAGCGGGTGTGGTATGAATCTCATTACGTTTTAATTAAAGCTGTGAAGTGTGACCGCGGGCCCGGCCCGGCCGGAATACCTGCCGTTTCACTTTGATGACTTGAATAAATTACTTTGGGAAATATTTTGTAAGTTTACCTACTAAGAAAAGGTTTGTTTTAATTAAAAATGTAGGCAGGGTTTATATCTATACCGTCGCTTCTCAACAAAGGTTAAATTAAAAAAAAAAGACTCAGTTTAAAAAGGATTTAAAAAAATTAAAAAAATTACGTCGTTTGGATAAATCGGAATGTAACTGAATTATTAAATATTTAATGAACAAGCGTGATGAAAAATCTTGGAGATGTATAAGATTTGGCATAACTAAAGTACATGAAGAAGAAAAGTAAAATATACACCTAATATGTATCTAAATAATTCCGTACTCGGAGGTATGAAATATGGTCAGCATAATATTCTAATTATGCTAGTCTAAAGATTTCACGACTCCTAATTTAAATAAAACACTATTTTACCGGGTTTATCACGCACCTAAAATTTATATTTTACGTTTTAACTCGACGTTTCGGTGTCTTTTTAGATACCACGTGGTGTTAAACTATTCGCGAGAAATCCGGTTAAACAGTGTTTTATTTAATTAGGTCATGTTTAGAATATTTGGAGACCACATGTAGTATGATAGGTACCTTAAGTATTTAATTTTTAATAAATTAGCTGAAGGCGTTCTAAAATGAGTGCCGTTTCAAATATATAGGAAAGTGCATATTACACGCACTTTTACATATTTGATTTACCTAAGTATCAATCACTTAAAGCTTAATCCAAATTACAAATAACCAAAAAAATATATTGATGTAATGTTAAGTTCAAAAGTCAGTAACTTTCGTAATAAATAAATAAACTTTCTCATGTCAAAATATGTAACTGTAATGATTGTCAAGTGAATGGTTGAAGGATTTGGGATCTTTTGGACTATGGTTTGGAGAAGAGGGATAATTGAGATTTTGGGTATTCTGACCAGAGGCTTTCGAGCGAGCGGTCATCATATTGAATTGCTGTAAAGTGTATTGATATAAATTGTATTCATTTTGTATTGAATTGTAAGGCAAAAGTCAGCCAATAAACTGTTGAACAATGCTGAGGAGTTTTATTTACGACATTGATTACCTTTTTTCAATTGCCTTAAACGGACTAAACATGTTTTTAAATATCCAAGTGTTATTTTGAAACTCTTTTATTTTATATATAAAATAAAATCTGTTTTGAAAGTATCATGAAAGGACAATTATTTGTAACTCGTCTAGCTGCATCTCAGTTGTAACTAAGATGATTGCCTCTCAAGACAGCCGGTTGTTTGCGTAGCTGTGAGCGCGCGGCTCCGCTAACATTGTTACAATTAATTTGTTCACCGCGTCAAGAGTGGGACGCGCCCCGGCGGCGGAGGCTCTCAACTTACATTTTAACTGAATTGAGTCAAATGGGTAAACTTTACAGGTAAGGCTGTAGGGCAAAATTATACTGTACCTAATTATAAGGTCTAGTTAATATAATGTCATAAGTTTTGTTATAATAGAGGTAGGAGAAATCCCTGAAAATGTGTGTTTTAATATCTGACGAATTTAAAGGTTAACCACAAGGTTTTTAAAAACCTTCTAAAAGGTGATATGTCTGCTAAAAAATTGCGTCGAGAATCACGGATTTTAATTTAAATACAAAGAAATTCACTTTTGGTAATACAAGCGTATATAAGTGGGTATCTTACTTATTGTCTTAATTTTCTTGGTTTGGAAATAAGTAAATATTGCTCACTCCGTTTCTCATATTATGTATTATATAACGCTCCGTTCATCTATGAAATTATTATTCATGAGATGACATTTTTCAACCTCAACCTTCCGCACATAGCGTGAGGTTGAAGGTGCAAGAGTAAGAATGTACGGACAACAGTGTGTAGGTATGATATTACATTTGGCAAAATTTTGTTAAAATTTGGCTTATTTGCAGAATCAAATAAAAGTTACATGCTGATTATTTTAAAACAATATATTTAATAATCAAATGAACTTACCTTAAGTGAAGTTCGATTATGATTATATGAGCCGCTTAATTCGAAGATATTCCTACCCCCTAACTTACGACGCAGCAGTCGCAAATATTTAGGGATATGCTAAAATAAAAACCAAAAGTACTTTAATTGATAAAATAAAAGTTGTTTTTTGACTTCGACAGTGGCGCCGCAGTGGCCGACCGTTACCTGACCACTTTGCTTGATCTCGAACCTCATTACTATAGAGAAACCAACCACTCACACGTTTTTCAAAACATTTATTAAGATATTATAGGTATGTGGGTGGGAGGGAGATTAATATCTTCGAATGAAGCGGCTCATATAATCATAATCGAACTTCACTTAAGGTAAGTTCGTTTGATTATTAATTATATTTCGCTGCTTGATTCTTCAGATATTTTTATCAAGTTGTTGTTTAGAGTTATAATGTTTTGAAATGAGCATATTATTTTTGATTAATTGTGTCATTGAGTATCTTTTAGTTATAATAACAAATAAATTTTACATTGTAAAACATTTTTGTATTATGAAAAGAATTACAATTCACTAAAATACTGAACTCATCAATATTATAACAATATGAATCAAAGTTTCATAAATAACTTATTTAAATATGTAATTTAATTATTGCCTGAACCTAATGAAAACTGTTAATTTTGTCCATTTAGGTTTAATGTAGGCGGACTGATTTATTAATTATTTTTTCAGGCTTGTGTCACTGTTTAGGTATCGCAAGCGTGACCAAATGAATTTAGGAGCCAAATGAAAGTCCTAATATAAAACTAATTTATCTCAATTTAAATTTTTGAATAATTTAAATCAGTTTATACGTTTAAGGGACAATTGAGAATTAAGCTGCATAGAGATATTTTTAATCCATTTTACGGAGTAGATCTTCTGTTCAAACAAAACAAAATTGGTCTTTGAAAAAATTGCAAACATTTCCGAGTTTGGGGTCCCGCCCGCAGCCTTTCTGACTTCGCCTATACCTACAACCACAGCGTTAGCTGCTGAGGTGGACATGTCGAATACTGTGAGCTGCAAATATTTTAATATGTACTCGGCCAATACTTCTTTGATCCTACGAAAGTTAAGACTCCGATTTGGCAGTTCTAAGCAGGTTTTTTTTAAATGTATATATTGAGATTAAAGTAATTTTATCTTTGTTTCTTTAATTTGCCTGCCTAACAAATATTACTCATTTACTATGGTAGCTATTTAATTAGTTAAACTAAGGAAGCCATAAGGTCGGCTGTTCTATACCTAAAGCTGCAGTTTTAATTTGATCTGTAATAATAAGTTTTAGCCGTCCAGAATTTATGAATATTGGAAACTTTAATGAGAGAAAGCGGTTGAACTCTTTGTGTGGTGCAGATGGCTAATAAAGTTATAAGTTATTTAGTTTGTAATATTAACCATATTATGTTTTTTTTTTCATTTGGAAATAATGTTGCTAAATAATTTAACCAAACTTGTGGCAGTGCTTAGGAGCGCTAGGTTTTTCTTATAAGCACCCTTCAGCAAACGTTTTACATATTTATCAGTACAAAGCTTATTGCCCATCAAGAAGGAAAAAACGAAACGATAACTGTTAAGAGAACTTTATTCACGTGTTAAAATCTTAAAATTGAATTGAAAGATGCGACATACTGACATAATTGGTTATCATAGCAAAATGTCCACCAAACCATATAACAAACATTTTTTTAACATTTTATTAAACTAGGTACTTTATTTTATCAATTAAAGTACTTTTTGTTTTTATTTTAGCATATCTCTAAATATTTGCGACTGCTGCCTTCTAGGTTCTACTCGGTAAGAATATCTGAAGAATAAAGCGACAAAATCTAATCAGAGCTAATTTAAACACCTCCATTCTTATATCATGGCTAGATCCGGTTTTTCTGTAGCTGAATGTACTTATGACTAAAGTTCAAACTGACAGAAATGTGCAAAATTAGAAATTTTAAAACAGTATTTAGCGCATGTCTGCTGTACAAAATGCTTAGTGTATATTGTAACCGGTATTAAAACTCTGCACTTTGCCTACACAACGAGCTTTGTACATTTACTAAATCGTGGATACAGCGTTGCGTCGAAGAGAAATAAGGAAAAGAGTGACGGTCTTTTTTTTTTTTAGTGACTAATCCCGCGTTTGACCTCAATCTCACCTTGCCGGAACACATTACCGCCGGAGCGGTAACATTTGGCGGCAGACTTTATATAAAGGGTGGTCGCTAGCCAGGCGGACCCAGAAGGGATCCTACCACCAAGCAAAAAAAAAGTCCGGTATAATTTACTTGATACATACGAATGGGTAAATATATTATGAATTTTTATAAAAATATGTGCAGATATTTTATTAGAAGCAAGTAAATTATATTCATTAGTGACATTTCTTGTTCTCCCGTTAGAGGGAAATAAAGGTTCTATACGTTCTACATACCCATATTTTTTTGGCCAAGCATCAAGGACTTTGTGTACCTATGAATTACACCGGAAATTAAAAATGAAGTAACTAATGTTTTATAATAAATATTTTTGTTTTATTAACTATTCTAACTGGATACGGAAAGTATTTACATGATAACTTTAACTTAACGTTTCGGTATCTTGAAACGTACCATGTAGTTTCATTCAACATTTCATCACTGCATAGGCTGCTGTGAAATGAGTTGCGATTACAAATCGCAACTTTGCACGTAGCTGAAGGTAAGTGGTGTCGGCCATTACGGGCGCTTCACTCTGAAAGCAACGGGATCGTAGGTGCGAGAGAGCGCCTGCGACGCGGCTCACGCGAGGTCACACATTGTGTTACGTGAGGGAGTAGACATTATTGCCCCTGCTCCCCTTTTTTGAAATACAGACCGAGATATGAACTAAGACATTTAAAAATCTTAAAGCTAATTAACTTATTAGGCCACGAGAAATTAGGTCTATTTGCAGCATACAAATTTGAAGATATATACCTACTGAAGATGTATAAACTTTTGATTTAATGGAAATATCTTGTCAGGATAATCTTCTTCTAGAGTTAAGGAAATATTTATTTCAAACTCGGCTTGCACTTTGAGAGATTAACGTTCCAAGAAATAAAAAAAACATCTTTACCTATTCAATTAGTATTAATAGATTTTTTTCTTCTTACATTGAAATCTACTCAACAAACTAAAAAAATATAAAATACTAATTTATTAGGTACAGTCAGCATCAAAAGTTGATGAACACATTTAAATTTTCAAAGTCGCTTTTCACCATATTGTGCTTAAATAAGGACTATTATTGACTAACTTCTATGTTTCATTATTACAACTGAACATAGAAGTTAGTCAATATTAGTCGTACCGTAAGGTTTGTGTGTGACTTGCACGTTGTAAATAAAGAGTTTATAAGCGCAAACAAACCTTACGGCGCGGCAGATGTAAGAATTACATTTGAAAGATTAAAAGTAAAATAAAAAAAAATGACGCGGGTTGTCCGTCAGATAAAATTTTCATTCTATACAATTGTTTTTCCTCTGAAAGAAGAAGGATTCCGAGATCCTGCTATGCCCCTCTGCCACCAACCTGATAAACGATATTTGTATTAGTAAAGTAAAAACTAAAACTGTTAATTATAAAAGTATCTTTCCGATATTAAAAATCTTTATATTTCATAGAATAGCCGCCTATTTGTCCCGCGTTACGGTACCTACTAAACTTGATATACCTACATAAAAATAAATGATAGTCCAAAAAAGTGTAAAAAGGTGTAATAAAAGTGTAAATGCTGGACTAGGAGCAAAAGAAAAACAAAGACTGTACCAACTGCTTCTCTCCCCGGCCATACTGTAAAAGTCAGTTAAGGTTTTTTTTGCGTTTTTGTGGGCAATAGGCTGAAATCCTGTCACTGCAATAGTCTCTTTTCATCATTAGAATACCTCCAAATTTGTCAAACGTGACGTCAGATGGTTTTAAAGCCTCTGTCGTAACGCCTACCCCATATAATAAAGGCGTGAAACTAGTATGTATGTGTAAATAGAAAGTTCGAATAAGTAGTGGACGAATAGGCATATTGATCATTCAACTAAGTTACCCAGTGCTTTATTGAGGGACATTTCTATGAAACGGATTTTAATTTTCTTGGCCAAATTATTCGATTGTAAAACTCTAAAATGTACATTCAAGAATAGCAAAAGTTGATTTGTAATATATCAATATTTGCAGTGATTAAAAAACATTTTTTTTCTAATAAAAGGATTATTGACAAGTTCAATTTAGCCTATTGACAGATATAAAAAGACACTGAATAAAAAAAATTGCGAAAAAATCAACCTTTATTAAACACCATCTATTTACTCAAAATAGGTTGATAAGAGTTATATCCTGGACTAAGAAGCGCACTACCTGGTGTCATAAAACAGGTCTACTTCAAGTAACCGCCAATGGTAAAAGCCTAGGAACTAAGTGACTACACTTAGCTGCCTAATATCACGGCTGCCACGGTGACATCTTCTAACAAAGTTATATGAAGAACCGGTTATATCTTAAGCTCGAATGCTTTGGATCTTCGAAGACATTGTTTTTCATCATCAGGTTAGTTTTTAATCAAATAAAATATCAACAATATCAATTAATTTAAAATATTGACAGAGTCCTCCAACACAGTGCTTCAATTTGTTTTATTTATTTATTTTATTTATTTATTTATTTTTGATTCACAGGAAAACTTACAGCTAGGATTAATTATAAAAACATGTTTAGTAAACGAAAGCCAAAAAAAGTTTTCACATTTAGATTAATTCATTATATAAAAAAAAAACAAGAAATAGTCGCGAAAAAGCAACATATACATAAAATAAAGTAGTTTTAAGTTTTGATTCTCACTGACTTATTGTTCATACAGTAGTTAATAAAAGAAACATCTCCTACAAGTTAATTAATTTTTAAATCTGCTCAAAAAACAATCTAGCTATGGCCGCTCTGACACTTGGGACACTGGTGTAAAATATATCCAAATTGTGTAACTTACGATTTGCTTTGTTCACAAGATTGCTAGATCGTATGATGAATGAGTTCTGCCTGTAGTTGGTACTTGCGGTAGGGACGTGGAGTAAGGTAGGATTTCTGTATAATTTAGTGTGCGCGCAAATACCAACCAAAGCCAGAAGCTCAGGTACATCGATCTTATTATTCATAATTTTTATTATATTGCATATATCTGCTATTTCTCTCCGTATGCTCAGTGGTAGTATATGGTGCCGTCTACAACGCGATAAGTAGTCATTATCGTATGTTTTACATTTAAATTGCAAGAATCTCAGAAACCTTCTTTGTATTTTCTCCAGGCGTGTTATGTAAACATCGTACATAGGGTTCCAGACAGAGGAAGCGTATTCAAGGTGACTTCGGACAAAGGCGCAGTAAAGTATTTTGAGGGTTTTGATATTGTTGAATTCTGATGACAGTCGTAAGATAAAACCTAGGGCTTTAGAGGCTTTTTTTACTACGTTGTCTATATGCCTGTCGAAAATAAGTTTGGAGTCAAAAGTTACACCCAGATCAACCATTGAGTTCACCCTCGCTAATGGTATTTAAATAGTTATTAGCAACGGACGGTATTTATTTGCTGGTCCATCCGGCGAGTCGATGATCTGTGAGTGTTTGTATAGATTATACGGATTTTTAGATGTATTTAATGAATTTGATCACTGTTATACATGAAACACAAAAATTAATATAAAACATAGTATTTTAATAAACAATATTTATAAATTAATTAGAAATTATAATACTTTAACCGAGAATAGATGACTTCAGAACATTTAGCTGTTATGTCTCTAACATATATTTTTTTTTGATCTGAGACAATTATTAAAGTTGGTGTAATTATTTTGGGATTTTACTTTAGGTACTATTGAATCTACAGGGTTAATGTTAATTAGCACCTCTTGCCGGCAGTCTCTCCACATCAATCCCATCAACATTTGTTCTACAACTTTTTACAAATCTTTTTACACAAAAATAAAAAAAAGAACAGCGTTTTCTCCTAACTCTACATTTTGCAAGAAGAGCCTATTATTATTTTGAAGCGATATTTTATTACTCACGGTGCGTGACATATGACATACCTACGTTCAGAGTAAATAAAGCTACGCCACTAAACCGAGGCTATAAATGTTTTTTTGTATGGGAAAACTATTTGTTTTGATAAGTTGTAGAACAAATGTTGTTGGAATTGATATGGAGAGAGCAAGAGGTGGTGTGCTAATTAAAATTAACCCTGTATAGGTTAAAACTTATAAAATATTACCTATATTTTATTACATCATCAATATTTATAATGTAAAGTGAGTTTTTATTATTATTTTGCATACTTATGTATGTGTTATTACTATTACGTATGCTTACAGCTACACGCCTATCAGCGGGAAAGACCCGACAATCGGGCCATCGACATTGATTTATAATCGCGACCTGATTGGTTTATTGTGCTTTTTAATGACTATCTACAAATCACAAACATTGATAAAATCACGAAGGTCACATAAGAAGATGTTTATACGATGGACTTCAACTGTGGGAATGTAACATATGATTTCTGAAAGTTTTTGACTAAGGAAAAGAAAAGAAACACTAAAAGTATCTTGGGTATCAGGGCGAAATTTGAATTCAGATTAATATAGGAATTCCACTGGTCAACTATGAAAATTGACTCGATATCACCCGAACTTTAAATATTTATTCAACGAAATAGGTCCGATGCTAGCGACACGATTCATCTATACCGTGACACAGTATGGATTTATTGTTACAGACGTATCATGTAAATGCAAGTGTGGAACTCTCTTGTCAAGCAGATTATGGGGTAGGTGTATTTTATGAAAAAGGCCGATTTTGTATACCTATATTGTCCCGTGAAATATGTGATCTATGTGTATAATAACTGCTACGTAGGAACCTCATTTACTTTAAATATAAATTATTAAAAGACTGTTTCTTTAAAAACTTGCAAAGTATGTGAAAATTTTCACCCGTTAAACACCGTTCATAAAACATCATATACACTACACCCCCAAAAGCGAACTCAAGAAACGTCACAAATTCAAAACTTATGCAATAACAGAAGCGTAAACTTGAGACAAAACATTGGAATTTTGAACTTTACCCCTTCGGTGCTACTCTACCCAGCTCGCTCATTCTCAGATGTCAAAAGGGAGATTTATGCAGTCCTAGTTATATTTTATGACGGCGTCCGTTCAAGGTAGCGGAGAAAGTGGAATCTTATCCCAGCGCTGGGCAGTAAAAAGTTGACGTCGAATCTCTGCCTGCCACAGGATTTGGTGCGAGATTTATGAACAAAGTTGCCACTGTGGGAGTTTTGAAATATTGTCAAAATTGTAATTTAGTATAAAGGTACTTCGTTACTTATAATTTGTTTGAGTTGGCAGTTTGAAACGAGTTTTTAACAGAAAGATTATTTAAACAGCTTTTTTGGTGTTGCTTTGTATCTGAACGTAAACAATCTAAAAAACCAAGGATATTTTTCAACAGATTTCGAAAACTGAAAAGCCAACGTTAGATTTTGTTATGTTTTGTCAAAAATCTTTTCGATAAATTGCATTAGGATTAATTAATATAAATTATTATGAATAGTAAATAGGTATGACATTTAAATATACACAGCTCCCATGAAATCATAAAAAGTATTATCAAGATAAAAGTATTCTTTGTGTTAATGCCGCGTATAGATATACAGGGTCTGTCGTAATAAATGGATAACCCATTATCTGGAGTTGGTCCGGATGAAAGACTGTAAGAAAATTTTATCT
Organism: Stenoptilia bipunctidactyla; assembly: GCA_944452665.1. Taxonomy (NCBI): domain Eukaryota; kingdom Metazoa; phylum Arthropoda; class Insecta; order Lepidoptera; family Pterophoridae; genus Stenoptilia; species Stenoptilia bipunctidactyla. The sequence continues at coordinate 811,938 of OX101728.1, read as the reverse complement.
TTTTGGCGGGATACTCAGCCATATAAAAATGGCGAAGACTTTTATACCTTTCATTAATTTAGCTGCCATTTAATCAAATTTAGGTATTATTGTATCATTTTTACTGAATTATATTTCTGAAGAATAGTTTCACCTAATTTTTATGCAACTTCAGGTTTTCTTAACGTTAAATATTGTTAAAATTGTAATTTTCAGGCAAATTTCTTTCAACTTTTTTCATAGTGTCGAAAGTCAAAGTCAAAAGAATCTTTATTTCGTAAGTATTTAAATACATTTGAAATAAGTCAAATAATTTAAGAATTGAACTGCATCTACCTTCGGAAAGTCGATCTGTTGAGAAGAAGTGGCAAGAAACTCAACAGAAATGATCTTTTAAAAATACACAATAACAATTAACAACCAGGGATTCCCATCTTCTTGCATCCGGATATATTATAGTAAAACTTTTTATATAACACTTATCCTTAAATCTGTCTTAAATATTTTGGAATTTTATTATAAAATAAAGCATACACATTGACCCATACATGAGCGTACCTACGCGGCTCGATCTCGGCATGCGCTAGGCATGCTGCCAGTCGCGAGTGCCCGCATGCCGAAACAATTGTTGATTGAGCTTTAAGTTAATATGCGGATTGTTTATACTTAAAATTTAATAATGCATCTTTTCGTTCGTCTCAGTCGAGGCGCAAGTATTTTTCGGTTATAAGACCGATATGTTATTCAAATGTAAACGTATTTTTGTTGAACACTTCCTATTAAATTTACAAAGTATTTTATTTGTTTATATAAAAAAAGTATATTTTCAGTTACAAAACTAAATGGAAATGAACCCAAAGTAGGCAAATGTAATTTAAATGCTGAAGGCGGGCAGCCCTATCACATGTGAACGGACCGCGGCGCTGTAGGCATTAATTTCAAAAATCCGGCCGAGTAGAATAACTGTAGATATCTGTACCGTAGCAGTGTGAACAGTCAGCGAGCAACTATTAATGTAAGTATATTTTTTACACACAATGTATAGTTATCGAGCGAGAACATCGCCGACAGTAACTCATTCTCTCACCAGCACGGCTGTGCGACAAATGTCGACTAAGCCGAGCAACCTCCTCTTGGTGGAAGGACTAAAAGGTCCGCCTAGTTAGCGACCACCTTTCATATAAATCCCATGTCAAATATCCCCGCACCATGGTTGATGAAGAGCCTTGTTTGACTTACAGTGGAATCCGTTTATAATGACATTGAAGGGAAATAAAAAACAAGTCATACTAAACGGACGTCATACAAAGCATAGTATAATACGTCATACTTCCTAAACAAACTGTTTAAGTTAGTATGTGATTTATTATAATGGAGAGGAATAAAATAGAGATAAATCAAAGTAGATATTAATAAGTAGGCTCAATAAGTAAATCGCTCTGAGACTCAAATCAAAAAAGCCTTTCACGCGCTGAAAGTCTTTGGGTATTGGCATTGTACGTGACTCTCACGAACAAAGGTGTTAGAAACCATACGGTCGGTCACTATAGGCGGACAAAATTTGATAAAAAAGGGTCACAATAAGCGATATGTCACTATAGGCGAAGTCATTATATCCGACTTAGTTATATAATTTATATGAAAACCAAACTTCACAGTGTAAACACGTCATAATAAGCGGTTGGTCAATATATGCGGAGTCATAATAAACGGATTCCACTGTATTTCAAATGTATTTAAATACTTACGAAATAAAGATTCTTTTGACTTTGACTTTTGACTTTGAAAAAAAGCTTGACACTATGAAAAAAGTTGAAAGAAATTTGCCTGAAAATGACAATTTTCACAATATTTAACGTTAAGAACACCTAAAGTTATATAAAAATTAGCCTTTTCTGAACACGTGTGTCAGGTGAGCTTGATTTCAAACGCTGCTGGTCTAATTATCATCAAATAACGCGATATTTTTTTTTTGCCAAAACCAATACTAAAATTGTTTTATCAAGATCATGCTGGCTTTATTAAAACACTCCACCGTTACTTATTTATTAAGTAGGTTAAAACAAACACCGGCTTGCAGTGCAGTATTACTGATGTAGAACTGATGTTACTTACAAATAAAGCAGATATAATATAGCAGAGATATTCCCAAAATATTATTACGTAATAAAAATTGTTTAGAAAAGTTTCGATTTCTAGGAATGTGACTATCAATTATTTCTGTTATCTAGTGTTCAAATACTTTTAAGAATACTATAACTAGATTAACATAACAAATAACAAAAAAGTACAATAATATAACAAATGCAATATATAGTTATAAAAGGAGTTAAGAAACTTACCCTTTATCTTAAAAATAAGTTAAAAAAATCAAAAAGCTTCGAAGCGGATATTCACGTCTCGCAAAGTCATAAAAGTTCGTTTCTCGAGCGACAAGGACACATGCACTTTGTACGGCGTCCGAAACCGAACTGACGATCTGACTAAACAAAATCCAAACTAAAGCCACAGAACACAGCAAAAGAAACATTTCAACTCGCTTGCAACGGCTCATTATGTATTACTCTAAACTGTTGTAGGTTGTAAACAATAGAATTTGTTCAGAGAATGCCAAATGAACGTCCGTAGTAATTGTAGACAGTCGTAGCACGACTACGGGGATTCGGTTACGGCTGTCTACGCAGATTGGGTTTCAGCAGAGATTTCTTTCAAAGGATTTCGTGAAGTAATTTGTTTCGCGTCGCAAAATAGACTTGAGTGCGTACGGGCGCGATTTCAATGCTAAGTTCGTGGCGCTGTTCGTGTTTTGTTTTTACGGTCTCCGGTGAGGCGATAAAAAACATTGCGTTTCAACGATTCATTATATGAAATAAAAGATGTTTTAAAACGGATTCTTACCTCAATCTTTCTATGTTTTTATAGGCACCGTGATAAAACCAGATTGGGGTGAATATTTGTGTGATAAATACAAAGTCAGGATGTTTGTATGTTTATTTCAAAAGTTTATGTAGTTATTCAATATATAAAATCAATACAGTTTTTAAGTTTCTTTATCGAGTGTGAGAATAATGTATTAAACATTTCAAAAACTGTGTTTAATTAATTATTGCTATATTTGAGTTCGTAATTTTTTAACCCCACGAGAATCACAAAATTAAATATCTTTATTAACATTATCAAAAGGCTATCTAACATATTTCATATCCAACTCCTGCTTCCAGAAATTAGTGCATTAAAATTAATGAACGGCTTCCACTTTATTCGTTTAACAAAATATTTGTTACGCTTTAATCTTTACAATCATTTGTCATGAATTAAAAAACAAAACAAATATCGTTCATAGAATCAGGAAAGTGAACAGAATCTCGTCGTCCACACCGGGACGTCGCAGGCTCGTTAACTGTGTGCCTTCCACGTGAGAGACTGCAAACACACAGATTACCAGACGATGCCGTTTTAAAATAGTTCCCTCGCAACATGCGACTTTACTTATTTAAGTATTATGCTCGGAGTTTATTTTCGAGTTTTTGAATCTGAATTCTTGACAGGGGAGATGGTCCCTAGATCTTTTGTTTAAAATTAGAGTAGTCGTCTTGGAGTTAAACAGCTTACAAAAAGCACAAGAACACATTTTATATTGGAACCAATTGTTGGCCGACCACTGATCATTATACCAGCTAAATCGAAAATGATATCACACCGAATGACATCTACAAAAGTCTCTACGCCATAATGATGAGTAAAAATCAACAAACCGGTAATTATGTGTGTTTTGCAAAGTATTGTAGTATACTTGACTCTGTTACCTACCCGAAATACCCAAGGACCATAATAACAAATTAATTACCGCAGTAAGCGGTACAGCTTAAATTAAATCAGATATAAACTTTCAATTGATCTCCAGAATAATACTGTCTGCTTTTTTAAAATATCAAATCACTGATTTCATTGCCATCCTTGAACAAAAATTCGAAAGCCTTTTTCGAACAAATGAAGCTCACTGAATCTTAGCCCTATCGAACACCCGCCCTAAATCTTAAAGACTTTGGATCCGTTCGCCGACAGCCGATAGCCTCCGCCGACAAGCCTTCGGTCTCCAATGAGCCGCATTAAGATAGCGCGATGGCGAGTGTAGCCTACATTGCCGAGTTTAGAACCTTTTGTGAATTTACTCGAACGATAAGGTTTACTTATTCGACTTCATACCGTATTTTCCAGCGACTTCCAAAAAAAGAGGAGGTTCTCAATTCGTCTGTATGTTTTTTTTGTGTCTTTGTTACACGATATTTCGGACAATTATGAATCGATTTTTAAAATTCTTGTTTCATATGATAGAAGATACTTCATCGTTGGTTCCATATAAATTTCATCGTTGAGTACTTAATTGAAAATTTCAAAGTTTTGAAACAATATGTATGATTTCGGAGAATATTTACGTGGATGACATTATAACTCGGCCAAAGTTTTAACGTGAAGTCGTTTTTTTTAATGCTCTGCATTCGTTGATTATTAGCTACACGGTTTTCATGTTATCTGAATTTACTCTATTTATTTAGAATGTGGATTTCTCATACATAACTTAAGTTATTGCTAAGTGTAATTATTTTAACAATTACGCAATAAAGCAGAATAGTTTTACAATTAATAAGTGTTTCAAGTTTTTTTTTTAATATTTATTACCTTATCTCTTAATTCAAAATCCATGCAAACGCTATTTTGCAAACTTATGCAGTTTAATAAGTTTTATTCAATATGATATTCCTTCATATTTTGCAAAAATATGCAAGCAGTAATATTTGCAAGCGTTACTATTTCCCACATACTAATTAAGTCTAAAATCTAATTAAGTGACTTGCCGACTTTGGCAAAAATCTAAACAAGTAAGCGAGTATTTAATAATCCCCGAGGTAGAACACGCAGCATGACGCTTTGAAAACTGATAAACTACTAAAATTAAATTTATGGAAGTTTCATAAATAATGCACCCTTAATATATTATGAAAGTTGGCACACAATAACTGAATCTACAAAATTGTAAATAGCATCCGGCCTTATGAAAATTTATGATTATAGGATTAGCAAGGCACTGTAAAAACAATGCAGCTTTTTTGATCTATTAATAATTATTGTTCCTGTTATTTGATAGGCTGATCTTTTCCTTTACCCAGAATACTAATCTACACGAGCTTAAATTGAAGAAACTAGTATCTGTAATAAATAAAGTCATCGTACACATATGAACCAACCCTCTTTTTATTCTTTTTTTTTCTTATTTTATACTTATATGATGTGTTTATTTAATTTATTTATAATTTTGTTTAAAGTAAATACGTAATAATTTTATATAATTTATCATATTATTTATCTGATAACGGTAAATTAATTTTTATTTGTAGTTTAACTTTCAATTATTTATAAATTTAATTTGAATATTTTATAATTTATACTTTTTATATAGATTTGTATGTTTTTTAATTATTTTAAAATAACAATGTTATCATTCAAAGATTGTTGTAGCACATTTGTTTTTTAGTTTATTTTTGACATATGTTGTGCTCTTTTGTAAGTAATATTCTCTTTTGTAGCATTCCTTGTAAGTGTACCATTGTTCTTTTTGTTAAAGAGCCAATTATAAATAAATAAATAAATCCCATCTTAGATTTGTTTTTTAGACATTCAATGACTACGATCATCATCGTCACCACGACTCCGTGTAATGAGCCCACTGCAGGAGTATGAGTCTCTCCTCTGGGTGACGACGAGGTCTACGATAAAAATGAATGACTAGTATAAAACGAACTAAAACGTAGCTCTAACCCTCAACCTCATAGAAGCCAACCCCAATATTTATAGAAGATGACTTCCAAAATTAATTTTTGTCACTTCCGTTTATTGAAAATTGCCCTACTTATTGATTGGCCGTTACTGGGACTCCAGGCAAAAAAAAATTGCAGTCGAACTTTCTACCAATGCACTATGGATGCAATTCAACATTTAAGATGTTAGTCTCAAATGCTCTATTCAACATTAAAAAATACGTTTACGTGTCCCAGTTTTTGTATTTTCATGTACCTACTCTGAGTTATGACACTGCCAGTACTTGATGTAAAATATATCTTCATGCGACACATAAGTGTTACTAAGTGTACCGTCGCGCAGGTAATTCAATAAGCCAGGTGTGTAAACTGTACTACCTAGGTAGAGCGGGCAAGGAACGTGTTCATAAAAAGTTATATCTTGACTGCTTAGCTACCTGCATGAGCTGGCTAGCTTCAGGGAAAGTTTGCTCAGGAGAATATTGCCACTTTAATATTAGTAAATTGTTTAATAAGGATCATTCTTTATTAGCATACGGGTGAGATGAAAATTTACAAAACTATTTTTGAAATAATAGCTCTACGGTCTATGTTAAGAATTGGACACAGTTTTTGTATATTTGCCAAATAAAGTCAATATGAATCATTTAAAATGCTTGGTGGTTGATGGTTTTATATTGTTTATTTTAAGTAAGACTTTTGTTCTGTATAATAAATTACAGTTGTAGGTAGGTACTTATCCTGTATTTATCCTGTATTATCCTGACTTTAAATAATTACGGAATAAAACATCGATTATTATTTTAATTACCTATTACGTGCATGTGTTTGGAGCACCCGATGTCACCTTGAAGTGTCAAGCCCGTTAGTTCATAATTAAACGTAGGTGAGGTCCTAAGCTAACATAATTAAGTTGTACATAATTAAATTTATCGTGAGATAAGATCTCGCTGTATTACCTTATTGAAAAACTCATTACAAGAGTTACTGATGATCCCCTCCATCCGTTTCAGATTCTACGAGCTACAAGCTGCAAAACCTAAAGCAATACCAACATGTCGAATGAAATATTAAAATAAAATTATACGCGATTATATTTCTTATGTGAAAAGTGTTTTGTCATATACAGGGTTATTTTTCAGTCACCAGCCAAAGGGCTTATTCAAAAGTTGTTATATTTTGTAAACTATTTCCGGCAGAATTGAAACTTGGTTTTTTCTATAGGGTCTTTTTTATGAAGATCAAAATATTTGAGGAGAAGGTTAAAAATGATGTGTGGATTCAATTTATAATTTTTTTTTTTTTTTTATTAAATGGATATTTTATAATTCTCATAAGTTAACAACATTTTAGTTATTCACGACTAAATATCAAGAAATAAAAGCTTAATACGTTAAGCCCCGATTTTATTTCTTGCTATGTAGTCGTAAATTACAGACTAAACAAAAATTTGGTCACTTAAAAGAATTGTTAAATTTCAATTTAAAAAAATTATACTATAATTTTTTTTTATAAATTGAATCCACACATTATTCTTAACCTTCTCTTAAAATGTTTTCATCTTCAAAAAAATGACCCTGTATATGTTACCTTACGATTTCATAATTTAAATAATTATACAAGACTACCTTACTATTCATGTTTGTTAAAAAATCATGTTTAACAAACATATTACCCCAATGCCGATAACCGTCGCAGATACGCCTCTCGAAGTTGTTTCCGAATACACCTATTTAGGGCAGATTATACATCTGGGTAAAAACAGCTTCGAGAGGAAAATCGACAGGAGGATACAGTTGGGGTGGGCAGCATTTCGGAAGTTACGTCACGTCTTCTCGTCGCCTATTCCGCAAAACCTGAAGACCAAAGTCTTCAATCAGTGCGTCCTGCCTGTGCTCACGTATGGAGCCGAGACGTGGACCCTAACAGTAGGGCTAGTTCACCGACTTAAAGCCACACAGCGCGCTATGGAAAGAGCTATGTTAGGTGTTTCTCTGAGAGACCGGATCAGAAACGAGGTTATCCGACGGAGAACTAAAATAACCGACATAGCTCACCGGATTAGCACGCTAAAGTGGCAGTGGGCTGGCCATATATGTCGAAGAACTGACAATCGTTGGGGTCCAAAGGTTCTCGAATGGAGGCCACGTCAAGGCAAGCGTAGTGCGGGACGCCCCCCGGCACGTTGGGAAGACGATTTGCGGAAGACGGCTGGCAGGGACTGGATGCGCAGCGCTAGAGACCGAATTCGGTGGCGCGCGTTGGGAGAGGCCTACGTCCAGCAGTGGACTAGCGCAGGCTGAGATGATGATGATGACCTTACGATTTCATAATTTAAATATTTTTTTCACCGCGCCATTTACTTAATTTAATTAAAGAAACATTAAACCTGCGTTCATAATTTTCTGCGCACACATAGATTCCCATTTCCGTTCAGTTTAATGAGAATAGCTAGATGATGGAATGTCTTTTATATTCCTATCGAGAAAAGAAATTATATGTTACTCTGTTTTAGTTAATTGCAATTTTTCTTGTATGATTTTATTTTATGTATGAATGAATTTTGTTGTGGATTGGCTTCTATCGTAGATGAAATATTATTGTCGAAATGACATTTTGTCAACGTTGCTACTGACTTTATGGCCGTTTGACAAGTAAAAACTTACGCAAACTGTCACTAAAACGTCAAAATTTCCATATACGAATGGCGCTGGGATGCCAGATAATTTTTATTTATTTTTACCAGGGAAAATAAAAATAAAATTATCGGAAAAATTACGGGACCAATTTTTGACAAAAATAATCTTAAAAATATTCTCTTTCAATTCACATAGCTAGTTTAGCTGCCGAGAGTCATAAAAAATTGAAAACCACGATGGATGATAAAACTGAATATTCCCTTTAAAAATAATTTTCATTGATACGATATAAACGTCCCTGCACATTCATTTTAGCAACGCTCAGTTGAAAAAAATAAAGATATGGTGACACAAACTCTTTTACAAATAGTCGCTGTTGATGAAGACAGCTACTACGGCGCGACATTTCATTGTTAGTACTACGACGTAGTAATACAGGATGTTTTGTAGTACCGCGTTGTCGTCTTTATTTTAATGGTATTCATTCATAATTATTTAGAGTATCCACGCTTGCTTAAAATGTTGGCGAATATATATTAATTTCCTTGTAAAAAAAACGTACTTTTTTCTGGCAAAATCGTTTCTATAAATGATACTTATTGTGTTAAAAAAATTGTCCGGTGACTAAAAGACAACCCTGTAACAGCCCTGCAAAAACGACCTTGTTATCGTGAAAGTTAAGAAATTATGAAATACTTGAATAATGAGCAGTACATTGGCGGGTTCCGTAGCGGCTAAGCTATGGTTAAAAAGAGCAGTTAAAGTTGGCTGTCGATGTGAACTCTACAGTGACGATTTCAGAAAGCACCCAATTAAATATTAGTTTTCAGCAGCCATTATTAAAACTACTGTTAAAATCAAATAAAGTGGATAACACCCATTACTAAACAAGATAGTAATTCTTTATTCTTTATTTCTCATCACAATTTACACAGTTAAATATTTTATAAATTACAAGTACACAAGGTTAAAATTGTGAGAGCCCGAAGCCTAAACGAAGTTCCTAGGAACTTGAATTTCAGGACATCAGGTCTCCTCCATTTTATTTTACAATTTCTGTGTTAGTGAGTAACATGATTGGTACAGTCCTTATCAATGTATAGATCGAGTCATATAGAAAATAATAATAAGCAAATTGATTATAAAATGTAATTTCCTACTTGACAATTTTAATTAAATTTTCGGTATCCTCATAGTTAAATGTGAGAAGCCATGTTTTAATTTTAGTTTTAAGAGATGTCTTTGTTAATGGGTATATTGAAATGACTTTGTTTATTTTTTTTATATAAATATGAACCTCGAAAGCAGTAAAAGTTATCAGTATATGCAAAATTAAATTTAGGCAACTGTGTTATTGGATTTTGCCTACGAGTGCTTAGGGGTGGGAAAAACTGTAGCATGGAGTGTTTCTTTAGAAGAGTTTGTAGTATATATAGTTGACGTACGGTGAGGACCTGACATTCCTTATATAATTGCTCGGTTGAGAAACGCCATGGTAAGAAGAAGGAAACTTTGAGTATGGCCCTCTGGGTTCTTTCGAGGTTCAACATACTTGATTTTGATATGCCGCCCCACGAAGTTATACAGTATGATATGAGCGACTGACATAATGCGAAGTAAACTGTCTTTAGTAAATGCTTGTCAGCAACATGCCGTAGGCCTTTAAAAATATATATTAATTTTCTCAATCTATTGCACAGAGAATCAACATGTTGCTTAAAACTGAGTGTGCTATCAATCATAACGCCAAGGTATTTGAGACATTCGGTTTTCTCTAACGGTATACACGAACACTCTGGTTTTTGCATCGGTGAACAAGTGTGAACGTAGAGACTGTAAGGCAGTGGTAGGGAAGACTTTCTCATGGAAAAGGTGATGTACTTCGTCTTTTGAATATTTAAAGTTAGAACATTAGTGCTGAGCCAATCTGAAACCAAGTTCAAGCCAAATTGTGCACGTCGATAGACTTCGTCCCAATTATTACCAGAAAAGATGAGTGCCGTGTCGTCAGCGAATGCAAAAATTTGGCCTTGGGGTATAACTAAGGAGCACAAGTCATTTATATACACTAAAAATAGTGTTGGGCCGAGTACGCTTCCTTGAGGTACCCCGAAAGTTACCTCCCTTTCAGAGCTGGACAAGGTGTCTATTTTAACACACTGAGTGCGGTTTGCAAGATAACTTTTAAAGATTTGTAGTTGTGTACCTCTTATACCAAGTCTTTCTAATTTAGTCACTAGGAGCGGAGCAGAAACAGTATCGAAGGCTTTTGCTAGGTCTATGAACACTCCTAGTACCTTGCGTTTGCTGTCGAGTTTGGTAACAATATTGTCTACAAGAGACAAAACGGCATCGGATGTTGACTTCCCAGAACGAAAACCAAATTGGTTGGGTGATAGGATATTTATTTTCTCTAAGTAGTTTATCAATCTAATATTCAAAAGGCGTTCAAATATTTTGGACACTGAAGAAAGGATTGCTATGGGTCGGTAGTTGGTGACAAGATGTGTGTCACCACTCTTATGAATAGGGTGTATGAGAGATTTTTTAAATGCATCAGGAAATATACCCTCACTCATAGCCAAGTTGAACACATAAGTCAGTGGTTTAGCAAGTGAGGCTGCGTTTTGCTTAAGTACACTTCCTGAAATATCATCATACCCCACAGCACAGTCATTCCGTAAAGTACCGATTAGCCTACAAACCTCTTCCTCATCCGTAAGGAGAAGAGACATAGAGTGTGGATATTGGTTGACAGGAGATGAATTCTGTCCTTGATTTTTATGAGATGTGTTCAATATTACTTCAGCAAGGTTTTTGCCTACGGTAGAAAAGAACTCGTTTGTCATGTCAAGTGATTCTTGGGGAGATTTAGAATTTTTTAATAGGATGGATGAAACCACTCTCTTAGGTAGTCTTTTTGATGTATCGTTTATTGCCTCCCATAGTTTTTTATTATTCTTACCAGCACTTCTTATTTGGTTTCTATCATAATCTCTTTTTACCTTGTTAAGCAACTGGTTACAAAAGTTTCTGTAACGGGAATATGTGTGTTTAAGAACTTCATTTTCGGGTGTTAATTTCAGTTGCTTATGTAATCTATCTCTATGTTTAATACACCGCAGGAGACCAAGTGTCATCCAAGGTTTTATGAGGCATTTACGACGAGAAAGTTGTACTATTTTTGTGTTGTCAGTAATAATTTTCCTAATTAAGTTGATAAGAGTATCTGCAGCTCTATTGGGATCACTGGTCTCATAAACCAACGCGAAATCGACCGAAGACAAATCACGTTGGATCTGGTCATAGTTAACATGTTTAAAGGTTCTTTTGGGTGAGTGATTTTTCTGTTTTTCTTGTGAAAGAAAAAATAGTACCGCGTCATGATCAGTTAAAGCAGAGTGAGCTACATATGTGTAAGAGGGTCCGTTTGATTTTAAAATGAGATGATCCAGGCAATTTTGAAGTCTTGTAGGCAAGGTGTGGGCAGGCAGAAGGCCGTATGAAGCTAATAAATTCAGATAACTTGTTTTGTTGTTGGTCTGGATTGAGTCCAAACTTAAGCAATCTCGTATATTTATATTTATGTCTCCTGTAATTATAATATTATTGTATTTAGTTAGGCTAGATAGAAGGTTATCAAGTGATTGTAAGAAATTTGTTAAGTCTCTTTGTGCGGGGGGTCGGTACAAGGCAATCATAACAGTATCTTTATCTATTTTAATTGTTAAGCAGTTGGCATCTAAGAAATCTGGTTCTTCTACAGAGATCTCTAGGTTGGTGTTGGTATATACAACTACACCTTCGTTTTGGGACGAGTGTTTATTGGTGGCATAGGAGGTGTATCCGTCAAGAATAGGCATAGAATTTGAGCCTCGTAACCAGCACTCTGTCAGAACAATGAAGTCCCAGTCAGTCTTTAACCTAGCCAAGGATGTTTGAAAACCTAATATATTTTTGTGGATACTTCGAATGTTCTGAGTTATTATTTTAAGCATATTCTTTGAATCGGGGGGACAAAAGTCATCAAGGTCACACAGTGAAGAATAGGACACAGTAAGTGAATCAAGATTTTGAATAAGATTATTCACGTTATCGAATTTTGCCGTTAAGTATAAGAGGAACACATACAAGATGCCATAGGGAGCACAATGCCCACTTATTATTTAACAAATACATAATATATTTTTTACTAGTGAGAAAGTAAATCCGTATTATTAATGACCGACAACAACAAAGTATTAGAATAATAGCTTCAATGAGCTGACAACAATTAAAAAATTCAATATAGGACTGTTTATTTTCTGTATTTGTCATATAATGATAAGAACTGTAAGTACCACTCATTAGTATTAGCAAAGTTAAAAAATAGTTTACATAGAATTGTCTTAATAACATAATAATGAAAAATGATTGATATTTTATATATAATTTCAATAAGAAAACAATGTTTTTCAAACAATTCCTCACCTTGATATACTTTGATATCATATTTAAAATATAATATACAGTGGCACATAAAAATTTGTTATAAATAACACTTGTTCTATAATCTGTAAAATTTAAATAGCAGTCCTTTATATAAGTTTTTTTGCTCTGATTACTAACACACAACATATTATATACTGTATAATGCAAGTTGTTAGTTAAAGGATTCAATACAATCATAATACAAAAATGCATATTGCTGTAGGATATATTTAATCTCAACTGTACGTGTTCATAACTTATTACATTTATTATCATAGGAGTTGTAAGAAAAACACACAAACAATCTTTTACAAATTGCAGGCAAAAACAACATAAATTAAAAATGGTGTTAGTATAGTGGTTAGTAAACACTTTTATAAACAATACAAAATTCGAATTCACGGTAAACATAAGTGCAAACAAATGAGTTATTTGACAAATTACAATTCTTGCACAATATGGATAGTTATTATTGAAACAGGGAATGTTTAAAAGTATAGTAAAATGTTCAAATTTTGTTAAAATATATGAAGCCAAAATAACCATCTCACATGTTTTATTTATTTTACGAAAATAAAAATCAAAGCTAATCGATATTTTTAATGTACGAGTATATGCAAATATTGTAACAATGGTAAATAGTCACTTCGAACTTCTTAAATGATTTAAATCGCTTTCTTTTTCGATACGCAAGGCCGGGGTACCTTCATTCTGCCTTAAGTAAATTGTGCCGTTTGTTGTCCAACAGTACTTGTAGTTAATATCTTTTGCCAATTGTCGTGATAAGTAATAAATATGTTTGGTCTTACTGGATAAGCTCTCAGATATATAAATAGGGATTGTGCTCTCGAGTTGAAGATGTGAACAGTTGAGACTGTAATGTGATATGACTGTCTTTCTAATTTTAAAAGTGACATAATAACAAATGAGCATTTAACCCCAAACTAAGTAGCTTCAAAATTAAAATAAAAGAAAGTTTATAAACTAAAACCCGACTACTAAAACACGCTCTAATAAAAAATAGAAATAAAAAACATAAAACCAAAATGAAAGCAAACTCATTATTTCTTTTTCAGGAAAAGAGAACCGCCTTCAAAAAATCGACCCACTAAAAATGTTTAAATAATTTTTATAAACGCCATCCTATTCCGTCCATATTACTACCCCGTATAATAAATTTCTGCCAAAAATGAATTAATAATTAATAATGTAATAAGAACATTAATAATTTATCTGGGTAGGTATTTACATATTTTTTGAAGTCGGTGCCAAACCAAATTTTTAGGACAACAAAGCACACTGCATATGAAGTACTTACATAGTTACATGTTTTGTAAAATTATAAATTAAATAAAACTGTTCACATTTTTAGGAAATCGAAATGAGGAGGGCGCTGTTCTCTAAAATACAGACTCTGTAGTTTAGGGGCCAGACATTTCTCTTGGGTGCTACGCTTTCTATGGCGGCAATAATACCGAAAGGCCCAAACTTGAGGGTTGATACGTTCGCGTTATAATTTTCTCTGTTTGGCAGCAGTCTTACTTTTTTTGGTTTGGCACCGACTTCAAAAAATATGTAAATACCTACCCAGATAAATTATTAATGTTCTTATTACATTATTATATATTAATTCATTTTTGGCAGAAATTTACTATACGGGGTAGTAATATGGACGGAATAGAAACCGGAATAGGATGGCGTTTATAAAAATTATTTAAACATTTTTAGTGGGCCGATTTTTTGAAGGCGGTTCTCTTTTTCTGAAAAAGAAATAATGAGTTTGCTTTCATTTTGGTTTTATGTTTTTTATTTCTATTTTTTATTTCATACTTTTTAGTGTTAGGCATTTGTTTTGGGCTAGTTATTAGTTTTGTTCTACATTTATAGTTTTTTAGTGATAAGTTTTGAGCTAGTTCTGGTATCAGTAACTACCTACTACTAGTAATGTAACGTTTTGGTACTGTAACACCATGACTTTGATTATATGTTGTGCCCATAGGCCTAGGTAGAAAACTAGGGAGAAGGACGCTTTAAGAAAGAAAAGAATAGGAATAAAACTCCCAACGAAAAAAAACGACGACTTGATGCAGCAAGAGATGGTCTTGTCTAGGTAACGCCAGCATGCTGCTCGTGCTGCAGAAATTGACAAACGCAGAGAGATTCGCTTAAAAAAACTTCGTGCGAACAGTCAGCTAAGAACTTATCCAAAACTTATCACTTAAAAAATCTAACACGAATATCTACAAATATCAACTAACTAACTAACAACAAACTTACTATGAAAAAAACTAATAGCTAGCTCAAAATTAAAAGTAAGTAAATGTAAAACAGAAAAATCTGTATCAAAAACAATTCACCCAAACGTGAGATAATTGCGAAAAAACATACATACATACGGATCAAACTGATACCTTCCTTTCTGAAGTCACTTAAAATACCAAAAGTTTCTCCTAAATGGGACCAATATCCTTTTAAAAACCTCCTCAACATCGGTTCAGCCAAACGCAAGATAATCGTTGACAAACATAATTAACATACAGACTAAACTGAGAACCTCCTTTTTGTAAGTTGGCTAATCAAAAAAAAACATAGCCGTCCATCCGTGATTGGCAGAGTAATAAACTAAAGTCATACTTTTATAATTAATGTGAAAGTTTGGCACAGTGAATAATGTACATTCTGGAATAGCAAATTGGCTGCTTTTAATCAGAAGCTGCGCAGGTAAAACCGCGTGAAACTGCTAGTATTTGGTAATTATTTGGCAAATCAATCAACCATTTGGCTGAATACAAGTCGAATGTTCGGCCGAACATTCGGCTCATCTCTGATACAAAATAAACAGATAAATTGAGAACCTTATTTTTTTAAGTTGGTTAATATCCTTAAACCTTCTCCTAAACATGACAAATCTTTTTCTGAAAACCGCATCCAAATCGGTTTGGCCAAATGCGAGAAAATCGCGGACAAACGTTTTTAAAAAACGTCCCATCCATATTTTATAAAAAAAAAAAAAACATACATACATACAGGTCAAACTGATAACCTCCTTTTTTTGAATTCGGTTAAAAAGTATGAAACAAGAAAATAGTCTCCGCTGAAATATTTATGTATTTACGTCATATTTATAGAGATATTATGTTCAAAAGGTAGTCGTGGTCGTATGCTACTTTGATTTTATTTTATTATTAAAATGAATATGTTTTGCTAAAAAAGGTTGCATATGACCACGGCTATCCTTTGAACATATTTATTTATTTATCTCTATCATTTTTTTTAGTTTTTCACTTTAAGTCCCCTAGAGGGCGCTGTAGTATATTTAACGTAAGTTTATACAGCCTATAACCAGCGGGCAGTAAAGAGGCTTCTAATGACACCTCATTTGTCCAATTATGTTTACTAGTTTAGAAGTTCTGAGGGAACAGATGAACATCCATACCCACATACATACATACTTACATACATACACGTCAAAATCATAACCCTCCTTTTTGATTCGCCGTAGTCGGGTAAAAAGTAAACCTCTTTTGTAGACAAACTATTATTTAATTAGAAAAAGTAGGTGAAAAATTAATACAGTTATTAAATCCTTAAAGTATCCTAAAGCAGAGGACCTAGAGCGCTTCGAGGCACTGAGTGTTCCGTCGTCGTCGCACACATTGTGGTCGGTGCTCACGTACCTCGCACTCCGCGTAATTGAGTTACCTTAATGACTGTACTTAAAAAACTTTTGCTATTCATAAGACAACGAAGCAGTGGCGTAGTCATAGGTTGTCTTAATTTCAATTTTAATAGTGGCATTATGTTTGTTTAGATAGATTGTCATGAAAATGAAAATGAATTTAAAAACTATACAGGGTCCGCATATAATAGTCAATTATATTTTAAAAGCAGATTAGGAATGACGAATGGGTCTGAATTTCGAAAACAATTTTTTTTTTTTTAATATTTTTCATGAATTAAAATTTCAAAATTCTTCTCTGTGAGTAAAATTTAAGATTAATCTACATTTTATGACTATACAATTAGGTGGAAACGTTTTTATTACTTGCTGTGTAGTCATAAACTACAGATCAAACTTAAATATTGATCACTTAGAAGAATTTTGAAATTTTAATTTACGAAAATTATTTAAAAAAAAAAATTACAAAAAATGAATTCTTTAACTTTCGGAAAAGTTTACTCAGTAAATAATTTTATTTTTTTATTTTTTTTTCTTCATCCTGTATAAAGATAATAAAGCTGTAGAGTTTGTTTTTATGGAATTACCAGTCAAATTAAAATAATATCATTTGATAGCTCAACTTTCTAGAAGGTTTAGCTTCTATTCCAAAATTATAACTCTAAAAACATAAACTAAAAGGTATGCAGAAAGAATCGTTCATCGCTGTTAGTAGCTTAACAATCTCATTCACGTATCCATCCATCCATCACACGACACCACAAGTCTCCAGGTTATCGTAATCGCAAATTTGTTGGCGGCTCGCAATGTGTCAGGCAGCGGGGTGCGGGGCACCGGGCGGGGGGGTGACAAGCGACGAGTGAGAGGTTAAACGGTCACCTGGGACCAACGCGATTGAAAACCATCTCGGTGCCGCCGTGTCGTGTGATGTGATGTGATTAGATGAAATGTGTTGGTTTGAGACATGAATACAGGTATATAGGCCTTTCGTATTTGTTTGTAAACTTTGTAAGTTCTTCCTTATGATTAAAATGACTATTACGACTCGCTTTTTCGATATGCTGCCCGTAGCCTGCTCGGTACTACACGATTCTAGTTAACTTACAATGCTGTTGTTTTTATATTTACAACATAACACTTTCCAGTAACATTTATCTCATTTTTGCAAAAACTTGTGTAAATAATTGTATTTTGTTTACATGATAAGGGTAAATATCCTCGGGCGGGACGTTTATCCTCCATGTCACCCGGTGGAAAATGTTCATACATGAGGACCAAAATGGTACAACGTCTAAACATGAAATCCCTATGCGCTACATATAATTTAAGCAGTACCAAAATCAGTACGTAGTCATGCTACAAGTACTTTTTTTATTAAAGCTCACAAGTATACACGACCCCTAAATAAATTTTCTTAAAGAGAGGAGGATCTACATTACATAGTACCAGCGGAACATTCCTTTACATTTTTCTAACACAAATTTCTCCTAGCTCAAGTTCTTTGCTTTTTTCTTACAATTTTCTTTTCTCAGGTCGTTACGGAGGAAACCTTGCGACCTTCGAGTGAATTTGTTGAAGCTTTCATTTGCTAGACGATCGTAAATATTGGAATTTCGTTTCGATTCGAGTAGAGGCCTCAATGTCAAATATCACAGGCAATAGAGATTGTAGTCAGTAAATTGTCGCATCTATTATATTATATACTTATACTTATCTAATAGTGTTATTTTATATTTTTTTCTATACTCATTCTTGTGGAATGCAACCTAGACTAGAATAGTTTTAAGTTTGTTTTTAGTTGTACTTTATAGTTGTATTCTGTTTTGAGTATTAAATAAATAAATAAATAAATCGAAGTGGGTAAAATGCCTGTAAAGACGTGTGAATGAATTCGACACTGTCACTGGCAATTTAGTTACGCAAATACGACTCTAAATGAAAAGAAATATAAACATTGTAACAAACTTGTAAAACCACTTTTGTTCATTTTTAGGCTTTCAATTAAATCTGGAACTTTTCCGGCTAAGTGGAAAGAAGCTCTTATAGTTCCGATTCACAAAAAGGGCTCAAAGATGAAAATAGATAATTACAGGCCTATCTCTAAACTGAACTGCTTTAGCAAGGTCTTTGAAAAAATTGTGTACAAGCAACTTTATCCCGTTCTTACGAAGGCTATACCAAGGGAACAACATGGATTTCTCGCCAAGCGCTCATCTGTCACAAACCTGTCTGTTTTTACACAAGATGTTCTTCATGGTATGGACTCTGGGTGTCAGGTTGACGTAATTTATACGGACTTCGAAAAGGCCTTCGATAGGGTAGATCATGTCATTTTAATGCACAAGCTCAAGGCTATAGGTATTTGTGGGGATTTACACCGATGGTTGACCTCTTATCTTTCTCGGAGGTCACAGGCTGTAGTACTTGGAGGCATGAGATCGGATTATGTCTCCGTTGACTCAGGCGTACCCCAGGGATCGCATTTGGGACCACTTTTGTATAATGCCTATTTATTTGACATTAATAATTGTTTTCATAAATCTAATTTCTTACTCTACGCTGACGATAAAAAAATTTATAGCTATATTTCTAATTTTGATGACTGCCTGAAACTCCAGGATGACTTAAATAACTTGTATGTATATTATAAGAAAAATAGAATCTCAATAAATGTTAATAAATGTCTTATTATTACTTTCTCAAGAAAAAACAATCTAATTGAATTTCCGTATAAGTTTGGCGACATTGCAATTAATAGGGTCGATGCGGTCCGAGATCTCGGCATAACCCTCGATGCAAAACTTATGTACGATAAACACGTTGACATTATTAGTACCCGAGCATATCAAATGTTAGGCTTTATAAGGAGAGTTTGCAAATCGTTCAATCGAGTAGACTGCATCAGAACTCTGTACGTCACGTTTGTGAGAAGTATACTAGAGTATGGTAGTAGTATATGGAACCCTCAGTATACTCTCTACATACATAGAATCGAACAGATCCAGAGAAAGTTCTTTAAGTTCCTGCGATTCAAAGAATATCGGGTAGACTCCACATATGCAGAGGACCTGGTACACTACCGCCTTGACTCCCTAGAGTCGCGTCGCCGGCAGGCGGATGTGCTGCTGCTGCACGACGTGCTCAGTGGCAGAGTGGACTGTCCGCAGCTGCTGAGCGCCATACAGCTGCGCGCGCCCAGCCGACGCACTCGCCACACTGCCCTACTACATGTTCCCCACTCTAATACCAATTTCCATAAGAACTCGGTCATCTGTCGAATATTGCGGCTCTATAATAAATATTATTCATCCGCTGACTTATTTCAACTGTCACGGCATTCTTTTAGAAACGAAATTATCAAATTAAATCGTGTATAAAATATTCCTACCCAGACAACATAAACTCACACAAACACACACACACACACACTAAACACACTTTCACCTACTCCACACCCACTACTAACCCAATGTGTATGTGCCTGTACCTGTCATAATTTCCCAATAATTCATATATAATAATGTAATAATTTGTAATTTAATCTGCCCTTGGTTTGTTTTATGTTTCTTTTTTTTTTCATTAATTGATTGTAGATCACTTAATTGTTTATCTTTTTGTTTTCTTTATAATAACATATATTTTTTTTGTTTATAGTTATTTAAAATTCGATAATTTAAATTTAAAATAATTAGTTTTGTTAATTAATTCATTCGCTTTATTTTATTTCTTTTGTATAATGGTGTATTTCTTTTATTGGCTAAATGTTATAACTATATGTAATTTTAATAATGTTCATGTAAAAGCTGTTGAAATACCAACGAATAAATAAATAAATAAATTTACTTGTGCTATAACGTCGTGACTTTAGAAAAGAAATATTGCTTGACCAGTTTTTTAAATGTTTTAATAGTTAATAGTCCTATTTCTCCTTCCTGCACCTGTAGAGAACTCTATGTGGAAAACGGAACGCCCTTATTGCAGCTGCACTGGGCCAAAACACTGTAAAAATTATGATTATCATTGACTCGAGAAGAAGTATCTCACTGTCGCAGTGAAAGTTTACGGAATTCTAAAAATATTAAAACCTGATTGAATTTGTAGTCATAATTTTATATAAAACCTCAAGAAGAAAATAAACTTGTTAATAAGAAGCATCCAACGCGGCTGCGTCTCCGCGGTCTAAGTAATCTCGACGAAGCCACGAACCTGCGTCCTAGGTGCAGTCTATTGAAGTACTTTCAGATGATACCTACCTACCTGTTATTGCATCTCAAGAAATATTGATCATCCAACTCTAAGTTTTGTAAATTTATCCGCAATCCGTAAATAAAAACTATTTTTTTATTATGCATCTAAGTCTTTTTCGATGGATTTCTGATATTGGTACTGGCCTTTACATAGGTATACTGGTAGGTATATAAAGCCGAAGATTTTTAAGTTTTATAAATAAATAAATACTTCTGACACTCACACAACATTATCTAGCCCAAATTAAGTTTCTTAAAGAACTTGTGATATGGATACTAGATAACTGATATACTTAAGAAATATATAACATACATATTGAATAAATACATATTTTTATTAGAATAAAACTAAATAAACATATAAACTTCCATGACTTGACGACTAATATCTGTGTTCATCACCAAAATATCCGCCGCTGCCGGTATTCGAACCCAGGACCTCTGGCATAGGAGGCAATGTATGTTACCACTACATCAGCCGGTCGTCATCCGGTTTATCCTTTTGGGATTTTAAAAATTACGTCTTTAGGAGGTGTATTTTGAACGATGAAATTCTAACGGAATCAATAGTACCTAAAGTAATGCTAGTTAATCGCGTTTTAATGCTAGTTAGCTTAAAACAAGAGTTCCAAATACCACTTGAATTAAAGCAATTAATTTAGAAAAAGTACAATTTGACCTGCGTAGTAGCACCCCGGCAGAGCGTTGCATTAGTGCCTCCGGTAGCCGGGCCGTCGGGGAACACAGCCGGGGGCCGGGCGGCCGGGGCGGCGGGTCCGTCTGTGATTCAAATAAAAGAGGCTCCATTCCATTGTCTGTTGCCGAGGGGACCGCAGTGCTAGCGGCTGATTGATTGGTCTGGGCGAGCGATGACAATTTATTTCTACGATAACTTTTTCGTTGAAACTGCAATGATATCTAGCCCAAATTTAATTCCAATAAAAATTTATGATTTCTCTTACAAAAACAAAACCTGTAACAAAATAACCACCGCTATCCGATTTACCAGATACTTAGTATTACCTGGTATTACATAACTCCACGGTAGTAAAACCTTGAAATTAAATATAAGGTAAATGTGCTTATTAAATATTACCTATACCCTATGAATGTGCTTATAAAAATATTACCTACTACTGTTCTGGAGAAGATGTTTTTCCACCTACCAATCTGACGCAATACCTCAGGCGCCCGTGACCTTAGGATCTGCAAAGACACCGAAACGTCGAGTTTAATTCTTCAAAAACTTTTCCTCGCCGAACCATGCGAGTTCAATCGAGACATAAAATTTCGCGCTGACAATAATTAAAAATTCTCGCAACCAGGCCTGTGAACTTTATTTTTTCTCCCGTTATCAAAAGTTCTACGGAACCGACGCACCCGCAAAACAACCCAAGCCCTATGTGTGGGGACAATCAAAGGGATACACGCTGCAGTTAGCTTAAAAGAGAGGTATTAAGACCTAAGGGCCTGTCAAGGGCCATTCCCTTTCATGTTTTGTAGATAGATATTGTATATTACATGTTTGTTGTTCAAGTATCGTGGAAAAATAATATTGGGGTTGTTAAAGAAGTTTTAGTCCAATTTAATTTAAGAGTTTAATTTAAAAACTCAATTTATAGGTTTTTTTATTTACCGTCAGCTTTACAAACATTATAACTGACAGACAACGTGGTCAATATAATATTGTAGATAAAACGATTTGTAATTTTTACTTAAAGTTATGTCTACCTAAAGTTTTTAGATCGTGGTAAGTAATAATTAACTTGATCTTCGTCATCCCACGATGCTGCTTGGTCTAGCTAGCCTATCTAAAATAGTAAAAAAAAGGAAACCAGCACCAATTTTTTTAAATTGTTACATCTAACATACCGATTCTCTAATTGTCAAAATATTATTTTTGATGCTTAAAGTTGAATGAAAACACCTTTAAAAGTATTTTTGAAGCTGACTTTATCTCCCAGTTCCAGGAAATGAAAACAATTTTAATTTCAACAGTCCAGAGAAACTATCACGCTACTTTGAAAAATGATTTCAACTTGTTAAGGTGGAACTCGCACATTTTGTAAAATAGGAAAAGTTTTAAAAACGTGTGAAATTCAAACTTTTCAAAAACTTTGCAGCTCGTAAAAGCCGTTGGGAACTAAGCGCTAGGCGCGAAATTGTTAAGTACAAAGTTTTATGTGGTTTGAAACTCTTTTAAAGCGTTGCATCGGTGTTGCCGACTCTGCCGTTTATGCGTTCTTTAAGTAACAAATGCCAATATTTGTTATTTAACCTATTACAATCTGTTAACCTCTTCACAAACATAGAAGCTGAACAGATTGGTTCGAAAGGTAATTTTGCGAACTACCAGTGGGATATTAAAAATACTTTTTTCTTTTATTAACTCTTAGGTAGGTAGGATTTTATTGAGAAATTCATATGTTATTAAAAGTTACGCAAGGAAAACCGCAACAAACAAATTGTTATTTAATTAATCAAAATATTTTGCCATACCGTCTAAAATAAAAATCTGTTATTCATTTGTTAATCTTACTATATCATTTTTCGTCACTTTTTTTAAATTATTAAAAAATATATTTGGATACGTTCAAATTTAAGCCCCTTTAAAAATTGATTATTGGCGTTTTGTTTGCTGTAAATCAGCGAAACACGGCGTATTCCATAGTTAGTCGTGAAATTATACATCTGTGAATCTTTAATAAGCTGGACATGGAGCAAAAGAAAAACATAGAGTGTGCCAGCTGCTTCTCGTCCTGGGCATAGTTTAAAAGTCAGTCAAGGGATACAGGATTTATTGGCTATTTGTGGGTGATAGGCTGACCCCCTGTCACTGCAATAGTCTCTCTCCATCATCATAATACCTCCAAATTTGTCAAAAGTGACTTCAGATGCTTTTAGAGCCTCTGGTGTACTGTCTGCCCCATAAGGGATACAGGCAGGTGCGGTCATAGACAGAAATTGGGGGGGATAACTGTATTTGGGGGGGGGTCACAACTAAATTTTTAATAACAAGTATTTATTTCTAGCTTCACCTCTTTTTAGGGGTTCATATTTTCATGATATTGGATGGGGTCATGTCCCCTGTGACTTCCCCCCCTAGGACCGGACCTGGATACAGGCGTGAAGTTATGTATGTATGTAATAAGTAAACGTATAAATAAATTGTTGATTTTAGATTTCACTATCCTGACACAATTCCTTCACGTAAGCGAATAAAACATTTATTTATAAAAGATGTAATAATATTTCCATGGAACGTGTCGGGGCATCTTATGTGAAGATAGGCGAGTCTGGTTTATAGACAATGAGTGTCTCGGTGGCATTCAAAATAAAACATGGACGATATACGTTCACGAGTTCGACAACTGATGCTGGTGTTGAACTGTTTGAAGTAATAGCTGGTGCCTGGGAGGGGTCACAGAATGCTCTAGGTGTATTTTGTGACCTATCCAAGGCATTTGACTGTGTTCAGCATGACACTCTCATCAGGAAACTCCACCACTACGGCATCAAAGGCACTGACCTCAAACTTTTGAATTCTTACCTGAGTGATAGAATCTAGAAGGTTGAGGTTAACCGGAAAAGGTCAGCTGGGTCGGTTGTGAGAATGGGAGTGCCTCAAGGTTCAATTCTGGGCCCATTTTTATTTTTAGTCTATATAAATGATCTACCCTATATGGTAGGCAATAATCACGATATTGTATTGTTTGCTGATGACACATCATTAATTTTTAAAATGATAAGGCAGAAAACCAACTACGACGATGTAAACAATGCTCTCTCTAATGTAGTACAGTGGTTTAATGTAAATAATCTAGCTTTCAATGATAAAAAAACTAAATGTATAAAATTCTCCGCACCAAATGTAAAACAAGTTGAGTCTGATCTGCGGCTTAATGGGAACAGGTTGAATCTAGTAGATAACACTGTTTTTCTTGGAATTACCTTAGATTCTAAATTGCAATGGGGCGCCCATATCTCACAGCTAGCGAGTAGACTTAGTTCTGCAGCGTTCGCGGTAAAGAAAATTCGCTCATTGACTGATGTTAATACGGCGAAGCTGGTTTATTTTAGTTATTTTCATAGTATAATGTCCTACGGCATCCTACTTTGGGGCAATGCCGCAGACATTGACACGATATTTACACTGCAGAAAAGGGCTATTCGTGGAATGTATAAACTTGGAAGTAGAGAATCTCTAAGAGAAAAGTTTAAAGAGATTGGTATCTTGACCTTTGCATCACAATATATATATGAAAACATTATGTATATTTATAAGAATAGTAGTAAATTTAAAACCATGAAAGATAAGCATGATAAAAATTATTCTGTAATGACAAGGAACGACCATAAATTAGCGTTTCCCAAATTAAGGCTGGCTAAAAGCACCAAATCATTCATGGGAATGTCAATACGTATTTATAATAAAATACCACAGTCAATTCAATCTCTAACGTTTAATAAATTTAAAAGAACTATCAAAGAAACATTATGCAAAAAAGGCTACTATAAACTCCAAGATTATTTAGATGACAAAAGAGCGTGGGATTGATGTCTCCACAGGTTATTTCCAAATATTAAACATTAATCACTATGTAAGCAGCTTGGCTGCGACATGATATTGGCAAGCACGAATAGCTGTCTTCTGTTTGTTTGTTCATGTCATAGCAGAGCTGTATTTCTGCCAAATTGTACCTATAATAAGCACTTTTTACAAAAGAGTGCCGAGAGTTTTTTTTCCGCCGGCTTTTTTCCTCTCGGTCTACCTAGGGTTCTACTTTCATTTCGTTTTTTTAAAGCCGAAGAAGAAGTAGTAGTAGACATCACCAAGACATTGGTGGATAATGGGCGATCATTATCTTTATAAGCTGAGAGACGCACACTTCTCGACGGAGGCCTTCCCCTGGATTCTTCATGTCGTCCGGACCCGCGCCGCCCTCATCCAGCATTTGACGTTCGTAAAGTGTATAAAATTACCTACTACGAATAAAAAGTTTTCATTTTCATTTTCATTTTCGAGTGTTAACCGATAAACATTATATCCACTTTAAATACTTAGTGTTAAGTAAGTGAAATAAGTAATGAGATTATTTTCAATGGGTAAATATTATTATACTAGCTGTTATCCGCGACTTCATTCGCATGAATATCACAGTTGGATAAATAAGACTACTATATCCTCCTTGAAGTTCAAGCTCACTCCATTCTAAATTTCGTCGTTTCTGGGTTCGAACCCGGCGGCGGCAGATATTTGTGTGATGAACACAGATATTAGTCGTCAAGTCATGGATGTTTATATGTTTATTTAAGTTTATTCTAATAAAAAATATGTATTTAGTCAATATGTGTGTTTATAAATTTCTTAAGTATATCAGTTATCTAGTATCCATAACACAAGTTCTTTAAGAAACTTAATTTGGGCTAGATAATGTTGTGTGAGTGTCAGAAATATTTATTATTTATTAGTTACTGTATACAGGGTTAATTTTAATTAGCGATCACCTCTTGCAGGCAGACTCTCCACATCAATCACAACAACATTTGTTCTACAACTTTTTAAAATATTTATTTTCATTATTTATTTACATTATCAAACCACTTACATCAATCTTTATAGCCTCTGTTTAGAGGCGTAACTCTATTTACTCTGAGCGTAGGTACGCCACGCACCTTGCGCAGTAAAATATCGTTTCATAATAATAATAGGTGCCTCTTACAAAATGTAGAGGTAAGGATCAAAGATTTTTTATTTTTTGTGTTATTTATCAAGATTTGTAAAAAGTCGTAGAAAAAAGGCTGCCCTCTGTAGGTGATGCGTTAATTAAAATTAACCCTGTATACAGGGTGTGGCGTAATGAGTGGATAATCCTTTACCGACGGTTGGGGGGCAGTGCGGCTGTTCGGAAAATGACAATTTGTGTTTAGTAAAAGTGTCACGGTTTTCGAGTTTTTGGGCATTTTTTAAAATTTGAAAAAAGTTAGGCCTTTACCCACTCTTTTAAGTGCCAAATTTACAATACAAAGAATTTTCTCAATCTGTTTTCTCAACAGCATTCAGTGATAGTGGTGCTATCAAACGTCAACAACCAATTTTGTACGACAGCCAAAGTTCTTTTTATTTTTATTTTTAAACGTACAGTTTTTGCTAAGTTCTATTTTTTTCCCTAACTTTGGTACCTCGTGGTGTAAAAAAAATGTACAGTGACATGAGTGCCCAATTGATAAAATAATAGCCTATTTCATTACGATTCCAAAATGGTATAAAATACGATATTTCTAGCTCTCAATTTAAAAATATTGCATTTAAGGTGAGTCAAGGTCAATTTTCTTAGGAGGTTCTCTTACGCAAAATTATTACTATTTGTAATAGTTTTAGTTCATCTGCCTTTGTGTTCACAAAACCGACTCCTCCGTCAAGTTGAATAATAATTCTAGGAATCATAGCGCACCTGCGTTTCCTACTAAAGCTAATGTTTTGGCTTCTTCTTTCATTTAACGAGTAAAAAAGATAAAAAGATAGCGACTCTATTGTTTGTCCTGGGGTACCTACTCTACCTGATTTTAGGGTTCGTACCCCAGTGCTATCCCAGTGTGCTATCACACTAATTTCGTGCGCCCGCGTTTTTGCTCTGCTTTGGATTGGATTTAATTTACGATTTGGCCCGTGACCTCGGACTTGATTTTCTTTGTGATTTGGACATTAACTTCATCGATTTACTTCTGTGACCTTGGACTTGATTTGCCTAGTGATTTGGACTTGGTGATTTGATGTTGGGTACCGACTGCAATGTCTCGCAACATACCGTACACTCCGATGGAGTTTGCTAAAATGCATTTTATTTACGGTGAATGTTGCGGTAATGCCAGTCAAGTTGCAGCACTGTATCGGGAAAGGTTTCTCCGTGCACGCCATCCCGATTACAGAGTTTTTATAAGAGTGCATAATGCATACAAGGGAGGTCGAATTCCGGGAAGTGGCATCGGCGGTACTAGCTCGGGGAGGCCAACTACTATAGGTGACGATGAAAGTGTACTCCAAGAGATAGAAGCCGACCCGACCACGTCAGTACGAGCGATTTCCAGACGTATAGGAATATCAACGAGGACGGTACACAGGATTTTAAGACAGGAGAACTTACACCCATACCATAACGAACCCTAAAATCAGGTAGAGTAGGTACCCCAGGACAAACAATAGAGTCGCTATCTTTTTATCTTTTTTACTCGTTAAATGAAAGAAGAAACCAAAACATTAGCTTTAGTAGGAAACGCAGGTGCGCTATGATTCCTAGAATTATTATTCAACTTGACGGAGGAGTCGGTTTTGTGAACACAAAGGCAGATGAACTAAAACTATTACAAATAGTAATAATTTTGCGTAAGAGAACCTCCTAAGAAAATTGACCTTGACTCACCTTAAATGCAATATTTTTAAATTGAGAGCTAGAAATATCGTATTTTATACCATTTTGGAATCGTAATGAAATAGGCTATTATTTTATCAATTGGGCACTCATGTCACTGTACATTTTTTTTACACCACAAGGTACCAAAGTTAGGGAAAAAAATAGAACTTAGCACAAACTGTACGTTTAAAAATAAAAATAAAAAGAACTTTGGCTGTCGTACAAAATTGGTTGTTTACGTTTGATAGCACCACTATCACTGAATGCTGTTGAGAAAACAGATTAAGAAAATTCTTTGTATTGTAAATTTGGCACTTAAAAGAGTGGGTAAAGGCCTAACTTTTTTCAAATTTTAAAAAATGCCCAAAATCTCGAAAACCGTGACAATTTTACTAAACACAAATTATCATTTTCCGAACAGCCACAATGCCCCCCAACCGTCGGTAAAGGATTATCCACTCATTACGCCACACCCTGTATAGACAGAAAGAGTTAAATCAACAAGTGTTATAACATAGTGTACACACTGCGCAGGATTACCCGGGCTAATAGTCGCAGCGCAATGTTTTTTAGCCTAAAGCCTCTGTCGATAAATAGACTATCCAGAATTAAAAAAATTGTTCAATTCAATCCAGTAGTTGCTAAGATTAGCGCGTTCAACCAAACAAACAAACTCTTCAGCTTTGTATTATTAGTACAGATTATTATGTGTTTTTGCTATTAGTTATTTATAATGAATTGTTGGTATGTTGTACTGTTTCCGTTATAAATATTTTTTATATCCCTGATTACCTCTAGGATGCAAGCACAGAATGAAAACAAGTGTCGATGATTTCATTTATCCCGTTGACCTGTTTTCCTTTTATTTCTAGTACATACCTCCTTTAATTAAAGTGTTCAGTGCAAACGCTGGGTCACGCGTTCGAACGCGCGTTTCATACATAACTGCAAAGTCCGTTCGGACGCACGTTCGATATGCGCCAAATTAAGTATTCCATTGACTTGGCTGTGCAAAGGCACTTATGAAATTGTACTAGCAACGCTGCGTTACGCGTATGATACGGACGTACGGTATGCGCGTTCGAAAGAGTAACGCAGCGTTGGCACTTATGCAAATTTGTATATAAAATAATTATGCTTTAAATGTAACGGACGGTAAGACTTGGTTAGACTGAGTCTTTTTCCACCCTTTTGGGCGGCGAACTCTGGGAAAAGTTAGAAAAGTAAATCCAAAGGAAAATCTCGTTTCTAATGCTAACTGTAGTTATATTTTTTAAAGTTGAACATACTCGTCAACTGTTCGTTATTTAAAAACACAATAGCATAGAAATCATTGACACAGAGTACCTTGTGTCGTTAGATACGAGCGCTAGCGTGAACTAGTTTCCAGGTCAGTAGCACCAAATAGGATGGATGTGAACAACCTCATTGTTTCTTGGAAAATGTTGCTGCTATAGAAACTTTATTTTGTATAATAAAAGGGTGCTATACGAGCAAGTGGATTACCTGATGTTTAGTAACCAACATCGCACGTGGATACTTACACTCCAGGGGAACTGCGGGTGCGATACCGATCCTGGCACACTAAATGTAACATACTAGAGGTAGATATAAGCCAGCTTAGAATTACCCTATCGCCCCTTTATAAAAGTTGTAAAAACTCATCCACATTTCGATAGACCACTTCGGGGTTTGCCTGGCTACCAACCCGATTGTTATGAAATTAGCTGCCAAAACACAGTTCTGAAGAGCCAGTTCCGTCTGCTCTAAAGTCACGTAAAGTTTAAGATGTCATATTTTTAAGTAACAGCAATAGTTATAGGTATCCAATAAAGCATAGAAATAGAGTTCAATACTTGTTCGTAATGTTATTTTGTTTCTATAAATACATATTTTGATTTCGCATAGAACTTAGCACTCATTTAAATCTCTATTCTTGTTGCGATGAAGTCCACAGCCAAGCATAATTTTTGTATTGAACTTGGCTCTCCTTTTTTACATTTATGTTTTTGGTGGGATATCATTACTTTTGTAAAGATATGTATGGTTTCTGTTCTGTATACAATTATATGGTGCCATGCGCCGCTGACAATACACCGTTGGCCGGTTGTTTAGCACATATTACAAGTACGTTCCTACGCTTACACAATTACCGAGCTAGATTCCAAATTTCATTCTTCTAGGTCATAGGTTAGGTTTAGGTACTATAAGTAAGTCAGTCAGTGCTAAAATTTTCGACTATTCGACCTTCATGTCTTTATAACCGTTTGTGCTAGCTCCATGTTTGGGCTTCTACAAGTCCTTATGCATATAATTAAACCTACGTAGTTTTATGTGTTTACGTTCAAGATGTTTTGAGTTATAGAACGGTCAAAAGTGGCACCAAGTGGTTCGTGTAATTTTACATTCGGCGTTGACTAGCCAGTTCCTTTGGTTGAACTTGGCTTGACACGCTACCGCGTGTCTAGATTCATGAAAGAAAACAGACCTACGAAAAACCTCAGAATCTTAAAACAAAATAATGCGATCATAATTTATTTCATGTCTTTGATTTAGCAACAAAACATTCAACATACATCGCATGTGTGGAAGTAGTTAAAAAGTAGATAAGGTTAACCCAAACTTTACTCTCACCTAAATGACAGTCTACATCTACTTTATACTACCAGAAAATCGATTCCACTCAAGTCAATAGCGCGAATTTCCCGAAATGTAAGCACTGCGGGTAGTTGGCAAATCTCATATGTAGCCTGCAGGCGTTTACACGAGATATCTCCCAGGGGGCTCCTTACGATTCGCTAGCAAAAATACCAAGGTTAAACGGAACCATGGGAATATAAACCTTGAGTATTTATGACGTAGAGTTGTGATTGTTAGGCAGAAGTTTCTTTAGTTAGCACTTCTTTAAAACTGGGTCAGCTTTGACACAAACGCTCTTGTTGACGATGCCCTTATGAGCTTTCTGACATTGCTGGCTTTGTTTTCGTTGTTGTGAGAAAGTGAGGATATGGTAGCAGATATCACTGTTCTGCGAAAAGGTCTTCTAAGATCTATACAATGCTAATAATTACTAAATGACCGATATACTTAAAAAGGGCCTAGTTAAAAGTAGCCGTAACCGGCAATCATATATTTAGATAAACTTAAAAGATTAATGAGCGTGGAGGAAGCGAAAGACGTATGTCTGGATCATAGCAATTGCCACGGTAGCGTGTCAAGCCTCTGCCTGCACCAAAGAGACAGGCGCGAAGTTTATACATGTACTACTAAGGTTATTGAGTTGAACAAGAAAAGAGTTGTAATAAAGTGGACATTTTCTTTGTAAGTCAGCAATATACTGGTTGCTGTTCTGGAGTTGCATGTGTTCATGAACATATATCATAAAGTAATCCACACGCCCTTTCGCCGATATATATAATAGATTTTGATATTTTTTTAACTTTAAGTAACATTTTAACCTAGTTATAACATTAGTTTAAATATCTCAGAAACCAGTCCTCTCTTGATCAAGACGCCTGTATGACAAAAGTGTGATAAAACCGAGAGGTACTCACAGTCATAAGATGCAGCCTCCCGGCCACCTGGTCCACCCGCGCGGCGTGCTCCTCCGCGCCCACGGGGAACGAACCCAGGTACTGCAACAAATTATGCACATTAATAAACATGGAAAAGTAAGAAAGGATTTCATACGATCACAAATTTATTTCTCGAGCCCGTAAACTAATAAATAACGTCGACCTTGCAACCAAAAAACTGCAGATCGTCGTAAGGTTGCTTGTTTAACCGTGCACTACAGGATATATTTTGGTGAGTGCGCGAGTGCTCTGTTTGGACAAATTTAACCCTAACCCTTTTACCATCGGACTACTAGACACAGACAGAGCTTCCATCCGTATGTGGTGGATATTGAAAAAAGTCGAACTAAGGGCTTTCACAGTTCCTTTTTGATACGGACCGCCAAGGTTTGGAATGAACTGCCTGTGTCTATTTTCCCTGGCCAGTATATAGTCATGGTACTTTTAAGCGTCGAGTGAATAGGTTTCTCGTGAATGGATGTGTACCACCTTAGTCATTAAGTTTTCTTATCATCAGGTGTCATGGAAGATAAACGTCCCATTCTTACTTTATAAAAAAACAATAGTTTGTGTAATGCAATGCAACAGATAATCTAAAAATACAAAGCACCTTTTTTAGTAATTTAAAGTAGTTAAAGGCGTTTTCTAAATTAAAGGACAACTATTTGAAAGTAGCACCGTGATAGCCCCCTTGCGTAGTCCTCCTGACTAGCGAATATACGAATACTGCCACCAAATATTTTTGCTTTACTGCGTTTTACAATTAACAGTTCCTTCCTAATTTATTTATTACTTAACGGTACAACGAACAGAGTACACTCTTAATAAATAGCACTTTACATTTTAATATGACACTTTCCAAATTGCACCGCAATAATTGTTATGCACAGCATTTAAATAATATCATTTGAATCTAGGAGGCTACACACAATAATATTTACTTAGAACTAAAAATGACTTTAACAATTGGGAAAAAAAAAACAAAAGTAACACTTCAATTGACTTGACAACTGAAACAAATGAAAAAAGGATCTAAATATTTTAACACATTTGAAATTTTGAGAAAGGAATTTAGGTTTTGAGCATAAATATCAATTTTCATTGTAGGATTTGCACATGCGATACAAAGCATCATTCCCGCTTGCTGTGAACTTCTACTTCGTCGTTACCTACTTATCACGTAAGGTGAGTGATTGTAACTACCTCTGTAATTAAATAGAAAATTTATTAACTAACTCGGCTGGGGATTGAAGCGAGGACTTCAGAAACTGCAGTCCAACACAAATAATAACTTCTGTTCTCGAAGTAATATGACCACTGTGAGGTTTCAATAACGCCGACATTGTAAAAATAAAACTTCTAATGAAACGTAACGATATAAAATAAACAAAAATGCAATAAATAGAAATTTCAGAACAATAAAATAAAAGTTTATGTACAAATGTCAGACTGTAATTAAACACTAAGTAGCCCTGTGGTTGATCTTAAAACCTTTTCAGAATTTGAAAATAGAATTGGGTGGCAACAATCTTCATTCAATATTTCTGTCGTCAAATATCAGTGCTGATATTGCCTTAACACATCATCCACTATTTTTGTAACATGCGATACCATCCCTAGTCAATTGCACCTCACAACCGCATCGTCATTTACCATCAAGCAATATTGAAGACAAATATTATCTTAGTAGTTATTAATTCGTAACAATTCAATTTCCTACAAATTATAGCAGGTTAAATATACGACGTAATTTGCCAGATTTAATTGCGTTTAATTGTATTCAATTTATCGCAGAGCCTGTAATTTTAACGAATCGGAGTTAAAGTAAATTTAATCACAGAAAGATATAAGATCCAGCCAAAACGTCATTGGAATGTTATTTTCAAAGTTTATGGCAAAAAAAAATATAGCTTTACTCGATATTTCAAACATTTTGAATTGAGCAGTAAAAAGGGGCTTATATTACCGGTGTAGGATATAAAATATTAATTTAAGTAGGTAGTGTTTTATATTTTGCAATGACTAACGAAATTATTCTGCACTAGCTGCTGCCCGCGACGTCGTCTGCGTGAACGCTATGCAGCACCAAACGCACCTACGATTATAACACTGCTAGCGTGATAATATGTAGCCTATATGTTGACCCGACTTCTTAACTATCTTCATGCCAAATTTGAAGTAAATCCATGCAGTACTTTTTGAGTTTATCCCGGAAAGACAAACAGACAAACAGACAAAAATTCTAAAAACTATATTTTTTGTTTCTGTTTCGATTGTAGATCATACCCCAAGTATTCTTTTAAAAAAATATTCAATGTACAGTTTTGACTTTCCTACCATTTTATTATATGTATAGATTCTCTGAAACCCAAAACTAGTTCTTTTCACTGTGTGAAGCAATTATAAACTAATAATATTTGTTTATTTAATAATTTATGTAAAATAAATATGGGTATACACAACGTTTCGGTGTCTTTGCAGACCCCGTGGTCAGTCGCTCGTGAGTTTTACGTCGAGTTAAAATTTAAAATGTAAATATACGCGATAAATCCGGTTAAAAAGTTTTTTATTTAAACATTAAAGACTTACAATGTACAAAAGGCGATCTTATCGCTCTAGAGCGATCTCTACCAGACAACCTATGGCATAGTGATAGTGTACAGTCTGGAATAGCACCCTTTTATCCCGATATTTCCGCGGGCTCCAGAATCGAACGAGTAATTTACCCGCGCAACAGCTAGTAGATATCAATACAAACAAAAATGTTTGAGTAGTTACAGAAAAAATGCAAAAATATTAACCAAAAATAAGCGCTAACGTCATTCAAAATGTCCCCTTCAACCGCCCTCGGAGGGTTCTCACAGAAACGACGTCACATGTTAAAGAGTGACTCCCTCTTTACGAATAGCGTACTCAACCTCTTCGCTAATAAAAGTAATTTATTTACTAAATTTAGTAATGGTTCATAGAAACCCTTAATTCAATACCACTTACTAACGAAACAATTTAGAATAATTCCGAAAACGTTAAAAGACAGGGATAGATTTATGCACATATCTAGTGCTGTCTCTGTTTTTCTTTGATACGAGTATACTGTTGTAGGGTAGGTTGAAGAAGGGTAATAATTTTGGATGGGGAAGTAAAGGGAGCGTGATAAGTAGTTTTACACATGGGTGCCATTTTGATCGTGGAGTATGCAACAATAGAGACTAATGAGGGTATTTGTTGCCGCGGTTTTCTATAACATTCAATTAGTTGCAGTTACTTTACTAGTTAATATACTAAACCAATTGCGTTAGGCATGTTAGGGAGTTAGCCGATACATTGGGAAGACTATAATAGTCCAATGTAGGTATCATTAAATCGAACCAGTCAATCGTGGTACGGACACGTGACGCGTATGACGGAGGAAAGAATAGTTAAGCGCATCTTTTACTCAGAACTTTAGGAAGGCAAGCGAAAGCATGGCGGACAACTACTCAGGTACAAAGATGTGCTGAAGCGAACCATGACGCAGTGTGACATCAATCCTTCACTGTGGCACGGCCGGAGTGGAGAGTGCTTGTTAAATCTAGCGTCCAAGCCTCTGAAAACCGGCGGCTCCTTGAGGTGAATGCCAGACGCGACGAGCTGAAAGCCCGACCACCTGCGGCTTTCAGCTATAATTATGTGAACGGTGTGCTCTCATGCCCGCAATGTGCGAGAGCTTTGAGAGTGTAAGCGAGCACACCAACGGCAAAACCGGAGTTGAAGTCGCCTTAGTCAAAATCGGCCGGATTACATCATCATCATAACTTAAAATTTATGAATGGCATACGATGATCTAGCCATCTGTAATGTCTAGACGCTTATAACGCGTCCTTACCGGACACATTCGCGGTCCTAATGTAAGTACCTTGTCCTCTGTGGACAGGATGTAAGAAAGTTAGTACGTTTATCTTATTTTATTATCAATACCATCAAAATGTTCCATTACTCATTGAGAGACTGAAACGTTAACCCATAACTAAGAGGCGTAGAGAAATGAAATAAACGTAGATACATTCCTTAGGATGGATAGCACTAATCAAAGGATTCTCGAAATTCCCACGAAAACGGGAGATAAAGAAGCCAAAACTTTAAGCTAGTAGAAAAAAAAACAGTGAAAGGTACAATCACCTGCCCACCTACGTCTAAAAATTGCTGAACAACATTTACAATAAACAATGCCTAAAAGTATGGATTTTAGCGACTGTCCGTCATATTACATGAAATTAGCTAACCGCAGAATACTGGCATGCTACTGACCGATCCCGAAGTGGCTCGGTGTCGCCTTGCCATGTCGAGGGCTTCATGCTGATTGACGTGACATGACGTGCGTAATACAGTCATGCTGTACTCGCTATTAACTAGATAAATTACTTTTAACTGTAAACTGTTCTCCATAAAGTATTTATTTGAAAAGCAGTAGGTTTTGTTAAGCTTATGTGATTAATTCTATACATGTATAAAAAAACTTTTTGTCGCGTACAACAACGTCGGCTATTCCTGTCCCTTGTGACCATGGTGCCCATAGAGACACCAAACATTCGGTACATGCTATGAAAATCCTTTTAAAGTGAGTGAGTATTAAGTAAGTACCTAAATCTTTGATTTTTGTTCTCGTTTATAATCTTACTAACAATATAAATCTGTAACTCTTGTCAATACGACTACAACAATATCAACGCATACCACTTTAATGCTCGTATTACAGAACGAGACTTAATACTCGTTTCACGTAAGCGTTGTTCACCAGCTGATTCTTGACTTGAGCTTTAGTCTTATTACAAAACAATTATCAAAACCAGATTACCTGAAACTAGTTTCAAATATCTGACTCAGTTGATACTGGGTTTTCTTTGAAAAAAATTTGTTTCCCATTACATTTTATAACAAAAACTAATGGTCTGTTACGTTATACGCAACGTTTAGATTACAATGTCTTATAAATTGCGTTAAATTCTATATGATATATGACAAAATTGCCAATGTTTTGAATTATTTATCTGTTTTTCGATAGAAGCAGTACGGTTAAATTATAACTGTCGCTTCTTTTTACTATGAAAATATATTTATATTTATCACTCAAAAATAAAACGAAACGTAAAAGCTAAATGTAATGTTGCCAACTACTAAGTAAAGTCACTTAAAATTATGAATTCCAATATAGTTTTTATTTACGAAAAGCAAGTTCAAACTTTTCAAAGCCATCAAAGGCACCATAATATAATTCAAACATAATTTACTACTAATTCCTCATTTTATAATTACTCCATAGCTATATAAGATAACAACATGTGATAAATATCTTTATATGATTTGGCGAAAAACACTTTATCAATCTGCAACACTGCTTGCGACGAAAAAAAACAAACAACAAAATTGTGATATTGTATTGTATTGTAAGTTATTTATTTCATAACTGAAAACGTTTCGGGTTCTGATACTAATATTTATTAGCCAAGATGTCGAAATCTAGTTTTTCTCTAAGCCACAGTTCACAACAACACAAACTTAATTTGAAGTACGCTCAAGTATGGTAGAAAGCACACTCAAGTGAATACAGTTGTGAAACTAGTTTCAATCATTGGCATAATATGCATAAGTAAAGTTCTATAATAAGCGTGAACACAGTTCAAATCATTTAGTACTCAAGTGATATCTGGTCATTAAATCTAGTATTAGGCAACGTTTTGTAATAAAGAAAGTCGTTGATACTAGTTTCAAAACTAGTATTTAAGATTTTAAATAATTTTGATAATTTTTATAATAATCAGAATACCTACTTTTGCTTTAAATAAGAATGATATAGGTACTGTATTCGCTACTAAACTGCGCTGTTATGAAAGGACTGAAAATAACTAATTTAAAAATATAATAATACAAAGAGTAAGTAAATCTCTTCCAAACTGTAATCATGTCATATTTTATTTAAGTGATGGCCCTTTTTCCCATTCTTTTTTATAAAGTTATTCCAATGTAAATGAATTTAAATGTACGTCAGAAACCTAAATGAAAACTATTATACTACCTAAAACAAAACTAAACTAAAACAATGTAACACGTATGAACTAAAACAATTAAGGTACTAGCTCAAACTTGTAAGAACATTATACCTATTGGATTTATTTTCTATATTGTATAAAAAAAAATCAATTCTGGAATCTTTCATACAAAATATATATCTGGATTTTGTTTGTCATGCTTACTCATACATAACTTACTCAATACATACATACAAATTTAAGATCTGTGCTTGGAATTTAGTATTGACATCCACATTCAAACAATCAAAACCTAGAATCCTTAGAAAAGCATGAAACTGTGTTGAGGGAAACGCCATCTATTGGGTGGTGGCAAAACTTTTATTCTTAACCCACATGTGTTCGCCTTTCTCTTGCTTTACCTACGTTGTTTTGGAACAATTCGTAGAAGAGACTAGTTGCATGTAAAATTTTATAGATGGCAGTGTTTTTACTTTCTATTGACACACAACGCAATGGACACGCAACGGACACGCAACGGACACACAATGTTCATAAGTAAATATTTTACATAAAAAATGTAAGTCTAAGTATCAGGCTAATTCTGAAAATTTGAATAGGTTACAAAAATACATATGCACCTATTATGTGTATCTACATTATTCACACTGAAACCTGTAAATCTTTTCTATAAGTCTAACTTTACAAAGTTTGACTTATAGAAAAGCTGTAGTTATTTCTACATAGTACTTTCCTTAAAAAATCTTCTGCCAAAGCTTTCTGAGAAAGTTTTATGAAAAGTCAGGACTCAAATAAGTCTTTTTAACCAGATTTTATGGCGTTTAGCTGTATTTTTCTAGTCTTTTATGTAAGTACCTAATGCAATCGTGAAAATTAGACAAAATCAGTCTTGGGATTTTATCTTCAACTAATATCACAGACACCAAAATCACATAAACTTCATACCGAACCAATTAACTGTAGAATATTTTTAAAATTTAATGACCTTTCTAGAATTTAGTTTTAAGTAGGTAACTGTCCGTAATAACTGTAATAACAACCTATTCAGTCATCCTTATTTCTTAAAATGTGTAGCTACTTTTTGGTTCTATGTATCTGTAGGCATTGAACATACGTTTATTTATTTATACAAAGTGACTGGTGAGTCAATTTTGAAATTCAGGGACGTGATATTTTGATATCATGTATGAAGAAAAAAAATATTAAAAATAATCAACGAATGCAGAGCATTAAATAAACCGACTTCACGTCAAAACTTTGGCTGAACTGAGAATGTCATCAACGTAAACGTTCTCCCAAATCATACATTTTTTTTTAAAGTTTGAAATTTTCAATGAATTATTGAAATAAACTTTCAAGAAATTTATATGGGACCAACTATGAAGTATCCTCTATCATATGAAACAACAATTTTCAAAATCAATTCATAATTGTCCGAAATACGGTAAAGCAAAGACACGAAAATAAAAAAAACATACAGACGAATTGAGCACCTCCTCCTTTTTTGGAAGTTGGTAGAAAATAAAAATGAATTATTTACTGAGTAAACTTAACCGAGAGATAAATAATTGATTACGCAACGTATGGTTCCACTAGCGTTCGCAGCGATCCGCGTGCCAGGTCACGTGCCGCGATTGACTCACGCGTATGCAAGTAAATAGTAACAAAACTTTGTTTATAGCAATTCTAGTGTAAAATTAAGTACCTACTTTTATTGGATAATTATAACCAGAATCCAGCACTGAGTGCTCTCCTTGAGTAGGTATCTAAAATTTGTCACCAGTCACCCTGTGTAAATGCAAGAGCAAATTTATTTCTGTGCACCGGACCAGCTAACCACGATCACTGTGAAGGTTGCCTTGGAGCAACGTCTTTTTCTGTATATTTTGAGCTGCTACTTACCCCACTTATACCTACTAGATATGTTGTAAGTAATGAGTTTTACATTGCATTGCACCTGACAAATTAGTCGTGTACCTATCTATCTCATTTGAGCAGGTGGAAGCGTAGCCTGATCACTCCCTCGTGTGTTGTTAGGAATGTTGTGAGTTGACTATACCTACTTATAAACTTCGGTAACCTAAGGAATTAAACAATATAATCAACGGATGCAGAGCATTAAAAAAAACGACTTCACGTCAAAACTTTGACTGAGTTATAATGTCATCAACCTAAACATTCTCCGAAATCATCAATTTGAAATTTTCAATGAAATACTCAACCGATTGCGATGAAATTTATATGGGACTAAGTATGAAGTATCCTCTATCATACGAAAATTTTCAAAATCGATTAAAAATTGTCCGAAATATCGTGTAAAAAAGATACAAAAAAAAACATAGAGACGAAATGAGAATCTCCTCCTTTTTGGAAGTCAGTTAAAAAAAATATTTGGGCTCAATATAGAATTTGTTGTGATTATTTATTCTGATAATAAGAACTTCACTTGAGTGTATACAGTAATAACAAATATCAGTTTCTAATTCTAGACAACCTCAGTATTGCATTAAAAATATAAAACAAAAGCCTATTAAATAGGAAGATTTGAAGTGATATTACTTGCAATTTTACATGAATATAATATACTTATTTAAACTTCCATTAGCGAACTTTAAAAGACATAATGCAATGTCTCACCTGTACAAAGTTAATATATAAATACATTCATACATACATAACGTCACGCCTGTATCCCTTATGGGGTAGGCAGAACACCAGAGGTTACAAGACCATCTGATGTCACGTTTGACAAATTTGGAGGTATTATAAAGATGGAAAGAGACTATTGTAGTGACAGGAGGTCAGCCTATCGCCCACAAAAACGCCTTTAAAACCTCTGTCCCTTAACTGACTTTTACAGTATGCCCGGGAAGAGAAACAGCTGGCACATTCTACGGTTTTCTTTCGCTCCCAGTCCAGCATGGATTATATAAATCTGTGTTATTATTTAATAACAACAGTAAAAGTTTTTTTTTTAAATAATAATATTTTCATGATGGAACTATCGTGGTTATCATAGTCGAAAATTCCTAACTAACTTACTAATAGACTTAACTGAGAACCGCCGCGGAAACTTGGCTGTGGGCCATTAGACGTGTGATGTGACAGATTATGAGCGGCCCATTTATCAGTTTTTTGCACTCGCCTGTACTTTGTGAATGCGGCTTCTCGGTTCAATTCTAGTTACTTCATTTGGAAAAGGAAGTTTTCTAGGCTTGGATCACAGTCAACGGAATATCTATAGGTACTAATGTACTAATGTGATAATAAAGCGAAAGTGTTTTGGCATGTTTGTTTTCGATTTAATAAAATCTTTTTTCATTTATTTAATTAAGTATTTCTTCTGGCAGCAAAAGTTGCTAGGTATAATATTAAAAACACACTATTTTCAGTTTCTAACAGTGAACCTATGTCTCATTTGCGTAAATTAAAACCGACTAATTTATCGTAATAACAATAAAAGTTCTTGTAATCTTTCATCCGTCACAGGCCCACTACGCCACACAGGTCTTCAGGTGAATTATCAAAGTTACGGCAAGTCTGGCGGCACAATATGTATACAAATAATCAACGAATGCAGGGCATTAAAAAACCGACTTCGCGTCAAAACTTTAGCTGAAGTATAAGGTCATCAATGTTTAACCAATGTTTAACAATATGCTCTGAGTCAATCATATATTTTTTTAATTTAATTGCTTTTCAGAAATACTCAATCGATTTCGATGAAATTTGTATGGGAACACTATCCTCTATGATTTGAGTAGAATATTCAACATCGATTCATAATTGTTTAAAAAAGGTGTAGCAAAATACAACAAAAAACGTGCTAATTACGTAATTACGTAAAAAAATTATGTGCGTATTACTCTAATAGCAAAGTTTGTGGCTAATTAATTAACACAGCAGATCGTTGGCACTATCTACGCATAGCAAATTATTAAAGATGCCAGATTTTAAGTACGTGTCATTAAAATTGCAATACTATGCAGTACAATTACGATTTCGATTCAATTACGTTTTTTTTTCGGGAATCGCACGGCTCAAGAAAAAAAATGTTCCGGGTCTGGGCGTTTATCTATATATGTATTTTATTTATTTATTTATTTTTATTTATTTATTTTAAGGACTACCAGTAGAAGATTACATTTTCTCTTATATTTAACACTCATATTCTGTAAAATGCATGCAAAATGTAACTGCTGTTTAAGGTAGCCACAACATACATACAAAAATCATTAAA
The DNA here is from genome assembly GCA_944452665.1 of Stenoptilia bipunctidactyla. NCBI lineage: Eukaryota > Metazoa > Arthropoda > Insecta > Lepidoptera > Pterophoridae > Stenoptilia > Stenoptilia bipunctidactyla. Next base: position 769,855 of record OX101728.1, on the reverse strand, counting down.
TTTGAGTTTAAATTAACACCAGTCACTTTAACAAAACTTAAAATAATTAAAATAGAATTAAATTAAAAGCATATAAATAGCAATTAAAAAGAAACAAAAACTATATTACACAAATTTAAAAAAAAAAGTTACAAATAAAAAAAAAACATATATAATTAGGTACCTATATCAATCAAAATTAAAATAATTCAATGAAATCAAAATATAAATAGGAAAAAAAAATGTAATTAGAAAATTGTAATTAATAAATAAAAAAAAAATACAAGAATCAATAAAAAAATACAGAATTATTTATTAACTATGCATCGCTGAAAAAATCAAGCATTTTTGTTCGAAATTCGCGGAAAGAGTCATGAAATATATCACATATACCACTTAGCCTATTGTATGCATCAGGCAGGCGATACGATGCGGCATGCATGCGAGCAGTAGTCCGCGCGCGCGGTGTATGAAACAGTATTGTCGCTTTACGCGGCGGCCTTCGAGGGACTCTGAGATTAAACATGCTTAGTAAAGTTGGACAATCTATTTCATTTCTAAAGATTTTGAAAATAAATTTTATGTCTAGCATATTCCTTCTTGTAGCAAGACTAATCATTTTATTTTCTTGGTTCCCCCCTAGTCCAATACATGGTATCTCATATCACAAGCTTTGCTTACTTTGAGGCCATGTAGTTGGGGTGATTGTCGGGGTTTTAAAAAGAATTCGATAAATGACCGCTATGAAAGAGCTCAAAAATTATTAGTTCTACATGTTATTATTTAGGCAGGTATTACCAAAAGGCATCTCGTCGTCATCATCACAACTGTCTGTTATGAGCCCGCTGCAGAGCATGTGTCTCTCTCCTGGATGACGAGGAGGTATAGGCCACAATCCACCAAGCTGGCTCAGTGCTGGTTGGTGGATGTCAGAATTTTCAGGGTGCCAAAATGCCTTCGGACCAACCCTAACGACTACTGTATACAAGTATACAGCACCCGGGATCGCCTGCTTAACGTGCTCTCTGTGTGTGTCTTAATGGTCAGCGGTCACCCATCCAAGTACCGACCGCGTTGAATGTTGCTTAACTTGCGATATCATATTAAAAAATAATTTTATCGTTATTTCTTTTCCATATTAAACTAACTCATGATTTTCAAATTGTATTACAGGAGCAACTGGTCTCGTCCGCGGCTCGTGACCACGACGTCTAAAGCGGAAACTCACTTTGCGTCGAGTTGAAATTTATAACTTAATTAAACTCGATATAATCCGGTTTAAACCTTTTTATTTATTTATTTTATTTATCGATGCCTTAACTTCTTTGTCGGTTTGCGTGGTTCAGTGCTCTAGACTCTTCTTCACCAATCGTGAGATCGCGGATTCGATTCGCGCACAGAACAAGAAAAAATTGTTCTGGGTCTGAGCATCCATGTATGCAGACATTTTATACTCTAGGTTACACCCTAGTTCGCTACATGGTGTCACATAATCATAAAGCTACTGTTACACATGCTCAATTCAAGCACGAAAGCATGCTCAAAATTAGCATGCTCATTTCATTCGAGAAAGTTCTGTGCTCGCACTGCAGGTTTGCTTATTGAGCATACTAGTGTCGATCAGTCGTTCTTACTTATATGTATATATATAAGCATACTGAAACTAGCATGCATATTGCTAGCAAATGTAAACTGCTCGTAGGCATGCTCGTATTGAGCATACTAAATAGCACGCTTTTTAGCATGCTATTTTAGAGCATGCGAAACAGTAGCATAACACAAGCTCTGCTTAATTTGGGGCCATGTAGGTAGTTGACGTGATCTTCTAGGGATTTATTTATGTAAGTATATTTTATTTATTTCTAGATATATTCACAGCTCGCTGTATTCTCTATGTATTCTGAAAAATGTTTACATGTTGACAGTCGGTCAAAGAGACGTAAGTTGCGACGGACAAATATTTTATACAAGTTTGCAGTTCAGGTTAATTGATCGGTACCTAAATCGTGTTGCCCGTCGTATAGAGACTTATTTTGTTTGAGATTCTCTACTTCCTTTGCAATAGCTATACATGGTGTTTCATTTTTAACAGCAATCGCAGATCGAAAGTGTAGATAGCGTGTTTACTGTATACATTCACTTTAACTCGAGTGGGGCTTGACGTTGAGTTATGGGCACCCTGTATATTTTTTGAAAAGCTATAAAATGCTGAGCGCAATGTAGATATTCAAATTACGAAGTTCTAGTTCTCAAAGATTTTCATGAATAATAAAGAAAGTTTCTGTTTCGTCGATGTTCTTTGTAAATAAACTGTAAAAAATAACTCTTTCTAAATACAAAAAAGTTTTTAATACCAAAAATATGATTAATTTGGAGTTTGTCTATGGAAAATATTTTTAATATGACGATCCAATAAATTTTCTGTCTGCTCAAAACTTATATTCAGTAAGTACCTCATTTCTGAACACCTATGTGTTTAGTGTAGACCAAACAACTTTGTCTTTGTTTGGCCTAAAAACAAGCAAAAATTCTAACATATATTAATATTTTCTCATTTCATATATTAATATTTATGGTTCGAATGAATGATATGAATAAATGATGTGAATGAATTATGTAAATGAATTATGTGACTAAACAGAAGTAGGTATCTACATAAAACAAAATAAAATAAATTTGCCGCCGCTGAGGCGAATGGCAACATGGTGGAGCTCTGAAGAGAGCTTTCGAATTTCCACTTCAGATCATATTTAGATATAACACTTGATACCGATGCTTATAACATTAAACGGGAAAGTAGACAATTATTTTTGAAATTTTGAACATAGTCACTTATTTAAGGCAAAGTCTAAAATCACCTATAAATAATTATTTATTCTGATGAACGGATGAAGGCATATACAGGGTGACTGGTGACAAATTTTAGATACCGAAGGTAAGCACTCTGAACACGATTCTGATCATAAGTATTTAATAAAATTAGGTATTTAATTTTTCACCAGAAATCCCAATGAATAAATAAAGAAACCTTACTACACTTTTTCCCGAAGCGCTGCCTCAGTCAATAGGCACACAGCAGTGTTCCCGCCACACGCACACCACCACCCGCTAAGTATCTATTGCATTACGCTTATGTAACCATGCGTTGCGCAATGAATTCTTTAACTTTCGGTTAATTTACTCAGTAAATAATTATTATTTACTTTTCATTTTATTTTTTCTCTTCAGGTCTATCACGTCCTGGAATTTCGAAAATGACCCACCAGTCACCCTGTATATTAATGTATTATTTAATAGTAATTATAGACCTGGAAAGTAATAGAAACTAATTCATCGTATTCAAATCCGCGATACATAATAATTACACAAACAAAATGCAGTTACAACAAGTTTTTGTTTTTGAATGTCCGTTAAAACTTACAAATACACGCGTGACTTCACATAAGCTAATAAATCCACTTGGCCCACGCTTTGCGACGCACTTCGCTTTCTAGTAAAAGAAAATGCTCCACAGAGGGCGTTCTGTGCAGTTTGTCGACACAGTAACCGAGTTAGCAAACAAACAGCGCCGTTCACTGCGACGACTGACTTCCACGATCCACGACCATTGGAGCAAGGAGCTCGCTTATTGATGGAATTAGGTTTACTGGAGTTTGGTCGAGTTGAAGATCGCACTTCATTTTAGGCTTTCTTTTGGTAAGGATTTTCATAAACTATGTCGAGATTTTTATGTTTGTAGAGATGCTTTTAATCTGATATACCCAATATTTTTAAGAAAACATATACATAGACTTTTACGGCTAAATCTAGCCAGCTTGAGAATAAAACATACAATATTTTATTTTTATCGAAAATGGAATAAAAGCAACAATACGAGGTTATTGTATACAATTCTAATCCGTATACAATATTCTAAATAGTAAAATTTAGTTTGTACAGTGTTCTGGATTTTATTTGTGAAGTCGGTCAGACTAATAAAAGTATTCAAGATAAAATATATTAAATAAAATGTTTGATTTTAAAACTAAGAATGTTTCTAAAGTATTCGCATCTTGGACATAATAATGAACATAGGTATTGTGCTAGTAAAAAAACTCTACATTTGAAGAAAATAATCTCACAATAAAAAGGGTAGACCAAGAATAGAGGATTTTATGCCATGACCCATATTACTACTTAAAACCTTTACCAACATATTCATCAACATTCACCACTAACTCCTTGTACTGAGCCCACTGCAATGCTATGAGTCTCTCCCCTAGGGGACGAGGAGAGATAATAATATAAGTATAATAATATTATTATTATATAATATTATATTTTATATATATACAAACTATTTTTTATATAATATTTATATATAAAATATTATATAAAAAATAGTAATCTTTTAATACCTCTTTTCTTTCTTCTTTTTAATAAATCTTTATAATACCTCCAAATTTGTCAAACGTGACATCAGATGGTCTTGTAACCTCTGGTGTTCTGCCTACCCCATAAGGGATACAGGCGTGACGTTATGTATATGTATGTATGTATGTATAAAATATTATTGCTTTAAAGAATCTCAAAATACAAATAATATTAACACTTAAAAGTAAATTAAACAAATAGCAAAAGCTTAACTTCCGAAGTTTGGTAAGTTAAAGCATTTATTTAACTATTTTAGTCTTATATGCAGCAACAGATTTAATCTCTAAACAGATATTTACCCGTATCTCCTAATCAAAAGATAAGCGGTTAATTATGTACATCAAAGTTGTCCAGGTGCTACTGCGCATAACAAACCATAATTTTAAAAATCCAATTTATATGTTTCCCTACCGTATAATATAGATAACAACCTATTTTCATTTCGAGCGTTTCAGTATAAGTCACACATTAAACTTTTCTAGTCGGACAGTAACTTTAATTCACCGGTTGGCGGATTAATGCCTCGCGGTGGATTAATGCCGCGCGGTGAATTCTATAACCGCGCAGAAAAACCGGCATTTGTCGCGCACTGGACAGATCTCATTTGGTTTAATGCGTTTTGTCCCGCGCCACCGCTGAATTACTTTACTGTATATTACGTTGTAAAACACTGTGATTTACTGAATGGACGTTATTGGGTCGGTAACATGTAACTGTTACTCTCTCTTTTTACTGATTTTTATTTATTGCTTCACAAGAAGTTGCATTTAGATAATCATAGACTTTTGAGGTTTAAATTTATAAAATTAATTGCAGCGGTCCATTTCTGGGTTTGTCATTAAATAAAAGTCCGGCTAAGTCCGACTCGAGCCGCACTGTCTCCTAAGATACCGTTACCAACCGTATGTATACTATGAAACACTATATTAAACAATTTGTTTTCTATTAAAATGTTTACGCAATAAGTATCATTTATAGATCTTCTAGGTCACAGTGTGACGAGCGGACAAGACTGCTCATATAGTCCTGAAACCCCAATAATAATAGATAATAATCATTTATAGAAACCATTTTTGCAAAGAAAGTTGTTTGTTTTACAACGAAATATATTCACTTGTATATTAAGCAAAGCATTGACACTCTAAATATTGAATTAATACCATTAAAATAAAGACGACAACGCGCTACTACAAAACCTCTTGTAGTACTACGTCGTAGTATTATCAATGAAATGCCGTGTCGTTACAGCTATGTTCATCCACGTACGTGTTTATGATGTATGGTAGCCCCTCTTAAATATCTTTTTGTTCTGGTTTTTAATATTTCGTCGCTCCAGTGCTTGTTTGTCCAATAGACCAATTTAGGCAAATTTGACATTTGAATGCAGTATGTTTAAAAATTAAATTTCACACATTCTAATTCAAGAATGAGTCGCGCACTTATACGTATAAACCACCAAAAGTCGATTTAAAAAATCAATATCCGTCGTTAGAATTTTACTTTTCATGCTTGTTAGGTTTACATCCAAAAATTAACTAATATGCTAACTTCTTAGACGAAGATGAAAAAATACTCATTTACCGATTTGAATTTTAAATGCTTCTTACATAGGTCGTTGATATGGTGCTCATTAAACTGAGAGATATCATAATTGAAAGTGTATGTGAGGCAGCAAATGGTCGTGCATGAAATTATAATCCCTGTGGCACTATGCCTCCACTTGTGATTTCGACCGTACCTACTTGCATCCTGGCACCGCAAATCGCGTTTCCTACCACGTAACAAGCTAGTAGTTGTGGCTTTTAATAGTGTGCACAATAGTATTGAAGGTTTTGTAGAGATTATGAGTAAAAACATTATCAGCGATCGATCCTATTACCGATTCTGAACAAACTGTTTCCAGGTTTCATATAAACAAAAAAATTTGCTGTATATTTTTTGACGTGACTTAAATACAAAATACAAAAGAATGTTTTCTGAAAATATTTAATAATCCGGAATATAAGGTTCCCGGGTTGATATTTCCGGAAGAATAAAAAATATATCAGAATACCTCGCATAGTTTCCTACAAATAAGCGAAATATTTTACAAACAAAGACTTATGTTCAACGAAATTACTTTATATTTTAAAGCATAAAATGTATTAAAATCAGGGTAACTTCAGAAACATTAAATTCGAGACTGATTTTATATTTATTTCGAGCTTTCGATATATCGGCATTGTTGCAAACGCCATGATCATGGCGATAAAGAAGATGCGGGTGCATCGTTTTTCACGCGCAGATAAATCCGTAGTTTGGAAGCGTAAAGATTTTATAGAGCTATGAGACCGTACCCAAAACTTTCAGATATCCTAATACTAAGCATGCATTTTGACGAGGTCAATGATGACAGCATACGAATTAAGTGGCTCTTTATAAAACATTCCCGGAGCACTATACCTATATTTGGCGGCAGGTTTTATACAAAAGGTGGTCGCTAGCCAGACGGACCCTAAAAATCACCGGAATGGGTTAGTTCGAGACACTGTCTCATACAAACCCATTCCTCAGTCGTTCAAGCGCTCTTGTCGCAGGCCAAAGGATGCTTCCCCCCAGCAATCGCCCTTTCGTACTTCTGACGTATTCTACTCCTCCCCTCTTTGAGTACCCGTACGGCAATAGGCTTACGGGTGCTCTGAGGGTTGTCTTCTGTGGCGGAAAAAAAAGACGGAGCCTGAGGGGATTGTAACACCGAGCGGGGGTGACTCGGTCACCTTAACGACACGCTCGTCACGGGGCCATATGGCTATTTAAGCCGACGGCGGCGAAATTATAATTGGACAGATTATATTACTGTAAGCTTTTAGTTAAAATTTGTAAAAATATATTTCGTGTAATAATAATTTATACTTATGCACCTCCGTGGTGTCCATTACACTAGCTTATTACAGTTTAGTTAGGGCCTACATAGTTGGTTAGTTAAGATTATTTGATTTCATTGTCTAGTCATCTAGTGTATACAGGATCATTTTTTTGAAGATAAAAACATTTTAAGAGATGGTTAAGAATAATATGTGCATTTAATTTATGACAAAAAAATTATATAATATTTTTTAAATTGAAATTTTACAATTCTTTTAAGGGACCAAATTTTTCTGACGAAATACGTTAAGCCCCGATTTTTCAATAGAAATAGTTGGAGAAACGCTATTATTTCTTGCTATTTAGTCGTAAATAACACATTATAATAAAATGTTGTTTACTTATGTGCATTATAAAATATCAATTCATCTAAGAAAAAAAAATTGTTTTTTTATCCTCACATCATTCTTAACCTTCTCCTAAAATATTTTGATCTTCTTAAAAAGATCCTATATATACTTATTGTTTCAACATTTCCAAATAGTCGAGGCGTAGTGCGAGTGTCTCCAAGAAACATCATTCGATTTAGCAGGCTCAGCGACATTTGTCACGGGCGCGCGCGGTCGGAACATGGATGAATGACCACTGAATATGAACGCATATGGATGCACTTTAAACATTCGGTCTGTATACTTGTATAAAGTAAGGGTATGTTAGAATCCATTTCAGCGTCCTGAAAATTCTGACATCCACCAACCAGCATTGTTACGATGTAATAAATGTGGTAACGTAAAACAAGGTGGAATGGTTATTGTTATTGTTGGTTAACAGTTTTAACGTAAAGATTTTTAATATCCCTTATAGTTACGGAATAAGTGCCTCTTTACACTTCACGATTATACCCTGAATTGCAAATGAAATTGTAGTATAAATTATATCTTACCATTATTAGAAAGTATTTTTATCGCATTATTTATAGAATAACTAATCAAATTAAACACTATTCCAGCAACTTTCCAATATATTGGATTAGAAAATCTTGAACAATCCATCTATTAGCCTTGTCTATCGTTAAGCTCCGATACAAACAAATTAAAGCCGAAGCACAGCTGTTCCATACGGCGCCTGCGGGGCGGGGGAGGGGCAAGTTGCTGCGCGAGACAACTAGCGCCATCTGCTCGCCAAGTTTGGAGGGCAATGGGGCAAGGCGGATACTCGCCCGAGTTAGAACTTTACAAAGTTTGTGACTCGTAGAAGGTAATGTCTAACTCAGACTGGTTTATTGCTCAGAAAGTTATTCTTATTATTCTAACAATATATCTACAAAATATATAAACGTTATAAGTTTTGCTTTGTTTGAATTGCACATGAGAACTTATTTTATCAATATAACTACTTATGTTCAAATCGAGAGAAAGTTCACAATATGTTTTTTTACTCTCATAGCAGAAGACTTTAATAACATTGCTGGGATTGTTTGTCTAGGTACCTATAGTAGCAACCGACAAGCTGATTTAAATATAAATTCTGAAAAATTCTCTCTGAACTTCAGAGTCTAAAGAGTATTTTACAATAAATCGAATCAAATACTTATTTTTGATTCATGGCTGACACTTTATTATGTTAATATCTAATTAGGTATTTGACAAGAATAAATAACGATAGTCCTGGGAGACCTACGTTCACCGTATCCTATGATCCCTTTACAGATTAAGGTAGCCAATTTTCTTTATTGCCCCCAAAATTAAGTGCTCAAATTTGCTGGTTTTTTTATTATTTTAGACTTCATATTGTATGAAAATTAATTGAGTATAATTTTTCCAAAGAGCGGACTCTTATACAGGTATTTCACTCAAGCAAGCTGGATATTATTTGGTTTACTTATAAATACTGAGTAAAGTATTCACATTTTCATAAAATAATTTGAATACTTACGATTTTTTTTAAGTTTATAAAAAATAATACAACGTAATATTTATAAAATAATCAAAACATATTTGAAATAGACAGGATCGAGATACTATTTTAAATTGATACGCATCAACTACCAAAACTGGAAAACTGAATTACAGTTGTATACTTTGACATTTAGATTTGTAGCCTCCCAAAACGGTTTATTAAACGCAGAGCATTGTGAAATCCCTAATTACATTCCTCTCTGTTTTTCAATAAGTCGGAGTTCTTGCTCCGCGCGAATAGTTCGCTGTCAATTCGAGTGTTGCCGCTCGACAAATTACATTCCGTAGTAGTCGCGGCGAGCCAATATTGTACTGCAATATTTGTTGTTATTTTAAACTCTACGCTGTTGTAGAAAGACATATATTGCCTTGAGTCTAATGTGTCATAAGACATGTGTTGGATATGTGTGGTGGTAACGAGTGTTTATAAAAACGGCGCAGAATGAATCGCAGTTTCATAATTGTTTGTTTTGTTATGAAGAAAGAAAATGTGTCAATGAGTATAGTGAAAGGTTTTACAAAGTTCATTATGTTTAACAAAAAAGAAACAATATTTGGTTTATATTCAAAAGTTTCAAACTAAAGAGCACAAACTGTCTAGTAACAAACAAATTTTTTGGAGGACCACAAGTTAGACCTTATAGTCTTTCAAAGAAAAATTTCCATATCCTAAAATTGTAGCAGAAGTCTTTGAGATTAACTGAGATTACTCTTCCCTCTCGTTCTTACCAGCGTCAATACATATTTCGTATCTCTCGTGTAAATAAATCAAAATCTACGATGTAAGAAATTCTATTTTAATCTAATCAAGCAACTTAAGAGACAATATGACAAAGATCAGATAATTAAGGATGTTAATAACTCTAAAACAATAACACTTAATGACCAATAAGAAAGATCTGCGCATCCACTTATACAGGACAACTTTGAATATGATTCAGTAAATTCAGTAAACAAATTTTTCGCCAATATAGGCAGCACTCTAGCAAATAGTATCCCTCGCCCTCCAAACCTATGTAATAAAGAAAATGCTATGTTAGAAACAACTTCCAGCCATCTTCCAAATTCTTTTGTGTTGGATAAAACAGATTTGGCTGAAATTGATGCAACTATCTCAAATCTAAAAACTGAATGCTCGGTGGGTTGGGATAACATATCAAACCAAATTTTAAAGCATTCATTAAAAACCCCTTTATACCCACGACGGAACGGAGACGGTATATGCGTTTGGGGTGAGAGGGTGTTTGATTGTGCAAACCTATGTTTGATTTTAATGCGGTTTTCAGTAATCGCTATGGATTTGATTGGTGCATGTTCTTAGATAGGTGTAGCGGTAACAACTTACCAGGGGGCGCTGCAGTAAACATTCGTTTTTAAAAGCCAATGTTACCGTTTATCTGCAAAAGCATTTGTCCGATTTAAATGCTGTTTTCAGTGATCGCTTTGGATTTGATTAGCGCTTGTTCTGAGATAGGTGTTACGTTAACAACTCACCAGGGGGCGCTTCAGTAAATATTTGTTTGCAAACCATTGGTCCGATTTGAATGCCGTTTTCAATTATCGCTTTGGTTTGATTGGTATAATGTTCTTAAATAGGTAATGAGGAACGAGGTGTTGTGTAATGTAATGTATGGTAAGAAAATCCGTCTGGGGCTGCCATTGAATGAATTCGTTTTGTAGTTTTATATTGAAATTTAAAATATTGATGGCAGCCCTCGACGGATTTTCTTACTCTTCTTATAAAGTTCATAGGGAGTTGAATACCTATGTTATTGCAACATCTACATCTTCGAGAACCGAAAAAGTTAGCGTAGGGAAGTGCTATGAAAACGAATAGTATGTTGTTCATAATATGACCGACTCTGTGTGAGATCAAGTAAACTTTTAAAAAAGCTTTTCACGTTAATTATCTCTCGTCACATAAATCATTTCAGTCGGGGGATTTTAAATTATTTTATTCTTTTTCAATTACTTTTTAACCGTCGCGTCGTGGGTTTTTCAAAATTTATTATTTTGTTTTTTTTTTATGTTAAGCAAAGCTGTTGATTTCCTTAGAACAAATAAACCGCAATAATTTAGTTTCAACGATTTTTTTTTTATACATAAATATATAATTTGTATATATAATTCTGACACTCACACAGCATTATCTAGCCCAAATTAAGTTTCTTAAAGAACTTGTGTTATGGATACTAGATAATTGATATACTTAAGAAATATATAAACATACGTATTGAAACATAACATATTTTTTATTGGAATAAACTTAAATAAACATATAAACATCCATGACTTGACGGCTAATACCTGTGTTCATCACACCGATATCCGCCGCCGCCGGGATTCGAACCCAGGACCTCTGGTATAGAAGGCAATGTATGTTACCACTACACCAGCCGGTCGTCAACTAACCTAGGTTCTAAAGCATTTATCAAGTCGCTTCAACACACTTGGAAACTAAAGTTTGCAACGTTTAACAACAAACTCTCGATAGATGACACTTAGTTTTCATAACATCGTAACATAACTATTATTTAGTCTGCCAAACGTTGTATATTTGCCTGTTTGCCGGGTGCCACTTCTATCGCGCCACGTGTCGTTTACGATTACGTGTCGATTACGATACACGATGAATTTGGATAGTGTCATATCGAAACCAATATTAACGTTTATGTGATGGTTTGATTGTGAAATTGACTGTGAGAATGCATTTTCCACAAATAATTAATAGAATATTAGTGCGGGCTCAGTAGGTAGTATCTGAACGAATGACGCTACAGTACAGACTTTTATTACTTTAGCCACGAATTGAACGTAAGATATTTAAAAGTCATTGGTTCAGTGTTCGACGCCTGAGTTCAAGTCCCGGACGGTCTAGCTTGAAATTTTCTAAACAAGCTCGGTTCTAGTTCCACTGTGTCGTTTTCATAACAGAAGCTTAAGTTAAGCTTACTTTGGGGTACTTAGTTGGTATAATTTATTTTTATTAAATGGAATTAATACATAAATTTCTGTGTCCCCAAAATCAAATCTTAGCAAGACCTGAGCCAGTATTTTGGTTTTTAGCTGGAACTGGAATTCATAATCTGTCTAACCGTGTACTACAGGATACATTTTGGTGAGTGCGCCAGTGCTCTGTTTGAACAAATTGAACCCTCACCCTTTTACCATCGGACTACTAGACGCAGACAGAACTTCCATCCGTATGTGGTAGATATTCCGAAAAGTCGAACTAAGCGCTTTGACAGTTCCTTTTTGATACGGGTCGCCAAGGTTTGGAATGAACTGCCTGCGTCTATTTTCCCTGACCAGTATAGTCCTAGTACTTTTAAGCGTCGAGTGAATAGGTTTCTCATGGATGGACGTGTACCACCTTAGTCTTCATGTTCACTTAACATCAGGTGGCATGGAAGACAAACGTCCTATCCATAATTCATAAAAAAATAATAAAAAAAAACATGTTCTATCGTACATTAACCTATGGTTTTAATAGGCCGAGCCATTTATTCGATCGATTTTATGACAAAATCCAAAATAATCTGTCGGATACAGGCTTAAGGAAATAATAAAAAAATACAGTTTTAAAACAGTTCAAACAATTTTTTAATACACACAAGGTAATAAATTGTATGTTCACTGTTATCAAATGCTAATAAAAACACTACAATGCTGCTTTTAATTATAAGATCTATAATTAAAAGCATCATTTGTACCACAAAATAAACACTAAATATCTCCAAACAAGACAACAACTTGATTCAAATGTAAATTGGCAATCTATTCTATTGAGATGAAAGGGGTAATTCAACGCAGCAGCCTTATCAGCGCGCGGGCGATAGACTCACGTCGCGACGTGGACAAATGACCCGCTCTGTGGACAATGGGGGTCGACGACGACGGGGGCGACGGCGACGGGGGCTAACGACCCGCTGCAACTTATGTCCCTGTTTATTTGAAAACTCTTAGTTCATTAACTGTTCCGCTTAACGTGACGGAACATCAACTGAAATTGTTTTTGTCTTTGTACGTTGTTTCGAAGGTAATTATGATCTTAAAGGAAAATTTAAGTGGCAATTCGTTAGGAAAAAGTATTTCACATAAGTAACTATTGATATTTTAGAGTTGGAACATACTGTAGATGCAGATTTCGAGCTCAATTTATATGCAAACTAAACTCGCGCCGCATTTGACTCCAACCTCACCTGATGGTGGTGAAGGTGGCAGCAATAATATTTAGGAAGGATTTGGCTCTTCATGCTAGAACACATCACCATAGGAGCGGTGATATCTGGCAGCAGATTTTATATGAAAGGTCGCTAGAAAGGCGGACCCTGAAGGCTGAACCACCACCAAGAGAGGGCGACTCGCGAAAAGTCGCCCTATTGAAATGGTATCTTTTGTTTTGTTTTTGTTATTTATTCATTTACCTGCCAGAGCTGTACAATATAGAAATAAATATTTTCATAAAATAAAATATAGCAATAAGTATGTACTAAAAGTAAACAGGTATTTTTAATAACTGTTTCAACATTAACCCGTTCCTAAAGTTAAGTGAATTCAAACTTATGAATGTCAAAGCTGAAAATATTTTAGTACGAAACTTTATTCATTACTGGAATGGTACCAATAGTTCCGTAATAAATGTCACATGAAACTATGGATTGAGTTATTTTTCTATGAAATTTTCATATCTTTCAGCTTTTATGGAAATTCCAGAACAAAACTTGATAAGATGTTCCAAATATTTTTTGGTGTCAAAGTATTATTCAACAATGTATATACTCCATAAAATAAACTTATCTGATTTGCAATTTATCTAATGTCCTATTTTTTTCCAATTTTATTAATTCGCCGTATTTCGCTGTATACCGTTCTATTTAAATGTTAATATACTATGTGATATTAATACAATTTGTTTAAATGTAAGTAAATAAATAGAAAGAAAAATTTCAGCTTAGTTAGGTACGTGAAAAAAAATGTCAAGGAGGTATGAAATCCTATCTGACTCTGAAAATCAGTCGCTCGTGACCACGGGGTCTGCAAAGACACCGAAACGTCGAGTTAATGTAAAATATAAATTATACGAGATTGATCCGGTTAAAAAGTAGTTTTATTTAAATTATGAATCTTGAAAACTGAAGACAATATTAAGTATATCTTTTGTTACACTGATTAACAAATTAATATTCAATACATTTAATATTATTAAAATTAAAAAATCTTGTATAAAAGTACGTCAAACAATTTGCTTTGAGCATATTACAATATTTACAAACGAAATAAAAAGTACTGCAACTATAAAAAGTGAAATATAAAAAACAAAGTAATTTTGTTTGAAAGTCACTTTGTTTCGCTTGGTGGTAGGATCCCTTCTGGGTCCGCCTGGCTAGCGACCACCCTTTATATAAAGTCTGCCGCCAAATGTTACCGCTCCGGCGGTAATGTGTTCCGGCAATATTGTATAAAGAGCCAGTTCCTTCCTAAACCCGTGTGCTTTCATCTTCGACCTCATCGTCACTTACCATCAGGTGAGATTGAGGTCAAACGCGGGTTTAGTCACTTATAAAAAAAAAAAAAAAAAACATATGAAATGGTTTCACTTGTCAAAAAGAGTGTAAGAAGTCTTAAAGATATACCTACAATTTTTTTAAATTGACTAAATATTTGAGGGACACCGATTATAGAACCTTGTTGGTAAGAGCAAGGTGGACAGTAAGTACAGTTTAGCTTGTAGGTATCGGCTGCTACGGTTTTAGTTGACTCTGGGGTGTTATAGACAAGACTGCATGGAATCAATTTCACTGCAAATTATTTCAGTTAGTAAATAACCACTGCAGCATATAGAAAACGTGATAATTAATTGCCGATGCTGCAGCGTTGGTTTAATTGTTGTTTAAACGAAAATAATTAAATATATTTTAATAAATGGTAACCATTTAAATATCAGAAATGTGAGTCCGAGAATATATGGATAATATTGGGAGAGTTTAACACTAGGATTTGTTTTACAACAACTGTAAGAAGCTATATTCTACACTGAATACAGAATGCATTTGAATTCGGAACTCTTTTCTGTGAATTTATTTTACTTAGTTAAAATTTTTGATAAAATGCTACAATGCACCATACTTTATTGTGTATTTAAAAGTATCTTTACGCGATGTGCCATTTCTATAAAAACGAAGGGCGCTTCATGCAAAAATGTAATTACTTCAACGTCACGAAAGGCAGAAAATTATGAAATAAGCTAGTTAAAATAACTAAGTTGGCCGTAAGTTCCTCTACGGAAACTAAAATCTCGGCGTCATTAGCATACTCCCGCGGCGATACCGCGGCGCGGGCGCGGGTACATCGCAAATTGAATTCACGGAGAAAACGACAGAGTCACAAGTCGCTGGTAATTAGAAATGTTTCTAGACACAGAGCTGAAGATTGTGTGCAGAGGTGACAGATATGTGCAAAGAACTGAAAGGCTAAGGCTCGTAATATGAAAGGTTACTTAAGGATACTCCGTATAAACTTCTCGCCCAATCTTCTCGTATTTAAAATATGAAACGAGTCTGCTAAAAAGTAAGTAAGTATAACATCATAGTAGCTCAACACACTCTCTAAGGGAACACAATTAAACGACACAAGTGTAAGCTCTGCGGCTCGAGCAGCGACGCAAGTTAATCAGTTAGCGCTTACCGACGACGAGACAAGTTGCATGCATGTGATGAGTTCATTAAAACCCGCTAATCTAGCGCTTTACCACATCGCAGTTATCTCGCGGTTTTGTCAAAGTTTTTAATTAGAAGCGAATTAAAATTTTACTCTTTTAAAGATATTAAAAACTACGATTGTCCTGAGTCTGAACTGCTGGTGAGAGACAAAGATGAGCAGTAGCACTGACTCCAAGTTGAGTTCACCTGCAGTGTTTAATCCCCAGCCAGGCCAGTTTGGAAAACTAACTTTTTTTATGGCTTTAGTCTTTATAGTCTCCACAAGCTTATTTATGCTAAATATGTGTTATTACACAGTTGGTGTGGGATTTTTTTTGCCTAAAACCTTCATCAAGAATCAAGCTCTCAAAGGCAAAAAGAAGTTATTTCAAAATATTGATATACCGGTAGTCACAGAACAAGTTCTTCAACTAGATATTGTTATGGCTACATTATTATTAAATCACGTGGAGTAGTAAGTAGGTACACTTGAATTTGAAACTTTCTCTGAAAATTGAAAAATCATTCTGGACTTACTATTACTATTTTCTAATCCTTCCAGGATTAGAAAATATTTCGCCTAGCACTGTCAAGATAAAGATTATGGTAGCAGAAATTTCCAATATGAAAATTAAATTATTATTCATAAATAATTATTCCCATTAAATAACTAATCTCGGTTTCGAGGAGCAATTAATTTCAACTATATCTTTCTAAAACTAACCAATTTCATTTATCCTTCGATATTTGACTGTACTTAAACTTTAGCATTACTAGCAGAAGTTGCTATTCATGAAGAAAGAGGAACAAAACTTTGAATTCGTAATCATCAAATACTTTGCCCAAACTTGTGATTTGATCTTTGGCTTGCGCTCTTTCAGTTCTCAGTAGATAGAGGACTTGGCAGCGAACATTTCAGTCATTTGCATAAGTTTTAATCAAAGAAGTTTGGTCTCCCCAGCGCACTCCACGCGCGAGCTGCGCCCTCGACTACACTCAAGCGCCGCCTTAACGATTAAACAAACGCTCCTTCAACACTCAAGAGCCTCTTCAACAGTTGCTCTCGATCAACTTCTCTTCACTTGAGCTCGGCTTGTTTGATTTAAAGTTGCGTACGTGGGGACTTTAATGCGGGAGTTTATTTAAAACTCACAATATTCTGAGGAAGGCGTTGATAAGGGATTCACTTGCTAGTTCACTTGCAACTTTTTTGATAAAGCTTTTTTATACAGGGTGACTGGTGAAAAATTTTAGATACTGAAGGAGAGCACTCTGTACTCGATTCCAATCATAATTATGTAATAAAAATAGGTACTTAATTATTCACTAGAATTCCCTATAAATAAATACTACTTTGTTACTATTGACTTTACAACTGAGTCAATCGCGGCATGTGACCTGGCATTATCAATTCTTTAACTTTCGGTTAAGTTTACTCTGCAAATAATTAATATTTATTTTTAATTATATTTTTTCTCTTCATGTATGATATTAAATTAACACGCCCTTGAATTTCGAAAGTAACCCACCAGTCACCCAGTATACTACGGGCGCCAATGAAGGCGCCCCTAATTTCAAAACCTTGTAAAATCTAACCGTTGAGTAAAGTAAAGAAAAAACATAATGGAAGTTGTAATATATTTATTTGAGTAATTTTATCAGAGCATTGAAAAACCGACTTCACGTAAAAATTTGGCTGAATTGAGAATGTCATAATTGTCATAATGTCACATAGCAACAATAACGTCGAATGTACTTAAATTCAAACGAACAAGTAAAGGAGGGAACGACAAAATGTTGCCAAATTACAAAATTAAATATTAAGTTTTGCCGATGCAAAAAAAAATGCGTATATTAATTTAATGCTAAAATCTAAACAAACCTTATTTTTTTATTCGAAGAGTATGATCGTGATCACGGTACTGACGATGACGAGAACTCAAATACACCAGCAACAGCGTTAGTATCCCCATTTCAATACATCAAAACTTACTGTTGTAGTCAACCCTTTGAAGTTAAAGTCTTTTAAATCGACATTTCCCCCGACTTACGTACTAGACATACATAGAGACGTTCTCTTCTATAAGAAATAGAGATAAACACCAAATTATTTTCCGCCTCTACAAGGTGACTACACTTTGAAATTCGAGAACGTGATAGTGATAGGCAGCGATCCGCGTGCCGCGATTGACTGAGGCGTATGTAAAGTAAGTGGTAACAAAACTTTATTTATTTATAGGGAATTCTAGTGAAAAATTAAGTGCCTACTTTTATTACATAATTATGACCAGAATCGAGTACAGAGTGCTCTCCTTCAATAAGTAAAACTTGACACCAATCACCCTGTATATTTCAACATAGGTCAGGTTTACTATTAGATGTTTACAAAATTAAGAAGTATTTGATAAGAGGGAAAGTTGATGCAAGTTTGAAAGCGAAGTCCGCTAGATGTCGCTCTACGCGGCCCCCCGGGGCACGGGAAGCTTGATTTAGTTCAACTTCATTAGCACGCATTCACGTGCCTGAATACGTTCATGTGCTGAGTTGTTACGGTGGTGAGATGTTGGATACGGGTTTGCCTTGGAATAATTTGATGGAATAATATTTTAAGGATTTTGAAAAATTAAATCCTTAGTTAAAAATATTTTATTTGGTATATATTTCCGATCTTTAATATTTGATAGAATACACATTAGACATGATTCAAAATTGTATAAAAAAATATAATGATTGTTGATTTTTTTGCTACAAAGCGAAAACGAAAACCAACCTTTGGATTTTGACTTTGAATGTAGGACAAGAATTAACTATGTTACTAAGTAAGTCAATAGATTAAAAACAATAAAAAATATCAATCTTTAATCTACCTTGTGAAGGTTACATGAAATACCTCATATTACCTAAACGACAGGAAGCTGTTTAGCATTTCAAACTTTAAGTATCCAAACTTAGTTTCCTTTACTAGTTATCAAAATATTATAAATCATAATGATTTTATAACTTATATTTTTATACACATAGTTTGTTAGTTAAAACTTCAGAGACTGTTTAATATAGTAGTATGACTTATGTTTTACAGAGATGTCACTGCACAATACATTGCGATAGAATTCAACAGTACTCTACAATATCGGCAGCGTCTCAAACTGTTTCATAAGCATATTATTTATTGACTCAAAAGTTGGACTACAAAGGAAGTCATAAATATACCTGTACTCAAGTTGTTCTTCAAAACAGATCTTATATCTTTCGCCTGTTTTCCATTGCCTATTTATATAGAAATAAAAGTTGAGATATTTTCATTTTTCATTTGTGTGAAAATAGAAAACATTTTTTCTTGAGTCACTTAAAAAAAATACTTCTGTGATGGTAACCGATTTCTTGGATTTTTGAATTGGATCTATACAATTCTGAAGGTGCGAAATATACTCCTGCTATTGATTTATATAAAAAATTGTTATTAGGCTAATATTAAGTTAATTTTATACTAGTAGGCTTTTATATCTATAAACCAGGTTATGAGTAATTTAAAAAAAATACTCCGGAATGTTTGTTGTTTGTTAGTATTTTAATTGTATTTTTACCGAGATAATACTGTCTAGACAAATCTAAGATATATTTTAAGATAGTAATAAGACATTTTGTACAAACTTTGTAAAAACTATGAATAAATTAAAAAAAATACGAAATCTTTACCTTTTTTTATAAAAACATAAATGTTTATACATTTATGAATTTTTGTGTTTTATTTAACGCGTGAAAATATTTTGTTAGGTCTATAGATGTTTGCCTCATGGCACGCTGGAAAGCATCTCTAGACCCTAGGTAACATATAAAAGCACGTGTAAAAGGATGCAGATAATATGGCGGCGTATATCCTGCATTAAGGATATGGCAAGTAGGGGATAACACCATGAAGTTCTTTCATCGTTTTTTCAATGTTTCATCTCAGCAAAGTTCTTATAGACCAATGAAGTTCCAAAGTAATATACAGCATTTCATATGAAGAAAATCTAGTAACGTTGTACCATATAATACACTGCTGCGAAATTACTTCAAACAATGTATGGTAAAACGTACCCATTTCATAATTATTTAAATTAAGTAATTTGTATTAATCATCTCTCGCAAACGGATTTATGTGTTGAGACTTTCAATAAAATTGAATTACAATATCAGTAATTACTCCTTAACCCATGTAATTACAATAACTATTTAATTAATACCTTGATTGATAATAGCTTGTCAAAGACATGCTGCAATAACAAGCTAATAAGCTGTACAAGCACTTTGGGTGCGTACATAGAAGCAAGTTCTCAAATTTGAATTGAACTATATGTGACTAGCTGTTTCACGCGGTATTACCCGCGCAATTTTGAATCCCGCGGGAATATCGAGATAAAAAGTAGCCTGTGTGCTATTCCAGACTGTACATTATCACTATGCCAAATTTCATCCAAATCCGTTGAGCCGTTCTGCCGTGATTGAGGAACTAACATCCATACTTCCAAACATCCATCCATCCGAACATTCGCAATCATAATATTAGTAAGAATATTTTTTAATAATAGTATAATAATAATAAATCTTTATTTTGCCAATATATGGTACAGTCAGTTCATATATATAAGTCAGGTCCAGCATATACTGCTGATTGTTCAGCGTGCAAAATTATAAAATTATAGTAAAGAACATTTACAAAGCAATTGCATTAAATATTTTGACTTAACCCACGTATGACTTCAACCTTTCCTGCTGACAACACAATCTTGTTTACACACACACCGCTTTAGGGTGCGGGATCGATGGTTATTGCGTGTTCTTGCTTTATAATCAAACAACGTTCCTGCTTTCCAATATGATGTATTAATGATAAAGCAAACTGACAGTAATCGAAAGTGTAAAGAGAAACATAACATCTCTTCTATTCGAGAGTAAACTATAACAAATATTTACATAGAGTATCTATATAATATAAGTAGTGACATCTTCGCCACACCGGATAAACTGGATCGTCACAAAACATTTACGACACACATCACCGCTAGCGGTGATATTTGGCGACTGAAATTGTATGAAAGATGGTCTCTAGCCTGTAGTGGATTTAACAGCTAGCAAAGTAACTTGTAACTCAAGTGATGATCGAGCAACAATGAGACCTCAGGATAAAAAGCCGGCACTCCTAGAACGTCTCATTACCGGAGAGGTGAAATACAGTTTATGTGAAAACTATTCAACGTCGAGACTCGAGGCGGATCCTTAATACAACTTTATTGTAGTGGGTACCATTTCAATTAGTCGCTGCATTTCATTTCATCGAGTTTCCTCAAAGAAAAGATCGGAACACTCAAATAGAACCCAGATTGTCTGGTTTAAGTAGATAAAGGAACAACTCTTGGCACTGACTACCGGAAGCTAATTTCAGAGGACATGTGTCAACCGACACATTTCGAGAATTTTGTACCGAAAACATGCAAGCACTCTAACACAGTGCAGTCAATTACAAATTGAAGTTTCGACTTTTTGTCCCAACTATCTACAAAGGCTGTATCTTGTGCCGCTGCATCATACGCGCGTCGTACGTCAGTTGTATAGTCTGCACCTAAAGTTACTTTGTATATTAGGAGCTGGATAATATACGATTTTACCCGTATTTATTGCGTTTCAGTATACTTTTAACTGGACTGTTTGAAGCAATCCAGTTCAAATTATACTGAAATTTAATTAAAAATAAAAACCGACTTTAAAATTGTATGTAACTAACTTACCTATGTAAGCACAGGGTGGGTGGTGTGTCATTTTTGAAATTCCAGGACGTGATAGTTTGAGATCATGCGTGAAGAGAAAAAATAAAATAAAAGATTAATATTAATTATTTACTGAGTACACTTAACCGAAAGTTAGAGAATTCATTACGCAATGGTTACGTAAGCGTAATTCAATAGATAATTGCGGGTGGTGACGTGATATATAAAACATAACTATTATTTACCACAACAAAAATACTAAGTATGTATAATAAAATTCGATATAGGTACTTTCTACAAAACGTCCTTTATTTAATTTAAAACTTAAGTGTTAATTCTTTTAACGAACTTATAGTTATATTGTAGTTTACTTATTTGTATAAAATAGAAACAATTTATTAGCCACAGATGTCTTTAGAAACAATATTTTCCTCCAGATACGTTTGCTGCTGGTTGTACCACTACTGAAATGAATCCCACTGTTGCCAGGCAGAGTTTACTCAAAAGTTTCTCTAACGCCGCCATACAGCCTGCCGAGCAACAAGGGAAAACTCCTGCTTATGAATTTAGCCGGTCCCCGGCCACTGCCGGCAAAATATTATGCACACGGTCAGGGCGGGCTCTTTGTCACTGTGTAAATCAAGTTTATTTGATTTGCCGTTCAACTTTCTCAAAAGCACAATGTTTCGACGCCCGCAGATTTATTTGTACAGAAACACGAGCGGCGCGGCGCGGAACAATAACTGAGGTTTTTGTTCTTCTTCGTACAAAAATCGTAATGCTAGGATGTAGATTTGAGCGTGTTACTCGCCTGGTTACAAACTCGTTAATTTTGGATGAAAAAGTAAATATTTTTTTCTTTTCTGGAACATCCGAAAACAATATATTCTAGTTGCGAAAGGATTATGAAAAATAATCTATAGGGAAGAGTCAAATATATTGTTCCATTTTTCGGTAGTAACAAATATTTCGGTTTGATTAATTGATTGTAGTAGGAAGTTTTGGGGTGGTTTAATCAAGCAGGCATTAAAATATACCCAACCTCCTTTATATGATTGCTAATGCAGGTTGAGTGTTGATTTAATAAGGTAACAGTTAATTTTTGGGTTTGATATGTTATATTTTGGTCAAGTAAATGTGTCATTGCCGGATCTGCAGGGTCTTTCACTGAGGAAGTTTCGATTTCAAAATGGAATAAAAC
The DNA here is from genome assembly GCA_944452665.1 of Stenoptilia bipunctidactyla. Taxonomy (NCBI): domain Eukaryota; kingdom Metazoa; phylum Arthropoda; class Insecta; order Lepidoptera; family Pterophoridae; genus Stenoptilia; species Stenoptilia bipunctidactyla. Next base: position 747,012 of record OX101728.1, on the reverse strand, counting down.
AGATAGTATATAAATGAAATCATTATTTTATTTAAGAGACCCATTCATGCAATTTGGTTTTGAAATCAACATCATTCAACTGCCCGCCGCGTCTTCGAACGGTGGCACGAATCTGAGGGGTTCAATTTTCAACAGATAGACCACAATCAATAGGCGTATACATATATCCATTTTTATAAAAAAAAATTACAAGACGGCACAAGACAATTGACATTCTGCTTGAACGATTTGAAGATCATTATCTAAAGTAGAGGTGACGTGAATTGGCCACCAAGATCGAGCAATTTGATCTTTTCTTGTGAGGTTTTTGAAGTCACAAGGGTATACCAAGAAGCCGCAATGTACTGATTACCCTGAAAGTCAATATAACCTAGGCAATCACTTAGATTCAGTAGGACTTATGCAGCAGAGTCATTGAAAATTGGACTTCTCGGATCCGTACCACCATGCAAAGCTGCGGCAGACACGTGAATTATGTTATATTAAAACAAAATGGCATGAAATAGGTCTTTCAAATAAATAAATAATTTCGTTAATATCTCTCACACAGGCTGTTTTATTCCATTTTGAAATCGACCAGTCTGTATTGAAAGACGCTGAATCCTTTTTTGACTTACAAACATAATGTAATCATGTCACAATTAAACATCAAATCATGAATAAATCTTTACGCCTTGCATTGTGAATTTAAAATAAAAGGCACGTAGAGTCAATTTAGAATAGCCCTACCGCCTTTGGATAAGCGTGTCGTTTCTTTTTATTAAATAGACTAATCCTGCGCTTGACTTCAATTTCACCCAATTGTTAGATGAGGACGAAGATGACAGCACACGGGCTTAAGAAAGAATCTTTTCAGAAACTATTGCCTTAGCTGAGAAGGGTGGTTCTTAGTCAGTCGGACCCTGAGGGATCCAACCACTAAGCAAAAAAAACTAATCCGGGGGCACCGTTTAGTGGGAAACCCGTTCCGAGTCCGGCTGGCAAGTGACCATCCTGGTGACCATCCTGGGCATAAAATATGCCCATAAATATCTGAATCATTTGGCAGTAAATTATGAAATAATAAAGAACGTTTTGCTTTGAGACATAAGTTAACATTTTTGGTCGTCCGTATAAACAGAAATCTAAGTCCCAAATCTCTTGTTCAAATTAGTTACTAGTGTAATAATTGACAAACAATTTGGTCAACCTTCAGTCTCAATTTCTGTGTCATTTTTGGATTAGATTTGTGTCATTACTTATAATTATTATGATAAGGTTTTATTTTCTCAGTAACAATGTCTCTATCTTTTATAAGAGAATTATCTTTTGATTTAAAATGTATGAACAGGACAGTATGTATTTACTACCGTTCACGTACCATGATAAATAAATAAACCACTCCAGTAATTGTGAATATTAATCATTGTCAACCAATGATAAGTAATGTAATTTAAAATAAATCCAATTAAATTTGCATCAAGACTTTCATTAAATTAACAGGAGCAAAAAATACGTCGCGATCGTCGAACCCGAGACACCTAATTGGGTTGTTAAACTGGTTTGCGCGAAACAATGGATTATAAACTTAAGTTTGTCGCGTCGATCACAACTTATCTTCTGTCCCACTTGCTTTAGTTTTAAAAGAAGAAGACAAATGATGTTTTTGATGCATAGCAGGTGGGTGATAGAGTGGGCGTGCCCTGAGTTTGACATTCAAGACAACAGCATTTGTAAGCGGTTAGATTACTTTATTATGCAAAATGTTTACCGTCTGTAAGCTATGTAAGGCATTTATATTTATTGATACAAAATTATGAGCCACAGGATTTTTAATTTTTTGGAAGGAGTGAACAAGTTTAGGATCTGCCATCGCAGTGATGTGGTAGACCACAGATAGGATTATGAAGTTATATGTCCAAGTACCGATCATCAACAATATTGCAGACCTAATGGCCACGTAAGAGCTTTTTCCTTTGAATTACATGACTCTTACTAATAAAGAGTCTTCTTTATAAGTTTTTACCTATTCTTGAATTACAAATAAAATACCTAATCAAAATACTGTGCGTATTTGACAACACATGATGAGTTTCAGCCTCTCAAACCGCTATCAGTCGAAGGCCTCCGCGGTGCATTGGTGGAGTGTGCGACTACGGCTCGCCAGCGACTCGGGTTTTGGGTTCGAGTCGCTACACAAAAATAGAAAAATAGTTAGTTAATAAAAATAGTTTATATAGTTCTGGTTATAAACTATATAAACTATTTTTATATTCAAATATTTTATTCATCATAAAGCTTAATGACGTCACAATTTTGTACTTCGGCTATAACAAGGTGACGATAGTTATTGAGTAAGATATTAAAGTACACCAAGAGACAAAAAAAGCCGGCGGCAAAAACTCTCGGCACTCTTATTCGGTCAGAATTATACAAATAGGTACAGTACAATTTGACCATGACATGAAGCAAAACAACACAAGACAGCTAATTGTGAGAGCCAATGTCATGCCACAACCAAATTGCTTACATAGTAGGTGTATTGAGCTATAAATGCACAACACGGACATGACAAACTGGGACCAGAGTATTTAAATAAGAGTGGAAAGCAAAAGTCATAGTGTCATCAGCAAAACGACCTGGCACCGGTAGCAGCACCCGTTCACGAGTATAACGCAAGCACCAGCCATCACCCTCCTAAACCATATTTTAGGGAAAAGGGTGACCCGACACCCGAAGCTACCAGTAGCCATGCCGCATGAGGGAACATGACGTTCATGCTGTTTTCTTGATAAGAAAATAAGTGAGGGGAACAGTGACCAGTATGCCACATGACATTTTGCACAGCCAAGCCGTAAACAAAATTAAAATGTAAGTAGAAACTTTTAGAAACTTTTTTCTAAACTTTATCGGATCTGGGAGTATCGTATTACTAGGATACTTCCTTGTCTCCTATGTAGTCTTCATGACACAAATTTTAAAGTTTTCATTGGTTTCTCATATTTAGTGTATCAGTTTGGGTATTTTACCTATTTATGAAAAGATTTACGACCGTCAAGGAAACGAAAGAGATATGTCTGGAGTAGCAATTGGCATTCTCTAGTCTGTGCCTACCCTAAAGGGGGACCGGGGTTAAGTTATGTATGTATGTATTTAATTTATAGGTAAGCAAAAGGCTCGAATGACTCTGTCGATCACACAAGTTAAATACTGCCGGACTTTAAAAGTTAACTTGGGATAACGTTATTTCTCAAAAGTCATGTTAGTAAAATTTATGCAAATCTGACTATTAGTTTCAGAAGTATTAATGAAATATAGTAAAAAGAATAGAGTATGCTCCAATGCTGGACTGGGAGCGAAAGAAAAACATAGAATGTACCAGCTGTTTCTCTTCCCGAGGATACTGTAAAAGTCAGTTAAAGGGCAGAAGTTTTATTGGCGTACTTGTTAGCGATAGGCTGACCCCCTGTCACTGCAATAGTCTTTCTTTATCATTATAATACCTCCAAATTTGTCAAATGTGACTTCACATGGTATAACAGATGGGTAACAGAAATCTTTACCCCATAAGTGCCTACCATACCCATAATTATATAATCGTGTGATGAATATTTCATAACACAAGTTTTTCTAATAACTTAATATGGATGGATAATTTTAGAAATGTTTATTTAATATTTGTTACTTAGTTAAAACTCACTTCAAAGCAACCAGTAGGGTACAACCCCCCACTCAGGCGTCAATTCTGTAAGTAGAAAAAGTTTTTAAAAAGATCTAGCTAGAAGCTTGGCAGGAAACTTCGGCTATCGTCTACGACTATGTCGATAATGCCTTATTAACCTTAATCACCGATGGCATTAGTGCTGCAAAAACCAGGATTTAGTTAGACTTAATGAAATACTTTATTATCTGACATGGTGCCTGTTGATGTCGAGTTAAATATATATAATAATATTATTGCCGATAATATCTAGCGAAGAATCTATTATTATTTTAAATTATGAATCGTGACAAATGAAATTTTGAGTAACAAAGTTTTCAGTCGACTTATTTATACATATACTAAACCAGTTTTAAATTAATGTTATTTTTAATTTTCAAGTGGTAATACTGAGGTACGAGGTAAATGCGCATTTGCTAACCTACTCATTAAAGATATTTATATATTTCATAAACCACGATCATAAAAGACGTAACTATGACAGTCAAGATGTTCATAAGACTATTTTGCTGCTTTCAAACTATAGTATTATTACATTTGTAAATTAGTTTCAAATAAATACGTAAAGCAAGTACACCCCATTAGTTTGCAAACAAAGCAAGCTAAACGTTAGCAAAGCATTGCATAATACGGCAGTCGGATTTGATGGCGGCCTGCAGGACTTAGGCCATCACATAAAACTAAATTGCTCATTACTCCAGGATTTTATTCTAAATAGCGAAGTTGCTTGTTCATGACGACAGACCCATTAAAAGTTATTTTCAACTTTATAATTAATACACTAGGATTAAATTTAGTTCTTCATCAACTTTACCTTTGAAATATTATTACGAGGCCCTTTGCCGTTTGAATGTTAACAAGTTGCAAAAATAGGAGGTTTTAAATTTGTATATTTTCTTCTTTGGTTGGATTCGTGTGGCTAGCAACCCTATTTTGGATAAAATGCCTATCATGAATTATGTTATAAGATAATAGTTTTAAAATCCCGCCCTCTTCCTAAACCTGCTTGCTACATCTTTAGTTTTGTCAAGTTTAAATGGTGTAAGGTAAGATTAAACTTGACCTCTGTTTTTGTTTTTCATAAAAAAATATCCAAACCAAATTCAAACCACTTATCAATTTCCAGGTGAATTAAAGCATATTCATCCTTATGACTATAGAGATAAAGAAAAAAAAGGAGCTTTAGAAATTGATTTCTGGTTATTTTTTTTAAACTAACCTTTTGAATAAAAAGTTAGTTTAAAAAAAATAACAGCTTTTGAATAAAATGCGAAGATTAAAGCCTTTGAATTTAAAAGCTATAAAAAGTTGCCAATTAAAAAGCAGTCCTTAAACTTATACTAAACCTTTAAATCGTTCACTACATGTATCTAATTAAAAAAGTAGGACATCATTACATGCTGTGTGTATGTATGTACCAATTACTGGCTGTGTTCCCGTAACGCGAGTTTTTCAGTTTGTAATTTTGATATTATTTAAACAAATTGACGGAATAATCCATGAAGTAGTTTAATCCACGTTTGGACAATACAATTCATTAATATTCTATGAAATTGGTCTGACTTATTTTTCGAATTATTCAAGTTGTCGGAATCATTCATGCTCCTGGGAACTTCACTCTCTGAACCGTGCCGGGTCTGTTATTTTTGATTTAATTTACATTTACTTCAATATCACATGTTAACTCTTATCAGGGCTAACTTCGTCAACGTCCCATTGCCACAAATCCACACGTTATAGAAGGTGTCCCTTGGAAGACAGACTGCGGGGTCAAAGGCGAACGACCCGCGCGACGCTGCGCCTGCGACCTCCGTGGATGGACGACGTACGACCTACTTCGTGCGAAACTCGTTCGTGATGCCTTCGTCTTGGTCGCTGATAAATTTAGGTAATGAGGCATAAAGAAACTAACTTTTATATCTATACTAATATTATAAAGCTGAAGAGTTTGTTTGTTTGTAAATTTTTTTGTTTGATTGAACGCGAATTCTGGTTCGAATTGAAAAAATCTTTTTGTATTCGATAGTCCATTTATCGAGGAAGGCTATAGGCTATATAACATCACGCTGTGACGAACAGAAGCGAAAACACAAAGGAAAATGTTGCGAAAATGGGGAAAATTATTCAATTTTGAGAGTTTCCATAGCGTACGCTGCGACAACGGTTTTACTTACGCAAAAATAATGTAATTTAATACATTATTTATCATTAGTATTTAATTGTAAACAAAATTGTCTTGACATCACTTGAATTCAATCAATATCTTGGGGGGAGATATCGTCATTTTAAAAAAACCCTGCGGTAGGTACCTGGGTAGGTACCTATGTTCGGGATGACGCGGGCCCGGGCGGGCTAACGCGTGATTCGCTGGCATGGCCGCCACTCGCGCTGTTTATTCTCCGAGATACCTAGCGAATCTGCAGTGCGATCACAGAACTTTAGCGAATCGTATATTAACGAATGTTAATATACAAACGATTCGATAAAATTCTGTGATCGCACTGATGGTTGCCAATGACCATATTCCCGCAACTTTTATTATTTCACAGTCACTTGGAAATAAGATGTGTCTGAATGAACAACCAAATTTGTGTAAAGGTTCGGAGTTACACTACTTACAAGTTTAATTTCTGCGCAATAACTTTCTATTCCCAGATATAAAAAATATTAAGTTGGTACATAGCTACTACTTTTTTTGGTAGTTTAGATGTGAAAGCGTTCAGATAGCCAGAAAAAAAACTGAACTACGGTAAAAATAAACATGGGAATAGGAAATCTAAGATAAATACTCCTGATAAAAGTACCGGGGGCTTATAAAATAAATTGGTGGGGCTTAATTAATAAATCCGAAAGATAGGTAGTTGGTATGTAGTAGAAAAGTTGATAGGGCTAAATGATTAATAAAGCTTCTTGCGCGATTCAACGTAGGTAGGTTCATACAGCGATATATTATAATAAAGTTATAACTTCAAATAATGGATCTCAATATCGTTTAGGTTTTCTTTATTTCGTGATCGTTTCTGCCTCTTGGAAATCAGAGACCGTACATTTCATCGTAATGAAAAGTAGCGTATATGTTAACACAGGATTATAAACTACCATACCAAAGTATATTAAAATTGGCTAAGCCGGTTGACTGTGAAAAACAGCCAAACATATACATAGATACACATTAAACACTGATAATGGCTGGATGGATGGATTTTTCCTACTCTTTCATGCAAAAAGTACCAAATGGATTTTTCTGAAACTTTATAGTAATATAGCTTTGCCTAGAATGACCCTACATATAAGCTATAATTTAAGGAAGATGTTGTGTGAATTATGAAAAATTCAAGGAACTTATTAATAACGCAATGTGCCTTTGTTATGTAGGTTATTAGTATATTATGTAACAAGTGAGCGAAGTTGCTAATTACAGTCTTAATAATGAGCCGAGACTGTAATTAGCAACGCTCACGAGTTACATACGACGTTTTTCAACATACTTGTGAGTAAAAGACAGACATACGTGATCATAAAATAACAATCACTCTTGATAACAAAGCTGTGAATTGTGATTGAAAAATGGCGCCGAACCTCGCGCATGCGCGTAGGTTTTTTTTTCCGTGAAATGTGTCAATGTCTGTATAGCATATACAGCCTATTTTAAGTGAAAATGTTTAATTTGGAGTGGTAAATGCAAATATTTTAATATTTTATGACAAATGATTGTAAACTGTGAATAATTTGTTTAATATACAAATTTATTTTACTAATATAAGGCGCAAACATTTAAAAATGTATATGGATTTGAAGTGGTATAAAACCTCTTTGTTGTTTCTGAAAATATTTAGTGTATAACCCGGACCAATAAAATATGCTCTGTTTTCTCGCATGTTATTTGCACAAAGGTACAATTCAACTTTGTAGGATTCATTATATTATGCACTAGGGTATAATATATTATGCACGCGTGACTTATAGCCCAGTTTATAGTTCTAAATTCAATAGAATAACGCTCACTTTACGAGCAAGTGTGTTGAAAAGATATTTAGCTATGTTTGTGGTTGGGAGTTATGCATAATATATGGGCGAATATTCTACATTTTTATTTTTGTTATTAAAGATAGATAATACCTTGAAAAAGAAAATAACCTACTCGAAATACTAATTCGATGCAGACGAAGTCGCGAGAAGTTCATGTAATGTTAGGTACATAAGGTATATTACATGAACTTCCCGCGACCTGGTGTACGCTTTTATAATAAAATTCCAAAATGTTTAAGATTAACCCTTCGATAGATCTAAGGATAAGTGTTGTTATAAAAAGTTTTACTATAAGATATCTGGATGCAAGAAGATGGGATTCTTGAAAATTGTTATTGTGTATTTTTGAAAGATGATTGCCACAGTAAAGATATATACAGTAATTCAACTTTATCCAAACGGACGAAACGCGAGCTATACCTACGCGGCTCAACCTCGGCATGCGCTCTGCATGCGGCCAGTCACGAGTGTCTACATACCGAGACAATTGTTGATTGAGCTTGACGTTAATATGCGGATTGTTTATACTTTAAAACTTAATAATTCATCTTTTCGTGCTTCTCAGTCGAGGCGCATGTATTTTTCGGTCGCTAATTTATTAGAACGATTTGTTATACAAACGTAAACATGTTTTTTTGACACAAAACGTATTTTTGTTGAACACTTCCTATTCAATTAACAAAGTATTTTATTTGTTTATATAAAAAAGTATGTTTGCAGTCACAAAACTAAATGTAAGTTAACACTAAGTAGGCAAATGTAATTTAAACGCTGAAGGTGGGCAGCCCTATCACATGTGATCGGACCGCGGCACTGTAGGCATTTATTTCAAAGATGCGGCCGAATTGAATTACTGTAGATACCTGTACTGTGTGATTGCTGTTGAGTTTCTTGCCACTTCTTCTCAATAGATCGACTTTCCGAAGTGGTGGTAGATTCAGTTCAATTTTTAAATTGTTTGACTTATTTCAAATGTATTTAAATACTTACGAAATAAAGATTCTTTTGACTTTGACTTTGACCTATGTACTCGTACCTACCGTTATACATACCCCCATTACTTCTACCCAGTGTGCCTTTCGTAGGTATTCCTGTTTGATATTTACTTTTCGTAGGTACTTTTTCACAAAACCTAGGTGAAACTGTAGATCACAGCTTTATTGTAACAGTTTTTGAAGTAGCTCTCTCTGTTTTTGTAACGCTTTCAAAGCTAAACTAATGAATCGATTTTGACGAAATTTGGAATACTGTAAGTTTCAACTTCAAGGATGATATTATAATATTATATATCCAACTCCGATTTCCAGTTTTCACGCAGACGAAGTCGCGGGTAACAGCTAGTTAAAGATTAATTTAAATAAGTCCACTTTTTCATAATTATAAAATGTTTGTAAGAACGGCTTTATGAATAATTTTCAGTAGTAAAAAATGAAAAGTTATATTATACTAATTTACGATGTAAATTCTGTTCTCGAAAATTTTACGTCGTTATTCTGCACGTAAAAAAGATGTTAGTACCTACCTAATAAACAATAATATCGTTACTTTAATTTCATCTGACATCCATGTATAAAAATGAAATTAAATCTTTATATTTTTTAATTGCACTCTGAGGGTCTTTATACTTGTGTAATCAACTTATCGTTCATTGACGATCACTTAGGCGATGGGGTAAACTTGTCTGCCTCAGACGCCAGTGGTTGCGAGTTCGATTCCGCACGGAACAAGAAAAACAAAATTTCCGTGTCTGAGTGTTTATCTATTTATGTTAAATATCTTAGGTTCCCCCTTAGTTCGCTAAATGGTTTCCCAAAGCACAAGGTATGCTTACCTTGGGGCCATGTACTTGGTATGATTGTCTGGGGATTTTTTTCATTTTATTATTAAGGAACATATCGAAGGAAATATTCTTATTTTAATTGTACTGATCCCCTTATTGTAATGTTCCAGTCCTTAGGCACCATCCTGTTTATCAAGTGTCATAAGAGATTTCACACTCGCACTAGCTAATCCAATCATTAGCTTGATAGCCTAACTCATAAGGCAGAAATTTGCTACAGGATAAAATATTAAAGGGGTAAAACTGCGCGAAGCTGATATTTTATCTATACTAGCGATTCATAACCTCCAAAATATTCTGAATAAGAGAGAAGAATATTGTACTTATAAATTCCAATCACGACTATTTCAGTGTGACCACCCAATGAATAAAACAACTTCAAAGTCTACGTTTATTAATAAGTAGGATTCCGTCCCGCCACCGCCGCCGCCGCCGCCGGCCGCAACACCCACCCAGCCCCGCACCGCGGCGCGGCGGTGGCTCCCTCGTCACAATACTTGACATTATTAAACTTTCCAAATGACACCGCAATACCGTGTTTAACACAATGCTCCTATTCCTCTCAGTTACGAGAATCTTAAATTCCAAACAAGCCGTCGTTTCCGAGACAGTAAAAGGAGTCTTCGAGTTGATCCCGGGAATCGTAACATGTTGTACAAGTTATGTGAACTGTAAGATTTCGGTAAAACTTTGACAATTTGCTCGTGAATTAGATGGCAAGGGTCTTGTGGATACATTTATTGCTTTGAAAAGGACAGTTTTGAGGCTGATAATTTGGGGAAATTTATAAAATTCCCTTACAGTTGTAAACAATGTGAACACGTGCGTGTATTCATATTTTGTTTTCTTTTCCATCTAAGTTTAATTTCCCGTCATTTAGACCCTTCCATGGAAGAAGTATTTTTGAAATTGCGTTTTGGTTAAAGTAGGTGGGATTTTAACTATATTTAATTCTTTTTTATTGTAATAAGACGACAAACAGACAATATGTCAATAATAAACAACAAAATAGCATTAGTGGGCCAATTAAAGATCCTCCTTAAAGTTCAACGAATATTAAACAACATGATTATGGACTTATGGAGAAGATATTGTATAATTTTGTCATAAAGCTAAGTCATTATTAAAAAGATATTTTTTCTTGTTCTATGGTCGATGTAAATAAAGGTACAAATAGTTTACAGTGACGTTGAAAGCGACGGTATTACTTGTTTAGTTTATACAAACGGTCAGTTTGCATAACAGCCGCTGGCCATTCGTTCCGCACCTTGGCGAACCGAACCGAAATGAAACGATCAAAGTGTTCACTACAAAAGGAAAAACCTTCGTCGAGTAATATTTTAAGGGTGATGATTTTACTAAAAGTTGTTACTACGGTATCTATGTCACAATGACACCTCGACTTATAACATATTTAAACATTTAAAGATTTTTTATAAATAGTACAGTCCCATGCTGGACTGGGAGCGAAAGAAAAACAGAATGTGCCAGCTGCTTATCGTCCCGGGCATACTGTAAAAGTCAGTTAAGGGACAGAGGTTTTAAAGGCGTTTTTGTGGGCGATAGGTTGACCCCCTGTCACTACAGTAGTCTCTCTACATCTTTATAATACCTCCAAATTTGTCAAAGGTGACATCAGATGGTCTTGTAACCTCTGGTGTTCTGCCTACCCCATAAGGGATACAGGCGTGACGATATGTATGTATGTAGTACAGTTTATAAATTATTTACTGATACAATATTTCAATTAGTTATAAAGAAGAAAATTCTTTGATGAAATAAAAGTAAAAATGATGAAATAGTAAAATCATAAGAATACTTAATTCAAATCTTATGAATTCAAAAACAAACTCAACGTATGAACGACGAATATTAGGTCGTAGCAAAACTATATGACCTTATTTATTCTCATGTTGATACACGAGAATGAACTCTAACTACTTTTATTTTGATGATTGAGTATTTTCTGTTTTAGGTGTAGTTTTTCGAAGAAAATGAAGAGATCTTGCCATTAGATTCTAATGAAAAAATATGAATGAATCTTCCATTAAATCATAAATGTATTCTACGCATTGAGTTATAATTACTATGTTACAAAGTAACAGTCTATACGACAAAGCAATATGAAAAAATGACTTCAAATGAAATGAAATTATCTCCGTAAAAATAATTCAGGTACCTACACTTGAAACACTTAAAAACATTCGTCACTATTCGAAATTTTAATGAATTGCTAATTAAATATTTAAAATCAATCCCTTACCGAACTAACCTAACACATGGACTGTGCGTTGTATTTCCATAATGCCTCTTCAATTATGTAACATAGAACCTTGTGAAGAAATAATCTATTCGAAATTATCGGCTCACTATTCCACGTCGTTAGCAGTTTTGCGGCCTATTGCCCCGCAGTTACAAGTGTGTGTTGATGCCGAGCTCCCTCCCTGGGAGGTGCCAGGGAGGGAGGAGTACCTATACGCATTAGTGGTCAGATTCACCGATTCCACGGTCCATTACTGAGCTTGGGTTGAAAGGGAAGACCTTTCGTAGGAAATAGATTATAGGTTTATTAGGTCGAAGAAATTTCAAAATGTTTCTTATGTTTTATGTTAATTAAATTGGTTAGGACTTGTAATTTCATTGTATTGGGGAACATGAGGATTTGTGGAAGTTGGATATATCTTAGAAATAAATGCTTCTAAAACGGGGAGTTTTAAGTTTGTGCAGTAGACGAGAACCTCGTAAACTAAATCGCTTAACCGAAATACGACAAATCTGGTAAGTGTGTAATTTAAGTGCATCAGTAGTGCATTGGTACCCGCGGTATGAGAGGTTTTTAGTTCGAGTTGAATGAGTACTAGATACGATGTAAACGAGGCTGTATAGAGATCTATTATTCTCACACAAGGTTTTTAAAAAAGCTTAGCTGTTTGCCTAGTAACTATTTCAATTTTTTTGGGTAATTACCCTAGTCAATTAGTTTGATGCTACCAAAAGTTAAAACAAAATAGGCGTGTGGTGTTTCTCTACTTCGAAAAGAGAAAGGCCGTTCATGCCAACAATAAATAATAAATAAATAAAATTCCTAGATAATCACAGTAACTACATGACTTCATAGTAAGCGAAGCTTGTGTCATGAGATACTATGTAGCGAACTAGGGGACCTAGAATATAAATACAATATAGATAAATACCCAAACGCGGAACATTTTTTTTCTTGTTCGGAACAATTTTCCAAAAAAAATTAACTTTTTAAAATTGAGACATTGGAACTGATGCTTACGCACACAAATCGCATATATTTAACCCTACCACGAATAAAAAACATTCTTCATTGAACCCCGTTGCTTATCTACTCTACTCATAATTGAGGCAAATCAGGAATCGACAAACAAAATCATACAGGGCGTTCATAAAAATAAATTCGAAAAAAGAAAATCGAAACTAGTTCTAAATATTGTACTCAAGTTTCGATCACAGAATCCCATTTCTTCCAAATCTAGAAAACTACTCCGGCGAAACTTGTCTCACAGCTGAAACAGGGTAATGCGTCTATGAACATGTTCGGCAGAAAAGTGATGTTCGTGAATCCGGCAGCTCTTGTACATGTAGGTACTCGGATTTAAGTTCTCTTGAAATAGTCGAGGCGGTGAAGAAATATACTATGAAACCATTGACGGTGATTTCATGAATTATTCAGAAACACACTTACCTTACACTTTTTATGTTAAGTTAAAATACATAATAAAGTGATTACTCTGTTCAATGGATTCAAAATTTTTTCATCACTTAAAAACAGCTGGGAGATATAGTACAGAAATCGTTGTTTGTGATCCTGTATGCGTTTCTAAGCCATTGATCAGACTAGTATTTTTGTCTATGTAGATTAACGCAGGTTTGTGCCACGTAAACCATTGGCCTAAAAACTTGAATAGCAACGCTTGTTTTATACCAACAGTTAGTAATTACCACCTTCTGTACTATATTTTGGGTCTTTTGTTCTGTTTACTTTGTATTTATAAGTGAAAATAGAAAGATTTTTTTTGCTACATATTTTTTGTGCTACATATTTTCCCTATTTCAGTTGTATTTAGAAGTTTTTCTATTACTATTTTCTATTCATGCTGCTGAATATTATCAGAATCAAATATAAGTACATTGATTTCACGCATCTCCGCTCGATACAAGTTGAAACAAAAGGCATCGCGACGGGGATTTTCTAAGTGACAAACTTAAACAAGCGTATAATGGATTTCAATATACAGGGTGACTGCTGGGTCACTTTCAAAACTCGAGGACGTGATAGTTTGAGATAATAGGTACATGAAATGAAAAACTAAAATAAAAAAATAATATTCATTATTTACTGAGTAAACTTAACCGAAAATTAAAGAATTCATAACGCACTGCATGGTTACACTGGTACGGACGTACGCAAGGCGCTATCAACACAGTATAGGTAGGTATAGATAGACGGCTTCATGAACCATCGTTGACATAGTAAAACTCTTTATTTATTTATAAGTAGGGAATGTGCTGAAAAATTAAGTACCTACTTTTATTTCATAATTATGATCAGAATCGAGTACAGAGTGCTCTCCTTCAATATAAAAAATTCAAAAACTGTAGATGATGACGCCCGGCTGGTGTAGCGGTGAAAGTGTCTGCCTCCTATTTTTATTACTAACATAATATGGGTGGTGGATGTCAGAATTTTCAGGGTGCCGATATGGCTTCTGACAAACCCTAACGACTACTGTATACAAGTATACAGCACCCGGGACCGACAGCTTAACGTGCCCTCCGAAGCACGGAAGTCGCCGTGAGAAACGAATGGTCGGCGGTCACCCATCCAAGTACCGACCGCGCCGAACGTTGCTTAGCCTGTGATATCGTAAGATACACACAGTAACCACGGCGCCACGACGACTTCATGACACCCTGAAAATTCTGACATCCACCACCCAGCACTGGGCCAGCTCGGTGGATTATGGCCTAAACCTCCTCGTCACCCAGAGGAGAGACTCATGCCCTGCAGTGGGCCCATTACACGGAGTTGTGATGATGATGATGATGATGATAATATGGGTGTATTTCCGAAATAAAATGATTACTACTGTTATTGGACATATTTAAAACCCTTCTTTGGGTGTTCCCACACCAATCGATCGACTGACGAATGGAACAGTCCGAGTCGGTCGACCGTCGATCGATTAGTGACTAAGGCGGAATAACCCAACAATTTGACCAGTCGGTCGGGGAGTAGGGCAAGAGAGACCGAAAAATTATTATGCCAGCGGTCTTGGGTTTCCAGGCCCGGTTGCGGTGGATATTTACAAATCTTGATAAATAACACAAAAATTAAAAACAAAAAAAATTATAATACTTTAAAGTTTTTGCATTTAAAATGCTTAATTACTCTTAAATAAACGAAAAATGGTGTTAAATAAAAATCACCTGACCAGGACTCGAACTCGAAAGAGGTAGCTTCATCTAATCGTATTGCTTTGTCGAGCTAAGACCACCCGAGACCAATTTCTTTACAGAAATTGTGAATCTCAGTTAAAGTGAAGCATTGCAATGTTTAATGATATTTTAAAGTTTTAGCATTTAAAATGCTTAATTACTCTTAAATATATGAAAAAAAATTGTTAAATAAAAACGAGAGTTCCCAGGTTCAAGTCCTGGTCGGGTGATTTTTAATTTAACACATTTTTTCATTTATTTAACAATAAAATTTTTTGCTCCTTTTTTACATTTTGTGAGAAGTAGGTACCTATTATTATTATGAATGAAGCGATATTTTACCACGCAAGGTGTGTGGCATACCTACGCTCAGGGTAAATAGAGTAACTCCTCCAAACCGAGGCTATATTTTTTTTATGGGAAATCTAAAATTGTAAAAAATATTAATTTTAAAAAGTCGTACAGCAAATGTTGTTGGGATTGATGTGATCGTTCGAACGCGTATCGCAGCGTTGGCACTTAAAACCGACGTGATATAGTATAGTCCTGACGTTCATTATTATTGTGAGATATATCTACTTGCAGTAAATATAAAGATATTATGATTTTACTTAATATGAACAGGGTAAGTTATATTATTGATAATAGAAAAAGAGACACAATTGTGTCATATTTCACACGTTATTGAAGTCAGTACAATAAACATCGTCTTATAATTGAAAGAAATCAACATACTTAATCGGTGCTATGTTTTAAGGATATTGTCTCATTTATTATTAGAAAGCGTCCTGCTGGTTCAGTAAACAAAGCAAAGGCGAGTTAATTGTCCTCAATCAGAGATTCCGATCGAGAAACTCTTCAAACAAATCTTTCAGCATTAGTAAGTTAATTTGGACAATTTAAATTGTTTGAAAACCCAACGGGTTGAAGAAGTCAATAACTATCGAGGCATGAAGTACCTTCAACTGTAAGGAGAGACCTTCTTCAGATCAGCTATTTTTAATGCAAACATATTTAAACAAATCTTCAATATTTTCGTTTATTTTTTCTCATTAACAACGAACATCACGGACCATCTGAAGATAACAAAGTAAAATCGACATTCATTTGTAAATTATAAGGTTGATTGTGCGATACTCTGCATATAGTTTTAGCTTTAAACCATTTTGGCGACAATTACTTACCTTTGTTTTGTCCGCGTAGTGTCCCGGTCGGTTTAATATTGTGACCCGGTCCAGGTTAAGTGTTTAAAGGTAAGTAAACCCTGGCAGTAAACGTTAATCGCCACATTTGATACCCTCCGCAATCGTTGCCCGGGCGACTGTTTGTTTTGATACTATTTTATGTAGCGAGCGGCAGTTATTTCCTGAACCCGTTTGCTGAGCTAACATACTATTGTTTAATAGTAAATATGTTATATTAAATATGTAAGAGTAAATGCGGAATTACACAATAAACCTAGTTTTATTCATTAAACTTTTTGAATTCAAAGTAAAACAATTCAAAGTTCAATGTATGATTTACACAGGCTTTTCGCTAATTAATGCTAAAAATATCAATGTTGTCGATTCAAAAATATTATACCTATAAAATTATGATTTCCATACGTATACGTAGGTACTTCTAAAATATGTAGGTAATTTTAAATGCTACTAATGTCAAACAAAGCAAGTTGCTGTTGAGGCTTAGCTGTGTACCAGTACCAAGTTTATAAATGTTGTTTACTTATATTTTTCAGTATTTTTATTTGATGTCGTTGGCTTTTATATACCTGATTTTGCTATAAAGTGTCAAGTTTATATAAATAAATTTCATCAAAAGTATGTAGATTTTTATACTTTTGAAAATTGAAATGATATAGTTAAATTAACATTATTAGGCATATCTCTTAACTTATAGAAAGACATTATTTTTACTTAAGTTAAAAAGTAAAAGCACTCAACGATACCTGCGCATGTTTGATGGCAAACATGTCGCCATTAGCCGCATTCCTGTCAACGTCACTGTCACTGCACTATGACACGTCACACCAGAGACGTCAAACCGCGTAGATCGGCTGCGCGCGCGCCGGTCATCGCGACGTGGTTAGCAAAACAAACACGCGCGCGGTGCACAGACGGCGGACGTTTTTGTGAGTCTGCGGACTGTGCTAACTGGTGGGGATGCCAAACGGAGGACAGAATTTACGGCAAAATTCAAAATTTTAGTGCTTTTTGTATTTGTAGTAAAGTAAGTTGTAAATTTTTTTATTACTTCAACAGTTGCGAAAATACTACACTGATATAAAAAAACAGCTTCTTGCACCTGTGTGCCATCCTCTTCGATCTCATCTTCACAGGATACCACAGATCAAAAGCGGATTCAATCACCTTTAAAATCGATATTACTTGTTTTTTTACTAACCTGATGAAAGGTAGAGATGAATATTAAAAATATTCCTTTACTGTCTACGGTAAAGTTTTTGAAATAAATAATACTAGATTTTATTTCCACACATCATAATCGAGTTTCAAAATAATATAAAAATGTTTCTGAACGTTTTCAAGTCAATTTATACTCATATTCTCAATTACTTGAAATGAATATGTGCGAGGTGATAAGAATGTAAGGAATTTCTTGTATGCGTCAGAATGACGGGACCAAATCAATAATTTAAAGGTTTGCGAGTATGGGAATTTAACACCAGTAATCTACTTCTTAGAACCTTTCATTACATAATTAAAGGTTCTAAGAAGTAGAAGTACCTACGTACTTTAAAAGATATCTTCGTTATAAAATCGTCCGCCATTCTAACGTCAGGATGGCGGGACCATGTATAATAACAGATCTGATGATACTTTGTTATTTAATTCAATATTTTGAGCTCATAAGTTAATACCTCGTACTTTTTACATTTTTTTGTCCTAATGCTCTAGTTTTTCGTATTACAAAATAAATTGAATTTAAAAATTTAAGGCTATCAACATACTTTTTACGATTTTCCAGCGAAAAATGCAATTTTTGACAATAACTGAATTATTTCAAAGAAATACTACTTAACAATTCTTATTCAATCTTATATTTTGGCTATAATTATGATTTAGTGCGGTGGTAGGTCCTTTTCAAGGTTCACTGTGCTAGCGGCCATCCTTTATAAAATTCTGTCATCAAGTAAAGTAAAAAAGCAAACATTTATTTTTAAATTAGGATATCCACCTCGTTTCTCTGTTGCATTGTTGACTACTTAGAAGATAAATAATTATTTTGTTATTTTTGCTTAAATAAAGCAGTGTGTTGTTTCATAGATTAGAATTCTGTGCGAGTAAGTTGTGAGCTTGAGATAAAACTGAGAGAACTGTCGGAACAATACAAGTATGAAGTTAGTTTCGGTATATTTAGCTTTATCACAAACGCATTATCACAAAAAGTTTTCTTCTTACTGTTTAGTTTTACTGATAATATGAAACAGAGTTTTAGTTGTTATTGGTTAGTAAATATTCGGTGATATTTGCTTAAAGTCATTTTTTTCATATTGACTATCTTAATAATAAAAATTTGAGTTTGAATAACAACTTTGCAGAGGAACTAACGATACCTACTTAAAACAAGCGTAAATAATGCCGACTCACCAGTTAAAATCCGAAACGTCTAAGTAGTTAAAATTCAAAAAAAAAAATTTATTTACATTTTTTGACCCCCTTATTATTATTTACTTAATTGATACGAGTACCCTGATTTATTGATAGGAACCCTTAAATTTTGGCTTGGAAGCGGCCACAGTCTGTCAAAAAATATCGCCACTTCAAAGGTGATGTGTTCCGGCATTTTTTATGAATAGACAGTTCCTTTGGTGCCATTGGTGTCATGTTCGACCTCAATTGGGCTTTAAAAAATGTCAGAATGTATGGTTATTTGTAACTCAAGGTATTTCAGGAAATTTAAGCATTGTTGGGGACTGTAATAAAAAACAACGATGGATTAAGTATAAATTGCAGCATTTCGGCGAGCTCGGCAGCCCGCGGCGCGGACCGGTCGGACCGGCTCGCGCGTGCGCCGCGCGCTCGCCGCCCGCGCAGCCGCCGCCGCCCGCGCCGCAGCGCCGCTCATTCATGGGTTTTTGTGAACACGCCTAATGAGCTCGTTATTAAGGATCGAACTCGCGAACTTTATACAAAGTGGATTTTTAAATCGAATCTTAATTTTGAATCCAGATTTTTCATACAAAAACAAATCTGGATTTTGGTTATCATGGCAATTCTCATCTCATCATCACAAACAAGGGTTTTGCATTGAAATTTAGTAATGTATAGTTTTGACATTATTCTGATGATGTTTTTTCTTTCAAAGTCAAAGTCAAAAGAATCTTTATTTGACACAGGCACGGACGGCCCCCATGGCACAGTTGTCGAGTGTTGAGAACCATGGTAGCGGCGTGAGGGATCATGGGTTCGAGTCCCAGACGGGCAAGTTTAGGAAGGGAAATTTTTTTTACCTTCTCGGGTTTGGGTGTATACTAAGATACCTCCTATACATGTATAATTTTTTGGCATAGAATTGCGCATACATCTATTTATCTTTAAAAAGTAAAAAAATATATCCAACCTTCTTTGACAATGTGAAAACATTATGTTCTTATTCGTAAGCGGTTTTTCTATTAATTGTACAATCAAATCAAATAATCTATCTCTAAATAATTTTTATTCTGGTAACAAGTATTTCCATTTAGTTTACAATTAGACTTAGTAATAAAGGATTACTTGATAGTGTTAAGTTCACTGGAATATCTTGTTCAACAAATACTGTCTGTTATAATAATAGTTTTGTGTGTTCGTTCATATCAATACTACATTACTCTGAGTGATATAGTCAAGCTTGTTTATATTTGGTCTAGCTTTTAGATTTGAAATCTACTTATCTGATTCCTGTCTTCAATACTTGCTTATTTACTAGCAACACCGAAAAGAAAGCGCTACAAGATTTTTTTTCTTTTATGTAATAAAAATGATGAGATGAGTAAAGTGAGTTCCTACTCCACTTTAACTACCCATACCAAAAGGAACTATTAAAGCCTTTCGTTCATATTTTTGCAGTTTCCACTATGCAGAGACAGCTTTGTGTGCGTCTAGTTGTTCGAATGTAAAAGGATTTTGGCTCAAAGGCTCAACTTATACAATATTCACGCACTTTTCTTTTCATTTTCTTTTTTCAAAATGTTGGTTTTCTATAATCACCAGCAAACAAGAAACCTACAGTGGAAGCTCGAGACTCTTCATTTCTTTTTATTTGTAAGGTTGTCGTTTGTGAGTTACTTTACAATATTTGCTCAAATGAGTCAAGGGCGCTAAGTTAATACTTGGAAATTACCACCCGAAAGGCTACTGAAGGTGACTGCAGAAGGTGTTACAATCTAAAACGGACAAACCAATGTGCCTATAAAAAAGTAAGTATGCAAAAATCTTGTGGCAAATAGCGGAATCCGTCCACTAGAGTACACCTTGTATTCAAGAAAACACCACAAATATAGAAAATATAAAAAAAAAAAACATTTTCCATTCCGCTTCTGTTCCGCTGGGAATCAAACCTATTACATCGGAAACGATCAATGGAACCGTTACTCCATAGAGGTCGACATCTAGAAAACCAGAAATGTGTAATAATAAAAAAAAACAGACTATCACACCAACTACATGGCCCCAAAGTAAGCATAGCTTGTGTTATGGGATACCATGTAGCAAACTACCTGGAGGAATCTAGAATATAAATACATAAATACATATACATCCAGAGACAGAACATTTTTTTTCTTGTTCCCGCAACCACTGGCGTCTGAAGCAGATAGGTTTTGCCCATCGCCAAAGTGGTTGTCGAATAATATCGTAAGCCCAGCGGTGACTTGGATTATATAGACTCGGGTGCCGTCGTCAAGTTGTTTGTCTTACTGAAGTCTTGACTTAACTTATTATTATTCTTCACATTTGATGAATGCTTATAACAATAGTTTATACCTTTGACATCAAAGAACATATGCGGATCCTTAGTAACGTGAAATATAAGAATTTTTAACACATTGGTTTAAAGTGTGTAGCGTTTTGAAAATAAATAACATTCGTCCAAAAATTGAATTGTAAGTGACAAAGACATACAAAACATATAATATTTAAAAATGCAATATATTTTCGTGTAACGTTTGGCTTCGAGTTTTTTTTGCACTGAGTTACTCAGGAATGAATACCGAATAGTCTGATATGTTTTTGTTTGTTAAAAGTCACAAAATAACATCAACAAAAACCATGTATGGCTCACTGCCACTGTTCTTTGCAGACCGAGCTACTTTCAAAAGTAGATACAGTAAAAAGAAGATACAAGGCTTGCGCAGTTTCATCAAGCATCAGCAACAGTTTTCTAGATATAAAAGAACTTGATTATCGTTGTATCTGTGATATAGTAATAAGTTATCTACACTCATGAAACTGGATAAAGTGTAGGCATTAAAAAAACCAACAATTAAAATATAAACTTTTCTGAAGATCTGTATGACAGGTATAATTTTGGGGTTTGAATTTACAGTTCATAACTAAATTAATTAAAGCCTACCTTATGTTTATTCGTTTTAAAAACCATTGATTTTTGGTTCAAAAATAAACGATTCAACGATGGTGTTCACAGGTAGAAAAATATAAGATAAAATAAATCCTTTTGCGGACTTTATGAGTCTTTCAATTTTAGATCATTGATAGGCTTATTACGTTTTCTTTTTATAGCGTAAATAAATAGTGATTATCTTAAAAAGATGAATTACCCATGTAAAACCTCCTACTTTAATACTGATTTTAAAAATACAATGGGGTGCTGAATTTTTGTATGTACATCTTTAGTTTAAGGGTGCAAAAAGAGCATGCGTGTTACAGACTGTAAAGGATATCACAAGATTCCATAGACACCTACGACTCCAGGGGAACTACAGGCCCTCTCTCCCTGGCACACCAGATGCTGAAGTTTGAAGTAGAGCATGGTGGACTAACACATGGTCGACGTCGTTCGATTTGGACTGGGAGGCGGGATGATTTGTGAGGAAGCCTTTCCTGTAGCTGTGGACGTCTCGCTGAGATAACATAGTCAACTTTTAATTTAGAAAAAAATAATTGGTATTTATTTGAGGATCTTGTAAGGAATTGCTTCTACAGACTAATGGTCGTATTACAGAACAGTACTCATGTATTGATACTAGTTTTGAAACTAGTATCAACGACTTTCTTTATTACAAAACGTTGCCTAATACTAGATTCAATGAGCAGATATCACTTGAGTACTAAATGATTTGAACTGTGTTCACGCTTATTATAGAACTTTACTTATGCATATGCCAATGATTGAAACTAGTTTCACAACTGTATTCACTTGAGTGTGCTGTCTACCATACTTGAGCGTACTTCAAAATAAGTTTTTGATGTTGTGAACTGTGGCTTAGAGAAAAACTAGATAGGTACGCGATTTGTGCCTTCTTTAATAGTGATCTGTATTAACTACAATAGATCCTTTCAGTGATATTGACCATTACGATAATATTTTTATAACAACTTTGAACTTTTTAAAACAAGTTTGAACTTGCTTTTCGTAAATAAAAACTATATTGGAATTTATAATTTTAAGTGACTTTACTTAGTAGTTGGCAACATTACATTTAGCTTTTACGTTTCGTATTATTTTTGAGTGATAAATATAAATATATTTTCATAGTAAAAAGAAGCGACAGTTATAATTTAACGGTACTGCTTCTATCGAAAAACAGATAAATAATTCAAAACATTGGCAATTTTGTCATATATCATATAGAATTTAACGCAATTTATAAGACATTATAATCTAAACGTTGCGTATAACGTAACAGACCATTAGTTTTTGTTATTAAATGTAATGGGAAACAAATTTTTTTTTAAAAAACCCAGTGTCTACTGAGTCAGATATTTGAAACTAGTTTCAGGTAATCTGGTTTTGATAATTGTTTTGTAATAAGACTAAAGCTCAAGTCAAGAATCAGCTGGTGAACAACGCTTACGTGAAACGAGTATTAAGTCTCATTCTGTAATACGAGCATAAAAGTCCTCTATCGGATCCGTAATCTGCTCTCAGAAGAGGTTAGAATTACTGTCTGCGAAGCTTTAATACTATCTCGACTCAACTACGCAGACCTTGTATATGGACCTAGACTATTGAGCAGGAGTAGTCGCTTGATTCAGCGAGTGCAGAACGCGTGTTGCAGGTTCATCTATGATGTTCCTCCAAGAAGCCGTATTACACCTTTTTTGAATAGGGCTTCAATTCTCAACATGAAATTTCGCAGACAACTTCATCTTTCTTCCTTAATGTATGACTTGATTAATTTTAAAAATCCCGAATATTAATACTTAAAACTAAAGTTTCCTGAATTCCGTAACATATATAAGCGTGACCCAAGATCAGCAAGACCGCTGCTAAGCATGCAACATCACCGGACTGCGGCATTCACGGGTAGTTTCCGCTACAACGCGACTAAGTGTTGGAATGATATTCCTCCGCCAATTAGAATGTCTACCTCCAAAAATATTTTAAAGCTAAAATTAAATCTTATTATTTAAATATTCAGAAAACACTTTCGTAGGATAGCGGAAACATTATAAAGAAAATATATTTATATAAATTATAATTATACTATTTCGTTCTACTGGACATGGGGATTTATTTATACAATTTTATAATTTTGACATTCACTTACTCATTTTATATTGTTATTGTCGTTGTATATTATAAAGTTTTAATTAACCTCTTCTAATTTAATATTCATGATCATTCAAATAGTATTATTTATTAAATTTAATGTGTTTGACCTATATAATTTATTGTAATTTTTATTTTCTCGTCTAACTAAATATTATGACATTTTATCGGTATGCTGCTCCCTTCAGGATGTAGCTGAAAATCAGCGTTTTGCTCTTCCGAGCAAATGCCAACGCTGAGCTGCCTCCTATTGCGCTGCTACAGTACACATACACATCATATTAACCTGTCCTTTTTTTTACTCTAGTTTGTAAGCCGTACAATGATATATATTAAGTACATTAGTGTTATGTGTCTGTGAATTTTGTGGTATCAATAAAGTTTTTATCTGTCTATCTATCTTGTATACCTACTATTAACATTTGTAATATAAAAAGTGGCTTTGATAAAGTAATCAATATTATATAAATATATATATAACATATATAAATTTAAAGCCTATCTATTAAATTTAAGCTAAATAAAAGTTTATTTAAAGTCTTAGCTTTGCTGTGACCATCTAATGTCGCAGGGTCAGCAGTGCGCCTATAGTTGGCCTGGAGTTAAGGTTTCCATGGGTGGCGGTGATAACTTACATCAGGGAATCTACAAGCTGGTTTTCACCATAATTTTAATTGGTTAAATCAAAGATTCGATGCTAACTTTAGATAAGTGTTGAAAAACGTAATGTCTGCGTATAATAAATATATAAAAGCTCCAATAAATATATAAAAATACTTAGTATTGATATATCTGAAAAAAATCAGCCCATTTTTATGATGTCACTTTCTGTTCTGATTTGCTTTTTATATGATTTGGCAATCAAATTGGGCCCTTGTTTATATGACAAATACGGTAATAGCGTTTGGCCGATTGCCCGTCATCATCGTCGTTGTAATAAAACAAGCGAAAACTAATAGATATTCTTGAATAAGGCAACGTCGAGAGTTTTAAAACTAAAGGAGTATTATTTTCACATGATATATTGTATGTGGATCTACAAGTAAATATTACCCAAATAAAACATATGATTTAAATCACAAAAATAAATGATATTTAAAACGATTTTTTTCGCTGTTAGTACTGTTATATTATTTGTTAATGAAACCCAATATATAACGTTCATCATCATGACACTTGAGAGCTCTGCTTATACAGCTGAATTGAAAATGTGATGCAGACTATTGAAAATACAGACATATTTCATCACCGCAACCATTTTTACTGAGCCAACTGCATGGTAATGAGTCTTTCCACTGAGAGATGAGAAGAATTTAAGGCACTAGACTACTAGACTGCTGGTTGGTGGATGTCAGAATTTTCAGAGCGACTAAATTCTTCTTCTTCTGAATGCTTCTGACAAAACCCATCGACTCTACAGATATACAGCGCCCGGGATCGATTGTTTATAGTGCCCTCCAAAATTCGAAAATCGTTTTTATAAGTACTCAAAGGATTTTTAATGTTTAAAAAAAGCAGCTAAGTTAACAAAACCGCGTGCGTAATGGATTTCGAACTGTATTTCATGCTTGTACACGCAGGTGCCTGTAATTTTCCAAATTTATTGTTTGAACCGAGCTCTAAGTTTATGTTTAAGACCACAAAAGTTTCATAACTCTTAGCAACTAGAAAATAAGCGCGATTTTGGATCAAACATCAGAAGTGTATAAGAACTTGCAAACTGTGAACACTTTATAAATGCGAACATAACGCGAGGACGATAAAGCTGTCGCAGCTCATGAACTCAAAAGCTTAGAACAATAGCTCATTTTTAAATCCCTTGTAAGTATCAATAATCACCATTACATGAGATTCTGTGCTTTTAGTAAGGCAATAAATACTCTTTTTTCATACAACCTCACAAAGTAGGAATTTTGTCAGGTATTTGAGAAGCCAATATACGGAGTGACTGAAAGTAAATGCCATAAAAAGAGTTGTAGGTATGTGCTCTTTTCTAAAAGATTTTCCGACATACCTACCTATATGAGGTTGAAAGTGATTGGTTTTAAGTAAAATTCCAAAAATGTTAAATTTAGGTACAGAGTATACAGACTGTGGTATTCAATTCGTAATTACAAAGTTTTTACGATGGTTGGCAGTGCTTATATAGTTCGGGCTATAAACTTCGTCGTGTGAAAATAATGTGCAATTAATATTTATGACTTTTATTATTATACTGTTTCAAGTTTCAATTCAAATAATAATGCATTGGGTTGGATATAGATTTAATGCTGCAAAATTGAATTACACATTTCGACCCGACGTTTATGTTCAGTAGGCACTATCATTGTTTATTATAATAGGTAATGGGACTTTTATTATCTTTTAAATTTCAACTGTTTAAGTGATAGAAATGTTTTTTTTGTTAAGTAATGTTTTAACTCTAACTTATTTATGTTTTCGGGGACCCAACAGCTTTGTTACAAAATAATATGCTCTTTAAAATAAACCGTGGAGAGCCAAATAAAGGTTCCCGCGTTAAAATTACATAATGTACAAATGAGGTAGCGTAAAAGAGAAGATTTAACAATCCCACATACAATATTAATATATTTCTAACTCACGAATTTCAATATAATTCAAGTTCGGTATTGTTTTACTAAAATCGCGGTAATCGAACCTGACAGTAAGTAACGAGATTGAAAATTATTCGAACGATGAGGAACTTTTTTGAAATTGCTGGAAATCAGCGCAGGATTGCTCAAATATAGTGCAATCTTTATGTGAAGGCAAACCCTGAAGAAGTTTACTTAAATAATCCATATAAGTGAGTGTATTATTAGATAATTCAGTAGTATTAAGTCAGCTAAAACCATCAATACTTTCAAAAAACTTTTAAAATCTTATTACTTATCCTTAACTGAAGAAGTCAATGTGTAGTTTATGTTGTACTTGTATGTAATATTATGTTGATTTCTGTTTATGATATAAATTATATTTAAATGTTTGTAAATTTTTTAATCATAGTTCTTTTCTTCTCACGTTTGTTCAAGCCCTATCTACAAATTACATTTTCTTGTACTTGGGTTGCCTGGTATAAATCGCTTTCATTGTTTTATTTTAATTGATTACTTTTGTCTTTTGTTCTGTATTTTTTATTGTGTATAATAAAGGGTAAATAAATAAATAAGTATATGGCAGATGGACCTATACGCTGTGCGTAGCGGTGCATGTATAAGAAAGAAATAAACACATTTATTCGGAAAAATAAAAAAATATCAAAAATAAATAAAATATTAACCACGCCGAAGTGGTGCACCTCAGCATAATGGCATCAGGATTGAATGTGGCGATGACTTGCAGCTGCTACCGTTGGGTGGGAGTGAGGAGTTCAAAACGCAATATTGTCCTGACTTAGCTAAAAACGTAGGATATATTGCAATCATATTTCAAATATATTATAATTATTAACTGTTAATATATTTAACCAAAAATAAACATAAAGTAACAGAATTTTTTATTATAATTAGGTACACAGAAATCGATAAAATAGAACATAAAGGCAGATAGGTATTAACAATTTAATCTAAACAATTGCACTTGAAACTCAAAATTTAATATACTAGTAAGTATATACATATTACTTATTTACACCCTTCAACAACTGGTTTTATACTCTGATTTTGTTTTTAAGCAAAGGAGAGGTTTCGAATTAGTGGAGGAATTGGACATCGTGATAATTTGTCGTATAAATATAAAGATCTTCCATGATGGACTGAGAGCGAAAGAAAAACATGTGCCAGCTGCTTCACTTCCCTGGCACAATGTAAAAGTCAGTTAAGCGACAGAGGTTTTATTGGAGGTTTTTTGTAGGCGATAGGCTGACCCCCTGTCACTGCAATAGTCTCTCTCCACCATTATTATGCCTCCAAATTTATCAAACGTAACATCGGATGGTTTTATAACCTCTGGTGCTCTGCCTACCCTATAAGGGATACAGGCGTGACGTTTTGTATATATGTATGTAAATATAAAGACTTTGGATTTTTTTAAACACGAAATAGTAGGGTTGCAAAAAAAAAAACCACAAATTGCATATTCCTCCGAGAGTTCATATATTCCTCCCTTACTTTCATTTCTTTTCAATATGGTAAAGTTTCAAGTGTAGTTTCAAAAGGAACTCGTATCGTGAGTGTGTTGGGTGTTTCGTACAATGCGTGCTCTCTGGCGATCTGAATGTAGCGCAACGTTTCCTATATGTATAAACATACATATTGAATTCATCAATATTTTCTATACAATTAAATAAACATATTGTAACACATTTTTTCTTTACCTTTTGTTTGGTTTCAATGGACTGCCGGCTTTTGTCAATCACCTTGCCTTATGGGTTCCTTGCCTTATCTTTTTTGACGTTAACTCTCGGATAGGTGTTGTACTCTACGCTAAAGTATATAAAAAGCCAGGTTGACCTTAGAGAGAACTTTTTGTATTTCTGCAAATTTTTGAAGAGAGAAGTAGTTTCCTCCTGAGCCGGTCAGCTGCCAGATCACCAAGTCAAACGTGTGGACAAATTTCACAATTGCTGACTATTCAGGCCTAGAATAACCGGTGAGCTCGGCGCTGCGTTGGCGAATTGTTTCTTCCTGCTATCTCAATCCACACGTTGTCAAACCTCTTTAAAATTGTAAGTAATAAAAATTTGGGAGGTTTCTGGGAGTACAACCCCAGGGACTTAATTGTCAGCGGACCACAGCTCGGGATCCTGCGGTCATACTCGAACGGGATTGGTCGGCGAGCCGGGTACCCCTTTGTTTTAATTTACTATCAACAACCGTCCTAAAGGTGGATTCTATTTTTTTACAATTTCTCTTTACCTTTCTTACCTACAACACCTACAAAAAATAAGTACCGAATATAATTTAAATTTTAAGCCTAAAAGTTGGTTGTAACTGTCCTATCCTGGTTTTAGTTTTAAGATTATACTGAATACTGTGTACTGGTTCAGGTGGATTAGCCTGGACCAGCCTTCAGTTTAACTATTTAATCAGACCAACGCCTGAGATACCACACCCTGTAAACTTACCGAAATTTTAAATATTTTGCTTGTACCTTAACTGACGGTAATTATTTTTACTTTTTTTTGTTTAATAATAAACTCTGTTAACTTACTGAAATAAATACCTTGCTTGTACCTTAACTGATGATAATTATTTTACTTTTTTTTAATAATAAATTCTGTAAACTTTAATTGTATGGTATTATTTAGTAGTCCCCGGGAAATAAGTAACAATTTAAATGCTTACAACAACATATAACATGGCTCAAAGTTTAATGCTATGTTCATGAGTAAAGATCTATCCCAACCGGGATTGCAAGGTGTGACCTTAGCCGGACGTCTTATCGCACGCCGGGGACCCGTTTTTCCACACTATCGGGACGTGTCCGGTTTGTTTCTTTAGTATTTGAAAATAGTTTCAGGTTAAAAAAAAAAATGTCATGTAATCAACCTTTGCTTATTTCTGTTTGAATTAATACTTTCTTTTATTTAATTGTACCATTTAACCAACTGAATCATCATCCATTTTGCTGAAAATTTGTTTGAAACTGTCAAACTTGTAAGTTCTATCGCGTATAATGCACTTATTAATTTTTAGATACTGTACAAATTCTGTACTAATAAAATGTCAGTGTCTAATGAAATGATAAACAAGTTGGTCACCAAGGAAACCTATTTTCAAGCAATTTGTGGGTTATGATGATTCATTTGGTTCGATAGTACATTCAGCATAGTAAGTGATAGGTCATTCGTGCCAAAATCATTTATTAACTCTTATCTAAATCAAACTTCACGTGGCGCAAAAGCAAACATGACGGACTACAACTGCTACAATTTAAAACATGAATAAAACATAGCAATAGAGAAAATAAAACTGCTTCAAAATGAACTGTCAAACATGACGCAACCTTTTACAAGCCAAATCAAGCTAAGTTAGATGTTACAAAATCAAGCTAACCAAATACAAAACAAAGTTTGGTTTTCTTTCTAACTCTGACAGAAGTTGGCGAAAACAAAAGTTCTTTTTATTTTGGCTGCTTCGAGTTCATTATGGTATTTCGATTTGATCAAATAAAGGCGTTTAATTAAGTAAGGTACGAAATTCTGTGTGAAATCTTTGGCGTAGGTATCATCAATCAGATCTCATCAGGTTGCTAATATACTGTAATGCAGATTTGCAATAAAACGAGCTCTGTCTAGCTGCCACACGTTATTTGTCCTCGAATCATTTACACTTTCAGGTAACCTGAATACCCGTATTTTGAGTTCTTGATTTTCATGCAAAATAACTACTTTACTATCCCACTTTTGTATAATGTGATTTGAAATAAGTACCCAATTAAAACATCTTATAGAAATTTAACATATATTTTTCAGTGCCATTTAGCCCCTAACTAGGCAAATGTGCAA
Organism: Stenoptilia bipunctidactyla; assembly: GCA_944452665.1. Taxonomy (NCBI): domain Eukaryota; kingdom Metazoa; phylum Arthropoda; class Insecta; order Lepidoptera; family Pterophoridae; genus Stenoptilia; species Stenoptilia bipunctidactyla. Next base: position 716,796 of record OX101728.1, on the reverse strand, counting down.
AACAAGTGAGCATTAAATATGTATGCGAGAACTGTTTTGTATTTAAAAACCGTTAAATTCTTGTAAAAAAATGTCTCTATTACACCTTGATGTTCTAATTAATCGGATACTTTAAAGATGCAGAAAAATAAATAGAAGTAAAATAAAATTAACAAAGCAAACTTACGAAGATACTAAATGTTATTGAGGTAGACTGTTGTTTAAAGCTGGTTTGATGTTTTCAAGTTTTATATATTTTTTGTCATTTTGTTATATCAATTTCTAAAATCTAAAGTAAAATTCGGATGAAAAAATTACAAATGAAGTTAATTTTCAATTGGTTAAGTTTTTTGCTATTGATAATAAAAGCTATTTTTTGGATACATTGTAATAAATTAATATTGTAAACTTAATTAAACAGTGCATTCACTTTCACATTAAGGTGCAACAACAGTTTGGCTAGTAGGTACTATCTAACATCGAGCACCACGCGCTATTAACTGTTCTAAACTTTGTACGAGCTCAAGATAAATGGCTCTCACTCAACTTTTTAATACCGACGACGCCTCTATCCCTCGACACACTTCATACCTAATACAAGTTAGCTTAAAGTTCAATTTATTACAGTGAAGCAACTTTATTTCTGCTAAAAATAATAACAACGCGTGTGCAGTAAACGGGAGTAAAGTTGTTTGGAGTTCTTTGTGTAGCGCGCTGCGAGCCGCTGGCAGCTGACGTTAACGCGACATTTGTCGCGATCGACAGTCGCCGCGCGACAAATGGCGACGTGAACGACCGACTTTGCAACACAAGACAAATGAGCCAGTTACACTTTGTTGCCAATTTTTTGTTCGCGATATTTTATTGAATTTGTCTGTTATCTTTTGTTTAACTTTTAACGTTTTGTTTGTGAAGCGTGATTGTGATTTACATTGTTGTTTCGTAATGAAGATGAGTATAGGAGAACAGATGTTTGGAGCAAAAATATATAGTATTGTGTTCAGTGACTCTACGAAAATAATATTGACTCAGTAGATACCTACTTATGTAGATCTGCCAAGTTTTACAATGGAAAATAAAGTAAATAATGTTCTGACGTGATTATTGGGTCTTTAACCAGTCAAGTGTTACATATGGAGAATTAATGTTCATCATTTACTTTGCAATTCAATATCAATTATGAATACAGAGCTACTAATAATAATATGGAGACGATCTGGTTAAGGTCGTCGGTAAACGCTGCATGAGGGGCGCTCATTGAGGGCAGCACGGGACCGCGTATTTACAAAGACTATAACATTAGAGTAAAAGTGCAAAATGAACTGGCTTAGCTTTTGTATAGTAAAATCTTGCCGAAAACCTAATCTATTGTAGTACAGAAATTGACTGAAGTCGCGTAGACTTTGTGAGATAACTTCAATTTGACATTGCAGCAACAAATGCTTTTCCATTTGATATCGATATTTACCAATCGTTAGCTTCAATAATAGGTTGATACTTAAATGGCAATTGTTCTGATTTTCAAAGATAGAAATAAAATGTACATGCATTATGACCATCGTTATTTCGATGACTTAACGTTTGACTTTTGTTCATGTCGGGATATTCCAGGGTTGACTATAATAGCTGACCAGGTTTATGGCGCTTCGCACACAGCACTAGGTTTTGTCCTTGCATTTCTTTGTAAGTATCAAGACAAAAAGCTTATCCTTTTGAGTCAATGTTTTTGTCGAGTAATATGCATACACAAAAGCTCTTCTAGTAGAGTCTGACTCGCGACTCAAATAGTGTATAGCCTTTGTAAATACGTCCCGTGCACGTTAATAACCGCGGGGAGGCCGTTGTCCGGCAGTGTGTGTGTCCCAGCCCAGATAACGATGAAGATGATGGTTATTGCGAAACTTCCATCACCATCAAGACCTAGGCTTAGTCATTAAATAAACAAGTTCATGTCAAGATTCGTTAATAATCGTGATGCATGAAGATTAAAAGACTTTAAGTTTCTGGGGCAATAAACCACAATCCTACACTGAAATAGGTCAAACTTGAGATGGAAGAGTAAAATATGAAAGCATTTGAATCGATTGATTGAGAAAACATTAAAAAATATATACAATGAGCTAAACATATGTCTGTGTTTCCTTACTTGTACATACTTATATTCTTTCACACAGTTATAAGGTTGGCTGGATGAAACTTATCGTTACGACGCAAGTCATAACATATGATGAGTCGTAGCCTTTTGACTGGCTCAACATTTCAACTTATCTTCAAATTATCTTACTTTCTGTTTTCCACTGTTATATTTGTTTTAATTTTATTTTTGTGTAATGTGATGTGGTGTACTTACTTTGTAATTTTGTTTATGTCATTAAATAAAACACTTTTAACCGGATTTATCGCGTATATTTACATTTTAAATTTTGACTCGACGTTTCGGTGTCTTTTCAGACCCCGTGGTCACGAGCGACTGAGGTGTCAAGCGTCGGATTGATAGATTGAAAAAAGTTATACATCATCATCTCCATCTGTTTCTCAGTCTTCGAGCGTAGCGTTCGGGATTGACACAAAACGAGCTGACAGTATCTTGAGTTACAGGTCGTGCAGCTTGCTGGATGTTAGATTTAATGTTTTTCAGGATAGGGTCCCATGTCGGTGATAGTTTCCAACCATCTTCTCTATTGAAATTAGGGTGTTTTTTAATTTCAATCGCTTCTCTGATCATTCTAGGAATGTAATGCTTCTCTCTAGATAAAATTTTCACAGAGTCAAACCTTAAGTAGTGGTTGGGCTTGTCCATGGAATGCTCACAAACTGCAGACTTTGAAGCTCTTCGATTTTTAATATCAGCTATGTGTTCTTTTACGCGGGTTGATACGTTTCTTTTGGTTTGACCAATGTAGGAAAGCCCACAGCCGCAGTCAATCTTGTAAACACCTGGGTCTTGTAAAGGGATGCTGCATTTAACTGAGCGAAGATGTTGACTTATTTTTGAATTAGGTTTAAATATTGTTTTTATTGAAGCGCGCCTAAGAATGTTTGAGATTTTATCTGTGACACCCTTTACAAAAGGTAAAAATGCAGGTTTGCGTTCGACTGTCTGAGGCTTCACGTGGTCACTGCGGCGGCGACGAGGTGGTTTAAGGCCGTTTTCACGAAGCACCTTGACAACATGTTTCAGTTCATCATCAATGTGCTGAGGATCGCAGATTCCATGTGCTCTCTGAAACAAAGAGGAGCCTACGGCGAGTAACTGGCTCGGGTGGTGGTGGGACTTTCCATTTAAATAGCGGTCAGTATGGGTGGGTTTCCTATAAACTGTGTGACTGAGTGTACCATTTGGATTTCTTTTAATTAAAACATCAAGAAAGGCTAACTTATTATCCTGTTCTAATTCCATAGTGAATTGTATTTTAGTATTAAGGGAATTAAGATGGTTTAGAAAAGCAGTTACTTTATGTTGAGGTAAGATTGTATATGTATCGTCAACGTACCTCTTGTAGATCTTCGGCACGACGGGTGCCATGTGGAGAGCACGCTCCTCAAAGTCTTCCATGTAGATGTCAGCAACTACAGGTGACACTGGGGAGCCCATAGCAACACCATCAATTTGTAGATAAAACTCATTATTCCCTATCCTGAAAAACATTAAATCTAACATCCAGCAAGCTGCACGACCTGTAACTCAAGATACTGTCAGCTCGTTTTGTGTCAATCCCGAACGCTACGCTCGAAGACTGAGAAACAGATGGAGATGATGATGTATAACTTTTTTCAATCTATCAATCCGACGCTTGACACCTCAGTCGCTCGTGACCACGGGGTCTGAAAAGACACCGAAACGTCGAGTCAAAATTTAAAATGTAAATATACGCGATAAATCCGGTTAAAAGTGTTTTATTTAATAGTATGAATCGCGAAAACTTAAGACAATATTATTGTTTATGTCATCTTTATTTTTATTTATCTTTATATTTATGTTTATTTTATTTTATTTTTTTGTGCTTTTACTTTCTTTTGTTTGTTCTAATTATTGTAAAGTGTTGTGTCCGTCAATAAATGTACTTCTATTCTATTCTATGCTATCAATATGGCGTAAATACCTACAAAAATATTTCAGCGGAGACTATTATTCTTTCACTTATTTTCTAGTAAGATTTTTTACATATTGTATTTGAACTGTAACAAAGCTCTTTCAATTGATCCCCACACGAAACTGGAAAGAATTTTTTTTTTAGTTCTTCACTTTAAGTCCCCTAGAAGGCGCTGTAGTCAATATAACATATCCTTATGTAGCCTATAACCAGTGGACAGTGAAGAGGCTTCCAACGACACCTCATTTGTCTAATTATGATTACTAGCTTAGAAGTTCTGAGGGAACAGATAAACAGTCATACCCACGTACATACAAAAATCATATCATAACAAAATCATAACCCTACTTCGCTTCGCTTCGCCGTAGTCGGATAAAAATATGAGTGTAAATAAAATAGAACTTTTGAAACTTCCTTAAAAACCATCCAACTTCCCGTAAACATATATTTCACTTTCTCATTAACAGATGGCACATAAAGTATTTAAATGAATTTATGCAACATTACCTGCAGTGAAGGTGGCGAGCGAGGCGCCATCATTCTCAAACAGGAAATTACACTGCTCGAGCAAGCTGCTTCATCAGCCAGCCTGCAGGAAGTATTTACAGGAAAACTGCATTTTTCGGCAACACAGTGATATTGCCGATGATAAATGCCACTGACACGCGGAACATAATATATTTTTTGTAATCTGGAATCCGGCACGAGGCTTTCATTTTTCAGTTTCAAATTTATCGCTGCACTGCGACGTGTACAAATAAATATAAAGGTTTTATTTTTTGTTCTAGTGGAAATGATATTTTCGTGTTCGTCAGTCTGTTCTGTCACGATCGCAGGCAGGAGGCTCATCGCGGATTAGACGCGTGCGTGTGGGAATTGATCAGATATCCAACTCGTTGACGTGACAGAATTGGCTTTGTTTCACTGAATTTTAGGAATAAACTTACTTAAATTCTTCGCTTGACAATAACAACAAATTTAGGTGAGTTTATTCACTTGATTATTGCTTTCTGTTAAATAACATTTCGGTTAAATTTAGACATGTTTAAAGTATACGTTCAACTTAAATATGCGATGAATGTTATATTTCAAATTAGGGAATCATGGGAAGTAATACACATTTATTATCCAAGAGTTAAAATTTAATAAAACAGTTATAACATTTATTTTTATTATTTTGATGTCTAAGAAATGACAGAGACAAGATTGTGTATTTATTTAACAATGACTTTACCAGTTTTTATTCTTTATCTTACCAAATTATAAAATTAAAGCAGTTTATGTGTCGGCAGACTTTATATGAAGGGTATTGGCTAGTCAGTAAGATCAAGGGGGCCTACCTCCAAGGGGGTCGCTCGGGTTATAACATTCCTATCCATCCGTGGTACAGCTATCCTAAACCAAAATTACTATTATAATAATTCGTTTCTTCAATAACTAAATCAATTCAATAAGGAAACTCTAAATTTTTTCCGCAATATACCTACTGATAACATGTAACTTTAGGACGAAACTCATTTTACTGGGACCACTTAGGTTCTACAGTCCACGCATGATTGAACTCAGTTTCTGTGCCAAGCAGCTATTTAAAAACAGAACATTTCTGGATCCGTGAAATACTTAAAAGCTCATTAATTATTTTAACACTCAGTGAACTAAGCTAGGTAAACATTGTTTGTTCATTCCAGAGTAATAATTTTTGTTTCTCTCTATCCGAGTGTACTTTGAAGCGAAAATTGTTCGAGTAATATTCTCTCAAACTGGAAACCCCAAAAGCGTTATGTTAACATTCATGAGAACTCATAACGCTAATCTTGTGAGAAGCGTTTATGGCTGAAATTACAAACGTTTAGCTGCAGCACGTCGCGCCGTAACCCGCCCCACTAGCGTATTGTCACGCGCCTTCTAAGCTGCCTGCTATACGTCTCAACCAAATACATACAATACCTTAATAAGAGCTATCAACCTTATGACTACCACACTGGAGACTAAAGTTGAGTGTTTAAGTAGGTTTAAAAGACATGGTAATGAAAGTAATCCGGGCAATGAGATGACAAAGTGGTGTGTTCAAGCTGGTTGATCGTGTTCTAAACTGTTTAAATTTAAATAGGTTAAGCTTAAATTTTGTTAAATATAAGGATTTAATGAGGGTGGCGTGGGATCGAGTGACGTGGAAAACCTTGGGTGAGGCCTATGTCCAGCAGTGGACGTCTACTGGCTGATGAAATTGAATTAGGACAAAACTCAATCGTGGTCTAGGTATAACGTATTATTTAGTTTACCAAATCGAAAAATATGAATAACTGATTTCAAAGTCAAAATATCATAAAAAATGTGTGATTGCGTTGTTCTTATTTTGCTCATACTTTTGGATCGCTTTTCATTAAGTTAAGAAAAATACTAACTTAAATCGCTACGACCGGGAAACGAGTCACGGGTCTCCCGCTTGCCGAGCGGGTGCTCTAACCAACATGCTTTACATTGTAAAAGTAAAATGTGTTTTATAAAACTAAATTTCAAAGGCTTGCGTATTTTATAAGTTCCTTTCTCTAAAACCACTTGATAGGATCTCGAAAGGTTTGTAAATGTATAAAGTTCGGTCACTAATTAAACTTAACTTTCTGTTATAAAAACTTCGAATGTCTCGTGCATAAATCAACTTTACGTACTTATTACTAAAGTTGATACTTTGGTGAATTTAAAAGTAATTTTAATTACTGTGAAACAAAATTTAGGTGAAGAAATATTAAAATGGGTTCTTTACTGCGGCGCTACGGGCGCCACGCTACGTGCTACGGCTGAGAGCTACGACAAGTTTCGTACAAGTGGTTCATATTACCTGGAAAAATCATTACTTTCTTCTGAAATATTCAACTTCTACACATTTTGATGTTTTTGTTGAATTATTCATAATAAGCATTTGATGTAACTTACAATTTTGTATTTAGTTGCAAACCACAAACTTAGTTGAAATACATATTCAAATTCTTTGTGATATAATAATGTTAGTATAATATAAACCTGTTACATTCTTCCAGTCAAATATCATCAGTAGATATAAATATTTCAAGGCTATCGTGAGTATTATGAGATGAAAGGAAATATAAAAACAATTTTCGCCGGAGTGAATTAATATTGGAATCTACCAAGAATTTTATAAATAAATTACTCGATAAAGCATAATGAAATAACAATTACCCGATTATAATTTATTCAATTTTAAAATGTTCTTCCATCTTTTTTAACTCTGCAAGCTATCAGCAATAATGAAGCAAAAAACATATTTAGTTTCCAACATTCGAACCTTTTCTCCTCTCGCCCTAACAGCGTTATTACAAAACATACTTCCTAAAAACCTCGGCCGAGATCCTCATACAAGTGTAAACAACAACACTTCCAGTAACGCGCAAATGAAACGGCCAAACTACAGTTTAACAACTTCCCTCAATTTCTGTCAAATTACGAAATAACCGTCGCAACGTTCCGTGTCGCACAGCGTCGTGTCGCACCGAAACGAGTCGCACGCCCGGCGAATGTGTCCATTGTGACAATGAGGACACTTCGGAGCGACGAACATGCTTCAAAATTAAGTATAAATACTTTCAGGGATTTTTATTTATTAATAAAAATAAAGGTGTAAAATAATTTCGGTGTGAAGAATAATGTATAATAAGTTAATTAATTATTATTGCCTGGTAGAAATCCCTCACTGGCGAAAAAGTATATTAACAGTCACATATCTTTAAGTGGCATAAATTTTCAATTAAATCTTCTGGCATTCCGGCATACGAAACTGTTATTTAAATATAGAAGTACTTAAATGTAGGTTAGGGTATAATAAAAAAAGTGTTTCAACTTGAAGCGACACGAGAAATTTTGATGTAGGCACCAAATAGAGCACCTTTAAAAAGACGTGTTTTTTATTTTAATTTCTATTATTTCTGATTCCTACTGTAAGTTAGTCATTGAATTTTTAGGTAACCTAGAAAATCGGTAAATATAACTATTTTTGATAATGATAAACAGCTTCAAAGAAATCAGTAGGTAGTGGAGAGCGAGGCTGGTACTAACAAATTTTGTTTTATGATTTATATTTTCAATATTAACGAACACATTTGTGTTATTTTTATTTAAACGCGTTCTTGGGTTATTTATCTATTATATTAGTAACAAAAAACATAAGTTTCGTAAGTGTTTTCAAAATCAGAGTCCTCAAAGCTATAAAAGTCAGTGGTTAATACATACCCCGTCCCATACACACAAACATCAAGAGGCTGGAGGGAAAGACAAAAGTATGATGTGTTTGTCTGCCTTGCGTTGGTGATGATTATCTTAGAGCAGTAACACTGGATCACTTTCTGATGGCTTTACATGTTTTGTGAAGGGGTCATAATCATTGAAAAATCTTTTACAGTCATCCATAAATTATTATCAATACGGACCATTTTGAACAAATAAACTGCCATAAAACAGATGCAGAAATATATTATGAACAGGCATGGTATAAAATTACTAATAGAATTTGTCGCTGCTGCAATAGTGAAATGGCTACAGAAGTTCTGCAGAAGTGCTTCTACCCGCTTAGAATTTCGTTGAGCTACCACTTACTTAGGCTTTTGCATCATAGTGACTTAAGTCTCAATAACATTTCAGATTCTACTAGTAGTAAATAATATCTTTCACAAAATTTCACTGCGCTCGTGCTCCTAAATATCTCGGGCTGCAATTGATGCCTTACAGCCCTTGGCTACTAATCTACTATTAAGTACTTCTTGATACTTTTTGACAAATTAGTGTACATTAGTATGGTCAAAAGATGTTGCCCAGCTTAAGCTGGTCGCAGCAGACATACTTAATCGTAAAATTTTCGTTGCGCTTCGTGAATCCTGCAAATCAATCCTTGCCAGCCTTAACTTTTCTTTTTTAAGACTCTGATGCTGTAATAATTTTTGTTGCATTTCTTGCGGTGTATGAGCATGCTGGACAACAATTCCATTTCCTTATTTTACCTTCCCTAATCCTTTTTTCATGCCTCCCTTTTCTCTGTATCTATTTGTTGAGGTTCGGCACCACATCAATAGCACTCATGCATATTACGTTGATGCTATTAATTGCTACTGACGGTTGTAGTTACTTAAAATCAGGTAACCCGCATGCTCGTTTACCTATCAACATTCAATAGAAAAACATATGTTTAATATCCACATCCGAATGAGGTATTTATTTATTTATTTACACTTTATTGTATGCCTTACAAAAAATACAAAAAATTGAAACACATTAAAAAAAGATATAAAATTGGCGGCCTTATCGCTGTGAAGCGATCTCAACATGACAACCATAAGTGGAGTAAGTGTTAACATTTTAATATTTAGCCCTCTCAATTTGATAACTTTAGCACCAAAGTCCCATTTGCTGACTTAAAAAATTGAAATAGATTTCAAATTAATGGAAACGATTATTCAATTTAATGCGAAAATTTGTTTCGAATTAATTTATTGCGAAGCACAAAAAGTCCATTCACCTGTCAATCCTAGGTCACACCGCATAACTATTACATATTACGACCGGCTGGCAATTCTCTCGTCAGGATACATCTGGCTTCGTGTTTAGTTTGCCTAAACCGAGTATCATCTTTTTATCAATTCAGGTTTGGCGGGAATACGCTTGTTAATTCTTACCGCCGTTAGAACTAACCCCGCCCTCCAATAATGCAGCTTCTGCGCCTCAAAGAATGTCTTGTAGTGTATATGATATTGGATAGTAGTAATTCCTAATACCACTCACAACACTGGCTATCTGAAACTCAATAAAACTACTTCAAGACTCAATACAATCAAGACCTAAAGAAGAAAGATAAAAGTGCTTCGATTGAATGGCAGCTCCCAAAGCGCGGCGCTCGTGTAACCGCCAACTGAAAAGGTATTTGATTTCACTTGTAAAACTAAAAGAGTACCTATTAATTATTCCGTTATTTCAATTTGAAATACACTATGTAGGTACATTTAATATTATTTTCATACCGTATTTCAATTAAACATGCTTTTTACGTCACCAATACATGGAAATAACTGAAACGCAAATCACTCCAACTAAAGCTACATGTTGACCATAAATGGCATTGTTTCTACAGTTTTTCGGTATTTTCTTACTAATCTTTAAACTATACCCGAGAATTAATCTGGAAAATCCTATCAAAACTTACTTTTATGAAATGATTTATTTTATTATATTTTTGTATCTTGTATGACAAAAAAATAAAAGTTTAAAATTCGAATTGGAAACCAACGAATCAGAAACAATCACGTAAAATATTGTCCTGAATCACGTTTAGGTTCAGTAGATAATTCCCTCACGGCAACTCACGGCGATGGCGACAGATAGAGCTGTCACACACACACTGACCACCCGGGCCGCGGGGGGCGGTGGTGGGATGCGGGGCGCGGGGGGATAAGGGCAATTCTCGATCTTCATTAATTGATAAATCGGTGTACAGACGGCACCGGCCGATCCATTACCACGGAAGAATTTAATTAAAGGAAACTAAACTTGAAGAACTTTGCAATTCAATACTTCTTACAGCTTTTCATTTAATACATTTTTTTTCAACTGGAAAGAATAAAAAAGTTAGAAAGTTAGGCATTGGTATATTAGCTATGGAGAGCATTCGAATTATTGGGAAAAGAAGGCTAATTGTTAGCCGGACTCTAGCTGGACTCTAACGTATAATTTACTGATTTAAATGAAGATTATATATTTTTTTGTTTTTCGAATACATTAAATAGAACAAGAAATTTCAATCGACGTTTCAGTAACCATATCAGCCTACATCGGTCGGCAGTCCACCGTGGTCAGTTGGTAGCTCTAAATGGCCGCAGACCGCCATTATTACTGCGGAGTAAGATAGCCGCAGTTCATTTCCTGCACATTATCGAGTTAATGAATACCCGTGAAGGTTTCAAGATGAATCGAAATCGATTCAAGAAACTGGAGACAAGCAACATTATCGTGATAAGTAACTATAAAGGAACACATAATAATATCAACATCAATTAAAATGTAAGTTGTATATATTGCTTCGTAAAAGTACGTAAAACCTCAGACACACACAATAATTGTGGGTGTCTGAATTATGCAATTTATAAAATTATTTTTTCTGGGACTATTTACAAAGATAAATTTTGGTTAACTTGAATTTATTGCAAATAAAAAGTCTAGTGCGACGTTGCCGTTTGGCAGTACCGCCACTGTTTTCCAAATCTGATTGCACCATAGCGGTTGGTGATGGCCGAAACGAGAGAGAGTCGTGAAGTCGCTATATTGCCGCCATCATCTTTCTGTTTGAATTGATACTTACTTAGTCTTATTTTCTAGCATGCTGGAAGAGTAAGTAAGTACCATGCATAGGGAGCGAAAGAATAACCAAGAATGTACCAGCTGCTTCTCTTCCGAGCGTTCTATCAGAGTCAGTTAAGAGACGGAGGATTTATTAGCGATTTTTTTTATCATTGTATTACCTCCAAATTTGTCAAACGTGACATCAGATGAGCTTATAGCCTCTGGTGTACTGCCAATAAGAGATACAGTAATAGAAATTATGTATGTATTTGCTATAATTGAATTACTTTATTGCATCCGCGACTCCGAAGCACTAACCGCGGCTATAATGACGGACAATCACTTTAAAAATCGTCGCAGGCTGAAGGTGGCCTGACCTGACCTGTGGTGCGGTTTGTAATATTCCGAGGGTGTAACTTTATTTGCACTGTTTGATAGCATTGCGCCAACGCAAGAAAACTCTGCATCGCATGTGATGAATTTCTGCAAAGTAACACCTCATTCAAGTTAGTTTGATGGTCTTTGTTTATATTTATTCATATTGTTTTTTTTTTTTTTTTTCATTCATTAACTTTACCTAAACAAATACACGCAGACCAATGCAAACAATTATGCTTGCTCATGCATTTAGATATTTATATAAAAGATTTTACCACGTTTTGTTTTAAATCGTGGAACAATGATACAAAAAAAGCGTACACACGAATTGAGAACCTCCTCCTCTTTGAAGTCGGTTGAAAAACAGCGGTCGTTAAAAATAGATTTTAAGTGAACAGACGAAATCCCGGTTACCTGGGTCACCGTTTGTACGTTTTTTAGTGTTCCGTCCGCGTATCACGAAAAAACATATATTGCAGTCCTGGTATTTCAATCCACGTTCGTCAAATGTTTGTTGCACTGCGATACGTGCTGGGAAACCCAGGTGACACACGTTAGAATATTCCCATATAAAATATTTCATTTAATTTCGACCACTACCGGGTTAAACTAGTGTTCATTAATTGTAACCGGCTGGTGTAGCGCTAACATACATTGCCTTCTATACCAGAGGTCCTGGGTTCGAATCCCGGCGGCGGCGGATATTTGTATGATGAACACAGATATTAATCGTCAAGTCATGGATTTTTATTTAAGTTTATTTTAATAAAAAATATGTATTTATTCAATAGGTATGTATGTTTATATATTTCTCAAGTATATCAGTTATCTAGTATCCATAACACAAGTTCTGTAAGAAACTTAATTTGGGCTAGATAATGTTGTGAGAGTGTCAGAAAAAAAAAACGGATAAATTTAATGAGATAAAGTTGTATATCATGGGCCATTCGATTACAAAGCCTCGAAAACCTAGAGCGAATGCATGTGGCACTAACAAAACTATTTGATTATGGAAAGAATCAGGTCGGTGTCGTATTTTCTTAAGTTTTTGCGATTCATACTATTATATAAAACACTTTTTAACCGGACTTATAGCTTTTAACGAGCTTGGTCATGAGCAAAGACACCGAAACGTCGAGTAAAATGTAAAATATAAATTAAACGCGATAAATCCGGTTAAAAATTGTTTTATTTAATCGGGTTGTTGTAATTTCGTCATAATTATTAGTTCGTCATATAGATGCGAAGCTGGTTATTAACGATTTTAACCACGCGGTTAAATATGCATTTTTCGTTATTAACGGTTAATTAACCGCATTTTATGCTTGTTACGGTTAAATACCACCGTGAGATGTCGCTAGCAGATTGAAATGTGAATCGCAAGTTGCGCGATAATGCTAGCTTCGACTGACAAAAAAAAGTCGGTTGAAATTCCCTACCTCAAAAACTGTTGAACCGATATTATACCCTAAGTTGAACGATACCTAGTACAACAAAAAAAGAATTAGTCAAATCGGATGTGTAGTTCCGGAGATATGCGAACACAAACATAAAAACATACATACACTATTGAAATTTGGCACATTTGTTCAGACGTTGATATAGACTAACATATACGAAAACTCGGTCATTCTGAAAATATTACATACATACGAGTGGAATTGATAACCTCCTTTTTTGATGTCGGTTAACACGGAAAGAAAGAAAAACTGCGTCCTTTTTCGTTGTCAGTGTCAGATATTTAACCGTTAATAACTGCCTTTTATTGGTAGTTAACCATAAATTTGGTTAAATAACGGTAGCTAACGGGTTTTTTACAACTATATCGTCATAATGTGTAAACTCCATACATTGATTGTAAATTCTTCATAGGTAGGGGAGGTTTATTGTAAATTCGTCATACGTTTTCATTTTCCATTGTTTTGGTTAAAAGTACCGATAGAAAACAAATTTTTAAGTAAAGACTCAATAAAATTCTGAAATTACTAATACGATCTTACTATTTTGAGGACCACTTTGGCGATGAGGTAAACCTGTTACTTATACTACTGTAATACTGTTACTCAGTGACTAACTTCACCTTGCGCGCATGTGGTGATTTATTGTTAACGTGCAGTGTAGTAAATATGGATTATAATCAGCCAGGCACTAGTCGCAATGAGCATGGTGTGAGTATTTCATTATTTAAGGCTATTAGTTATTGTTTGTTATTATTTAAGCCCTTGAGTCTTACTTTCGTATGACATGTTATGTAACTTTGATCATTTTCGAACTACTCAAAATTGGCTTAGAGTTTCTGCAACTCTCTTGTTATCTGATAAATCGGGATTAAATAAAATTAAATACAAAATTACTATAAAAGATCTGTGATTTTTATATACATATATAAAGTTATAATATAAATATTGCTTCGATTAAGCAAAATTGATAAGTATTTATTTGTTATTTGATTTTTCTGTTCTCCATACAGACGAATTTACAATAAAAAATTAACACTGTAACGAAATTACACATACTTTTTTCTATAATGAACTGACAATTATGACGAACTTACAACAACCCATTTTTGGGGGGGGGTTGTATCAGGTCGATACAAAATTCTTTGAATAAATATTTCATAGTTTTTATGTTTATTGTTTTCATAACCCTATGCTTATAGGCAACGCTCCAAACGCTATATAAAGTATGAAGCTGGAAAAGCCTCGAACTAATGTGGTACGTGACCACTTTTGTTCATACATAACTTTTATTACTTTGTATACGACACCAATATAGACGTCGAAGGCTGAAGTATCTTCTTAGACATACAAGATGCTTCACATAGCGCGTATATCCTACAGCGCGAACAAAAAAGTTTCTTTATTCGCCACGATATTGCGAGACTTGCAACAAGAGCATACAACAAAGAAATACGAAGTAAATAAAAAAAGCTTAAAGCAAAAAATTGTGTTTACATATTTATAGTAATATTCAACCGTTTTATAATGAATTTTCATAATCATTATAAAGCGGTTGAATGTAATAATTTACCGACCCAAGGTAAAGATTTACCAAGTCGTAGTTATATAAGTAATTTTTTTAATTATAATAATAATAAATTAATTAATATTGACACTCACACTAAATTATCTAGCCCAAATTAAAGTTTCTTAAAGAACTTGTGTTATGGACACTAGATAACTGATAAACATAAGAAATATATAAACTTACATATTGAATAAATACATAATTTTTATTAGAATAAACTTAAATAATAAACATTCATGACTTGACGGCTACTATCTGTGTTCATCACACAAATATCCGCCGCCGCCGCCGGGATTCGAACCCAGGACCTATAAAAAGGACCATAGAAAGCAATGTATTTTACCTCTACACCAGCCGATCAATTGGCTTGGAAATGAATGCTTATGATATAAATGAATATTTTAATAAAAAATGGGACATGTGATAGCACAAAATTAGGTAACATTTAATAAATACTATTGTTATTGATATAAATTTAATATTGTTATTTTTCTTTCTTTTAGTTTGTTATAAAAGTGTGACATTTTACATTTTATATTTTAAATTTTATAATTGGGCCCAATCTAATTAATTATTATTACTATTCATTATGTTTTAACTAGATCTCTTTTAAGACTTAGTAAGCTGTAAAACAGCTAAGTATGTAAAACTTCATTTATTATGAGAACATTGTACCTACTTTACCATAATTAATGCAATAAAGGAATTTTGAATTTGAATTTAATTAGTTTAATGTGGAGCTAAAGTGGGCTTTGTTACTGAGTCTTCCGGTCTTAAACTGTTTTTCACTTAAAAGTGCCGTCTTGTTTAATCTCAGATTAAAAAATAAAGGGAGCATTCTTCTGACAACTCTTTAATTAGTGCTGTTCCACGAGGAAGCAAGATCTAATAAGTTTCAAGCGCTCTGAAAACCGACTTCAAAGAGTAATTACCAGCGCCGACACATCGCCCTCAAAGAGATAAGGAAAAATTTAAATAGGTAAGGATGAGGTCTCCAATTCCGGGAGGGTATTCCGCAGCATAAAGTGGCCGCTAGGTGGTGCGACGTATGAATATTCAGGTGGCGGCGGGTTATTCAGTCCGACCCGGCCGGCGCGTCCTCGCCCGGTGCACCGCTAGGTACACTCACGTTTACTAACATGTATACATTTTCATAGGACATTGAACCTTATTACAAGGGAATAAGTCCCTAAGTGTATACATTATGACTGTACTTATACCCAAGTGTACTTACGTACAAAAGGCTCGGAAGTAACGCCTGGGTTTAACTTGATAAATAATTGCGAGAATTGCATTGTGTGGATATCAAACGGTTATTCGCGGTACTGTTTTAAATTTTGAGCTGTTAAAAACTCATATATGTGGTTTGTGCTGCACACGGACTTAAGTAAGATTATATGAGTTTGAATTTTAAATGTAGGGTTCATTTAATGGACTGCTTTATACTGACTATAGCGTGAATGCACCTGTATGCATCTCACTGTATTCAAACCCTCCCTCTCGTATTTCTTTCATTAATGTTTTCAAAATTTACATGCCACCTGAAACTACCATCAGGATATGCATTTTGAAATTTAGATATCTTAGCTTCATTCAGTTAGTCATTACTTTAGAACTATTTAAATTAAAAAAGCTGTTATTGTGATATGTATTTAATTATGTTGTGACAATCTCGGTGTCATCTTTCTGTTTTAAAAATGCTTTATCATTTTAGTGGATTATTAAATAAAATACCTTAAAATGCAAGTTAGATGTATAGTATGCATTTTTATATTCAATTTAAATTGACTGGCATTTAATGCATATTATTTTTATTTTCTAAACGAACATTTCTTAGTATGTGGTTTGGGCGCTCAGGTATCAGGTAACTACTTAACTTTACTTGTAACTTTTAAAAGAGTGCTTCTGATGTTACGTGTAATCATTCAAATAAGTTAACACAAGAAGCCGGTATAACAACAAATGTAATACAGAATAACTTCCAGATCCGTGTCTCAAATCAAAACTCAAACAAATCTTCGCATTTCAAATTCAATCAACTCCTTCGAACCACGGCAATCAATCATATCACTGCAAAATTCTCAAGTTGCGCCTACAGCGGGATTTTCGGGATATTCGGGAATCCATCAGTCAGCCGCCAACTGTCCGCAGCACTCCCGCTCACTCGCGGATTGGCGGGTAGTTCACTAACGATACAGCATTGTGGCGGGAAACGTACCGGCTAATTCAAATAGAGAAACGTACCGGTAAATTCAAATTGAGCGTTTTGAAACTTATGTAGCTGTCAAACTGTAAATAGGAATAGTTGCGGTGGAGGTTTTCTTCACTGCTTAGTAAATACTTTCAAGTCTTTTAGGTTTAAGTAGTTTGGATCGTAAAGTAGTGATTAAAGAACCCAAATGTAGTTAAAGTTTATTTATGTAACACTTAATGGACACTCGAGAAATAAGTAGGAAAGTACCTATAATATTGAAAAATGATTGCACACAGACAATGTTTATTTCTACGATTCCAGATAGACTGGATGAGTGCAATTTCAATTTTATACTTTTTCTTACTAATCTATGATACCTCTAATGATACTTCGCATCGTCTAATTTCTTTCCATGGACACGATTAGTGGCTACTAAGCTTAAGGAAATAGCAGGATGGGCAGCAGCAAACTTTTGTGTTGGTAGCCATAATTCTATTCAAGCCCGCGCACTAGACGTGTCCATTATGACACTAATATACTCGTAAAACCTTTGTCCAAAAGGGATGAGTATTTGGTGCAGAAATTAAGTGAACGCAGTAAAATAAAGACTTATTTTTTTATAGTTGCGAGACAAAGTGAACATTTTAGGAACTCAGTCAAAATTCCCTTATTTATTTCATAAAATCAAAGAAATGCTAATTATTATGATACTTGGGACATGGTAAAAGTTTTGCACTTCAAGCTATTCGGAACTATTCGAATTTCGAATGTTATAATTTTTGAAACGACTCGCAAACTTAAAAAATACTTTTGAAAAATTGTCGGGAAATCATTTTCAATTGTTTTTTGTCACACATCAAAGTTCCACAACGAAATGGAATTACGTCGAAACGATTTTAGAGCGATGATTTTTACGCGACTGCGACGAACCAAAAAGGAGTGTTATGATTTGTACCTGTATTATATAACTTCTTCGAACCACGGCAATCAACGCATGGTTACACAGGCACGGATGTACGCACGTTGCTATCAACACACAAATAGGTAGACGACTTCACGAATCGTCGTCGACCTCGAAAAACTCTGTATTTATTTATAGGGAGTGCTGCTGAAAAATTTAGTATCTACCTAATTTTATTACATAATTATGATCAGAAGTGCAGAGTGCTGTCTGTCAATATCTAAAATTTGCCACCAATCACCCTATATATTACATATTATCGATATTACAGTCAAGGCTCAACGCACAAGCCGCAAAAATACCTGTAGGTCATAATTTGTTTATTAAGAAGCCTACCAAGGAACTTGTTTTCTGTCTTTACTATTACGCATTCCCTCATAACTTCTAAGCTAGTTGTCATAATTGGACAAATGAGGTGTCCTTAGAAGCTACATGACGTCAAGTTGAATTAACTACAACACCCTCTAGGAAACTTAAAGATAACAACTAAAAAATGATTTCTTGACGGTTTCGTGTGGCGTATCAAATGCAAGAGCTTTGTTAGCACAGTTCAAGGGTATGTAAATGCTCTAAAAAAGTGAAATAATAGATAAGTAAAGTAAAATAGTAAAAAAAACTCTATAATTTCATGTGGGGTACGGTATCGAATGAAAAAGCTTTGTTAGCACATAATTAAATACGGCTACATATTATAATACATAGTTCCCCGCCGCACATATCTGTCTGGTTGCGTTAAACTCAAAAACTAGTAACCAGATATTCATGCGGTCATCAGCTAAAGTGAGTGAAGTGGTTTATGAAAAGTGGTTGAACTATGTCGATGACTGTTTGACATTGTTATCTAGCATTTGTGATGGAATGATATTTAATAAAACCAAGTTTTAGTTTGGCATTAATGTTTTATTTACTTTGTAGATTGCCGTAACCTTAATACTTATTGTTTCCACCTACCTATATAATTTGAAATATTTAAAAGAAGTCTTATATTGCGACGACCACTTTGGCGTTGGGGTAAACCTATCTGCCTCAGACGCTAGTGGTTGTGGGATCGATCCCCGCACGGAACCGAAAAAAAAAATATCCATGTCTGGGT
Source organism: Stenoptilia bipunctidactyla (assembly GCA_944452665.1). Classification (NCBI taxonomy): domain Eukaryota; kingdom Metazoa; phylum Arthropoda; class Insecta; order Lepidoptera; family Pterophoridae; genus Stenoptilia; species Stenoptilia bipunctidactyla. Next base: position 697,732 of record OX101728.1, on the reverse strand, counting down.
GTTTATCTATTTATGTATTTATATTCTAGGTTCCCCCCTAGTTCGCTATATGGTATCCCATAACACAAGCTATGCTTACTTTGGGGCCATGTAGTTGGTGTGATTGTCTGGGGATTTTATTATTATTATTGTATTTACTAAAATAATATAAGAGACTCCTTAGTTGACATTTGCATTAAATAAATTTATGTCTTCCTCAAGACATAACTAATAACACAGTTAATAAATAAATAAGGCAAACTTCAGAGACTCCAACCTCATTGGTTGCTAACACTACTTGCATTTGAATCGAGCTCATTCTGTATAGTTATGTATGACTTTAAGACGGCATTCTAGTTTTGCGCCATCCAAGTAGGTATTGGTTACTAAAATATTCATCCTTTCGACAAAATACAAGTAGTGAGACTTTGCTAACTTTTCAAACACTCCATCCAGTTCTCGGATTTTGTGATTGTGTTTTGTTAAGCCACAATAACATATTAACTCAATTCTAAAGATTTTTAATAATAAATCATTCATCTGTCGTTTGTGCCGACACGGGTGTTATGGTAAACAGTAGAATAAATACACGGTGCGGGCGGTAACGGGTGTGAGCGGTGCGGCGGGCGTGGCGAGTGCTGGCGGCAGCGGGTGCGGGCGGAAGCGGGCGGGAGCGGGCGGGTGCGGGCTGGTAAGTCTTATCGTCGTGCGGGCTGGTACGTAAAGCGGCTTAGCCGGGCCCGCAGCTGCTGTTGTCGGAGACTGTTGGCTGATCCGTCGCAGAACAGGGGTGAGTTAGGATTTATTTACGCATTTGCCAAGAAGTAGTAGCTTTACTCATATCCTATATACAGGGTGTTCTTTTTGATATCCCATAACTTTGAGGTTTTGTTCCCTACTAAAAAATAATACTTTTTGCCAAAGAATATGTGGTTCAAAAGTTCATAGTTTCCAAAATATCATCAATCTTAATATAATGAGTTCATAAATGATCACCCTGTAAAATCTCTTTAACATGAATTAATAGACGCGTGCCACTGAAGCTATACCTACAATAAACAATAAAAATACTTTAAAAGGGATAGAAAATGCCACGTTATCATACTTTGCATAAAGGTGTTTTAAAGATATTTTGACTTAATTGAATTATTTTGTATGAAAAACTAAAACAAAGAAAAATGAAAAATGATTTACATGAGTTATGGGAAATCAAAAGTAACACCTTGTATAGGCATTATTTCGACTACCTACATCAAATGTTTCATCCTATAACCGGAACATGCTTAGCTCAATTCACACATTGTCTTTGTGGCTTATAATTAATCCAAGCGAAATCCTAACAAAGCACCTGTCTTTAGGTGAGGGCCTTCTAGTCTAGGGGCCGCCCTACCATACATTCGTGTAAAGTCCTTGACTCGGTAGAGATGAGTTTCGTCAACATTTCCTCTCATTCTTATACCTCTCAAAATCCTGTTTCATCGCAATTGACCGCTTCATCACTGAACATCGGGTAGTGCAAAAATTGAAAGCTAATCAAATAATTATTTTATTCAAAGAAAACGCAATATCTTGAAATTATCTTTTTTGCAAAACTAGCAAAATTCCGGATACAATAGGACAACAATACGGACAGGAACCATTTCGTTCAAATCAATAAGGAAAGATATAAAAGGAGCCGGGACTAAAGAAGCTTATCACCTATAACTTGGAATTAAAGCAGAAATTAATTCACGAGGCAATTTACGAGCACATACCTCGTAAAATATAACAAATGTATTTTTGAAGCCAGTTCATTAAAATGAATATCAATTTCCTAGGATCCTCGTAAAATCCCAGGTATAGGAGATAGCTGTAAAACCGTCCGCCGCGCCGTCGGCACCGGGCGGCCGGCGGCGGCGACCGTCGGCCGGCAACCGGTTTATTTCCGATACGTCCTCGGTTGCACTCATAATTCTCCCGATTTATAAACTTTTAAAATAAATTGAACGTTCCCATTCCGACCGAAGTAATAGCGTTTCTATAGATTATTCAACTTCACACAGAGTAAGATAATTTTGTTAGAGACTACTCGTTGAAGCGTTTAATGCACCGATCTGTTGGTAGCAGTGGGTTAGGTTTACTTTGCAAGCTGTTAAAATGATAGAATTGATGACAGACTGGGTCTTTTGTTCATATTCGTTGACATTCTCTATATGAATATTCTATAATTAATATTCTAAGTTAGATAATCGTAGGAACTATGAAAGCTACCTAGACTGAATGATTCGTTAAATTAAATATAATCAAATCAGATTTTGAAAACATTATGAATATACAGGGTGACTGGTGGGTCATTTTCGAAATTCCAGGACGTGAGAGTTTGAGGTCATACATCAAGAGAAAAGTAAAATAAATATTAATTATTTAGTGACTACCTAAACTTAACCGAAAGTTAGAGAATTCATTACGCAACGCATGGTTACATAAGCGTAACGCAATTGATACTTAGCGGGTGGTGGTGTGCGTATGGCGGGAACACTGCTTTGTAAGGACATAGTGAGCCTATCTATTGAACAAACTATTGAAATATCCTGTGTAGAATTGACAAATTTTATAATTGTTTGCATATATAGACCCCCTAAATCAAACTATGATAGTTTTGAACTAGCTTTGGAAGAATTATTGTGTAAATTAAGTAATTTAACTAAGAAAATATTTGTCTGTGGGGACTTTAATGTTGACTTGTTAGAAAACTCAACCTTGAGTAAAAAGTTAATAAATTTATTTAAATGTCACAATCTTATTAACCTGTTTCTACAACCAACTAGGGTAACAAAGACCACTGCAACTTGTCTAGATAATGTGTATTCTGATGCAATTCCAGTATATTCATCAGTAATAAATAAACTAAGCTCTGATCACACCGGTCAGTTGGTTACATTTAAATACTCAAAAGAAAAACAGGTTAATAAGAGTATAATGGTTGTTCCAGTCAATGACAAACGTTTGGAGAGATTTCGATGTGGTCTAATCAACAATATACCTACTATAGCCCACTCCAATAATGTAAATTTACAATACAGTAACTTAAGTAGATTAATAAATAAACAACATGACAGTGTATTTATTCCGAAAAAGATCTCTCTAAACCAGTGTAAATCATTCAGTGATTGGGCTACCACAGGTATACATATCAGTAGAAAGCACCTATATGATCTCTATCATGAGAAATCATATAACAAAAATGACACCTTTTGCAACTATGTCAGAACTTACTCAAAGTTATTTAAAAAAGTTTGTGCCGCAGCCAAATCAATCTATCTAGGTAATAAGATTTAAAATAGTGCTAATAAGACTAAAACTACTTGGAATATAATTAATAAGGAAACTGGGAAAGTTAAGAATCGCAATAGTGAGTTTAAGCTTGTTATTGACAATACAATAATTAAAGCAGATGAAAATGTTGCGACAGCATTTGAGAGCTGTTTTGCTGACATTCCAGTTTCAACTACTAAATCATTAAGCTCATCACCTGTGGCGGCTGAATCATTGCTCAAAAATCATGTGAGTGAGTGCAAGGTGTCTTTCAAGTTCCAACCCATAGACACCGGGGATATTATTAAAACATTTAAGACAGTTGATATTAAAAAGACAACTGACCTGTGGGGCATATCTGTTGAAATATTAAATTCTATTATAGATGTAATAGCTCCTTGCCTTGTTGAAATATTTAACAACTGTATTATTAGTGGGGAGTTTCCTGATTTAATGAAGCATAGTAAGGTTATACCTTTATTTAAGTCGGGTAGCACTACAGACCCTACTAATTTTAGACCAATTTCAATTCTACCTACTTGTAGTAAAATTTTTCACCTATAACAATTTACTTCATAATAAACAATTTGGATTTACAAAGGGCCGTTCAACAACTGATGCTGGTGTTGAACTATTTGAAATAATCACTGGTGCCTGGGAGGGGTCACAGGATGCCCTAGGTGTATTTTGTGACCTATCTAAGGCATTTGACTGTGTTCAGCATGACACTCTCATCAGGAAACTCCATCACTACGGCATCAAAGGCACTGACCTCAAACTTTTGAATTCATATCTAAGTGATAGAATTCAGAAGGTTGAGGTTAACCGAAAAAGGTCGGCTGGGTCGGTTGTGAGAATGGGAGTGCCTCAAGGATCAATTCTGGGCCCATTTCTGTTTCTAGTCTATATAAATGATCTACCCTATATGGTAGGCAATAATCATGAGATTGTATTGTTTGCTGACGACACATCATTAATTTTTAAAATGATAAGACAGAAAATAAACTATGACGATGTAAACAATGCTCTCGCAAATGTTGTTCAGTGGTTCAATATAAATAATCTAGCGTTCAATGATAAAAAAACTAAATGTATAAAATTCTCTGCACCAAATGTAAAACAAGTTGAGTCTGATCTGCGGCTTAATGGGAACAGATTGAATCTAGTAGATAACACTGTTTTTCTTGGAATTACCTTAGATTCTAAATTGCAATGGGGCGCCCATATCTCACAACTAGCGAGTAGACTTAGTTCTGCAGCGTTCGCGGTAAAGAAAATTCGCTCATTGACTGATGTTAATACAGCGAAGCTGGTATATTTTAGTTATTTTCATAGTATAATGTCCTATGGCATCCTACTTTGGGGCAATGCCGCAGATATTGACACGATATTTACACTGCAGAAAAGGGCTATTCGTGGAATGTATAAACTTGGAAACAGAGAATCTCTTCGAGAAAAGTTTAAAGAGATTGGTATCTTGACCCTTGCATCACAATATATTTATGAAAACATTATGTATATTTATAAGAATAGTAATAAATTTAAAACTAGGAAAGATAATCATGATACAAATTACTCTGTAAGGACTAGGAACGACCATAAGTTAGCGTTTCCTAAATTAAGGCTGGCTAAAAGCAGCAAATCATTTATTGGAATGTCAATACGTATATATAACAAAATTCCGAAGTCAATTCAATCCCTGCCATTCAATAAATTTAAATCAATCATTAAAAACACTCTATCTCGAAAAGCTTATTATAAAACTAAAGATTACTTAGATGATAAAAAGGCATGGGATTAAGCACAACAGGATATTTCTAAAAGTTTCTAATTACTTAATAATTTTGTTTACAGCTTGGCTGTGCAGTATATGTATGACATGCTGGTGACTGTCCCATTCACTTATTTTTTTGTCAAGACATCAGCAAGAACGTCATGCTCCCTCAGGCGGCATGGCTAGTGGTAGCGTCGGGTATCGGGTCACCCTCTTCCCTAAAATATGGTTGAGGAGGGTGATGGCTGGTGCTTGCGTTAACTCGTGAACGGGTGCTGCTAGCGGTGCCAGGTCGTTTTGCTAATGATACTATGACTATTTTATTCCATTCTTGTTCAAATACTCTGGTCCCAGTTTGTCATATTCGTATTGTGCATCCATAGCTAATTGCATCTGCTATGTAAGCAATTTGGTTGTGGCATGACATTGGCTCTCACAATTAGCTGTCTTGTGTTTGTTTTTTTTTCATGTCACGATCAATTTGTACTGTACCTATTTGTATTAATTTGAAGATTCTGACTTAAAAAGAGTGCCAAGAGTTTTTTTCCGCCGGCTTTTTTTGTCTCTTGGTCTACTGTAATATCTTATTTAACAACTATCAACAACTAGTTAAAGCCGAAGTATGTGATGACTGACTTCATCAAGTGTTTTGTGAAATTCCTAAGATGAATAAAACTTTTTGAATTTTTTTGAATTTTGAATTTTGTGCGTGTTGACTGAGGCAGCGTTTCGGGAAAAGTGTATTAAAGTCTCTTTATTTATTCATAGGGGTTTCTGGTGAAAAATTAAATATCTTCATTTATTACATAATAATGATTAGAATCGAGTTCAGAGTGCTCTTTCAGTATCTAAAATTTGTCACCAGTCACCCTGTATTTAATAGAATCAAAGTTACATCAAATTGAATAGTTAAAGTGAATATAAGAGCTATTTTTAACCCCCGACGCAAAACGAGAGGGGTGTTATAAGTTTAACGTGTCTGTGTATCTGTGTATCTGTCTGTGGTATCGTAGCGCCCAAACGGATGAACCGATTTTCGTTTAGTTTTTTTGTGTTATAGATAATTTCATCCCGAGTGTTCTTAGCCATGTTTCATCAAAATCTGTTCAGCCGTTTGAAGATCATCAGCTCTTTTCTAGTTGATGAGGGGATCTGACTACCTTCCATATGTCCTTTCGATGCGAAATTTGGTACCGTATTGCTTCAATTATATTGAAAGTATATGGTATGGTAACCATGACCTGATCAGCCGTTTGAAGGTCATCAGCTCTCTAACAGTTGATGAGGGGATCTGACTAAATTCCATATGTCGTATCGATTCGAAATTTGGTGCCGTATTACAACAATGATATTGATAGTATATGGTAAGGTAACCATGACCTGATCAGCCGTTTGAAGGTCATCAGCTCTCTAATAGTTGATGAGGGGATCTGACTAAATTCCATATGTCGTATCGATTCGAAATTTGGTGCCGTATTACAACAATGATATTGATAGTATATGGTAAGGTAACCATGACCTGATCAGCCGTTTGAAGGTCATCAGCTCTCTAATAGTTGATGAGGGGATCTGACTAACTTCCATATGTCGTATCGATTCGAAATTTGGTGCCGTATTACAACAATGATATTAAAAGTATATGGTAAGGTAACCATGACCTGATCAGCCGTTTGAAGGTCATCAGCTCTCTAACAGTTGATGAGGGGATCTGACTAAATTCCATATGTCGTATCGATTCGAAATTTGGTGCCGTATTACAACAATGATATTGATAGTATATGGTAAGGTAACCATGACCAGATCAGCCGTTTGAAGGTCATCAGCTCTCTAATAGTTGATGAGGGGATCTGACTAACTTCCATATGTCGTATCGATTCGAAATTTGGTGCCGTATTACAACAATGATATTAAAAGTATATGGTAAGGTAACCATGACCTGATCAGCCAATTGAAGATCATCAGCTCTCTAATAGTTGATGAGGAGATCTGAATAGCTTCCATATGTCGTATTGATTCGAAATTTGGTGCCGTATTACTACAATTACATTGAAAGTATATGGTAAGGGAACCATGACCTGATCAGCCGTTTGAAGATCATCAGCTCTTTAATAGTTGATGAGAGGATCTGACTACCTTCCATATATCCTATCGATTCGAAATTTGGTACCGTATTACTTCAATTAAATTGAAAGTGTATGGTAAGGTTACAATGACCTGATCAGCCGTTTGAAGATCATCAGCTCTCTTATTGTTGATGAGGGGATCTGACTACCATCTTCCTAATATTAAAACCTACTTTAAAAAGTACAAAATAAAAGTAAAATTAAAAATTTTAAAAACCCCCCGACACAAAAAAAGACCTTAAAAACTAACAAATAATATTTTAAACCTATTCTAATTATTATCGTCCCATATAATTGACTGTAAGACTTGTTCTTTAAAATATTTTTATTTTCCGAGCGTCGTCGCCGCGTCGGGGGACCGCTAAGTGAGAAAAACAGTTGTCAGTTGCAGATTGCATCAAAAGAATTCACTCCGAAAAAATCGTAAAATCGACACAACCGTCAACGTCGTCTGCCCTCACGTGTATGCCCGTTCGGGTCGCCGCACTTGGTGACGCCCACCCCCGCACCGCAAGCCGCACACCGAGCTCGCCGCGCGCGGCATTACGTAGAGCGTAGACTATGCATGAAACTTAAGATCGCTCATACCTAAATGTAATAATAAATTAGCTCATCATCATCATCATCACAACTCCGTGTAATGGGCCCACTGCAGGGCATGAGTCTCTCCTCTGGGTGACGAGGAGGTTTAGGCCATAATCCACCGAGCTGGCCCAGTGCTGGGTGGTGGATGTCAGAATTTCCAGGGTGCCAATATGGCTTCTGACAAACCCTAACGACTACTGTATACAAGTATACAGCACCCGGGACCGACAGCTTAACGTGCCCTCCGAAGCACGGAAGTCGCCGTGAGAAACGAATGGTCGGCGGTCACCCATCCAAGTACCGACCGCGCCGAACGTTGCTTAACCTGTGATATCGTAAGACACACACAGTAACCACGGCGCCACGACGACTTCTATAAATTAGCTGTTGTTGGCTTAATACTTTATATACTTGAGCGGTCCCAGACGCGGCGACGAAGCTCGGAAAATAAAAATATTTTAAAGTACAAGTCTTACAGTCAATTATATGGGACGATAATAATTAGAATAGGTTTAAAATATTATTTGTTAGTTTTTAAGGTCTTATTTTGTGTCGGGGGGTTTTTAAAATTTTTAATTTTACTTTTATAATATTTAACATAGTGGGTTTTGGTATCAAATGCAATGAATTAGATTTTTGAAATGTTTATTGAAATAATCACGTAAACAGATTTCAATCACCCGGACTTCTGCATTATAAAAAGTCCATGCAATCTCACCTATAAAAGACATACTCTGGCTGGACGCTGCTGACGTTATCCGACAAGTGCTTGTAACGAGCCAATTGGTTTCGAACATCTCATTATCCTTTCCTATTTTAATAATCTTTTACTGTAATCAAAAGATAAATTAGGGACAAGAGCTAAGCTCATGTTAAATATCCCTAAGTTCATCTCTAACGTGGGTCACCAATTTCAGCTCTGCGGCACAAGGTCTACAAGTATCAACTCGCGCCGAGCGACCGCTCTCCGCTCACAGATAAATCTGTACCCTTCACTCTACCCCGTTCTAATGGACTTCGATGAGTATTCATTTTGTCAAGATTTCATGTATTTTACAAGAGTAATCGGCATAAGGAATTCATTCGTAAATGCTTCTGTAGATGCTTTTTATTATAAAAGGGATAAAATGTTTTAAAATTATTTATGAAATGGGATTTTTATCATTTTCTCCCAAGAGAGAATGTTAATGAGTCATGCTGTTCGGAAAATAGTAGGTGGGCCATTCTACTTTTCGATGCCCAAAACCTGGCATAGAATCAGATTAAAAGTAAAAATATAAAATTAATAACTTTGGTTATTTTATTAGTTGAAGATGTAGGAAATGTATTACCATAATGGGTACTAATGTTAGCAGCGAAGTTTTATCGTCATTTGAGTTTTTATTTTAATTTGTAAGAGGAAAAGACGGGGAAACAAAACCATTGCGTTACTAAATTCGAAACATATTTTTTTATTCAAAGAAAAATCAAAATGAGATCAATTCTCGTAATTACAGTCTGACTTAATGTTAAATATGACTTTCTTAAATCAAATCACAAAAAATATCACAAAAAATTTAACTTTTTTAATGAGAGTAGTCCCTGCGTTACCGAAACTAAGCTTAAGAACTATAAAATTTATAATAAAATCAAAAATAAAGTTATGAGAACTTTGTATTTATATTATTACTTAAGATTTCAAATTTTTATTTAGATTCCAACCATTTATAGTATTTTTCTAGAAAAAATAGCTTAGTTATCAAAGAAAACATCCACTGAAACATGGGGACGACAAAGTAACGCAGTTGTAACTGCAGTAACACAGTTGTCTTAGTATCACATGTTATGTCCTTCTATGAAGCGACATTTATCTAACAACTAGAATAAACCTTTAAATTATTAACATTTATGTCTTAAACTTAACAACGTAAACAATTAGTATTTATGAATTATAACATTAAATTCGGTAGCCCATAAGAAATCCTAGCTAAATGTACTTAATTGATAAATGGACATTATTCATCGACATACATATAATGGCACTTAATAGTCAGACTTATTTCTCAAAAATGTTTAAAGGTTGATTAAAACAAAAGAACATCCTTTTGCCTTTGGTAACTATGTGAGGTTTAGGAACTATTTCCAAAATATTTTCGTATGGCACGTACGAAACATCCGTCTCAACTCTTACAAACTTCTTTCCTGTCGAGTCAACACTTTTATAAAACATGACCTTCACATCTCCTTCGTCATCTACTTCACTTTGAGCAATTCCAAGGTATACATATTGTTGTTTTCTTGCGGAGGTAAACTTTACAGTAACATAGACACCGTTAGATATTTTTGATGGATGAATGTTTTCTTTATCGATAAGTTGCTTCTCTTGAACATTCGACACTGAGGGTAGGTTTTCTTTGTTGGAAAGTGTAGTATTTTTTAAATTCGATAGTGGCTCATCATCACTGGAAGATGGAGAATAAACATAATCGTAATAAGTTTTACGTGGTTCGGATGCTATTTTTGCAATATCACACAGTACTTCACTATCGCTCATTTCATCTGTAACATTTTCATCAGCACATAGAACAGGTTGATATTCTTTTGGATTGAGACAAGCACAAAAACCTCTTTGGCAAAAACAACTCAGTTCTCTGTATTGAAGTATTCGAGGAGAATCTGTGAACACCTGATGCACTTGCATAGTTCCCTGGAGGGGTGTAATATTTTTAGGGACATCCTGTTGTACTTTTTCGATATCTTTGTCAGCAATAAAGTACAAACGAATTTTGCTTGAATCCTTCAGAGTGGCAAAAAAGGTTTCTGCATCAGGGACATCTATTCCAGTAGCAACTTTTTTATCAGCAGTACGTTTCAGGAAGCCGCCAACTCCATCAGCGGCGCCCTTACCATGACCGGCTTCAAAATAGTTCCATGTGACGCGATTGAATTGGTACTCCTCGAATATCTTTGTACAAATAAAGTAAAAATTTAGTCTTTGCCGGTATTGTGTTGCAGGTCCATCTGAGAAGAAGTGAATAGTTTTGAGAGACGAATAATCAGTTTTTATTTCTTTAATGATAGGGTGAAGGTGGGCCCAAATAGATACAGGATTGTGCAAGTTGTTCCCCGATACGCTACAAAATGATATTGTTGTTGGTTTGACATCCTTTTCAGCTTTAAGATACATAACCCCAGTGTGCAAAGTTATTTGCTTCCGCGATCCACCGAAATGATGTGACTGCACTTCTTCGAAATTTTTGCAGTTATAATTCTCGCTGAAGTCGATGTGCATTACAACTTCGTCATCCCTCAAATTATCTATCGCAGATCGGTAGCTTTTGAATTGGGTTTTTATGTTATAAATATGTCTCTTTAATGTCACCATTGTTCTATTAAATGTGTCCAACGTTTCTGTGACCGTGCCTTTTACCAATTCTTTAACAGTTTTAGTTATTTTAACTCTTTTTCCCGACTTTTCAACAATTTCAGATTTCCTTGTCCACTGAGGCCATTTGATAGTCATAAGTTCATTTGAAATTTGATTTAGTACTTGTTTGTTATTACAGTTGTTGCATTTGGTCGTCATGCACGCGCGGCTGCCTGTAGAACACACTGTGCCTTCAATAAAGTTGTTCATGTTAGACGTTGAAATGATCTTATGTCTGTGAAGTGCATTGATGAGGTATTGGGCGTTAGCATGTGTCTTACATAGACACGTATCTCTGCCATCAACAGAAGGAGTCTTTACATAAAATGGTCTATGTTTTACAAAATAGGAATATGAGCAGTGCATGTCGGGATTCTCATTTTGAAACGCTCGATACAGGTTTTTCATTGAATCAAGCAAGTACCTCTTTTGCTTTTTAATAGTTTTATAAGTAACTGTCTCCCGTTTCCCAGCTGTAGCTCTGGACACATCGTCACGATTAAAAAAAGATTGAATAGTCTGTCTTAAGACGGGAAGTTTAGTAGTGGTTTGTCTCACCTTAATTCGATCAATACCCAGTGAGTCCTGAACAATAGCAATTTTCATTCGAGAATTGAGAATATGCTGTCCCTGGAATATCTTTTTTACGACTCCTTTTTCTTTGATATTTTTTATTTTCTTATAATGGTCTTTGATAGCATTAGTTAATATATTGTATTTATCTTTTTCATCTCCTTTAAAAGGAGACTTCTTTATTCTTTGGTATCTCTTCTTATACTTATTACATTTTTTCTTCAGTTCTTCTAGTTCTCTTTGTAATTTCATGTTTTGTCTATATAACGCAGACCTATCACGTCTTACGTGTCTTCGCCCTCTGGATGCGGTAGAAACTGGTGTCCCTGATCTTGGCGTTGAAGGTGGCGTTTCAACATTTTCAAGTGCATTACGGACAGCTTGTTGATGTTCTCTGCGCTTCTTATTAGCAGTTTTCCACTTACGTTTAGCGGATCTGTGTTCTCTTTCATTCATGTCTTTAACTAATTTCTTATTAGCATGATATCTATCTCGATGTTTTTTTTTAGCCTCTGCATACTTTTCAGGTTCAAGCCTTAATTTTTGTCGATAACGTCGTTGTTTTTCAGCTGGTGTTAAAGCCATCTTGAGCAAGAAATACCTTCAAGCAAACAAAATTTTACAATTAAATTAACGTGTTTTAACAGTACTTAAAAAATCACTAAAAATATTTCTCATTCGGTCGTTCATTGGCAAATGCCCTTAGCCGTTTTTTGTAGCCATAAAGAGTCCGTATCATTATAGGAAGACTTTTAATTTCAATAAATGCTTACAAATTACTGCTGCGTTACCAATATAACAACTGCGTTACCTTTTCATAGTAACGCAGTGTAGCGGTAACGCGGGGGTAAATCAAAGACTTTTTTAATAATTTACGATAGAATTTACATTATTACTTCAAAATAGTATGACTTTCAAGAAACAAAAACAATAATAAGTGATGGAATACATCAGAATCTAAATAAATCGTAATACTCACCGGCTCCCGACAGTAACTCAGCGGACACAGAATAAACACACGCTCACCTTACCACGCCTTGCGGCCAACTGAGGCGATCACAGCGCTTCCCCCCGCGCTGGTGCCACGTGACACTTTCGATTCACAATACAACAAACCGCCCAATGAAAACAGACTATTCATATGTTTGTTTTAAAGTTCATTTTCCTATGGTAACATTGGGTAGCAAACATTTAACTCGACGCCGAGGACAAAACTTTCGGAAATTCTTATAAAATACCTATAGTGCCGAATTGGATGTACGTTTCATAATAAGTACCTTATATTTCTATAGCTTAACCTAACTTTATTAAATATTATGTCGTCATGGGACTTTCTGTTCTTAAATGATAATGAAAAAGAAGACATCATACTGGGACATCTTTAATTTGTATGCAAAGCAACTGCGTTACTGAAGTATACAACTGAGTTACTCTAAATATGATGATAATTGGCGTGATTGAATTAAAACCAAACTTGTGTATGGATACTTTAACAAATGTAGAATAGCAACATAACGTAGTTTTTCAATAAATCAATCATTTTCGTTCATGAGACAGTGTAGTTTACAGGAGACCAACTTTTGGGCACTAAAAAGTAGAATGGCCCAGGTACTTAGATAGACTACTAAGATAGGTATATTAAGCTTTGCAATTAGTTGTAAATAATTTGAGTCTTATTTTTCAAACTGCGATGCGTGTTGGACGTGTCACCCGGGTGAAGCGCAAGGCATGTGCAGGGTGTCGGAACGCGGCCTTAGGCTGCAGACTGGACGGCAGCGACAACCAGAGCGACAGCGGCGCGGGCAGCGACGCGAGGAATCGGGCCGTTCTTGACGCCAGCGGCCGCTCGAGCGATTTGTCGCGGTTTCATACAAACTCAATACTTTCTATAGTGTCGCGGAAATCGCTGCCCGCGTCGCTGCCCGCGCCGCTGTCGCTGTCGCTTCCGTCCAGTTTGTAGCCTTAAGGTTTCCGTGGCAGTGGGCGAATAGCTGTGAAGTCTCAGCTGGCGGGCAAACACTTATTAAAATTAAATATATCCTTATCCTTTTGTTAACATTGGCCTCGTTTCACGGCACTTCGTTTCTAAACTTACTTAAGACACACCGTATATTTCATGGAAATATACAATAAATGTATAAAAATAATTTTCCTTAAGCCACGTTCCATTGTCGGCCTAATCTCCGAGTAAAGGAATTGCTAGAACCTATTACGGACATACCAAGGTATTTCTGTTATCGAGTCGAAAGTTGTATAATTTACTATTAAAAAACTGAAATGTGAAATTGTGATAAAAATAAAGTCTGGATATAATATTTGCACATATTTAGATCGAATAAAGAAAGACAACAGGCATACAACCCTGATTGACAGAACGAAAAGAAAAACTAAGCCCATGTTTAACCTGTACTTCACCTGATGGTAAGTGACGATGAGATCGAAGATGACAGATGGGGAAGGGTTTGGGAAGGAACTGAGTCTTCATAAAGTGTTGCCGGAACATAACACTACTAGAATGGGAATTTTTATCGCTTAATTTTATATGAAGAGTCACCAGAGAGAGACCAGAGAGTAAGACCAGCCAGACTATTGGGCTGAGCAAATTGAATTGACATTTTACACACGAAAGTGCCTAGAATAGCACAAAGTATACTTTTCGTACTGATACAACAGCGTAAAAATAGAATAATGGTGAGAGTAAAGTTTGTAGGTAAAAAAGTTGTAATATTATAATAACATGCTGTTTAAACTAATAAATAAAATATTTTTGGACATACATGGTGACTGGGGGTCATTTTAGAAATTCCAGGACGTGATAGTTCGATATCATGCATGAAGAGAAAAAGTAGTAAAAACATTAATATTAATTATTTAATGAGTAAACTTAACCGAAAGTTAAAGAATTCATTACGAAATGCATGGTTACATAAGCGTAATGCAATAGACACTTAGTGGATGGTGGTGTGCGTATGGCGGAAACACTGCTGTGTGCGTGTTGACTGAGGCAGCGCGTCGGGAAAAGTGTAGTAAGGTCTCTTTATTATTTATTTTATTTATTTATATTTTGTAAATACATACCGGCATATCATACTTAAAAATATTTGAGTTAACTACCTTTTTATTGATTTCTCTTCTAACGTATAATAAATAAAACATATGTTAAATCATTTTGCTTTACCACGTTCACACGAGATTCAATATATTTCTTATCGGATTTGAAGTTGTAAGGAAACTCGTAGAAGATGTAAGAATGATGAGGTCCCGGTATCAAATAGCGGCTATAGGAGCATTAGCTCCGCGCGAGCTGCGCCGCCGGCGGCACCACGTGGAATTAATATTCCTATCTCGCTGACTTGAAAAATGGACACTGTGTCATCTTAACAATGGATCTAGAATATTTTACTGCGATTTAGATGGAACCTTACTTAGTGCATTTTAATATTATTTTTGCTTCTCTTCGATTTAGATTCATCTTTAATGAAATCACGTCTTTATAAGAAATTCTTCGTAATACGTTTAGATAAAGCATTTTGATTAACATCGATTTTAAAATTTATACGTTGACTATAAATGAATGATGACAGTTGATAAAGTCATTTATTGATAACTTTTGTGATAACTACCTATATAAAACATAATTATTATCAATTAAGCGGCTTATTACGTACTATTTATTGTCATACTGGTTTGGACTTTATTATGAGATAAATATAAAAAAATAAGAGTTTAAAACTTCATTGAAAATAAGTATCAATAATAAGGTAAAAACGTTTTTATCCAGATTGTGTTGCGAATAACTTTTGTAACATTATAACGAATCGCGAAACTTAATATTTCGTATATTTCGTAAAATGAACGTTAAAATGTTACGAAATGTTTTAAGTTCATCATCATCACCACCAGCTAGTAGACTTCCACTGCTGGATATATGTGTCCCCCAAGGTTTTCCACGTTGCCCGCGCCGCCCTCATCCAGCGTTTACCGGTGACATTGACCTGGTCATCGGTCCAGCTTGCGGGGGCCTGCCTACGCTGCGTCTCCCAGTACGTGGCCGCCACTCGACAACTTTTCTGCGCCAACGGCCATCTATTCTGCAAGTTATGTGCTCTGCCCATTGCCACTTTAGCTTTGCAATCCTTCTGGTTATGTCAGTGACTTTAGTTCGCCTGCGAAACTCCTTGTTCCTGATTCGATACCGATAATATTAAGTTAATTAAAAATATTATTGTGAAATGGGATCCTATGAATAATGCCTCCTGGAATACTTCTTTGGTTGGCATTTTATTTCGGCAGGTACACGTGACAGCAAAGACTTGTAAATACAAAATTTATGCATTTTTTATATAAGTAACTGAGATAACATTGAGTAACTGAGATAAGTATGTATTTTAATTAAACAATATATATAATATAATAAAATCTTTCTACATACACCTACATTACTTCACGCTTGTGTCGCTTACGGCGTGCGCAAAACACCAGAGGCTATAAAACTATTTGATGTCACGTTTGAAAAATAGGTATAAACTATAATGATGGAGAGAGACTATTGCAGTAACAGGGGGTCAGCCTATCGCCCGCAAAAAGCCAATAAAACCTCTGTCCCTGAACCTACTTTAACAGTATGCCCAGGAAGAGAAACAGCTGGCCTCTATGTTTTTCTTTCATTCCTAGTCCAGCATAGAAGAAACATATAACTTAACTTATTTTAATGTAGGTACACAAAGTAACTTTATCCGTAAAAAACAAATACATACATATTAAACAAGAAAAACAACAGATAAATATACAGGATTGTTTTTAGTATCCAGCCAAATTTAAATATTATTTTCTTTGATGTTTTGATTAACGTACCTGGATATTTATTTTAGTATCGCTCAGTACAAAAAAAAAAAAAAAAACAATATGGCACCATAAACTTTTTTACAAATAGTCGCTGTTAATGAACATACTACGACGCGGCGTTTCATTGATCAAAATACTACGACGTAGTACTACAAGATAATTTGTACTAGCACGTAGTCATCTTTATTTTAATGGTATTTATTCATAATTTAGAGTGACTATTCTTTGCTTTTAATATGTTAGCGAATATATTAATTTCCTTTTAAGAAACACATATCTTTTTTGCAAAAATTGTTTCGATAAATGATACTTATTGTGTAAAAAAAAATTTTTTGCCAGTGACTAAAAAAAACCCTGTATATTGAAAATATGCGCTCGAAGGCCTGATACATACTAAAGGAATTAAAATTTGAATAAAGTTTGGAATTAGTGAATTTAATTTTCAATGTAATCTCTGTTATTTTCATTGAAAATCTCTTTCTGCATTTTGATTGCCATACAAACGCTCATACCTGACCTTTTTATAAGTATTTTCACGAATAAACAACTTTTGGCAGAACTGAAGTTTGGATTTTCGATAAGCAGCAATAATTACCTTTACTCCAAAAGCCTTCAATCTTTTGTTTAAGCTCCGGCGGGCCACCGGCAACAATGAGACTGCGGCGCGGCACAACCTCCAATTTGGAATTATCCTCTTAAGGGCGTAGAAAAGGTTCTTAAAATGTATTATAATAGCAATATCAATTTTGTCCGCCTATTACTTCTAGAGGATCTCATCTTGGAAATAGCCCCGATGGTAATAAAATAAAGCTATAGGTATACATAAGCACTTCGAAGTCAGTCGTGCATGCAGGGTAATGTTCTTTTGATAATCAAGGACCTGTATGAAAAATCGTAGGTTAGACTTTCCTTACGTCGTTAGTGCTCTGTCATGAGCCTACGAGAATGTGTATTCAAAAAAATGTTTCAACCTGAATGTAATCTACCACATTTAGATTATATAGACCATATTTGTACTTATAACTAATAAGTTGTAGGTGTTATTCTATAACACTATAACAGAAGAACTAGAACAATTTTAAACTAACAAAAGTAAAATTCGAATTGAAGTATTTTTTTATCTTAATATAGGTACATATTTATAAATTCTTTGCCATTTCTGGTAAATATTTTTAAAACATTTCCTTTTTTTCAGTTATTTTCATAACTAATGTATGTCATTAGCTATGAAAATAACTGAAAAAGTGCTGACTGTATCGAAACTATTATTGTGTCGCGGAAACGAGCACCTCCTGCAATCTACATCCTCGGTTCAAGAGCGTCAATTAGAGTATTTTTTTAAGAAATTAATATTACCTATTCCGCGACACTAATACAAATGTCCTAAAAATATTCAAGTAGTGTGTCCACAGTGACCAAATTCTGGAATAATTAGCCCTAGGGGCTCTTTTAAAATACAATGGATTGACACGATACGGTGGATTTAAAATACAATACATTTATACATAACTTCACGCCCGTATCCCTGATAGGGTAGGCAGAACACCAGAGGCTATACAACCTTCTGATGAAACCTTTGACAAATTTGGGGGCATTATAATGCAGGAGGGACTATTGCAATAACAGGGGGTCAGCCTATCGCCCACAATAAAACCTCCGTCCCTTAACTGACTTTTACAGTACGCCCGGGAAGAGAAGCAGCTGGCACATTCTATGTTTTTCTTTCGCTCCCAGTCCAGCATGGAAGTCAATGAATTTTTGAATGTACCTTTTTTCGATGTCTGGAACAACTCTGTAAACTCTTTCGTCACTAAGCCCGCGTGCTGTCAACTTCGACCTCATCTGTACTCACCATCAGGTGAGATTGAGCTCAAACTCGAGCTTAGCCTTTAATAGAAAAATATTTTATCCAATATAGTAAAAAAGTGATGAAATTTTTTATTCATTTTGAAGCCCGCATGCTTTGCATTCAATTACCTACCTTCTCAACTATACAGGGTGACTGGTGGGTGGCTTTTGAAATTCAAGGACGTGATAGTTTGAGATCATACATACAGAGAAAAAATATAATAAAAAATAAATACGGGAAATAAATACGCAACGCATGGTTACGCTAGCTTTGGTAGCGATGCGCGTGCCAGTTCACGTGCCACGATTGACTCAGTTGTATGTAAAGTAAATAGTATTATATATAGTAGTATTTATTTATGGGAAATTATAGTGAAAAATTAAGCCTACTTTTATTACATAATTATGATCATAATCGAACACAGAGTGCTCTCGATCAGTATCTAAAATTTGTCACCAGTCATCCTGTATAGGTACTATTGATTTACCGTCATTCATGATGAATTCATCTTTGTTTGATATTTCTCTTTTATGACCCCTTATACAGGGTGTCCAAAAAGTATGTTGGAGAAAAATATCCTAGATAGGACTTGTCTTCCCCATTCAACTACAAAAAACCGTCTTTTATTTTGACTTATAGATTTTCCATTAAAAAAAATCTAAACATTTCAAGTAAAATGCGCGCGAGACCTTTTACCTGTCCAGATAACGCGCGTGCAATCAACTGGGAGGTATTTACATAATATACATATAAAAAATAAATAAAGTCATCGAGGTAAATACTTGCATACACTCGTACACGTTCATCTCGATTCCAATTTTCCTACCTACTTTTTACGGGCTTAGGACCGTCAGAATGATACGGGAGCTTGATGTAATTTTTACAATACCTTAGGAATATTGGCGTCGTTAAAACTTTTCGAACTTTTTGCAGTAATTAATAAAATAAACTTAATAGTTCAATTTTCCACTAATTCAAATCGAAAGTTATGTACAAAATAATATTAAATAAGATCGATTGTCACGAGCGCACTCAAAATCACAACAACACAATGTAAATATCTCCCAGTTGGTATAAGGCGCGCGCGTTATCTGCATAAATTGAAATGTTTAGATTTTTTTAATGAAAAAACGGTTTTTTGTAGTCGAATGCGGAAGACTAGCCCTATCTAGGATATTCTTCTCCAAAACACTGTATACACCAAAACATTACATCCATCATAATTTATAAAAAAAGAATTACAAAACCGCCAAGACCACTGTAAAATGTAATTCAAAAGAACGCTGAAAGCTTCTAAGCATTCGCATAAGTGGCAATTCTTCTCATTTCCCAGGCGTGAGGTATGTTAAGTTACTTTAAAGCGCCCCAAATGTGCAAGCGCTTAAATATGAACGTACACGATTTAAAAATTCAAATGCAAGCTAGCTGAGTACTCTCGAGTGGAAAGTTGCAAAGCATATTGTGAAAAGTCTCGTACGATTTCAGCAACAATATTGCAGTTTTCATCATTGTAGTACTCGTCCGCATTAGAACCGGCAGCACTTAATTGAAAACGAGCGGGCAGCTGCATCGCACGCGATATACCTGCCGACTTATTGCAAACAACACAGACAATCGGCCCGGCTCAAATTGTGTCTCTTTAAATTTGTGAGGGATTTTCAAACCAGAGAGAATACTGCTCGTTCAATTTATTCTTCAGTACGGGTTTTATGAATCGGCCTTTGAGAGTCTTATAAATGTTTCACTGACGTAATACATGTAATAGCGTTCAACGAAATAAATGATATCAAGTAGAATAATCTCTTATATTATTTATCTGGTATTACGATAGTTGCACCTGCAATAATGCGGAAAAAAATATCTGCGAGATCGCAGTAGAGCTCGGTTTTGCTTTATTAAGTGCTGTTTAGTTTAGTTTAGCGAAACATACACACAAATTGACAACCTCCTCCTTTAGGAAGTCAGCTGAAAATACATTCCTTGTCTCATTTGAATTCACTCGTTTTAATTAGGGATACTGGATACTCTCAGTAATTACAGCAAATAAAAGAAAGTGTCGCCAACAAATTGCTATATTATCAATAAAAAAACAATGTTTTAAAAGTTGGCCTTTATCGCATATGAAAAGTTAATCCTATTGATAGTGCCCATATATTTTATTGGCAATTCAAACGCAATTTTTATTTTCCATTTAGCAACGCACTATGGTAACTCAATTTTATATTAATTGAATTGATTGTTTTTTCATAACAGATGTAATATTTATATTTTGTTAGTTGATCATTGTTTTATAGGTGTTTTTTTATAAAAATATGTCATTTCCATTTGGTTGGTAGGTACTTCAGTAAGTTAATCTATGATTCGAAAAATTACAGAATAATTGAAAACTTTTTAAACCAAACATTTGACGTCAACTTTGAAACGTAACTGAATAAACGAATAAAATTCAGAACCGAATTTAAATGTAAATAAGCGATACCATTGGGTTAAGAGAAGTTTTGCATAATACAACGTCCTTCGTTTGGACGGTTTCATTCATGCAGATTTGTTAGTGCATAGAACTTGGTGAAGTTCGTTCGCAGTTCCACCGGTCTGATAAGCTTCACCTAGTGGAATCAGTTCGTTAAGTATCGCAACTCCGTCGAGTGCGTTGTGATGTTCGGCAGCGGGTCGCGGCTTGCGGAACTTCACTAAGGCGATTAATTGACACGATTACAGTTTGCGAGGGCGCTAGTGCTGCGATGTTTCGCTAGCTCGGCAGAGGTTGTTTTACTTAAACGTTTTCTGGATACGAAAAGTTGCAGCTGCAAAACGAAGAAGCAGCAGGAAATAAGAAAATATCTTTTTAAAAGTTTAAGTGGGTCAACTTTACGTATCACAATATTCTGTTTTTTCATCTATTTACATGACATGCACTTTTATTTAAAACTTTGTATGGTGTACTTAGATTTTTTGTTAAGAATGTTTACTAATTTTCCATACTCCAATCTGCTATTTAAGATAACTATATTTTCTTATATTTCAGACATATCAGTCATTTTATTTAATACAAAAAACGGGTGATGTATTGAAAGTGATATTTAAAATATAATCTATTTAATGAAAATCAGATATTGCAACTTTTGCAGCAATAACATTTTTTTTTTTCAAAGTTTAAGTTCAGTCATCTGAAGATGTTCAGATGGCAGATTATTCTAGAATGTGTTTATTTATTTTATTTTACAATGTTTACAAAACTTACTTCTGTAATATAGCAAAGTAGACAATGTTGTAATGAGATGCAGAAGGCCATATAAAAGTTTTCACAAATATTTTTTATAAGTATATACTATCTTTTACACGATTTTAGTACACGACTAGATTTCAAGTACCTTGAAGTCTTTGGTTACAAGGTAGTGTTTACTGCAATATTGCACATAGATCCGCTGGTGTGCCGTTCGGGAGGCGGCGGCGCTCGCAGACTTTATTTAGCTGCTACATTCACCCGAGCATTCCGACAGGGGAACTTCAATTACAATTTTCAAAAATACTTGGTACTTATACTGATTGTATGTTATTAATATTAACTTATAATCAAAAAACTTCTGATTAACAATACTAGCACTCTAAATAAAATTTTTACATGCAGCGTAGAACGAACCCGCAACCGCTCGTGCCACGAGTAGATACATATAGGTACTGTACTACCCATTATAATTTTCTTGTGCAGATTTCCCATTCATCTTGGGATACTTTCTATTCGTAGAAAGTTTTTCTACATTTTATTTACAGATTGCAAATAATGAGACCAATACTGTTGATCTGTTGAAAAGGTTGGTCGGACTATCAGAATATTGCACCTCGTTCTGCGCAGTAGCAAATTAATAATTTGAAATTACATAGTATGTCAGTGGCATCTATGGAGTTTCATTGCTTACATAGGTTTACATTTTTTAAACATACTAGCGGCTTAGGGTGGTACTTCCCGCTTAACTTTTGGTCACTTACTCATATGATTATCTTCGTCAAGAATTAGGCTATGAAAAAACACAACTTCTTTTAATTTCAGAAATAAGCGCTCCCAAGCAAACAACCTTCAACCGTCAATCGTCAATTACTATAGTTAACAAGTTTTGGATTAAATAATATATTCAAACTGTGCGTTCACGTGATACAACCACTTTTATTTAAGTATTTTTAAATCTATAAGTCGCGGTGTACAAAGTAAACCACAATGTAAAACAGAATATGATTGCCTAAAGGATAATATTTCACGATACACTGGGCTCAATTCGACATTAGATTCGATAATTTTAAGTCACTCTAATGTCAAATTAGGAGACGTCAAATTCAGAAGTTGCAACAAAAGCTATTAATTTTGACATTTGAGAGACTAAAAATTAGAGATTGTAATGTCAAATATGGCTAATATATATATCCAAATTAGGTTTCACGAACAAGTTTTGTTGTGGAAAGTTGGTACACGGCAGCTTATTAGGTATCAGGTACATTTTTACGAACGCGGATGTTATATAGGCAGAATATCTTTATAAAAATTATAGATATTTATTTAAGGCGAGGATTTTCGACCGCAGTAGGCATTAACGCTATATGGGACTGCGTGGCGGGCAGTCGCGTAAATGAACACGTCAGCGCACAGAAATGTCACAGTATAATTAATAGCAGTAATATAGTAGCCTATACCTATGGTGTGCCTTGTTATACGAAATTCGTTTCTACGATGACTAAAACTTATGTCAAGGATGATATAATAGAATCTATATTTTTTATTTATCTGGATTTAGTATTGCGATACCTATACTTACTATTTTATTTTTTATAAATATTGTAATTGCCATTTTATAGATGAAATCTTTTTAAATTTATATCCTTACTGAATTCTGTTGTGAAAATCGTGCTATTTTGACTTGAAAGTATTTCATAAATTATTTGTTCCAAAATTCATTAAAATCAGATAAGTAGGTAGTTGAGATCTTTTACGTAAGCTTTTATCTCTCTCATTCCAATCCAATAGGGCTGGTGTTTGAAAAAAGTAGGGTTTAGGAGCTATTTTCATTACTAATTTTCTACAAATTGGTCGGATGGTTTGGCTGAAATAAAGGAACAGAAAGATAGACTTTCACATTTATTATTTAGTATGGATCCGTTATTTAGTCACTACAACACGAGTTAATTTGAGCTAAATAATGTAGTGTGAATGTTACAAATAATTATTTTTTTTATGAAATGAAATTCAATCCACCCCTTCGGAATGTGCACCTGTTTACACGAAGTAGTAAATTTGTAGTAGTTAATTATATGAAAAAAATAGTAATGTATGATTATATTCTTAAATGTCTATGTATCGTCATAATGTATTAGCCGTCTAATCTATAAAGCCGAAGGGTTTGTCTGTTTGAACTTTGAACTAGATTATTCGTGAAAGAACCGATCAGATATAAATTATATCTGATCGGTTCTTTCAAGATGTTACTAAGTTGATGTATAAAGGTCCAAAACACTAAATTTTTAAAAAACGTAGCATATGAAAGTTTAACCACAAAATACATAAAAGGTGACCAATTTAAACTAACTTTTAACACTGTGAAATTATAACTATCTGGAATCATAATTTCAACACACAGGAAAATTGGTGGTAGATGCCATCTACATTCCCTTTCAAGAACGAAGTAAGTACTTTTTATATATTAATAACTAGGTACATCAAAAGAATTGTAGGTGGCAGCATTACTCAAAAACATATTTGTTGAAATTATAAAGATACCAAACTAATTTGATATCTGGAACTTTTGAAATAGAGTCTATTTTACTCGTGACGAAAATAAATACAAGAAGGTATTTTAACGGACAGACATTTTCAATCCATTATTTTATTTGACGTTTAAGTACAGGCAAAGCAATATTATTTGAACGTAACCCATTCAAACAAATTAACTAACAAATTAACTGATATTCTTTTCGATATTAATAACTAATACCCATCTCAATCTCACCATCAGTGCTAATGTCTTATCAGCACTCATCTGTACCTATAAATTACCATTAGTACCTATCAGTAGTTACCCATCTGCACCGATAAACACCTATGAGAAGCCATCAGCACCTATCAGTACCCATCGGAACCCAATAGCATCTCTCAGCATCCTTCATTACCCATCAGCACCTATCAGCACATCTGAGCACCCAACCTATCAGTACTCAACAGCATCTATCAGCAACCATCATTACCCATCAGCACCTGTCAGCATCCATCAGTTACAATCGTCACCTATCAGTAACTATCAGCACCCATCAGCATCTATCAGCACACATCAAAAAGAACACCTCTATAATATACAACTTTGCATAGGTGTTCTTTAATACTTATATAATATTATATATCCCATAACTTTGAGGTTTTGTTCCTTACTTAAAAAATAATACTTTTTGCCAAAGAATATGTGGTTCAAAAGTGCATACTTTCCAAGATATCCTCGGTCTTAATATAATGAGTTCTAAAATATCACCCGTGTAACATCTCATTCACTCAATAGACGCGTGTCACTGAAGTCATACAATAAACAACAAAAACATTTTAAACGTTGAGGAAAGTTGCATACAATGTACACCGCAAAACGTCGCAAACTGTACCTACCTGTGCATAGCGATAAAAAAGCATAAAGTTATTTTTGACTTAATTGAATTATTTTGCATGAAAAATAAAAACCAAAAGAAAATTGAAAAATTATTCCATGGCCCCATCAAGACCCTAGAGTTATGGGAAATCAAGCAGAACATATTGTACATAATATACATGGCAATTTTTTTTAATGTCATTTGGGGGTAAAGTTTTCTTAATAATAGAGATAGCAAATTCTACTCCATAAAACATTCCTTTATTTTAGGAAAAATTAAAACTGTATTCAAAGAGTTTTCAAATACTCGCTTCTTCACCCAGGAATCGAACCGACTTAAATCTAAAAATGAAGATTTCATGGTTTTCCTTTCAATGAATTAACCTAGTATGTGAGAGAGATTTTATTCTTGTGATTGGCTCTAACGAACCACACAATAAAATTACAGGGTGTCATTTTTACAGATTTTAGTCGGTTTGAATCCCAGGTGAAACGAGTGAATTCTTAAAAATCTTTGAATGCGGTTTTATTTCTGTTCAATAATAAAGGACAGTTTCTTTGGAGTAAATTTTGCTATCTCTTCTTTAGAGTACTTTCCCTCCAGATGGCATTAAAAATTACACCCTGTATATTTATCGATTTGCACCTATCAGTATCTACGTTGGAATTGATGTGGAGGGGCAACCCACAAGAGGTGATGCGTTAATATTAACCCTGCATACGTACGTATAGAATAATAATCCTCCTTTTGATTACGTAAGAAAAGATTTATCGCAAAAAAAATTATATGCTTTTTTGCACTTGTTGTCTAATAAACTTAAAAAAATATATCAAAAACAAGTTTTTAGCTCTATATTCAGAAGTAATAATTGTTTATAATACTCCTTTAATTTATCAATCAAAATATAAAATGTGACTTAACAAAAATTAAATGATTAAATTGTCGTACTGTTATGTGTACGCTATGGTCAAAAAGACGATCAATTACGCGGGAAAATCGGGAGCAAAAGCGACACAGGTCCTACCTCCATGACGCCTCGCGTGGTACTGAATTGTATCGCACCGTCGTCTTTATTATATTATATTATATTAGAAAAAATAGAACGGTTTAAGAAAGAAATTATCCAAATAAATTAATTTTATGCTACATTACCAATATTATGACAAGTTTTTGTAAGTATAAGTTTGATATTCTCTTAGAATATCGGAAAATCACTTAAAATTTTCATCTTTTTCGTAATTTTTTATGATCGAGTAAAGTTTTCAGTATCGTGTTTTGATCCACAGATTTATAAAATATATTAAACAAACTTCAACATATATTTTTATCCGATCCAGACGAACAATATTGGCCGGTTGTAATGAGTTTGAAAACGCATAGATTTCGCGAATAAAGGGTATAAAGGTAAAGGTAAAGGGGCCCTTAAATCTTTGACTTGAATACAAATAGCTGTATTTAATACTAAACTATGCATCCTTCCTGTATTTGAACCCAGTAATACACAGCCTTACAACCCGTTCACACATGGTCGCTTACTGTTCCGTTGTATCGGAACGTTTTTTTTTTCATTAGTGGCGTATACTGTGTCATATGTGAAGTCGCTCATACATATGCGGGTGCCATCGATAAAAAAAAACGTATCCGATAAAACGGAACAGTAAAACAGAGACCATGTATGAACGGGCTGTTACATATCTCCACAAGCAGAAAGCCATGAACATCTATGATGTTGCTAAGCCTATACTTACCTAATGTCATTGTTCAAATTTGCCCTGACTATCTCAGTAAAATATGCAAATAATTATTAATAGTAATTATTTGCATATTTTACTGAGATATTTATATATTTCTATATGTAACGGATAATTTGCTATACAAAACATACGTTTTAAAGGTATTTTATCGACACACTTCAAATCCGCCGACTTCTTATTAAAACTAAGTAACTGTTATCAAAATAATCAACGGATGCAGAGCATTACAAAAACCTAATTCATGTCCAAATTGTGGCTGAGTTATAATGTCATCAACGTAAACATTCTCCGGAATCCTACATATTTTTTCAAAAATTTGAAATTATCGATGAGGTACTCAACCGATTTCGATGAAATTTATATAGGACCAACTATGAGGTATCCTATATGAAACAAGAGTTTTCAATGTCGATTCATAATTTGTAACAATATAATTTGTAATAAATAAATATCGTGTAACAACGACACAAATAAAAAGATACAGACGAATTGAGAACCTCCTCCTGTTTTGGAAGTCGGTTGAAAATATCATGAGGGTTTGCGTATTTACTACTTTTGATTGCATCCATTATCATTCCTTCATTATATGATTTCACATCTGCATTTTGTAAAAAAAAAAACAATCATACCTTATAGTCCATATCAGAAAATTGCATAATACTTATAGCTAATTATTTATTTTAGCACTTATTTACTCTAATAAATCGATATGCTTCGATCTTCTATCGAACATTTTATCGATACTGAGTAAAGGAAAAACATAGAATGCCAGCTGCTTCTCTTCCCGGTCATACTGTGATTTTTGTGGGGGATAGGCTGACCCCCTGTCACAAAAATAGTCTCTCTCCATCATTATAATGCATCCAAATTTTTCAAACGTGACATCAGATGGTTTTATAGCTTCTGGTGTTTTGCCTAAAAAGGATACAGGCGTGAAGTTATGTATGTATGTACTGTCAGAATAAGTTATTTAATCATATGACTTTTGTACTTTAGTGTACATCACTTTATCAATCATAGCTGAATCCAAAATGCACCATAACATACACAAAGTTTATGAATTATTTTGTTTTTCCAAATGTTATTGTGAAGGCCTTAGTAGCAGCTCATTAAAAAAAAGGTAAGTTTTAATGGATATTAATATTACATTCAATTATTTCGACCCTTATATATATTTATTGTCTAGGCGATAATAACCTCAGAACCTGACATACTTTGGGCACTAACAAGGTGTAGCAAATTATCCGAACGATACCTAGGACGAAATCAATAGTGATTTAGAACATAAAAAAGTATTTTTCCACTGTTCCTGCTTTCAGGGCGGACAATGTATGAAGCAAAGGCAAAGTCCTTTACCGTATCCTAATAATATTCCTCTAACTATGCGCATCACGACGTAAGATAAAGAAAGTTGAACGTTTCCACAAAGTCTGTCCATTATTAAGGCCGGTGCGGATTGGCCGCGTCTCGCTAACGCAGATTTACTGTAAATGAGGCTGTAGCTTCGAAGGACAACCGCCGACTTATACCAGAATGTGTCGAGAAAGTAATAGCCGTCGGCCGGTGAGGTAACGCAAATACGAACGTGTGCAAACAGCATATTAAAGACTAGTCGTTACACTCCTTGTCCCGTAGGATTTTCTTAGAAATATATAAGTCCTAGATAATATATTTATCTTATGGTGACAAGGGAATTTTGTGAGTTTATTTGTAGAAACAAAAATAGTGTACACAAGCCGAGGCCTACGAGATCTACGTTTATATTGGTCCATTTGACGATTTTCTTCCAATTTTAGTTACAGCACAAGACTTTCTTGCGAAGGTAAAATCAAAGTTTATCTAATTAGCAGGTATATTGATAAAAATAACTGTTAAACATTATATAATAAAATCAATTTACCACAACTTCTGACACTTCATGTGCCGAGTATAGCACTCCTTCCTTATGTAAGAAAATTTCCAAGCCCCCTTTACGCTTCCAATAATAAAAACCATTTAAAATGAAAGTCTCCACCATCAATTCCTACCCCGCCTTATCTCTCGGTTACAAAATAGCTTCAATGATGATCGGGTCAAACGTTTTATGAAGGTTGTTTACACATTGAGGTCACCAATCTGAAATACAATATTACTTGGGACCCAAACATTGTGTTTAAATATGCGGCAGCGCAATGGTCTGACGAAAATTTCTACTTGGAAAAACTTTTAAGGAATAATTCACATACAATATTTTCGACATCTCATAGTACGTGAACTTGATATTGCAATTAATTAAGCGGTAAAACATAATTAATGATCAAACGAAGTTACCAGGTGAAGCTTTTTTATAATAATTATGTAAATGGTTTAACTCTAAGAAGCGATTAATATACACCCACTCAAGAACTCAACTTATTTCTTGAAATATTAACTGTGCCACTCATAATAATTAATGTGAATAATTTATGTAGCCATAATACCGAAACATAACTTATTTATTTATGTGTTAAAAAATCTAATTTTATTTGCCTTGAAATCTTAAAATCAAAAAATAAATATTAGAGGTTACGAAAAGAGAATTAATTTGTAGCTACCGGTGGTCGAAGCGAGGGACGTAAGAGAATAACAGTAGTGGAAGAGTCATTCCGCACCCACTACGAATAACCAGATTTCTAGGAAAGCTTCAATGATTTCAGAAATTATGATGTTTTCGTACATACACAAGTTTTTAAGACAAGAGCTAATGAATCAATTGCGCGAGACTCTGTCGTAAGTAGACATACCAGTGAAACAAACGCAACGTGTTTTTGAATATTCTTAATGGAAGTTTTCGAATGCACTCCATTATTTATACAGAGTGACTCACTTTCGAAATTCGAGGACGTGATAGTCTGATATCATACATTAAGAGAAAAATTAAATCAAAAATAAATATTAACCGAGAGTAAACCTAACCGAAAGTTAAAGAATTCGTTAAGCAACGCATGGTTACATATAATGTTTTTAAGTTTTTTGCATTTATAATGCTCAACTATTCTTAAATTACCGAAGAAATGTGATAAATAAAAATTATCCGGCCAGGACTCGAACCTGGGACTCCTCGTTTGCCGGACGAGTGCTCTTCCACTGAGCGGTACGCCTCGAAATTACTTACCACATTTTTATTTTTACGTTATATTGCTCGAGTCCTGGCCGGGTGATTTTTATTTATCACATTTTTTCGGTTATTTAAGCATGGTTACATAGGCGTAATACAATAGATACATAGTGGGTGGTGGTTTGCGTGTGGCGGGAACACTGCTGCGTCCGTGATGACTAAGACGGTGCGTCGGGAAAAGTGTAGTGATGTCTCTTTATTTATCTATAGGGAATTCTGGTGAAAAATTAAGTCCCTACTTTTATTACATAATTATGATCAGAATCGAGTACAGAGTGTTCTTCTTAAATATCTAAAATTTGTCACAGAAGTATTTATCTTGTCAATAAAAAATACACAATAATGAAATCATAAAATATCTGCAATATTGAATCATAAAAAGAACAGTAAATAATTAATTTCTAATTTGGAGCTTTTCTGAATTGAAAATATCTATAATATGAAAGTCTGCGGCCATTTTGCAGTCTGCAGCCGCCCGACACTTACAGCTAATTTGAAAGCGCCCTAATTCCCTCAGGTTATTCCCAAATATAAAAATGAAATCCTCCCTTTTGAGCAATAATAGGAACAATATTGCTTGAATGGTTAGCCTTGATTACAGACATATAAATAATAAAGTGACTTTCTTCTAGATTAAGTTTTAAAAAATCTATATTTAAACATCTGTATACAAAACCTCAAATTGAAAAATATCAACAATTTTAATTATTGGAAGTAGAAAACTTGTAATATTGAAGGTGATTTATTTAAACATCACGATTAATTATTATAATTGCTATCGATTTTGAATTTCGAACAACAGGATACAGAAGAAAATCCCACGCAGATCGCTGAAAACATAAATTAAGCACGATTTCTTAGTCTCAGAAAATAAATCCTTGGCTTGTCCCATCGGAGAAGCCGTAGCTTATTAACTTAATGACTTCGCCATCCACCGCCGGCACGAGATCGACTTATTTGTTGTCGATTCGGTAATTAACTGGAAAGCTAACAATTTTAATATCGACATTCTCAGTAGGGAATTTAATTAACCGGCAGACATAGAATCGTAATGAGCTTTTAAATAATGGAACCATTAAATATAGAATAAGTAGCAGACAGCGGTGAAAGTCACAATTTAATAATTAAATGAAAACAATTACCTTAAAAAAAGCGACTGATTTTGGTTTTAGCGTTTGTTTTAAACATTTACATGTTATTTTTACAGTAAGACATGGAAGTCTTATTCCATGACTACACCTTATTACTGCGATAGACTATTTTAATTTGCATATACCTTATTTATTTATTTCAAGTGTATAGTTAAATGTTTCTATGAAATAAACAACATTTTTACTGTGTTTTGTAATAATGCCATCTTCTACAATAAACAAATTCAGAATTACATTTGATTTCAGCCAAAAGCTAATCTAGTTTATACCTACTAGCTAGATTAAAGTAAACTCCAATCAAAGTTTTTCATTAAATTAAACTCAAATGTGTAATACTCTGGTAATACATTACGTTCTTGCTAAATATACATATTAATAATATGTTAGGTTAATGTAACAGGTTGCCTGAGGGCCTTGAGCTCAGCAGCTACAAATATTTATCTGAAATAAAGTTGAGAAGTTTGCTATAAAACCTGTGAAATACTCGCTACCATTCCACAGATTACAGAATTAATCATACATACCATTCAAGCAGTTAGTTGTCTTAACACTAGCGGGTAGACCCGTGGAACTATTCATCTTATCGAAATTTTATAAAACATTGTCTATAACCTTCCGCAAAAGCTGGGCTATCAACTTTGAAAGTAGTTTTTAAATAAGAATTGTAGTTTTCGAGCTTAGTGCGTTCAAAAATCAAGCAAAACCCTACATTGTGTGCTTCAGTATAGCTAATGAAAAAATAACGAGCGCTATGTTCCATCGGGGTTTCATAAACATTGGCTTCAACGTGCTCTAACAAGGCATCGCTCGGTAGATGGCGCTGACATCGACGACACGTCTCTATCGCGAGCGAAACGTCGCGAAGAAATCTCTTGTTAACAAGCGTACCAGATGATTGCTGACTCCGTACTTTGTGACTTAATAATACTAGATTGACATTAAGAACGTTTTGAACTTGTTCGGTTTGAAGGGATTAAGTGAAGTGCTTTATCTCGGTTGAGACACTTGCGGCATTTGTAGTTTTCTAAGATAGTTTTCACAATTCTTTATTTAAAAAGACGTTTTTGGGTCGTGGTATTTGAAAACTCCGAAAATTTGGGTAAAAACTACATTTGTGTCTGTCTAACCCAATTAGATAAGTCTTCCATTAATAAAATAAATTTTTGGGCAGTTCGCGGCAATTTCACGTCCACCTCGTTAACCTAATGTTGCGTTTAGTTAAAGCAATGCCTGATTAAAATTGATGGATAACTTTTAGTATAAAAATAATAATAAAATAAAATCCCCAGACAATCACACCAACCACATGGCCCCAAAATAAGCGAAGCTTGTGTTATGGGATACCATGTAGTGAACTAGGGGAGATCCTACAATATAAATACCTACATAAATAGATAAACGCCCAGACAAGGAATTATTTTTTTCTTGTTTCGTGCGGGAATCGAACCCGGAACCACTGGCGTCTGAGGCAGATAGGTTTACTCCATCGCCACAAAAACAGCACACAGATCTTCTAGCACTCCGAAATCAATCCCAGGAAATAGCTAGGTACTCGAAAACAACAAGGGTAACATTCTATTGAGTAATTTTCATACAAACCACGGAACGGGAAACAGAAAAGTTCAGTCAGCTTTGACAGTT
Source organism: Stenoptilia bipunctidactyla (assembly GCA_944452665.1). Lineage (NCBI taxonomy): Eukaryota > Metazoa > Arthropoda > Insecta > Lepidoptera > Pterophoridae > Stenoptilia > Stenoptilia bipunctidactyla. The sequence continues at coordinate 665,007 of OX101728.1, read as the reverse complement.
GTATGACAGGTCGGAATTGAATCTAGGCATAGGTTTCGAAACGATATTTCAAAACAGAAGATACAGTTTAATTATTTAAAAAAGGCAATATTATTGAGCAGATAATTTGGCTGTTAAATCGTATACGTATAGCAGGATATAAAGATCACTTCACTACTTTTTCTGATTAAGGACTTAAATTAATTTAATTAAATTAAGTCTTACGGAAATGGAAATTTCTTAAAATTCGTCCCTTTAATAAAAAATAAATCAAACTTGTCTTAAATATATCTATTGCTTCATATTTATTCCATATTCGTAACAATTTCTGTTTTAGATAAGTTGAATTCGAAGCCCAAAACCCGAATCCAAGCCAACATACTACGTTTAATGTTTTCTTATCATTACCGATGTTTTTAAACAAAATCTGACATTGTAATAAGAACATTAAAGCGATTTGCTACCTTAAAGCTAGACCGCTAAAGTTATTTGTTCCACTGAGTACCTAGACAATGCCCGCAGGATAGCCGGCGCGCCGAGGCTGTGACCACTGAAGTTTATTTTCGAACAAGTTATTTTTATCAACAAAAGCATGAGACCTGTCTGGTATATCGATATGTAAAGACAAATGACAAATGTTGAGTGGTTTGTGGTATTAAACGTCCACTATATGATATGAAGAAAGTATTGTTGTTAGAGCTTCTTGTTCAGTGCCTTGAAGTGAGCATTATTTATAAGCTCGCTGATGTTAAAAGACACTTAAAATAAAGCAAACCCAAAATATATCGTACAAAAATAAATATTTTATTTTTCCTTGTAGGTATAGGAATATTTGAGTTTCAGTCACAAGACTATGAATAAGTATGTACAATCTCGTAGTTGCGACAGGTCGTTCCCTCTGCAACGCGACCCTCGTTACGCCCACTGACACATAGAGAAGAAAAACAAATTAAAACCACTTGAAAAATGTGTAAAGCACTTACATACTTTAGTCGTTAGTCTAAACCGGGCGAGTACGTAAAAGAACGTCATAAAATTAAGCCAAGCGAGTGCCGGGAACATTATTAATTTCAACTTTTTACTTATTCGCAACAACTGTCCGAGGAAACATTACTTTGTGGAAACTTGAGATAAAAACACAAGTTTAGTTGGAGCACGACTGTGCTGCCGAGTTGGACAGAGAAAACTGTAAAGATTGTTTTCCTTTGAATAAAAACGTATAGTTAGTAATATTTTTTTAAACATCGCAAATTATCACACGCGCATTGGGCAAGACCAAAAAATCATCAAAAATGCACCTCGCGCATCACCGGGAACGACGAATTCTATAAAAGGAGAATAAGTGCATGCTTTAAAAAAATATGTTAATGTGGTGAGACCCTTTATGGGTACGTGAATATGTTACATATCTGATGTTTATACATATGATATGTTTAATATTGATATGTCTTATACCTAGAGGCTTGATCGCTTACACGACTTCGTTTACTAATAAATAATTGTAAGCTTTTATTTGATAAGCAAACCCACTAATAACAATTCACAAATTTCTGATTGAGTTACTCCCAATTTAAGTCAACTTTCATTTTGCTTGCAATCAAAAGCCGTTGATGCATTCTCTGCGGTTAACCAGACAGTCGATTCTCCAAGTGCGGTTCTCACGTGCAAAGACAACATATCTAGTTATATTTACAAGAACAGCAGAACTATGAGATACCTATTTCATATGCCAGTCATTTCGGTGGCTTGTTTCATTCAAGTAGTCAAACTTATAATGGGATGCCACCTCCAGTCAGGTAATGTAGAACAAGGGCGATACAATAATTTAAACGTAGAAACAGATATTGCAGAATTGAATTATAAATCAGAATATTTGCAGCAGATAATATGTTGCAAGGATCAATTAACTGTGGACAAGGTAAAGATAGCCTAAACAGTGATTAGATACAGTGAACAGTGAACAGTGACAGTGAACAGCTGTTTGATAAGTATTCTCGAGTGGCGTCCATGTACTGGAAGAACGGGGCAAGCACAAAGGTTAAGGTTTTCGATAAACGTTTGACGAGCGATTCGAACCTTTGTGGCGGCTACCAGCAGCAGTCATCCAGCGGCGAGATTGATGAGTAAATACAGGTGAATGTTTATATTATCTTCATTTGACAACCACCGTGGCACAGTGATATAAAAAATAATTCAAAGACGAAAATTTTTTTGTAGTTTTCTTTGGTTACTAAACATTGTCATATAAAACATTTAATGGTGAGAAGTATTAAATATTCTTATATACTTCGCAATAATTTCAAAATGTGTGTCACTTATCACGAACATTCTCAAAACCTAAGAACCTACCTACTATACTGGCATAGCAGGTAAGTTTGCCTCGCAATCGAAAGTAATTTTCTTCTGTACACCAATCAAGAGAGGTTCTCTTAAAATCCTTTTGGTCGAAGTTTCGAGCGCATGCATAGCCTTGCTAAAAGTTACGTAACTGATATTTTCCCTCGTAGTTCTCTACGATTTTGTTAATCCTCTGTGTCCGTAACTGTCTGCAGTTACACCAAAAGCTATCAGATATCAAATATCAACAATAAAGAATGTTTAAAAAATAAATGGCAATAGTACGTTAAGCCAAACAGAAAATCAGCTTTGTTCTACTCGCGTTCGGAGTTACAACACAATGAGAATTTAAAAAACTCTGACATAATGGTTTCGAAAATACTACTAAAACAAAACATGCAATCAAAATTTTGAATTTTAAGCTTTGAAATTGCAATAAATGGTGCATATGCAGTGAATATCTTGTAAAACATTACTTTGATTTCCGTCAAATAAACCTGGGGACCTTCTCAACTGACAAAATTAGGAACCGGGCGCTCCTGAAAAAAGAATAACCGTCATTTATAAGCTACGAAATCACAGACAGTCACACAGTCAAACTTTCTAATTTATAGGTCCCGGGTTTTACATGTGGCTTAAAAAGTGCAAATTTGTATAGACACCAACAACAAAGTTCTTATCTCAGCGGGCAACTGTAAATACCGTAAGTTTTTATAAGCGCGGTTTCTCTGAACAAACATCAGGATCAGATTGAAGGAGCAGCGCCAGTTGTAAATTGTATTCGATTATATCTGAGTCAGCATTTTTTATCTATACTTATAATAAATCTGTAGAGAGGTCAATTCTGTACATGAAATATTTTTTCAAAATAACTATCAGTGGGTGATTAGTGATCGATACTGATGCCAAAAATGCAATCAGTAAAATTTTTGTCTGTCTGTCTGTATGTTCCTTATAGAAACAAAAACTACTCGACGGATTTTAACGAAACTTAGTTAAATTATTTTTCATACTCCTGGGCAGGTTATAGTATACTTATTATCACGCTACAATCAATAAGAGCAGAGCAGTGAAGGGAAATGTTGGAAAAACGGGAGAAGTTACTTAATTTTTTAAGGTTCCGTCGCGTGTGCAGCCTTAATGGTTAAGAAATCATGTATGACAGAAATATTCTTCATAAAATTATATAAAAAATATCCCACAACAGTATATATTTATATTTTATGGTTGATTCACAATAACACGTGTAAATCCCGATAGCTTAGCAGTTCGGAGCTTTCTGATTATATTTGTTTACTCTTACGTTTATAATACTCTCACTCATCCCTAATTAAAAAAAAATAACATTATTACCTATTCAATAAAAAAAGAATCATAGAAATCGATATAGAAACACCAAACTTATACATGAAATACGCTAATAACCCATCGCGCGTGAATACTGAATGATATAGGGATTATTTTTGCGTATCGGTTGCCGCGCTCGACGCGGCTCGCGTCGGTAGGGCATAAAAAGGCGGGAGGCGAGCGCAAGCTTTTGCGCGATTTAATATAGGTAGGTACAGAAGGAACAAGCGTTACATTACCTGTCAAATTTCCCCAACTAATTTTAACTTATTATCGAGGGCATAGAGTTCAAATTCAAGTAAAAAATTTTGACAGATTTGTAACGCTTGATGTACTGCCTTCTGTACATACAGAGATAAAATGGAAATCAAGGTTTTGTTTATTTTATGATCGTTTGTGCCTCTTGGAAGTCAGAAACCGTAGATTTCTTCGGAATAAAAAGTAACGTATGTGTTAACCACTATACCAAATTATGGCAGTGAAAAGCAGCCATACATAACTATAGGTAGTATTGTATGTACACTGATAATGGCTGGATGGATGGATTTTTGCTATTCTTTCACGCAAAAACAACTTAGCTTTACCTATAATAACAATAAGCTAAGTATAATTAATAAAGATATTGCATGAATTAAGTAAAATTGAAGGCTTTAAATAAAACACTTTTTAACCGGATTAATGGCGTATAATTTATATTTTACATTTTAACTCGACGTTTCGGTGTCTTTGCAGATCCCGTGGTCACGAGCGACTGTTAAAATTTAAAATGTAAATATACGCGATAAATAATATTAAATAAAAAGTGTTTTATTTAATAGTCATACATAATAGTTATCGCGAAAACTTAAGACAATATTAAAATTTAAGGCACTTTGGCACCCGATTTGTTTATAACGCTATGTGCCTTTGTAATGTACCTAATAGATAGTTACCTACCTACCTATGTTTGTGGTAAGGAGTTATACATAGGTATTATTTGGGCGAAGATTTTTCATTTTTATTTTTGTTATTAAAGATAGTTAGGACCTTGGAGAAGAAAATAACCTACTCGAAATACAAATTCAATACAGACGAAGTCGCGGGCATCATCTATGTAATATACTACCTATCTATACATTTTCACAAAACCTAGGTGAAACTGCGGATCACTGCTTTGTTGTAACAGTTTTTGAAGTAAATCTGTCTGTTTATCTATCAGTAACGCTTTCACAGCTAAACTACTGAGTCGATTTTGACGAAATTTAGAATAAGGTAAGTTTTAACTTCAAGGAGGATATAATAATAGTATTTATCCAACTCTAATAAACGGTATCCACGCGAACGAAGTCGCGGGTCACAGCTAGTTAAAAATAAAAATAAAAGCTGCAAGAAAGAAAAACAATATTATTGTGGAAACAGCAGTGCTAGCACGGATCTTTTGTCGATCGTAAGTTTACGAATGCTCGTATAGTATGGAGTCGGTTGCAAGTTTTTAGTAACAATGTAATTTTTTATTTTACAGTTATTTAAGAGTAGAACCTGTTAACAAACATTCAAAATGAACAAGGAACACATTTATTTAAGCTGACCGTGCGGCAATGGATAGATTTCAATTATTGCTTGCAAAACCGTCTCCATACTATACGAGCATTCGTAAACTTACGATCGACAAAAGATCCGTGCTAGCACTGCTGATTTGCTAATAGTTTATTAGGGTCACAGTACACTGTACCTTTAAAGAGATAGTCGATTGTGAATTTATTAGCTGGTTTTCCATGCTTATGTTGATTAATTCCTTTTTTGTCTTAATGTTTTCCTGTCTACTATATACTCGTATATAATACATATCTTACATTCCTGTCCTTGTAATTTCGGCTCTCGTTGCTCGCCTGAAGCCAGAACATACTTCATTATTATGCCCGGAGACCCGGACCATAACAAGGCCTATTAACGAACGAACAAACCTTAGCATCAGATAGCCCTCTTATCTCAGGTAATGTTTATAGTAAAGAATATAAATAATATCCTCTGGATTACGATAATAACTACTTAACTAATAAACTAGTAAACTTAATTAATATTGGTTTTGAAAAGTAAAAACTTTAAGACATTCTCAAGTAAAATGGTTTTCCTTACATCCAATGAAAGTGCGGGTATAAACATGGGGTCATATTATTTGGTGAGGGTTTCTGTGGAATCTTCGGTTTAATCTCCCGCGAGCGTTATTGGAACTTTTTGTTGCCCTTTGACCGCCCGGTGTTCTAAATGCGTTCCAGGTTTTTGCGCTTCGAAAGTAATATGAATTCGGTGGATTAATAATTTGTTTTTTGTATTGCAGCCGTCAATACTTGGAGACAGCGATTTTGTCGAACTAAAAACTCACAAAAATATACCCAATCTCGGTTTCACGTGGACGGCTTTTTCAGTGAAAGAAAATAATACAAAACAATGTGAATATCTAAAGGAAATATCGCTGCACATCGCGTAGCAGGAAGGATAATATGAAAAAAATCCAATTAAAACGGATTTGAAACGATTCCGATTTGAAATATCGCAAAATGTTGGCGTTTATTTTTTCATTTAGCTTCCCTAAAGTAGAAAATATCTGAAAATATTTTGAAGAAACGCGTGGGAAAACATAATTGCATTATCTAGTACTCACCTAGATATTGACAGTAGCTATTAAACTAACAAATATGAGAACTGAAGGTAACAAATAGCTACTGAAGAAATAATTTGTACATTTATACACACACATAGACACAAATTCTATGGTGGACTGGGAGCGTAAGAAAAACATAGAACGCCAGCTGCTTCTCTTTCCGGGAATACTGTAAAAGTGAGTTAAGGGACCGAGGCTTTTTTGTGGGCGATAGGCTGACCCCCTGTTACTGCAATAGTCTCTCTCCATCCCTATACGGGTACTTTTATGTAATGAAATAATTTGTATTCTTGATAATTGTTTGCAGCTCCCATTATTTAAATCCCAACCAACAATAGTACAAACCTTTTTTACGCAATTTTACTATAAATTTGAGATCTCACATAATTATACTCATCAACATTTCAACGCGAACGAAGTCGCAGGCATCTACAAAGTTGCCTGCAACTTCTATAAACTTCTGTTAAAAAATATTTTCAACCAAATTTTATTTAAATACCTATTGAAAAATATATTTTAGAATTTAAACCTTAACCCATTTTATTCCTTAGGATTTATCTTAAAATATTGTTCAAAACCCGCAACATTGAATGTGCAATTACTTCCAAATCATATTTCTGCTATAAGATATACAGTTGACCCACCGCGCCGCCCGCTGCCGAGCGCGTTGGCGCGACACTGCTCGCGCTCATTCGAGGCGCCTGCATTATTTATCATTGGAGCTGTAAATAAACGAGCCTGACATTTTGTTTATTTTCGTAAAAAATCATTCAAGCTACTGCGACGCTATTATTTATGTAAGATTTAAAATATTTCACTGAGGCCCGAACAGAAATGTAATTAGCCTCCGTAGCGGCAGAGCATTGTGAAAAGGAGAATGGTGTTTTTGTAATTAAATTATAAGAGGATTTCCAAATAATTAGAAAATTAAGAAATTTCCTACTCATTCTAAGCTCGCAGGGCTCTGCCTTTTATTAGGGAGTAGTGTACTCAGTAAATATAATATGACTGTCAGATTATTTCATATATTCTAAGACTTTTACTGATTTTAGTGATACTTATATCCGAAATAAACGATTTTTATATCATATGATTATTATATTATGAATGAAATTTTGTAGTAGAGTATTAGTTAAAATATAATTGAATGCTTATGTATTTCAAAACATATTTTTTATGAAAGCATTAAGTATGCGAGCCCATTAACGGTTACTTATTATTATGTCGTAGCATTTTGCAGATGACTTATATTGGCAGTTCCTTACCCTAACTTAGTCAATCTTACTTAGTACTCGTACTATAAACGTTTCACTGTATATGACACGGGCATGAGCTTCACTGTTTCACACTGGAATGACTTGATGGATTAAGCTTACATTATAATAAATAAATAAAATCCCCAGACAAATCTCACAAACTCAAAGTAAGCAAAACTTTGTAATGAGATACTATGTAGCAAACTATGGGGGAACCTAGAATATAAATACATATATTAAACACCCAGACCCGGAACATTTTTTTTTCTTGTTCCGGGCGGGAATCGAACCACTAGCGTCTGAGGCAGACAGTATTACCCCATCTCCAAAGTGGTCGTCAATCATATCTCGTAAGTAGACACTTTTTATGCTGATGCAGTATTTACGCTAGTGAAGCCGCAAAAAACAGCTAGCCTTTATTAAAGTTTGTTTATATCCACTGTCGGTATTAAATTTTAAAGGTGTAAAAAGCGAAGCTATGAAGCTTTAGAGCGAAGTCGTCGTGGAGTATTTTTTATCGCGCATATTATTCGCTACGGTAGGTTAAGCAATGTTCTTGCTTTGGATTCGAATGACTTAGGAGTTGACGCCAGACAGTAGGTCTCAGGAGCTGTATATTATTGTTATTATAAGGGTTTTCCACAAGCCTAAGATTACCGGTATGCTACAGCTATTTGAAATAATATTCCGGAACAATGTGATTGCAAATCAACAGTTTTGAGTAAAGCTTCACCAAAATTTGGCAGAAGTTTTACTCATGTCACAATTTAGAACTATATTTCGTTTTAATTTATTCCATATTTTATAAAGATTAAAACGGATTTCCTAATATATCAAGACAGTTATTTACCACAGTGTTAGTATTTTACTCAGAAGGATTATTTTTCCTGTCCAAATGGGCCCATTTTTTCAGAATATTTAGTACCCAATAAAGCTAGGCCTATAAAACATTCTGAGGTCATCCCTAGTATATTTCGGATATTTTATTTTTATTTATTTGAAAAGCCACACCAACAACATACATACAAAGAATTTCAAAGTTATATAGTAAAAAGATAAAAAGTGCTAGTACATATTATGTCAATAACAGGCATGTACAACGTTGACAAACTGAGTCCAGTAAAAATAAAATAAGGCAGGTATACAAAAAGCAGCTAGATTAGAGGTGTAAAAGTAAGCAAAAAATCAAAAATATGTCAATAACTAAACAGAGTATGTAAATAAAATTAAAATTAAATAAGATTAAATAAGATAAAGTCATCATAATAAAATCCTTGAAAAAAAATTATTCAATTTGTTGCAATTAAAAACAAAAATATCAATTATTTTAAAACTAAGTAAAAATAAAAAATACACAAATAAAAACTTAATTTAAAAATATAATAAACAATATTTCGATAATAATAAAAAAAATTGTTACAATTTGACTTATATGGCTTATTTAGTAATGTCCCGATCATGTGAGAGGTAAGTTAGTATCTTCTGCTGATACACAGAGTAAGTCATGAAATATGTCAAGTATTTTAGATGTCATCAAGTTATACTTAGCAATCATTCTGGGAAGGGGAGAGTGGACAAGCAAATTTGTCTTACAAAAGGGAATGTGAAACAGCTTCGTTACTGGTTGTCGTGGTATACGTCGCAGTACGGAAATCCTGATGTTTTCGATAAGGTGACAGCAGTCAACTAAATTGTTTACTATTTTGTATATAAATTTAAGTTCAAGAATCTGTCGTCGCTTGTATAAAGAATGTAACATTTAATATGCTTGGTTACTCTAAATTACATTAAAATAAAACTATGCGCTACTACAAAACATCTTGTAGTACTACGTCGTAGTATTATCAATGAAGTGCCGTATCTTACTAGCTATATTTATCAATAGCGACTATTTCTTTTAAAGTTTGGGGTTCCATATATCAATTTTTTTGTACTGAGCGAAACTAAAGTAAATGTATAGGTACGTAACAAATAAACTACTCGTAACTTTAAAATTTGGCTGGTGACTAAAAATCAACCCTGTATGTCCTCCTGTGTAAACTATGTCCGCACAATTTTTCATAATTATTATTTGTAATTCTCATAAAACGTATGTTTTCTGCATTCTCTTATAGGATTAAGATTAATAAGTTACCTACATATAAGCAAGATTTGGGACGTGTAAGCGGGATTTCAAAAGGGCATGGGATGTACGGATCAAGTCTTTTACTTAAGATCAGTAACTGAGAAGGTCCTGGCCAAATACTAAAAGGTTTTCTGATGCTTCATTTACTTGAAAAAGGCTTACGACAGTGTGGTGAGAAAATGAACTATGGTCAACTCTATCTGAGTATGGGGTGGACAGTGACTTGATACGGGCAACACTGCGGGACTATAAGGACTCAAGGGCCTGTGTCAGGTTGAATGATGACTATGCGGAATTGTACTAAATATCGAACGCGGTCTTAGAGAAGGCTGTGTAGCATCTCCATGGCTGTTCAACCTATTCATGGGTAGCTGTTTGACATCTTTGAAAGAATCTGAATGGGGTAAAAAAATGAATGAGACAGTAATTGCCCTTTATCTATGAAACATATAATAAAATGCAGGAGTACATTTTAACCTATGCTAGAGACTCAGAGTTACGTCACAACAACTCAGGCACAGGCCCTTTCGCTCTAAGCCCAAACATTAGCCTCGCAAGAAACAGCTGCCACTCGCCGGCCGCAAGCCATCAAATACCTGTGCATGTGCCCCACTGACGGGTTGTAAGGAACCGCAGAGCTGTAGTATGCTTATGTTCTAGGTAGCTATGTCCTGACTGCTTAATTTCCTTTGTTCAATCTCTATACCTTTACCATTTGCAAATTGAAAATGCATCGCTCTTCTATTTATCTATAAATATGTTTTAGTCAGTTAAATGTTATGTTTATTCGGTAGATAAACCGGCTATATTAAAGGGTTATGCGTGGAATTTGGTAATAAAACTGAAATATTACAATACCTTATATAACTTTGTATGGTATAAAACATATAAAACTAATTAGTTAAAATGTAAACCATAACAACGCAATAGAACCTGTTGAAGTTTAATTTATTTATCAATGTTTAAGAGAATAAACAAGATAAACATGAAAATAATAATAAACGAAATAAAATCCCCAACACACCAACTACGAGGCCACAAAGTAAGCATGGCTTGTGTTATGGGATACCATGTAGCGAACTAGGGGGGAACCTAGAATATAAATACATAAATATATAAACACCGAGACACGGAAAATTTTTTTTTTCTTAATCCGGGCGGGAATCGAACCCGCAACCACTGGCGTCTGAGGCAGACAGATTTACCCCATCGCCAAAGTGGTCATAAAAAGCACGACAACTCTAGAAATGGTTTAAATTTTTTAGGTTTGGTAAAATATTTTATTTATCATCTAGTTAAAAGAGCCTCTCGCAAATTTCTATTTCAATAAAGCGCATCAATTGATTTTGGTGCTATTATTTTTGATCACAATATACAGAATTCCCTAGTTATAATCAAGCTACACACAGAATAAAATTTAATCCGGTTGAAGCTGTCCGGTATCCTTTGACATTGATGTACAATTGAAACTAGTGTCAGTGCTTCGGAAAAGGTCGATAGCAGAGTATTGTTCCTCTACGATGTTCCACACTACAACCTAGACTCAGCCCGTCGCCGCCCGCGCCTTTGTCAGCAGGCTTTTTGTCTTAGTGCCGCGAACAAAGAATACCAAATAAACATTCGTTTGTTGAAGCCAGTGATAAACTAGGCTTGCTCAAGTTGACGTCTTCTTTAAAATATAAGTAGGATTCAAATGCTAATCCTACTTATCTTTAAAAGAAGACGTTCAGGGGACTGAAAACTGCTCGCGTCCGCAAGGTTTAGCCCTCGATGCCTTGTACGTAGTCCCTGGGTGGTGCTAAACGAGCAGTAAAATCTGGTGGTAGGCTTCGGCCGTGGCTTGTCACCACCCACTAGACAAAACCATGCCACCAAGTAACCTAGTTCCGTTCCGGCATGATGTCTAGTGTAGCCATTGAGGAGGATAGGTCTGAGTAATCGTGCTGCATCGGAGAACAGTTTTCAACTCGTAGGATAATGACTCACCGGGTAACTCGTTTTGGAGGGTAGCGGGATCCGAAGCACGGTGCACCGCTGGCCGACCGCAGGTAGTAGGGGGCCCAAGTAGCATGCCAGCCACATGCGAAAGGCTGCCCCGCCACCTCGCGAAAAATCCCGGGAGGCTCCATCGTGCCGGTTGGAGAGGACCCGATGGCGACCTTGGGGGGGTTCGGGCGTCCCCGCAGTCTCCAGGCGAGTTCCCCAATGGTGCGTTGTTCCCTACGAGTTGCTTGGTTCCATTTGCAGCGCTTCACTCAACTTCTATTCTCCTCCCTATTCACTCCACAATTCACAATGAAAGGTCCTAAAAAGAGTAAGGTTCAACAGCGGTTGCACTTCCTCTCCCTCAAAGTGCACTTCTGTAACATCCGAGGAGTGCACTCCGATCTGAATGATGTCCACCACCATCTTGAGACGGAGAGACCCCGCCTACTCTTTCTAACGGAGACGCAGATCTGCGATCCGTCAGACTCGGCATACCTTGGTTACCCAGGCTATATCCTGGAGTCACTTTTCAGCCTGCACGCCGGGGTGTGCATGTATGCCAGTGACGCGATCTGTTGTCAGCGTCTCCGTTACTTGGAAGTGCCGGACCTTTCAGTCATGTGGGTTCATATAGATACCGGCCTAGACCAAGTGGTTTACGCCGGTATCTATCGTTCACATAGCGGAGATCGGGAGGCAACGAGGCTCATGGAATACCTTGGCAATACAGCAGATAAGATTCAGCAACGTTTTCCCACAGCGCAGTTGGTATTCCTGGGGATTTTAATGCTCACCACGGGCAGTGGTTATACCCGTATCAGGACACTGACCATGCTGGAAGAGAAGCCTTTAAGTTTTCGCTGACTTATGGTCTCTCACAGCTTGTAAACGAGCCTACGCGCATCCCCGACGTTGCTGGCCACACTGCGTATTGCTTGGACCTTCTGCTGAAAACCGATCCTGACAGATACTCGGTGTCCGTCACTGCACCTTTAGGGACATCCGATCACTGTATGGTGAAATCTGTATCGCTGTACTCGCCACCTGACACCCGCCCTAAAGGCTCCAGGCGAGTATGGCGTTACAAGTCAGCAGATTGGGATGAAATGCGACATTTCTTCGCAGCTTATCCGTGGCGGCAAACCTGTGTTACTTCAACCGATCCATCGTGCTGCGCTGATGCTGTCTCAAGTGTGATAGTTCAAGCAATGGAGTACTTCATTCCCCACGCTGATCTATCCCTTGAAACCAAAGCTCGCCCATGGTTTAATACTGCTTGCCTTGCCGCTGAAAAGCGAAAGCGGGAAGCATACAAAGCCTGGGCAAATGCTCGCAGAAGCAAAGCCCTGGATTCGCATGAACTTAAGAAAAGATACAATGCTGCCGCCAAGTCATGCAAAAAGGTAATCAAAAGAGCTCGTTTTGCCCACATAGGCCGTATCGGAGACAGAATAGCAGCATACCCTTCGGGAAGTAAAGCTTTCTGGTCCCTTGCCAAGTCGGTCGAAACGAACTTTTGTCGCCCGTCGCTGCCACCACTGAGGAAACCCGATGCTTCTCTAGCCCACACTGCTAAGGAGAAAGCAGATTTATTTGCTAGTATCTTCGCAGAAAATTCTCGTCTAGATTGCCAAGGAAAAATCCCACCCCAATTACCTCAGTTCGGACCTACAATTGGTATCGTTCACATTCGCCAAAAGGAGGTTCTTAAATGCTTGCTGCACCTAGACGAAATCAAAGCTAGTGGTCCAGACGGTATTCCTGCAGTGGTCTTAAAACGCTGCGCAGCTGAGTTGTCTGCCGTTTTGACGCGTCTTTATCGACTTTCATTGGAATCCGATAAGGTTCCCAAGTCCTAGAAGCTTGCTAACGTACAACCAGTACCAAAGAAGGGAAGCCGTGCCGATCCTGTCAACTATCGACCAATTTTAATCACTTTGCAAAGTCATGGAACGTGTATTGAACAATCGACTCCTGGCATACCTCGAGACCAACGAGCTCCTAAGCGATAGCCAATATGGTTTCCGCAACGAGCGCTCGACCGGCGATCTTCTCGTGTATGCCACTCACTTATGGAGCGAGGCCTTGGAAGGTCATGGTGAAGCAATAGCTGTATTCTTAGACATTTCCAAGGCCTTTGACAGGGTCTGGCATGATGGTCTCTTAAGTAAGCTTCCAGCTTATGGGATACCGATTGGGCTCTGTAACTGGATATCTGATTTTCTGAGGGAACGGTCAATTCGAGTAGTTTTAGATTAGGATTAGGCTTCTCCTCCGACCAAATGGCAATTAATGCCGGGGTACCTCAGGGATCTGTTCTCTCTGCAACATTATTCTTGCTGCACATTAATGACCTTTTAACACCGGGCATTATTAGTTATGCTGATGACAGCACTTTTGTAGAGAGATACGTATCCAATGCGCGAGCAAGCCCCCGTGAAATCCAGAGTCTAAGAAAGTCAATGATTGAGCGCGTTGGTTTGACCTTACAGAAAGTATCCGATTGGGGTGAGTCGAATTTGGTCAAATTCAACGCGTCCAAAACTCAGGCGTGTCTATTCTCCGCAAAAAAGAGCACCTTCACATTAACGCCCACTTTCCAAAATGTATCTGTCCCCATCACTGACCATCTAGGGCTTTTAGGCGTAACTATAACATCCAGTTTAAACTTCGGTCAACAAATTGTGTCCATGGCTCAAGTATCTTCGAAAAAGTTGGGAATCATCTCGAAGGTACGGCGGTGCTTCAGCCCTGCACAGCTTCTTAACTTATATACAGCTCAAGTGCGATCATGCATGGAGTACTGCAGTCATCTTTGGGATGGTTCAGCCAAATTTCAACTAGAAGCGCTGGACTCCGTTGACCGAAGAGCCCGTAATCTAATTAACAACCTCGGCCTTACGACCAAAAAACTGCAGACCCTAGAGCATCGTCGTAAGGTTGCTTGTTTAACCGTGTACTACAGGATACATTTTGGTGAGTGCGCGAGTGCTCTGTTTGAGCAAATTGAACCCTCACCCTTTTACCATCGGACTACTAGACGCAACTTCCATCCGTATGTGGTTGATATTCCGAAAAGTCGAACTAAGCGCTTTGACAGTTCCTTTTTGATACGGGTCGCCAAGGTTTGGAATGAACTGCCTGCGTCTATTTTCCCTGACCAGTATAGTCCTAGTACTTTTAAGCGTCGAGTGAATAGGTTTCTCGTGGATGGACGTGTACCACCTTAGTCTTCATGTTCACTTAACATCAGGTGTCATGGAAGACAATAAAACTCTAAAATAAAAAATAAAACTCTAATAGTAATTTAAATTTAATTTCAGAGGTTTCAAAGCCCCAGCTACCAAAGCTTGTGGTATGAGATACTATGAAACGCTCTAGGGGAGGACCTGGAAAATAAACACCGATAAAATATAAATAAACATCCAGACCCGGAACATTTTTTTCTCGTGTTCAATGAATCGAAGAAATGATACACTTCTGAAATATTTTTCTTCATAGAATATTGTGATTTTTTTTTGAATTCAGGCAAAGTATATTTTTCATCGCGGCTTTATCGCCTATCCACAATGGAAGACATAAAGTACAGTTCATTAGGACGTCGGTACTTACCCCAGTTTACATACTGCCTTATCACTACACGGCTACAGAGCCCTTTATTGTGATACAAGGCACATCTCAGCGATATAAAATGAACTTAAACCGAATGTAATAAGTATTATTTCTGCCAGCAGAATTTGTACCTTCCGCTCGGTTAGAATATATGCTTACATTTTGTTTTGCAATAAAAGCCTTTATTTAAATATTTGAATGTGTCGCACGAGTGCGAGACTATGTGCCGAGCTCGAGTTTGGTTTTGTTTTCGATTTACTTTACTTTTTTCAAATTGTTTTTATTAAATATTTTTTGTGAGAATCTGATATTTCATAGTTTATTTCAATAAATCAAACTTAAAAGTTTGATTGAGATTGTAAGTATTGCTAAAAAATTGATATAAAAGATACAGTAGCTAAGTAAATATTTAGTGCCAGATTAAAGCACAACTTAATCTAGAGTCGAATGCTCAACTTTGGTGTGTTCTTCGAAGCACCGATTCCGTAAATAAACAAATCCATCAGGCTACATAAAGGCAATGAACAAAAAGATTTTCTATTCTTTCTGCCGATTAGATAGTATACTGTATACACAGGTCGGCGGTTGGCTCGCGTCCCGCGTCCCGCGTCGCGATCGCCCGATACCGGCGAAAGCTTTAATTCCGAGCTTTGAAGCGCTTCTTGCGAATAACACTTTTTATTGCTTTTAATGTATTGTACGGTACAATGAATGTGATCAGTATCTTTAGGTAAAGAAAATTACTTTTGACCCTTTTTTGCTTTAATCTTATTAATGAAAAGGTTATGTAATTCCCTATAATAAAATACATATTTGGGTAAATAGATTAAATAAAGTAAATAAATAAAATCTTGAGAATAATAATAATTTAACTCTTTTAATTTTTATCTTTTAATTCGACCAGTGAGACTTAGAAATTAAAAGATCCAAGTCGAGTATTTATTTTACATAAGTATTTACTCGGTTTGAAAAAGACCGTAGAATGAAAGCAAACGGTCGTTTGACATACCTATTTGAAGAGGGTTGCTTCATTGCAAGGTTATACTAATTCATTTAAATACATAGCATTTGCGGCTACTACAACAAGAAGGACTGAGGCCGCCCTAACCAGCTTTTAGTAGAGTAAATAATAAATGACTCAGCCTGGCAAACCAGCTATGTGGTCTGGACGTAAGCTGCTATCCTGTGTAATGGAGAGCACACAGCGACAGGATTCCGTAGAAAACACCCAAGGCTGATACAGCTTAGTAAATTATATTCTAGGGATAGGTATGGAATTTCTTGATTTAGCAAATGCAGGTTCCTTTTTTGATTAAAACGTTAAATATTATTTAATACTGTTTTTTCCTTACATACATACATTCACGCTATCTCCCTTTGGAGTAGGCAAATCAGACACACCTATTTCGCTTCCGCCACGTTCCTTAATCTTTATCATACATGATCGCCGGCTACGAGTACTTTTAACTAGGCCCTTTTTGAGTATGTCGTCAATTTGGTCAGCATACGTTCGCCTAGGACGGCTCCTTCCGACATCACCATCCATTTGTGCTCTGTACATCTCTTTCGTACAACTACTGTCACTCATCATTTCCTTTCTAAATGTCCAAACCACCGTAGCATACCCATTTCAATCTTAGTTACTAAATTTTCTCTCAATGTCTTTTATTTAAAAGAAAATATCTATTTGTCTGCAAGCACATTACAGGTTTTACGGCTTTTGTCAACAAAATCGGTGAAAATGTAGATTACAAAAGTCTTCAACCGCAAAAACTGCATCGAATAAAATAATTATCAATTAATAAAACTACGTAACTTCTTTTTTGAGACAGTTTAGTCCTATGTCAGGATATCTAATCAAAGTAACATTAGCCGAAATCTACATTTTAAAGACGGTTTTGCGAAACGGTCTCTCTGAGATGACAGCACAGTAGCGCCAGGTCCATTGAACTGTTTTGAATACGTGAATTGTTATTTTCGGCGACCCTGCTGCTCCCGGATAAGGGTGTCGGAAGATAAAACGTTTCGTAGTCCCATACGACAAGTTTTACCTTATAGTGTGTAGGTACAGATTTCTGCAATGCAATTAGTAATGTAACATTCAGCGCACTATACGTATTAGGACGTGTAGTGCGCAGAATGTTACATTACTATTTCCATTAAAATAATCTTTACGCACCATAATGAACCGTATTTGAACTATAATGAGAGAACGATAAGATTCTTCTGTCATATAAAGTTGGCCAAAAATACCTATCAGTTACCATATTAATAAAGTTTCTAAAAATATTCACGATATATCGTTGGATAAATTTAAAGATATTGTAAAACCAGATTTGTATTAAAGGGTAACTATGTACCTATATCTGAATTGGAATAGATAAATAATTGTTGTTAAGTCACCAATAAAAAAGAAAACTTTGTATAAACAAGAAAACATAAAGTGAATATGCCAGCTGATTCTCTTCCCGAACATACTGTAAAAGTCATTTAAGGGACGGAGGTTTTATTAGAGGTTTTTTTGTGGGCGATAGGCTGGCCCCCTTTCACTGCAATAGTCTCTCTCCACTATTATAATGCCTCCAAATTTGTCAAACGTGACATCAGATGGTTTTATAACCTCTGGTGTTCTGCCTACACCTTAAGGGATACAGGATAGGATGTATGTATGTATGAATATTTAACCATGAAGGCTGAACAGTTCTCAACCTGTGGTTCTACTGATTATTCTATCTGCTCATTGCTTTGGCCATAAGGTGCCGTGTTTAGAGGTACGTAATTTTCTCATATAATAGTGGACAAAAGAATATAACCATATTGTATCATTGTAGTACAATTTATCTAGAATAAAAAAACATCAATGGAGTACATTTTATCTCGATGATGCATTATTAAGAATTCGGAGTTATCGAAGTACTTTGAAAAAAGTCATGATTTTTGATGATTTGTAATAATGTGTAGCATATCATTAGAAAGGGGATAAACTGAAGAAGTTATTAAAATTGTTTTAAAATTCTCATCGTTTCTTTTTATTTTTTAATGGCAATGTAAAAAAATATCTGATATAATTTTGCCTCGCCCTCGAGACCTTGTTGCCTCATAACTTTTTTTTCTCGAATTTTTGCATCAAATACTCATTTAATTATAATAAGGCTGTATCTTTAATACGAATAAACTTTATTTTGAGAAGATACTCATACAAAAAAAAAATATTTAGATTAGAAGGTGAAAATTTGGGTTTTTTATGGAAAATTATGAAAAACTATCATATTTACTGAAGTATAAGAAATAGGCTAGTAGTACTTGAAGCAAGTATGTTCAGAATAATTCCACCTACCCCCCATTTCGATTTGGCCAACTGTGTACCAAACACCCTGTATATCCGCTAACATATTAAGCAAACCATGGTCACTCTAAATTACCATTAAAATAAAGATTACGCGCTTATACAAAGCATCTTGTAGTACTACGTCGTAGTATTATCAAACAAATGCCATAAAATCGTATTTGCATAAAAGTTCATGGTGCCATATCTTTATTTTTTGATACTGAGCTATACTAAAATAAATATCCAGGTGCGTTTATATCGTATCAAAGAAACTAACATTAAAATTTTGCTGGTGACTACAAATCAACCCTGTATAATAAAAATGGATATTAATATCAAAAACTCATCTGCAATCAACTGCATCTGCATAGCAAGCAAATTAGTTCATCTTCACTCACTAGGTGACATTGGTACGGGTTAAGCCACCAATAAAACAATAATGGTATTGAGGAATTTCATACTTTAAAACCAATCTATAGAAATATTTGTAAATAAATTTTCCCAAAATTTATTAAAATATGCTATGTACTGTGTTTATGAAAACACCGAACAGGCAGGCTTCAGCCACGCTCACAATGGGCCGCCGCCGGCCGCCGCGCCGCATGTCGATATAACGCTCCTTCGCGTTTTACAAATAAAAGAATACATTATTGTACTTGATAAGCGATGTTGAACGGCTCTTGAATGGAATCTCTCGAGAACAAAAGCTTTTACTTCGTCTCTGAGTAATTTTCGCAACATAGAAAACCCACTTTAACAACAATTCAACAAATATTGCTTAGGACGATCATTATGTTGGTGTATATAATCATATTACTTGTTGGTAAGTTTTTACATAAGTTTTTTAACCGACTTCAAAAAAGGAGGTTCTCAGTTTGACCAGTAATTATGTTTGTATGTATGTATGTTTGTCCGCTATTATCTCGCGTTTGGCGGAACCGATTTAGATGTGGTTTTCAGAAAAAGATTTGTCACGTTTAGGAGAAGGTTTTAATATATTTTTTTATTTTATAAAATTTGTTTTGGCACCGACTTCAAAAACTATGATAATACCTAGGATGGCGTATATAAAAAATATTTAAACATTTTTAGTGGGTTGATTTTTTGAGGGGGTTCACTTTTTCTTAAAAATAAATAATTAGTTTGCTTTAATTTTGGTTTAGGATTTATGCACTTTTTTTATTTACAAGATTGAATCAGGTTTAATAATATTTTACACTATAACTCGACGTTTTAGTGTATTTACATAGTTAGTTTATAAATAAAAGTTGACATAAACTTTTATTTATAACTAGTACATATTCCATTCTTGTTCAGATTTCCCGGAGAGACACAAAAACTACGAAAGAGGATATTGAGGTTGCGGTGAAATAATCCTTTCTATTTTCGTGTCTGTCACAGGCAGAAGAGGACTTCTATAATACAACAATGCATCATTTTAAGAAACTTAATTTGGGCTAGATAATGTTGTGTGAGTGTCATAAATATTTATTTATATTTATAAAACTTTAAAATGCATGAGAAATGAGTGCTGATAAGGGTTGCTGGGAAACTTTGACCAATTGATCTGTGCAAGGCAAATCCTGCAGGGCTATTCGCCTAGCTAAAATAACAGCGCTGTGCTCGTCGACGAGATGGCAAAGATTTCGTCGTCGAGCTCACAGATGTTACATTTAGCAAAATACCAAAACCTAAGGAAAATAGTCAAACAGTTCGACGAAACAATTCTTACTCACGCCGTCATCAGCGACGAGTTAGGATAGGTACGTGAATACCAATTATGTCACTCGTCGCTGTTGCATCCATGATCTAGTCGCTGTTGTTTAGAAGAATAGCCCTGATGGTCGGGAGAAAATATTAAGTATAATTTTTTTATCTTAATAATTTGCTTCTAAAAATTTAACAATATTATACAACTTTTCATCGTGCGTAATTTCTGTAACGAAATTTGATCCCGGGTGGTAAAAAGCTGCATATCATTGCCACAAGTTGGCTACGGAGCTACGTTAGCAATATAAAGATAAATGCAATGTATTAATAATTTTGATGGCAACTGCCAGAGCCCCGTAGCTCAGTTCCAATGAGTTTCCGACCGGCAAACGGGACCCGGGTTCGAATCTTTTTTTCGAAAATTTGAAAAATGATATGTACGTATCTCAACAAGTAACATGTTTTCTTTTATAATAACTAATTGATTTATTTTTCGCCAGAGTACCTATACAATACGCGCTGAACATCGAAGATCTTATCCTACTGCAGCCTTAAGGCGGTTGTGCTACGCGGAGCTACGCAGACCTACGTAAACCCTCTATGCGTTTATCATTGATGGCAAAATAACAATTACACTATTTTTATCTCATGTTCACATAATAATGTAAAAGCCTTAATAACTAAAACTAAATAGAATAATTTTAGTTTTTATAAAAATTTCATTCTGTTTAGTTTTATTAAAAATTCGGAGTTTTTAATAGTATTTACAGACACTTTGTACAGTCTCTCGTGATCACGTTTATTTCAGAAACTTTTACAGTCTTTCATCGTCACCAGTGTTTCTTAAATAAAAGAGATATCTAAAATATCTAAAAGAGATAAGAGATCTTTGACGGGTAAAAATCCTGTGCCACAGCTAGGTAAAGGCTATCTAAAGGCTATCTGGCTCGTGGCGCGGCGCAGCGTTTAGCATTGCAAAGTGGGCACGTACCGTCCACCGACCGACGACGCCGAGTGCCGTACGAGCCGCATCACATTAGCAAATACTCACCAAATGTTGCACGAATCGATGCTTTTTTTACATTGTGATGTTTTTTGTAGTTGAAGTTTTCACCATTCATAATTCAATGTAAAATTCAATAAAGGTTGCTAATGAAACAGAATTCTTTTAAATAGCATTATTCCCCTCTAAAAATCTAAGTTGCCTTCTTAATTACAATATCAGCCACAATCCGTGCCACAAACCACGTCGGGGTTATTTAAAAAAGCTCTAGGGTTTATGGCGCTTCGCCGGCCGCTGTGGCGGCACCGCTCGCTTTGCCCGCGCGGCTCGTGCACGTGTGGCCTACATGCAATCTAACTGCTCCTCCTCGCAGCGCTCGTCGCCGCACCTAACCGTTCCGAATATGTCTTCTGGAACGGGAGCCCTCCTTGTCGCATAATATTTTTCATCGCAATTTTAATGAATAAATTACTTCGTATAAATTATTATGGTATAATTGCGATCTCGACCCATAATACCAAAATAATATTTCCGTCAAGCGAAACTATGAAACAAGGAGCTGATACAATGGAAGTTATTTGCAGGAACCAAACTCATGTCCGAAAATTAACAACTTTTGAGTTAGTGAGAATTTTATTTGTCATCCGTTTTTTAATTGAACAGACGTAAAAGGAAACAGCGCAGAGGTTCAGTGGGCAACTGCCTCTTCATAAAACATTGACGGAATATGAAGGATGCACGCTAACCATGACCTTGTCTCATAAAGCTTACAATTTATCAGTGACAGGCGACAGGCGACAATGCGACAATTGTACGTTTCATAAAACTTTTGCTCTGAATATTCGACCATCATCCAAGCGCCAAAATAGCCTTGTCGGACTGAAGACGATAATTTAGTTTTCCAATTAATGAGGTTATTTTTGAGAAATTGTCAAGATTTAAGAAACAGGTCCCAGGCGATCCCTAAAGGTGCGATTTATAATTCCAATATAACTCTTATTTGGGCACAAATTATTCAGCTGAATTATTTATGGACACCGAATTATTTCGTTTTTAATTAGAAATATTGTGAATACAGTATAACGACAATGTCTATATAAATATATTTTTGTATGAAATATGTTAAATTTGACTAAGTTGTAGTTATAATCAAAAAAGTGCATATATCACGCGTATTTTAAAGTTTTGCTTTAAAATCATTAGTAAAACATATATCAACAACAAAATATTAAAAAAATATATAATAAAATGGCAATTTCATCAGAAACCTGTGTAGTTCACCTGTGTAGTTAATGCGGAATTAATTACCATCGACGACCGGCTGGTGTAGTGGTAATATACATTGCCTTCTATGCCAGAGGTCCCGGGTTCGAATCCCGGCGGCGGCGGATATCAGTGTGATGAATACAGATATTAGCCGTCAAGTCATGGATGTTTATATGTTTCATCATCATCATCGCAACTCTTTGTAATGAGCCCACTGCAGGGCATGAGTCTCTCCCCTGGGTGAAGAGGAGGTATAGGCCATAATCCACCAAGCTGGCCCAGTGCTGGGTGGTGGATGCCAGAATTTTTATTTTTAGGCTTCTGACAACCCTAACGACTACTGTATACAAGTATACAGCACCCGGGACCGACTGCTTAACGTGCCCTCCGAAGCACGGAAGTCGTCGTGAGATATGAATGGTTGGCGGTCACCCATCCAAGTACCGACCGCGCCAAACGTTGCTTAACCTGTGATATCGTTTGATACACACAGTAACCATGGCGCCACCACGACTTTATATGTTTATTTAAGTTTATTCTAATGTATGTTTATATATATTTTATATTATTTTATATATTTCTTAAGTATATCAGTTATCTATTATCCATAGCACAAGTTCTTTAAGAAACTTAATTTGGGCTAGATAATGTTGTGTGAGTGTCAGAAATATTTATTTATTATTATTTATTTATGGCTGTACAAGAGTATACTCCAATTCCACTTTAATGTTTGTGGCACTAAATAAGAGTTTAAGTGAGCCAATATACTGCTTGCCTGCCTTATGTTAGTTTCATATTGTCTCCTATCAACACTTAAGCCATAATGTGTCAACTGCTTTAATTCATTACTTTTTGTTAACATTTATTTTGTAGTTTTAGGAATCCTTTGCAAAACATCAAACACTAAAAATAAAATGCTGTCTGAAAAAGGTATACCTACTCAGACTAAAGCAATATAGTGGTATTTCTGTAGCCAAAATAACAGCCATATGCTGTATTTCTCAGTTAGATGAGGATTTCGAAATACCTTTGGTGTTCACGTGTGCCAATAAAACACCTTTGAACAGCATTGAAAAATAGGATAATAACAGAGTTAGGGTGAACCAATATGGAACTTTTTGCTTTTAATCGCTCTAAATTTACACCAATCTAAACCTGTTGGCTATACAGTAGTTCACAGTGACTCTTTTAATATCATCATCATCATCACAACTCTTTGTAATGAGCCCATTGCAGGGCTATTAGTCTCTCCCCTGGGTGACGAGGAGGTATTAGCCATAATCCACCAAGCTTGCCCAGTGCTGGGTGGTAAGTGATGTGCTGTCTTTTAATATGCTAGCATTAGATTGGTTTATTTGTACGCCTTTATTTAGCATTTATCATATTTTACTGTCACTAAAATACTTATATGAAACCAATCCGATATTAAATAAATGAAAAATGTGATAAATAAAACTCGTCCGGCAAACGAGAGGTCCCAGGTTCGAATTCTGGTCGGGTAATTATTATTTATCACATTTTTCATTTATTTAAGAATAATTGAGCATTTTAAATGCAAAAAAATTAAAAACATTATTAAAACATTGCAATGCTTCACTTTAACTGGGATTCACAAATTCTGTAAAGAAATTGATCTCGGGTGGTCTTAGGTGCAAAGCTTATACCATAAGATGGAGCTACGTTAGCAATATAAAGTAAAAACAAAAATGTGGTACGTAATTTCGAGGCGTACGCCAGGCCCCGGTAGCTCAGTTGGAAGAGCACTCGTCCGGCAAACGAGAGGTCCCAGGTTCGAATCCTGGTCGGGTAATTTTTATTTATCACATTTTTCATTTATTTAAGAGTAATTGAGCATTTTAAATGCAAAAAACTTAAAAACATTATCAATCCGATAATGGCTGTAAACATGCATTTTTAGAATCTACTGTTACTCTGATCCCGTAACAACAGTATCCGTTCCTACTTCTATAATATATATATAATGCTCTTATACAGACCATAGTGTAATTCGGAACTCAAAGTTCTCGGTTGAACCATTATAACTGTTTATTAATTCCTCAAGTTCAGAGTTAGACCTACTAAATGTGATCTATAGTAATGCTACTTGTGCTTGTTGGGCGTGCCGGACGCTCCGCACGCAAGGCACGCAACGGATTTTCTTTTTTTTTGTATGAATTCATATAGAACTGCGTACACTATCCGCGCCAGCCACACCGCAGCGCGCAATTATGAGCAAAAAACGTCAAAAACGTCAAAAAAAATCAGTTCACTGTTGTCATCGGCTCCTGCCGCCGCCGTCAATCTCCATGATTGAAGACGTCAACTCATAACAAGTTAACTCTCTAATACATACCTAAATAACTTCACGCCTGTATCCCTTATGGGGTAGGCAGAACACCAGAGGCCATCAAACCATCTGATGTCACGTTTGACAAATTTCGTGGTATTATAATGATGGAGAGAGACTATTGCAGTGACAGGGAGTCAGCTTATCGCCCGCAAAAAACGCCAATAACACCTCTGTCCCTTAACTGACTTTTACAGTATGCCCGTGAAGAGAAGCAGCTGGCACATTCTATGCTTTTCTTTCGCTCCCAATCCAGCATGGAAGAAGCTCTCTAATATAAATAATAAATCCGAATATTGTGGACGCATGGCATCGCCATGTCCGTTCAGTTCGGTGCGGTGGGTCCGGCGCGGCGCGGCCCAGTGAACGGCCCTGCAAGCGGAGCTCGCTCGAACTCATCGATATTTACGACACTTTTATTCAGGGGCAGAGCAGCAAATGTGAAATTTAAAAAAGAATCCGGGTCTGGCCGTTTACCTATACAGGTTGGTTACTTTTGAAATTCCCAGACGTAATAGTTTGAGATCATACATGAAGAGAAAAAATATAATAAAAAATAAATATTAATTATTTACTGAGTAAACTTAACCGAAACTCAAATAATTGATTACGGAACGCATGGTTACACTAGCATTGGCAGCGATTCGCGTGCCAGGTCACGTGCCGCGATTGACTCAGGAGTAAGTAAAGTAACTATTTATTTATAGGGAATGCTTGTGAAAAATAAAGTATTTATGCCTACTTTTATTACACAATTATGACCAGAATCGAATACAGAGTGCTGTACATCAGAATCTAAAATGTATCACCAGTCACCCTGTATATGTATCTACAGTATTTTATATTAGGTATTAGTAGGTTTTAGAATATAAAAAAAACATATTTCGCTACATGGTATCTCATTACACAAGCTTCGCTTGCATTAAGGCCATATAGTTGGTGTGATTGTCTATTTTTTTGTTATTAAGTATGCTAAAATCCCATAATTTCCTCTTAACACGACCATGATATAGCTAAAATATTTTTCTGAAGCGCAATGTAGCATTCCCTGTATAAACTTCCTTCTCAATCACTACCTAAGGCCTACTCATATGTCATGGTTTTGCTTCGACTCAAATGACATATTCTTTGACATGACTTGTTTAGAAAACATAATGCGATGGGCTCACAAACATCTGCATGCATGAGGCCGCGACCCGCGCTGCCTGTCGGCGTGGACGGCATTATGCGGCTGGCAGCGCGAGTTGGCCGCGCGCCACGCGCCCGCTCTCAATGTGTCACGACACTTAATTGACTAATTATGGAATTTTATTCGATCCATTTGGCTATGAAGTACTTGAGAGCTTTCGCAGATTAAAAACTTAATTGGATACTTAAAAAATATTCTTGTAATACGCAAACATTGTCATGCAATTTTGCTGCGATAATACAGTTGTTTAATAAGCTAATGAGTTTAATTATTTGATACGTACAAAAATACGAAAATTTTAATTCGTTCTGGGACTCTCTTGGTTCTCTCCATTGCTTTATGTCATGGAAGAGTAGACACTAGCGTATAGTATTTTTTTTATTTTGGATTTCATTGTTAGGTGAGGGGAATGAAAAGAAGTGATATGAAATTAATATATCTTATTTGTATATTCATATTTATAATATTTAGCTATTGATACAAGAGAAAACCTTTATAAGTATAATTTTTTCTTCGGTAGGTCGTACGACCCAATTACCAGGACTTTAAGAGTTAGTCCCAAGTTAAGCCCGTTACTTTTTTATCCGTTACGACTAGTTTTCTAGTTTCAAAATTTCATTACTAACATAATATTAAAACAAAATAAAGTTTATCTGTATTCAGTTTTATTTAAGATATGCAAGAGTAAAAAATGGCCGTATCACCAATTATTAGCAACCTCTCCACCAATTATCACACCCCGTGGTCATGAGCGTCTGGTTGAGTCGCTCAGGACTACGGGCATAAATCATACGCGACAAATCCGGATCAAAAGTGTTTTATTTTAAATTTATATCATATACATATAAAGACTTCATACATAATAAAATGATATACCTGGTAAAAAATGGTATGATCTGTGTATGCTAGAACTCGCAAACGCACTGCCGAACTGAAACATCTGCCAGTGCCTATATCAGACAAAGACATCAAAGGGTGGTTATACAAATTAGGGATTTTTCTTAACCAAAACAACTTCTTTATCATCGTATAAAATCCGTCTCGTGTTTTAATAGGGATAAATCTAACTTCCAGCTATGTCTGAAAAGTGAAAAAAGTATTTAATTACCACGAGAAAGCGAGGAGTATGAAATTGATCACCGTGCCGTTTTGCTTCAATGGAGATAAAACACTACCACTAGTTGTGTTTCCCAACAAAAGACTCCAAAGAATATAACATCATCGTTACCTAAAGTACGTTCGGGAGCCCTTTGCATCTCGTTTCATGGCGGGCCGACCGACTGTGGCACGGTATTGTCTAGGAAACGCGCACATATTTTTTTTTTTTTATAAGTGACTAAACCCGCGTTTGACCGCAATCTCACCTGATGGTAAGTAAGTGAAAGCACACGGGTTTAGGAAGGAACTGGCTCTTTATACAATATTGCCGAAACACATTACCGCCGGAGCGGTAACATTTGGCGGCAGACTTTATATAAAGGGTGGTCGCTAGCCAGGCGGACCCAGAAGGGATCCTACCACCAAGCAAAGATAACTCCCCCAAGACTTTTCACGTCACCGCGCCGCCCTCATCCAGCGTTTACCGGCGACTTTGACCAAGTCGTAGGTCCATCTTGCGGGGGGCCTGCCTACGCTGCGTCTCTGAGTACGTGGCCACCACTCGAGAACTTTTCTGCCCCAACGGCCATTTGTTCTGCGAGCTATGTGCCCTGCCTCTTGCCACTTCAGCTCTGCAATCCTTCTGGCTAAGTCGGTGACATTGGTTCGCCTGCGAATCTCCTCATTCCTGATTCGATACCACAGGGAAACCCCGAGCATAGCCCTTCCCATAGCCCGCTGAGCGACTTTAAGCTTGTTGATAAGGCCCATAGTTAACGACCACATCTCAGTGCCATACGTCATCACTGGCAACACACACTAGTCAAAAACCTTTGTCTTGTCTTCAGACACTGCGGTGCTTGGGATGAGAAGATTTTACGGAACATCCCGACCGCTGCCCAGCCGAGTTGGATTCGACGATTCGACAATTGACCACTTCCTCAAAGTTGGACCTACCTAGCTGGATTTTATGTCCTAGGTATAGATAATCGTCGAGCGTGGTGCCTCCAATTACTGCAGGAGCAGGTGCAACATGGACGTTCGACATAATCTTCGTCTTATCCATATTCATTTTAAGACCCACTCTTATGTAAAATATTTTCCTATTTCAAGTCCTACTTTCACATATTTTTAACGTGAACGCCTGTGACGCAACTATTTACATATTACAAAACTAAAACAATTTCAAACATAGATTGTACAGTTTAAATTTTGTTATCCAAAAAAGGCTGCAGCTTTTTTGTGTTTTTTTTTGTTACTACATAAATTGGTAAATCAATTTTATTCAAAAATCGATTTACAAAACCATTTTAAATGACAGTGACCTAAAAACACATATAAAAACTAGAATGTGGTCGAAAATATCTAGTTCATGTAGTCAAGTATCCTATTCTAATAAGATCTGTCTGAGCAATAAGTAACTCATGTCATACCTTTTTGTGAGCCCACTACAGTGCAATGAGTCTCACCCCTGGCTGACGAGGAGGTTTTCGGCCATTAACTACCTATCTGGCCCAGTGCTTGGGCCGGTTAGTCACAGATTTTTCAGGATGCTTAAATGGTTTCTGACCTAACCTAACGACTACTGCATACATTAATACTGACAAAAATATTGAACTTACCTAAATACAAAATGTTGAAAATTATTTATTAACTAAACCAGAAGATAATGTTCAAAATGAAATAAGGCAATTAATTGGTTATGTCGGTTATCCGCTTAAATCTAACCTAATTGTTGCACTAAACCGGAACCTTCAATATTAAATCATTCAGGGATACTGCAGGGTCTGCCGCTGAACATTACTCGTGTAATATTAAAACAATTTTATCATGAATGTAAATGCCATATAAGTAGTTAACATCTTTTGAGTTGAATCCTATGTTTATTTAACAAAAATATTCATCAATAAGACCAATATGAAGGCCTAGTGGTCTAGTATTAGTGGTTATTGGCGTTAGTGGGCATAATTTAGGTTCGCAACGATATTAACAAACTAGAACTAATCTCCAGTTATTTACAAATACGCGACTGAGACTATCATACTTAAAACCATTTAAAGACTAACATTTTCAAATCCTTACCAAAAGTTTGACTGAAGTTAAACGTCTTCTAAGTCCACGTATAAGTCTTTGAATTCTTTTCAAAAATTGCTTTGTCTATTTTTTTAAATATAAATGGGACCATCTCTGCCATGAAACAAGAGTCTTTAAAATCCATTCATAAATTACGAAATAATAGCGTAACAAACAACAACAAAACATACAGAGGAATTGTGAACCTCCTCCTTTCGGAGGTTGGTTGAAAAGTAGCATCAAAGTGTAGCACATCTCGCTGCGGTAATTTACTCTATTGAGCTTGAACGCAGAGATAGCCTCGCCGAGCCGCCGTTAATGGCACTTGATTGAAGCTTTTCATGAAAATGTATTGACTTGCGGATATTATACACGTAAATCTCCGGGTCTGCCTGCACGGGCAGATAATTAATGCATTATGTATTAAGCTGATGAAGCCAAAAATTAAAATTGTTAATTTTACAGAATTAGTTTAATGTCAACCACTTTGGCGATGGGGTAAACCTCAGACGCCACTGGTCACGGGTTCGATTCCCGCATGGAACAAGAAAAAAAAATGTTCCATGTCTGAGCGTTTATCCATATGTATATGTATTTATAGGTATTCTAGGTTCCCCCCTATACAGTCACACGACTAGATGGCATTAAATTATTTTTTAAATGATATTATGATTGTAATGACAAAGTTTTTGCGGGATTAGTTCACGTTTTTTATTCAAACAGCCATTGGAACTTTTTATTCTTTTTATTTAAACCGTTTGTGGAAGCAAATTAGGTACGAGACTAAGGAAATAAGCGCTCTATGTATTAATCCGAACTGGACCCGTCCTGCTTGCGTTTCAGATACTGGTTTTATAACGACGATGTCATGAATTTCCATTTTTAAAGACACCATAGTAACGAGAGACGAGTCGATATTAAAAGTGAAAATTTAAAGTCCGGTTCAAAATGTATTTCATTTTATGTAACATAAATTGAAAATTTGAGAAATTATTATATTTAATATGATATTTGCGATTCTGTAAGTTGGGTTCAGTAATGGGTTTACAGGGGTTATTGGAAATGTCTGGCTCGTGGGCCTCCGCCGCCCTCTACTTGTACTAAAGCGACGGGTCAGAAGCGACACCCGACTCTATATACCTCACCTGCTGGTAAGTGCTGGCTATACATAAAACATTGCTCGACCACATCAGCCGTAGCAGTTATATTTGGCGGCAAACTCTACAAGGTGACTGGTGAAAAATTTTAGATATTGAAGAAGAACACTCTGTACTCGCTTCTGATCATAATTATGTATTAAAAGTAGGTGCTTAATTTTTCACCAGAATTCCTTATAAAGAAATAAAGAGACATTACTACACTTTTCGCGACGCGCCGTCTGAATCAACATGCACAGAGTAGTGTTACCGCCACACGCACACCACCACCCGCCAAGTATCTATTGTATTATGCTTATGCAACCATGCGTAGAAGTCGTCGTGGCGCCGTGGTTACTGTGTGTATCAAACGATCACAGGTCAAGCAACGTTCGGCGCGGCCGGTACTTGGATGGGTGACCGCCGAACATTCATTTCTCACGACGACTTCCGTGCTTCGGAGGGCACGTTAAGCAGTCGTTAGGGTTTGTCAGAAGCCATTTTCGGCGCCCTAAAAATTCTGACATCCACCACCCAGCACTGGGCCAGCTTGGTTGATTATGGCCTATACCTCCTCGTCACTCAGGGGAGAGACTCCCTGCAGTGGGATCTTTAGAAAGAGTCGTGATGATGATGATGAACCCTGCGTTGCGTAAGAAATTCTTAAAATTTCAGTGAATAATTAATATATATTTTTTTCTCTTCATGAATGATCGCAAAATATCACGTCGTTACATTTCGAAAGTAACCCACCAGTCACCCTGTATATGAAGGGTGGTGGCTAGCTAGACAAACCCTGAATAGTGAAATAGTTGCATTTTAAGATACGTTTATTTAGATGCGGTAGGGTTATTCCAAGAACACGCGGCCTGAGACAGTAACATTCAATACACTTAGTGAACTCTTGTAATCATGCAGTCATCATCGTCATCACAACTCTTTGTAAAGAGCCCACTACAGGACATGATTCTCTCCCCTGGGTGACGAAGAGGTATAGGCCATAATCCACCAAGCGGGCCCAGTGCTGGGTGGTGGATGTCAGAATTGTCGGGGCACCGAAATGGCTTCTGACAAACCGTAAAGACTACTGTATACAAGTATACAGCAACCGGGACCGACTTCGAAGCACGCAAGTCGTCGTGAGAAATGAATGGTCGGCGGTCACCCATCCAAATACCGACCGCATCGAACGTTGCTTGATCTGTGATATCGTATGGTACACACAGTAACCACGGTGTCACGACGACTTCAACCATGCAGTAACCTCTTGTAATATTTAATAAAATATGATTGTAATACGTAGTGTACAGCTGCGTGTGCGCGCTCTCGAGAAAACCTCACTTATTGATTTTTATTTAAATTCATTGCTAGTTTATGCATACCAGTTCGATTAAGAAGTAAAAATTTAGTAAAAGTTAATTTTCAACGACAAAAGTTGATTATGTTTTTCATGAGCTGGTGCCCGCGACGGATTCGCGTAGTTTTGGATGAAGAATTTGTGAACTTGCGGTCGGAACAGCAATTTATATGTAAAATTTCATCAAGATGCGTTGAGTAGTTCAGTCGCAATTGAGAAATAAACATCCATCCATCTATACTTTCGCAATAAATGGTGAGTATTTTAATGTGAACATTTGACCTACATCTTATGATGGTGAGTGACGATGTGAGCAAAAAAGCTTCATATGAAACATTGCAAAGTAAATCATATCATCGCTAAGGCGGCAAACTGAACGGCAGCGACAGCAACAGCGGCGCGGGCAGCGGCGTGGGGAGCGATTACAGCGACACGATAGAAAGTATTGAGTTTATATGAAACCGCGACAAATCGCTCTGACGCCCGCTGGCGGCGTCGAGAACGGCCCAGACTCCCCGCGTCGCTGCCCGCGCCTCCATCGCTTCGCTGTCGCTGCCGTCCAGTTTGCAGCCTGAAAGGATGATATTTAGCGGCCGAGTATGAAAGATGATCGCTACCCCTCATAAAGCTACCCCACTATAAACTCTCTGCATACTTATAACACAAGTTTTTTGCTAATATATCATAGTACATTTTATTTGAGTACATAGTTTTATTAACTAGTATTTCTGTATAAGGTATTTTCTATCCGTAGAAGTTGACTGTGTTCTGCGTTTGAAATAAAGAAATGAAAAATAAGCATTTTTAATAGGCTCGATTTTACTTGATATCTTGACAGCAATAAACCGATTTAAATAATACTTCTTCACATTAAATAGGTTTGTATCGAGGTTGTATTAAGTGAAGTATTAAATTACGTATTTATTCACCGTCACGCTTTGATTCTGTGTAGTATGGATGTTGAGTGTGAAGTGGAGGAAACGTATGCAAACATCAAATGTAAAATTTAAAGCAGGAGAACAAACACGAGGCATTTGATATTGGTACTAGGTTACTTATTTTTAATCCAGCATATTTAGCATTTTTGAAAACATTAACATACGTCCCAAAAGAAATTCGGCCCCAAGGAAAAAATAAGTCACCTAGCGATATACATGAAATTTACCCACGTTTAATTGATAAAGTTACATTCCTAGTAAATAAAAGTAAATTCTAAACATTTGTCTGAGTTGAACATGATTAAGTATTCCGTTCCTAAACCGATCAGAACTGAACTGAACACGGTTCGGGTGAAATAATTCAGCGAGTGCAAATACCGGCGCGCGGCGTCCGTGCCGCAGGTACAGTCGAGTGCGGCGTCGTGGAGTGCTGGCGGGTACAGTCACGTCTCATACAACGTATACATTTACATTGGACTTTGAATCTTATTACAACTGAATAAGTTGCTAAGTGTATACATAGTATTTCACGTGACTGTACAGGTGCAAGCGGTGCTGTAAAGAGCCGGGCCGTATAGTACGGAGCGCAGTAGGGCTCGCAACCACTCGGATAAGAAGGGTTCTTATTCTAGAATAAATGAGGATTGTTTATGACAGTATGTGTATAGGTTTTATCACTTTACGTTCGCTTGCTGCATACAAGTAATACCAAATTCATTGTCATTTATAGAAAATCAACAGTAAAAAGGACTCAGAGCAAGCAAATAGTGATCGTGTTGAATATCAGGGGTATAAGTCTAAGCTGTTTTTTACTCTTTGTCAGGGTTTAACTTCAATTTCACCTGATGACTACCTGAAGAATGGATGGATCCCACCACTAACTGGATCAAATAGCTCTCAGTAAGCGAGCTATGAGGAAGAAGAAAAAACTTTACATCTCTAAAAATCTTAGCGTAGTAAAACTAGTGACAACCCTACTCGGTCAACCAAACCGTAACGCACTAGCAGTGAGCGAGGCAGCTCACGTGCGAGCCGGCGGCGGCGCCGCGTCCGCTACAGCGCTGCGGGAATGTCGCTGTAGTGAACGACTGCTATTACCGTATTGGCCGGTGTTGGCGTTCTATGTAAAGCTAGCTGTCATTCGGCGGTGACAATATCATCGAGTCTTTGCGCTGATAAATCGGCTATGGCAGCAGTGTGAGCATAGTGCAAGCACTTAAATATTATGTAAGTGATCAAATAAAATAACTAAAATTTTAGACAACACTTTTTTTAATTTTCGCAATTTTGTCATTGTGAATCTCAATTCAAACATTTGGTTATTATTCCGTTTGGTAAAAGATACTTGAAGTCGGCATTAAATGCTTTTTTGTTTATTTTAATTTACTCTTCCCTGTAATTCTTAAATATTCGCTTTTGACTGTTGATATCAGAAGGAGTGATCTACTAGACAAACTCAGAACAAAAGATACTCGACTACATTGCAGCGACTCCTCTAACATCTACTAACCACAAACAGCACGTCTCCGTACACAAACGCGACGCGAGGGCCTCGCAGGTATTATTTATTAATGAAATGAATTCGCGAGTGAGTTTGAAGCGGTGATCCATCATTAACCTGCTCCCCGCCGAGCTCAATAAATCACTGTCACTGCTAGTTACAGCGGCATTCGCGTCGACGGACTAGTTCCATAAAAAACAACCTTTTAGGGCTTTTTCACTTTCTCCTTTACTGCCACTTTTCCTATCGTAATCTACAACGTAAGTATTTTTTGACAAATTGAGGAAGGTAACATTAAGGGTCGTACAAGTACCCCTAAAGTAGCAGTTATAATACCAATATAATTCTGATGAGCCCCAGACAATCACACCAACTACATGGCCTCAAAGTAAGCAAAGCTTTTTTTATGAGATCCCATGTAGCGAACTAGGGGGGGACCAAGAATAGGAAATACACATATAGATAAACGCCCAGACCCGGAACATTTTATTTTTCTTGTTCCGTGCGAGAATCGAACCCGCAACCACTGGCGTCTGAGGCAGATAGGTTTACCCCATCGCCATAGTGGTCGTCAAACCTTTCATACAAACTATGCTCACAAACGTCAATTGACGATCGGCTGGTGCAGAGGTGAGGCACAATACCTTCTACGCCAGAAGGTCTTTCGTTCGAATCACAGTGCGGGTGGCTATATGCGGGATGAACACAGTTAGCAGGCGTCAAGACATGGATATTTATTATAGTATCCATAATATAGGTTCTTTAAGAAATGATATGGACTGTTAGAAATATTTATTTATTTTCCTTATTTCATACCTTAGCGAGATAGGTTTGATAATCTACTCTAACATAAAATAGACTTTTATCTCGGTTAAATATATTTTAATGTAGCTGTTGCGCGCGGTTTTACCTGTGCAATTTGGAATCCCGAGAGAATATTGGGATAAAAAGTAGCTTTTATACTATTCTAGGTTGTACTCTATCACAATGCCAAATTTATTTTAAATCCGTTGAGCCGTTTTGCCGTGATTGAGGAACAAACATCCATTCATCCAAACATTTATAATATTAGAGTTAAAACGACTTTAAAAATATCCTGATGCTATATTATTTTGTAAATAAACCCAAGTGAAGTAAGAAATCCAAGTAAAGCTGCTAATATTTTATAAAGTGTCCTTCCTAGTTAAATCAGTTCATTCCATCTTTGACCTCATCCTCAATCATCCACTGACAAGATCAGATGAGGTTGAGGTCGAATGCGAGCTAAGTACCAATATGCAGACAATCGTACTTCACTTATCACAAAAATTTATAAAATAAAAAAACATAAAGTTTTGATTCACTTTAGGTACAAAATATCAAACACTGGGTGAGAGCGGCGCGAGAACTAGCGACGACGTAAAGAATCTCGAAGAATCTTGGGCAGGCCTCGGTCCAGCACGTGGCCCAGCAGCAGTGGGCGTCTCTCGGTCACAATGATAATGACCGTATATCTATATCTTAGGCTTTAAGAACGAAATAAAGTTAGAATCCTAGGTAGACCGAGAGGAAAAAGCCGGCGGAAAGAAACTGTCGGTACTCTTTTATCAAAAGTGCTTATTATTGGTACAATTTGGCAGAAATACAACTCTGCTATGACATGAATAAACAAAGAGTAGCTATTATTATAGATTTACTATCAATCAACGACGACCACTTTGGCGACGGGGTTAACCTATCTGCCTCAGACGCCAGTGGTTGCGGGTTCGATTCCCGCACGGAATAAGAAAAAAAAATCCGTGTCTGGGTGTTTATCTATTTATATTCTAGGTTCCCCCTAGTTCGCTACATGGTATCCCATAACACAAGCTATGCTTACTTTGGGGCCATGTAGTTGGTGTGATTGTCTGGGAAAAAAAATAACTAATTTCAACCTGTTACAAAAATTTGTAAAGGAACAAAGAGATAATTAACTATTGTGTCGACTGAGTCGTGCCACGTAACGTCGCAATAAGTAATCTCAACGTGTTAGTTGCAGTTAGTAGTCGCACGTTAACCTGTACCCCGTCTTTGTTGATGCTCCGCCAGGTAATTAAAAACAGTCGGAAATGTCTCACCTACAAACGAAGTATCAATGAACGAATCGTTGACAGAACATGCGCTAGCGGATGTTTCTCCGAAATTATCTATCAAGTATCAACCATGTTCATTGCAGTATTGGCTACGTTTCGCCGAAATAATGGAGTGGCTATGTCGGGATGTATGAGATAATTAAGAAAATTTTGTGTCCGTTGGAACATTTATTATGGATGTAGGTTTAAAGTAGAGAACATTTTTTTTTAAAGTTGAAATACCGTATAAAGACAAAATACTACATAAAACCGATCCCTGCTGGGACTCGAACCCAGCTCTTCCGCATTCCGGCGGGCACTCTACGTACGTTTGTGCATTAGGGATGATGAAGTGAAACAAAATGTGAGCGGATTTAGAGAAACCCTGCCTGTTTTAAATAATAGTATCCACTCTAATAAGATTTTTTTAATTAGGGTTAAAAAGACATTACATTTTAAAATAAATTTGCTGAATGAAATATAGCTGTTGGCGCAAGCGGCGTATGTGACTACGGCCTGTTCTTATGAGTTCAATGCGGGACCATGTGTCTCTCCTGATACTGGATAGAGAGTTTTCTAATGAACTTCAATAAATGTATGAAATAGTTTTTAAACATAACAAATTAAGCAGTTCGCACTTGTAAATGAACAAACCCGTTTAATTTGTCCGTGATTTCCATGTGATTTCCGTCCATGTTGCACACCGGTGTGTTGCCGATAAGCGGTATTTAACCACGCGCCGCATTATCTCGCGGGAGCACTGCGGGCGCGGCGCGGGCCGCTTGTGGGGTACTGTCGGCGTCAGGGATACAGTTATAAGAGAATGAAGTTATTCAGAAAGCCATTAATATATTTTTTTGGAATTAGAATCAAACTTGATCGCCGGGGCTCGCGGGTAATGCCAATGGCGGTACCGTGAGCTCCATCTATGGCGGGTGAGGTACACCTGGAGATTTTTAGTGGGTAGGTCCGGCCTTCTGCCGGATCAACCCCACATACCCCGCCATACCCCCTTGGGAGGTCGGGGACGTGATAGCACGTTTTCCTCCAGTAAAAAAAAAAGAAAAAAAAAGGATCAAACTTGACAGGATAGACCTGACCCTAAAGATGGACATAAACTACGTTTTATAACGAGAAAGAGGTTAAAGGGTAGAAATAGGAAATGAAATTTTGTTTGGTAATCCACAAAACCTATTTTGACGAAATTTTGTAAAAAATATACAAAGACTTAATCTTAAAAAGGGCGTTGAGAGGGTAAAAATAGGGCATGGAATTTTTTTAGGAAATCTTCGCAACCGAATATAGTAATTGAATGTTGCACCCGGGTAGCTTCTTGTTAATATTTTGTAAAGTAACTCGTCAATTGGTAAAGCACGCTTAGTCACAAAGGTGCCACGCGTGTAACCGCGGGTCAAAGCAAATAAAAAATAAAAAGCTCTTTTAAAC
Source organism: Stenoptilia bipunctidactyla (assembly GCA_944452665.1). Lineage (NCBI taxonomy): Eukaryota > Metazoa > Arthropoda > Insecta > Lepidoptera > Pterophoridae > Stenoptilia > Stenoptilia bipunctidactyla. Next base: position 627,242 of record OX101728.1, on the reverse strand, counting down.
GGATAAATCGTGTATATTTCAAATTTTCAGTCTCCTTGCAGACCACTTAAAAATGTAACCACTTAAAACGTGACTTAAAATTTTTAAATGTAATTGCGGTAAATGAAAATGCGTATATTTGAGGTAATTCTGAGAAAAGATGAAATTTCTAGCCATGAAATTGCCAATTTCCTGTTTTTTTTTTATTATTACGAACTAAGAGATATCAGGATTCCGTGAAGCTGACTGTACGCACCCTCGGGAATGCAAACAACTGCAATATGTTGTAGCTACCCTCGCCGACTATATTCTTAACATATCAGTGTTCAAGTTGTGCTGCTGCCAACATGATAATTTTGGAAAAGAAAGTTTGTCTTAAGCCGCATAGATAAAGGCATTTATAGAATATACAGGGTGTCCCAGTAATGGTGGTCAAACCAGTAGATACGTGTGCGTGGGAGGGTAGGAGGTCTCGATCCCCTTGATTTGTTTTTCATCCCGATTAGTCTGCGCTCTACACCATGTTTTGTAAAATTTCGAAAACTCCAACTTCTTTTCACATTCATAGGCAGTACGCCCGCAGTTTAAGCCCTAGACCATTTTTTTTTGTTTAATGTGTTCCGTGATAATGGTTCTACTAAATTACAGTTCCAAAATCTCAACTATGACTAGTAATTTATAAACCATTACTGAACATACTGAGACAGAAAACAAAGCAAAGCATGGTTTAGACGTCTAATATTTTTTTTACAACACCATGAGTTGTAATATGCCAACATGAATAGTCCTGAGCCGCACAGGGTTGACTTTAGCGTAAAAAAGACAAAACATTAAACCCTATTTCCTAACCTTTACATAAATGTACTTTTACTTTGTAATGGGCAATAAATCATATGGAAAACGAGTCTTGTTACTCACTTAAGAGAATTTTTAATTGAAATGAAATATATTCTTGTTTTAAATTTGTTTCTTTTTGAAAAGCCCATAGACTAAAGAAGTTTTTTAGAGCTGAATAAATTTACAAAATCCTGTAGGTTTTTGTTTAAATGTGTTGAAATTTTTGTGTTCGAGATTTTTTTCACACCGTTTGTGATTTTTAAAGGGCAATATCTTTTTTCTGAGAATTTATATTTGGCAAATATAGATGTAACTTAAACACGGGTACGTATAAGTTACTCATTAACGATCACTTATAAAAAAAATATGGATTAATAAAAAAGTTGTGAGAGTCTAAAGGCAAACTTTTGGGAAAATTTCAAAAAAGTACAAAATTATGCGTATCTCCAAAACTATAAGACTTGACCCATAGAAAGTAGGCTTTAAATACTTGAAAATGATCCCATCTACATGCTCTGCTCCAAGGGCGACTCATGTACTACTCGCCCTGTATATAGGTACGTATATCCTTAAAAACTAAAATGAGACTGGAAAATCACGCTGTAAAAAGTATGAAAAAATAAAAATAATTGCATCTTAAATTGTCAAATACAGAGTAATTCATTTTCATCATCTATTCAGTAAATAAATTACACATTACATTGTATTATTTATTTTAGACAGAGATGGTCAGAGGATAACCGCGGTCGAACGACTTTTTACTTTCTCTAACTACTTACCGCCTGTTGTGCCTTTTGTGATTTGATCTAAATATTTAAATTAACTTTTTAAACCAAACTTTATTTCCAAATTGCACATGCTAAAGAGTTTAAAATTTGTAGTAGTTTTTAATAGGGTGTGTTGAAATGGTTTAAATACCTACCCATATTTTTAATTTTTAATGTTATTTCTATTTGTTTATTTGTTAAATTCATTGGGTATAATCACATTGTACAATTCAAGCTGTACTACTTAATTGCTACTTCCCACCGTTTTACATCGTAATTTTAGTCTATTCATGAATTTTAAGATATTCTTGATAATGGATCTTTATAGAATATGAAAAGCTGGTTCTCTTCCGTGGCAGACAGGTGTTTATTTAAAGGTTTTTTTTTTTTTGTGGGCTATAGGCTGACCCCCTGTCACTGCAATAATCTCTCTCCATCATTGTAATGCCGCCAAATTTGTCAAACTTTTTTTTCCGCCAAGGTAGCCTTTGGTACCTACTAAAGCAAGCTCTAGCAGGAGGAGGATGAATCCTGTTACGGACGAATGGGCATACTATATGCTGTTAACCCCAGTGGCTAACGGATATAGAGTGCCCAGACAGTGTGGGGACCGAAAGTTCGGCCACGAGACTCACTCAGATCCGGCTGAGTATACCCAGTAAAATCCCCCTTGATGGTCAGCCTTAATAAAGGCTATTAAACATAATCGCAGCGACAGCCAATCAGTAGTAGAGGCTGCAATTTGTCAATATAATTTGATAATTTTGTTATGATTTGTATGATCATTCGAATATTTTTTTATTGATTTCATAATAAATCTTAAAAATTGTTTAAGGAATGACATTAGAATATTGCATACTGTAATAATTTCAGTAAAATATGTGATACTTATTTTATATTATGTTATTATATTTTATACTACCACCACCATTGTTAACAATATTTTTGGCAATAAAGATTGATTTGATTTGAAACGAAACATCAGATGGTTTTATAACCTCTGGTGTTCTGCCTACCCCCTAAGGGATGCAGGCGTGAAGTTATGTAGATAATGGAATATTAGGTCTGGTTCTGAATATAGGAACACAGTATTGTTCAGATGATACTATGAAAATACATGAGTGGAACTAAGGTTTCTGAACTTATCGCAACACACGCACACTAGTTCTAAATATATTAATTGAAACATCATAAAATTATTCGTGACACGTGTGGTTATGTCGCATACAGGAAATTTATTATCATTGAGAGCTTACCACAGCTTTAGCTCGATTACTGATTAGATATAATTAATAAAAGTTTTAATAGAAGGGCGAAAATCCTAAAAATTTACTCAAAATTATAAACTTAATAACCATCAGATCACATTTTTGTAAATAAAATGAATAAATCACATAGTACAACAAGCACCAAAACAAAACAAGAAATATTATCAACAAAAGTTCCTTCAACAACATCTTCCCCGCATTCCGTAAAGTTTAGACGAAGATCGTGCGGTTATCTTTAATAAATGTTTGGAGCGGGTTCTCGAGAAAACTTAATCATTTCCAACATCTTCACAACATTGTTTAACTGAACTGTGCAAAGACGGTGCCTTATTAAGTTAAATAGTCCAACTTCGACTTGTTGCCTTGAGCAGGGACTGCGTGCCGCGGGGCGCGCTGGACTGACAACTCTATTGATTGCACTGGACAGTTGACCACTAATACAATGGCGATACCAAAAACTTTTAACTAAGCCTTTTGAGGAGTTTTCTGCCTGCTTTACCTTATAGCTTTATTTATCAAAAATATAAACTTATGTAACCTAATATTTTCTCCATAGAGCGTATATTCAGGAACCGGCTGTAAACAAAGCTGCATTATATGGAGGGAAATTAGTCATCTTAGATCGGATAAGGAAATGATTTTCCGATGATTACGTTTTGCTATAAATGTGACGTAAGCAAAACGGTGACGAGTATAAAATATCCATAACGCTTATCGTTTATCGTTTAAAACTAAGTTGGATACCTTAAATATTTGAATGCGTCTCATTAATCAGCATGTCTCTGGCTAATATTCAAGGCCACAAAGGACAGTTTACTATTGTGAATGCATTGAAGCATACCGATAGATATGTCCTCCTGGAATGAGCTACAAAACACATACAAAATTTAGTCATAATCGAAGCTAGTTAAAAAGACATCATAAATAAGGCATGCAAGACTCACGTGAGCAGGACTCTTCGACGGCGTCAGCGGCGGCGTCGGCGGCGGCGAGTCATGTTCCTCGTGCGGGGCGGTCGGCGGCGGGACGGCAGAGGAGGAGCGCGGGGCGGGCGGCGCGGGGAGGGGAGTGCGGGCGGTGCGGGCGGGGGTACACGGGCTGGACTTGACACGCGTAGGCGCCGCCACCCCACAGCTGGCGATTGGCACTCTGTGCGAACATTCTTTGCTTAAAACCGGGAGTCGGATAACTTCAGTTCTATGTGGCGTGACGGGGGCGGTGCGGGCGGAGGCGGGAGACGCGGGGGAGACCGGGGAGCCTGGGGAGAGGGGCGCGCTGGGCGGGGACGCTGAGCGCGCGCGCAGCTCGGCCGGAGTCTGCGCGCGTCGCCGGCAATCTGCAACAAACATACATAACCATGCAATAAACGATCCCCTTGGTAATGGGAACTTCAGGGTGCGCGCGGCTGGAGACCACTCTTCAGGTAAAATCTACCGCCATGTATCACCACTACAGCGATGATGTATTCCAGAAATGTTTAATGAAGATCTAGTTCGTTCCTATTCCCGTGTGCTGTCAATTTCACTTCATCTCATCAGCATCAGGTGAGGTTGACCATTGATAAAAAATCGGGTCATTGATTGAAAATTTACTCTGTGGGTCTTTTGAATAAGACCTACATTTTTGTATACGACACTGCATGTTCGTAAATTGATGCCAAAATAAAAAAAATGGAAATAATGGTCATCTAAAAAATCATATACCGCGACAGCGAAACCACGGACAAGTTTCTTAGTAATGCCGGCAAGGCGCGTTTATACTGACGCTACAACTAGCGCCATCTATCAGTTTATTATATTTTATTAAAGGAAAATTTTGAGAGGATCGGTGGATATTTCATAGTGCCGGATTGAGCTAAAATGTCGTCCACAAGTCTAATAAGATGTAGTGTACCTTTCATTGAACTTTCGACCTTATTACAACCGAATAAGTTGCGAAGTGTATACATTTTATTAGACATGACTGTACTTATACATTAAAATGTATACATAGCCTGGACTGACAAAGCGACTTTTGTATCTTGATATTTCTCGTGAGACAGACATTAAAGCTTGTGAAGCCCCAACTTAGTATAAGCTGTTCATAAGTTATAATAAAGTATAAGTTACCCAGATGCAGACACCAACTACGCTTATATTGGAATAAGTTGGAGTCATCGAAACACAACGCGAGTCTGGAATATCGTAGAAGGCATACACTACTTAGTACATAAGCCTAAAAATGATAATTCCATAATGAGTTCCTTTCGTAACTGACGAACGGTATACCCTTGTGTTATTGAACCCATGAAATGTCTGAAGGGAAAGGTATGAATGAACATTCAATTCAAATTGGTTTTCGTTGTTATTTAAAATAATAACTAACTTATTCCCGCGACTTCGTACGCGCATAAACATTGTTTATGTTTAACGTAACCAGTTACTCATTGAAGAACCTTTATGCCAAGTATCACATCCGTGCACTCAAAGAATAAGATTTTACAAACAAACTAAAAAGTTCAATATTTCCCATACCTGTGGGAATTTTGGGAATTCCTCTCAAATCACAAGCAATCACTCATTGAATAACCTTTACACCACGTATCACATCCGCGCACTCAAGGAATAAGATTATATTACATAAAAACTAAAAAGTCCAATAATTCCCATTTCCGTGGGAATTTCGGGAATTCCTTCTATAATATAAACAGACACCTATTGAAAACCAAGTATTACATCCGGGTACTCAAGGAATAAGATTTTTTCATACAAAGTAAAAAATAATTTATTTCCGGTCCCCGTGGGAATTTTGGGAATTACTTCATAACACAACCGGTCACTTATTAAGAAACCTTTATGCCAAGTACCTACTACATCCCTCACTCAAGGAATAAGATTTTTCATACAAACTTAAAAGTCTAATAATTCCTGTTCCAGTGGGAATTTCGGGAATTCCTTCCTTTGTGCTCCTCCACAACATCTACGGATTGTTTGTTCCAAATTTCAGCTCTCTACGCCAAGTAGCTGTACGTTGTCTGTCAGTCACTCAGTCAGTAACGGAACAGTTTTATACAGGGTAAAATTAGCACATCACCTCTTGCAGGCAGCTTCTCCACACCAATTTCAACAACATTTGTACTACGACTTTTTAAAAATCTTGATAAATTACACAAAAATAAAAAATAAATCTTATCTCCTAACACTGCATTTTGTTAGAAGTGCCTATTAAGTGGAGAAGCAGCCTGCAAAAAGTGATGCGCTTATTAAAATTAACCCTGTATATTAAGATTACAAGACCCTTTTCGCTATTATTTATTTTAATTATTTACTCTTTATTGTATACTATTATAAAGTTAATATAAACAATGGATTCGGTTATAAAGGATTATATTATAATTGTTGAACAATTGGCGGTCTTAAAGCTAGCAAGCGATTTCTTCCAGCCATTCGCTATCTATGTTTCGAGCGGAGGGGTAACATTGTATAATGCTTGAGAAGCCAGGGGTAGTTTATTCATTTCAGCACAACGCAATAATTCCGTTGCATGTGCGTGTACTCAAATACAAAATAATAATGATAAAGAGTTTGTTTATCTCAAGGCGCTAATCTTGAAAACCACGGAGGAAATATGTAGTTGAAAACAACCAGTTGCATTTGATAGCCAAAGTATTGAGAAAGTTCAATGGCAAAGTTATATTTAAAAAGTTTTGTAAAACCTTCTAGAAAATGTTCATTAGAACAATTTCATAGAGTATTTTTAACGCAAAAAGCAACAATTACGCGTAATGATTCCCAGCTGATTTTATTATTTTGAGAAATGACTGTGATCTACGCGAGATTAAATTACTGCAACTTTAGATTTGTGCTTTGGATATCTACTGTATGGTCTTTTTAATGTGCCCACCCGAATCACCCGAACAAACACTACATTTGTGGTGTCTCATTGTAGATTATTCATAACCTTACACCTAAATCTATCATGCACAGGTGGATGGATCTAAATTTCTGTTCATCCACTTATTAGGACCACAAGAACGACAAACAGCCCAGACATTAGGAAAACAAACATGTTTTTATTTCCTACATTTGGTTTTATCGACACTTCTTTCCACCATCTTCATAACTCATTAAATAAAAAAATAAAAGTTTATTCATAAGTTTACGAAAAAAAAACTCTTAATGAACGTCATGTAGATGAGGGCTGCGCAACGCGGAGAGTCTTGGTGGAGGCTTCTGTCCAGCATGATCCATGATCGCCCATTATTCTTCAATATAGATACCTACTTCTTCGGCTTTAAGAAACGAAAAGAAATTAGGACCCTAGGACGGCTTTTTACCGAGAGGAAAAAAGTCATCTGAAAAAAAAAATATCATATACATATATCACAACAACAATTTTTTAAGTTGCAACTATGCCAGTCCCCATGAGAATATTAACAAGAGGGTTAAACCAACCTGACTCAATGCTACTTGCTGACAAAACCTTACAACTTAAGTATCTACAGCACCTAGACTGTGAGTGAATGTCTTCTAAAGCACGGAAGTGGACGAGATTAATTAACGGTCGCCTGTCACGTATCCTTGCACCGGCCGCCGGCCGGCTGAACCTTCCTCAACCTACATTATAGTATGATATACATAGGAAACTAAACCTGTACTAAAGTCATAACAAATGTATGGGAAGCTAATGTTACAATCTTTAATATTTATGTTTAACAAGTCACCGCAATTATTTTATTATGTTTAGTGGCCGTGTGTCATCGTGTGGTAACGTTGAATGAAACATATGAAATATTTCCTCTTGGTTCAGAATTCCAAACTCAAATTTATACAGCTATTTACTCATCAATTTGTGTCTCGAAAGCCGTATTTCTTTTGTTTTTTTTTCTTTTGGTTTTTTTCTCTGCGTCATTGAGTTTACAAAATGGGAAATTTAAAATTTCGCGTAATTTACGAATATGAGTTCCGCCATGGCACCAGTGCTGCAGAAAAGGCTCGAAGAAATAACTATGTGTATGGTAGTGTTGTCGCTAGAGAAAGCACAGTGCGTTTTTGGTTCCAACGTTATCTTTCTGGAAATTTCAACCTACAGAACAATCCCCGTGGATGGACGGAAACCAAAGCCGACAAAGAAGAATTGAAGGCTATTGTGGAAGCGGATCCTTCGCAAACTACGGTTAGCTGCAGGCTGCGGTGTTAGTAATAAAACTGTTTTAATCCACTTGAAACAAATTGAGAAGATAAGACAGCTCGAAATTCGGGTACCTCATGAATTGAGTGAAGCAAACCGACAACCGCGCGTCGACTGCTGCGTTACATTACTGAACCGGCACAATAATGAAAGGATTTTAAATTGAATCACTACCTGTGATGAAAAGTGGATACTCTACGACAATATGAAGTGCAGATTGCAATGGCTAAACCCCGGTGAACTATCCAAATTCTGCCCCAAGAGGACATTAACTAGAAAAAAGTTATTGCTCAGCGTTTGGTGGACTAGTGCCGGCGTGGTGCACTACAGCTTCCTTAAATCTGGCCAGACGATTACTGCAGATATCTACTGTAGTCAGCTCCAAATAATGATGGCTAAACTAGCCGCTAAACAACCAAGACTGGTCAATCGCACAAGGCCACTGCTGCTTCAGGACAACGCAAGACCACACACTTCATAACAGACTGCTACCAAATGAAAGGAGCTTCAATTGAAATGTTTAAGACATCCACCGTACTCCCCGGACCTTTTTCCAACAGACTATCATTTTTTTTTAAATTTGGATAACTTTTTGCAGGTGAAAAAATTCAACTCCGATGAGGCAGTCCAAACCACCTTCAAATATTTTATTGGTTCTCGTCCTAATGTTTTTATTAGAAAAGTCATAAATGCACTACCTGTAAGATGGCAGAAGTGCATGGATCATACTTTGATTAAATAAATATATTATATTTAAAAAATAAACGACTTTTATTTCTTCCATACAAAATGCCAATTTCATATGTAAGGACCTAATACATTGGACTCCTGCGCTATGACTACTATCTCCAATTAATAAGGTAAGGCTCTGGTGTATTGTGGGGACTCACCTTTCGGCGAGGTGGCATCGCGGCCCGCGGCCAGCAGGCGGTAGAGCTCGAGCTCGTGGTAGAACTCGGGCGAGGCGGCGCCGGCCGCGCGCGCGCCGCCCGCCACCTCCGCCGTCAGCCCGTTCAGCACCAGCCGCCGCCGCATGCCGTCGCACCCAACGACTACATCCTCACACTGCCCAGACAACTCTACACTTTTCTTCACTTCGAAAATACTTCACTTTGATTACAATTTCGACTGTCAAACTTTCATCACCTAAGTTAAATCAAACCTTTCTAATTTGAAAACACATTAAATCCTAAAGAAAAAAACTGCACGATTTTCCACCAAAAAAGTTTACGTAAAGTTTTCCCGCACTTTTCCGCGTAATTCGCAACGAGCAACAGGCGTCTGTACGCGACGAGCGCGCTATACTGACTGCCGGCTCGTCGGGAAAAGCGGCTGGCTGACACAGTTTAAAAGAAAACCTTGTGATGAATAGCCTTTTTCCCGCGACGTGCACTCGTTCACAAAAAAAGCACAAACGCCCTCGTATTCACTTTGCTGTGCGTTGTCGAGAACCGCCTGACACGCGTTGCCGACTGACAGGCTTCTCTATTACATTTGAAAAAATAAAAAAGGACTTGTTTTATTCTCAAAGAATCTTCTTTTCAGTTGACCGTGCAGATAATAAGCGTGCAGGTATTAAATGAATATTACCATCTTACTCTTGTGATTACTAATGATTGAGGCATTTAGATAAATAACATACAGAATGCCTATAAATAATGTTGACATCCCAGGCAGTTACATTGATTGATTTCTTGAAATTTTTTTCCGATTATTTTAATTTTTTCCAAGCATTAGATAAACTATGTTTTGTCACTTTCAAGTTGGTACGCCGCATGGTTTCCTTTGCGTCCCACGGCTACAATAATACTATTCAGGTTAGTTTTAGCTCCATCAATGTCAACCTTTCGGTCTTATATTAAAGACAACGAGGCTCTTATTTTTTCGGTTTGCCTTTTTATACCTAAAGAGATATTTCTCTGTTGCCCCTAGCTATTGTAGTTCATGTAAAATACGATTTGACATCTTCAATATCTGAGATTCGAATCCTGCTTGGCTCGGATAAGTATTTGTGATAAATACAAGACATTAGCCATCCTATAATGAATGTTGGTAGGATGGTTATTTTCGTATATTTTTTTAAAGTTTATTTACCAGTTCTCTAGTATCCAATACACAACTTAATTTGGTCCTGCTAATTTGGTATTATTGTAGAATTTTTTACTTAATTTTCACTCAACTTATTGCATTCAAACATATAACTGCGTTAAAGATGGTGCTATCTATTTACTATTATTCATTTGAAGTAACCGAATGAAATGCTCATTTTTACTTCTAAACGATTTTCAAGCTTAATATTTTTTAGCTTTGCTTAAATACACTTGGGGTTGTTCCGTCTTCATCCTATGACATCTCATCCTAAACTGGTATTCCGTGTTCACCTAAGAAAATACTTTAATATTGTTTTCTTAATTCATCCTAAATGTATGCCTTCTCAAATGTACTCATTCTAAAGCAAGTTTTACCAACAAAACAGTACGAACTGTAAAACAATCTACATATGTTTACAGTATAAAATCAAGGATATCATCACAAATTAAATGAGCGTATAAATAAATCTTGAGTTCAATACAAACCGTTCTACCTCACACGGAGATCAAAGGATGCTATTTTATTTTTTACCAAGCTCTTGTTAAACGAGCGAAGAAACTAAAACTTACCATCACCGAGATCAGCTCAAACATCTCTCTCTTTGCTTGGCTTTGCCATTTGTATCGGAAGAAAATTTATTGATGATGTTATCTTTGCACACTGGACAACTGCCCAGTAAATAACAATATTACAAAGTTCAACCACTATTTAGTCCAGACATGGTTAGATGGGTGCATATTTTCACCTAATATTAGGCATGTATGCGGACAAAAAATAGAACTACTGACGCTCTTGAAAGTTGGCATGCTACTTCAAATAGATTTATAACAAATAACAAAATGAATAGGTTGAGACTGCCTCATATATTAAAAGGATGCCTGTTTACATAAAAAAAAATCATGTAACCAAAATACAAGCAAACTTATTATTTCTTTTTCAACAAAAAGTGAACCGGCTCCAAAAAACCGACCCCCTAAAAATGTTTAAATTATTTTAATAAACGCCTTCCTATTTCTGTTTCTATTCCGTCCATATTACTGCCCCGTATACCTAGTAAATTTCTGCCAAAAAAATTAAGTAGTTGTAAATAATATAATAAGAATATTAATAATTTATCTGGGTAGGTATTTACATAGTTTTCAAAGTCGGTTGCTGCCAAACCAATAAAAGTAAGACTGCTGCCAAACAGAGAAAATTATAAGGCGACCGTATCAACGAAATTACGTCAACTCACAACGACGCGAACTGTGACCCTAAGTGTACGTTTCCGTATTTTTTCCGCCAAAGAAAGCGTAGCACTCAAGTGAAATGTCTGGCCCCTAAACTAGGCAGAGTATTTTAGGGATCAGCGTCCTCCCCATCTCGATTTCCTAAAAATATGAACAGCTTTATTCAATTTATAATTATACAAAACGATATCACAGCTTAAGCAACTTTCGGCGCGGTCGGTACTTGGATGGGGATCGCCGACCATTCATTTCTCACGGCGACTTCCGTGCCGGAGGGCACGTTAAGCAGTCGGTCCCGGGTGCTGTATTCTTGTATACAGTAGTCGTTAGGGTATGTCAGAAGCCATTTTTGGCGCCCTGAAAATTCTGACATCCAACACCCAGCACTGGGCCAGCTGAGTGGATTATGGCCTATACCTCCTCGTCACCCAGGGGAGAGACTCATAGTCCTGCAGTGGGCTCATTAAAAAGAGTCATGATGATTATATGCATGGGAAAATTCTGACATATTTCTGACGGTTTGTAGTGTACTGTATTATTTAAATATCTTTTGAAAAATAACATAGGAACTGGCGAACACTTTTAAATTTAACAGTTTTATAAAGCTGGGTATTTGTTGAACCTTCTTTCTAAAAGGTTTAACCAAATTAACCATCTTCGTTACGAATAGTAGTATTGGAATAATAGATTTCACATTCCTGCTCATCCTTACTTAAAAACTTCGTTTCAGGACATTTCTCTACGGCCCAAAACTTTTGTAAAGTAGGGTCTAAGGTTTCGCAAGGGAAACTACACAAAGCGCGAGAAATCACATTTGATTGATAAGCTCTTCACCCATAAGTATACAGGGTTGATTTGTAGCCACCGGCCAAATTTTTTTCACACAATAAGTATCATTTATAGAAACGATTTTTGAAAAAAAAAAGTATTGATTTTTTTAACAAGGAAATTAATATACTTGCAAACATATTAAGAAAAGACTTGTCACTCTAAATTACCATTAAAATAAAGGTGACTACGCGCTACTACAAAACATCTTGTTTTACTACGTCGTAGTATTATCAATGAAATGCCGAGTCGTAGTAGCTATGTTCATCAACAGTGACTATTTTTTTTAAAGTTTGTGGTTCCATATTTTTACATTTTTGTACTGAGCGACGCTAAAATAAATATGCAGGTACGTTTATATCGTATCAAAGAAACTTTCATTTAAATTTGGCTGGTGACTAAATAAATAATAATGACTAAATAAACCCTATATATCTCAACGTGGTGTGCAAGGCGGAGGGATTATTATCATCAACAACTACCGTATCCGATAATAATATTTTACAACATAAATTTACGCCTAATAGTAGATCAATAGGACCGGGACGGGAAACTCATCGTCAGCTAGCTGAGGTTAGTAATAAAACCAGATAACGCATCTTTGTTGACTGGAGTAGCAGGTAGCTGAGATGTAATTTTTTCAATTACCAACGGCCTAATGTTATATTTTAGTTCATCATCAAAACGAGAAGAAAATCACACGGACTTAACATCGTGAATTTTTGGGGGGAACCTCCTAAACCTTGCACTTTCTTGAAACGGTTTTCTTTAGACACCGGCAATGACAAGCGTTGACAACATCCTAAAGATATATAATCACTCTGAGAGCCGCGGTCAACTAAGCATCTCAATAAGTGTTGGCGGTTGTGGTTGTCAAACACCTTTATCTTAGCAGTACCTAATAACGTCACAGCAGCGGGGCCGTGCGGATCTTCCGACACAGCACAGAAGGATGCATGGTTAGCATTAATAGACGGGATAGAAAATGCAACGCTCGGGGTGCCAGAACACTCCGGGTGTCCTATTTGTGAGTCACAAATCATTAAATTAGCGGGTACTGGCTGAACACTCTGGTCAGCAGCAGTTAGCGTTAGCGGTCGTACCAATATTACATTGTTGTTTATTTAGCGGGCCAAAATGCAAAAATGAATGATGTCTAATGGCGGGTTTCAATATTCAACTGACTGGTATGAGTAACCGATATAGGCACAAAACTGGTAGAAGAAAAATAGCGTTTCACAATATCTATTAGATAAGAACTGTAAGTTCTCAAAGGCATTGCCCTCCTTACATGACGTTCTTCCAAGAAAATAGGCGATATAATGATTTATAGAATATCACGCATTCGCTAATTATTTGTATGATATTTGAACTAAATAAATGTATAAACTTATTCAATTTATTCTTGCTATGTTTTGGTATTCGATAAATATATTACGGCAGGTATGTTAATAATTGCGTTTAATTGCTTACGTAAAACGAAACGCCAATCCTTTAACTTATTTTTCCATTGGTTAAAACTCATTTTGATGACGTCAAAGTAAATATTTAAAAGATAAATTATGTCATTCAATAATACTCGTCTTTATTTTAAAAAACTGTTATAGATAAGTTAGAAAGAAAAAACTGGATTATTGATATGTTGACAGATCTTCGATAGGATATTTAGTTACATTAATAAATTGTTACGTTGTTGGCTAGATAAAATGACTTATTCTGTAATGAAAACTTAATTCGCTATTGGCCGCAGCAGGCCACCATCCCACCTTCACCTCATTGGTTTAAATTAATAACTTGTTACTTCGTCGTTGGCTAGATAAAATAACTTATTTAATAAATGCTCAAATGAAACGACGTTGCCTAGCAACCCATTACAGTCAAACAGTTCGTAAGCAGTGGTTTAGACACGGGGTTTAGATGTCAAGATTTTGAATATAGAGAGGCATTTTGGTAGTGAATTCTACTTTTCGTAGGCAAAACGAACAGTTTTCATGATATTGAAACCCGCCATAAGAGAACAATGAGTACAGCTGCGATTAGAAATGCATACCGAAGTTTTGTGTTTTACGCTTTAACAATTATGACAATATGACTGCCCCTTCATAAAATTATATCTCTCTTTGGGGGTTATTTTCATTAAAACCATACAATTATATAAGTGTTCATAAAAGGGACGCTTATATAAAGTAAAATTAGATCCAGAAATTAATTTATTTTCAGTATTAATAGATGTTTTTGTTGACGGTACTGGATTTTTATTCCGATTTTTAAACTGTACGTACGCCTATGTGGGGTACGCCCCAGTACGAGACAAAACTTTTGTTTGTTCTCTCAAACACTCGAGTAGGTGACTGCACTTGGGTATTATTTCTTTCCTATACCTAAGTTACTTCAAAAAGTTTAACTGTATCGCGATCTAATCTCTATAGTACGAGATGTAAAAACACAAAATCTAACAGGTCATCGATTTTTAATTGCTTCAGAACTTCGACCGATGAATTAAAATGAATATTTATAAATGAATCTAGGCCGGTAGCACTATTTAAAGACAGAGACTTGAAAAAACAGCTGATATAGGTAAGCACAGGCCAATGATCTCGGGACATCGAATTTGTTATAAGAGAATCCCAAATAAGCGCACAATTTTCAGCAGTAGGTTCCCACCTGCGCAAACATTCGACGAGTTGCCCGGCAACTTGCCTACCAAATAAAATATTCTTTCACTATCATTTAACGAAGGGTTCTCATGGACCAAGCTCTTGAACTGAGCATAAAATAATGGCCTCTTCTTGACATCACCATCAAAAGGAATAAGATCTATCGGAGGAAGCATATAATTAGGTTTAATGCTTAAAACTTTTGAGAAAACCTGTTGTGAATTTTGCAAGTTACATTTTAAGTCAGATATTCCCCCCTTAACATAGCAATATAAATCTTCAAAAGCCAACCATGAATTATAATTAATTTTGTACTTAGGAATTACTTTAAAAGCCAGTGTATAATCATCAATTGTTTTATCAAATTTACAATGAATTTCATCAACGGTAGCAACCCGAACCAGGAATAAGTCGCGATTGCTATCAGCTATCAGACTTTGCTAAATCATAAAGTTGCTGCATACGTTGAAAGTAAAGAACTCGTTTTGACCTTAAAACTGATAATTCTGTTTGCTCCCCACATTCCTCAAAAGTTTCTTCCTCTTTAGATTTAGGCACTTTAAAAACAAAAAATATCAAAGTCAAAAGAAACTTTATTTCGTAAGTACAGTCCGACAAGGCTTTTTTGGCGTTAGGGGGAAGTAACGGTTACCATTAAGTACAATTTGTCTATTCTCAGGGAAAAATATGAATACATAAACGTTTAGTTTTTTTGAAGTTTGGAAACAGAAATTATTTCATTTTATGTACTACAAAAGGTTTGTCGCGTAAACTTTGAGAAAAACACAGAAAATCAAGATAGATATATGATTCTGCAAGAAAATATATTAAAACATAAAGTAACATGAAATTAAAATCATGTTTTTACGGTAAATTGTTTTCCTTGTCAACCTCGTCACCATTACTTTCATTATTTAATTAAAATTCAATCTAAGAATGCTCGTAATTTTAAAGGTTAGATGCTTGAAAAATATTTTTGAATCATTCCCTACGTATGCCTAAAGATTGCATGGTGTTAAGACCGTTTTCTATAAGGAAGGTACTATAATGTATCCAATCTTTGTGCCATAAACTGAAGCAATAAATATGATTAGCTTCAATTTTAACCTTAAAAAACTATTATTAAAAACTTTCAAGAAATACATAAAACAAGAATTATCTAAATGACTTCAGAAGTTCGGTAGTAAATAACACGGATACGATCACTATGAAAGCCGTATTAAAGCTCGTCGCGTCGCAGTAACTCGCTGGTTGCCCGACACAGCACATTACGCGAGTACTGGCGAGTACGACAGCAGCGCGCCCTCGCGCTGTTATCTTGTGACACACTCGCCGCGAAGTACCCGCACCCGCCACCCGCGGCGCCACTGACGCGGCCTGCGTCATGCGTCTACTACCAGCGATTAACGTTATTTAACTTAGAAACTATGTTGTCTTTTATTTTCTCACTGTAGGAAAATAAAAATGATTTTTCTCTGTCTAAAAAATACTTTCTTTCTATAGTTCTCTACATATCACAAAATAAAGTCTCCCGCCGCATCTGTCTGTCTGTATGTCTGTTCGCGATAAACTCGAAAAGTACGGGACGAAATTTCACACAGTTTTCAACGACAGGTAGGTTGATCCCCAAGGAAGGTTTTAGTGTATAAAAAGTTAAGGTTTTATGCAAATTGTCAATTTTATTTTTATTTTTATTTTACGTGAGAAGTAATACGAGGTAATCATGATATGTCACATATGCACATATACCACAGTTAGGCCTACAATTAAAGTAATACAAAAAAAATCCATATCCATATACTTATTAATATATAAATCTGAAAATGTCTCTGTCGGTCTAGTGCGTTTTCACGCTTAAACTGCTCTACCGAGTTTTATGAGTTTCGGTATATACAGGGTGTCCCAAGAAGTATTGATTTACTGAAGCTGGGAGGTAGAGGACCTAGAGGGCTATCTGAATCACCCCCATGTATGTTCCGCGATTTTTCGTATTTTCGGAGTTATGACTTTTTTTTTAATTTTTCACCTATCGCCGAGTACGATGAGATTTTTATTTATGGTGACGTGAATTGTTGCGGTACATGCTTGATTTTTTTTGTGTGCTAAGCTGATAGATAGGCCAATTCCATATGGTAACATTTACTATCGCTAGATAAAAATGGAATGGAATAAAAAAAAAAATGCCAAGAAAGCTAAAATTACCCAGTATGTTCACAACTTTAAGGGCCCTTAAAAAAATATAATAACATGAAAAAACATTTCGTTTGGCTTTTAAAAACTTGCTCTATCTATCAGGTAGCTACCCTGAAAATTTCATTTCATTATTCATAAGGCTACAATCAAAAAATTTAAATCTAAATGTGGTAAGTGCAAAGTTTTAATTTACGTGATGATTAATGCAACCAAAGTAAAACCAATTAAAAAGTGTTTAATTACAAGACATTTTCAAAATGGCCCCCCTGTTGCTCAATGCAACTGCGACATTGCCGGAAAAAGTAGTCTTTTAAACGTCTGAATGCACTTCTATTATTTTTAATGGTTTCTTCTGCTACTCTCAATTTCCGGGTTAACTCGTCCAAATTGCGGCATTCTGTCGAGTAGACGAAGTCTTTGTAGTATCCCCATACAAAAAAATCAATGGGGTTTAGGTCGGGGGACCGTGGAGGCCAGGCTATTAGGCAGGCGTCACCCCAGCCGCAACGACCAATCCATCTTTCATTTAAATAGTTTCTCACGTCCAAGGCAAAATGGCATGGTGCACCATCACACTGCAGTACCTACTATGTTTCTGCGTGTCTCCAAGTCCACATCTTCTAACAGCAGGGGCAGATCGTCGCGTAGAAAATTAAAAAAGTGATTGCCGCCCAAGCGGTCTGGCAGCTGAAAGGGCCCAATTAGCTGACCGTTAAGTATGCCAGACCAAAGGTTAACACTAAAGTGTTCTTGGAATGTCGATTCCCTTTTTAAATTTGGATTTTCAATTGCCCATGAGTGAGAATTGTGCATATTAAAAATCCCATTGCGTCTAAAGTGGGATTCATCCGTCCACAAGATTTGGTTATAAAAGAATTCGTTTTCAGCTTGTCTCCTCAGCATTTCCTGGCAGAATTCAATTCGTCGATTGTAATCTTCCGGTTTCAACTGTTGCACTTTTCTAATGTGAAACGGATGATATCCTACGCTCTGTAGTGTACGGTGTACCTGAGATTTAGAAAGTCCGGTACGACGTTCCATAACTCTCACACTGGTCGACGGGTCTCTTTCTACTTCTTCAACAACTGCATCTACTACATAAGGATCCAGCGTAGTGGCCATACGGCCAGATCTGGTACCCGGTATGTAACCTTCCAAATACGCATTATGTACTCTCAAGATCATGCGATAGTCAGGAAACGTTTCAGGTTGAGGCCCGCCTCTTCGTTCCACATGTTCCCGGTACAGCCTTGAAGCTTCCGCCGCATTCCCCCTAGCATAACCGTAATAGTAATGCATTTCTGCGTAGTCACGTGAAGTAAACATGATCACTTACACGCAAACTCAAGTCCAGTTAAATAATGCCAAGTCGTCGATTCCAGGTAATAACACTAATCCAAATCGTAATGCAAGTCAAAGTCCATATGAATAGCCAAAATGATTAGGGAAACGAACATTTTTAAATTATTGAAAAATAACAACGATGACCTAACAACGTGAAAATTTCCTTTTACAGGGTAGCTTCGAAAATTTTCTCTTGAGTCAACCGTCTTTTGTTTTTTGTTCTTTTTCTATTGATGGCCAGTGCGTGATTTAGAACGAAATTTATTTAGAAAGGTTTTTCTTTGGTTGCATTAATCATCACGTAAATTAAAACTTTGTACTTACCACATTTACATTTAATTTTTTTGATTGAAGCCTTATGAATAATAAAATGAAATTTTCAGGGTAGCTACCTGATAGATAGAGCAAGTTTTTAAAAGCCAAACGATTTTTTTTTTCATGTGATTTTATTTTTTTAAGGGCCCTTAAAGTTGTGAACATACTGGGTAATTTTAGCTTTCTTGGCATTTTTTTTTATTCCATTCCATTTTTATCTAGCGATAGTAAATGTTACCATACTGAATTGGCCTATCTATCAGCTTAGCACACAAAAAAAATCAAGCATCTACCGCAACAATTCACGTCACCATAAATAAAAATCTCATCGTACTCGGCGATAAGTGAAAAATTAAAAAAAAAGTCATAACTCCGAAAATACGAAAAATCGCGGAACAAACATGGGGGTGATTCAGATAGCCCTCTAGGTCCTCTACCTCCCAGCTTCAGGATATAACTACTTCTTGGGACACCCTGTATACAGTGTGGAAAAAAATAGTGGCCCTGGAGGGAAACTGCCTTAAATCCTATAGTTAGCTTATTTTACTTTAAGGAAACATTCCTTTATTTTAAAAAATAAACAAAACTGCATTCAAAGATTTTCTTAAATTTGCTTGTAACACCCGGGACTCGAACCGGTAAAAATTAAATAAAATAAAGATTCGTTATTTTACTATACTAATCGATAGGATAATTGTTCAGGATAAAATTTCTCTAACAAACATTTGGTCTTACACTCGTCTGTCACAAGATATCCATGCAAAATAACTACACAAGTTTACATACATTACCTAGTACGGTTCACTTTCAACAAGTAAAAGACACGTTATAATTCTCTTATCTCTGTAACATTCAAAGAATGAAGTTCAATTCATTCGTATGAAGTACAAGCTTGCTAATTAATTTATTTCTAAGTACCTTGTTGCAGAATTCTACAAGAAAATCGTTTAATGGTAAACCTTCTACCGGAAGAGGAACGAAATAATATAATTTTTCAACAAGATGGTGCACCTGCCCACAATAGCAGAATTTCCAGGGCTTACCTTAATGAAAATTTCAATGTCTGGATAGATGATTATTGGAAAATAATTAAAACAAAGTTTGGCCTCCTCTGTTGATTAAAACTTGTCGGCACCGATTATTCATGGAATCAATGAGTCTGTTAATCTGGTCCTGCGATAATCGCTCCCAGTGGAATTGAAGCAAATCCTTCAGCTGCTGGGTTGTTGTTGTCCAAGTCCTCTAAAACACTTATTTGGAGCCTATCCCACGCGTGCTATATGGGGTTAAGGTCCGGAGACTGTGCAGGCCAGGGCAACACCCGGATATTTTCTGTTGCCAAGTACCGACTAGTCCACAAGGCTCTATGTGAACGTGCATTATCGTGCATCAATATGAAGTCTGGGCCAAATCTTTGTACAAATGGGGTTTAAGAACATCCTCAGCGTAATTTTCAGCGTTCATGTTTCCATTTACAAAAACAAGCTCAGTTCTCCTATTCTTCATAATCCCCGCCCACACCTTAACAGCTGATCCGCTGTACGGATGCACTTCTTAAATGCACCTCAGCCTTTCTCTATTTCCGGGACGTCGGTATACTCTCACTTTTCTGAAATCAGGCCTAAATGCAAATCGCGACTCATCACAAAATAAAATTTTGTGCCATTGTTCCTGGCTCCATGTTAAATGTTCCCTACACCATTCATTCCGACGCACGCGATTGCCGTGACGTAAAGGTGGACACCTAATTAGTCGTCGTGCTAGTCACGGAGTCGATTTCGCACGGTTTGGGGGCTAACATCAACACCACTTGAGTTTCGTAGCCTTAAACCTATCTGGCGGGCAGTCATCATCGGCTGGCGTCTTGCAGTCAGTTGTATGTAGCGGTCTTGCCAAGCGGTGGTACTCCTTCCGCGGCCTGGAGGTTGTTCAGCAGGACCTCCTGTGTTGGTGTAACGCTGCCAAAGACGACAAATAACGCTCCTGTTGACACCAAAATGCCGCGATACTTAGGATTGATTTCTTCCCGCTTGCAACATCCCTACAGCCCTTTGCATTTCATTTGCAGTCAAATGACGTCGCTCCATGGTGTAAAAAATGCATAAAATCACTTAAAATGTAATTATGTCGATAACTCTATTTAAATTATTTTTAAAATTTGTAAAATGAAGATTCAAGACCAAATTCAATTAAGAAAGAAAATGCATTGAAAATCTATTTAAATGCATTCGTTTTTGTTTTGTAAAAAAACAATAGAATATCGATTTTTTTCTAACCAGACAGTGAGTAAATTAAAACAAAAAAGTTTGCATACCTAACTTTTACTAAAAAAAGAGATTAGTTAAGATTTTTAAATTTTATGCTTGTTGCTTAGACTTTTTTGGTGTGTGTAATAAAATAAATGAACATGTATTAAAGTATTTTTGGATATTCACCCCATTTATAGGGTTAACTAAAGTTATTTTGTTAAGGAAGAAAAATCCAAATACATCTTCACGCCTTAACCACAGGTTTGATTTTTATGATTGTGGATTCATGGGTAATTAGGCTACTTTATTTTTCTATAATCAACGAATGCACAGCATTAAAAAAAAAAACTCCAAAACTTTGGCTGAAGTATAAGGTCGTCAGTGTAAAAATTTTTGGTACTCATAGATATTTATTCAAACTATAAAAAAATTCATGAAGTACTCAACCGATTCCGATTAAATATGGGACCACCTGTGCAGAATATTTAAAATCAATTCATAACTGTCCAAAAAAACGTGTGTAAACGACACGCAAAAAAAACATTCACATGAACTGAGAAGCTCCTCCTTTTGGACGCCGGTTGAAAATCAAGTTTTTAATTTTTGTTTGATTTTTTTTAATTTTGTTTCAAGAGCTTTTTTACAAACGACTACGGTCGTAGATAAGTGACAACCTACCCTGTTGAGTTTCTTAGGGTTGACAGTTGTCAGGATACCTTCCCATAAGTTGAGGTTTAAAGTTGGTGTTGCTGTTCTATTAATCAAAGGTTATCCCGATGATTTAAATCGATGTTCCTTTTCAGCGTGTCGATTCTGTAAAATTCGAACTCTAAACTCATGACATAATCCTCAGTGAGTTTCTTGATTGGCATTCTATAACACGGTTGATAATTTGAATCTACACTAGCGCTACATTTGTGAGCGTGGCTGCAAGTTAAACTAAATTCATTGGCAGATTTTGACAGATTTAGTATGGGATACCGTGAAAAGTGGTATTCTGTAAGGTAAATCTCGAAGCTCACTCTCGAACTTGAACCCTGTTGACCCCGATTCATAGTGTTTAATTAAAAGCACCTATTTAACGAGTGAAAGTGGAAGAAATCATAGTTAAATTGTGTTCAAATCAAGTTTTTGAAGTGAATAAGTCCCTACCTACCTAAGCGATAACGATCGCAAGAATGTTTTTGTTTAAATAGTGTTTAAATAAAGTTTTTAAAGTGAATAAGTGAGTAACTACTTAAGCAATGACAATGGCAAAAATGTTTTTGTTTAAATCATTATTAGAAGAAGCTTGTGCTTTGGATAAACTAGAAAAGCGTCAACAATCTACCAAAATTCGAAGTTTATCTTTATTAACCCGAAATGACGACTATGTGAGCGTGTATTGCTTGTCAGAGGAGCTAATTGACAAACTGAAATTTAAGTTACTGCCACCGATAAAACCCACAAGACGTCGAGGCAAAGGACTTTCAACTCGTGTAAAAGTGCTTCATTTTACAAGTAAGTATAAAGTTAATTAAGTAAGTATTTACACAGTTTATAGCTGCAAGATTTGTAACCAAGCACACTATAAAAAAAAACACTTCATAATAAGGAGTATCTGTATTCCCTTTAGGTGGTTTCCCCGCTAGCTATATATGTTTTCATGTTAGTCTAAGGACCTTGTATAGTTATAATATTGGTGATCCAATATGAGCAAAGAATGTCCAATATAAAGCATGAATTGGTCTGTATCAAAATAAATTTTGTTTAGATCTAGATTAAGTAGTATTACACTTTTTTATTGATTTATGTATTGTTTCAGTTATTATGCACCTTGTAATTCTTGGCTAATGGCAGTTATCAGAAAATGATTTAAGAAAATATAAGAACAAATATGGTAACCATCAGCATCTTGTTGCATAAATGAAGTACTTAGTTGAAGCTCTTAATAATCCGGCAATAGTAATAAACTATATAAGGTTTCCTCAAAATACACAAGAAAGACAAATATTAAAAGAATGAGTCATAGGTATATTATAATTAAAGTGACCCTTTGATTTTTACATTTTTTGTGACAGTGCTTACTGTAAATTACAGGTTCTACAAAAAATTTGGCTTTCTAGCAGCTCTTGGGTGTATTGATGGCACTCCGGTGGCAATAAATTAACCAGCAGAGATTGAAGAATATTTCTACTGCCGCAAAGGCTACCATGCAAGAAATGTACAATTGGTAAAATGGATTTCAATTTCGTAATCGATTATCATTAGGTATTCAATTAGTCTTTTTAATATTCTTTTTTTCAGATAACAAATGCAGATCTAAATATTTTAAATGTAGATCCAACATATAGTGGAACTACTCATGATTGCTTCATTTTTAACTAAGGTGTTATAAAAACCCACTTAGAGGCATTAACAAAAGCCGGTGAAGAAGTTGTTATGCTCGGTTAGCTAATCCCTCCCTGCCCCAACTTCAGAAAATAAATCTAATTACTGGGTATAAAATCTATAAAGTTATTTGTTTTTTTTTTCAGGTGATTCAGAATTTGTTTAGCGCTCCTACCTTATGACACCCATCAGTGATGCTGAAGATAATTCCACAGAAGCTTTTTACAATGACTGTACTTCTAAATTGGAGCTTCCTATAAAGAAGCAATTTATGTCAATTTTGGTGTTACTAAGGTCCTATTGTAATTAATTTTTTTTTTTTTCAATTTTACTTTTGATTTTTATAGTATATGTATCTGACTTGTAATTGTAAGGGTAATTGACATTATTGTGACATAATTAAATAGGATTTGTTTTAGTTTTTTATTTTATTATTATAATAAAGGAATTACACACAGATTACAAAATACTTCAGCCAAGTCACTGATATATTCCATAACATTAACGCTGAGTATTTTTAAGTGAGAAATAAAACAATTACTTATTAAGAGTTAATTAATATTTATTTGAATCAAGTAATTAGCATAATACATGAAATAAAATTACTAACACATATGCATAGACACACTACACCCCCACATACACTCTCAAATACATACACAATTGATTGACCTTTTTATTTTCTCTTTTATCCACTGTAATTATATTGTTAAATTTAAGCATATAATAATTGTAATTGTACATGAAGTCTGTTAAAGCAATATATAAAAATTGTACATCCATAACGGGCTGTCAGTGGTAATTTAAATGTACTTAATAAATATGTTTAAGAGCTAAGGATATTGTAATAAATAAATTATTTCTTTGAACTGTATTTATTTCACTAAAGACATGGATCGATTTTTGACATAGTATTTGAATTTGAAATATAATTGTGTTACTAACATAGTGTTAAGTTTTATTTTGTAATACTAACAATCGGGCCAGGATGCCATAATAAATCAATTTTATTATTATTAGGTATTGTTATTGGTATTTGCTCGCAATTGGCCTCCTAATTTTCTCTCTCCTCGATTTCGGTGCTTGTTACACAGAATGCTCAAATGTGCATTGACATTCACACAATAAAATTCACATTTCAGAAGAAGAGCGAATAGAAGAGCTCCAAGCAATTGCTGAAGTTCAAAGGAGGCAAACTAGGGATTTGCCTTCTAACACCGATTTAGGTCTAGAGCAATTATGTAGGCGAAACATAGTTATCATAGCTTCAGCATTCACATCTTAATTAATTGTTCATTGGTGTCGTTTATTGTATGTATTCTGTGGTGTGTGAGGCGGGTCTTTCAATAAAACTGCACTAGTACTCATTAAAAGTGTTTTCTTTATTCTTGGTCTCCGCCAATGTTTTCAGCCCTTTCCCAACTGCAGCCACAGCTCCAGCTTACATTTTATCTCGCTCTGCACTCTTCTCCAGTCAGGACTGCAAGATCTATGCGCATAAAGTCTTTGTAATTCCACCTGCTGTCCTTCCACCCCTAGGAATCTCTTGGTGGTAGTGGAGAATTATGTTCGCCGTTGTGATGGTGGAGGAGCAGTGACTGAAGAAGTGTGACGTGATGCTGAAAAGAGAACACTTCCTATTACTACGATGCGTTAGTAAAAAATATTAAATAGCAATAACAAAATAGCATCTTTTCGATGTCATTTGTTTCAAGAATTAAGTTATATTTAGTTTGTACTTACACCAGGATATGCCAGGGTTTCTTTCCATAAAATCTACCAGAGCTTAGACCTGCCGACGTTGGGTGAGAGGAACGTGTCTCATTTGGACTGAAACGTTATTGTTGGATTAGAAAACAAAATAAACACTATAACATTAACATTATCTTTGAACTTTACATCCAGAAATATAAACTTACTTCATGATTATTTCAATCAATAAATTTTTTGGTTATAATGGCAATCAGCCGTCGTTACTAACAATTATTTTCGGCACTAAACGATCAAAAAGCAATCAAAATATATGTAAACAAAACAACGCAATAAATAAAAATATTGTCAATGTTGCCATAAGGCAAAGTCTGTAGAGCACTAAAAGCGATGAGAATTCAACTAGATTTATGGTTTTATCGACTTCAAAGCACATAAATTGGGATACATTTAAAAAAAAGGAACATAAAATTCAAAACTTAGCTTTCAATATATTTTTATGTTTAACTACGACATTAAATCAAACCTAAAAAAAATCAAAATATATAATGTTCTCTACACTGATATATTGTGTCTAGTGCACAAATGCAAAAATTGACCATGTGTGCGTGAATGATCAAAATCTCTATAACTTAAGACAACCCACCCTCGTAAGCAGTCTCGTATCGGCACGCGTGCGAGCGAGTCGTTGGTCGTATTATCCTTTGTAAACCGGTTTACTAACTTATATTAGCGAATATATCGACGCGCACGGTAAGCGAGCGGCCCGCCGTGGGTCGCCGGTCGGCAAGTCGTCGTAACATTATGCCAAAAGGCCGAGACAATGATTTGCCTAGTACAATGTCGAAAAGTAATTGCTCGTCACCAGTATCTATGTCCGATGAAGAGATTATGGAGGTTTTGGAGGAGTTTAATCAGCCTGGCGAGATACAATTGGCAAGGGGATCTAAAAGACAACGAAGTGAATGCGAAGAAAAAGACGTGGAAGGTTGGGAACAGGTTCAAGTTAGAAAAACACGTAAGGGCAGCAAAAATTTAACACATGAGGATAGCAATCTCGATGTTTACATCTCGTCTATTGAAAAACTCCCAAAACAATTCGCTATGGCGCGAATTTTCACCGAAAATAAAATTTCTAATATATGTCACATTAAATATTTAAGCCCGTTTAAAATACGTCTACAATTTGAAAATGAACGGGCCATTAAAGATCTAGTGGAGTGTGAAAAATTGTTGGAAAAAGGTTGGAAATTTCAAAAGGCACTGGAACTGTCTGTTATTTACGGTATAATTAGAGATGTGGAACTGGACCTTGAGGATGAAGAAATCTTGCAAAATATAGTATGCCCTTCCCCGGCAGAGCTGTTATCAATTAAAAGACTTAACCGTCGTAATAGGGATGAGGGTGGTTGGTGCCCCAGTGAGACGATAAGACTCTGCTTTAAAGGCTCGTTTTTACCGCCATCTGTAAAAATATGTGAATTAAGCGTTAAGGTATCACCATACATACACCAAGTCTCACAATGTTCCAAGTGTTGGAAGTTAGGCCATACAAATAAAATGTGTCCAAGTAAAAGCCTTATTTGTCCAAAATGTGGAAAACTCCATGAAAATTGCGATACAGAACTCTTTTGTTGCGTGAACTGTGGAGGCAAGCATATTTCGTTAAGCAAAATTTGTCCTGCATACAAAAAAGAAAGACGACTAAGAGAGCTAATGGCGGAGTTTGGTTGTACTTATAGAAAGGCCTTAGACTTATATGTGCCACCCCAAAAGCCATCAGAAAACATACCTAATAAGGATCAATTTCCAGCTCTTCGAGTAGACGCCCCTTTACCAACTCCACTTAACACTTCTCAACCGGCTTTTTCGACAGTATTATCAGTTGCGGCAGACGTACACAAAAATAGAGTCTACACGGAAAAGACGATTCATCAAAAAGAGAAAACGACTCGCCAAAAACGTTATGATTCAACCTCGAACGATGATTGGTACAACAAATTTAACGAGCAGGAGTATGTGAAGACTAATATAAATGAACAGAAAGAAAGAAATCCTCAACTTTCTGAATTGATATCTCGCCTTAAGGAAGTCATTTTCATACAACAAGCTAGTGCATGGTCGAAATTTAAGTGCGTAGTTCATTTGTGCCTAGAATGGATATCTATAGTGTTCTCTGATAGTATTTCACAGTCGCCGTGGTTAAATATGTTGTTAAATTTTATTTTAAACTCTCTTAATGGATAAGTTACACAAGTTTAATATATGCCAGTGGAATGCTCAAAGTATTAGACCTAAATTGTTATCGTTTACAGAATTATTGCGACAAGAAAAAATCCATATTGCTGCCATTAGCGAGACTTGGCTTGAGCCTCACAGTAACTTAAAAATATCGGGATACAATATATATCGAGCAGATCGCAGCGATTCGTATGGAGGTGTGAGTATTTTTGTTCATAAATCTATTAAGGCACAGCAGATAAACATTTCTATTAATAACAATTTAATTCAAATTATTTGTGTCCAATTATATAATTGTGATCATATTGATAAAGTAGTATCTATTTATTGTCCATCTAATATATCTACTACACAGCAAGATTGGGACAGTATTTTCTCAATGTTTACATCTAAAACTGTTATTTTGGGAGACTTCAATGCTCACCATAGTAGTTGGTCTTACACCACCGATCACAGGGGTAGTATTCTACATAATGCGGCTATAGGGAGTAACTATGTATATTTAAATGATGGATCCCATACGCGAGTTCGGTTAGTCAACAATAGTTTGCAGCAATCATCCCCGGACATCACATTTGTTTCAGCAGATATAAACCTTAAATTTAACTGGACTGTATTGAACGAAAGCTTGGGCAGTGACCATTTGTTCATAAAAATTTCGAACCTATACTCAGCATCGTTGCCCCCTGGTGTTAAAAGAAACTTTCGCAACGCTGATTGGGAATCATATACAGGCTATTTAGAACAAAGTTTGCGTAATATAGCCTTACCTAACGATCTCCAAGAAAGTTATGATTTATTTATTAATACCCTAAACGATGCCGCCAATAAATATTTCCCACTATTTAAGCTTTCTCAGAACCCATCAACAAAATTTGTACCTAAAACATACTGGACACCTAATCTATCTGAAGCTGTTGCAAGACGCAGATTGGCCTTACGGTCATTTAGAAACAACCCAACACCACAGAACCTCGAAACACTAAAAAAAACAAAATAAAGTTACACAGAAGTTGATACGCGAAGCTAAAAATAAAGACTGGCAAAAATATTGTTCCTCAGTTGATGAATCGACAACATCTTCTGATTTATGGCACAAAATGAAGTGGTTAAAAGGTCACCGCGCTGCTATACGTCACATTGATGACCAAACAGCTGAAAGACTGTTAAAGTCACTAACACCTGACTATGTCAACCCTACATGTCCAGATATAAAAAACTTAAATAGTTCTCTAGAACAAGAAATCTCTATCCAAGAGCTAGAAAAGTGTATTAAATCTAAGGATACATCTCCTGGATGTGATGATATTTCTTACTCTATGATCAAAAAGTTGCCTGCAAACTATTCTTCTATTAAGTCTTTATAATCGTTTTTTCAAACACAGCTTTGTACCTTCGCAGTGGCGGGATATTAATATTATACCAATCCCAAAACCTGGTCGCGACCCTAATGATATCGCATCTCTCCGTCCAATATCTCTTATCTCTTGTTTGTGCAAAATTTTTCATTATATTATTGCTCGCAGATTAGAATGGTTCATGGAGAAAAATAATATCTTTTCTGACAACATGGTTGGGTTTCGTAAAAAAAGATCTAGTCTGGATAGCTTAAGTTGTCTTGTTTCGATAATTCAAGCAGGGTTTACTAAGCGATGTCCCACTTTGGGTTGTTTTCTGGATATTAACAGCGCGTATGATGATGTAAACAATTCATATTTAATACAATTGTTAGATAGTCTGCAAGTTGGCCCACGTATTTGTAAATATTTGTGGAACTTTTTACATGAAAGGAAATTGAAAGTCAAAACCTTATGTGGCTTCAAGAGTAGGTTTACAGGCCGTGGTCTAGCTCAAGGGGACCCCATTTCTCCACTGTTATTTAATATTGTTACTGCAGACATATGCAAACAATTACAAAACAGCATTTATATATCTCAGTACGCTGATGACTTCGCCCTATATGTACAATGCAACACAGTTGGGGAGGGACAGGTAAAGATGCAGTCGGCACTTAATAAACTAAATTACATACTAAAACAAATCGGATTAGAAATTTCACCACAAAAAAGCAAGATCTGTTTATTCACTAGAAGTTTTCGTAGTATCATGGTAGAAGAAATAACTTTAAATGGGATGATTTTGGAGTTTGTACATACAGTAAGATATTTAGGATTATGGTTAGATAAAGGTCTTAGGTGGAAAAAACACATAGATGAGATATATGAAAGGTGCGTGAAATTCGTAAATATTTTTAAAATTTTGAGTGGTCCTGGCTGGGGTGTGCATCCCACTCACCTTAGACGACTTTACATCACTCTTGTTCGAAGTAGGATGGACTATGGTAGTTTTCTGTTTGATAGTAGTGCCAACACTCATTTATCAAAGCTCGACAGACTTCAAAACGTGTGTTTAAGACTAATTGGAGGATTTATCAGGAGTACGCCTATACATGTGATGGAGTCTGAATTACTGCTTCCCCCTCTGTATGTCCGTAGAAAATACTTGGCCGGTAAATTCTATTTAAAATCAAAATCCCATAACAACCCTATAACCAAAACATTAGAACCATTATCAGACCTTTGTGAAAAATCTTATTGGCGTCGTAAGAAAATACCTCTGTTGGTTCTTTTAAATGATTTACTTAAGGATGAGTCTATGTTAATAATTGATAAATTAGGGGCATTTTCTTTGAAAACTTGGGTCAGCAATATGGATTTTTTAAAAGTCATTAAACCTAATATTGAAACAGTTGCAAAACCTAAACGCTATTATAACTCTCACCACTTAAATAAGTTATGTTGTAATGCCATAAATAACTTGTATTCTGATTTTTACCACATATTCACAGATGGTTCAAAGCATGAAAATAGGTCTGGGGCCGCATTCATGGACCCACAGACAGGAGCCTCAATGAAATTTCAAATTCAATGTAACAAGATATCCATCATGCACTTAGAATTAATTGCTATATCAGAGGCCTTGTCTTATGTGGGGTCTTTGAACTGGGATCGAATTGTTATATTATCAGATTCAAAAAGTGCTCTTCTACATTTAATTCAATGTTCTTATCAAAACTCAACTCAAAAATTCTTTATTTCGTAAGTATTTAGATACATTTGAAATAAGTCAAATAATTTACAAATTGAACTGAATCTACCACCACTTCGGAAAGTCGATCTGTTGAGAAGAAGTGGCAAGAAACTCAACAGCAATCATCTTTTAAAAATAAGAGAAATCATCTTCTTGCATCCGGATATCACTTTTCACATCAACACTTATCCATAAATCTAACAAAGGGTTAATCTTAAATATTTTAGGATTTTATTATAAAATGAAGCGTACACATTGACCCATGAACGAGTTGATCTTCTGGAGTCTACTATTATATTTATACAATAGGCAATCAAGTACTAGACAGAAACGTAGACATAGATATAGAGGTAAAGATAGAAGCAGAGATAGACGTAGCGATAGAGGTGAGAGAGAATACAGATAATGTGGATGGGGATGAGGATAGTCGTGGACAAAGACAGGACGTGGACATGGAAATGGGGAAGTCGGAGTCAAGTTGAAAAAAGTCATAAAGTCATCAGCAAAACGACCTGGCACCACTAGCAGCACCCGTTCACGAGTATAACGCAAGCACCAGCCATCACCCTCCTCAACCATATTTTAGGGAAGAGGGTGACCCGACACCCGACGCTACCGCTAGCCTTGCCGCCTGAGGGAGCATGACGTTCTTGCTGTTGTATGGACAAGAAGGAGATGGTGGTGGTGTTGGATAAGAAGGAGATGGAGTTGGATAAGAAGGAGATGGAGTTGGAAATGGAGTTGGAGATGGAGTTGGAGAAGGAGTTAGAGATTGAGCACTTTAGAAAAACAATTTACAACCAAGGACTTTTATCGTCCATATATTCAGATATTGTATAAAAGCCTTTATTACACAATTTTTGTTTAATAGTTTCTTTAAATTTATCAAGCGGTAAGTCTTGAATATTTGTGGGAACCTTATTATAAAAACGTATGCATTGACCCATAAATGAGTTAGTGACTTTATGAAGTCTACTATCATAGCCGGCTAGCTTATACTTATTTCTAGTATTAACATTATGTAAGTCACATTTTCTACGGAACATGTTTAAGTTCTTTTTTACAAACATCAGATTTTCAAGGATATATTGTGACGCAAACGTGAGAATATTTATTACCTTAAACTTATTTCTAAGTGTCGCTCTAGAATTAAGTTTGTAGATTGCGCGAATAGCCCGTTTCTGCAGCACAAAGATAGTTTTAATATCGGCGGCATTTCCCCAAAGGAGAATGCCGTATGTCATTAAGCTATGAAAATAACCAAAATAAACCAATCGCGCAGTAGCTTCATTAGAAATATTTCGCATCTTTTTGACGGCATATGCTGCAGAACTAAGTCTCTTCGCCAATCTTTCTATGTGTGGTCCCCATTGTAGTTGAGCGTCTAGGGTTATGCCAAGGAACACTGCTGAATTTACAGGGCTCAATTCTTGTCCTTTTACAATTAAATTAGTATTTACATGCCGGACATTAGGCAATGAGAATTTTAAAAATTTAGTTTTATTTTCATTGAGGAGCAGGTTATTGGCTGAAAACCAATTCTCCACGATTTCAATACAATTGTTTACTTCAAAGCAATTCTTTAATTGCCTACTCACTTTAAAAAGAAAAGAGGTATCATCAGCAAACAATATGACCTCACACTTGTCTTTTACCATAAATGGCAAATCATTTATATAAACTAAGAATAAGAAAGGCCCAAGAATCGATCCCTGGGGCACTCCCATATGTACTGCTGATCCCAATGATCTCTTTCCATTAATATCAACTCTTTGCATTCTATTGCATAAATAGGATTTTATAAAATCAAGTGCCCTATCATTGATTCCATAGTGGTGAAGCTTCATGAGGAGTGTATCGTAATGAACACAGTCAAAAGCCTTGGACAGATCACAGAAGACACCAAAGGCATCCTGTGACTCCTCCCAGGCATCAAATATATGTTTGATAAGCTCAACACCGGCATCAGTTGTTGAGCGACCCCGTGTGAAACCAAATTGATTCGGATTCATTATATTATTGCTATAGAAATGTACAACTAGTTGATTTAAAATAAGTTTTTCAAAAATTTTGCTGAGCGTTGGTAATATAGAAATCGGTCTAAAGTTACAGGGGTCAGTCATGCTTCCTGCTTTAAATACGGGAATAATTTTACTTAGTTTCATTAAATCCGGAAACACACCATTATCAACACAATTATTAAATATACTGGCTAAATGAGGGGCAATACCGTCAATGATAGATTGGATGATTTTAACAGAAATACCATCCAGATCAGCAGTGTTCTTAATTGTTATACTTTTGAAAGCTTTCAATACCTCACTTTCAGTAACATGCCTGAAAGTAAAGTTAGTTTTACACTTATTTACATTATTTTCAAGAAAAGACTGTGCAGCTTTGACTGATGAATTTAATGTCTTCGTAGTCGAAATTGGAATGTCTGCAAAGAATTTTTCAAAAGCTTCAGCAACTTCTGTATTTGATGTCAACAGTCGATCACCAATTTTCAGTTTATATTCCGCGTTTCTTATGTTTGACTTTCCAGTTTCGCTGTTAATAATTTGCCAAGTAGTTTTAGGAATATTAACACTATTTTGAATTTTATTATTAATAAAATTTGATTTTGCAATACTACATACACTTTTAAACATTTTGGAGTATTTCTTAACATACTCCTTAAAATTTTCACTATGATTGTATGTTTTTTCATCATATAACTCATATAATCTGTCTCTGCTTTTAAATATTCCTACTGTTGCCCAGTCGCTAAATTTAAATGACTTATCATCTGCTTTAATTGTTTTTGATGTAAATACTGTTTTATGTTCACATTTAATTAAATTAAAAAGACAATTATATTCCATAGCAGGGTCATCATAACATTTAAGTTCCCACAACTTATCCAAGACGTTACTTCTGAATCTCTCCAGCCGACCGTCGTTCATGGGTACAAACTTAAACTCTCTTCTTATTGCCTTATTTGTGCCAATGTTAAAAGATGCTAGTTGCCCGCTGTGATCTGATTTTAACTTATTAATTATGTATTGGGTGGTGGGCGATGCATCTGTGAAAATGTTATCGATACATGTTGCTGAAGTGGCTGTTACTCGTGTAGGCTCTAAAAAGAGATTTTTAAGTCCATAACAAAGAAACAAATTTGTTAGCCTTCGGCTAAGGGATGATTGTATTAGTAAATCAATATTAAAATCACCACAGACAATGATATTTTTTTTAGTATCACTAAGTTTAAGTAAAGCTTCCTCCATGATCTTTTCAAACAAATCATAGGATGAAGCTGGTCTCCTGTATACGCTTATTATAATGAAGGATCAGACCAGAAGTTAGGAAAACAACAGTTGATTTTCACAATATTTCTTGATTTAATTCTTGTAATTAATATAAACAACGTTACGTCTTCTCGTTACAAAACTCCAATAATCCTCTTTATCTATCTCGTCTGTGTTATTCACTCTCTACTGCTCTATTGTTGATTGAATACATTTTTAAATTAAAAAAAGAAACACTTTAAAAACTACACTTCGTCTGTGGTTTTCCTTCTCAATCATTTTATAGTAGAAAGCATTAAAGAAAGACAGTGACATCTGACACTGACAAGAAAAACAACAGCAGTTACAATGACAATTGGAACACAGAATATTTAGGAAGCTTACAGCTCGGCCATCCTAATTAGTGTGGGTCCTCACACATATTTTAAGTACATTTATGAATTTGAAAACGTTACATAAATTTAATGAACTTATATCTATCACTCTATTACACATCAAAAATATTATATCATGATATATAGACAACAAAAAAAATATTATTACGATCTGCGAAGGTCTGTACAATTATTCTTTCTACACTGTTCGCTCTTAATCTTCATTACATTAAATACAGAGTGATCTGCGATCATCTAAGCGTACCAAGCTCTGACTGCTCACTATACAATTTCATCGTAATCTGTTGTGATCTGCAGCCATCTATGCCAGATACTAGTTGCTCGTGACCTAAATTCAGTCTGTTGCAATCTGCAGTCATCTGTGCCTCCAGCACTGACTACTTGCAACCTAAATTTAGTCTGTCGCGATCTACAACTATCTATATCGAATACGGCACTGACTGCTCACAACTTACGTTATTTCATTATACTATACATTTCATCGTAATCTGTTGTGATCTGCAGCCATCTATGCTAGATACTAGTTGCTCGTGACCTAAATTCAGTCTGTTGCAATCTGCAGTCATCTGTGCCTCCAGCACTGACTACTTGCAACCTAAATTTAGTCTGTCGCGATCTGCAACTATATACGGCACTGACTGCTCACAACTTACGTTATTTCATTATACTTTGAAATCTTATATTAATCAAATTTATTTATTTCCAATGTTAAATACAAATCACATTTCCTCTTCCTTATAATGATATACGCCAAATACTCATCCAATAAATATCATTACAGAAACATCATTCATTATTAAAATTCGACTAATTGTACATTTTTTTACTTATATTTATTTATTAATACTTTCATCATTATGACTAATATTCTCATTGGAATCACTGTCGTTTTCGCTCTCAAATCCCTTAAAATTTAACAATGGGTGAATTTTGTCAATGGATACAATGTTTTCATATTTTCTATTGCCTCTTCTAGTAAGTCGTATATCTTCTACTAAAAATCTGTCATTAGGTAAAATTTCAACAATCCTATAAGGACCATGATATTTGGGTGTAAGTTTTGTTTATTGACCTATCCTATCTTTATCAAATGTTTTTCTTTCTATTCGCGCGAGATCACCTTCACTATACTGAGTTGGTGTTTTCCTACTTTTGTCAAATCTAGCTTTGGCATTAGCTTGATCCTTTTCGATTTTATTTAAGGCCTCATTTCTTAATTCTATTAGTTTACTATCACTCTTACGATTTACTGTTGTATTAATTACTTCATTCAATAAGTTCTCGGAACAACTTGTAATTTTAAATCCAAATAACAACTCTTAGGGGCTTTTGCCTGTGGTTTTATTAACAGTTGTATTTAATCCTAATTGTACATCGCTTAAGTATTCGTCCCAGTTGTTATCATTTTTACCGTGAAATTTAGTGCTAAGTGAATCTGAAATGGTTCTATTGAACCTTTCAACTTGGCCGTTCGCTCGAGGAGTGGTAATGGCATTTAAAATATGTTTAATACCCTTACTTTCCGTAAATTCCTTAAATTTTGAACTAGTAAAGCACGTCCCTCGGCCGGTAATCAATTGGGATGGTGAACCAAAATAAATAAAATGTACTTTGAAGACGCGAATAGCGGTTATGGTTTTCGTGTATCTCACAGGTTTAATGTTTATGAATTTTGTAAAAGCGTCAATTATTACTAATAAATACATATTACCTTTCCGTGATCGAACAAACGGGCCTAAATGGTCTGCATGTGTAGTATGGAACGGAATGTAAGGTTTCGGGATAGGATGATGCAACATTCCTTCTCGACATTCTCAACATTCCTTCCCGGTACCTTATGATAAGCGCATTCTAAACACGCAGTCACGCATTTTTTTTTTAAACGTCTCATTTTTGGTAACCAAAACGAGCTTTTAAGTCTACTCAAAGTTTTGTCGAAACCAAAATGCCCTACATAATCGTGGTTCATTCTTAACAATTGCCATCTAACCGATTTTGGGACAGCCCAGCGCAACTCACCATCTACTATTCTATAAACATGCTTACTGGTTACCTTTTATTTGATAATTTTCATACACATCGGTTATAAGCTTCGTGTCTTTATTCAACAAAATATCTGGAACCCGTTTAATTTCTTCATCATCACTTTGAACTGTAGCAATCAAATCCTTGTCTTCCAATGACAATACATCATTAACATGGTTATTATCAGTATTGCTTGGTTCAGCAACAGGGGCACGACTGAGTGCGTCTACATGTGACATTTTAGATCCGGAACGATATTCTATTTCACAGTCGTACTCCTGCAGCTGAAACCACCAACGCCCTATCCTTGGTGCTAAGTCTCTTTTGGTTATAGTGGTGCGTAAAGCATTGCAATCGGTTATTATTTCAAATTTTAACCCTAGTAAATAAACACGAAACCTTTTTAAGGACGCAACTACTGCCAACGTTTCTAAGTCCAAAGAGTGCAATTTTTGTTCCTCTGTCGTAGTTTTTCGGCTGTAGTACGCCACTGGTTGCATTAAATCGTCATTACTACGTTGCATTAAAATTCCAGCAATGCCATGTTTTGACGCATCCGTGTGTAACTCAGTTTCGAGTTTAGGGTCATACAACGCAAGAATTGGTCTTTCGACTAATTTATTTTTCAAACTTTCGAATCTGTGGCCTTATACCCGAACCACTAACTTCAAAACCCAAGAAATCAATTTCTTTATAAAAGAAGAAATATTTATTTAATTTAAGAGTAAGGTTAGCTTCTTTAAATAATTTTAAAACTTCATTTAATCTTTCAATTGTTGAATTTCATAATCGGATAAATGTTTACCGTAGTTAATTAAATTAATAGTTTCAGAATCATATTCACTAATGCTCTATTTATCAATAAATCCTTTATTAATTTTAATTCACTTTCCGATAAATTCTTAATCAGTAAGACTCCTAGTCCGTTAATTATGTCATATTCACCCGGCATAAGGTAGTATTTCTGACTAGGTTTACCGCGTATAGATCCATTAATATAAACAATACCAGAATACTCTCCAGAACTGGAATAAACCTTTCAACGATGTTTTGGATTTCGATTTCCACTTCAGCTTCGCCTTGTGGTATAACAACATTATTTCCTATACCCCGCATTGTAGGTAGTTGCCCTTTTGACCACTTAATAGAAAGTTTCTCAGCTTCACATCGGCGTAATAAATTACATTGACTACCAAAATCAACATAACCCTTCAACATAACCTTCCATTAGTTACCAACATACCATTTAGTTTCAGATTAATAACATATTTGTCATTAGTATTGTCGCAAGTATCTAATTCATAACAGATTTTCCTTTATCATGATTTACTTTCAGTCGGTAGTCTAGGGCAATTAGTTGTTAAATGTCCTAATTTATTGCAAATAGTACATTTCAGAATCCTTTTAGTACATTTAAAACTAAAGTGACCGGTCTCGTTACAGTTATAGCATGTAGGTGTAAAATCATTGCTTTTCAATGGTTTGAAATTCCTCGTTGAGGTATAATTTGTGTTATTATTAATATGTGAATCAAGTTTCCTGTCGCTTTGTTTAAATTTATTATCTGTATCACGTGGTTGTTGTTTAATCGATTGAAAATATTCTAACACCTGTTCCGGTTCCTTACATTTAGCTGCTTTAGCTCCTAACCGTAAGCTACGATCTTCTATACCATATAATAGACAGTCAACGGCACGTTTACCTTTTATTTCACACCTATTCAGTAAATTAATTTTTTCATAATAATATAATTCTAAAGGTTCGTTATATTTAGCTTTCTTACTCAACATATCAGTCAAAAGTTCTGCATGGTCATCACTACATGGAAAAGATTCCATTAATTTATTTTTCCATTCGAGCCACGAAAACGACATAGATGGCAGAGTCTGATACCATGTTTTGGCAACACCACTTAATTTTGGTAATGCATAGTGAATTACTTGATCTTCACCCCATTTATATAATTTAGCACATTCTTCAACTTTGTTTAGCCACATATTAACTGTTTGCCCCTTTACCATAGGATCAAACTCTGGCACTACATTTCCTAACATTGGAAATTTGTTACCTTCAGGACGACTATCACTAATTGATTTAATCAATGTCGTTAATAATAATTGAGTATTACTTTCTTCTACAGACTTCTGACTAACTTGTCTCGATGCGGGCGTCAATCTCTGGCTCCGATGCCTGCTGCTACGATGGCTTGACCTAGAACGGCTCCTCACATGGGATGACTTCGGACTTTCCTGTCTGTTTGCATTATGTCTTGGTCCATGGTCACTCCTCTCGTCTTCAGAATGGTCCCTTCGAGACCTTCCACGAGGAGACTTCGAGTTTTGTCGTCTTCTCTGTCGGTTTTTCGATCTAGAATGATTTTGCTCTCGGCCGTTCTTCTTCCCACTGTGTTGGTTATCCTGATAGGAAGAATACGACCTGTGGCGCTTCCTGGATTGTCTGCTTCGTCTTTTATCACTAACGTCCATTTTCAACAATTAAGGTCCTCTTTTGTCTTTCCCAAATTATGTTTTCACAGGATGAACTTGTCGCGGAAATAATAAGTGGGTTTTGATTATCCCACTTCTGAACTGAAGGATCAGACCAGAAGTTAGGAAAACAACAGTTGATTTTCACAATATTTCTTGATTTAATTCTTGTAATTAATATAAACAACGTTACGTCTTCTCGTTACAAAACTCCAATAATCCTCTTTATCTATCTCGTCTGTGTTATTCACTCTCTACTGCTCTATTGTTGATTGAATACATTTTTAAATTAAAAAAAGAAACACTTTAAAAACTACACTTCGTCTGTGGTTTTCCTTCTCAATCATTTTATAGTAGAAAGCATTAAAGAAAGACAGTGACATCTGACACTGACAAGAAAAACAACAGCAGTTACAATGACAATTGGAACACAGAATATTTAGGAAGCTTACAATAATAACTTTCCCTAGCTCAATACATGCCATTTCAATGGTTTGCTCAACAGAAAGACTAACAATATCTGTTCGTTCTTTAAATTTCAATCCTTTGTGTGTAATAATCAAGGAGCCACCACAATTGGCCTGGATTCTACTGTATGAACTAGCTATTTGATGATTATTGAATGATAATATCATTTGATGGTCTTTTAGCCAGTGCTCCGTTACACACAAAATATCTACTTTTTCCTGATTCATGAAAAGTTCAATTTGTAAATCCTTACCCAGCATGCCCTCAATATTTTGATGAGCTACATTTATAACATTTTTACTACATTTTAATTTTGCAGCTGGGATACAAGTGCCAACATTTTGATTATAGCTAGAAGTCTTATTATCTATTGTCATTGCCTCTAGTTTAAATTAACTAGACTAGTCCTAATACTATTACTTGGAATGTTATATTCCAGGGGTTTTATAAATAAAAGTGGCTGCTCAATAGAAGCAGAGGTTCGAGTCAAAATGACTGGTAGATCATTACTAATAATATATGATAGCGAAATTGCTATTTGTCGTATATAATAATAGTACAAATTGTACTTATCATTCTTAAAATAAAAAGGTTTACTAACTATAATGTTAGTATCTATCATATGGAATTTATCACTATGTCTACATGTCATAGTGTGTAATATTGTATTGAGGTGGTGCCTTATATTGTTTTCTTGCTCTGAAAAAGAGGGGCTGAAGGGTAATGCAAACAAAATTATCCTACATATATTCTTCTTTTCATACAATTTAGAGAAATTGTGAATCATATCCTTTTTATTTGCATTATCCCGCCTGCCAATTAAAATTATTAAGACTGTGTTGACTTTAAAGTCAGTCACAAAAATTTTATTTAATATATTACAATATGAGGCACCAGGGAAGCAATTATTGATTATTGGCTGTCTCATATGTTTACTTAGTTGCAAACCCATTTGTTTCCCAAGTTCATCGCTGTACATGATAACTTGTGGTTGACTTAACTTATTATTACATAAATAAGATGGGTTTGATTGTATAGGTATTACATTATTTTCTATGACACAAGGCATCTGAGACTGGGACTGGCATGGCTCAGGCTGAGGAGAATTTAATATACTTTGTTCACAATTAATCAAGCACTCAAATTGATTGAGATTATATCTAGATAGTTCTAGTAAATTGTCCATAGCTATAGTGTGCTCTTTTATCTCTTTCTGTGCAAGTTTATATTTATTATTTAAACAAAGAAGTTGTTCATGGAGCCTGTTTATTTCCAACTCAAGATGTTTTGTTTCACTTTCATAAGACAACCTATTTTGTTCCAATTCAGAACTACACAATTTTAACTTACTTAATAAACTTATACGTTCTTTTCTGTACTGGCTATTTTTACAAAGGAAACTGTTATTATTCTTACTAATATTTCTACTATTGACCTTTAAACATTTCTTAGTTTTGTTTATGTTTGATTTAGACCTACTTTTACTACTGTTAAGTTTATTGTTATAGCTAGTTGTAGGACTAACCACCAACTCTGCATCAATCGAGCAATCACTAGTGAGGTCGATTGTGATGGATGGATTTTTACATGTAGATACCATAGAGGGGGCACGGTCTACCAACTCCTCAAATAGAGTCTCAGATTGTGCTGACTTGGTGTCATTAATTTTAGATTCTAATGTTGATATTTGTGAGAATGAATCACATAACTGGGTTTTCAGATGTTTGTTATGCCTAATAACATCTTCTAATATATCACTTTTACCGTCTAACTCATTTACTATCTTTTGGAGTTGGTCTCTTTGCTCCACAACTTCTAAAAATTCAATATGATTTTTTGATAGTTCCAGTTTTAACTGTTTATTTTTGTTGAGTATACTGATAAATTCTTTTTCTGCCTCATTCCTCTCTTCCAGCAACTGCTCACACACAGACTTAGATACTTTTAGCTCCTGTAACGTCAGATGAAGATTATCCATCATTCAACGGGCTTCCTCTGGCGTATAATATTCTTAAACATTTATGTGAGTTAATTTCTAGCAGTAAAGATGTAATAATACAATGGATTCCATCGCACATCGGATTAAAGGGAAACGAGGAAGCAGATCGGCTTGCTAATGAAGCTGGGACAGATGGAGAAATATATAACTGTTTGCCTTATTACCCGGAACTTCTCCCGACAGTGAAAAAATTATGCCTCAACTCTTGGTCTGTACACTTTGACGAAAGGTCTCGATCGAAAGGTATATGGTACAGTGTAATTCAGCCATCTCTTCCTTCCTCGCTTTGGTTTGATGTGGATGGAATAAGTAGGTCAATAGCAGTGACACTTCTTAGACTTCGATCCGGCCATATTCCACTTAACAGCTTTGGGTACTTGATGGGCAAGGTTCATTCGCCAAATTGTGATGTTTGTGGAAACGTAGAGGACGTTTATCACATTTTGATCGAGTGCACTCGAATCGAA
The DNA here is from genome assembly GCA_944452665.1 of Stenoptilia bipunctidactyla. Lineage (NCBI taxonomy): Eukaryota > Metazoa > Arthropoda > Insecta > Lepidoptera > Pterophoridae > Stenoptilia > Stenoptilia bipunctidactyla. Next base: position 585,778 of record OX101728.1, on the reverse strand, counting down.
GCTCAGAGGCGTCAAATTTTCGGCCCTAGAAATTACAACGTAGGTTATTTTAATAGCATCTTAGCTTCTCCTATATCGGATGAAGCGAGGATGCTTGTAACATTAGTTTCTTTAGGTTTAAGGTTGCGGGTAGTTTAAGTTATATTTAATTTTATTATTCTATATTATAAGTGTTTCATGTGTAAGCGATAATGGGAGCGACATTTCCTTTGTGAAAGAGCTCCCTAAATAAAATAAATTGATAAAAAAAAAAAAACCCTCGTAAGAATTTACTTAAGGAAATTCTCCGGGCATAGATCATACTATAATAAAGAGCAACGACACGGGTCGATCGGCACTAGTGTGGTGACTGGTGACATCGTCGTGTGAGGTGAAATGATTCCAGAAAAGTTCGCTATATCAATTTATATATAATTAAAGAGCAGACATAAAAAAAGCACTAGGCACTGAAAATCTTACATGCGCACTGAACATACCAACAACGCACTAGATTTAGTGCCGAAAGCACTAAAATGGCAATGCTGAATATTGTCCACAGATACATACTGTCAGTAATTTTTTTTCGTAAGATAAGATAGGTTATATTCATGGCACAAATTTAGAATTTTCTGTTTTTTTTACTTATCAGCTGCCTCAAATTCCTTAAAATAAGGAATTTTATTTTAAACATCATACACGCTAGAATTCTGTGTCAAGAACTGGTAAAATAAAAAACCGATAAATTTCGGTTTACATTTTGTTGTGTGTGGTAGTCACTAGCCCTCTTCGACGTTCCCATCACTTCGAAAGTGCCTAGGTGATGCTTACAGAATGCAAAATCAAGGTCATTTTGAACCTTGTTCGATGCGACAGTGGATATCGAAGCGAGCTTTACGTTGTTGTTCGAATTGTACAGAATCGACACACAGTTCATAAAAATATAATTTCCTTTACAGGAAGCTATTAAGCAAGGCACAAGGATAAATATTGAAAATTAATGACTTAATTTACCTCACAAAGCAACGTTTTTCACATAGGCAACTATATGTGGTGTGCTCACGCGTATCAAGCTCACAACATTTGTACATTTTGCCGAAATACGGCAGAACGAGAATCATTGTTTTTAAAAAATCTATACTGCTGTTATAAAGCTGAGGAGTTTGTTTGTTTAGTTGGTTGAACGCGCTAATCTTAGGAACTACTTACTGGTTACAGTTTTTTTTCTGCTGGATAGTCCATTTATTGAAGAAAGCTAAAGCTATTTATAATATCACGCCGCAACCAATAAGACCGAAGTGTCCAAAGAAAAATATTACAAAAACGGGGACAATAATTTATTTTTGAGAACTTTAAGGCTCGCTTGCACAGTCCAGGGCTAGCGTTAAAAACGCAAGGGTTAAGAGATAGCCCGGGTTAATTTGATAAGTTGTCTTGCACCATCGAGGGTTGGCAGTTTAGCCCGAGTTCAACTGCTATACAGGGTTGATTTGTAGTCACCAGCCAAATTTAATCGTTAGTTTCTTTGATACGATTTAAAACTGTATCTGTAAAAACGTACCTGCATATTAATTTTATCGTCACTCAATACAAAAAAGGAGAAATATGGAACCACAAAATTTAAAAAAAATAGTCGCTATTGATTGCAAAGTCAAAGTCAAAGTCAAAAGAATCTTTATTTCGTAAGTATTTAAATACATTTGAAATAAGTCACAATTTACAAATTGAACTGAATCTACCACCACTTCGGAAAGTCGATCTGTTGAGAAGAAGTGGCAAGAAACTCAACAGCAATCATCTTTTAAAAATACACAATAACAACAACAACAATTTACAATCTTCTTGCATCCGGATATCTTATATTAAAACTTTATGCTTATCCTTAAATATATACTACGGCCATACCTACTACGACGCGGCATTTCATTGATAATACTTCGACGTAGTACTACAAGATATTTTGACTGACTATGAGTGACTATGGTTTGCTAAATATGTTGGTGGACATATTTATTTCTTTGTAAAAAAAATACTTTTTTTTATAAAAATGTTTCTACAAATGATACTTATTGTGTGGAAAAAAAAATTGCCGGTGACTACAAACGAAATCTGTATATTTTATCCAATGACTAAAGAAATAAAGGACTCAGCATTAAAATCATTACTTTTAAATATATGGGCGTCTCTTTTTAACCCGACAGTATAATCGTACGTAAAAAAGGACAACAGTAGTTTTATCATTGCCTTAAATGACAACAATGCGGCCAGTCGACATGTAACGACACAGTCAACAACAAGTACGTCAGTTGTCATAACTACTTGCTTTTTGAAAATTTTGAAGAAAATTGAAGTGTTTTTATGTGAAATCGGTGTTGTTTATAGTGCAGAAATTTGCATTATACTGCCGTTATAAACTACTAGACTACTCCGTTTACTACACGGTAAATTATGAGCATGTGAGTTAGGTTTATTTTTCGCTCGTGACCACGGGGTCTGCAAAGACACCGAAACGTCGAGTTAAAATGTAAAATATAAATTATACGCGATTAATCCGGTTAAAAAGTAGTTTTATTTAGGTTTATTTTTCATTTCAATATTAGAAAAAATATATTCTGTAAAATAAATAATATCAACAAGAACGAATCATGCAAATATTATACGCCTCAATAGTACTTGAATTGACATAAGATGTAAAACATAGACATCAGATAGGTTGTATACTGTATACGTCCCACCACAAAGCAGATACCTATATAGTAGAGCTGCTGTAAGCAAAGATGCACAGCTTCAATTTGGGTTGTCGTGACGTCACAGCCTCTAGTTCAAGCTATTCCGCACTAGAGGCACTGGCGTCGGTTCGTCGCTGACTTCTGTGAAGTATATACAGTCTGCAACAGAATGATGTACACCTCCCAGTCTCCCGCACACATAAAATATGCATATGTATAGTATCTGTGCGGAAAACTAAGTGGTATACATAATTCCGTTGCAGACTGTACACGCGTAGATATTAAAAAAATTAAATACTCCATTGTTTTTCAATGTAAAATTTAGTTTTCTATACTTTTATTAAGGAATTACATTGACAATACAAATAAAATAAACTAACCACGAAGATAATTTCATTCATAATTATTTTTTACAAATTGTTTGTTTTCCAATTATTTATGTCCAAAATTCCAGATTGTTATTAGGTGATTTTTATGCCGCGAAAAAATGTTCAAAAAATGAGGCTATCTGGCCTCAAGTAGAAATACTTTTATTTCGCGGTCTTTTCTGACTGATGTAGAACGTATTAAAAAACTAGAGCCACCTAGTAAAGTATAGCTGAACTTTTTTGTTGATAATTCGAATATTTTAACCTTACGTTTCAAACGGTTTTTACTACTCGCTATTGCCAGGTGACTAGTGCTATCACCTGTTGGCTATGATTGGCCATAACCCACCGCTTACCCCTCCCGCACCCCACGGGTAAGCTTCAATTGAGTCCCTAGAGAAAACTGGATAGGGCAGCTCCTCTATACTGCCCTGGTAAACGATATAGCAGTAAGTCGAAAAAGGTGGTTTCGAGAAAACAGCGCGCAAAGTTTTTTTTACAATTTTAGCGTTTGTGATAAAACTATGCACTCGATTTTTACGTTCTATATGTCAAAAGAAAGGGTAAAGCATGTTTTTTACACTAGAATAACAATGCCTTAACATTTTTATTAGGGTTATCGTAAAATGTAACAAATCGTGTCTTCATTAGTATACTCTTAACTAATTTTAATTAATATTTAGGTAAGAGGGCAGTAACTGCCATAGATACTGCAGTCTAGCTTAGTATTATTTCATACCGCTATATTGCTTACATAATTCAAAATAATAATTTTAAATTACTACTTAAAACAGCAGTAAGGAAGCATCATACTGCCCTTTGCCTTAGATCTTGAAAATATTGTAGGCTATTTCACTATGGAGTAAAGAACGTTACTGCTTTTTAGAGTAGTATTTCAAGTTAGGTGTTATCAGAATTTCATTAGCAGTATGTCTATAAATAGTAGGCAAAAGAACAAAAAGTCATAAAAATTATATCAAAAACTCGTTTTATTAATAAAATATACCTATATAATCAAAGAGATCAACAATCTACTTCTTGTTATTTTGCAAAAAGGTATACTTTTTAAATCAAAAAACTTCTTTAAAAATATAATTATTTATCAAAGCTTAATTCTTCATCAGACTGATCAAAATATCTCTATATTGTTACTAGTTTCTAGGTACAAAATTATTCTTACAATCTAACTAACAAAATAGGTAACTTCCGCTTTAATTATAAAACATAATGAGATTGACAATCTTCGTTGTACTTATTTGAAATAACACTTTATACTTAATAAAAAGCAGAAAAAAAAAACTATAATTATACTAAGACTTAATCAGATTAAATATATTATTTGGTAGCTACTTTTTTTGGCACACTATTACTAAGTAGCTAACTTCAAAGAGCTTTGTAACATAATTTCTATAAAATTTCTGTGAATAAAAAAAATACGAAAACCGAGACACGTAAGCAATAGAATTTAAAATACTTACTTTTTAATTTAAAAAACTCGATTATAAAAAAATACTACTACTGTGTTTCATTTTCTCCGACTTCTTCCTCGATTGCCAAATTTTCAACATTATTTACTAACAAATTTTCCCAAAAAAATCTACGATTAAAAGGCATTAACGGACACAGGTTTTGAATTATCTGCTTTTTCCTTTCGTCGGCGATCCCTCTTTCAATCATTCTTGGATCAGGCTGGTATTTCTTTTAATTTAAGGATTTTCAACTGTAAAAAGCTTAATGATTGGAATGTTTCATCTTTATGGCAAATCATAAACCTTCTTTTGCTTTTGAAGAGACTTTTCAACCAAATGATAAAAACTATCGGCTGACATAAATGTATGCCCTGGTTCCAGATATTTTATTAATATATTCTCTGCAGTGATTTCATTGCTATTTATCATTTGGACTAAAAATGTCATAAGTGCCCAATTTTTGTTCTGCGAAGAACAGTTGTTAGTCCATATAACTATAATTCTATACGAGACATTAATTATAATTTCAATGTTAAAAGTGAAATACAGCTCCATACTGTAGATGTTACTAGTAAAATTCATTTGGTACTTTGGTTCAAACTAACGTAAAGAGCAGTATGTCAGAGATTTACTGCTATTTTGTTAAGGAAATAATGAATACTTGTGAAAAGGTAAGTATGTCAATGAAATACTGCTCTTTTACGTAGTTAACTAGATTATATTACCGTTCTTACTGCTCTTTATCAAAAAATAAAATGCATTTATAATTTACGTAGAAATATGAAACCTAGATAGGAAGAAAGCTCGTTTGACGTACATTCCAAATCAGTAATAAAAAAAAAATGGCCACCTTTGAGTTACTGCGCTTTCGATTACCACGGCAGTATACATTTCCTCCGTGCGTCCCACAACGTATCGGAAAATCATAGACATACACGTGTCATTAATCATTCGATCATTTTTAATTAGCCCGGTTATATAATTTGTCAAAATCATTAAAACTGTTTCTAGCATCAATAATAATAATGAGAGGATTAGCTAACCCAGAGCAATTCTTGGTTGGTGCAAGACGTTTCCCGAGTTAATAAAATAAGCACTTAACTCGAGTTAGTGGACGTCAAAGTTATCGTTTTAACCCTGTGTTTCGTGCGAGTGGGCCTATAGTGCGTTCACATAAGTTTACTTCCAGCTGTTAGGTTGGCTGCCATGAGTCTTGGGTTGCCGTATTAAACTTTTATCACAAAATACCGTTTGTATTACTAATAATGTATGCACCTATATTTTTGAACGTCTAGTTCACAATATTATTTTATATTCGTTGTTCGTCTTGATATTAATTGGGCGTTTGGAGTAAACCCCATTTTACCCCATTTACAACAGAGTCGTTTTTAAGACACCTTCATTTTCTATTTGCCAGCATTTATTGACTGTAGCTATAGGATGTGTGAAAGTTCTCGTCCGGGAACACAACAGGTCTGCCTTCAACGCGATGATATTTCATCATTGTAAGGTGTCTACAATTTCATGCCTTTCCATTAGTAACTTTCTTCTTGATCCACATCTGTAAAACCGAAATCCTACTGGTTAAATAATTTTTCACCATATAGTACGAACTCCTTCAAAATTTAAATGGACTCTTAATATAATGTGCTAAGAGTTTCCCTAATATCGGTATCTCTTTTCTCAAGTATCGAGTATTTCATTTCGCCCTGTATGTATGCATCTGTATGCAGATCGAAATCGTCTTATACATATTTTTCTTGGTGTGGATTATTTTTGTGATGTGGAAGTTGCGATTACGCTTTCTTTACTGAAAGTTTTTTAGATATGCCTAACCAAGAAATAAAGCCAAATATTTCCTATTCAATTCTTTTAGAAATTTGGAATTCGCCTTAAATCCGATAATTTTTTTATGGGGGTAACCCCAACTTTCTCTGTGACGAATATTTCTTAATGCAGTTATAGGCCCTTTGTTGTGGTAGGCGCAAAAACTTCGCGCTGATAATACGATATTTCTTTTCCTACTTTGAAACCTTTTCGGCATTATACAAATTAAATTTAACACAAAAATAATAAAAAAACGCGGGCAATTCACATAAACTGTTATGAAAGCTTTCAGAGAAACTGGACAGTAGGGCCAACATAAAGATAATAAACTTCAGAGGTAAACCAACTGTAAAAGATATCTGTCACGTATAGCGGAATTGTCTAAAAGTTCTAAAAAAAAAGTTCAGAATAGCGGAATTTCTATCAGTGAAGGTTGACTTACAAAATGTTTTATTTTCGAAGGAGTTTTAATCGTAGTATTAATCCTTAACCAAATAAATATGTTATTAATCATACGTATTTAAAAGTGAAAAAAAATGTGTTTCACATCATTTGATCTCAATCAAAACCTTAGGAGGTATAAGGATTTTAAAATTACATACATACATAACTTCGCGCTTGTATCCCTTATAGTGTATGCAGAACACCAGACTCTCTGATGTCACGTTTGACGAATTTGGAGGCATTATAATTATGGAGAAAGACTCTTGCACTGACAGGGGGTCAGCCTATCGCCCACACAATAAATCTCCAATAAAACCTATGTCCCTTAACTGACTTTTACAGTATGCCCGGGAATAGAAGCAGCTGGCACATTCTTTGTTTTTCTTTCGCTTCCAGTCCAGCATGGAAGTGATTTTAAAATTACTCGGCATCAAAATAGCCATGTGAGGGTTAAAGTGCTAGACGCCCGAAGAGGAACATAGTTTTGCGAGGTACCGGACTGTGAAGGCCTTATCGCAAATTATTCTCAGGTTTTATAATTTTACTAAAAAAGCATCAACCACCAAAATTTACGTAAAAGGATCAGCAGTTGCGTCAAAAGTGCTAATACCCTTGAATCCTAATAATTCCCAGAAATAAAAAAGTTCCTTTTGTAGAAATTCCTGTTCCCGGGTTTATTTTTAGTTTTTACTGTGTAGGTAGTGTGTACGCTTGTAGTACACATATGTAGAAAATTAAAGTTCTAGACTTTCTCCTTAAAGGTTGTTTAATTGTAAACGTGGTAGTACTTATGGTGTCTTCTTGTGGAATGAATGTGCGTTACACAGAGCAATATAGGATGAAGTTAACAGGCTATCAAAAAATATTAATCACTGAGAACTTGAGTTACTTAGAAGCTGTAGGCGTCAACTGTTAGTTATTTTTGAAGGTCTTTTCCACAAACCCGGATACTACGGCACAGCAATGTTATCTACGAGTATCACAGTACCACTTTCTGACAATATAATAATAAATTTCTATATAAATTTAGTATAGAATAATCTTGAATTTCATGAAAGGATATATTAATATTATTTATCCAATCGTAATTGCCGATATCCACACAGGTGAAGACGCGGGCAACAGCTACTAAAATTATAATATGAAACATGAGGATTGTACAAATGTGTCTCTTAAACATTGTCTTTCATTCGTTCGGGATAATGTTATGTTTCATAGACTTTATACTTAAGGTAACGAGCAGGGTAGTGGAATAATTGAATCTGAGCGGAACCAAATAATCAAGGCCCGATTCCAAAAGTGAGGTCACAGTTACTCAGCGTTATATGAACATTGACTATAATTGGCCCATTAACTCTATTACTGTTAACTAGAATAGATATTTTGGCTGTTGGTCTTCCTATTACAAATAAATAAAATAAATAAATAAATAAATTGCAATATTACAGTGAACGGGATATTTACAACGGCTATTTTGATTACGGATTTTCCAATGAAAATAGTTCAGGCCACATCAGTTGGACAATTTTAATTTAATTTAATTTAATAAATTGTTGTGTTCATATTAATAAATATTAATTACACCACATTTTAAAGAGCTTCGGTGAAGTTCTTCATGTGGATTAAATTATGGGTACTCGATAATGGGTAAAGATTTACGACAATAGACATAGGTACATATGCAGGGTAACTGGTGGGACACTTTCAAAATTCCAGGACGTGATAGTTTAAGATCAATCATCATCATCATCATCATCACAACACAGTTATGAGTCTCTCCTCTGGGTGACGAGGAGGTTTAGGCCGTAATCCACCAAGCTGGCCCGGTGCTGGTTGGTGGATATCAGATATTTCCAGGTGCCGAAATGGCTTCTGACAAACCCTAACGACTACTTTATACAAGTATACAGCACCCGGGACCGACTGCTTAACGTGTCCTCCGAAGCACGGAAGTCGTCGTGAGAAATTAATGGTCGGCCGTCACCCATCCTAATACCAGCCGCACCGAGCGCGCTTAACCTGCGATATCGTTTGATACGCACAGTGACCACGGCGCCACGACGACGCCACGGCGCCAAACATGAAGAGAAAAAGTAAATATTATTTTTTTACTGAGTAAACTTCTCCGAAAATTAAATAATTCATAACGCAACGTATTGTTACATTAGCGTAATACAATAAATACTTAGCGGGTGGTGGTGTGCGTGTGGGGGAAAAGTATAGTAAGGTCTCTTTATTTATTCATAGGGATTTCTGGCGAAAAATTAAGTACCTAATTTTATTATACAATTATGATCAGAGTGCTCTCCTTCATTATCTAAAATTTGTCGCCAGTCACCGTGTAGAATATGTAAATATTAGAAAAAGTCATACAAAAATCGATGAGCTGATGGCTATTATTAGGAAAGACAAATATCCACCCCTTCGAAATAGAATCCCGGACCCCCGGTACAGAAGCGATGCTTTACCGCTTCACTAGGCGGCTTTCGATATATCTGTATATTGACAGTTAGATTTCCTTCTAAATATATAAATCAATAGAAGATACCAACAGCGTAGTGTAATAATATCCAACTGTGGTGGTTGTGGCGCGCGTCACTTCGACAGCTACCAGCGAGCGCTGCTCTCCGCGCGCCGCTCGCAAACTAATGAGGCGCGGCACTCGCGCGGCTCATTATAGCCGCTACCATTATTGTGAGGATTGCGGATTATGTGATCACATCGCTTTGTAACTTTCGATACAAATACTAGATAGTTGTGCTTGTTATTGTAGCCACGTTTGGCTTTAATGTTAGTACATGTAGCACAAGGACCAATCCAGAATAGCTCTACAAAAAATATACATAGGTACTTATAGTTGAACGATCCCCGTCAGGAAGCTTAAAGCTGAATGTCCCGAGGGAGACTGAGTGTGAGATTCCCGCCTGTAGGACAAAAGTTGTAACATCTGCAGGTATTAATACAGGCTTGAGTTTTCCCGATTCATACAATTAAAAAAAAACACTTTTTAAAAGATTTATCGCGTAAAATTACAGTAAATTTTTTTTATTTGCAGATTATATTCTCGGGTAAGGACGGATCTGATTCCCCACTACGCCAGACCGCGCCGAACCTTACAATATGAAATTATATACATAGGAGCCACCGCACGATCTTCATATTAGTATGGATAGAGTAGGTATTTCAACTTTATTCTATATACTTATTGATTTATGTGATGTCGCATTTTACAGATTGGCAGATAGTCGCATGATAAGAGGAAAGTATATCATATTACTAAAATTTTTGTTAAATTGTGGGTCCAACTACTATTATTATTCATTATAAAATTTATCTTAGAATAGTAGTTTTTAAAACAGAAATTTCGCAGTTTCCAGCTTTCTAAGAAAGAGTAAGCACTTAGTAAATCAGTAGCGACGGCGCGCGTTGCGGCGAGTACACTGTGAAACAATTTACAAGTTTAAAAGAAATCTCATTTACAAACAACCAAAGAATGCTTTAATTTTAAAATGTAAGAAACTTTCTGAATATTCAACAAGTTGCAGCAATCAAGGAAATAGTTAAGACTCTTGCGGGCGCCCTCGCGAGCTTTGTGGAGTATACCATATTCAGTATTTTTATAATACATAGATACACTACATAATAGTACTGTATATTTTGTAAATTATTCTCATGATTTTTACTTTAATTTTTAGTAATTATTGATCCTATATTAAAGAGGTTTTGTGTCTCGATTCCCAGGCAAGTATATTTCCTGAGATTAGTTTAGTTTATAAGATCGAAGTTATTTTTCAACTTACGTCTGATATTTCCTATTCTTTCAAGTTCATGAAAATATTATTGTTCCGCTCCATTCACGTGGGCAAACCTTAAGGGCCTCTTTTAACGCGGTACGTACTTCCATACTTCCTGCTCGCGAATGCCGCCGACGTGAGCAAGAAAATACGTTTAAATGGTTTATTTATCAAAAATTATAACTATCTAAAAGTTTTGCTCTACCCATCGATTAAGAGAAGTCCGTTTTAATAATGTCTTCAGTTTTCGCGATTCATACTAACAAATAAAACACTTTTGAACCGGATTTATCGCGTATATTTACATTTTAAATTTCGACTCGACGTTTCGGTGTCTTTGCAGACCCCGTGGTCACGAGCGACTGAGGTGGCAAGCGTCGGATTGATAGATTGAAAAAATTATACATCATCATCTCCATCTGTTTCGCAATCTCCGAGCGTAGCGTTCTGTATTGACACAAAACGAGCTGACAGTATCCCAAGTTTCAGGTCGTGCAGCTTGCTGGATGTTGGATTTAATGTGTTTCAGGATAGGGTCCCATGTCGGTGATAGTTTCCAATTTCAATAGAAAAGATGGTTGGAAACTATCACCGACATGGGACCCTATCCTGAAAACATTAAATCCAACATCCAGCAAGCTGCAAGTCCTGAAACTCAAGATACTGTCAGCTCGTTTAGGCTCGTTAGGTTAATTAGTGTAAATTAGTGTTGTGTCTTTTTTTATCGAGCGAATTTTCATAAATCATGTATCTATCTTTACACAGCGGTTGGTTATATGGTTAATATTTGTGAATATTTTTTTCAGACACAATATGTACACGTTACTAGGTGGCTATACTATTGTTCAAAAAAGTGTTAAAACACTGCATCCTCGCGTTAATCTACTCTGTACTACTTCGGGCTTTGCAATAGTTTAAACTTGTAAGAGGAGCAAGCTACCTATTAATCCTAACAAAATATGGTTTCACAATATTAGTGCAATATCGTTCTCTGTAGTCACAAGATTTTATCTACCAGATTTTGATTCCGTCAAAATGTCTTGATAAAATATAGCCTTTCCCAAAGATGAGGCTATAAAATAAAAAAAATATGTGTTATGAATCTGCCTGCTTGTTTTTTCTAATTATATTTTAATACTATAATAAGATTGAAATACTATGTCACAAATGAATCTTTAGTCCAAAAATATATTTAATACAGTTTCTTATGGCACAGAAACCCAATTTACAAAAACGCCAACCGCGCAGTGATTACACATCGAACGCTCTTCGCCTGTTCATCCTGTATCAGAATACAATGACTACGGCGAGCTACGGGCCGTGTAGCACTACTACGGCGTAGATTTGATATCGATCTTATGAGGCACAGATTACTTTTAGATCCTGCGGTGGCGAGGCAGTCTATGCTCCAGTTATATCTATGACGGCTTTAAAGAAGGTAATTGAAATTGGTTACAAAATTAGAACAAAAATATAGTTATATCTTTAAAATCACATTTAAAATAATTACAATATTAGGTTCCTAAACAAATGGCCCCAAAGTCACCTCAACCTGTGTGACCACACAGCAGAACTATTGGGTATCTTACTTGAACAACTTTCGCTATTGAAACAAGGAACTGAATGGATATTATAAAATACATCAATTAGAAACTTAACCTAATGCTTTTACAGAATCTGTAAGCAGGTAATATTTATTTAAGGCAATTCACGTGTAAAACAACTAGGTTCTGTGCCTCAAGTTTCATCACGATCAACTGATAGTAAGAACAAAGCCCTGTGTGCAATATTCACTCGAATATCGCAGAAAGAGCAGAGGAAAGCCAGCACAGCGGTAGTAAAGATATTGGTTCCTTCGATAGCTGCTCGCGCGCTGGGCCGGCCCCGAAAATAAGGTAATTGCAAATGGGAAAAACATCTAATTTCCGCTATCATCGAAAACAGCCGTATGAAGAGTAGGACCTGTATATTATGTATTCGATAAATAATAAAATAAGTTTAACCTTACCACCCACCTGGATGTCAGCGCCACCTCACGTAGTTTGTATAATTACACTTGCACTTCAACATACAAAAAAACAAACGTAATTGTCTTTCTTCCCGGGATGAGAATAATATCCTTATTAATTATAAAATAATAAAATTAAATTAAATATATAAATATAATATAAAATAATTTATATTTTAATAATTCCTTATTTAACATTTTTTGTTTAACATTTTATTTTAATTTTGGTTGTAATTTGTTTTTGTGTTTTATCAATAAATAAATAAAAATAAAAATAAATTATAGGCGCGCACAATATAATAAATTAATTAATAGCAGGTCGACACGACCGCCATGAGTTCCGTCTCACTGGACAAGCAAAAGGTTAGTGTTGCCAACTTGCAACTATAAATTCCGACAACTAAAGAAGGCAAAGGAGGAAAATAAATACATACAGCCTATAGATGCGAGTCTCTTGTGATTGTGCGTATTTTACCTAACACATAATTCAGGCTGTACTAAACTGCAAAATATTAAGTCTAAGTATTCACTATAAAAACTAAACACCCTGAAGCATTCTAATCTTAAATCTCAAGTAATTCTTGTTTCATAAGGTCTGAAATTTCTTACTATTTAAGGAACTTTTCATTGCACACTTTCTCCGTGGTGCAGTGGTCTAGTCGCTACTGCGCCAATCGTGAGGTGGCGGGTTCAATTCCCGCACGGAACAGAAAAAGAATGCTCCAGTTCTGGGCGTTTATCTATTATGTATCTATATTCTAGGTTACCCCCTAGTCCGCTACATGAAAAAAAAAAAATTCAAAAAGTTTTATTCATCTTAGGAATTTCACAAAACACTTGATGAAGTCAGTCATCACATGGCATCTCATATCACGAGCATTGCTTACTTTGAGGCCATGTTGTTGGTGTAATACATACATTTGAACCGGACTGGTTGTTCTCGATGTTGTGGCGTTCAAATAAATCTTTCAGCTTTATTATCTAAACTACAGGGTTGTTTTTTAATCACCGGCCCAAATTTTTTTACACAATTAGTAAAATAAATTAGTTATAGAAACTCTTTTTGCAAAAAGGTATGAATTTTTACAAGGAAATTAATATCTTCGCTAACATATTAAGCAAAGTATGGTACTCTAAATCATGAATGTATACGATTAAAATAAAAACGACTACGCGCTACTACAAAACATCTTGTAGTACTATGTCGTAGTATTATCAATGAAACGCCGCATCGTAGCAGGTATTATGTTCATCAACAGTGATTACATATTTGTCAAAAAGTTTGTGATGCCATAGTTTATATTTTTGTACTGAGCGACACTAAGATAAATATGCAGGTGCTAAACTTATAAAAAAAAAATAACATTGTCATTTTGCTGGTGACTAAAAACAACCCTGTATTATAATAAAACTAGAGAGTTCTTTTGTTTCTTTGGTCGCACCAATGTTTGCAACTACCGGGCAGATGTGACAAAATATTTCCCCTATCATTGACCCAGAAATTCCCACAAGATCAAAAGTTATGCGGGTAAAACCGCGCAAAGCTGCTTGTATATACACATACATAACTTCACGTATTCTTTGTGGGGTAGGCAGATCGAATGTCACGTTTGACTTTGAAGGTATTATAATGATTGATAGAGGATATTGCAGTGACAGGGGATCATCCTATCGCCCACAAAACGCCAATTAAACCTCTGTCTCTTAACTGACTTTTACAGTATGCCCGGGAAGAGAAGCATTCTATGTTATTCTTTAGCATCTAAGCTGGACATAATAAATTACTTAAATTGAGTTACCAACTATATGGTCCCAAAATAAGCTCTAACGGGCTATGTTATTGAAAACACTCAATGAAATTAGGGAACATCCTATAATACAACCAAAATATTTCATACAAACCACACTTTCTAGTATCAAAGTAGGTCGTCGGTCTACGTAGCGAATGCTAACTTCAATAGATTTTTTCTATACATATGCACGTAATCTTCACGTTTAGGAAGCATTTATTGCCAAACTGTTCTCCACTGAGGATAGTTTAAATCACAAAATTAAACCAAAACAAATAGCTTAGAATCAATATTCAATTATTACCTTAAGTTATGAAGCTGTAATCCAAAAGTGTTGAGTCAGAAAAACCCTTTTTTTGTTTTTCCTTTCTATTACGAACCCTTTCCTGTATGAGTTCATCTATTAGGCTGTGCAGGGTCGTTCGTTTCGCGTTAAATAAATAATGAGGGTCTGTGAGCGCTGCTGAAGTCGGCGCGTGACGCGTGAACTTATGTAGCCTATAACCAGCGGACAGTGAAGAGGCTTGCAACGACACCTCATTTGTCCAATTATGATTTCTAGTTTAGAAGTTCTGAGGGAACAGATGAACATCCATACCCACATACATACGTGCAGGTCAAAATCATAAACCTCCTTTTTGCTTCGCCGTAGTCGGGTAAAAACTATTATTTTACTAAAATAGCGCACGAAGAGAAGAGTTAAGTACTATCGAAAAATGTTCCGGTGTTCCACCTTTAAGGCTAAATTCACTTGCACTTTAATAAATAGGCAGTTCGGTTAGCTCCTTTACTATCATATTATTTTAACTAGGTAAATAAGCCAGTCAGTAATATTATGATAAATTACGCTTATATTATATTGATGATAGATATGAGATCTATATTGTTTCATTGGCTGCAGAGAAAAGCAGGCAGAGCTTCAATCCAAAAGCCGTTCTAGGGAAAATTTTCTTAACTGGAACACCGGGACGGGAGGCGATTTTACATGACAACATACGATTCATTGTGAGATTTGCATACATTCAGCACTAACAAGCTACAAGAGCTAGGATTGGGGCACACGTAACACTTTATATAATTATAACGTAATATTGGGTTTGCGGCGCAACAGTGGGGGCGGTGAGAAGTGCATTCATGCTTATTACTTACGTGTACTCTAACTACCATCGCCTAATGATTAGAATCTTCAGCAATTTATGAATGTGAGCAAATTATTTAAACAATTTGTTTGTTTAAATTACCTTTGACTATAATATACAGTTGCATGGCGGCTGGCGAGGAACAACTGGCAGTTTCATGCAACTTCACCCGCACAGCTTCTGATCTCATTGACTGGTCAGCTCCAATATTCAGGTGGTACAGCAGTCAAATTATTGGCTTCTTTGCCAAAGGTGACGGGTTCGAATCCCGATACAGGTGAATACAAGTATTTGTATAGCCGTCACAGATTTATTGATTTTATGGATTTCATTTAATTTTATAATGTATTTATGTATTCCATATATGCTTAGGAATTTCTTAAGATTATTTATGCATTATCTCGTATCCATAGAACAAGCGTTTTGAGTTAAACATTATAAATCGCACAAACATACTAAGTCAAAGTTCAAGTACCCTTTAATAGTTAGTCTTATTAAACCCTTTAAGGTAATGTGTACTTGAACAAGCTTTCCACGCTGTCCATTTATTTAATACTAGCTTTTGCCCGCGACTTCATACGCGCATAAGTATCGCCAAGTATCACATCCGTGCACTAAAAGAATTTTATTTTCATCAAACTAAAAAGTCTAACAAATCCCGTTCCCGCGGAAATTTCGGGACTTCTTTCCTCAATCCTTCCCCATAACCCCTAAGGATCGTATGTTCCAAATTTCAGCTCTCTACGCCCAATATGGCTATACGTTGTCTGTTAGTCACTAAGTCAGTAACGGAACAGTTTTATATATTAAGATATTCACAAAGCGCCGCGACAGCCCGCCAGTCCTGTAGGTACTCAGGTTTTATGGCAGCTCTGACTTGTGTCATGTTACTAGAATAATTTTATAACGTCGTCGTTGTAGCATTAAATTGGGTATAAAATAGCATAATAATTCTTTAACTTGTGATCAGGTAGCCTGTAAAGTAAACGGGTAAAATACGGGTTCCACTTTACGGGTTCACAAATACGGGTTTTTGAGACTACGAGTATAAACCTGTCGTGCTTAATTTTTTATTATTTTTAACTTTAACTTGACATTTTAACGTCTTTAAAAAATCCATAAATGCGTTAAAATGCGATTAAGTAAATTAAACATTACGTAGAAATTAAGTAGAGATAAACAAAGTAAACGTGGTATATCTCTACGTAAAATTTTAAATTTGAAATCAGCGATAACATTAATCAATGAAACAAGTGCTCTGTAACGAACAGCACTGTGGGTTTTCCATAAGTTATTGAGGACTTGCCACTTCTACAGCTGCATGCGACTCACTGCCTCAGTTGTCGTTCACTTTGTAATTACACGTTAAACAAACCGAATGAAAGTTGGTCTTGAATTGCTGCGTCGTTATGAGCTCCTGGTAATACAGCCCTACAAACTATTTCATAGTACAGTTTGAGAGTTCTTTTAGATATTTGTAGAGATCAATAATATTTGATGTGGTTTTAGTTGTTCTTTATTAGATGGATTTGCGGGAGCTAAATGATAATGCTTTGCAGCTTAATTAATTTTTTTACAGAAATTGTAGTGTCTAATATCAATGAAAATTCCAAATAAATAAATTTGAAAGTTTTTAGTACTCTATAATTGTTGAATTTAGATGTGAAAAATAGTAAAAATAGTTCTTCCATGCTGGACTGGGAGTGAATGAAAAACATAGAATGTTTCACTTCCCGGGCATACTTGTTTTGTTGTCGTTTTACGGGTAATAGGCTGAGCCCCTGTAACTGCAACAGTAATACCTCCAAATTTGTCAAACGTGACATCAGATGGTTTTATAGCCTCTGGTGTTCTGTCTATCCCATACAGGCGTGAAGTTATAGTTTATAAAAAGATTAAAAATATATCGACAAAAAATCCAATACTCTAAATAGTTTCGATGGCATCAGCCATGGTTAGCTTAGTTGGTTGAAGTGGAAGCCATGTTGTTGTGATGCCGGTCGGGCCGATTTTATAAAGGTAACATTTTTTTAATGTTAGTTATACAACAAATTATCCTCATGTCAGTCCCCAATAAGGCTTCCGTAAGACATGCTGTGGTGCAATAGGTAGATATGTCACCTAAATAAATATATTTAACTTAATCTATTTAATTTGTTGAAGATTAATTTTAAAAAATAAAGAACATTGATAGATTGGAGAACTTTTTAATTAACATTGATGGTTTGTAGAACCGTCTTATTATTAACGAACTGATTTGTTTTTTGATTTCTAATTCTAAATTGAATACTGCTATAAAAAATATTTCAAGTTTAAAAAATATAACTTCAGTACTCCGTACCGAAAGTTTCACAGAAAACAGACAGTGGGTGTCGTGGTGAGAAGGAACCGTAGGTAGTTTTTCTTCATTTTAGTATGGAACTCTAATTACAAAAATACTTTTAGAAATTCTTTGGTACCTACATTTGAAAACAATACAAATTATATGAATTATGTAAACCCACATTAATCATATATCAAATTGGTTTTTATGTTATGTCTCGATATTCTACCCAAGTATATCGTTTCAGTTTTCTTAGAATCTTTGAAAGAATCCTCAAAGAACATAACATTCATATTTTACTGGTGTAAGAACAGATAGCATTCAAATGGCTCCTTAGTTTTTGTGACACCTGACACTTGCGATGCTCGCAGCGACGCGGGCGGCAATCTCCAGCCGACAAACGATCGCTCGCACACCTGACGAAACGCGTTTGCATAACGCATTCTTTGCATGTCTTCGATCTCATAAGCAATCGAACTTACCAGGGAATATGCACCTTATTGCCGAGCTATAAAGTCCATGTAAATCGAAGCTACGCAGGTCTGCCATCAATATTTGACATGGCCGTGGGATGGCCTCGTTCAGACGATATATTACCACGTCGAATTCACATTCCCGTAGTAATAAGCATCAAATATGAATTCCGAGGATTCTTGCTCGATAAATGGGTTATTTTCTAGCAGTTTGAGCTTCAATTGGTGGAGGTCTCAGAGCACATATCCATCCCAATAGGTTTGTTGCGGGATACACTCGTAAATATGAGGAGCAGGAAGAGCCTACAAAGATGTCCCTTCTATTAGGAGCATTGCTGTACAGTTTCAGAATCCTGTGACTCAAACTGTAAATTAAATACAAGCACCGTTAACTATTAAACAAACGATAACAAAACAACTTGCTTTGTTGTTATTGCTATTTTATATGAACTATTGTATTTTACAAAATTTTGCGATTGTTTTACTTATGGCTAAACATTAACAGGAGTACTTGATTTCTTATTTTTTTACCAAATTCCAAGAGAAAGAGGTTCTCCATTCGTCTGTATGTTTTTCTGTTTATGTGATTGTTTCGCGAGTATTTTGTTGTTGATTCTTAGTTCATTTAGAACAAGATACTTCAGGGAGAAATATTACTATGAAAAAAAGAAAATATATTCGTAGAGACGATTCAAAGTTTTGGTTAAAACTTGAACTACATTCGTTGTTACAGGTCACTCAACGCCTGCCTTTGTCGCGTCTCACTTGTACTGTCATTATTATCTTTACCTTTCCTTCTAATACCGTGTCTATTCCATCACATGAACAAATTAGGATAAAATAATACTGGCAGTAAAAGCTATTTACAATTGACAGTTGATTGCCGCTTCGTGAAAAAAATTAATTTAATTTAAGGTACCTTATAAAACATATAGGGGAAACCTGTACAAAACCGTATACTTGGCTAAAACCGTATAGCGTAGCTATTTTTGCCGATATTCCAAATTTTGTGCGCACAAGTCGCTTTGTGGTGCCTACCAAGCAGGACTATAAACAAACACTTGTCGCTGTAGTTATTGTAGTTGTCGCTTATTTGGAGTTATTTAATTTTATTGCTTTTCGGAAGTCTTGATCTTAATTTCATGAATATACAAGCAGTGATTGTGAAGTGTACGCAACAGGCAAGTCACTAATCAACTATGTTGTAGGTGATGTATTTGTTCTTAAATGCAAAGTTTGTACCGGCAAGTTTGAATTGATTATATGTGAGTGAATGATGTTGTTGTTCTACACCATTGCAGGGGCACAACTGTATGGGGTAAAACCGGTTATATACAATGTCCCCATTTGCTTGTTAGCTCAGTTTCTTCAAAGACAAAAGACTCTAACTAACGGAAGACCCTGAACTTTTATAGTAATACTACTTGACGCTAGATGACTACTTTTCACATTCATAATATTATGAAAAAAATAAATTACTTTGTTTTGTAAATAAATGCAAACTTTTCAAATGTTATTTTTGTATATTTTAGTGTGCTGGTGTAAATTCGTATATTTTTATTTTCAAAACAAAATTTTAATGAATTTCATGCTATGAATGAAGCCTTGTCAACGTCAGGTGTGTTTATTTAATTTCAAAACACCACCACAACACAACATGGCGACTGCTATCTGCGTACGCGCGTGTCTGTAATTTCTGTTGCTGTTTTGTGTTTATTCCTGAGTTTCATAGTGATTTTTATATTCCATAAAGTCGAAGACTTCAAAATCAATATTTCTTAGAAAATTTTGAGTTGGAAGTCTTCGAATTAGACTTTAGAAGGACTTAAAATTAGACAATGCAATGTCGAATACGGCGCATTGCCTACATATATGTACGTATCTATACGGAGATCTACATATAGATACATTAGTTTGGGGCCGATTTATAGTTAGCGTTAGTAGCAAATGGGTTCCCGAAAAATCTGCAAGAGGGCTCTCTATTCCCAAGTATAATATTTCTCTATGTATACAATTTAGACTCAGATAGATAAGTCTTACTATCATTTTCTCATCAGCATTGCTCGTTGACCAAACACAATCAACTTTCAAAGTGTCATTCAAGACAACTTCCACTGCGCAGCGAGCTAGTCGAGACCCGATCTTATAAACATACACTAGACTAGTCGAACTCGTGAAATGTATAGGCTGTCAAGGTTGGGCCCATGAAGGCTGCACCAGCTGTGATACAGAAGAGTTCGATGACTTCTTTTGCACAAGATGCATACGGTAAATTCCGGGGCAATATCGTATACATACAGTATACGGTTATACCCATGGGTCGGGGCCAAACCGGAAAGAGTAGTTATTTGCTATTTTATTGAAATTGTTGTCCAATTTCATTTTCTACCAAAAATTATGTTAATTGTAATGTGTACCTAATGAGTCTGACGAAATATAGATGTCAATTTAATAAATTTGTGTTTTGAAATGGAGGAACTGCTTGCCCAGATTCTTAACCACACGATTTGCCCCGGTCTCCCATAAGTAAACATTTAAACTAAAGGTTGTTAGAAAGTGCAATCCCTCATTTGTTCTATTTAAGGAATCCAACACTCTGTGTCAAAAATATCGCCTCTCAACCATAATGAAGGCTATGTGTAATGTTTCGTTAGTTTTCTGACAAAATAGCGCACGCATGAAATCGCGCGCGTCCGGTGTATAGCTGCGTGTGGCGGATATCGGGGGTAATGAGCGAATAATGAAAATTCGGCTTAGCGCCGCCCACCCGCTCTACTCGCGCCGCGGAGTCACAGATCCGCTCATTGATCTACCTTGATCAATGCAAGGACGATATGCTACTGCAACAATTAAAGTGAAATGATATGCTTAAATAAACTCATTCTACCTACTGCATTTGAATTTCAGTTAGGAAGTTGCAAGATTTTTTCATATTAACCGGATTTTTTTGCGTCATCATCATTGCAAGGACTTTACTGCAAGGACATTATTCTCTCCCCGGGTGGCGAGGAGTTTTCACCGATAAAACGCAAAACTGGCCCAGTCCCAAACGCTGTACATTCGAATCGAGTGGTGTCTGTACAATCCAAGTTTACTCGTTTGTTGAGTTATCGCTGTGGTGGTCGAAGGCGCACTTATCAAGTCAGACTAAATACGTACAAAATTATGTCGCTAAGCAACCGTCGCAAACTCCTTGATCTTGCAACCCTTCACAAAATTACACATTCTGTAGTAGATAGCCCAGAGTTGTTAGAAACGCTAAATTTCAATACCAAAATTAGCAATCGGCGACCTAAACCATTTCTTGTCCCACTTTGCACCAACAACGTTTCCTATCATCAGCCTATACTCCGCATATGCCGCCTTTACGAGGTCTATAGCAAACAGTGCAACACTTTGGATATCTTTAACAACCGCTTTAGACATTTTAAAAAACTCTTACGTGATCTCCTCATGGGCACATGTCATGCACCAACGTAAATTCATGTAAATTTGTTCAATTTTAAATTTAAATGGTCTCTTTTATTATATTATATGTACATATAACTTTCCTGTTTTAATTTATTTATTTTACAAATATTTTTCCAACTAATCTAAGTGTTTTACTTGTACCAACTGTTTTATTTCATGTAATCTTAATTGATTAATTAATTAACTAACACTATCTTTAAGCTGTATATCACTAACATCTTTGTTCCATAACTGCTTGTGCTGCTGTGTAAGCACGTCTAGGGTTGCAATCTTGCTCAAAACTGTTAATTTGTTTTCTTCTTTCTTTTGTTTGATTGTAATCTGTGTTTTGCCATATTAAATAAATGAATAAATAAATAAG
The DNA here is from genome assembly GCA_944452665.1 of Stenoptilia bipunctidactyla. NCBI lineage: Eukaryota > Metazoa > Arthropoda > Insecta > Lepidoptera > Pterophoridae > Stenoptilia > Stenoptilia bipunctidactyla. The sequence goes on along the minus strand of OX101728.1, from coordinate 563,606 downwards.
TCCTGGTTGGTAATTGACAGAATTTTCAGGGCTCATCATCATCATCATTCAGACAGGCGACGTCGACTGCGAAATCTGAAAAACCCTTACTAATACTGTACTTATACTGAATGCTGTATGCAGCGATCTGGACGTTTTGATGAATGTATTTGGCATCACCCATCCTTGTGTTACGTCACCTACTTTATCGAATGATATGCACAGGAGTCTCCACGTCATGATGACGTCATTGTTGATTTTATGGCGTATATCATTTTTTTAGTGACGCAGACTGTGAAAGTTGCACAGCGGCAGTTTTGTAAGTTAAATGAAGCCGTATCTTCTTTTGCTCATGCATATCAATGGATCTACCACAATAATGTGTTGTGAACTCGAATAATACGTGTACTAAATTGTTACTCCATTACTTCCACTAGGGTTTTACATAATAGCCAAAATAAAACAAACAATTTATTTAAAAAATATGCAATTTTCCTGAACCTGTTAAAATTAGAGGGAATTTTGCTTCGATACTTTTTATATCTATTTGAGTATAATAATGAGGAAATATGAGATATTTTGTTTTACGAGCGTTATTTTTCAATAAAAAATATTATATATTTTGATAACTTTTCAAAAGAGTCTATCTAATGGAATAGAATGTTTCAAAACCAACAGGTAGTTCTAGAAATTAGCGTTTAAACAAACGAACCCGTCAGCTTGATTACATTAATGCAGATTAAATATTTGTATTAAATGAGCTCACGAATCACTGAACGAATTTGGCACATACTCCCACCATTGGGATGCATCATATAAAAAGATTCACTTGGCTACTACATATAAATTCTGCCGCATATTGTCACCGCGCTCCCATGTGATGTTCTTGGAGCTTCATGTTCAGTATTGATCAAGTTTGATCGTTCCCACTCCCAAGAAGAGGGATGGCAGGCCGCGGCTTACGGCGGCTTATGTCGTGTCTTCATCGTTCTATGGAGCGTCGCTAGATGTCGCTTCAAACACCTTCCTTTATCCCGACTGAGACTAGAACCCTCTCTAAGAAGACCTCTTACGCTGCAGCTGAATACTCGACCAATGTACCACAGAGACAAGATGACATTGTGTAATTATGTACCTCAATAGACAATGTACTTTCGAATCAACTGAATCATATGCTCATTTTTACAAACCGTCTAACTGAAAAAACGAAAATGTGTTAAGTAATTTCGAGGCGCACCGCCAGGCCCCGGTAGCTCAGTGAGAGAGCACACCATTAGATGGAGCTACGTTAGCAATATAACGAAAAAAAGAAAATGTGTTGAGTAATTTCGAGGCGTACCGCCAGGCCCCGGTAGCTCAGTGGGAGAGCACTCGTCCGACATTTTTTTATTTATTTAAGTGAACATTTTTTTAATAAATACACACATCAACATGGTCTAGGAATATTTCAATTAAACCTAAATAACTAAAATTCTATTAACTTTTTGTTATGACACCTAGACATTTAAATAAACCTTGTTTAAATAGCTTATCTAATCTGATAATAAACTTTTAGATAAAATTACATTTTAAAAAAACTTAAAAGAGGAAAAACTCAGACAAAATTTAAATCTTAACTTTATTTTTGAAACATAAAAACCTAAACAAAACAACTTTTTTCTAAAAATTGTTGAAAACTTAAAATTAATAATCCGTACATCCACCTAAGACATTCCTGACACATCTGCAGCGGTTCTGCATACTCAAAACAAGGGTGTTACATTACATGTACATATACTGTTGTGGAATACTGTCCCAAGTCCTGCTAAGATGCAAGAACATCTGGTTTTCATGCATTATATCTTCAGGGAAATTCCTAACAACTCTACTCTGAAGCATATCCCAGACCTGCTCAATAGAATTTAAGTCAGCGGATTGTGCAGGCCAGTCTCAGCTTGTCCACTGCATGATTAAATGAACACCAGAGATGCGTGTCACAAAGATTTATAGATTTTTTTTGGAGTTTCGACCAAGTTAGAAGTTCGTGAATATTTACTTCTTTTGAAGAAATTCAATTAAAACCTTTTATATACAAATTTGAATTTAAAAAAGGAACATAATAATGTTTTTATAATCTGTCATCAATAGATTTTTTGTAAGGCCAGTAACTTTTTACGAGTAAGTTATTTAAAAAAGTTTTATTCACTGTGTTTGGTGCACAGTTGGCCAAATTGAAATGGGGGGTAGGTGGGTCACTGGGAGCGAAAGAAAAACATAGAATGTGCTAGCTGCTTCTCTTCCCGGACATACTGTAAAAGTCAGCTAAGGGACAGAGGTTTTATTGGAGATTTATTTTGTGGGCGATAGGCTGACCCCCTGTCACTGCAATAGTCTACCTTCATCATTATAATGCCTTAAAATTTGTGAAACGCGACATCAGATGGTTTGATAGCCTCTGGTATTCTGCCTACATCATAAGGGATACAGACGTGAAGTTATGTATGTATGCAGTAAATATGACAGTTTTTCAAAATTAAAAAAAAACAAATTTTCACCTTCTAATCTAAATAACTTGTTTTAGTATTTTTTCGTTCTTTTTTATTTAATTTGCTCGTGTTAGAGTAGGCAAAGCAACATAACTATATTGTATCATTGTAGTACATTTTATCTAGAATAAAAAACATCAATGGAGTACATTTTATCTCGATGATGGATTATTAAGAGTTCGGAGTACTTTAAAAAAAGTCGTGATTTTTGGTTATTTGTAATAATGCATATCATTAGAAAGGGGATAAACCGAAAAAGTTTTTAATAGTATTTTAAAATTCTCATCGTTTCTTTTTATTTTTTTATTACAATTTAAAAAAATATCTGAATTGATTTTGCCTCGCCCTCGAGACTTTCTTGACTCATAACTTTTTTTTTCTTGAATTTTTGTATTAAATACTCATTCAGTTATAAAAAAGCTTTACCCAAAATACGAATAAAACTTATTTTGTGAAGGTACTTATATAATAAAATAAATCTCAAATATAACCTTTGTCCCTTAACTGACTTTTACAGTATGCCCGGGAAGAGAAGCAGCTAGCTCATTCTATGTTTTTCCTTCGCTCCCAGTGCAGCATGAGAAATAGGCTAGTGGTACTCAAACTCAAACTCAAAAATTCTTTATTTCGTAAGTATTTAAATACATTTGAAATAAGTCACACACTGGAAGCAAGTATGTTCAGAATAGGCCCACCTAATCCCCTTTCAATTTGGCCAACTGTTTACCAAACACCCTGTATATCCCTAGAATAAACCCTTTAATTCGACTCGTGTTCCTACGCGAAGTTCTAATGGCGAATTGTTGACTCTGTGTAAAGCCAACAACACTTCCCAACTTAGACGGTTATTTAAATTAAATAGTAATAAAGACCTCAAACTAAAAGGCTGATATCAAGAAAACTACTCTAAGGACAGGTTCGCACTGCTTTGGGTGTCCATGTAGTGGTAGATGCAGGTGCTTCAGTGAAATTTGAAAAGCTGTAAATGATGTTGCTTCGAAAAGCGGCAAAATATGTACCTGCGCCAATAATTTCTAATAGCGTAGTAAGCGGGACATGACTGGCGACAAATCTCAGTGACCACTCTCGGTGGTGCACGGATCTCTTTCATATCCGGCTAGCTGAGACCAAGCAAGATGAACTGCTACCTTCTCTACAGTCAATAAACTCGGAATAATCCCGGACTAGTGTATTCAATTTTTGATCACATTGTTATTAACCGTCAGATGAAGTTAAGGTCAAACAGAAATTTAATCACGCAATACTACTTATTAAAAATTTATCAAATATATCAAAATCAAAATCCTTTCATTGCTAGAATGTGGTACATAGACAATTGTTACATTATATATATTTAGGATAGTCACACTCTGCCTTACATAAGGCGTGCAAATATTTGTTAGTCAGATATAAATTAAGATAAAATCCGATTAAATATAATTAAATCCGATGAAAATGACAACCACTAACCAATTCACGTAGACTCTTAAACTCCACTTAGGTATATTGCAAAATACTCCGCAGACACAATGTTCCGCCATACATCAGCGCAGCGGGCAAAGACGTGGGGCGCGTGCTTCACTCCGGGATGCACTCTGCGTCGAGCGCGGAGACGCAGACACGCGACGCGATGCTGCCAGACAGCTCGTTACAGGGACTTAAGAACTGATTATTTGAATCCTCTTTGTAATTTATACAATGGTTTTGCTTTTCATCGGTGATTCAGCAGTTTGAGCTCCATCTCACATATGACAATACTTTGGCGATGGGGTAAACCTGTCTGCCTCAGACGCCAGTGGTTGCGGGTTCGATTCCCGCACGAAACAAAAACAAATGTTCCGTGTCTGGGTATTTATCTATTTATATTCTAGGTTCCCCCCTAGTTTGCTACATGGTATCCCATAACACAAACTATGCTTACTTTGGGGCCATGTAGGTGGTGTGATTGTTTGGGGATTTCTCTTCTATCCCGACCTTTAGCGGATTATTTGATACTTGGTGCTTAAGTACATACATCTGGCCCGTTCTAAAATACCTAATCATCCCTGCGTCACAGAGGTCATCAAGAATAATCTAAAAGAAAAGTTTACTATTTAGTGACTCTCACGAAGTTCTAAAGAGAAACTACCACGGTGGCCTAAGGAGCTCACTGTTTTAATTGATGTTATAACAAATATATATTACTTTCTTTTCTTGCATTCTGGTACTGAAGTAATAAATAATATTGGATGCAACTAAACCATAAAGGTTTTGATAACTATGTAGTAACGTGCTGTTAATGAACTAACTATAAAAGTAAATCAAACAATAACAGTAAAACTTTATTGGCAACGTCAGGCCGCGCTGCACTCCAGCCCAACTGCAACATTTCAATATACAACGCTCGATACATATTGGTCAGCAGCATTGGTCCATCTCGATAGATTACAGTTCGAATATTGGTCAAATTAATAATATGGAACCAGAGTTCAAAACTTACAACTTTTTTGAAATATAATGAAAGTAATATAATTAAATTTAAAAAACAAGTTCGGTTGCTTTAAGCTTTTTATTTTAAGCAGTTTTACAGTTTTGGAATCGTTAAGATTAAACACTAATTTTCTAAATAGATTTTACTACACTAGCTTTTACTATAGCTGGGATACCCCAGAGTGGCAAGTACTTATATCATGTGGCATGTTTCCTATCTAAATGCACTGCGTAAGTAAACATAACTTTACAATCAAAACTCCCGAACAACCCACGTGGAAAGCTCATTAATAGTGAAGCATGTTGGCTCGACTTACTCGTAAGCACGCGGTCCCAAAGAAACAGGGCTGACCCGCGCAAACAAACGAAATATGTCCGCCGCCGCGGGACATTCGCTGGACACGAGTCGCCAACCCTACCGCGCTCATATTGCCCTGTAATTACATTGTAAGTGGTTCTACTGATCGAGTGCCACTAGGGCTGTCTCCAGGGAAATCTCACTGTGTCCACCCGGTGTCAACCCTACGGCCTCGCGCCTCGCGCCTCTGCGATTTTTCGTTAAAATGATTATTGGAGAATTGATTCATTTTGTGTGAACAAGACAAAACACTTTGCTATTATACATACGTAGATATGGGAAAATTGGAAGGTATCGCTTGTGCATGAGTGCAAGTTCAACTCGCTCATAGAGTTTCCGCCACTAAGTTAAGCGTTTATGTATTATTTATTATAATCGCTAGACTTTTCCCGTACCCAAGCTTATATCAGTGTAAAAAAGCCCATTCTGTCAATTCAACGTGACAGAGAAAAAATCATACATTGATCCATCCTCACAAACATGTTTGTTATAACAGTATGAAGATCTCAAGCAAGTCGATTTGTGTATGTTCTCAAGATTTGAATAAATATGTGACAGACTGACTAAGTAAATCTATGAACGAGACATGTTTTTTAACCGGCTTCAAAAAAAGGAGGTTATCAGTTCGACCCTTCTTACATACATACGTAAGTAATATGTTCAGAACTTCCCAGTTTACGCATATGTTAATCTATATCAGCGTCTGAGCAAATGTGCCGAATTTCAAAAATGTATGTATGTTTGTGTTCGCATATCTCCAGAACCACAAGTCTGATTTCAGTAATTCTTTTGTTGTTGTACTAGGTATTATCCAACTTAGGGAATATTGTAAGTTTCATAAAAATTGATTCAGTAGTTTTTGAGATAGGGAATTTCAATCGACCAAAGAAAAATATACAGGGTGACTGGGGGTCATTTTCGAAATTCCAGGACATGATAGTTTGAGATCATACATGAAGAGAAAAAATAAAAAAATAAATATTAATTATTTATTGAGTAAACTTAACCGAATGTTGAAGAATTCATTACGCTTCGCATGGTTACATAAGCGTAATGCAATAAATACTTAGCCGGTGTTGGTGTGCGTGTGGCGGGAACACTGCTGTGTGCGTGTTGACTGAGGTGGCGCGTCGGGAAAAGTGTAGTAAGGTCCCTTTATTTATTCATAGGGATTTCTGTTGAGAAATTAAATGCCTACTTTTATTACATAATTATGATCAGAATCGAGTTCAGAGTGCTCTCCTTATCTACCTACAATATAAATATCAGATACCTTTATGGACTTACCAAGTTTACCCTACAACTTCAGTTAAAAAAGAAGAAATAAAAATATTCTGAAAAAATAAAACCGAAAACTGAACTAAAAAGTAAATAATTAAAACGATAACTTCTGTCTTAAGTAAACTCACTTTAACATATCAACTAAGTATTTTTTGAAGTCGGTGCCTTTTAACGATTGATTTGTATGCTTTAATTTCATTACTCTTACTGTAATTCGGGCAGGCTTTTACTTTTTAGTTCAAGTTTGAAGTAGGTTTTATTTTTTCAGAATATTTTTATTTTCTTTTTAATTTACTCCGAAAAATATACGAATCGAAATCAAACAACACGGTTATTTTTTTTAAATTTGCCCTTTAGTAACATTAGTTACAAAGTTTCAGGGCCCTAAGTTTGCGTTTCAAATTATACAGGGTGACTGCTAGGTCACTTTTGAAATTTGGCTACGTGAGATCATACATGAAGAGAAAAAATAAAATAAAATATATATATTACTTATTTACTGAGTAAACTACACCGAAAGTTAAAGAATTCATTACACAACGCACGGCTACACTGGTACGGACCTACGCACGGCGCTATCAACGCAGGTAGGTATCGACGGCTTCACGAACGGTCGTCGTCCTGGTAAAATTCTTTACTTATTTGTAGGGAATTCTGCTGAAAATTTAAGTAAGTACCTACTTTTATTTCATAGGTAATTATAATTATACAACGTGTAACAAAATAAAGAGATATAAAACTTAAGGGTTAGCTTCTATACCATACGTAGAATATACAATAAAAGAATTAGCATGATTAGTGCTGGTATAGACTTTCATACAAATTTATTTAATTATTATACAACAAAATATTCTGACACCCCTAGTCAACTTCATAAGTTAAAACATGACTTATGCTTTAGTCAGTGACCTTATGACCTTTCCCGCACCGGCTGAACTTTGTAGTATTTGTCTTAGTTACCCGTCACTTTATTTTATGCCATCTGTCATCGAATAGATTTCATAGCTGTTTTTAGTGTGGATACTTAGATATTATGATCTAAACTTTGAACTTGTTTTTCGGCCGAACCGTAACGATAACAAATTTATGTTATTGTTACTTATAAACTACATCACCAAACATACAATTCCCTTAAGTATTATCTCTTCATTATATTACACGTTGTAGAATCGAGTACAGACAGAGTGCTCTCATAAAATTCTAAAATTTGCCACCAGCCGCCCTGTATAAGCAACTAGCTTTTACACACGGTTTCACGCGCGGACTTTTTGTGATTCGCGGAAGCATGATTTACCGAATGAGGAGTAAGTTCACAAAAAATTAACAAAACGCAATCCTACGACAACATTTAATAGGTTGCGAGGATTGAAAAAAAATCGTTCCATATTTCTACCCCCACAACCCCTTTTTTGCAATAAAAAGCAGTGGTGACGCTTTTTCAAGATTAAGTCTGTACCATATTTATTGAAAAATATAAGTGCTAAAGTTTTCAAAATAAATTTCACCCCCTATTTCTATCCCTCAACCCGTTTTTCTTAGTAAAAGTTAGCAAATGTCCACCCTTAAAGCCCAAATACACTGTTGGAAACAAAACATCAAACCAAGGTGACCTTGCTAGTTTACAACGTGTTTCCAACAGTGAAGACGGCTGTTGACAACCAAAATACATGACCTTGGCGGGTTGGAAACGGCGGTGTTTAGAATCACAGACATACATACATCTACATAGACAACGCAAGTGCCACGATTTGTATTCGAACCAAGCGTGCCGACTTTTTAAGACCTATTGTGACGTCACAGCTGATATTTATTACTGGAAAATACAAAAAGATTCAGAGACACCGATACCGCCGATGAAATCGATTATTAGGAACGATATTGATTGTGGACTCGATTTTCTAACAGACATACATACACGCATATTACAATACATATTAAATCTAGAGGCGACCAACCTTGACGCTTGGTCGGGGTTCGGACACGCAAAGGATATGCATTTGCGTTATCTATGTAGATGTATGTCTGTTTTTAGGACAGTGTGTACGCTTGTTATTGTATATTTTACTATGTAACTATAACTAGAAATGACTCGAGTTTTGAAGCTTTTTATCCTGCGTTTCAATTCAACCTTTCCTTCTTTGTATCCTCAATTGCATACAAAACTGCCATCGCGAAGATGTTGCCAACGCGAGAAATCAGAGCACACTGACGATTAAGGGGCGTGGCCTGGCGTGACCTTGGCTTGTGTTCTTGTTTGTCTCCTTGTTGAAAACCACCGTTTGTAACAGTGTGGATGACTCGGAATTGGTTGACAACAACTTAACCTTCCTTAACCTTGGTTGGAAGCATTGGTTTTCAACGTGTTTTCAACAGTCTGGCAGCCCTCTGAAGGTCTAGTCTATCTATATATCAAATTGTATTTAAATCGAATCAGTACTTTAAAGGAGAAAGCGAAACAGGCAGACGCACTTTCTAAAAAGTCAGAAACGATATTTAGTTCAAAATTTTTAGTTTACTTTATTCCGATAGAGGTCTCTGTACGTCTTATCTACAAACTTCCTTTTATCAGCCTTACTTTCACAATTATAATATAAGTAGAATTGAATAATTACCAGTAATAAAATACATCTGTAAACTTAGCACTATTAGGCTTCTCCGTAACAATAGGAAATAGAAATAACTTTCAATGAAGAGATCGGCGGGTGTCAGAATAGTTGAAGGAAACAAGCGATATGCAAATGAAACGAGTTTTCAGGTGTAGATAATAGGGTTGATGAGGATTCCTCATCCTCTTCCACATAATGCGGAAATTCCTCAGGATTTTAAATTCCTCTTCCGCTTCCGCATCCTCTAAAAAAAAATCCTCATATTCCTCATCCTATATGAGGAATTTAAAGAAGAATAAATATTTAATAAACTTACTTTTTTTCGCCTTACAGCGTGTTATCTCGTTTGTGCAGAACAATATGAAAGAGAGAAATGTTTCAATTTTTTAAGCGTTTTTGTAGGTACTAGGTACGTCTCCGTAATGAACTTATCAAAACTTGTTTATCATGCGATCTCGATCACTGCGTTATTTGTTTATTATTTGTTGTTTACTTTTCCCTGGAGTGAGTGCGTTTTGTATAATTAAGGTTATTTTTCAAAATTAATTAATTTTTGAGCATGAGGCCAAAAGTAAGTGAATTGTGGTCTTATTTCAGTGAAGTAGATAATGACACAGTTAAGTGTAAATAATGCAGTCAAACATGTTCGAGAAAAGGGCGAGGCACTTCTGGTCTAAGAAGTCATTTAAAGTCGCACCATCCTGATAAATATAGCGACTTTGAGGAGAAAGATAAGCTTATTAAGCTTGAAAAAATTGAAAAACGTAAAAACTCTGAGACACCGCTTCAACAAGCTAAAAGACAGGTAACCTTACAAGAGTCCTTGCCTAAGCGGCAATGTTGGGATTCTTCACATGAAAAAAGTCAAGAGCTTGATAAATTAATTTGTGAAATGTTGGCTATACAAGATTTACCATTCAATTTTGTTGTAGGCCTTGGGTTCAGAAGGTTTGTTAATTTTACGCGTCACACTTATGTGACAGTATTTATCCCAAGTTAAAAGACAAAGTCAAACCGACATATGGTCTGAGCCAGGAGCAGGCGTCTCTTTGTTAAGTTTTACTTTGCATGGCATTAATAATGATTTCCAAAGAGTAGGTCTCGTTCTAAAATGTGAAATACTCGAAGATCGACATACAGGCGATGTAATAGCCCAGAAGCTTGACGAAATACGAGAAGAATGGGGGATTTCTCAGTCCCAAATGCATGTTATGATACGTGACGGTGGTTCAAATATGAAAAAAGCAGCTCGCTTGACACAAACACAAGATATTGATTGCTTTCTACATCAATTACAACTATGTGTGCGGTCAGCCTTGGCGGCTGATGATCATAATGCATCATTTATGTAAAAATTATAAAACTCCACAACAATCACACCACCTACATAGTAATATATTAAGCAAGGCTTAGATACTTTATTATGTAGAGTGAAACCCAGATTATGTTAATAAATAAAAATTCTGACCTAAAAGCATTCTTTAATTTATATTCTACACGGGAATCGAACCTGTGACATCTGTATTATAGAGGGCTAGCAGGCTGACGCCTTAGCCACTACCCTACATCCTCTTCCTCATCCTCTTCCTCAAGAAAAAATCCTCATCCTCTTCCGCATCCTCTTCATTCATTCTGGAAAATTCCGCTTCCTCATCCTCTTCCTCAAAATCTCTTCCTCATCAACCCTATAGATAAGACGAAATGCAAATATACCGGCGCCCGCCCGCCCCGCGCCGCCCGCCAAGTCGTTACATCCAAGACTGGCATTCTCAAGCAAGGCATTACACTTGATATTTCTTTGGTATGCGAATTGTACGCAAATTGTGTCTATGACTAACTGTGTTCCACAATTTCACCTGCGATTACCAGTCATAAAATTAAACGAAGCCTTTTTTAAGAGCTTAATATGCTTCTACTGTGTTTAAAAAATGAGTGACCCAAAACTTGGTTATTTTGTAAAAAAAAATGTATTTATACATGGCTTTAGTAATTTACCCTAAGCAATCTATCATACAAACTTCTGTTCTTCTTAGAAATTTAAATGGATATGTTTTTATGTGATTTATACCGCGCACAGCCTGCTCAGCATTCTTTGAAAGCCATAGCGATAGGTACTGCTAACAAATTTTAATATGTCAGGTAAGCCTGGATCCACATAGAAAATCCATTCTGTTCCTAAAGAACGGTAATAGCAGCAGTCATATAAATTTTTATCTGTGGTTTTATATTAGATATCATCACTGTAGTTATATTACTTTGCAATTATTTTTTGAATCGTAATCACTGAACGGAAATGTAAGTGATTTTGCATAATACAATGAGAAAACTCATTTGCATACGTAATGAGGTGAAATCACGCATATGTAATAACTATTAAACTGTCCGATTCGATACATCCTGTCACAGCCGGTGAGCCCAATGCATATCGACTTTATTAATAATGATGGAATTTATGATGCTTATCGATAAAACCCGAGCTTTTAAAATAATGGCTGCGATTGGAGCATTTGGCTGGCATTGTTCAAGCTAATGATGGATAAGCTGTTACCCGGTGGTTTAAATAATTATAATATGAATCTACATAGAACCTTAAGTAATACAGAACACGATTTTAAAAAAGGATTCGCGGTTTTTTGACACTGCTGATGAGTTAATAAATTATATTTTTTTAACCTTACTATGAAATAGTTGTAAGAAGAATATAAAGAGTTGAAGAGAAACTCCTTCATTTGGAATACTCATTTGGCTGGTCGTCTCTGATCTCAGCAAAATGTCAGTGTTATCATGAATAGTGAGGTCGGCGCCGAGCGTCGCAGCACGTGTTGGATGATTGATGGCGAGTGGCGCGGCGCGATACGGGGAAGCGAGAGCGGTGGGCGCGAGCGATGCGCCGCTGCTGTCTTGAATAGGTATGCTTTTGAATCGTCGACTACTTTATAGTATTTTCCCCTTCCCAAATGCTATTAATAGTAATGGACTGTGAAGAATCTTGACAAAAGAAAACGACATGCAGTCGGTACAAATAAATTTTAAGTAGGTACGCCAATAATTAATATAACCTCAAATATTGTACACTTTGATATGCTGCTTCAACTCTGTCAAATGTTTACCCCTCAACATGTACTTTGTGATTATAAAATCTTTGTTTAAAAAGTAAAATGACGCTTTTGACCGCGGATATTGTAGACCCCGATTAAAAATTTACCTAACACACAAAACCCCGGCCTGCAAAATTAACACTCAATTATACGCGTTTGAAATGTTTTTTTTTATTTTATTTAAAGACCTTAGATATAACGCATTGTACCTTCTCTCCACTAACTAATTGAGGTACTTACTTATTTAAAGTATTTATTTTATCCTTTCTCCAAGTGTCAGAATCTGCACGCCGCATCTCTGACGCCAAATCTGTGCAAGTGTTTGCTTACCTTGTGTCAGGCTGCCGGGGATTTGTCCTAGTATAGAAGGCGTCCGGGGTGCGTCCGGGCGGGGTTTTATTAGTAGTCCGGGTTAACGTTTTCAAATTACCACCAGCAGGACAAACTTTTGAATGCAAACCAACTTTTCAAAACAGCGAATGCTTTTTTACCCGGAAACTCATAAAGTTTTGCGAAAAAAAAGGTTTTTATGTATAAGACACCAATTATTTTGAAAACTTCGATACCATTGTTCGATTATCACATTTCCATCCCCATTTTTTGAGAGCCCTTTTAAATTTTCTTTTCTCATTAAACAAAAGATCTGCATCGAGAACATTTTCGTGCTATGATTTTTTACGGTTTAAAATGTGTCTTAAAACCTAATGAGTCATTTGATCAACTTCGAATTGTTTTTATGGATGAAGGACCTTCAGAAGCAACTATCTACCGCTGGTATAGCGAGTTTAAATGCGGTCTTCTTACTTTGGGGGACGAACAAAGAAGCTGACACCAGTATTTATTTTATTTTTTATATTTTTTTTATTTTAGCGGTATAAAAAATAATTCATGAAAACAGACGAACAGTTTTAGCACACTCTGCAGATGGGTTCTGAAAGTGTTCACAAGATTTTACACGAGCACCTTCGTGACAGGAGGATAGTTTCCCGTTGGGTGCCGCACAACCCCGTCGAAGCTCGGAAGCAGGCCCGTATGGATTGGTGCCGTGATATGATACAAAAATTATGGCGCGTTTAAGACATTGTGACATATGTCAAATCCTGGATTTGTCAATACGATCCAGAAACAAAGCGTCAGTCGGCAACTTTACGGCAACTTTACGGCAAAGTGCGCTGATTATCATCTTTGCTCGGTATTGAGTTTTCCTTCTGCAGCGATATTGCATACTTCAATAAGGCACTGTTCTATAGTAGATAACGAATTCTGTATCTCTGGAGTAGAGATAACAGTTGGTGAGTCCTCTTGCAGGTGCCGGGGCGGGAGAGGGGGCGCGGGGACGAGGGTGCCGGCGAAGGCGGCGGGCTACGCTGAGTAATTTTCACTACATTATACTGTTTATTGTTGAACAAAAATAAAGTAATAGTGTCTTAAGTTTTCGCGATTTATACTATTAAATAAAACACTTTTTAACCGGATTTATCACGTATATTTAAAAAAAAATGTCAAAATACGCGATAAATCCGGATAAAAGTGTTTATTCAAAAATAAAGTACCTATACAAAACACTGTTTTCAGCATAAAAAGCTAAACACTTTACATGCTAGACATACTGTTTATTTTTTCGAAAATACTGTTTGATATTCTTTTCAGACACAAATATACTTTATTTCTATAAAAAAAAATGGCAACCCTAATTTGACTAGTCTATATGATTCTTCAATAACTTTCTTTGTTTAAATATTGTATATTGTTGTTATACATATGTAGAAATAGAAATAAAAATAGAAAATGTTTTATTGTTCTTTAGCACACACACTATGTGGATATTTTTGTTAAAGTATAGCACACAATAATTCTAACTAGGTTAGTGTTATATTTTTTTATTAAGAATATACTTAATTAATTTACCTAAAGAATAATGAATATGAATTCAACGAGAAGGAGAATGGATAATGTAACAAAGTAATAATTACAATAATGCATGCTTAACATAGTAACAAACATTTTTAAAATAACATAGGGCTGTAATTAATATTTTAAGAATGTCACACATTTTTCTCTGAATCACTTTCTTATTTCCTAAATAGGTTTAAGTCAAAATACCATGTGGTTCAATAAAATGTTTCAAATTTTTGTTTTTTTTTTTTGTAAGTATGTAGTTACTTGTTTTATCTATTTTCCCTGTACCTGCTATTTATCGAATCTTGTATCGACCGTGAACATCACTAACTATCGATAATGAACTTCACATCACTAATATTTTCTTTGAGTTCGCCATATTTTTTTATTTAAAATATTGGCAGCAGAATTAGAACCTACTGCTTTAGGTCATTCATTCGTTCTGTGGGGTCTCTTAGAACGTAGTGATTGTATGCTTTTTGTATGCGATCATTTCAATGAATTAATACACAATATTGGAAAGCAGGAACGTTGTTTGATTATAAAGCAAGAACACGCAATAACCTAAATATAAATAATCGTTCCTGTAAGACTTCCAATTACTAAAATGAAAAATGAATTCCAACTACTAACAAAGAAAATCCCAAAGTGGAAATAAGTAATTGATGATGGTTTTAATGACACTCCTCATTTAAACCATCACACGTGATAATTTTACGTAGCTTATCTACGGCGTCTGAACTCAACTGAGTCTGTATTTTAAACACCACTCGCTAATACATTAAATTCAATGGCTAAAGGTAAAATATTTTATTTTGTCTTATCATCATAGGCTATCAACCTATAAACGCAAAAACCTGTGCCGCAATAAATAGAACCACGGAAGACGGTTTTCTCTATTTCGTGCATAGAACCGTAGTATCGGGCGGACGCAGGCGGGCGGGGCGGGGCGTGCGCGGGGCGGGCGCTGGGCACTCGCTGGCTAAGTACAGGTTTTACTGGGAAATGAAGTTTCTTGGGAAATCCGTAAACTGTGATCCCAGCACAAAGAGTTCACTATTTACACGAACAACAGGATTTCTATTCTAACTCTCATTCTTAAACGTACAAAGTAGGTTTTGAAGCTTAAGGAACTAGTAACTTTTTGTATGAGTCTTGTAAAGAGAGAATTTTCTTTATTACTAAAACTTTAATACCTAATTGAGAAAAATGCTACGAAAACCTTACCTATTATTTTAGCCTATTTATAGTCCATTGAAAAGTTACATTTGGGGTTGCGTTTTTCAGAAGACGCAATTTTATTTTTTTGATGTGTAGGGGGATTCAGTGTAAAGCGAAAACCAAGTTTGTGGGGTCGCCACCCTTGTCCTACGGCCGCCATCTTGAAAATAGGGGTTGAAATGGTTTTTACGATATATCTCTAAAACTATTTATCTGATTAAAAAAATGTATGAACATTTTTTGTTGCAAATTAAATTTTCTACAACTTTGGTCAAGTACATTTTTGTCGTAGAACTATAAATAAAAAAGTTATAAGCGAAAATGTTTAGTAATTCGAGAAAATAATTTATAATTTTTGATATAACTTTTTTTTATCAGTTTACGAAAAAATGATATCAGACCATTTTTGTAGATCGTTTTTTAAGGAACAACTTGCAACATTTTTTCATAAAGTCAATAGTTAAGGTTTTACAGCGCTTTACAATTTTTACGAGCTGTTTCGGAAGTTACTGTACATATTGCGTGTTATTGTTATTACGTGGACAATCGAACCGATAATGTTGTTCATCGTCGCAGCAGCAGCTCCAGTAGTTTATCGTCAGTTTCAGAAGCTCCAGAGCCAGACTTCGATTTTGCGAACAATTGTTTCATCTGTGCCAAAGCGGTTCAGGATCCAAGTAATTTGCGTACAAGCCGACAAGCGCGGGTTTGTGTTGTACGTAACGAGAGTACGAAAACAAGTATTATGGACGTTGCAATAAATATTACGAAACGCATAGCTAATTTTTTAACTTTCTTCTATGTTGGACTGGGAGCGAAAGAAAAACATAGAATGTGCCAGCTGCTTCTCTTCCCGGGCAAACTGTAAGAGTCAGTTAAGAGACGGAGGTTTTATTGGCGTTTTTGCGGGCGATGGGCTGACCCCCTGTCACTGCAATAGTCTCTCTCCATCATAATAGTACCTCCAAATTTGTCAAACGTGACATCACATAGTTTTATAGCCTCTGATGTTCTGCCTACCCCATTAGGGATACAGGTGTGAAGTTATGTATTATGTATATGTATGTATGCATAGCTAATATTCCCAGCTTAGTGGAAGTTGAAGCAAAGTATTTTCTACCTGGACAGTATTCTCGGTAACGGCCATCAGATTACGATTATTTAAAAAATCAATAATTGCCAAATTCTGTAATGGAGTGGAAAAGAGTCAATAATTAATTATTAATAATTAAAAAAATTATAATAACAAAATAAAAATAAAAAAAAACAATTACTGATGACACATTATTAGCACACACGTATAATATAAGTCTAGTTAAGAGTACTGAAAAATATTACCTACTCATTTCGGAGCGCTGCAAAACCTTATCTATTGACTTAATGAAAAAATGTTGCTTTTAAAAGTTGTTCCTCAAAAAACGATCTACAAAAATGGTCTGATATCATTTTTTCGTAAACTGATAAAAAAAAGTTATATCAAAAAATATAAATTATTTTCTCGAATTTCTTAACATTTCGCTTATAACTTTTTTATTTATAGTTCTACGACAAAAAGTTACTTGACCACAGTTGTAGAGGATTTAATTTGCAACAAAAAATTTTAAAACATTTTTTTTATCAGATAAATAGCTTAAAGAGATCGTAAAAACCATTTCAACCCCTATTTTCAAGATGGCGGCCGTAGGACAAGGGTGGCGACCCCACAAACTTGGTTTTAGCTTTACACTGAACCCCCTACACATCAAAAAAATAAAATTGCGTCCTCTGAAAAACGCAAGGTTAGGCCTAAAAAATGTAACATTTCAATGGACTATTATTGAATCTTGCTTAGTGGCACTCCCAAAATATGCAACATTATAACATTTTGTTTAATGTGTTCCGAACGGAAATTCTTTTAAAAAATATTGGCTATTAGATAGCCACAATAAAGCTGCCTATAAAATAAGTACCTATCAACTATTTTGTGACCGCTGTAAAAATACTTTGCATAATACCAGATTCCAGTGTTCTAAATGAATTTGGTTTAGAGATTTGTTGTTCAAAAAACCTTTCTTACAAAATTGATCAGTGTTTCCCGCTAAACAATTAGTTAGGTTTCCGTCCCGGCGTGGCGGCGTGTGGCGGAGCGGCGCGGCGGCGGCGGCGATGTCACGGCAGTTTCAATTAGCGTGAGATTGCGGAGACCACCGACATACAAACAACTCCACAACTGATACGCTTGTTACACTGTCAACTATCTAGACATATCATGAAACAACTTGCCGCGTCTGAACGAAGTCTATAAATAATTCAAAATCTTCTGCAGTAAACGAAGCACTAATTAAATATTGTTTTGTGCCTTAAATATTGTGACAGTCGTTATTGTTTCTGAAAAAAAACATACTGACTGGATCATTTTTTGCTCTCTCTACCACTGAACTGCATAGATGTCATTGATATATCATTGGTACCTCTAGGTACCTCTAGTATAGCCTGATAAATAACCGAGCGGATATTATAATCATAATCATCAATCAATATATATAAAACTGTTCCGTTACTGACTGAGTGACTGAGGTACTGAGTGACTGAGTGACTGACAGACAACGTACAGCCGTAACTACTGGGCATAGAGAGCTGAAATTTGGAACATACATTCTTTAGGGGATGTAGGGGTGCACTAAGGAAGGAATTCCCGAAATTCCCACGGGAACGGGAAATATAGGACTTTTTAGTTTGTATGAAAAATCTTATTCCTTGAGTGCACCGATGTGCACTCAAGCTTTGCTTGGTGGTAGGATCCCTTCTGGGTCCGCCTGGCTAGCGACCACCCTTTATATAAAGTCTGCCGCCAAATGTTACCGCTCCGGCGGTAATGTGTTCCGGCAATATTGTATAAAGAGCCAGTTCCTTCCTAAACCCGTGAGCTTTCATCTTCGACCTCATCGTCACTTACCATCAGGTGAGATTGAGGTCAAACGCGGGTTTAGTCACATATTAAAAAAAAAAAATATGTGAAACTTGGTGTGAAGGTTCTTCAATGTGTGTCTGGTTGTGTTATGAAAGGAATTCCCGAAATTCCCACGGGAACGAGAAATATATGAGTTTTAGTTTGTATGAAAAAATCCCATCCCTTAAGTGCACGAATGTGATACTTGATATAAAGGTTCCTCAATAAGTGTCTGTTTGTATTATGGAAGGAATTCCCTAAATTCCCACGGGAAGAGGTTGGACTTTTTAGTTTGTATGAAAAAGCTTATTCCTTGAGTGTACGGATGTGATACTTAAAATAATACTATTTATATATTTATTTACTTATATGTAGACAAGTCCTGGATGTAACTATAATAATAATTATTTTCCTCATTCATTATTGTTGTTTTTTCCCGAATTTTAACTTATAGTCTCAATGTTATTTATTCTATTTTATTTTATGTTTATTCAATTCGATATTAACCAATGTAAATTACATATAATCATATAATACTACTATGCGTCGGTATAGTTACATGCGTCTCTGCGCAGACCTCACTGGCGGTAACTGAAAATCGGTGGTTTGCTTAAATGCAAACGTCTCACTGAGTTATCGCCATTTTGCATCAGCATACATTTTTACTGAACAAATTTAATTTACTGAAAAATATTTACTTTATTTTCTTTTATTTTGTGTTTTCTTGTTTTTTTTTTATTTTGTTTATCAATATGCATGTGTATTTGTGCTTGATTATATGTATGTATGTTTGATGTGAATAAAATAAATATCTATCTATCTATACTTGGCATGAAGGTTCTTCAAAGAGTGACGGGTTGTGCTACGAAAAAAATTCCCAAAATTCCCACGGGCACGGGAAATATATGATATTTAGTTTTACTAAATAATATAAAACTTATTCCTTGAGTGCATGGGTGTGATACTTGGTATAAAGGTTCTTTCAGTGGGTGTCTGGTTGTATAGTTTCTGACATTTCCACGAGAAGGGTAGTTATGCGCATACGAAGTTGCGGGATAAAGCTAGTGAAACATATTACTGGTACTCTTTACAGAAACCACCAATGACTGTGACCACGGGGTCAAATATACCTCCCTATTCTCTTACATAACTATTATTATTATACCATATTATTACATAATTATGAAAATTATTACAATAATACCGGTACAGTTATTCCTAATGAATAATTAATTTCCTTTTCTCGATAAATCCACTAAAACTTTTCTTGAGATATGTTAAAATACAAATGTAGCAAACGGAAATTAAAGGAAAACTGTAAATTATTTTAGGCCATCAAATCAAATCAAATCAAAATCCTTTATTTGCTATAATGCGGTACATAGACAGTTGTAACATTATATATATTTAGGACAGTCACACTCTGCCTTAGGTGTGCAAATATTTGCTGGTCAAATAAAAATTAAAATGTAAATTAATATAATGTCAGAAAGAGTAATACAAAAAAGAAACGTAAAAAGGTCATAAAGATTTTAAAACTACTTATATAAAAATGGAAAATAATATAATACTATAGAATACTCATTTATAACCCATATGAGTTTTTATTAAATATACACAATTTTAATGTCAAAAAGAAATCAATATAATATGGGAACAATAATGAAAACAAATTAATAATCAGATATAATAATTAGTGTTTACACATAATTGACAAAATATGCTTAGTAATCAATTTAATTTATCCGTCATATAGTCATTTATTAATTAATAATTTAAAAAAATTATGTTTAAAATGTGCCAAGGGTAATAGCTTATAGGTGTCGGGTAAGTGATTGTATATTGAGATAGCCATGCAGTAGGAATTTTTGTCAAAAAGATTAAGTCGCCTTTGTGGCACATACAGTTTGAATTTCAATTTTTTCTTAATCCTAGTTTTGCAATTTAAATCCGTCTGCCGTTTAAATTGGCCAATATTTTTTGACAAAAAGTAACATTTCATATAGATAGACGCTAGGTAATGGGAGTATATTTAGTTTTTTAAATAATTTGCACCACATATAGCTCTAATGCATTTTTTTTGTGACATAAATGCTCTGTGGGCCTCTGTAGAGTTCCCCCAAAGTATTAAACCATACCTTAATATTGACGACACATACCCATGATATGCTAACCTGGCCGTTTCTTTGTTGGTTTTGTAAAAGTTTCCATAACGCATAAACAAAACCTTCACAAGAGCCTTCCAATTGCATTGCTCGTCAGTGGTTAACCCCAAAAAATTAGCGTTACCACATTAGACTACAAATCATAGGATGTGAAAAAATTCATAAATACAAAAAGGTTTTATTTATCTTAGGAATTATACAATCCACTAAATGTCGTCATCGTATACTCCGGCTTTCGTGAGACTGTAAGTAGGTGGGTTCTTACATACTACCTAATATCCCTTTAGCTACTTTTTATCCTGAAGTTGTCGCGAGCTCGGGGCTTACGCAGGTGTGGCCGCGGGGCGTAATAGGAAAGTCTTGTATTCCATTCCATTCCCGTATAGATATTGACTTATTGGATGTTTATTGGATAAGAAGCGAAAAAACGCAGTGTGTTATATTTATTTAATATAAGCAAATCGATATCTACCTAGTTTTAATATGAAACGTGTAAAATACAAAATACAATACTTGATCAAATATTTAGATTTTTTTAATAATAATAATAATAAGCCCCCTATAAACCTAACACCTCGTCCGGCACGAACATCTGTTGCCACGCAGGGGGCGGACATTGGCAGCATTTGCTGATCACTCACCAATGACTAACGGTGCGCTAGAAAACAAAACATGCGATGCGTCTAAGAAACAGAGAAATTCCTCAGGCGGGTCCTCGGGAGAGGGAATCCCGCCCCAGACCATTAGGTCCGGGCAGCCCCATAGTATCTGAGGGGGGCAACGTATCGCCAAAGTCTGTCCAGAATAGATCTGCTGCAGACAACAATAACAAAAACTCTCGGAAAAATCACCCTAAATCACTGGCATCATCACCCACATCTTCCGTAAGCCTATTCCCATCCGCCCCTTCGACTCCATCTTCTTTCACTGATTACCTTCTCCAAAGTCATTCACCCAGTAGTGCCATTTCATCTTCATCTAATAGTTCCCCTGTGAGCGTTGTGCAGGAGGCAATCCTAGCCGAAAATCCCGTACCCGCCACAGGTGCTCGTACGCGAAACAGATGGTCGAAAGAAATGAACATCTTCATCTTACGTACTTATTATATACTTACAAGACTTGAGACTGATACTTCCAATTACCTAACACAGCTGCACAGCCAGTTTTCTGAGCATTTTCCTGACAGGCAGGTAACCAAACAGAGACTAGGAGATCAACGTAGAGCTATTATAAATAAAAAACTTTTACAACCTAATATAGTTAAAAAAATATGGGATGACGCTGACCAATACCTAAAGAATAATACCTCGAATGCTCTAACAACTAATGTGGTTCAAACACCTAATCAAAGAATGCGATGGAGCATGGAGCATAACGAAGCCATAATGATACCTATTACCGAATTACTAAATTAGAATCGAATTTGTCAACCTATAGACCTCTCCTACATCATGCTTTCATTACTCAATTCCCACATTTAAACCATGTCACAGAACAAAGAGTTGCAGACCAAAGGAGACTCATAGTACTTAACAAGTATTTAACGGAAGAAAGACTGCAACAGCTTAAACAATCCGTCGAAAGTGAACAAGTTGAACATACTACCCATACTGCTTCGCAAAATATTATAGGAGATACAGGCATGACAACTGAATTATACACCTCGCCATTAGAAATCTCACAACCCGGCAACACACAGACTTCTATGCCTGAACAATATGAAAGAAATCACGATCGCCACTCTACACCAAACACTCACAATCAAACTTACACGAACACCTCACAATATGTAATACTAGAACCAGATAAAATAAAACGAAAATTTGAAGAAGCATTAAAAAAGTTTCAATATACAGATCCGACTACTAGACCGTACATTCCAAAACAGAAAACTTCCAGAAATCTAGCAATTATTATTCACCACCTCAATAGGGATATTCTACCTAACTACTTATCCACTGATGATAACTTTGAGACAGTTCATTATACAATATACAGTGCGGCCTATACTGCCTCAATATGTAACGGTACCAAAATAAAAGACAATATTTCTAATGATAATACAAACATCCAGCCACACACTAGCAGAATCCCAAATTGGCAGAACCGATTGGAAAAGAAAATTCTATCCCTCAGGAGGAGTATAGGCAGATTAACTCAGTATATCCAAGGAAATAGAACTAATAAAATCATTTCACATATAAGCACAATAAAAAAATCCTTCAAAATTCATTCACACCACGAGCTACCAAATGACACTGACGAACAATTTCTAGACACGCTAAAACAAAAACTTAACGCAGCCACGAGTAGACTTAGACGATATCTTAACTGCACGAAACGAAAAAAACAAAATGCACAATTCACTAGTAACGAACGGAAATTCTACAGATCGTTGACAGAATCGACCCGGAACATTCAAATTCGACAGGTAGCAGGTACACCATCATCGGAGGCTATGCACCAATACTGGTCAAACATTTGGTCTAAGCCCGTTCATCATAACCACAATGCTGATTGGATGCGGTCCGCAACTGACGAAGTCGAATCAGTAAATGAAATGCTTTTTGAATATGTACCAGTAGAAGTTTTCTCACAAGTTATTAAAAAAGCACACAATTGGAAAGCACCTGGTAGTGACCACATACACAATTACTGGTACAAAAAGTTCACCACTGTTCACCCATTCTTACATAATCACATAAACAATTTCATACACTCACCAGAAGTCATGCCACATTTTATTACAGAAGGAATCACATATATGCTCCCAAAAGACACTGACCGCTTAAACCCCGCGAAATATCGACCTATCACATGTCTTCAGACCTTTTATAAAATATTAACATCGTGTATAGCAGAACTTGTTTATAAACATATATCGAAAAACAACCTGCTGGCAGAGGAGCAAAAAGGATGTCGCAAAAATAGCCAAGGTTGCAAAGAACAGCTCTTGATAGACTCCGTGACAATGAAATATGCCTATAAAGAAAGAAAAGAAATCAATACCATGTTTATAGATTACCGGAAAGCATTCGACTCTGTACCCCATAGCTGGCTTGTTTTTATTCTGCAACATTACAAAATCCACCCTCTGATTGTCAATTTCTTGAAAGAGTCCATGCTGAATTGGAAAACGAAACTGAAGATAAATGGAGACACAATTATTGAAACACCAGAAATACCCATACGGCGTGGAATCTTTCAAGGAGATGCCCTCAGCCCTTTATGGTTTTGCTTAGCCCTTAATCCATTATCGCACATGCTAAACCAGTCAAATCATGGATTTAATATTAACACAGTAGACGGTCATACATCCCTCACACATCTTTTATATATGGATGACATAAAATTATTTAGCAATACTCAACAATCACTTCACCTATTAGCAGATATAACTCAGATCTTCTCAAGAGATATCCAAATGGATTTTGGCATCGATAAATGCAAGATTTTTTCATGTAAAGGGGGTAAAATTGTTCCAAATCAATATACTATGCAATCTGGTTCCACTATTGAATCATTAGACCAATATACTACGTACAAATACCTTGGATTTGAACAAAATAGACAAATAGAACAGCGTAAAACCAAAATAGAATTAAAGAGCAGGTTCAAACAGAGACTAAATACACTCTTTCGATCCCAACTCCAGTCTCGCAACTTAATCAAAGCTATTAATACCTTTGCCATCCCGATCCTCACGTATTCTTTTGGTATCATAAACTGGTCTCAAAGCGAGCTAACGTCTCTGCAGCGCATGATAAACACCGCTCTCACTGCCCATCGCAAACACCATCCGCGATCTTGCATACAGAGGCTAGTACTACCAAGGAAAGAAGGAGGTAGGGGTATTATAGACATTGTTAATCTCCACAATAGTCAAATTAAATCTTTACGAAAATATTTTCATGACCAGTCAGAACAGTCCCATCTGCATCACACCATAGTCCAAAATGACAAACGCCTTTCACCATTAAATTTACGAGACACAAATTTCCAAAGAAATGAAAAAATTGTTGACAATAGAGAAAAATTCGCAGTATGGAAGCAGAAGTCTCTACACGGAAGGCACCACAGCGACTTGCAGCAGCCCCACGTCGATAAAGAAGCATCGAACGCTTGGCTGTCACGCGGCGAACTGTTCCCAGAGACTGAAGCCTTTATGCTTGCGATCCAGGATCAGGTCATTGATACCCGTAATTATCAAAAATATATAATACGTACACCAAACCTCTCAACGGATAGTTGCAGACACTGTCGCAGTGCGCCAGAAACAATACAGCACATCACTGGCGCCTGCCGAGCCATCGCGCAAACGGACTACAAACACCGACACGACCAAGTGGCTGCAATTATCCATCAAAATCTAGCATACCAGTTTAAGTTTCTTACAGAGCAAATTCCCTATTACAAATATAAACCACAAATAATATTAGAAAATAGCCAATACAGGATTTACTGGGATAGAACAATTATCACTGATAAAACTATTCACTTTAACAGACCTGATATCACCGTTTTAAATAAATTAAACAAAACCGTATTTCTTATTGACATATCCATTTGCAACACTCATAACCTTCTCGCCACACATTCTGAAAAGATATCCAAATATATTGATTTGTCAATAGAACTAAAAACACAATGGCAAGTTAGTGCTGTCAGAACAATCCCTATTATAATTTCATCTACAGGCGTCATACCAAACACACTACACACTAATCTCAACATTCTCAATATTCACACCTCCAAAGTCTACCTTTTACAGAAAGCCGTTATTCTCAACACATGTAGGATAGTCCGAAAGTTTCTTTCTTTAGCAAATTAATTATAAGTAAGTACTTGGCTTCGGCCCGTACCTTTATTAACCTCCTCGGAGAGAAAATATTTTTAAAAATAATAATAATAATAAAATCCCCAGACAATCACACCAACTATATGGCCCCAAAGTAAGCATAGCTTGTGTTATGGGATACCATATAGCGAACTAGGGGGGAACCTAGAATATAATTACATAAATAGATAGATAAACACCCAGACACGGAACATTTTTTTTTTTTCTTGTTCCGTGCGGGGATCGAACCCGCAACCACTGGAGTCTGAGGCAGATAGGTTTACCCCATCGCCAAAAAGGTCGCCGTTGGTTAGGTCTAGCCTCTAACGCTGACTAAAGTTAAGTTAGAATTTAATAGGTCGGTGCTGTATTTCAGTAAAGCCATGTATTTTATGCATCATACGCATTGTTGGCCTAGGGAGACAATTTCTAGTTTCCCCACCTACAGTATTATTGCCACTGTCTCGGGCAGATGGCAAGCGTTGCGACGCGTTGCTTCGTTCGCTGCCGTAATCCTTGACAACTGATATGCATTAGGTGTCTCGAGAAGCGACACGAGCCGTTTCTTGTCGGCTTTAACTAGTTTCTGGGACTTGATGGAATTTAGATTTCGGAAACATTCAATTAACGCAGCGAACTGTAAAGTATTTTAAGGATCTAAAAGTATAGCATAGTTACAAGACAATGCGTAAGATAAAGCGAGAATAAGTTATCCACACGTGATTTTTATGCAGCTTCATTAAACTAATTTTAAACTTAAATTAAAGACGCTTATTTGGAGAACATTTGGTAAAGGCGTCGCCCTTCATATATCATAGACACGCGGTCACCGAGTATTTGAAGTCCGAGTGATGAAGAAAAAGAAAAGGTAGTGATGGAGATTTTTGCAAATCGCGGAATGGCTTTGATTCAAATACATTTGAAATATTACCAGGCTTTCCCCAGCGTTTTACAATTTGTCAATACTTTTAGGTCATCTGCATAAAAATAAAGAATAGTATTCTTAAAGTACATACAGATTACTTAAATGCAGATAGTCTTAAAATATTACAATCAGTTGAATCGAATCTTGACGCTCAGAACTTCAGAACAGAAGCTCACGTTTGTTCTTCATATCGAAAAATGATAGTGTCAATAAGCCTTTTTTTTTTTATAAAATATGGATGGGACGTTTGTCTTCCATGCCACCTGATGTTAAGTGAACATGAAGACTAAGGTGGTACACGTCCATCCACGAGAAACCTATTCACTCGACGCTTAAAAGTACTAGGACTATACTGGTCATTACCTAATATGCTTGGTTTGGTACTTAGAAACATTAAAAACTTCTACAATATCAATCGAAAATTGCATTAAGTTTATACAAGGTCACTGGTCAAGTCGACCTAGATCCATTAAGCGCGTATAGCACCCGTCTTTTCTAACTTATTTCACGAAAAATACCCTACCCCAAACCTAATCGTTTTCGAGATAATCAACTTTTAAATTTTTTCGTGCTGGCAGCCATCATGAACCATATGTCCATAATAAGGGCTAGTGGCAAAACTGAAAATTTTTAACCTGTTTTGTATGGGTTTTTGATATGTTATTATTTTTTTTGTTTTTGTATGCATGGTGATGGGTAATTCATTTGTAATATTTTGTGTGACTGCTTGTTTCTTATGATTAAATAAAAAAATAAATTTCGTGCAAACTCAGAAGTAGCGTCAAGTGAACTATAGTTTATCATTTATGTAACTGAATTGTTGTGATACTTGAAAGACTTCATGATTCACATATTTTGACGAATTACTTTATAACTATCAAAAATGCTAGCTAGTATTGGTTTTCGATTATTTTAGTTAGTGGTTCGTTAGTTAGTTACCATTGTAATGTAAATTAGCACCCTTTCTTTCAATATGAAAATCAATAATTATCAACAATAATAATAAAAAATCACTATAGTACGTAGTCAACCCAAAAAAACCTCAAGCGCATAAGCGCCGCCAAGCGGCAAAAAAGCTTGGATTCCAAACTTCCTATAATATTGATGTGTCCTATCTGTACTTTGTACATAATATTTTCTAATCTGTGGTCAGCACAACGAGCACCTTCGTACTGACGTGTGCAACGGACAGCCAAAGCAAGATGGCTTTATCAAAGTGGAGCGGAAGAAAAAGATACATCTTTGTCGCAACAACCGCTCCGACAGGACTTAACTTTCTCCTGCGTCCCGCTGTACCCATCACGTACGTGTACGTTTCACGGCTCCATTACACTACGAAGGATGCTGATGTCGTTGAGTACTTGAGGGAAAAGGCAAAGTTCCAGCTCAGGGTTGAAAAACTGGAGACGCGCAACTTACCCTGAGATCACGTATCGGTGTTCCTGAAGGGGGAGCTGTGGCCGAAGGGAGTCATCTTCCGCAAGTTCCGCGGTCACCCGCCGCCCTCTGGATCCGCCAGACCCGCGCCTCACGCCGCCGCAAAGTTAGTTTTTTTATCGTTGTCCTTGAAGTTTTGTTTATATTGCCCGAAATAAATGATTATTATGATTGGAAATGATTTCCATCCACACGTTTATACTAAATCTTCATTGGGGCCTTAGATGATTTTACTTTCCTGGGTTAAAGAATGGATTAGGCCCAAAAAGAGAAATTATTTTTGCGTCCACTATCACCTATGAAATTAAGATTTTTTTCTACGAATTTAAATAAAAGCCTAAATTGTTATACCTTTTTGGGCAGCTGATAAAACGAAGATGTTTTGAACTACTTCTGCCGAACATCTTCCATAATAACTTTTTAGATATTTTTAATAGAAAAGTAAACTGTAAAAATTTTGATTATTTAAAATTTTAAACGCTCAGAACTACTTATGTATTTAGTAACTTTATGTAGAATTTTGGTTATTATGATCATAGAACATCTTAATGTTCATGAAAGAAACAAATAATAATAATAAAAAGCGCATCAATTTCAAAATATGACATTTAATGGCGAGAAATCGGCAATTTTTATTTTAAAAAATTTAATGTCGATTATCTCGAAAACTGTTAGGTTTGGATTGGGGTGTTTCTTAGTGAAATAAGTTAGAAAAGTCGGGTACCTACTATACGCCTTTAACAGATCTAGGTCGACTAACCAGTAGCCCTGTATACAGGGTGACTGGTGGGTCACTTTTGAAATCCAGCGGGGCTAGCATGATACCGTCGTCAACGATAAATCGGGCCTTTTATCGATATTTTCTTAGAATATGGTATTTAGTGTATGTAATTTTTTTAAGATTATGACATATTTGGTTCTGTGGCCTTAATCATGGTATCAAATCGAGTAATTCTATCCATTATTGTGCGCATATTAGCTTACATAATAGGATAAAATAACGAAATAATATTTATCTTGTCGATTCGACAATTTATCGATGGTTGCATGCTAGCCCTGCAGGACGTGATAGTTTAAGATCATACATGAAGAGAAAAAATAAATTAAAAAATAAATATGAATTATTTAATGAGTAAACTTTCCCGACAGTTAATGAATTAATTACCGTGAAATCTCGCAACTTTGCCAGTTTTGGTAGTGTATTTAAATTCAAGAGACGTTATTTTAAAAACATCACTATATAGGTACGACTGTTAAGTATTTTTTTTTCAATTCTATATTTCATGAAGGCGTCCTACGTGTTCATGAATTTTAAATATATTTACCAAAAACATATTAAGTAAACAGCAAAAAACATAATATGGCAAAGATGGCCCTACTGTATGGCAAGTTTGCAAACAGGGTTTTGTATGTCATGACAGGATTCATTATGACCGATTGAAGAAAAACAATCTATAAGGCCTTTACAGTTTTAGTGTAGGTGATTCATTACTTTTTTTTGCAATTACACAATAGAAAGAACAAAATGGTAAAGTTGCTTACCTGAAAATATTTTTTTCATACAAAACTAAGATGTGAGGTTAGGGTTGTCCAAAACTCAAAAAACAAATTTATGTTTTTTGTAGGCGATAGGCTGGCCCCTGTCACTGTAATAGTCTCTCTCCATCATTATAATGCCTCCAAATTTGTCGAACGTGACATCAGATAGTTTTATAACCTCTAGTGTTCTGCCTACACCATAAGGGATACAGTCGTGAAGTTATATATTATGTATATATGTATCAATACAAATTAATTTTACTTTCAAAGTCATCAAATAATATAATAAAGAGGTAAAGAGTGGAGTTTTATTCTAGTGTGTAACATTAGATTCATAATTACAAAATAAGGTCTTTGTCAGTCTATAATATAATTTATCTACCGATAACCTGAATAGCTTATTTTTAAACTCCATAGAAGTTAGTTTTTTTACAATAATATGGTAAATGGTTATAAATTTCGATTGCCATACAATTTATGTTTCTACTAAAACACTGCTGGCGACATTACACATATAGGTACGTACATAGTTATACCTACTACTTTAATAAAATAAAAGTACTTAGTCTTGAAAACAAAGTGACAACCCTAGCCCTCAACGAAATATGGCAAAGTTACCAAACCTTGTTTTAACACCGGTATGGTGACATTGCCAACGTAGTTATAGACGAAAATATCTGAAGTTAAATAATTATGATGATTTGATTAGCCACTTTACGCATAAATATAGCTTTACATAAAAATATACATTCCTCGTAACAGTATTTATCAAGTTAATTGTAAAAGTTCGGAAGCACTGATTTTAAGGTTAAAACTATCTTGAAATTTGCGTGTTAAAATAAATGACAACTGTGGGACCAGTGTTGCCAAAATGAAATTAGAGCTGCCAGTCGTATATCAACCTCTCTACTAATTAAGGTAGAATTTCTAAAAATTTATCTGCATCCATGGTATAAGGGATTCTGTAGAAATAGTTTTCGATGGCAAAGTCAACGTCCGTTGGTAAAGTTGCCAGATTTCACGGTCCGCAACGCATGGTTACATTAGCGTAATACAATAAATACTTAGCGAGTAGTGATGTGCGGGTGGCGGGAACACGGCTGTGTGCGGGTGGCGGGAACACTGCTGTGTGCGGGTGGCGGGAACACTGCTGTGTGCGTGTTGACTGAGGCAGCGCGTCGGGAAAAAAAGTGTAGAAAGGTCTCTTTATTTATTCATAGGTATTTTTGGTGAAAAATTAAATACCTACTTTTATTACATAATTATGATCAGTACAGAGTGCTCTTCTTCAGTACTGAAAATTTGTTTGTATTTAGTTCTATTGTATATAAGAGTTTTTATGGCACCTGATATTTTAAAAATGATTTCAACCAGTTGGAACCATAGCCAGTCAAGGATTTTTGGCGCGTGCCGAAAATTGGAACTAACCACCGTCTTGGGAAATGTCCTCTTCAATTCAATATTAAGATATGAAATACGCCAAATTTTACAAAATGTAGGCTTACTTGTTGTAGTTATAAAATTGAAGAAGTTGTTATGAAAAAGAAAAATAAATCCCTTTTTAAGAGTAAAGAAGCAAGTTGCCTCTGCAATGTTTACATATTGCAATACTTTGAAAAATACACTTCAGAACATAATTATTTTATTTTCAAAATCTCAATAAAAATTACGAATTCGGGAGAATTAACTCTTTAGAAAGTCTGTATGAAAAGTGAAGAAAAATAAGCAGATTATTTACAAACCTTTAAAATGATGAGCATTTCTAGATACGAGTAGGTCCCTTTTAAAGAAAGTACTCAATGATGATGAGGATGAGGAGAAAACAATTTTAACATAAAAACATGATTTTAATTTCATGTCACTTTTTGTTTTAATGAATTTTCTTGCTGAATCATATACTTATATCTTCAACCCTGTGTTTTTGTAAAACTAACGTTTCTTTTCTAAAGGTTTATGCGACAAACCTTTTGTTATACATCAAATGAAATAATTTTTGTTTCCAAACTTGAAAAAACTAAACGGTTATCCATTCATTTTTTTCCCTGATAAAAGAGAAAAAGGTACTTAATGGTAACCCTTATTTTACCCTGACGCCCCTCTGAAATTTTCCGTTTAATGTCATCATCCAAGCGTTAAAAAAGCCTTGTCGGACTGTAAGAAGATCCGGTCATATGGAAAGAGGCTTGATAGATTTAAAATTATAAGTTGAATTTAGCGATTCACAAATAAGGTTTACAATTTAGTTGTTTTCCACGATGGAAATCCACTGTTTGTTACCTCATACTGTTATTATTGTTGACAAAATATTATTGAAATGGCAAGACAGGAAATTATATGCAACCAGGGGCTTAAGGACCTGTATCCATGTCGTTAATAAATTTATAAAAAAAAAATATGCAACCAGGGCAACTTTGTGTAATATTTCCGACATGGCTATTTCCTTCTTCTCAAACTTATTTTGACTTCAAAATAATAATTAATTTAATTTTTTTGGACGTACTGACGGCGAACAAATAATTTGAAAATTAATAATTAAAACACGGAACACAGAACTCACTTTGGAAACCTTTCATTCCATAGATCTCTAACACTATGGATCTGAAATAACAGCAAAAAATGGGTGCATACCTAAAGTTAAATCGTAGCATAAAATGGCCGCCAATAGTGAGCATACTAAAGTTGTATCGATATCGATACTTCTAAGGCCGTACACAGAATTAAAGCTGGAAACTTATAAGCGCTTATCAGCGAAAATGATTCATCGGACGATTATTTTGTTTTCTTGAGCAAATGTGTATTCAAAAACGCGAAATGAAGCTTTATCGTATTGATAGAGAAAGGAAACTATTCGGGTGTAGCATCATTTATTAGTAAATAACTGAAAACTTGATGATCAAAGATATTTTAAAAAAAAATTTTAGGTCTGTGCTTTATCCTGGTATTGGAAAAAAATATATAAATTACTAAAGTTATCCCACATGCTTACCATGAAAAAGCTTGAAATGGTTCATCTTGGGATTTATTAACTTATTATTTGTCAGGAAAAATATACGCTTTTTCTAAATAGCTTTGTTTATAACTTTATCACGCCACCAGAAATAAATTGTCTTACCAAAATTTAGGGGTTCAAAACTTACGTTCTCCTATTGACAGTATTTGACAGGGAAGGAACACACATCCGATTAATTGCGACGGCTATTTTTACAAACTTCTGCCTGGTGCGGTCATACCATTTTTTATAACGGTCCTAGGGCGTCTTATGCAACTATTAAAAGAGACGCCCCTTAGCCGTCATCTGCCATTTAGTAAAACTTTCTGCCTTTTTTTCCATTTACTACTTATATATACCAGGTTTTCTTTTTCTTTGACTTTGATTATTAGTCTACGAGTGTTTTCGAAGCATATTTGAAGCGTTTTATTCGAAATTGAGAGCAAGTGGTAGGATCCCTTCTGGGTCCGCCTGGCTAGCGACCACCCTTTATATAAAGTCTGCCGCCAAATGTTACCGCTCCGGCGGTAATGTGTTCCGGCAATATTGTATAAAGAGCCAGAATCCTTCCTAAACCCGTGTGCTTTCATCTTCGACCTCATCGTCACTTACAATCAGGTGAGATTGAGGTCAAACGCGGGTTTAGTCACTAATAAAAAAAAAAAAGTATCGAATTAATGACAGGTGTTGTTTACCTTTTTGGAAAATCGAAAGAAGTATTGAAAGAATATTCCTTCGATTCTTTCGATACTGGGGAGGGAGAGGGAGAGGTTTATGAATTACGAAGGAACACAAAATAGTAACAATAAAAATGAAAATAAATAAATAAATGAAAGTGGACATTGCAATTATAAAAAGTGAAATCTGATCAAAATAATAGTAATTATAAAATATAACTATCCACATGGCCACTATGTAATAATTAACCATACCTTCCTTTTATATTATGAAAGTTAGAAAGATTTTACACTCGTATTATGCAGGTAGCAGTAAAACAACATAGTAATTTTTACAAATATTTATTCATTTCTAAAAAAAAGGTACAAAGTCTATTTTTATTGAATAATACAAAATAAGATTTCTTACCTTTTGGAAAATTGAAGGTACTGTGTCATCTCGCAATCTAATTACATCAAGGGTCTTATAAAAGCTATTTTCCTCAAAATGTAAAGAGCAAATATACCAAACTTTAACTTTTGGGTTTAAGTTCTCGCTTCCAATGGCTTCTAACCACCGTCCCTTTAAGTTAACATTTCTTGGAAACCTAAAATTATAAATATCGATATAGAGTTTTAAGAAAAATACATCACTATTAAATTCTAATGTAAACAAACAAGACAGTTTCAACAATAGTTTTCGGCAAAGTAAAACATGTTTAATATAAAAAAATGTAGTGTATAGTTAAGATTGCATGTCCAAATCACAAAAAAAGTTATGTGGAGCACTTTATAACAACAATTTACTTGTTTTAATCAATGAAAATCTTACTAACCTTTGTAAAGTTAAATTAGGGTATTTATCATCTTTCTTCGCACCACACCACAAAATTGAACATTTCATATTTAAAAACTGCTTGCTTTTTTTGCAGATATTATTATACATATAAAACACAAATTTGCAGCCACTTTATTAGTAAATTGAAAAAACCTTTCAGCCAAAACACAATTTGACATCTTATGTACCTACTCTGAATTCTGAAATACAACATGGCGGCAAGGCACTCTAATGACATTCGTATGACGTCATGCCTTTAATTTTTTCATTCGGTAGGAGAATGAAAATAGTACTATCTCTTTTTTTCTTCAATGGTTTTTGTATTGGGAGAGTGAGATAAAAGAGTTTTAGTTATACCTACTTAATATCTATATAACTATAAAGTATGTATAGAAAAATAGAACATCTTATAATGTTATACTTACTTACTGTAATTACTTTTTAGCAGATTCGTTTTATATTTTTCCTTAAGTTATATATTTAGTTTGTAAATATAGAAATATATATAATAATATAATAGAATATATAATATATTGGAACTCCTTACTACAATACTCAATTTACTCAATACTGGCCGATGTGTCATAAAAAAAAGAAATGACATGTCAAGCATTTTGACAACGTCAGTAGGTGAGAGGAAGAAAAAGGTCCGCTGAGGAGAGATGTGAGGATTCTGAAGAGAAAAAAAAGATCGGGAGAGAACGCTGGAGGACGGCTGACCGATCCGGGAAAAGCCGCCGGCCCTCCCCGGCGACGACGTCCTGGCTCTACCTGAGGCGCCCTGCTCTGCTCGGCGCTCTTCACGGCTGCGGCCGTGCGCTACAACCCTCGCGGTGGTTCCTACCGCTGTGAGCGGCCTCCCTGCCGCTAACTTAGCGGTTGTTGGTGGCTGCCTCCACCACTACCGCGGCTGTGAGTCGCGGTCTCCTACGGCGTCAACTGCGGCCGAGGGCCGCTAGCTCCAAACGTCTAAAATTTAACATTTTCCCTACAGTGCTATAGTGACTTTAAGTGCCTTTCTCGTTTTGTAAATTAAAATTAAAGTTTTTTAAGTGTTAGTTAATAGTTCTATTGTGTTTCTTCCACTTCAGCACCCTATTGAACTGCGAGCGACGGACCCCCTTCAGGGAATCGGCGCTTCGCGACAATCTCCATGGATATCATCTCACTGTTTCATTCATTAACATTTTTTTTTTGGTTAGTTTCATCCTGGTCAGGACAGGCAGAGAACGAAGCCCATACAGCCATACTTTCATAAGCAATAACATGACAGTGCATGATTAGTTCCGATTTTGTCCGCAGTCTTGTTGTATACGGAACGCAGACTTACTTAACTTTGACACTGGCTTTGATTGACATTGACACTGACAGATCGAAAAATAACCTCAGCCAGCCAAAGCAAGCAAGCAAGCTTCGTTCGTCCGTTTACGTAACTTGGATAGTCTTGCTGTTGTTGGCAACTAATAGTTTTCTCAGAAAAAATGCTGGGCAGACTGGGCAGGAAGCAACTGGAGGTGGCGGCATCGTTTGCGACTTCCGCCGCAGGCTTTGGAGGTGCAGCCTTCTGTGCACTTTGTTACGTCACAGACTGGAAGGTCTTCGTCACATACATCCCGTTCTACGGCAGCCAATTCAAATCTCTTGAAGAAGAAGAAAAGAAGTAATGGACACTTGTTTATAGCCCAATCGTATAATACCTAGAAATGTAATAATTTATGTACAATATTCTATTAAATAGGTTACTATGTTGTGATCTAGTGTTTTTGTTGTCTTCCTCAAATGTTGTTATTTAATCATCCTTTTGAGTTGCAGGTAAAGTCTTTAGTGAGATTTGTTTTGTGCTGCCTACTAATATCACTGGTATTTAACAACACAAAAGATCACTGTAATGTAAACATGTTCCATATACTAGATTCTGTTCTCACAATCACGATGAATTACCATAATTGATTAAACCTTGCTCTTTTTGTCACTAGAAATTCATATTATAACACATATGTTATAATATTAGAAATAGAATATTATATTCTATGAATTACCAACACATGTTACAGATCATTGAATAAATAAATAATTTAATATAATGACATATGGCATTTTTAACATATTGTATGAGTGCAAATATATAAATAGCTGGATTAAAAAAATCTAAAAATCGACTGTGGATTAGTTAAGTTCAAACTAAAAAGCATGAAATAAGCACATAAGGCTGTAAGAGCTTTTAAATTTTATTTGTTATAAAAAATAGTAGCAGCAGGCTGGGACAAGCTTCAAGCACAAATATAAAACTGCTATAAGCTTACAGAAATGATAGTTTAAGTAAGCATTATATTAGCAAACATTCACAAAATATATATATATACTTTAATACTTAATTAGGTTGTCCCCGCCTGCTGCTACTATTTTTTAATTAGAAATGCAATTTAAAGCTTCCATGATGGACTGGGAGCGAAAGAAAAACATAGAATGTGCCAGCTGCTTCTCTTCCCGGGCAAACTGTAAAAGTCAGTTAAAGGACGGGGGATTTATTGGCGATTTTGCGGGCGACAGGCTGACCCCCTGTCACTGCTATAGCCTCTCTCCATTTTATTTTTGCACCTACTGTATTACTTTTTTGTTTTCCTGCTTTTTAATTTGATGCATTGTACAATTAACACCTGAGCTGATATTGGCAGTCTTTATAGGTACTTACAAATAAATAAAAACTACTTTTCTTTCAATATTTTTCGTCCTTTCACTGAAGATAATGAAAATGCTTTTACACATTGACAGTTAAGTTCATTCCGATCACAATTTCATATTCAAGAACCTATGCTGTGTTGGAATACAAAACCATTAAATTTATGTGACCAGAAACCATGGTGAAGCCAACCATAGAAATGGCGAAACCCAACTTGATAATAAGACTGTGTAGGGTGAAAAAGTCTCACACATGTGAAGTTTCAAATAGAGCCGTTAAGTAATCCTTCTAGATTATGTGACCCCTGCTGAATAATCCTTCTAGATTATGTGTTATATAAAATACTTTCAGCATTTTTAAAGTTGTCTATAACGGATATTAAAAATCCCGTTTCTGTTTATCTATGTTATAACTGAGATAGAACCTACAAAAATAGTACAGTGTATAATGAGAATTAAATGTCATAAAACCTATTGTAAATGCCTTTCAGACCGATGACTAATAAAAATTAACAGTCATTAGTACCTACCTTCTTCAACAAAATAAAAACCATTAATGTTAAAAATACTTTTATTTTTAAGTGTTTCCGTGAATATGGTTAATTTAAAGCAGTATAATGTATATATATTTAAAATAGGCTGACCGTTAGCTTTCATTTGATACCTATATTGTTGAAATCAGAAATTATTTGTTTTTATGTTTATTTTATTTTAAGAATGTTTATTACAAGACGCCATCTTGAAATTTCATGAGTCCAATATTACTCGCGCAGTTAATTTATTTATTTATTTAGGTATTTACAAATTTTTAGGAAAACTTACAGCTAGACACATAATAAACAGAAAATATAGAAAAATTAAA
Source organism: Stenoptilia bipunctidactyla (assembly GCA_944452665.1). Lineage (NCBI taxonomy): Eukaryota > Metazoa > Arthropoda > Insecta > Lepidoptera > Pterophoridae > Stenoptilia > Stenoptilia bipunctidactyla. The sequence continues at coordinate 526,314 of OX101728.1, read as the reverse complement.
GCCAATTAAAAGTTTCCACATATAGTTGACAAAATAAATAAAGAATGAACAATCACAAAACTAAAATCACAAAATTAAAATTGCACACGATAAAATTAAAATATAAAAATTTACAAATTAAAGAAAAAAAAAATTATGGAGAGATAAAAATACACAAAACTAAAATCAAAAAATTAATATTCCACTAGGTAAATATAATGGAAAATTGAAATGAAAACATACAAATAAACATTTTAAAATATGTAGGTACATATGGAGAGGGTAAAAAATAAAACATTATAAAACAGATATTGGTACCTAATACATCAGTTAAATGAAAAATGATTTAGAAAGGGCCGCTTTAATACTTCGTATGCTGCTAAAGAATAAGTCAAATTCGTCCAGTTCAAGGTTAACCTTGTTTATCAATCTACAGGACCGAGTTATAAAAGAGTTTTGTCTGTAATTGGTACTTGCGATAGGTACGTGTAGAAGGTTCGGATTCCTATACAACTTGGTGTGTGCGCAAATACCAATCACATTCAAAAGCTCTGGTACGTCTATCACATTGTTTATAGTATATTATGTAACAAGTGAGCGAAGTTGCTAATTACAGTCGAGGCTGTGATTTGAGCCCGAGCCGCAGGCGAGGGCTTAATAATGAGCCGAGACTGTAATTAGCAACGCTCACGAGTTACATACGACGTTTTTCAACACACTTGTGAGTAAAAGACAGACATACGTGGTCATAAAATAACAAACACACTTGATAACAAAGCTGTAAATTGTGATTAAAAAAATGGCGCCGAACCTCGCGCATGCGCGTAGGTTTTTTTTTCCGCCAAATGTGTCAATGTCTGTGTAGCATATACAGCCTATTTTAAGTGAAAATGTTTAATTTGGAGTGGTAAATGCAAATATTTTAATATTTTATAACAAACTAGCTTTATCCCGCAACTTCGTATGCGCTTAACTTCCCTTCTCTTGGAAATTTCAGAAACTGTACAACCAGACACCCAATGAAAGAACCTTTATACCAAGTATCACACCCATGCACTCAAGGAATAAGTTTTTTTTCATAAAAACTAAAAATCATGTATTTCCCGTGCCCGTAGGAATTTCGGGATTTTTTTTCGTAGCACAACCAATCACTCTTTGAAGAACCTTCATGCCAAGTATCACATCTGTACACTCAAGGAATAAGATTTTTCATACAAACTAAAAAGTCCAACCACTTCCCGTAGGAATTTCGGGAATTCCTTCCATAATATAAACAGACACTTATTGAGGAACCTTTATATCAAGTATCACATCCGTGCACTCAAGGGATGAGATTTTTCATACAAACTAAAACATCATATACTTCCCGTTCCCGTGGGAATTTCGGGAATTCCTTTCATAACACTACCAGACACACATTGAAAAACCTTTACGCCAAGTTTTACATCGGTGCACTCAAGGAATAAGATTTTTCATACAAACTAAAAAGTCCAACCACTTCCCGTGGGAATTTCGGGAATTCCTTACATAATACAAACAGACACTTATTGAGGAACCTTTATATCAAGTATCACATCCGTGCACTCAAGGGATGAGATTTTTCATACAAACTAAAACATCATATACTTCCCGTTCCCGTGGGAATTTCGGGAATTCCTTTCATAACACAACCAGACACACATTGAAAAACCTTTGCGCCAAGTTTCACATCGGTGCACTCAAGGAATAAGATTTTTCATACAAACTAAAAAGTCCTATATTTCCCGTTCCCGTGGGAATTTCGGGAATTCCTTCCTTAGTGCACCCCTACATCCCCTAAAGAATGTATGTTCCGAATTTCAGCTCTCTACGCCCAGTAGTTACGGCTGTACGTTGTCTGTCAGTCACTCAGTCACTCAGTACCTCAGTCACTCAGTCACTCAGTCAGTAACGGAACAGTTTTATATATATTGATTATTGTAAATTGTGAATAATTTGTTTGATATACAAATTTGGTTTACTAATATAAGGCGCAAACATTTAAAAATGTATATGGATTTGAAGTGGTATAAAACCTCTTTGCTGTTTCTGAAAATATTTAATGTATAACCCGGACCAATAAAATATGCTCTGTTTACTCGCATGTAATGTGCACAAAGGTACAATTCAAATTTGAAGGATTCATTATATTATGCACTAGGGTATAATATATTATGCACGTGTGACTTATAGCCCAGTTTATAGTTCTAAATTCAATAGAATAACGCTCACTTTACGAGCAAGTGTGTTGAAAAAGTTATTTAGGTCAATTTGTAATTTGGTGGCGTCGTTGGAGTTGTCAATGGTGTGAAGAATTTTCATGTCATCGGCGTATAATAATATTTTAGAATATAAAAAGCATGTGTGTATGTCATTAATAAATAAATTGAATAGTAGAGGCCCTAATAATGATCCTTGAGGCAATCCCGATGGAATTGGTTTACACTGTGAAGTGTACCCATTGAGCACTACTATCTGACAGCGGTTCTCAACGTAAGAAGCGAACCACCGGTACAAGTTACCTCTGATACCCATGTATTGTAGCTTGTTGAGTAGAGTAATGTGATCAATTCGGTCGAAACACTTTGAGTAATCAGTATATGTACACTACGTCCACTTGAGAGCCGGCTGACATTTGTGCCGTTAAGTATTCTGTAAAAACAAGTAAGTTCGACTCGGTGGATCCGCCTTTGAGAAAGCCATGTTGTTGGCTAATAGAGGTGTTCTTAAATGATGAGTACACTTGTCTATGTATAATTTTCTCGAGAGTTTTCGCGAATATGCAGAGCTTAGAGATTGGTCTATAGTTTGATATTACATCCTTTGCACCCTTTTTGTGGACAGGCGTTATAAATGCCGTTTTCCATAACGTAGGCACATATCCTAACTTTAGAGAGCGGTCATATATAATGGTCAATGGAACTACAAGGCTCTTAGCGCAATTTACTATAAAAATTGGCGAATTATAGTCAGGGCCAGCAGATTTTTTACAATCTAGGGACTTGAGTATGTTAAAGATTTCTTGGCTCGATATTTCGATGTCACAAAGGTCAATTAAACTGTGGTCATTATTTATTTGGTTATTGCAACCTGTAGAGTTTGTAGTAGCATGCTGAAAAGTTGAATGAAAGTAGTTATTGCAACCTGTAGAGTTTGTAGTAGCATGCTGAAATGTTGAATGAAAGTAGTCACTGAACATGTTACAAATATCCACTCCAGTGTCTGATATTGAACCTTGATGTTTCATGACTGATGGAAAAGTATTTGAGTGCTTTTTTGTTTTAACATAGGCCCAGAACTTGCGAGGATCTGACGTTATATTACCCTCTGTTTGTTTCAAATATTCGATATAAAATTCTTCTTCAAGCAGTTTTGCTCGGTTGCGTAATATACAAAAGCTGTGGTAATCAGATATATATATATAAATACACAGTTTTTTGTGGTGTGCGTAAAACTTGACGTTTATCCGAGCATACATGAGTGCAGAGAGCCTTATGGTGAGAGTCAAGTTGTACAAGGGGATGGTCTACTTCTGTTATAGTAACAGTGTCATTAGCAAAAACTAAGTCAAGTAAATGATTGTTAAAGTTTGTCAAATAATTGTATTGATAAAAGTTACACATCGTTAGATCGTCAAAAAAATTTGTTTGGGTGTTTCCGTGAATGTTAGATGCAGAATAAAAAGAAAAGTCAGGTGAACGTGACCAAGTAATATTTGGCATATTAAAGTCTCCAAGTACGATATATTTTTCGTTTGGGGACCGTAAAACTAGTTTAGTAAGTGCCTCAGAAAAGTTCGAGATTTGTTCATTTAATGAGAAACCCCGATTTTGTTTACACATATAAACAACGCATATGTGCATATTGTATGCTGACTGTTTACCACGTAGCTTTACAGTCACCCAGAGGTCTTCAGCTTCGGAACACCAATCATTACGCACATCTGCGGCAAGTTCGCGTTTTATGGCAATCAAAACACCGCCTCCAAGAGTCTGACGAGTGCCTCTGTAGTCCCTGTCCCGCCTATAAACCAGGTAGCGGTCATCAAACAGCTCATTGTCATATATACTGTCAACTAGCCATGTTTCGGTCAAGCAAATAATGTCGTAAGAATTCAGTTAATACGAATCTTTTGATAGTTGATACCTCATTTGTTTAAATCCGTCCGGCAGTTCAGTAGAAATCAGTGAACATACTTACATACATATGCGCTGAAAACATAACCCTCCTTTGCGTGCCGCAGTCGGGTAAAAAACGTGGAGGCGAGACACAATTTGATTTACAAGTGGGAGATGAAATATTTATTAAAGGCGTCACTACTAGAAGAAGTAAGGATAAACCTAGATTTATAAAAGCATAAATAGCAGGCAGCAGGTGATATACTTAGTTAGAAACACAGTCCCAGTGAAAATTCGCGAGCGTCAAAGTAAAGTACACATTTTAAAGACATTGAGCGTCCTCCACACGTACGTAGGTACTACTCCTGCTCCTCATGAGAGAGATCCACAACCAGGGCCTTTAAGTAGAGTAGATTGAAAGGAATCCAGGACTTACCGATTAAAGAAGTTCGTGCCTTTATAGTAAACGATAAGTGGGTATTAATTAAGGTTTTTGACTTAAAATTAGTGTACGAAGATATTAGGTTTAATGATATTTTTAATTATGTAAGAAACTGTTTTGATTGCAATGATTTAGGTTTAGAATTAAGCAACGTTATTAATCAAGTTAACTTTAATAAAAATCTTATTACGTCTTAAGTATTACAATCTAATCGGGGGTACTTAAATATTTTTTTTGTGCGTCAGCAAATCGAACCTCGGTCCATTCCGGTGTATTGAAATGTTGGCACCGCTTTAATGTATCCAAATCGGAATCACTTGTCTTGGAAGTGGCGCCTTCTTTTAGGGACGCAGCCACATTAATAGAAAAATCACAAACGTTTTCGCAGTCACTTTGTTCGTTACACAATTCACCACTGTAGGGACACACACATAGGCATTATCATGTAAGTGCACGTACATGAGCGCGTATATGTTACGTTGTCGTTTACTCAATTCTTTTCCCCAGTCCGGTAGTAACATCCTACGAAATAAGTCGTTTATATAATAGTTTACCTACCTATATACCTACTTGTATACCTGCCAAGTTATTAAGTAAAAATAAATACAATATCATTACGTATTTGGACTTATCATTCTGGGGATTCTACCGGGCTCACCTTCGACTGTAAACTGGTGATCCCGACGTGATTGAAAAGTCAGAGTCAAAGTCATAGTAAATTATTAGTGAGAAAATAAAAAATAATCAAGTGAAATGACTACTCCAGCTCCAAGATCCATGCCTATGTCACCGTCACCGCCAGCAGACATCATAACTTAAGGGTTAGCTTCTATACCATACGTAGAATATACAGTAAAAGAATTAGCTTGATCAGTGCTGGTATCGACTTTCATACAAATTTATTTAATTATTTTACAACAAAATATTTTGACAACCCTAGTCAGCCTAATAAGTTAAAACAAGACTTGCGCCGCAGTCAGTGACCTTAAGACGTTTCTTGCACCGGGCACCTATGCACCGCACCAGCTGAATAGCCGCTCACCGCGGCTTCCAGCGCAGCTGATTGATCAAAAGCTAACAGCTGTTTTTAGGGTTGACACTTATTTTGATCTAAACTTAGAACTTGTTTTTTGGCCTATTAAGGCCTACTTGGTCTTTTAAGGATTACAAATGTATGTTACTGTTAATTATAAACTACATCACCAAACATATAACCCTTACCTAAGTATTATCTCTTCATTATGTTACACGTTGTATACTATCAATATGACAAGGTTCATCCAAATCCATGGAGCCGTTCTACCGGGATTGAGAAACAAACATCCATACATCCAAACTTTCACATTTATAATATTAGTAAAAGTAAGATATTTTTGCGATTACGTTCAGTATGTAAACGCAAAAATTATCAGAGGAATCACTATCGGACACATTTTGGATTCTACTAGCACCGGGTCTTGGACCGGTCATTAAACGCGTTTTCCATTTTTAAATTATAATTCTTCACCTTAAATATAACCGATAATATTTAACAACAGAATAAGAAATAAGAACAAGATATTTAACAACAAAAAAAAATATTTCGAACGGATAACCCGTCAGATAAAAGAAAAATAGCAATATTATCCAGAACTACCTTCAAATTATTAGGTACTTACTTTCAATTTAAAGTTTGGATATCAGTTCACTAGTTATTTTAAAGGTGATATAGGAAAGAATTAAAATTTTAACGATATTGACGACCACTTTGGCGATGGTCGTCAATATCGTTAAAATTATACCTATCTGCCTCAGACGCCAGTGGTTGCGGGTTCGATTCCCGTACGGAAAAAGAAAATAAAAAGTTCCGTGTTAGGTGTTTATCTATTTATATTCTAGGTTCCCCCCTAGTTCGCTACATGGTATCCCATAACACAAGCTATGCTTACTTTGGGGCCATGTAGTTGTTGTGATTGTCTGGGGATTTTATTTATTTATTTAAAGATAATGGGTAGGTACCAAATAGGAAATAATTTCCTCGGCGAGGCAAAAGACGCCAATGAATACCTAATGGAGCGCTCTGAGCGCCCTCACTGCCTGGCATGGTGGAGGAAGGGATGTGCGACAGAGATAGCAATATGCATACGGTAAATAGGAATGAAAGAGAGAGGCAAAGAGGACGATATTCTCATATTGTTTCTGCTTCAAATCACGGTACAGGGGTTATTCATTTATTACTCAGATTTTCTCAAAGGAGAATGGACAAAAATGTATGGAAGCTGGTATACCTTGTAATAAGAATGTTACGTATATCTGATTAGAAGGGTACTTCTTAGTATTTCATTATGTACTAGGTCGCATGTATTGTGGTATTTGAGTTACCTATACTACTTTGAATTTGGCATTATGTTTTGTTGAGAGGTAAGCTTACCTACATCGTCTTATAAGGCCATCAACGCTTACATTGATACCTTTGGCTGCGGGGACTAGTCAACATCAGGTGACCCCTCTACTTAATTATTAAATGTAGCGTTAAGTTATGATTAAAACTACATTATTTAAAGCAACATATTCTTATTACTCGCATCATACAGGAAAATAAATAAAAACACAGTATTGAAGGATATCCCTAAGGATAACATATTATCACGTAGGTATGTTAAATATCATGATCACTATCATCATCAAATATAACACAGTTAAAGAACCTTGCAGGTGCATTAAAGCCTTCACGTCGGGCACACGCTAAGTAAGATTCAGTTAAACAGAACTTAATATTCATTCAATAATACGACGCATACTTAAAACTGGAATCGTTATTTAAACTCAGATCATCTAATCTCATATTAAACTACACTTAAGTTTTCAGTGATGTACAAGATACCTTAAATAAAGTATCTGGAATACAAAATCCAAAATACTTTTAATTAAAGTATTTCAGATACCAGATATAAATAACTTTCTGGAACGGTATCTGAAATACTAGATATAAAATACGTATCTTTTGAATACTTTTTTATAGATAAAATACTTTTGTAAAAAACAACATTTTTTTTAATGAAAATATTTTTTTTTAAGCACATTTAAATCGCGTTGATCGCGCATACGTGACACAACATAATATTATACTTTTAAGATTTTAATTGAGACTTAAGTAAAACCAGTGCTGATCACTCATTTTTCTTCGATGGGGCCTCATGATCATGCCCCCAAATGATATTGTTAAGTGTTGTATTTGAAAAATACTTTTTTTATTGTAGAATAAGCATTTAAGCTCTTTATGTTGGTATCTTTATTATTTAAGTATTGCAATGTTTCTAAGTCAGCGGTGCTGCCAGTAGATCCAGTGTTTTCGGCACTTGCAACAGAGGAATCAGAATCCTCTAAAAAAATGAAATAAGATTCATCTTTTGACTTTTTTAATATCACCTTCAATATTGTCTAAAGCCTCCGATTTTTGTTTTTCAGTTCGATTAATTTTTCGTGTTTCAGTCAGAATAAGTTCTTTAACATACAATAAAATCAGTTATCTATTATTAAAAGTGTTTTAGCAAATATACTATCTACAAAATACTAAGATACCAAACGAAAGGTATTTAAATACAAGATACAAAATTAATTTTAAAAACGTTTTATAGTTACAAGATCAAAATACGTATTTTGTATCTGTATTTCAAATACTTGTATCTCAGATAAGTTACATCTCTGGCTTAGTTCTATAATACGACCCTTAGTATCGTATTGAGAGTACATGAGCATAAGTACTTATTGTTTGTCTTCCTATTTAGCAGGTAGGTACCTACAATAATATTGCGAGATATTATTATTTACATCATAATTAAAATATAGCAATAGTATTTCTTAGCTCGAACATGAGAGACTGTATGCGACCACGCAAGACACAAGCTTCCTCATCTTAGCCATATTGTGCTAAATCTTCTAACAATTCTGACATTCTCATGGTAAAAAAACGTTCGAGTTTTCGACGAGAAATATTAGATAGTGTTGCCAGTTTCTTGCCTCAGTCTCCAGTTCTAAGTTTGTAACATAAAAGCCTAATTCAGGTTTAGGCTGGAGACAATTTTAAATGAAGGACGGAGTTTGTTCTAATATGTCGTCGAACTGTTCGAGTTCACGCCCTGTTCATAGGTGCATTTCATTTGTTTTCAAAGTAGATTCTCGGCCCGTTACTTGCAGCCATTCTTATCAAATTACAATAATTACATTGAATAAAATAATATATAAAAATGACTCACCTTTGAATCACTGTATCTCCGAAAATACAACGATTTTGGGAAAGCTCACATAGAAAGTATTTATACCTATATTATTAAATCCTAACCTAATGACATGCTTCTCTTTATTATTGGATGGTATACCAAAATGCACATTCTCCTTTGAAAGAGTTGCATATTCTTATTCACGTCAACCAAGATACTAGAGTCTGGCTAACAAAAGAAGACACTGGGGATTTTTGCAAACTTCTTATATGGCAGTACTAGCATTATTGTCAAAGTCGTTTTTCTGGTGTCAATGTTGTCAATGGAACGGTTGTTGGCAGGGACCGGAACCGCTTACCCTTAAAGAGGTTTTTGATTGGGTTTTTCATAGACTTGTTTTAAAAATCCCTATCAACTTGGTAACCGTATCGAAGACTTACCCTAATTTAAGGCTTACCATATCAATAGTGTTAACTGCATGTAAGCAGTAAGCCTATCGAAAACCCTATTGAAGGTTACCGATTCAATAGGGTTTTAAAACCTGCAGGCAAATTTAATCTCTAAGAATATCAAATTATCAAAAATATCACCATCTATTCAATCTCGCACTTCGAATTATACTTCCGAATTCAACAGCATGCGCGGAAAAGAGATAGAAATAGGCTAACCCTATCACAGGGTAAGCGCATCTGAAAGTAGTTAACTTTATTCAAAGTGTTACCACGTCGATAGGCTTACCATATTATTAAATATACATAAAGAAGTTAAAAACATTGTTATTTATTTCTTCATTATTTTATTGATGACATTATTTGACACATTATTGTTTTCAATCCACTTGCTTACCGGCCAGTAACTTTATTATAGAAGAGGTGATATACCACAGTTTCTCCCCCCTAGGTTTGGACCAAGGAAGCAGCAAGGAGCTGGTCAATGTGCCTACGCCAGACAGAGCCGTCATCAGTTATTATTTTATAATGTAGTCTCCCTAAACGTTCCTGAATGGTCCCGAAACGCCAGCGCTGCGTGGAGCCGACGGTATAATCACGGGCCTGGATGCGGTCGCCTGGATTGAACTCTTTGATAAGATGTGGCTGGTGTTTAACTGATGGTGGTCGAAGTTCCCCTCTCAAGAACATGGCATGTAGCGACGTGCGTACCTCCCTACCAAACATAAGCTCGTAGGGGGTCCGGCCGTTAGCGTCCGGCGTTCGACGAAGTCGTGTTTTAGTCGTGAGGAGCTTTTGATATATTGTGCCTCCTTCCCCCTCTAAGCTTCGTAGTATCCTTTTCACGGTTTGAACGTATCGTTCGGCTTGACCGTTCGTTGCTGGATGGTATGGAGCAGACGTCTTATGAACGATCATACTGTCTTTGAGGAATGCTTCAAACTCTTCTGAGATAAATTGTCGTCCGTTGTCAGAAACTAAAATTCGTGGTATTCCAAAGGTGCAAAATAATTCTTTCAGTTTTTGGACGCACCAAGTAGTTGTTGTGGTTTTGGTAGGTATTATCTCAATCCATTTTGAAAATGCATCTACTATTATAAAAAGTTGGTGACCTTGGACCGGTCCCGCAAAATCAATGTGCAATCTTTGCCAAGGTCCATCAGGTCGTTCCCAGTGGTGAAGTGGTGCTTTTTCAGGTTCATTCTGTTGTAGTCTGCAAGTTCTGCACGATCTCACCTTCTTTTCGATGTCGTTATCAATCCCCTTCCAATATACAAAACTGCGCGCCAATAGTTTCATCTTAACTATTCCTGGATGTCCGAGATGTAGTTCATTTAGCACGCGTTCGTGAAGTGTTCTAGGGATAAGAACGCGCGCTCCTCTAAGTATACAGCCGTCATGTAATGTGAACTCATTGTCCTTGAAACCGAGTGTTCTTAGCGAGATGCCTGAATTAAGTGCCTGTAGTAGAGGTCTGTGTTCTGAATCATTTTTAGTCTCTGTTGCTATCGTATTTGGGTTGATGTCTATAGTATTAATTTGCTCTAATTGAAAATTGTAGTTCTGGTCTATTTTATTAATCCTTGTAGACTCTATTGGAAATCTTGATAGGTAGTCGGCATTAGAGTTATTCGCTGAAGTTCTATATTCAATATTGTAGTCAAATCCGGACAAGAAGTGGGCGTAATGGAATAACCTCATAGTGCTCATTGCTGGTAAGGTTTTATTTGGATGAAATATGCTTGTAAGTGGTTTGTGGTCTGTTATTAGGGTAAATTTTTGGCCGTAGATATAGTAGAAAAATTTTTTTAATCCCCAGTAGATCGCCGTAGCTTCTTTGTCAATTTGACTATATCTTTTCTCGCTGTCTGATAATGTTCTCGAGGCAAACGCAACAGGCCTCTCTGATCCGTCAGTAAGTCTGTGTGATAAGACTGCACCAAGCCCTAGTGGTGAAGCATCAGTGGCCAATACTAGTGATTTTGTTGGATCAAAGTGTGTCAATACTCTTTCGCTTAATATTTCTTTTTTGATTTTGGTGAAGGCTTCTTCGCACTGTGTAGTCCATTGGAAGCTTGACTCTTTCTTTAATAAGTTGTTCAAGGGATTCGCGATGGATGCGAGATTAGGTATGAATTTATTATAGAAATTTGCCATACCGAGAAACGTTCTCAATCCTGCAGTGTTTACTGGGCGTTCTGTTTTTATTATAGCATTTATCTTGTCCTTGTTTTTGTGCAGGCCATCTTTATCTATAGTGTGCCCTAGGTAATTTATACTTGTTTTAAAAAAATGGCACTTATCCTTGTTTACTCTGAGGTTGCTTTCTTTCAGTTTATCTAGCACAAGCTTAAGTCTTTGTAACAATTTTTCCTTTGAATCTCCTTGAATAATTATATCATCGAAAAAACATTTGACTCCTTCCAGTCCCTGCAAGAGTCTGTCCATAAATCCTTGCCACAAGCTCGGCGCGACTTTCACACCGAACATAAGTCTGTTTACTTTGTATGTGCCTTTGTGTGTACTGAGTGTTTGTAGCATTGCGCTTTCGTCGTCCATGACCATATTAAGGTATGCTTGAGTTATGTCGAGTGTACAAAATAGCTTGCCGCCGTTCATTTCTGCAAAGATATCCTCTATCATCGGTATTGGGTATTGTTCATCCAATATAACTTTATTTAGTGTTACTTTGTAGTCTGCGCAAAGTCGGATTGACCCGTTCGGCTTGACAACTGGTACCAGCAGATATCATATTGATGTCGTTCCAGTCATCGTTATCGCTATTGTTCGGCTCTTCTAGTTGATGTGAATTGGGTCTTTGTGCCTTGTAGCGCAGATTAGGGTTGCGTTGTAGGCAAACGCGGGCAAGATGGCCGATTTTATTGCATTTCCGGCAGGTGGCATTGCTGGCGTTACATGTTCTGGTTTCATGAGAAGATCCGCAGCGGAAACATTTACCTAATAAATCTCGGCGTGTGATTTGTCTTGAGTTTGAAGTTTTAGGTCGATATGTGTTTGTAGAAACTTTGTCAATACTGCCGTTACTCGTGCTGGGTAATATATTTGTAGCAATAGTGTCGTTTTCTGTTTTTCCCATTTCTATTGATGTTGCTTTTTGAACTAGTTCTTTAAATGTGCATTTATTTTGATCTTGTAAAATTTTTGTTCGTGCGTCATTATCTTTTAAGCCTCGTATGAATTGTAGGCAAAGGAAACTTTCTGATGTGTTCTTCTCACAATGTTGGCAATTAAATTCGCAATTTGTTGTTAATTTTTTTAGTTCCGCTGTGAATTGAGCTATACTTTCATCAGATTTTTGTATTCTTGATATGAATTTATGTTGTAGGGCCCATTTGCTAGGTTTTGGATCTAAATATTCATTAAGTGTTTCAGTGATGAGATCAAATGACATATTAATTGGTTCTTCTGGGCACACTAAGTCACAGAGCTTTTCATGGAGCTCTGGTGATAATGTAGATAGTATAATGTTGGTTTTTGTTTGATTTTTGGTAATATTATTCAATCGAAAGTAGGCTTCCAGTCTTTTCTTAAAGTTGTTGAAAGTTTCTGATGCTCCTAGTGGTTGAAATTGTATTTTAGGTATGCCCTCACGTATTTGCTGCTGGTCATGCAACTGTTGTTCATTATGATGTTGCGCTCGCTGTTGTTGTTCTTGCTGTCGTTGGTTTAGTTTCTTTTTCGTTAATAGTTTCGTGATAATTGTTGTGTACAGCTCTTCGAAATCGTACCTGTACTCCTGTTCTTGCTCGTAAGCGGTCTCGTCATGCTGGTCGACGGTGTGGTCTTCGATTGTTTGCTGAAGCTCTCGCAGAGACTTTATCGCTGTATTAAGGCTCTCAGAGCGAGCATCGATGTCCTCGTCAGACATCGACGCCCTCGATGTTACATATTTTTCTATTCTGGTGAGTAGCCCTCTTTGGGTACTCCGCTGTTTTTTTACTTTTTCCATCATTTATATCGTGATTGTGGGTTTAAAAACTCGTCGCCAATATTAAATATACATAAAGAAGTTAAAAACATTGTTATTTATTTCTTCATTATTTTATTGATGACATTGTTTTTAACTTCTTTATTATTTTATTGATGACATTATTTGACACATTATTGTTTTCAATCCACTTGCTTACCGGCCAGTAACTTTATTATAGAAGAGGTGATATACCACACATATCAATAGGGTTACACTTCCATGTGGTAAGATTTTGATAGGGTTACCCTATCAATAGGCTTAATCAAATAAAGGGGTTTTCCGGTCCCTGGTTGTTGGTGGTGTAATTGAGATTTTGGAATTTTTGTAGGTATTTGAAAATGAGCAAAAAAATGAAAGTTTAGATAGTTTCATAATCGAAGTCGGAAACAGCGATGCCAGTGACTCCGATGATTCATTCCATATAGAATTGCTGGATTCAGATTTTGATTACAATGAATAAAGATCATTATTGTATTTTGTAGTTTTTTTTTAAACCTGATTAATACTAGTTGCCTCAGATTATAAAACAAAAGAAATACCTTTTGTTCTATAATCTGAGCTAGTTGCCTATCGTTTTAATAATACACTTCCTATCAAAGAGTAGGACAGCACCAAATTCGTTATTTTTTACGATACTTTTGTTTAATCCATGCATTTCGTACTATTTTCGGGGTTACCATGATGGCATTTTTTTGGACTTTTGGATGGTATTTTTGTGGAAATCGGGAACGGGGTCAAATTTTACTTGTAGGATTGGATTACAGACAACAGACAGATGAACCTAAATGAAATCTTTTAAAATAGTTGACAGGGTGACGTCTCGCGCGGCGCTGCCCCACTGCGCTTTAGCGTAGTTTTACCACGACACATTTGAAGCCTTCATTAGTATCTAGGGTATTCTTAATCGATGGGTCTGTATGAAAAATGCATTTTTTAAATATCACGCATTTAACCAAGAAATCGAATTTACAGCACATATTTTCAGTCGGATACATACGACTCAGACGGAATGAGCCCGGAATATTTTGTCGGATCTATCCGACTGAGGCAATTAAAATGTTAAAAGGAAAGCTTACGTGAACGTTGCTTACGTCACAGAATTATCGTGTATTCAAGCAATAAAAGGCACAGGAAAAATCATGATATATGTTTAATTAAAAAATAATAATTTTAAACATTAGATAGTATGTACCTACTTACAAATACCTGTACATGTTGATAAATAGCTTGAATACTTAAATTTTGATAAAATTAAAATTTGGACTTTGTATTCAATGTTTCATAACTGGAATATTACAACAATACCATGTTAAGCGAAAACATTATTTATAGAACTATCATATAAATTTACTTATGAAACAAACACAATGCAACCATTAAATATTTGCGAATAAAATATGCAAGGTACTTTACATATATGTATATATACCTATCTAAATGTCATTATAGACATTCATTTTATAATAATACCGAGTTCACATTCAGTGACTCGCATAAAAAACTGGATTGAATCAGCAAGGCTAGTGTTTATAAAAGACATCCATACAACATACACAAGCTACATATCAGTATCTTATAAAACATCTTTTGATTATTAAAATAAAAGTTAATTTATAACCTATTTGCAAACAACGATATAGCAATACTATGGAAAAGAGTATCAGAATATTTAATTTGATAAGACATGAGACAATGAGACATACGCTGCCACCATCTTTCAACTTAATTAAGCGTCAATACAAGATTCATTGTAGCTTTAAGCTTCACCCTTTTGAGCAAAATTTTGGGTAAATATTCAGAATTTTCCATAGTATCGTGTGAGATCTTTGATTGCAACTTAACAATTTATCTAATCTCCAGCGGACAGACTATGAAACTTAAATTTGACTCGAGATTATATTAAAATGCTTTAAGATAAACTTGATCTGTTAGAAATTTAGTAGTATTTATCTCTGAGTTACATTTAAAATTTGCAAACTAAGATATTGGAATGTATGTAAGAAATCAATGTTAGTTCAAAAATAATCTTGCACTTTTTTGTAATGTGTGTGAATGAATTTTGTTTTCATAATTGTATTTTTTTTTAATATCTTTCAGAGCATTTAATCATAAGTCGTTGTTGACACTATTTACATCAGTATGTATGCATTCTATCCAATTCGTAACTTCAAGAATATATTTAGATGTCAACTATGAAATTCAATTAATATTCACCAATAAAAGACATAAGAGTATTAGCAATTTAAAACATGTACATGTTTTATTTATCAACGATACTAATAAACAAGTTTACTCTCAATCATTCTATATTTATAAGAATTTGGCAACATTTTGCAATTTATTTGAAGATCTTTGATTACAAGATGACAAAATAATAATCATGAACTTACTGAAGACACCTTTGACTAATTCACATCACTTTAGAGTTATTTAACAGTTTATTAGCTAGACAATATTATCTAGTACACTCAACGGAAACATTTTATTTAAATATCTATTCTAAAACCGTTGTCACAAATTTATTTATTTATACTTGGTGTTTCCCAATATCTTCTATCTATTTAAAGTAAATAAAAGGTATAAAAAAATTCGTAAACAATACAACACATTTTTACAATCGTATTTTGGCTAAACAAAGATACCTATCATAAAACAGCATGTGTAATGGTAATACAAACTAATTTTAATATGTCTTTGGCCGATGTTGACTTGATTTCACAGGAAATATCCTGATTTAGTCAAAATACAAACACATTCGCTTTATAATCCAAGACAGAGCACCGGGAACTAAGGTTTACATGAACTTAAAACTAAAACACTTCTCACACCAGAACGATCAGTCTTCTCATTGCAAAAATTATCATTATTTTGTTTTATCTTTATTTATTTACATTACTCATATTTCCAACTACACACATAAATAGAGACATACCTATGATCGTGCTGTGATATTTTTTTACAGAAATTACAGGATTTTCAATGATGGACGGGTCGGAGAATGCATATTAAAATTCGCGTCACATTGAGCAAAACTGCCATTAATTTTAAGGTACAATATAGTGACAATGTATTTATGGCACTAACTTTAACATAAAATAAGCTAAGAATCTATTTTACATGCAAATTTATTAACCTAGCTGTTTTGGTTGTCAACCTTAACCAACTCAATTAGTATCATGCAAAATTACTTTTAAAACTTTGCTGATACAATTTCTGTTCAATAGAAACCTCAATTGTTGAGCAGTTCGTAAAAAAAACTTACAGAATAAATTAATAACAGACAAAAAACAATATTTTACGATCTACAACTTGTCTTAAATCACAATCACATTTCCGCGACACATTCAAATTATTTAATAAAATGTTAAACAACAAGCTACTAGCAGGAGTCACTGCACCCATTTCACAACATTAACAATAATTTTAACCTTTTTTTATTCATGTAAATGGGACACAATGCACTGAATTATTTGAATAAGATTTACACGCAAACATATTAATTTTTTTGTTATTTTTAACGTCACTCCACCTTCTTTAAAGGTATTTTACAATATTCCATTGGTGTAATATTGGTAGTTATCATAGAGCCTGGTCGATAGTGAGTTGAGTGCGTCTCCTACCAGTCTGTCGACTAATTTCTTTAACTGTTGTTCCGTTTTGCCGGCGTGGAACCTCGCGCGGAACGAGGACACTGCGCTGCTGCTTCGGAGACATGCCAGTTGACCGCCTGGGGTAATAAATACTCGATTAAGTGCTATGTTAACAAGTAAATAATCGTTATAGTTTTATATCAATATAAAACAATAAGGGGTTTCGAAATAAAAGAAGCATATATCCAGCAGTAAGACTGTTTCGAATAATTATTTTGCATTGGTGATTGCATTTTATATAGTTAGTATTAATATTTTAAAGTTATTGCATTTAAAATGCTTAATTACTCTTTAAAACGTAAAATAAAAATCACCCGACCAGGACTCGAACCTGGGACCTCTCGTTTGCTGTACGAGTGCTCTCTTTTTTTTTATTTAACACATTGTTCATTTATTTGACGACCACTTTGGCGTTGGGGTAAACCTATCTGCCTCAGACGCCAGTGGTTGCGGGTTCGATCCCCGCACGGAACAAGAAAAAAAAAAATGTTCCGTGTCTGGGTGTTTATCTATTTATGTATTTATATTCTAGGTTCCCCCCTAGTTCGCTACATGGTATCCCATAACACAAGCTATGCTTACTTTGGGGCCATGTAGTTGGTGTGATTGTCTGGGGATTTTATTATTATTATTTTATTTCAGTGCATTTTATATAATTAACTTACCACAGTTTAAGGTCATTCAACTGCCAAATACAGTTTCTGTGATTATTAAAGTCAATTAATAATTGGTAACTTTAAATTAGTCAACGCATTAAACGAAAGAGCTTGAATTATTTATAAAGCTCCTTGTTCTCAATATGAACATATAAAATATAAGATATTCTGAATGGTATTTTATCGAGTAACTCGTAACAGCTATGTGTACAATTGTTTTATTTACTTCAAGCTGTCTCCACTCGGGTGCAGCTTGTTTCTAAGTTGTTTATGTCTAAGCAGTAAAATTTTTCAAATCGATTTTTTTACAGACTTGTTAAACAAAAAAGTTATACATCATGATTTTTAATAGCCACTAACTGCAGTGCGAGCACATAACTTTATCAACTCGTATGTTTACGAATGTTCCTATAGTATGGAGACGGTTTGTAATCAATAATTGAAATCTATCCATTGCCGCACGGCCAGCTTAAATAATTTGAAATTGCTTTTAATTTGAAATGTTTGTGAACATGTTGTACTCTAAAAAAAAAAAACATAAATTCAAAAAGTTTTATTCATCTTAGGAATTTCACAAAACACTTGATGAAGTCAGTCATCACATACTTCGGCTTTAACTAGTTGTTGATAGTTGTTAAATAAGATATTACAGTAGACCAAGAGACAAAAAAAGCCGGCGGAAAAAAACTCTTGGCACTCTTTTTCAGTCAGAATTATCAAATTAATACAAATAGGTACAGTACAAATTGACCGTGACATGAAAAAAAAACAAACACAAGACAGCTGATTGTGAGAGCCAATGTCATGCCACAACCAAATTGCTTACATAGCAGATGCAATGAGCTATGGATGCACAATACGAACATGACAAACTGGGACCAGAGTATTTGAACAAAAATGGAATAAAATAGTCATAGTATCATTAGCAATAAGTAAATGTAAAATAAAAAATTACAATGTTACTTAAAAGTTGCAACCGCCTCCATACTATAAGAACATTCGTAAACATACGAGTCGGCAAAGTTCTGTGCTCGCAACTCCGAGTTGCAAAATGCACTTGTATATACTTGGACTAAGTTAAACATAGTTAATAAAAAACAACATACCCATTCTCATGAGTTCGACGACAGATATGATTTGATCGCAATGTTTGCTGGCGGCGATCAGCCCTCGGAGTATCAATATCTTAAAGTAGTGGAACATGTCAGAGTCTTCACCGTCCATTACATCCACGAACTCTTGCGTCAGCTGGAAGTTAAATTCATTTTTACATTAGTAGAATAATGAGATGGGTGATTAGTTAAGAAAGTAACAGGGTATGGTCGGCTTGGACACAGTACAGATATCTATAGCAACTCAACTCGGCCGTATATTTGCCTACAGCGCCGCGGCCTGTTCACATGTGCTAGGGCTGCCCGCTTTCAGCATTTAAATTACATTTATCTACTTTGTGTTTATTTCCATTTAGTTTTGTGACTGCAAATATACTTTTTTATATAAACAAATAAAATACTTTGTAAATTGAATAGGAAGTGGTCAACAAAAATAAATTTTGTGTTAAAAAGCCATGTTTACGTTTGAATAACAAATCGGTCTAATAAATTAGCGACCGAAAATACATGCGCCTCGGCTGAGGCGCTCGAAAAGATGAATTGGTAAATTTTAAAGTATACACAATCCGCATATTAACGTAAAACTCAATCAACAATTGTTCCGACATGCAGACACTCGCGACTGGCCGCATGCCGAGATCGGACCGCGGAGGTATAGCTCGCATTTCGTCTGTTTGTATGAAGTTGAATTACTGTAGATGATGTACTGTGGCTTAGAACAGCCACACCGCTCTTTGATAATCATGACGTAAAAAGGCGAGTAATGAAAGCGAGTGGTGATAGAGTTGGTGGTAGAGTCGTGGAGGGTTCACCGCAGTGCCGCCACCTCGCGTGGCGCTGCGGCGGCGGGCGGCGCGCTATGAGCACCCGCGCGGTTGTAGCGCGGCGTCGCGGGCGGCGCGCGCACTAACAATGCAGCGCTGAGATTGCTCCGCGGAGGACGAATTTTATAACCAACAAGCTTTTTCCCGCAACTCGTAAGCGCATAAACATAACAAAAAAAAAGGGAAAAAGACCCCGACCCCGTGAAAATTTCAGGAATTTCTCCCATAATGCAACCAGACACACATTGAAGAACCATTTTACCAAGTTTCACATCGCGCTGCACTCAAGAAATAATATTTTTCGTGGGAATTTCGGGAATTCCTTTCTTAGTACTGCTCTACACCGTTTAAGGAATGTTTGTTCCAAAGAGTAATGATGTAAGAAAAGAGTAATAATTACCTTAAATGGTGAACTTTCAAATCCCAAGTTTTTGGGTGAGATCGAGAATATAAATCCAAAGTCAATATGAATGATGTGGCCCGCGCTGTCCAAGAGAATGTTCCCGTTATGTCTGGAACAGAAAAATAAACACTTCACTTTACTATATCTGTTAATGTGCAACGAGTTAAAGATTAAGCGAAGTGGCAAGTAGTAGGCGAGTTCTAGAGTATTCTGTTTTCTACCGTTCAGGTGTAGCTCACAGCGCTCACGACTATCTCACAAACTCACAGAACATGAAGCCTCATCGAACAGTCAGCGGATGCTCAATGCAGAGATTTTGATGTAACAGAAATTACACTGAGTAAAAAGTTCGTCACGGAGTCATCATTTAAAAAAAAATTGTTTGTAGCCTGATTAAAATTATATTATGTATTTAAATTCATGGCATAACAGTAATTGGGGTGCAATTTAGAAAGTAAAGTAAGTTTAATGTGTTCTAACCTATTCCTAAGACTCTCTGTTCGTTGTGCCGTAAATACATAAATACTGACCTATCTTTCAACTGCAACAGATAGCTGGTCAAGGCATAAGCGGCGGCGGATTCTACAAAGTTAGTCTGCGCTTTCATAAAGCCCTCGCTAGTGGGCGGGCCGTGTTCGAGTTCCATCCACGCCCGCAGACCGGCGCCGGACTGCTTCTTGATTTGGTGGAGGGAAACTGAGTTTAACACCTGGAAACAGAGATAGGAATAGTTATTATGAAAGAATTTATAGTAATTGTCAAGTTTTCACGATTTATAGAACAAAGTAAACGACTTTTTTTTAAGGATTTTTTTGACACTTTAACAGCCCCTGTAGCCCTGAGGTTGGCAATTAAACAGTATTTTACTAAAATAGTTATTGTAAGACTCTCAGAATAATAATATTTAAGATCGTTTTAAAAATACATTGCTTTGAGAATTGATTTCAATAAGATAAAATATTATGTTCTTTGGAATGTTTACGAAAGAGAATAAGTAAAATGTAGCTTGAAACGTCAATTTTTTTATTTATTTAAAGTATTTAAGTTTTACAATATAAATTTTCCGTTTTTAATCAGTTCATAGTTAAATACGGAGGACTTGCAAATGGCAATAATTTCATTATTAGACATCAATTGGTATGTATAGGTGTTAGTGAACCATCATATTTTAACAAATCAAAAAATACACCATTATTTTCCCAGCCCACTCACCGGTTGAATCAAACCCGACTCCTTATCAAGGCACAATATCTCATACGGGTGCAGCTTCAGCGGGACTCGCTCCAAGGCCCACACCGACTGCAGCCGCCGCAGCAACTGCGCCGCCAACATCTCTTGTCTCAAGTCGTCGCCCACTTTCACTATACACCCCAGCAGGCGCCATCCGGATAGGGAACCGTAAGGGGACATGGCTCGCATTCTTGCTAGTTTTGTTTCCCAGGATTCCTGGAAAAGAGTAGGTAAAATCGTAAGTATATAAGTATGAAAACAACATAGTAATAGATACTTATTTAAATGTTTTTGCATTTTAATATTGCTCAATTATGAAAAATAAGAAGAGAACACTAAATAAATTCGCCAGACCGGAATTCGAACGCGGGTCTCCCGCTAAACGGGAGTGTATCTACCCTTAAAAGAAACTATTAAACAAAAATTGTGTAATAAAGGCTTTTATACAATATCTGAATATATGGACGATAAAAGTCCTTGGTTGTAAATTATTTTTGGAAAGTTCTCAATCTCCAACTCCATCTCCATCTCCTTCTTATCCAACGCCATCTCCATCTCCTTCCAATCCATACAACAGCAAGAACGTCATGCTCCCTCAGGCGGCATGGCTAGCGGTAGCGTCGGGTGTCGGGTCACCCTCTTCCCTAAAATATGGTTGAGGAGGGTGATGGCTGGTGCTTGCGTTATACTCGTGAACGGGTGCTGCTAGCGGTGCCAGGTCGTTTTGCTGAAGACTTTATGACTATGTTACTTTTTTGAATTTGACTCTGACTTCCCCATCTCCATGTCCACGTCCGTGTTTGTGTCCCGTCTCTTTCCACGACTATTCCCATCTCCATGCTCATTATCTGTATTATCTCTCACCTCTATCGCTACATCTATCTACTTCTATCTTTACCTCTATATCTATGTCTTATATTTCTGTCTAATATTTGATTGCCTATTGTATAAATATAATAGTAAACTCCAGAAGATCACCAACTCGTTCATGGGTCAATATGTGTACGCTTTTATAATATAATTCCAAAATATTTAAGATTAACCCTTCGATAGATTTAAGGATAAGTGTTATATAAAGTTTTACTATAAGTTATCCGGATGCAAGAAGATTGTTAATTGTTATTGTGTATTTTTAAAAGATGATTGCTGTTGAGTTTCTTGCCACTTCTTCTCAACAGATCGACTTTCCGAAGTGGCGGTAGATTCAGTTCAATTTGTAAATTTTATGACTTATTTCAAATGTATTCAAATACTTACGAAATAAAGATTCTTTTGACTTTGACTCTGACTTGTCAATTGAGCAGACGATAATGGGCACGCCGTATAAAACCAATTATTTGTACCTACGGCAGGAAAGTCCTAACTTATAACACAATAGTTCAACTCCTGCAAATTTAGGATCCTGACCCTAAACGAACAAAAGTTATTTCAATATAGTTTTCGGTTTTATTAAGTTATAGGAACGAACGAACTAACTACATATTTCAGTCACACAATTACACGAAACCCTAATGAATTCATTAGGCTTCATTTGAACCTTCCACGTGCTACACGTCTATAAAGAAACACCGTATGAATATTCGTATTCAGGTAATCGACTACATACAAGGGCGGGGCAATAAGGTTCAAAGTTGTCGAGTTTCTTGCCACTTCTCAACAGATCTACTTTTCAAAGTGGTGATAGATTTAGTTTAATTTGTAAACCATTTAACTAATTCCAAATGTATGTATGTATAGTCCAAGTCAAAAATAGAGCCATAGGTTACGCTAAATTCGATCGAAACAAAATTCTCAAACAGAGAGGTCACTATAAAGTAATGATTTACCGATGTGAATTTTAAACGATTGTGATAAGGTTCTCATTAAGCTGACTGAGATCTTAAATGAAAGTATGTGTCAATAGTTTTGCAGGAAACTGTATTGCTCCGCTATGCCTCCACTTTTGAATCCGATCGTACCGACAAAATAAAGATTTTTTGACTTTGAAAAGTGATGATTTTATAAACATCACGAATAAACAACGGAATTATAAAGTTGCAATGTTTATAATGAAAGTGTGTTGAGTTATGTACAAGGAAAAGTAATCACCAGAAACATTACACCTGTTCTACTTTAAACTGATGTTGTAATATTTCATCTAATCATATGATCAAAGACGGAATGTAATTTCGAGCAAGGACAACATAATACTGCGTAACTATTCAGAAGCGATTCGCATCGGCCATTACAGAAGAGATCACTTTATGTGTTTCCTAATGTTATGTCGAAATAACGCATAACCATAAGCAACCACTGGCGTCTGAGGCGGATATGTTTACGCACTTTGGCGATGGGGTAAATCTAACTGCCTCGGACGCCAATGGTTGCGGGTTCGATATCCACACGAAAAAAAAAAAGTTTCGTGTCTGGGTGTTTATTTATATTCTAGGTTCCCTCCTAGTTCGCTACATGGTATCTCATAGGTAAGCTTCGCTTACTTTGAGGCCATGTAGGTGGTGTGATTGTCTGAGGATTAAAAAAAAAGATACAACAAAATCATGTCATAATCTTCGCATATTTCTAACTAACACATAGGTATATAATCGAAATGGGATTTTATGAAGATGATAGAACATCGAGTAATATTCATAATAGATCTATTGTCAATTGTGCGAATTAGGTAATGAGCGCAATACAAGTAAAAAATCAAGAATAATAGCACGCAGGGTGTGACTGAAAAAAAGAGAGAAATACCTATATTTTTTTATTCTTGATTGTACTGAATAGGGCGTGTGGACCTGGTGATCTGAAATTCAGGCTGTCGGCCTACCTCAGACACCAGTTCTTCACAAAACCGCTAAAATGTTCTAGAGGATTATGTCCATATTTGTCCACTCTTTTGTGAAGAAAAATAAATGAATTATTATTATTATAAGTTGAAGACAAAATGCTCTCAAAAAAGTGAGTTTCCATTACACTAACTCATTCAGCTGAATCTGGGGATACTCGATGAGTAGATTTAGGTAATTTATTACTTTTAAGGGACTTTTGATTGCTTAGGAATTCCTGGATCAAATATCATCAAATCCGACTAGTATTTCCCGAGATGCGTTAACAAAGCTTCTAATATTAATAGATGGCGTTAACAACCGGGTAAGACCTTTTTGTATGTACTTGGCAAGTTGATGATTAATTAGGTAATTATTTGAGTCATAACATGAGCATGGATAGATATACTTAAATACAGATAGGGATTAGAAATTATGTAGATTGTTAGAATAGATATGTAAAATAAGCTTGACAAATGGCCTTTACTAAGAAAAATTGCGAACCATAACAGATTTATCAAAGCAAAATGTATATATTACGCGTCATTATATTATTGTTTTGACGTGCCATATTATTATAATAACATCAAGACGTAAGTCATAAAGGGTTCTTTGTATATTATACAATGTTGCCTAAAAGTATATCATACAATATAGGAGGGAAGCCAACCTTACCACGGCGATACGCAATAGTTTCCGGGTGCTTTATACTTGTCTACAGCAGGCTTTGTGAGGAGACATTTCGGCACTGTGACAGCCACTGACTAGCACTGGACAGCTTGGAGGCTTGAGGTCGGCCAGGTTCGCCGCGGTGACTACACACTTGCCACGGGACAGTGTACCTTGAGAGCAGTGGCGGAGGGGTCGGCGGGGTCGTGGCGGAAGGCGGTGCCGGGCGGCGCGGCGGTGAGGTCGGCCAGGGAGCCGCGGTGACTACACACTTGCCACGGGACAGTGTACCTTGAGAGCAGTGGCGGAGGGGTCGGCGGGGTCGTGGCGGAAGGCGGTGCCGGGCGGCGCGGCGGTGAGGTCGGCCAGGGAGCCGCGGTGACTACACACTTGCCACGGGACAGTGTACCTTGAGAGCAGTGGCGGAGGGGTCGGCGGGGTCGTGGCGGAAGGCGGTGCCGGGCGGCGCGGCGGTGAGGTCGGCCAGGGAGCCGCGGTGACTACACACTTGCCACGGGACAGTGTACCTTGAGAGCAGTGGCGGAGGGGTCGGCGGGGTCGTGGCGGAAGGCGGTGCCGGGCGGCGCGGCGGTGAGGTCGGCCAGGGAGCCGCGGTGACTACACACTTGCCACGGGACAGTGTACCTTGAGAGCAGTGGCGGAGGGGTCGGCGGGGTCGTGGCGGAAGGCGGTGCCGGGCGGCGCGGCGGTGAGGTCGGCCAGGGAGCCGCGGTGACTACACACTTGCCACGGGACAGTGTACCTTGAGAGCAGTGGCGGAGGGGTCGGCGGGGTCGTGGCGGAAGGCGGTGCCGGGCGGCGCGGCGGTGAGGTCGGCCAGGGAGCCGCGGTGACTACACACTTGCCACGGGACAGTGTACCTTGAGAGCAGTGGCGGAGGGGTCGGCGGGGTCGTGGCGGAAGGCGGTGCCGGGCGGCGCGGCGGTGAGGTCGGCCAGGGAGCCGCGGTGACTACACACTTGCCACGGGACAGTGTACCTTGAGAGCAGTGGCGGAGGGGTCGGCGGGGTCGTGGCGGAAGGCGGTGCCGGGCGGCGCGGCGGTGAGGTCGGCCAGGGAGCCGCGGTGACTACACACTTGCCACGGGACAGTGTACCTTGAGAGCAGTGGCGGAGGGGTCGGCGGGGTCGTGGCGGAAGGCGGTGCCGGGCGGCGCGGCGGTGAGGTCGGCCAGGGAGCCGCGGTGACTACACACTTGCCACGGGACAGTGTACCTTGAGAGCAGTGGCGGAGGGGTCGGCGGGGTCGTGGCGGAAGGCGGTGCCGGGCGGCGCGGCGGTGAGGTCGGCCAGGGAGCCGCGGTGACTACACACTTGCCACGGGACAGTGTACCTTGAGAGCAGTGGCGGAGGGGTCGGCGGGGTCGTGGCGGAAGGCGGTGCCGGGCGGCGCGGCGGTGAGGTCGGCCAGGGAGCCGCGGTGACTACACACTTGCCACGGGACAGTGTACCTTGAGAGCAGTGGCGGAGGGGTCGGCGGGGTCGTGGCGGAAGGCGGTGCCGGGCGGCGCGGCGGTGAGGTCGGCCAGGGAGCCGCGGTGACTACACACTTGCCACGGGACAGTGTACCTTGAGAGCAGTGGCGGAGGGGTCGGCGGGGTCGTGGCGGAAGGCGGTGCCGGGCGGCGCGGCGGTGAGGTCGGCCAGGGAGCCGCGGTGACTACACACTTGCCACGGGACAGTGTACCTTGAGAGCAGTGGCGGAGGGGTCGGCGGGGTCGTGGCGGAAGGCGGTGCCGGGCGGCGCGGCGGTGAGGTCGGCCAGGGAGCCGCGGTGACTACACACTTGCCACGGGACAGTGTACCTTGAGAGCAGTGGCGGAGGGGTCGGCGGGGTCGTGGCGGAAGGCGGTGCCGGGCGGCGCGGCGGTGAGGTCGGCCAGGGAGCCGCGGTGACTACACACTTGCCACGGGACAGTGTACCTTGAGAGCAGTGGCGGAGGGGTCGGCGGGGTCGTGGCGGAAGGCGGTGCCGGGCGGCGCGGCGGTGAGGTCGGCCAGGGAGCCGCGGTGACTACACACTTGCCACGGGACAGTGTACCTTGAGAGCAGTGGCGGAGGGGTCGGCGGGGTCGTGGCGGAAGGCGGTGCCGGGCGGCGCGGCGGTGAGGTCGGCCAGGGAGCCGCGGTGACTACACACTTGCCACGGGACAGTGTACCTTGAGAGCAGTGGCGGAGGGGTCGGCGGGGTCGTGGCGGAAGGCGGTGCCGGGCGGCGCGGCGGTGAGGTCGGCCAGGGAGCCGCGGTGACTACACACTTGCCACGGGACAGTGTACCTTGAGAGCAGTGGCGGAGGGGTCGGCGGGGTCGTGGCGGAAGGCGGTGCCGGGCGGCGCGGCGGTGAGGTCGGCCAGGGAGCCGCGGTGACTACACACTTGCCACGGGACAGTGTACCTTGAGAGCAGTGGCGGAGGGGTCGGCGGGGTCGTGGCGGAAGGCGGTGCCGGGCGGCGCGGCGGTGAGGTCGGCCAGGGAGCCGCGGTGACTACACACTTGCCACGGGACAGTGTACCTTGAGAGCAGTGGCGGAGGGGTCGGCGGGGTCGTGGCGGAAGGCGGTGCCGGGCGGCGCGGCGGTGAGGTCGGCCAGGGAGCCGCGGTGACTACACACTTGCCACGGGACAGTGTACCTTGAGAGCAGTGGCGGAGGGGTCGGCGGGGTCGTGGCGGAAGGCGGTGCCGGGCGGCGCGGCGGTGAGGTCGGCCAGGGAGCCGCGGTGACTACACACTTGCCACGGGACAGTGTACCTTGAGAGCAGTGGCGGAGGGGTCGGCGGGGTCGTGGCGGAAGGCGGTGCCGGGCGGCGCGGCGGTGAGGTCGGCCAGGCGGCGGCGCACCTCGCCCGCGGCCACGGCCAGCGCCTCGCGCGACCCGCACGACGACGCCGACAGCGCCGACATCGCCGACACCTACACACAGATCTTCATTTTATATTGCACGAACTTTACAAACTACACGCTCTTGAATAAATTACCCTACACTTTTGTGACCCCCAAGTAAACTTTAATAGCTATGAAGACCACACGTAACTAGGGGTTCTTGTTTTACTCAATGTAACTAGTAAGCCTTTTTGTTGTGGAGGCAACACGTAAATAGCGGTACCTATCCTAGTAAAAACAATATATAATTTATTTTTAATTAAATACATTTACTACATTTTTTTTTATTATGAACCGAACTCTTGTTTGACTAATTGTAAAATCTATTACTTTAATCAGAATCAAATATACTCTACATTTGATTCTGATTATAGTAATAGATTTTTTCAGTTTTGTGATTCAATCGTAATATTTAGGAAGATCAATTTAGTTTTTTTTTAGGATCATTCCATTCCATCCATCCATTAAGAGCAAGTATCTGCCTCAATAACACAAATTTCCGACGTAGGTATGTTACCTGTGATAGACTATCAGGCGCCGGCGCTCTACTCGGATACTGCGTGGACAGTTCCTCGTCATCATGACTCCAGCAGTCCCCGGTGTCCACTTCATCCAAGCCCGAGTAGAGCGACAGGGCAGGCCACTCCGGCACTAGATTCTCTTCACTCTTGGTATGTCGTATAGGAGGCGAATGCGGCGTGGGCGGCGCGGGCGGCAACAGACGCGGCGGTAGCGGCTCGCGACCATCTGTTTCTAATACTTCCACGTACATTATGAAGGGAGCCTGTGAACAAAGATACGTTTGTGAGTATTTTTATACTTTTCAGGCTTCTAAAGTACATTAAATAAAAGACGTTTTTTGCATCCATGCTGGACACAGAAAAACATAGAATGTACCAGCTGCTTTTCTTCCCAGGCATACTATAAGTCAGTTAAGGTGTTATTAGCGATTTCGTGGGCGATAGGCTGACACCCTGTAACAGCAACAGTCTCTCTCCATATTTGTCAAATCAGATGGTTTTATAGCCTCTAGTGTTCTGCCTACCTCATGAGGGATACATGAAGTTATGTATGTATGTACGTTTTTAAACAAATTCTATCGCGACACTTGTCGAGTATTAAGTGTGTATTCGGGAACGATATAAGATAAACGATAAACACGATAAAATACGTGTTTTATTAAATATCTTTAATTTTTACGTAACAGAACTAAAAACTTAGGCAGTGGTATCATAAATCATAACGCGACAGATAATATATCCAAAACCAAATATGCATTTTATAGTATTTGCATAAGCAATCATACGGCAACACGATAATTCTGATAAATATTCGTTTCTTATAATGATAAAAAAGAAAACAGTTCAACCCAATTCAACCCAATTTGCGTTCAGTAATTGAAAGTATTATCATGCATTAATTTCCTTCAGCAATTTCAGCTTAAATATTCGTAAGCAAACCATTGAATTCTCAAATTGAAGAATGCAAACTTCCTCGGTTTAATCAACTTTGTGTTGTAAGGACTTTTTGATATTTCAAGCAGTTTTTGAACTAAACATTCCTTAGTTTCGACCGGAAATATGCGCATAACACCTGGTTGTTGACAGATTGCGTAACTCCTTGCTTATGCAAAGCGGTTATGACTTAATGGGTAGGTCAGTACTGTAACGTTGAATGTTGACGGTGCGTGGAAGATGTGTGACAACATACAAAACTTTAAAACAGCACTTGTATTCAGTTTTCATCTTTGTTCGCAGGTTTCGATTTTAACGAAGCCTGTTTTTTATTAAAATGACACTATGAAAAAAATTATTTGTGTTGTTTTCAGTTGGAAATAGAAAGCGAAAACGAAGGTTTTTTTGGACTAACCAAACTATTCCTAGCAAGTCACCATTAGATTCGTACACCTGATTGTGATACTTTAATTTTGAGTATATTTGACGAAGTACTGTATTACTATTCTGGTAGCTACCCAAACGAACTCTTGTACTACCAAAAGACATTACCTACTGCAGACGGACGTGTATTTTTGCACTTTGATCACTACTTATCCGAGTTAAAGGAGGATGCACTTTAAAAACATAAATTATGGTCCTATTTTTGTTTAATCATAAATCTTATATAGTAAAAGGCACATATGATGTGGGTCCTTAATTAACCGTAATATGCATTTTGCTGCTTTACATTTAGAAAATTAATTACAGCATCTTTAGTACTGCAATAATTGTCGGTATTTATAATAATTTTATGAGACCACTCCAACTTCCTAACCATAAAAAGAGTTCGCTAACCCTAGCAAGGATATTTTTTCATGACTTGTTTTTGAAGGATAAAACTTGATATTTTCCGAAAAAAACACGGATTTTCCATCAGTTTGTTTTTATTCTTTTGATTACAGTCTGTCTTAATAAATGTGTCCCAATTAAATATGCCTCGAAGGTCATCACTAAGAGATATGCATTATTGTGAGAGATCCGACCCTGGTCTGTTAACTGCGACAGTATTGTCCGCGTGGCGCGGCTTACAACAGCCCTGCCGCCCCGGGATATGCGTGTCGTAAAACGCGACTAATGCGGGTGACCCCCGCTTGCTGGTAGGACGCCGGCAGTGGCTAACAGCCCTTATACTAATAAATCTGCCGCCAAATGTTACCGCTCCGGCGGTGACGTGTTCCGGCAATATGTTATGAAGAGCCAGTTCTTTGCCAGGCATGTGTTCATGTTCGACCTCAAGTTCACTTACCCTCAGGTGAGACTGAGGTCAAACGCGGGCTCAGTGTTTAATAAGAAATCAACGAATGCAGAGCATTAAAAACCGACTTCACGTCACAACTTTGGCTAAGTTATAATGTCATCAACGTAAACATTCTCCGAAATCATACATATTTTTTCAAAAGTTTGAAATTTTCAATGAAGTACCGAACCGATTTCGATGATATTTATATGGGAACAACTATGAAGTATCCTCTGTCATATGAAACGTCAATTTTCAAAATCAATTCACAAAAACATACAGACGAATTGAGACCTCCTCCTTTTTTGGAAGTCGGTTGAAATAACAGTTTAAGCTTGTACCGTCTAGATCGCACTGTACCTGTACATGGGTATGGGGCCGGTTCAATTTCAATCAACAGATTAACATGTTAACACAAGTGCGCGTGATTACTCAACATACCAACTAATATTGGACACATAATTAGTTGAGTTCGCTAGTTCGAGGTATTATATCACACATACGATAATATAAAGATAATATTCGGATGCATCTACATTCGGCGCATCTCTAATACGTAAAACTTAGAGTTATTTCGCGTTTCGCCTACGATATTAAACGATTTTATTATTATTATGTAAAAAAACTTGTTTATTGAATGTAAGAATAGTTTGCCATATTCGAACATAAACGATTGTTATCTTCTTTCTTTTGTTTCTGAATTGTTTTTTTCGCTGGAAAACCCTTTAATTAGTTATTGCTATTTTTATAATTGTTTTGTTACCTACGTTTTCCATAGATGATAAAAAAATTAAACTATTAATTGCCTGTCTCTTATCTATTTTGTATAAGATAGAATAGTATTTAATAATGATGTACCTACATACATAAACGTGTTGTATAATCACATACATATTAGATATATTTATTTATATCTTCATTAAATCAGTAACTGCGGAAGTAGTAAAACTGCGGTAGTTAGTTAGTGAGTATATTATAAAGTATAATAATAAATATAAAGCGCTACGCTCGATGATACGTTCCATTACATAAACATATCGCTTCATAGCGTCTATTAAACCAGGCCAACCACTTTGGTTGTTATTAAAAAAAAGAACGCGTCGAATTATTCAAGTTCATTTCACGCAACCCACGATACAGGAACTCTGATATCATTCAGTGACTCTGTGTAGGCGAGCGTTCAGAATCCATGACATTTCGTTGTTCGCCCGAGTCGGTACACACGTAATATTTGCGATCGACTTACGTCGAATCATGCATGAAGCGAATGCTAGTCGACAGCTGAAGGTCTTAATTATTCACATTCGGTAGCTGCTAAATGCAATAGAAAGGACGTGCTCAGTTTTTCAGGGTTTGTCGGATGGTCATAGTCATAGAATTATTCGCTAATACATTACAAAGGTAATGTCTCAAGATTATAGATAATATGGTATCAGATAAGTTCATCCATTTACTCAAATAATTGATTTGCGAGGGATTTCTTAAGATTAGAATTACAGAAATGGACGTTAGATGAATGACATGAAAATGAAAAATGTTTTTTAATGATTCATTGAAGAAATTCGCTAAGTTGGAAGGTAAAGCTTGGTTAAATGGCAATTTAAATAGAATGGGCATTGTGATTGCGAGGCCAAATCTCAGGATATGGCTCACTTAGCATCGTTTAATTAAACTAAAGCGACAGCCGCTGGCCTTCAAACTTCATTAAGAGCTATTTTTGGCTAGTACCGGCTAGCAGGGTCATTGATACGAAAAGAAGAATGATGCATTGCAAATATTGCGGTCACTAACTCAAGAAACGCCATATTTTATCACAGATACAGACTGCAGTTATTAAAGTACCCAAATCGAGCTGGCACTGTCAATTAAAAGTAAGTTATAGCTCCGCCGACTTACAATAACTAACTCCTCACTTCTTTGTAACTTTTAATACATCAGTTGCTAATTAAATCAAGTATTAGCACAATATGTTGTAAGTAGATAAGACCCAAACTGGGTCATGCCGTACGGCGTCAAGGTTTAGTTAGACTATTAAGTCCATGTCAGAACATCATTCTTATCTACGCACAAGTTAATTGAAAACTTACTTTAAGTGCACGCATTTAAAAGTTAATATTACTGTCAGCCGCTTCAACCAAAGTAATTAATCTTGTCTTGAGTACAAGGATACACCTGCAGTACCGATTGTTTTTTTTTGTTTCATCCCATGCAAAACAACTTAGGGAATGCTCATTAAAAAGAAGTGACAAACTCGTTAAAGCATTGTAATGAGCTATGACGTAGATTAATTCATTAGCACGAGATCTTTTCAGCAAAAAAAAAAACTTAAATTACTAACAAAAAGTACGAACAAAAAGATGTCATTAAAGTTATGAATGTGTTTATAGGAAAAAATGACAACATTAATTTTACAACAAAAACTGTGGACTCGTTTATACCTACGTATACATACACAGAGGGTTATTGCTGCTAACGCTTAGATATGTATGTAAGCTAGTGCGAACTTTACTGGGGAATTTTCATGCAGCTTTAATAACAAACAGTAACAATTAGTCAGCGGTATTAAAAAGTTCGTTTAGCTTGGTAGTAGTCTTGGTAGGCTAAATTTTTTTTAGTCGTGGTAACACTCTTAGAATGTACTGTTTTTAATTTAACTCCGAGGTTTGTGACTTCAATTAGAAATCAGGCAAGTGAAACAGATTCAGTTTGCGACAAAAAAACATCTGAAATTTGAGGTTACTAGTGCCCGGTATTAGTTTGTGTGAAGTAAAACACACGGTTCTAAAGGCCCAATCACGAATACAAAATTATTTTATATTTTCGAAAAGCACGCTTCTTTTTCTTTGAAATATACAACTTAGATTAAGTAAAAATGTGTTCAGATATTTTTCATCAGGATATAAATAGGTAACATAGACTAGAGACGATTTAATCACTTGATTGAAATCAAACGTTTAAAAAAGCAAGGAGTGAAATCTATATATTTTTACAGTATCTAATCTCAGAAAATATTTAGTCTGCGTGTGACTACAGGGTCATGCCGTACGGCATAAGAAATGCTAAGGGATAAATTTGCGGGAATAGTTTTAGCCTTTTGAAAAAACAATACATTTATGAAGCAAATAAAATTACCTTATCTTTGCTATTTAACACAGCAGCTGCGTGAGGTGGTATCCTTAGCACGTAGTGGGGCCGGTGGTGTAATGGCAGCCACACTTTCGCGGGAAGATTCAAGTCCAGGGTTGCCAGCTCCGCTCTTAGGCGGCCATTCCGCCGCTCTTTGTCAGCTACGCTGGCCAATCGCCGACCAATGTTTGTTAGCGCTGTTAGGAACTGGAAATTAAAAAAGAATAGTTTAAGGCCGTTATAATCTGTTAATCAAACATAACAGGTAACATGAAGAAGCTATAAGTCGCGATAGTCTAAAACTATTGGCCAAAGTTTTTCCCAATAAATAAAAAAGCAAACAATTAAAGAAAACAAAATACTTCATATAAAAATGACAACTTCGAAACTCTTGTATACTGTGCAGAGTCTAAATCAGAAGTAGAGATATTACCTAAAACTCAACCTCTCGCCAAGAACAGTAGAATATTTTAGAAAATATGTATATTCGCGCACGTGCTACGGATTTATGTTCATAAAAAATATGCACATGTTTATTTTCAGTGACATACTATGTGTTGTTAGTGTTTCAAATGTTTATTTGATTTTGGTTTTATGATATTCCGATAGGTAATACAATAGTCGAATGACTGAAACATCGGCATGGCTTAAGTATAGGTTATTGTGATGCTGTTTTTAGGAGGCTAAACTAGAAATCAGAAATGCAGACTCAACCAATCTTTGTTTCAAAATTAATAAAAAGATAAATCTTGGAACAATCGTAATGGTGCAAAAAACACTGTTTTATATGTAATTAAAAATTATTAATTGAAATGCTCGGACAGCGACTACATGCCCCAAACAAATCAAAGCTTGTATGTAAGTAGCGAGCTGCGGGGCTGGCATGCTGCCGTCGACAACGATAAATCGGGCTTTTTATGGATATTTTATTAGAATATGGTATTTAGTGTAAGTTATTTATTAAGATTATGACATATTTGGTTCTGTGGTCTTAATCTTTAATGGTGCGCATATTAGCTTACATAATAGGATAAAATAACAAAATAATATTACAAAAATTAAATAACATAAAACAATTTTTCTGCAGTTTTTATGTTCAATTTAAGCAACCCTGTGCTAAAAATGAAAAGAACATTGAAATCGGATCATTAATTTTAACACAATCTATATTTGAAGGAGTAAAACTAGATTGTCAGAAAAAAAAAGGAATAGCCCCGAATATTTTAAAAACGGTACCAAAGGTTACAATTTATAATTTGGGGCTCAAATGCTTGGAAATCACCTCTCCTACGTACCCTAAAACGATTCCTGTCTAATTACCAAGGTTACCTGTATGTTGTCAACGGTTTCCAGCACGGAATTTTTTAAAACTCTATACATATCACCACTAATAAGCAGCCCATAGCCTTATCCACCGTTTTCATACGACGAACTAGTATCTAAATACCACACAATACATCATCATCCAGAGATCTAATAATATTTTTCTGACACAAAAAGACTGATAATCCGATTAATAATATTCCATTCAAATATACGTATGATTACCAAGCCCCGACGGCTACAAGGCTCGGTAGTAAGTATAAGTTAAATATTCACAACATTGTAAATATTTAACTTATACTTACACGTCGGAATTATATCGAGTAGTTCGTAGTTCCGACAGATGGCCCATAGTTTAATAATTTTGTAAAATGTAAAAAAAAAATTAAGTTTAAGATTCCTATAGTATTTCTACAGAAGGTACCACCTACAGCAAAATAGACTTTAGCCCTATTTCGACGTTACACTCCACAATTTTACGTCTTTTATCTTAAATTTAGGAATGTCTTACTCTATTAAATAAAACAGTTTTAACCGGATTTATAGCGTTTAATTATATTTTAAATTATAACTCGACGTTTCAGTGTTTTAGGAATCGCTCGTGACCACGGGATCTGCAAATGTTTTATTTAATAGTATGAATCGCGAAAACTTAAGACAATATTATTTCTAACCCTAACTTACAAACACCAACTTTGAAGTAACTAAGCTCTGTTTTTAATTACATAGAGAGAGTTAAATGAGAGCAAATAGTGGACCTGGAAGACTGTACATTCTCTAATTGAGTGGGTATCTCTTATGTCTGATTCGGGGACTTCAAACTCAACCGTCGTCGCTAGTAAATAGTGATTTTGCTTGAATCGACATGTATTAACTATACAATAGATAGTTTTAGGTAGAATGCCTAACTGGACTTGCGTTACACCAACAATTTTTGTGAACAACTTCTATAAAATACTAATAAATTACTCAAAATGACACAAAATCTAAACAGCCTCAAAGCACGCATGTGTTATGGAGGCCACACATCGGAATTACAAGGTATGTTTGTAGGTAGACACCTTGACCCGAGATAATTAAGAAAAGTTCGTTTCCCACACAGACTCGCCTGGGACCCGACGTCCGGACCTCTCACTCCCGCCGATAACAAACGTAAACCATCGCGTAAAGGAACACGTGAAAATAGGTTATAATGACATGGTTATATTGAATAAAAGATATTTTAAGGTCACTTGTATACACTGTTTGTAAATAATCCAAAACATGTATTAGAACTCGGTGAAATCCCGTTGATAACGTATTTATTTTGTGCTTCATGGATTATCCGTTCATAAAATAAATTGGAACAGTTCACGTCCTTTTTCATAGTTGTCGAATAATGCTTTTACATTGTTCTCACATGAACGCTAAGGCATTGAATTAAAAGGAAAAGTAATGTATAATTGATAACATAACATGACGGTATCCTAGTTCCTACTCATATTAAATAAATGAAAGTTTCGGGTTCGTTACTGTTTTACACAGCAATTGCATAATGGATTGAGCCGAAATTTCATACATACGAAAAGCATACCTAGTGTAGAAAAACATAGGATATCTTAATTTGCTTACTTTAGATTAGGAAATAATAAAACGAGCGAAGAAAAAACAAATTTGGACTGTCTTGAAAAAATATGAAAATGAACGGTTTTAAATATTAATAGTGCGACTGAATTACTAAGTGAGCGACTAAAACAGACAATTTAATCATAAGGTTGGTTAGGTGCAAAATATTGAAAATCACAATGTTCATACATTTATTTTATACTAAGTAATATATTCATTAACATTACGATGAAAAATATTATGCGACAAGAAGGGCTCCCATTCCGGAAGACGTAGTCCGTATGTAGTTAGGTTGCATAGGTATACAGGCGCGCGAGCGGTGCCGCGGCAGCGGCCGGCAAAGCGCCATCAACCCTAGAGTTTTTTTAAATAACCCCGACGTGGTTCGTGGCACGGATTGTGGCTGACATAGTAATTTAGAAGGCAACTTAGATTTTTAGAGGGGAATAATGCTATTTAAAAGAAGTCTGTTGAATTAGCAGCCTTAAGTAATGTTTTAAGTCGCTGTTTCATTGATTCTTCGTCACTCACTTAATTAAAACAGTAAGCCAAATTCACTATTTTTGTCACCTAAAATTTTTTTTTACAGGTAAGTACTCGATTCAATACTAGCCTTTGAGCGGGTGAAGCCAGTTATCAACATAGTGAGAAAAACCATGTTTTGAATCATCACAGAAAATCATAATCACATTTTTTTTTTACTAGTCCACAGCAGGGCTATGCGTTTCTCTCCAGGAGTGAGAAAAACATAGCGGATCGAAGAATTCATTCAAGGCGCCGAAAAGGCTTCTGACAAACCCTGACGACTACTGTAAACATGCCATACAGCCAGGACTCACATTACACCAAATGCTTCAAGTAAAATATGCTAATTATGTTAGTCTATATCAGCTTCTGAACAAATGTGCCAAATTTCAAAAGTGTATGTATGTACGTATGTTTTTATGTTTGTGTTCGCATATCTCCGTAACTACAAGTCCGATTTAAGAAATTTTTTTTTGTTGTAGTAGATATTGGTCAACTTATGGAATACTGCAAGTTTCAACAAAATCGGCTAAATAGTTTTTGAGATCGGGACTATCGACCGACTTTTTTATGTTTGTGTTCGCATAATATGTCCGGAACTACAAGTTCGATTTAAGTAATTCTTTTTTTGTGGTACAAGGTATTGTCCAAATTAAGGAATACTGGAAATGATTATTATTAAGGAATATAGGAAGGAAATTTCATCGAAATCGGTTGAGTAGTTTTTGAGATAGCGAATTTCAACCGACCGAAGAAAAATATAAATCTACCACAATACGATTATCAGGACCCTTTAGGGACTTACTTAGTTTACCTTACAATTTAAGTTAAAAAAAATAAGAAATTAATATTCTAAAAAAATAAAATCGATTTCAAAATTGAACTAAAAGGTAAAAAAATAAAAACGATAACTTCCGTCTTAAATAGACTCACTTTAATATACCAACTAAGTATTCTTTGAAGTCGCGCGAATTACAGTAAGAGTGATGAAATTAAGCATACAAAACAACCGTTAAAAGGCACCGACTTCAAAAAATACTTAGTTGGTATAACCTAAGTCTATTTATGACAGAAGTTATAGTTTTTTTTTTAGAATATTTTTTATGATATGTGAGCATAGAGAAAGCTTTTATTTCTCGGCAACTAGTAATTATTCTATCTACCTACTTAGCTTTCAAATACAAAGTGTGCGACTATCTCACGGAACATAACACAATAGGCAACACACTAAAAATCTATATTTTAATTGTTGCGAGTGCTCGTGCACTGTTCCGAGTCTGTGTTTTATCTCACTCGAGTAGGTAGTGTGTTTGTATATAGGAAATGGATAGATAAACATTATTTATGCTAATTATTTGTGCTAATAAAAATTGATGATAAACGTCTAGATTATAAAAATAAATCGTGAGTGTATTTACCTGAGTTTGTGGCGCTAATCGGGGCGCTCCGCAGACACATTGCTCGCCGCAAACACATCCATTATCGAAGGCGCGCCCCGAATTCAAGTCCCCTAAATGTCTCCCCGAGGGCGTGGCTAGCCTTAACGCCGAGGCGTCCGATTGCGATCTGTGATGACCCCGTCTCGCAGCCGGCCTTATCTCCTCCGCCAGAATCGAATCCCTCAGCTTCGTCGCACGGGATCTCTTCGCGTCACCGCCAAAAGCCGACAACAACCACGCCAACCTCAACGAAAACTCAATACTCTGTTTACACCGATACACCAGATACGGCCTCAACACATCGGCGACATCACCAATTTCTATATACATAGTCGCCAACTGCGGCAAGTAAAAGTC
Organism: Stenoptilia bipunctidactyla; assembly: GCA_944452665.1. NCBI lineage: Eukaryota > Metazoa > Arthropoda > Insecta > Lepidoptera > Pterophoridae > Stenoptilia > Stenoptilia bipunctidactyla. The sequence goes on along the minus strand of OX101728.1, from coordinate 487,758 downwards.
GACATCCTCACATGGAAACGAAAACAATTTGTTCGCTAGATACGTTTGCACTCCGGGCTGTTTCGTATTATATAAATATGTTATAGCCATGCTCATGTCAAATAGTCTGCACTCAAATAGTCGTAAAAGAAAGTCTTTATTGTTCGAGTTGTCGGCCGCAGTGAGAGTGGTGTCCGATATAGAGTCGGGCGGGTCGGGCGGCTTGTCCGTGTCTTCTGGGTTGCCGGAGTCTAAGCTTTCCCGGGAGCGGGCAGCGGCGGAGGGCTGAGGGCGTTCTTCGTCAGCGCCATCAGGAGGAGTGTGGATGCCGGAGTCATCTGAGCCGGCGGGCACTTCCGGAGGCAGTGCTAATCGCGGCACCGGCACCTCCAATGGAAGCCTCAATGGAGCACCCTCGGGAGATGTTGGGGTCATGTCCTCTGGTATCCTCTGCAGAACAGAGTCCAAAGATCTGTTCCTTTGATGACCGCATCCTGGAGGCGGCCCACTTGAGCCTGTCACATGTCTGTGAACAACAGAAAGCGTTCTTTAATAAGACATTCAATCTAAAATTGTATTTTCCTCGAGGAAAACCAAACTGACAAAACCTCGCATAAAGCGAATGACGCACATTTTAGTTTTATCTTTATTTAATCATAAGATTTAAATAACTATATCCCTAAGACGACAAGAATAATTGAATTATGATACGTACTTATAAAATGGATCCTCATAATGCCGTATGCCTACGACAATTATTTTCCGAACCATTTTCACAATCACACAAGCACAATCATTGAGTCAACCGGTCACTTGTACCTAATATTCACTGGTCGTTTTGCATGGACAACGGTTTGTTTTGAAACAATGCGACCACATCACTACGCGTACTGAGTAATGGGCCCGCGATAAGGCGACGCACACGTGCAGCCCCGACGTGAACGCGGCACCGACTGCTTGGGCTTTACGCAACACCAACAAAACAGTGAACACACATTCCGTGCTGCATACCATTCGAATAAGGATCACCTCGATTACGGGGCCAAAATGAGACTTAATAAACAAAGCAAAAGATTTCCCCGACCGACTTCACTGTGTCGAATCTACGTTTGTTTTAAACAAGTTTCCCACGCGTATTTCATGTTTTTACAACTGCAAAATAGTCTTTCACAAGTACTAGCACCGCTGCTATAGTCAAATTTCAACAGACAAATGCGTAACGCGCACTAACGTCACTACAGTTTTGCCAGATGTTCCGAATTGAGGCAATAAATTTGAGGACACACGAAGAGTTTGTGATTGCTAAAATAACAACTGGCTCTTTCGTTACTAAAATTTAAAATGATTTTTCGTAATCTTTCTCGCACTTATTATATTCATCGCAATTACAATCAAACAAACAATTATCTAAGTAGCTCATTAACATTCTTGAAACGACTAGAATAAGGTTCCTTATTAAGCGACACTGAAGCGACCATGGCGTGTCGCTTAGATTCTTTAGTTTGAGCTGTGGTCGGCATATTAATTTATAGTAATAGTCAAAACACGTGCAATTCATGCGACTGTCATGCTTTCATGTTTATATCTTGTACAGCGCCGAGATCAGATACCATGACATAAGATTTACGAAAGCATCTTAGGAGATTAGGAGAAAGCGGCCACCGACCTCAAATACAATATAACCCAAACAACTTCAGTACTTAAGTGTGATGTACTAGATACACCGACACTTTAGTGCTGTTTCAACATGGTCGGGTAATCAATCAGTCAAGAAAGCAGAGGAAATGGAAGTGGGAATTATACTATACATTCCAAAGTGCGCGTGAGTAGCGACTGCTGGAGTAACCGTTAGTTTATTTTTAGGAATCTTATCGAACACATGCTTTACAGATGGACCATCGCAATCTTCGGGAAATAAGGAACGAGACGCAATCTGGTAATCGTAGTTATGATTAGAAATAACGCTATGTCGAATAATCCACGTCGTTTTATTTGTGCATAGGCGAGTAAATTGGCTATTGACGGCTATTGCTTAAAACAGGGTTTACAGATTTAATATAAATAAATGGTTGCAGGCAGGGCTTTTATAAATTTTAACATTAAAAACGCCTGCTTGTCTCTTAATCAAGCAAAAAATTAAATAGCACGCTACAAAGACAAAAAATAATGTAAAAAGGTAAGGTTACAAAATATATTTTACATTTTTATTAACATTTTACTAACATTTGCGAGCACACATAATTTTAGATGGTAAAAGTGTGTGTTTTAGAAAAGTTAGGCAAAATTTCAACCTATTTTAGTTTTTTCTTATTCCAGACGTATTAATTAAGTATATAAAAGGTCAGCAATCGTTTATAATAACGTTTTAGTCATTTCCTGACCTCGCGTGTCGTCGAAAATGATTTCAACCATTTGATAAGGAATAACCACGCATAGTTAGAATGACGGTGATTTGAAAAGGCAGAGTTTAAGACATAACAATCTTATGGACAAAACAGTTTATAGAATAGGCGACCGTATCGGAAACAAAAGAAAGATAGATTACAAGACAAAGAGACACACTAATGCAGCTTATCTTAACAGATTTTTAAACATCGTGTTCTAATGATGTTGAATTAATTATCAGAGACAAAAGAGGTTATTCTAAATTCTAAATAAGAAGTGTTCAATTTCAAAACAAAACAATTGAGATTCATAAAATGTTATTAATAAAGTGGCACGATAGTTAGATAGAAGTCAACAGATAGGTCATTTAGCAAATTGTTCCTAAATTAAGAAAAATTTGCACATCACTTAAGAAATGGTTTTGTTATGTTCCATTAAAAAGTCTTCAGACTTTATGAACTGTCATCATTGAAGCAATTTAAATGTTATTTATGACTTTAGAGTTTTATGAAATATTACTAAAGGCTGTAAAAAATACATTATTTTTATACTGAATGTTATGAAGCCGACAAGTTCTTTATTTTACAAACCATTGAGGGAATATTAATGCCACACTCCCACTTATTTATCAAAGTAAGAAAAATTGCTGCTTTGATAGGCACTCAACTAAACATGAAATAGAATTAGAGAGAGAATAAGCGCAAATGAAATTTGAATGTAAAAAACGCATTGAAAATATTGGTTTTACATCATAGAGTACGTCTTTTCCATAAATAAAATGAATACTCGTTATCGCGGTATATTGACGTCAATTGTAGAACAATGGTGCCTCATTGGTATAAGCATATAACTTGTATTATGATTTGCGGAATAATACGTCTGTGCTCGACACGACAGCTAAAGAAGGTAAAGTTGGTTGCGTTTTGCAGAAGAAATCTACGTATCGTTTACGTATATTCTATCGCGTTTAAGAGTTATTAAATGGTACGAAATTATATTTGTAAATGGTATGTAACATGGCGAGGTGTGTGCCGTAAACCACCAAGCTGGCCTAGAGCTGGTTGATGGCTGTCAACACGGCTTCTATCAAACCCTAGGCTACTACTGTATACAGGTAAAGTACAATGCATACAGCACCCGGGACCGACTGCTGAACGGGCCCTCCGAAGTAAGGAAGTTGCCGTCATTTTACCCAACAAGCCGAGGGTTGCTTCACTTGCAGTATCGACTGGTATACACAGGAGCCAGTACTCCACAACTTCTTCAACGTGAGCTTGAAGAATTACAACTGATGAGTTCGTAGGTTGATGGCTAGCAGATTGAACGTCATCCCTTTAGGTAACATTGCTCAAAAACTATAATGTAAAATCATAACGTCAGTCAAACAAATACGGTTTTACCTTATTGCGACAATGTTGCTCAAATGGAGCCAACGGTAGCATCTATATCAAGAATTACACAATGACTAATTACGCAAACAAATGTAAAACCGTGAAATTGAAACTCGTATATTTCGACATTTTTCATTAAGTTTATCTAAATCTGCAGATCACCTCGAAAAGTGTAAGATGAACACAGCGATACAAGAAATGGTAAGTAGATGAAACAGATAGTAAATAGACTAGTTGCTAAATAACACACACCTTATGTTATTTTTTAGGTTAATGTTGCGAAAAACCCTCATATTCGTCTAGTGAAGTAAGAGTCTGTAGGCTTGAGATGTTATTTCTTATAATTATTGATTATTTGAGTCCTTTTAATTTTCTCGAAGAACAACCCATACTACGCTTGACTTTTCCTGAACTTTCCACATGAACTCCAACTCATGTTGGCTCTGTAGGTAACTTTTAGGAGAAATAATGTAAATATTGCAATCTAGGTACATTGTTTCGTGTTACTTAATATTACAACTGCAATTATGATTATTTTTTTATCCCTCTGATTTAATAGTGATTTCATTCGTTTCGCGGTGCCTGGCGAGGCACAACGGAAGTCATACAATATATGTATAATGGCGAAGGAAACTGCCTGCTTATTCCACTAGAGGCGCTTGATCACGCTTGCTTGACCCACAACAACTGTCAAATACCATAGAAAAAGTTAATTTTATATGTTAGTGTTTGGGATTTGTTTAAGTCAGTACTAAGTAGAATGACTAGTAGAGAGCTCATTGCTGCCGACTGGACCTTTGTCTATGTGCAACTCTTTATAAGTTTTTGAGCGAATAAAACTCCCTTATTTAATTTAATTAGCTATTTATGCTCTTAATAATGAAAAATGCCTTTTATAGATGTTTTCGTAGTAGAAAGCAAAATTCTAGATGTATCTAAATGAAAAACAACAGAAAAGGATTCACATAATCCAATATACCGCGCCGTGCTGAACCTATTTGCAGTCCCCTGTACGGCTTCGATAACTCTGCTTTTATGAGATTTTATTGATACACAATATACATATAGTTACATTATTTATTAATTCTTGAACATGTGGTACAAACAAACTCACTGATATTTAAAAAACGATTTGAGAGTCACAGTCACTGGTGACCTGAAAAGGTAGCGAAACATCGAATGTATAATTAATGAAATGCGATAAAATATTTGGGTTTTATTCAATATGCAAGTCGTGAAAACTTAATACAACATAATATCTATGCTAACTGATTAATAAAGGAACTTGTTGAGTTGCAGTCAATTGTAATAGACAATAATAAAAATAGGTAATATTGCGAACTATTGAATTTACCAAAATAATTATATTTACAACTATAGGGTTTTTCAATAAGTACGAGTCGATTTATTCAAAATGGAATAAAACAGGCTGTGTATGCGATATTATCGTTTTTTTTTTTGTTATTTTAAAGACCCATTCATGTCATTTTGTTTTGAATATGACATCATTCAACTGTCCGCCGCGTCTTCGAATGGTGGCACAAATCTGGGAGGTTCAATTTTCAACAGACAGACAACAATCAACAGGCAGATCCATTTTTATCCAGTTTTTAAGCCTAAATCGAACCATATGGATATATTTTATGTGGAGTTTTTGAAATCTCCAATTACCAATTGAAGTGACCAATAAGCCGCAATAAAGTCATACACTGAAAGTCGCCATCACTCAGTTTCAGTAGAATTAATGCAGCGGAGTCATTGAAAATTGGACTTCCCGGATCCGTCCGAAACTGCGGCAGGCATTTGAATTATTATATTTAAAATAAAATGGCATGAATGGGTCTCTTAAATAAAACAATAATTTCGTTAATATCTCACGCATAGCCATTATTCCATCTTGAAATCGACCCGTCCTTATTGAAAGGAACAATTCGCCATTCATTCAACGATAAACCACAGACTAGCGCCACCTTAGAGTAACTGGCGCGAACAACCCTATTTATATAGATAGAGATATAATAGAGACTAGGTATTGCTACAATTCACATCTAACTTATAAAATAAAAAGCGAGTTTAAACGAAAGTTGAGTTGAACGATCCCGTAGATATGAAACACTACCTTTAACTGGTAACTTGAGAATTGATCTATCGCCTTTTCTCTCAGAAATGTTCAGACACTCTGTACATGACTTCATACGTCCTTTTAAATAAAACCGTGTCTAGAAACAACAAATTTAGACGCCCACGCTGCCATTTCCTTATATTAACTGGTTCGTTTATATTATGTTGTCTAATGTATGTGCTTAATAACCTTAGCTTACTTCCTTGGTCATTGCTTAAGGAAAAATTTGTCAGTCGAAGGAATGACATAAAACTTTAATTTAAAGAGGTTATTTCTAGCTGAATTCAATATGGCAGGTGAATGCATAATGCAGGCTTTATGAAATAAATTTTATATTTGTAACTTCGAATTAAAATGAAATTTTTGAATTTAAATGAAAAATATTAATTAAACAACGATATAATAATATTAAATAATAATCATTAAATTTTGTAATAAAATAAGTTTGCATGCTCAGAGTTCAGACGGAGTGAATGTGTGTACTTTAAAATAATACTGTATTATAATACTGTAAGTATACCTACCTATTAAGATCTTTTTACACCACATTCTGGCAAATAAATAATTTCTTATTCTTATTCTTCGAGGACAGATTTATGCTTGTCAAGTACTCTTTGTTTTTTGGTAGGTAAGTTTAAGGTGTATTTTATGTACAATTAGTAAATTATTTTAAGTAATAATAAAGTTTGACGGGGCTCGATACAAATCTATTATTAATTAAAAAGACAAATTTATGTTTATGCAAATGTAACTGCAAAACTTTGGTATTAAATTAACAACACTAACATTATTATGATTATATTTAGTAAACAAACAAATCAAAATTTTGTGCATAACAAAGATCCACTTTCAAGCTTTTTACTCACAAATTGTAACATAACCTGTTCATACGTTTTTCTTATTTTATTTATTTTATTAAATCCAAAGGTCACCTATAAAGTTCTCAAGTACGTAATTTGATAGCATCCTTTTTGAGGTCGCCTAAGCATGTAGGGCTTCGCTAAGTCCAAATCTAGTACAATATTTTTAGAACAGCGTAAATGAAGCGCAAAAAATCGTTCACTGGTACGGCGATAATTCACTAAGTTTCGTGCCTAATGAATACGTTACAATTTACACGGATTTGATAATCATTTCAAGGTCATAATGCTTAAACGACGATGATTATAGATAATTCTGATAAATGTTGAAAACGGAAAGAGAGAAGCGGTGGTGGTGCACTCAACGTGTGCGCAGCTGCCACAGATTCAAGCTGTGATTGGGCGAAGCTTTCTTGAAACATCTGTCATGTCACATACGTTCGAAGTTCGTAATGAATTTTGACAAAAACAATACGGTCGTTAACCGACGCTAACATCCTATGACACATTTAAATGCATTATGATAAAGTTGTGAGACGTATATGCCGCAAATTTTGCATAATATCGGAGAGTCAGAAAAATAATCAGAAATACATACCTCATTTATTTAAATGAGTCTGAGTTTTTTATCTATCTTAGATTGTATAGATCGATCGATCTAAAAGCACAACTAATAGTAGAACAATAAAAAATATAATTTCAAATGATTCTTGATAATAAGAAGGCAAGTCAATAACAAAGTATAAAACAATATTATCAAAAAACTATTATACTTACGAACGGAACGTAATGATTTCGGAGTCTACCAGTGCACGTGTATGATAAGCAAAAAAAAAACAAAAAAATATTTAAATCCGTACCCGACATACACGATTTAACTTAGTCAATTTAGTCAACAGTCAAACAATCGCAATTGTTTTTCGTGACCGAATCCTTGTGACGTAGAGAGATAAGAACACAAGGAAGTTATTCAATAACTTACACTGTATTCTAAATATTTGAATGTTAAGAAAAGCAATGGAATAGTACGTGGTGAGGTTGGGAGTATCAGTAACTGCATGTAAGTAGGTACTACATTTTTGTCATTGACGCCAGCGCTAACAGTGGTTTCAGCTCAATATCTTGGGAGGATACTAGATGAATCGTTAAATAAAAACTTCCAATACCTTGCGTATATTTCGAGAAAGGGCGATCTAACAGCTAATTTATTATATTAGGTAAAAGGTTATTGAAACGTCAAACTCCAAAGCCTTACCTTAACAAGCAAACTTTTAACATTTCTATTTCAGATATCATCTTGTCTGTTTCACGTTTTTTAGTAAAAAATATACTTTTAACATTTCTTTTTACGACTTTAACAATAATTTATATCAAAACACATACACGACTTTATTGCAAAGTAAATAAAACGTAATATTATGTCTTCGTTCTTTATCTCATTTTCAAGCCGGTTTGTCTAATCGGCAAATCAATAAAGCCGAGTACTAAGATTAATTTATTAAAAGAAAGTTGTTACGTGTTAGAATAATTCTTCAAATTCAAGTCTGTAATGAACTAGTACGTACGTTTCATAAAAATTCAAGCTACTGGCGACTTTTTCTCATTTGGCAATTTGGTATCTCACAAATCACAATAGTATTTCCTACGCTCTCTAAAAAGCGTATTTCCTCTTAGTACAATAAAAGTCAATTGGTCTACTTCCGCCATAAACAATGGAATGTTAAAATTCGTTAACGCGATGGGGCACCGTTGTAAAATGACGAGGGGCGAGACGGGACAAAGTTTGCCTAGTTTGGGGAATCGTGACTAGACATAATGTTCTTATTATACGAAGGTCTTTTGTCCTTACTCCCTCAGTCTGCGAGCTTTACTCTTGTATAATTTGATTCACCCATATGCTAATTTAATTTAAACCATCTATTAAACAGCCTGGATTTAGTCATTTACCAACCTACTTTTCTTTATGTACAAATTTATTCCCCTATATTTCTGCACAGATTTCGTTAACTGAACAAAATCTAATATTACCAAATAAAAAGTTCTAAAAGCATAAATTATACAAGCAAAATTTAAGATACCAACATTGGATGGTTCGCGAGGGCTTTGCCTCGCCGCCGAGTAAAATGGATTAAGCGGTTGCTAAGGGCTTGGCGGCCGCAATTTTATGACTTTGCCCCCTCAAAGCCAGATCCCAAGGCTTGCCAAATATTAGAGTTGCCATGTCGACATTTCAGCTTACCCTCGAAAGCTTTTAATAAATCTATAAACAGCTACGCCTTCAACCCATTACAGTAAAAAAAGGAATGTACACAGAATAATCGTTAAAGTTAACGATGCAAAAAAACATTTAAAATTTAAATAAGGATGCTATTTTATTTGACACACCCTACAATAATATTTAAAACTACGCAATAAACATTTCCGAAATGTATACAAAAACCGTAGCCAAAGTGAGCATAACAAACCACTCTAATTTATTAAATTATTTCATACAGCCTAATTAAAAACTGATGTAAAAGTGAGCCATTCAAACTCATGAACCTAAAAAGTTCATGAGTTTGAATGGCTCAAACTTTTCAGTGCCTATTTTACTTGAAATGAGGCCGTCACATGACATCTAGAGCAAGAATAATAATGTTCATTACTTTCGGCTATCTAGATAATGCGGTGTGTCAAACATATTATTGTTTAATATTATCTTGATGATTACATATTTCGTTTTATGTTCTACCTATATCAATCAATCCATAGCATAAAACGTATTTGCATTCTGTATGCGAAAACCACAATAAACTCTCACTCTGATATCAAATGAGTTCGAATTTGCTAGTTTTAGACAGGAGTGTGCGTCGGGATAACCTGGTCGATGCGACTAATCTGAGTGACTTGCGCTTGTTAGTGACGACCGCCCTTCGTAAATTGTTATGGTAATGTCCCAAACCACGTGCATACTATCATCATTCCTGATAGAAGACAGCGGCACCGCACTAGTCCATTCAATAGTCCATTCCATTACACTTCCAAAAAAGATTTTGGAAGTGTAACTGATACTCGTGAATAAATTGTGATAATTCTAATAAATCCGGTGTTTTCCATTCTAACATTCCTAACAACCTGCAGTGCGAGTATACACACTTTATGTCGGCAGTATAATTATAAAGGCTAGTAATTATTTGCTTCGGGATTTACCATCGAATGATCATAGGCGGTGGTCATTGCTTAGCATACGATACTTGTTTGCTCCCATAAAAATGTACATACAAATAACATCGTAATATAGCTTGTAAACAGCGAATGTTCACGACAGCTTATGATCTAACCAACTCAATTTTTACGGGTGTGTTAAGTAGAGTAACAAAACATAGTATTTTCAGTGATAGGTGTAATAAACTGTACGGCCTTGTAGCAAGCAAGGCGAGTGGTTCGATGCCGCGATTGGCACTTCCGAAACTGACTTCGCAAGGCCGTCGCGTCGGCTACCTAAATAACCTTTAATTGAGTAACCAACTCTACTTTTATGGTATTGCTTGTATAAAATAAATAGATTATGTAATTAGCGGTACAGATTAACGCTATGGCGATGTAATCTAATTTGACGTTAACCTTAATCTAGTTCATAATATTAACAGAAGTTGTTTCTTAATTGCAACTCACTGTCTTATAAAACTGTTGCTTTTTTAAAACCAATTTAGTAAGTCAAAAAAAGAGAACTCCAATCAGCATGACTCTTTGAAAGTATAATAAATAATTAATGTAGATTTTAGACTTCTTCAAAAAATTTAAGATTCGACATAATTTTTACGCGTAAGCATGTTAAAACAATCGTAAAAGCCGAGTACCTAACGAGTCCTTTGACCCATGTGTAGCAGAGACTGTCAAGCGTAACCACTTGTGAGAAGGGGGCTTTCGACGGTAAGACGTGGTATTAGCGGCCGGGTCGTCGTGGGTGACGACCACAGATTGACGACTTCCGTCTATTGTGTCATTGCCGCTGGGAGTAGGTATGCGGTTTCCTATCCTCGAGGGAAATCATGACCTAGCGAACATGAATGAAGAAACACTAGTTGATGGTGGACTTTAGATAATGGGTACAAATACAGACAAAGTAAACACATTTTTTTTTCATTTATAGATAAATTAACACACCTAAAATGAAAATATATGATCGTCTTCTATGAGTCCGAAACAAATTATGAAACTATGGTGGGTTGAATTCCGTTTGTTCTACGCCCGCGAAAGTTCCTCACCCAAATTAGCAAACAATGTACTTAAGTATCTATCACTGCTACAGATTGCTTTATTTCCATATTTTTTAAGTAAAAATGTACTGCATTTTATGGTTTGAATGGAGGTCGTCTTTCTTTTGAAGTCATCAACAAAGCTTTGTATTCAACAATTACAAACGACACAACATTTTAAGATTATGTACTGCGAAATAATGATACATAAGTACATACTTTGAAGAATGAGAAGTAAATGGGCTTCAGTGGTGAAAACTGCGTTAATCATTTATTGTCGTGAGCAGACAGAATTAGTCAAATAACTCGAAAATATTATGCGGGTTCGTCTTTATAATGGATACATTAATTTATTGGATTACATCATACCGGGCGGAACAAATTAATATAGTAAATGTGAAGGGGACTTGTAACCGTTCACTATTTGAATGTCATTTATATCTCCTTTTCTTTTTTATTGATTTCACATTTTACAGTAGAAGGTAAGACTAATAATATTAAAAAGCGAGAAGTTGAATATCATCGCATTACAATCTTGAGGTTCAGTTATAAGTAAATGATGTAAAAGAAAATACAGTCTAGTCAGTATATACTTTCTGGACGCTTTTATTTTATTTTCTGCTTAACATTCTATAGGTCTTTGTCCGAAGATTAATCGTTTGACCTGACACAGAAAACGATCCTTACCCGCTTAAGGTAACGACCTCCACATGCACTAAATTGGACCATGATATTCATAGCCACCCCTTATTTATGGGGACGTCCTCAATCTCTGCGATCACGTTCTCAATTTCTCTATAGACCGGATAGTATGTGAACGCTTTACTCGTACAACATTAAATTAAATCTAGAAAAAAATATTAAGAAAATTTCTCTAATTTTAAGTAAGTATAAACTTAGACAAAAGTCGGTCGGTATTCATTTATTTGTAGTCAAAAAAGAGACTAAATAAGAGAGTGTAACGTCAAGTTGTAACTAAAATAAACAACTTATATTTTTGTTCTTTGTATCAGTGGCCGACTCGCGCAATTAAAACTCCCACAACACAAGATCATTATTTGGCACAGTAATCCATGATGTCATTCGCGAATATCTACTAATACACAAGCTTCCTTTGAATCTGAGCAAAGCAAAAAAAATATATCATGAGTCAACCGCTTGAGAACTACGAGTATCAGCTGATCGTAAATAGCTTAGAAAAAATTAGAGCTAGCAGACTTTAAGTAAACGTGATTCATTCATACTTTTTTTACGATTCTCAACAGCGCCGTCTCAAGTGTTTATTAATATTTTTCTCATAAATCCAATACGGCGAATTGGAAGCTCTGAGTAATGAGGGTCGCCGGCCCACGGTCGTTTGTCTGAATTAATTAATCCGACTGTAGGATGGTCTGCTATGGCCTCTATGAAGTTCGTCAAATGACCCCAATAAACTTCGTGGGAAGGCACATTATGGCTCAAACAGTATGGTTTATCGAACGTTAAGTGGAACATACAGATGTCTCTTTGTATGAAGTAGAAAAGATCCGTTATATGTCTCTTGATAAGTGCCAGCTTCTCTTACAATGAAAGCTTTTTGTGCTATGCTATGACTGATGAACACGCACTGAAATCGAGGAAAGTAAGAACTCTATTAAATCACGGGAAGCTGTTAACTTTAATGCGCGTTAGGGAGTGTTCTTCATTACGAAATGGAAACCGTGGCGATATTTTGTGAAATGCTAGGCGTGCGTAGTAAAGTATTTCTAGAATTGATTAAGTATACGGTTTTTAGTGTTTAATTCAAGGGCTCAGTAGTCACGAGACAATACCAGAAGGTGTATATGCAAAATAACCTTAGCCACTAGATATGTTTGCATTCTACTGTATTAATTAGTAAACTAAATAGATTCATATTACGGTCGGTAGCGAAATATAACTTACCTTGATACTTTTTCTTTAAGCTGATTTACAGGGCAGATTTACTTCACCTTATATTTCGTACAAAACATGGGAACCTTTTTGTCGCAATATTTCTAACAGATCTCTGCCTATAACGCGCGATGGTTGTTTGGTTTACAATTTAATTAAAACTTAGCCCAAACACAAGTCACTAAGTTATACTAAGTCAATCTTAATAGCTTTTCGTAGTAACTATTATAGAGAATTTTCTAAGGGTTACCTTATAAAAACGGCTTTTTAAACTAACCATTTTCGAAGAACCTTCCTTTGTTATTAAAAGTTACTTCGAAAAATTGAATGGTTGTTGGAACACACATAGCATAAAATCAAGAAGAAAATGGAGCCGACTGTAAAAATCTGAACAGTACACAGATATATGTTGGGCTTACGTTTTACCTCTGCAAGAGGTTTATAATATTCAAGGCCATATAGAAAATGATAGAAACTCAAAGTGATGAAAGGAACGAGGTTAGACATACCTAAACATGGGTAATATCAAATCGTTTATATCATAATTGCTGGTGTTGCAAACTAATACCACTTAACTGAATATGATCTTAAAAATGGTCTATCTTATTTATTGATCATAGTTCACAAACCAACAACACTTTATGCTCTATTTCATGCTCAGCCTGAGAACTGAAGAAATTACCAATTCTAATGGAATTCCTCCGAAGAGAATTTCTCCGTTATCTTTGTGGACTCGTGACTTAGCTGTAATGTTCTACTAAGCTAAGAAATGATAAGTACTTGTCTTCGCAAAGCTACGCCTAAGCCAAATATGATAAGATTATATCTATTATCACAAACATGTTTAATTACACCTTAAGTTCGTTCCACATTCTTGCGAGAACGCGAAAAACGAGAATGTGGAGCTGATTCTCGAATTCTTCTCAGGTTCTCTCGTGTTTCTCCACTTATTGTGGGTTTTTTTCGCGAGACATAGGAGCGCGAGAACCGTTTGATCTAAAATCAACAGATTCTACTTTTGACATCATTTTCTACTTAGGCCAGATTCTGCTTCCGACAGATTCTATTTGTGACCGATTCTACCTCGGACAGATTCTAATATTGACACATTCTATTTCGGACATATTCTACTTAAGACACATTATATTTTGGACAGATTCTATCATTTGTCAAATATCTGAAGAAAACAAAAGTGTTTGGAACATTCTTGTTACGGTAGAGAGATCATAAGTAAATGGCTATTAATCTTAAATAAATTTATTCACAGTTAAATAAATGCAATGAAAAATATAAAAGGTTAATTTTTAAATAAAAATTGCATAATCAAACTTGAATATTTTATTTTTTGGCATTTATTCAATTTAGTATGCCCGCACTAAATCGTAGGATACTTTGTATCCTCTTTAATTACTTTCCAAGGTGCTCCTTGGATAGAAATTAAAGAGGTACTCCACGTCCATCCATGAGAAACCTCTCCACTAGAAAGTTAAAAAGCTACGTTACAAAATTAAATATGTGAACATAGCTCACAATGCTGCAAAGTATCTTATTTTAATAAGCGTAGCGAGTGAATTTATTTTTGATTTTTTTCTTCCGGCTACACAGGCGAGAGACTCATATCAACGCACTAAACCAATTATTATATTTCACTTGTTAACACAAGTAGACAGCCAGGGTACCTACCTATGAAAAATTCCTCAGTTGATGAATACACCAAATTGAGCAGTTCCCACAATGCTTCGTGATTCCTAACAAGGCACATACCGCGAATGCCTTCACTGATAAACATTGTCGCGACATCCAATAAGGGTCGAAGGGGAACTTGGGACTGTAATTTCTTCTGTAATTGTAGAGAGCTGAGCAAGCACGCAAGTCTGAATTCTAAATTCTAAAAAGTCATATAAAATTGGAATTCACGCGAGTTATACTGAACTTCTGTTTGTTGACCGCGAGTAAGTAATTAGTATTTGGAAAGATCTAGGAGATTAACATGAATGTTGAAACATTGACTTCAGTAACAAAGGGTTGCAATACATATTATAATTACAGAACCTAACATATATTATTTTATAATAACGTTTTTCGGGTTTTATTATTAAGTTTATTAGTACTTCACAAACTCACAATTAATTTTTACTTCTCCCAACAAAAATATATTAACGTTGTTATCACAAGGGGTTTCCATAACGATAACAGAGGAGTTTTCCACTAGACAACACAGTCTATTATGGTAACTGATCAATGATTCACGACTTTGTGTACAAGGATGTTTGTGATAGTGAAATTCACTTACACTGAAACATAGAATCAGAATGAAACAGGTATTGTAAAACCCGGAGAAAGAGACAGCATAAAGTTATCCAATATCACCTAGCAAAACTAAGAGTTTTAAAACGACTTGTAGAAAGAAAGAACGCGGGCTCAGGCAGTACCTAATTATATTTTAATAAAAAAAATTCACAACCTGACACCATCGCCGGGGTGATATTTGATATTTTATGATGAATGGTGGTTGACCAGGAGGACGCAGATATTCTACAACCAAGCATCCTGAGTAATCGACTTCTGTCATAAACTAAGTCAGAACCTTTACCTAAAGATTTCAGTTCTAAGCTGATTATCACCATTTTTGACATTCATGCATAGGCAGTCAGTTATTTAAAAAACACTGTCTTTTAAATAAACATTTGAAAGATATGAACCTATCGCTCTATTCTTTCTATACAGGGTTACTGGGTAAGTCGAACTAGATCCGTTAAAGGCGTGTAGTACCCGTCTGTTCTAACTTAGTTAACTACGAAAAACCCTACTTAACTGTTTTCTAAATACTGATTTTTTTTACCTTTCAATCGCTCAGAATTATGTAGGTATTTAGTAATCTTACGCAGGACTTTGGTTACTAAGATCATAGAGCCTCCTAATCTGCATGTAAAAAATAAATAGTAATAATAAAAAAATGCACTAATTTCAAATATGATATTTAAGGGTAAAAGATCAGCAATTAAAAAAAAAAAAAAAAAAGTCGATTATCATGAAAACGGTTAGGGGTAGGGTGTTTCACGGTGAAATAATTTATGTTTGGTGGTAGGATCCCTTCTGGGTCCGCCTGGCTAGCGACCACCCTTTATATAAAGTCTGCCGCCAAATGTTACCGCTCCGGCGGTAATGTGTTCCGGCAATATTGTATAAAGAGCCAGTTCCTTCCTAAACCTGTGTGCTTTCATCTTCGACCTCATCGTCACTTACCATCAGGTGAGATTGAGGTCAAACGCGGGTTTAGTAACTTATAAAAAAAAAAAAAAAAGACGGGCACTACACGCTCTTAACGAATCTAGGTCGAGCTAACCAGTAACCCTGTATATTTACTACCTACACACATAATTATCGAGGTAATCTGCAGCAAACTACCATATTTGCCTTTTTATGCTTCTGGCACTGCTCATTCTTTTGCACAGCAATCATTACAATTAGCACAATGATCAGCAAGCGACGCCTCATTATTCATCAAACTGCACTTTGTTTATCAACATGATCAATGAACTTTCATACAAGGCAGTATGAATAACTAATAGGGATAAGCTTCAAAACATAATTTGGAAGGAGTCATGATTCACAGTTGTTTTAAATGCATACATAAATAATTAACTATACCTACAACAACAAAGATAAGTGTAATTTGTAAACTATATAGGCAATTATTCATACATGCATACATCACGCCCGTATCCCTTATTTATGTGTTAGGCAGAACACCAGAGGTTATCAAACCATCTGATGTCGCGTTTGACAAAGAGACTAAAGACTAGACCAAAAAAAAACCTCTGTCCCTTAAATGACTTTTACAGTTTGCATAGAAGCATTCTATGTTTTTCCTTTGCTCCCAGACCAGCATGGAAGAATATTTATTCGTATTATAATATTAACGCACTTAAATATTCAAAAGCCGTGACACCGAGCTTCCATGAACTTCCAAAGGACTCATCAAGTGAAGTTCCGCTTGAGTTCAGTCAGTATTCCGCTCATTGAAATATACGAGTATTCGAAAATGGAATACAAATACTGTTTAAATATTTCCGCAAGTCTTTGTTTCTTTTGCGGACATTAGCAATTTAAAAAAAGAAGACAGTCGTTGAAAAAACTGCT
The DNA here is from genome assembly GCA_944452665.1 of Stenoptilia bipunctidactyla. Taxonomy (NCBI): domain Eukaryota; kingdom Metazoa; phylum Arthropoda; class Insecta; order Lepidoptera; family Pterophoridae; genus Stenoptilia; species Stenoptilia bipunctidactyla. Next base: position 470,729 of record OX101728.1, on the reverse strand, counting down.
TTCTAGGAGTACTCAACTTGAAAAATCATACAGCCTTTCTTTCTTCTATTCTGCACTGCGGCCACAAAACTTTATTGATTCGTATGTTTACAAATTACGAATGTTTGCATAGTATGGAGTACGTTTGTAAGGAATTGAAATCTACCCACTGTCGCACAAGTGTAAATAAATGTGTGCCTTATTAATGTTGACTGTTTGTGGAAATGTTAACGAACATCCGTAATCATACTAATCGATAAAGTAGTGTGACAGCACTGCTGTATCGCCTGCTAGACTACAATGTTGACCATTGCTGTCGCGAATCAACAATTGGATTGCCTTGGCCGGTCCAACGCGCACGAATTAAATCACAAGGCTGCATTCTTTTCTGTAGAACGACAATTGTTTCTCATTCAACATTGATCTATTCTAATTTTTCAATATAGACTGGATGACGTATGTACCATTCAAGCCAACTTTTCATGTATAATGTATAATTAAACTATCACCTTGCTTAATATATGACGCGCCATTCTCCTTTGGTTTTTCGAGATTGCGACTTTTAGATGAGGCTGCCTTAAAAGCCTTTAGGCTAGGACACAGTCGTAAGTATGCTTATAAATAGAAAGCGTATGTAAACGCTTATGAATCAAACAATTTATTTTCAACATGAATAAACCTTTGTTAAACCGACACGGTTACAAATAAATTATAATATTGCCTTTATAAAAACTATCGGAAGCAGAATATTCCGGCCAGAACCGGCGAGGTAGTCAAACAAGGTAATGAAGCCATGACGCCCAACTTTGAACTGCGGACATCATGTACAAACTAAGCGAAACTAAGCGAACGTTGATGACTACTAGGATTTATAATAAGTCGTTTTGTCCCGTAACAAAAGTTTTATGGTGAATCAAACGCGAGCTATAGCAACAAAATGCTTTAGTCATATTTTTGCGCATACACAACCTATATGTCACAATAAATGTAACTTTTTTTTAAAGCAAAGCCAGTTGTGACACTCGTCGGTAGATGGTATTTTGATTTTGAACAAAAGTTTACGGGCAAGGCCGCTTGTAACGTGCTATTTTAATAATGGCCACAAAATGTATTGCATTTTTCATACTCTACATACGTCATTCTTAAATAAGTAAGCAAAGAGTTGAAGCTGTAAATAAAACATTTACGTTAATTAAGGAAATACTTAGTTGGCAGTTAGTTTCTCAGAGAACTTTCGACACTTCGTAGAAACCTGCTTGTTAAACTACACGCCATTCACGTCGCTATAAATAGCTCCATGAACTCTCTATTAGCTGATGTTAATGCAATGAGATCTTAACACGAGTTAATCAGATTACTTTTACTTTTATAATGATGTATCCCTTCAAGCTTGATGCTTAGATTGCTATTTAAGAACTCCTCACACTTTTGAACTCCATACATCAATATAGGTATAACAAAATACTACGCAAAATATATACCTACATATAAACATAAAGCACATTTCTATGACACGACACGTGATTCTTTGGTACGAGAAATCTCGACTTCGATTCCTAGTGAGGCCAGTTTTAGGAAGGAACTGTCAGGGCGTGTTCCATGACAGGATCATATCATATTCTATCAATATATTGAATGGTATATTATAAGTATGTCGGAGCTATAAGATGTTGGTATGACTTCATGTTGGTAAACTGGACGGCAGCGACAGTGACAGCGAGAGCGATAGCTGATAGCTATTTTTGCAGATAGTTAACGCCAAGGTCGTATATATACTACTTTTGCATTTAAAATGCTCAATTATTCTTAAATAAAAGAAAAATATGATAAATAAAAATTACCCGACCATGATTCGAACCTGGGACCTCTCGTTTGCCCGTGCTCTTCCACTGAGCTACCGGGGCCTGGCGGTAAGCCTCGAAATTACTTGCCACATTTTTTGTTTTTACGTTATATTGCTAACGTAGCTCCATCTTATGGTATAACTTTGCAGCTAAGAGACCACCAGAGACCAATTTCTTTACAGAAATTGTAAATCCCAGTTAAAGTGAAGCATTGCAATGTTTTTAAGTTTTTGCATTTAAAATGCTCAATTATTCTTAAATAAATGAAAAATGTGATAAATAAAAATTACCCGACCTCTTAGCTGCAAAGCTATACCATAAGATGGAGCTACGTTACATTTTAAATGCACAAACTTAAAAACATTATTAAAACATTGCAATGCTTCAGAAGTATATAAACAATCTGATGTCACATTTGACAAATTTTGAAGTATATAATGATGGAGAGAGACTAATGTAGTGACAGGGGGCCAGCTTATCGCCCACAAATACGCCAATTAAACCGTCCTTAACTGACTTTTACAGTATGCCCGGGAAGAGAAGCACTAGCTATCTATGTTTTTCTTTTGCTACCAGTGATTATTTCTATCGTGTGGCTTGTGAATAACGCTTCCTTCTTTTGTTTGTTTTCCGACAAGTATATTATGGAAGCGGCGCTTGTATTGACAATTTCAATAAATACCATTTAATAAACCTTACGCACATTTTGGAATTTGATTTTTCTAATGACCAAAACATCAGTATTATGTAAACCGTTGTTGAAACTATAGCCAATAAAAATTAAGTATCAGTTCAAATGTTGCAAGGTCAGTGTTTATAAAAAACTATATTTTTCAAAGCTTGTAACTAAGGCCCACATAATACTTGGAATACATTTCGAACAGACTTTGAGCAATGTGACATGTGTTTCTAGCGACACATCGTTATCACAAATCCATGGTTTACTATTACAGATATTGATGATCTCTTTGTTTTATTAGCGAACACGATATTCTTATCCTTTCATTTTGTCTTGGAGCTGAGACAAAGTTTCTATTGTTATTTCGTTGAAGGTATTTTGATAAATATGAATGCAAGGTTAAGAATTCATTGGATGAATCTTTGAACACCAAAACAATTTACGTCGCGTCATTCCATGCCTAGGATTGATTCTGAACAAACTTGTCTAAGCTGGCTCAAGTCAGGAACTACAGTTTTAATCCATAATCTAAGCATATAGTGTTGACTAAGGAGCCAGGAATTTTACGTGGTCCTGTCAAAGTAGTTTCAGCAGCCTTATGTGTTATGCGATTTTCTAGACAAAGGACTTTAGTAGAGGATATTAGGGTGGATGTGGTACATAGTTTGTGTAAATCTAATATATAAAATTCTCGTGTCACAGTTTTCGTTACCATACTCCTCCGAAACGGCATGACCGATTTTGATGAATTTTTTTGTGCTTATCCGGTATCTATGAGAATCGGCCAACATCTATTTTTTTTTTTATTTATATGGCAAAACAACGTTTGCCGGGTCAGCTAGTAATTACGTAAACATACACGAATGTATACCTACTTATAAGATAAATATACACGTATTACGAATGTGATGCATGCCTAGATATTTGATACTTATTATTTTGGTGAGATAATAATGATAAACACTAGTTATTTGATTGCGATAAGATAAGTAGCATATCATTAGCAAGAATAATTATTGTTTACAATTAGCTCAAAGCCAATGTTGTCTTTAATTACACACGCAAAAAAAACATGATTATACGTCTGATTTTAAATTTAGACTGAAAACTAAATGGTATCTCAAGACTCAGTTATAATAACGCAGTATTGTTTCATATTGTTTCTTTTATCACAGACATGACCTTATTTTCCGAAGGTCGGATATGGAATAATCTTTAAAAAAGGGAAAGGCTCTGCATAGAGTGACGGTTGTGCTTCACGGTGATATTTGCGGCAGGATCAACATCAATTTTGCTCAAAGAAAGTGAAATATTTACAATAAAAAAAATCTAATAGGTGTTCATTTAGTAAAAAATACTTTTTAAGGTTTAGGTAAAACTTTCTCAGACTCAAACTTTATTTATGCCAATAGTTTTATTTCAGTCTCTATGGATCACAGCAATTACATGATTGAGTTCAACGTGTAGGTGGCGTCTTAAGCGCCATCTAGAATGTTTAAAACAAAGCATCAAACCAAGGTGACTTTGCTAGTTTACAACAGTAAAGACGGCTGTTTGCATCCAATTTGCGCATGACCTTGGCGGGACCTTGGTTGACGGGATCTAGTTGTAAACGGCGGCGTTTAGAAACACAGACATACATCTACATAAACAACGCAAGTGTCACGATTTGTATTGATTGAAACCAAGAGTGCCAACTTTTTAAGACCTACTATAACGTCAAAGCTGATATTTATTAAATAAATAATAAATAAATAAATAAAATCCCCAGACCCCAGACAATCACACGAACTACATGGTCCCAAAGTAAGCATAGCTTGAGTTATGGGATACCATGAAGCGAACTAGGGGGGAACCTAGAATATAAATACATAAATAGATGAACACCCAGACACGGAACATTTTTTTTTCTTGTTCCGTGCGGGAATCGAACCCGCAACCACTGGCGTCTGAGGCAGACAGGTTTACCCCATCGCCAAAGTGGTCGTCAAATTTATTGCTGGGAAATACAAACAGATTCAAAGACACCGATGGCGCCGATGAAATCGATTATTAAGAACGATATCGATATTGTGAAATCGATTTTCTAACAGACATACATACCTACGCGCGGATTCAATCTAGCGGCGACCAACCTTGACGCTTGGTCGGGGTTAGGACACACGAGATACATGCATTCGCGTTGTCTATGTAGATGGTATGTCTGTGGTTGCAGCTGAAAACACTGCGCCTCGGAAGCCGTCAAAACAAAATATCAGTTAGCAATTAACAGCCGTTTTCTTGAGATTTCCTTATAAGTAAAGATCAGTTGGCGACGTACACGCATTTGCGTAATCGATAATGTATGTCTGTGTTTTTTTTTTTTTTTTTTTTTTTTTTTTATAAGTGACTAAACCCGCGTTTGACCTCAATCTCACCTGATGGTAAGTGACGATGAGGTCGAAGATGAAAGCACACGGGTTTAGGAAGGAACTGGCTCTCTATACAATATTGCCGGAACACATTACCGCCGGAGCGGTAACATTTGGCGGCAGACTTTGTATAAAGGGTGGTCGCTAGCCAGGCGGATCCAGAAGGGATCCTACCACCAAGCTAACCAATGATGATGATGAAGCCACCAAGTTTAGAACAGTGTGTACGCCCGTGATCAAAGCACACTGCACACTGACAATTTGGGGCGTGGCTTAGCGTGACCTTGGTTGGAGGCTTGTTTATAACAGTGTGGATGACACTCGGAGTTGGTTGTAATCAACTTAACCTGGGTTGGAAGCATTGGCTTTAAGCAGTCTGGCTGGGGCTTTAAGCAGTCTGGCTGGGGCTTTAGTCATGTTCTTTAAATTGCGTTTTCGATTAGACTTTTAATTCTAAACATAAGTAGGTATATTGCATTTTCCACTGCTATTTAACCACTTTGTTGCAACTCAATATATTGTCTGTCCCTTGTCTAAGACTTTGCGTAGGTACTTACATAGCTCTCTTTACGCGCAAAAATTTTTGTGTAGGCAGACTGCCGAGCAAGATGACTTCCCTAGAAATCCTGACGACCACTTGAATTGAATTCATATGCACCCTTTAATAATAACTAGGTAGGTGAGTCGAGGCGCCGTGGTTACTGTGTGTATCAAACGATATCACAGGTCAAGCAACGTTCGTCGCGGCTGGTACTTGGATGGGTGACCGCCGAACATTCATTTCTCACGGCAACTTCCGTGCTTTGGAGGGCACGTTAAGCAGTCAGTCCCGGGTGCTGTATACTTGTATACATTAGTCGTTAGGGTTTGTCAGAAGCCATTTTCGGCGCCCTGAAAATTCTGACATCCGCCACCCAGCACTGGGCCAGCTCGGTGGATTATGGCCTATACCTCCTCGTCACCCAGGGGATAGACACATAGCCCTGCAGTGGGCTGTTTACAAAGAGTCGTGATGATGAAGTGCGTAATTTTAAAGATTTTAGCAAAAATAAAAACGTCATAGTTTAAAAGACACGCTTTATAATAAGATTATTCTGACGACGACGTATTCACAGAAAAATAAAAACAAGATCCATCATAGATAAGAATCTAACTTACGATATAGCAGAAATCCCTGACACAACATCGGGAGCACGATTCCCGAAATACAAACGTGCAATATAAACAAGTCGTTGAAACACATACACAGGCACTATGTTTGCCAAGTGTACTCACTGGGGTAAAGTGAACTCTTAGGTAAGCACTCGATATAGCCGTCGTAGGCCACTTTTACTTTCGTCTGTACGTACATTCACCTGGTTGGGCTGCCCCAGATTCTTTTGTTTACCCTGACTGATTATTCGATTAAGATTAATGACGCCGGAATAAAACTGAATGTAATCGTATTCAATAAGAGCTCCAGTTATCAAGATTTTCGTGTTTTGTTTAGAATGTTTAATTTCGTTCAACCCCTTTGTCTAGCTCATCAAGCTTAATGTACAGGTTTCATGGAAACGGTATTATTTAGTAAGCAATTTGGGCTTTCCCTAATCGATAATACCTACATGGGAAACCCGGAACTACGTTTAGTCATTAGGTACTAGACTGTAATGGGTTCGGAAGGCAACAATGTTATAAATGCATAATGTCGTTTTGCTAATGATATGACTATTTTATCCCATTCTTGTTCTAATACTCTGGTCCCAGTTTGTCATGTTCGTATTGTGCATCCATAGCTCATTGCACCTACTATGTAAGCAATTTGGTTGTGGCATGACATTGGCTCTCACAAATCACAATAAGCTGTCTTGTGTTAGATTTTTTTTTCATATCATGATCAATTTGTACTGTACCTATTTGTATTAATTTGATAATTCTGACTGAAAAAGAGTGCCAAGAGTTTGTTCCGCCGGCTTTTTTTGTCTCTTGGTCTACTGTAATATCTTATTTAACAACTATCAACAACTAGTTAAAGCCGACGTATGTGATGACTGACTTCATCAAGTGTTTTGTGAAATTCTCAGATGAATACTTTTTGAATTTTAATCTCCCTCTTATGTATTGCCAATTACACTTTTATTTAACGCGCATATGAAGGCTAATGTTAAGTAATTTAGAGAAACTCCGATCGAATAAAACTGAACTAGAGCTTCGAGATTTCCGTGCGTACTATCGAAGACACCTCCGCTTGACCACCACTAAGTTCATTCTTGCTTGCACTCAAAAAGTAGAAGCTGCAGTAATGTTTACGCGACATCTTTTTAAAAGTGATTGGGGGCAGTGGCCGCAGTTATACATTGGTCTACATAAGCCAAAGTCAAAAACTTCTTTGTTACATAGGTACAAACACACACTTAATATACCTAAGCCAAATTATGTACAAAGTGAACTGAATCTTGAATGTTTTGAAGAGATCTTTGGAAAGTCAATCTGTTGAATAAGTGGCAAGAAACTCAAAGAACATCTAGACATGAGTTGACAATCATAAAAATCTTGTATCTTCTATCTTTACTGTCCTTAGAATAAGGTGTGAAGGCGTGGTTGTTGCAGATTTTTGGTTGCAAAAAGAAAATGGTTTCATTGCAAGAATAGTGTTTTGAAGATGCAAGACAACAGTGTTTGCAAAGTCCCCAAGTTTAACAAACATTTGTATTTCAACTTGACATTAAAAAGTTTCTTATTTCATTTATTTGGATAATATGATATAGCTTAAGAAAGGGCTTTAAACAGACAAAATAGAGATACTGTTTCATTTATATTAAATAAATAATCTTGGGAGATGACTGGGGAAAGTATTTCACTGACTTTTTTATCTACTTCTCTTTTCTTTGATAACTATACTTAACTTTCGTAACATGTTTGTGTGGGAGATAGCACCTGTATTGTAAAGAATATTCCTGTGACTAACATAATGCTTAATAACAACAAAATATCAATGACTTCTCCTGTATAATTTAAAGAAACAGTAAATGTAAAAGGTTACTAACTATTATGATGACCGGCTGGTGTAGTGGTAACATACATTGCCTTTTATGCCAGAGGTCCTGGGTTCGAATCCCGGTGGCGGTGGATATCGGTGTGATGAACACAGATATTAGTCGTCAAATCAGGGATATTTATATGTTTATTTAAGTTTATTCTAATAAAAAATATGTATTTATACAATATATGTAAATATATTTCTTAAGTATATCAGTTATCTAGTATCCATACCACAAGTTCTTTAAGAAACTTAATTTGGGCTAGATAATGTTGTGTGAGTGTCAGAAATATTTACAAAAAAAAAAAAAATATATTACCATATTTATAAATATAGAGATAACAGCTGTCCCATTTCGGGATATTTCTGTTTTACCCTCAGAAAACAAATAATCTTTTATCAATAACTTAGTAATTTAATGTGATATGGTAGGTATTTCATGAAGATAAATCTCACAGTTATTAGAAAAGTTTAAATATAATAAGCAAATATCTAAATGCAAATCATAATAAGCTAAACATCATAGAATGTAAGATTATACTTATACATTTCCTTATATTTTTAAACTTTCATAAGTATGTAGTAAGAAAACTTGTTTTATATTCCTATCAAAGAGATCACCATTTACTATGAAGTATAAACCATCAGAATACAAGCCCAAGGCTTTTTATTGTTTTGCAAATAATACCCAGATTTTACAATGTAAGTACTCATCAAGACATACCTCTGTTCATAATGTGTGACCAAGAATTGCTCAAGTAGGCCAGTTTAAAACTAGTTTTGAGTCTAAATGAAGACAACAGAAAATGCATATTTAAATAGCAGCCTCTGATACTGAAATTTGGAATTATTCTTAAATATCTTTGTTCACTTGTAATTTAGCTGTTTCAGAAAAGAATTTCATAGATACTATTGTTGACCTATTATTTAGTTTCTATCTTGCCTCAAAAGATATTTTCCACATAATTTGGATATAGTATTAAATTTAAATGTGTGCACTATTTAGTCTAAAGATATGGGGTTTTGTGTGGCTAGGTAAGAGTGATGCGGGTCACCACAAATCTTTATAATTTAAAAACAAACTTCCTTAACCCAATCCTGACTTTTAGTAAATGAGCTCCATAAACATTACACACAACTTTCATGAAATATACATAATTTAAAATTGAATTTATTCATTTTAAAGATATAGGTTTACAGCTATGAGTGTGAACTAAGAAGGAACTTGGAAATTAGAAAGTTATCAAGATAGGAGAATAGCTTACTTCACATTTAAATAGAAGCAACAGAAAAAAAAGATCTAAAACAAATGCCTGAATGTATAACTATTTAAGTATGCTATTTGCAACACTGTTGACACTAAAATTAATTCATCAAATATGGACTATAACCTCAGCATGAAATTAACAAACAAAGTCCAACAATCCTCTTTAAAATTAACACAATATAAGTATTTTCTCCGATACTAAGAAAATCTGATAAAAATACAATCAAAATAATTACCTGAAGTCCAAGCTAAGATTTCTCTGGTGTGAGGTTCCCTTTCCACCCTTGACAACACTGCGGCTTCCATGTACAGGAACATCCTCCAACATGCTCACAATTTGTTTTTAACAACATATAACAATATGCCCATAGCAGTTTCAACAATAACGAACCAAATTGACCAAAGTCACATCAGAATGTAAATAACAACATGGCGGGTGTCGCCAGTCAGCAATTCATTTATCTCTTTGGGATTGTAATATACCCTTATAATTACATTAAATAAGCTTTTAATAATGTAGGCGGCGCTTTTTTCGTAATGGTTACATAAAGTAATCCTGTTATTTATTTACAGCCTTCAATATCTAATATTTTTTTTACAATAAACCAAAAAAATAGAGCAGCTCTTGAAAGGTTTCATTGAAAGCACAAACATATATATAACACACTCCGAAAATAACACTCAACTATATTTTGAAGTTTACACGTAAACGTTACAAAAGAAACAAAATTTCAAAAGAAAAGTAATCGATGACCCTTTCTGATAAACGCCATCATCAACTTTTTTTGTCTGTTTGACATTCAATCAAAATCAAATGTGTCAGCGTCAAACCGTGCTGCGTTCGTAAAAGAATACATTTTTATTTGGTTCCAATGGTGGTCAAAACTTTTATATCTGTGTCGAAGCGCAGCATTGATCAATCTATTATCCCGTGATAAAAATTTAAGTAATTTTTGATATGATAAAATAAAACAGTTTTACACCATACCTACTCTAAAAAGCTTATTTTATTCACGCAAAACAGTGAATAAAAAGGTCTTTTATTCACTGTTTTGGTGTATTCACGCAAAACAGTGAATAAAGAGGTCTTTTATTCACTGTGTTGGTGTTTGATTATGATAATAATAAGAAAATTACGATTAATTTCAGTCATTGCTCTAATTTTAATGTCCATTTCAATCAATTTAACATTGCTTATTTCTTGATTAAATTTCTATTTTCGCTTAAATTATGTCTTTTTCTCGTAGTCATGGTATAAAGTATTGGAACTCCTGAATAAAGTACGAATTTATATCGAGGGCCATGAATCACTCGCGTCGCTCAGGATTCTAACATTTGAATCACGAGCGCAGCGATCATCTTAAATCATCGTTAGAATCCTTCACTTGCTCTTGACTCATCTACGGTCCTCGCTTTAAATCCGTCTTTTATTCACTAGTTGCATAATATACTATTTTACTTTATCTATCGAGTAATATCTATATTTTACTTACATTTTAACCCGACGTTTCGGTGTCTTTGCAGACCCCCCTACCTATTGGCGTTAAAATGTTACATAATATTGTAAATTATACGTGATAAATTTGGTTATTAAGTGCTTTATGTTAAATTTTGAATCGTGATAACTTAAGACAATATTTCGATGAGAGGTTCATTTTTTTATGACTAGCTGTTGCCCGCGACTTCGTCCGAGTGAATATCGGTTATCGGAGTTCGTTAAATAATATTATTATATCCTTGAAGTTCAAAATTACACTATTCGTCAAAATCGATTTAGTAGTTTAGCTGTGAATGTGTTACTGATAGATAGACGGACAGAGTTCCTTCAAAAACTAGTTACCTACAACAAAGCTGTTGTGATCCGCGGTTTTACATGGTTTTGTGAAAAAATGAAAAAAATATATAAAAAGTAAACAATAAAAATTAAATATCTAACAGGAATAAGGTAAGGTGGGGTAAGACAAACATAGTTTATTGTTAAAAATGAAAGATCGGTTGTTGTTACACTGTTTCACATGTCATTGTTTAAAAAATAATTACCTACACTAAATTTAGTTTTCTTTACAGATGGATGACATAGAGAAAGATAAATATACCTACCAAAAGTGTGCAGGACAGTGACAACAAAACGTAAAAGACAGTTTATAAACTTAAAAACAGTGTATATAGATAGTGTTATAGTGTTTTATAAGACTCTTAAAGAGCTAAGAACGTTTAAAATAGTGTTTCATAGTGTTTATAGTGAATAAGTGTCCCATACAAGTGTTAGTTTGTAAGAAGTTCATAACAGTTTTTATTAGCTTGAGAAAGTGTTTGCTTAATCGTTTGATTCTTTGTAATTTGATTGGAATTTGATTAATTAATAACCGCTATGATAATGAATTTACGCATAGCTAACAGCTAACAATGAAATGAAACTTACGTGATTATAGCTTAAAATAGCTCGATTTGTATTAGGGTTGATTTGGAAATAAAGAAATGGTTTTGAAAGTCTTGTCATTTCCGCACATAGAGAGAGATCTAAATAGATTTCATAAATAGTTTTCCTATTAGAATATAGTAAAGATCTAATAAGAATAATCGAATCTAGTCAGAATCTTATTAGAAAAATCTAGAAAGTTCGAATTAGATTCGAGCGAGACAGACATATGTGTGTCCCGCTCGCACGCTTGCATTACTCTCTCTTGTGCGGTACCCTTGTGCGCCTGCACCAGATCACTTAAGGATGCGCCACACTCCGCTAGCGCCGGATTCGCCGAAAAGATCCCGAAGAGTGAAGATCTCCGGAAGAAAGAAGCCTCCGAAAGAAGCCTCAAGCAACAGTACAGTGAATCTCAAGCCCGAAGACTCATATAGAAGCCTGAAGTCAATATAGAAGACAGAATACAGAAGACTGAAGGCAGAATACAGTAATAGAAGAGCGCGGGAAATAGAGTGTGCTTGTGGCGTATTCGCGAGTGATATAGTGCCGCGCGGCTGGACTTTCACGACCGTGTTAAGTGGTGAATTCGCATTTTCCTTTTACCCCTCGCATCGATTCCAGCTAATAGAGTGGGTGGATAGCGCATCATTTGACTAATCGTTATCGGATTCATAGACTATACAGTCCACTGGAGCTATCCCCCACATTTTGGTCCTTCGAGCCGGATCTTTGAGAGGGCAATTGGGAGACAGCGATGCCTCTTACACGGTCGCAGTCAGGCCGCGGGGAGCGGGCCGCCTCGACAGGGCCCGCTCAAGAACAGTCTCAAGCTCAAGCCGTGAAGAGCAAGAATACGACGTCGCCGACAGAAACCACAGAAACGACGACGCCAACGACGTCGGCTACAGAAACGACGACGCCGACAGAAACCACAGCGACGACGGGTGCCACAGCTACAGAAACTACGAAGACCACCCGTCAAATCGAAGCTACGCAGCCACAGCGAGCTCCACAGAGATCCCAAGTCTCGAAATCGAAGAAATCCTCGAAAATAACGAAGGCGAAGTTGAAGTTATTACGTTTACAAGTCGAACTCGCCGCCGCCGAAGTCGCCGCTCTCGAAGACGACGAAACAGACTTAGAAGAGGAATCTGAAGCACCCTCCATTGAAGACACCACGAAGAGAGTGTCCGTATGGCTGGAAAATAATCCGACAGACTCGCCGCTGGCAATCCAGGGCCAGGGCGAAATTGAAGAGCCTCCACAGCAACCGCAACAGACTGAAGAACCGACGCGTCCTGCGGCGCTCCCGGCACCGGCGAGCTTCATCCCCCCCCCGGATCCAGTACCGGCGGGAGGGGACACAGTCGCCGTGCCGCAACAGAAGATCGACCTCAGCGAGTTGGCCTCAGCCATCGCATTCGCCGCCAGGACGGGTCCGCAGCCGCCGCCGCCTAGACTCCAAGCAGAACTCCCTCCGTACAGCGGGTCATACCAAGAATGGCTCATGTTTAAGGCAGCGTATCAAGAAACAGCGGGATATTACAGCGACATAGAAAACACAGCGCGTCTACGACGAAGCCTGCGTTCAAGAGCTCGGGAGGTCGTCGAAGGGCTTCTCCTCTACAACGCGAAGCCCGAAGAAATCCTGCGAGCCCTCGAGTCACGCTTCGGACGGCCCGACGCTATCGCCCTCGCCGAGTTAGAGCGACTACGGGGACTACAGAAGCCTACGGACGCGCCCAGAGACCTGTGCGTATTCGCGACGCGGGTCTGCAACATCGTGACAACGCTGCGCGCCCTGGGGAAGATTCACTACCTGTACAACCCGGAAGTCACGAAGATCACAACAGAGAAGCTAACGCCGGCTATGCGATATCGCTGGTTTGACTACGCTGCCGAGAACCCTCAAGACGAAGCAGACTTACTAAAGCTTGCTAACTTTTTACAGAGAGAAGCGGATCGCTGCGGACCCTACGCGCAACCGGAGCGCGTCGCGGAAGATCACCTGGCGGCGAACAGGAGATTTGGTCAAGATCAAAACAGAAGAGTCTTGGAGCTGAGACAAAGTTTCTATTGTTATTTCGTTGAAGGTATTTTGATAAATATGAATGCAAGGTTAAGAATTCATTGGATGAATCTTTGAACACCAAAACAATTTACGTCGCGTCATTACATGCCTAGGATTGATTCTGAACAAACTTGTCTAAGCTGGCTCAAGTCAGGAACTACAGTTTTAATCCATAATCTAAGCATATAGTGTTGACTAAGGAGCCAGGAATTTTACGTGGTCCTGTCAAAGTAGTTTCAGCAGCCTTATGTGTTATGCGATTTTCTAGACAAAGGACTTTAGTAGAGGATATTAGGGTGGATGTGGTACATAGTTTGTGTAAATCTAATATATAAAATTCTCGTGTCACAGTTTTCGTTACCATACTCCTCCGAAACGGCATGACCGATTTTGATGAATTTTTTTGTGCTTATCCGGTATCTATGAGAATCGGCCAACATCTATTTTTTTTTTTATTTATATGGCAAAACAACGTTTGCCGGGTCAGCTAGTAATTACGTAAACATACACGAATGTATACCTACTTATAAGATAAATATACACGTATTACGAATGTGATGCATGCCTAGATATTTGATACTTATTATTTTGGTGAGATAATAATGATAAACACTAGTTATTTGATTGCGATAAGATAAGTAGCATATCATTAGCAAGAATAATTATTGTTTACAATTAGCTCAAAGCCAATGTTGTCTTTAATTACACACGCAAGCCGAGCAGTACGAGCGCCGGCGGAGAAGTCACTACAGCACTCATAACAGCAAAGGCGCGGGTGGCGCCACTGAAACTCACATCCATCCCACGCCTGGAACTACAAGCCGCGGTGATGGGGAGCAGGATGGCTGCCGCCGTCATCGAAGAACATGACTTCAAGCCCGACGCGCGAGTATTCTGGACAGACAGCAAGACAGTACTCGCCTGGCTGAAGACAGGCGCCCGCAGCTTCAAGCCCTACGTAGCCCATCGTATCGCCGCCATCGAGGACAACAGCACAGTTAACGAGTGGCGCTGGGTACCAACCAAGCTGAACGTGGCTGACGACGCGACCAGGGACGTGCCGGGGAACTTCAAGGCCTCACATCGATGGTTCCAGGGCCCAGAGTTCCTCCGAGAAGACAGTTCGACGTGGCCGACGTGCGACATCCCTACCAAAACAGAAATAGTCACCGGCGAAGAAAAAGTAAACACAGTATATGAAAAGTCGCGCGCCGTACCTACACCGTCCCTAAAGGAAGCCCTTCCCGACCCTAACAGATTTTCAAGATGGGAACGCCTAGTTCGAACCGCCGCAAGAATCCTACAGTTTATCGAACTATGCCGAAGAAAACAGGACAAGGTCAATTACAAACGAACCAAGAAAATAGAAAAGGACCCGACTTGGCGCGTAATTCAAAATAAGAAAACTCCACAGAAGAAAATTACAGTCGAAACAGCCTCTACCGTGAATTACATACAGTTAGAAACAGAAACTCTACGTCGAGCAGAAAAGTTGATAATAATAGCAAGTCAAGAAACAGTCTTCAGTCAAGAAAGAAAAGATATATCGCGAGGCGGCGCGCCGGCTAATAATAGCCGCTTGCGCCCCCTAGCGGTCGAAATATACAACGGCGCCCTAACAATAGCAACCAGAATAAGCGCCGCCGAACAGATTTCAGAAAACACGAAGAGGCCAGCTATAATAGACGGGGACTTACACAGTACGCGCCTATACATAGACTACGTGCATAGAAGACTTCATCACGCAGGGGTAGAAACCACCCTTAACGAATGCCGACAGCACTATTGGATCGTACGAGCAAGACCGACAGTGAAAACCGTGTTAAAACAGTGCCTACAGTGTCGAATTCGAAAACAACAGCCGCCAGCGCCACCTACAGGGAATCATCCGTACTCAAGACTGGCCCATCATCAGCGTGCCTTCACCTACACCGGGGTGGACTACTTCGGACCCCTTCAGGTCACCGTGGGAAGAACTTTGCAGAAAAGATACGTAGCTCTATTTACGTGTCTTACCACGCGCGCAGTGCACTTGGAGATGGAAGCTTCGTTAACAACGGACTCGGCGGTGATGGCAGTGCGGCGACTAATAGCACGGCGCGGCTGCCCGGCCGAGATATGGTCGGATAACGGCACCAACCTACAGGGTGCCGCCAAGGAACTCCGACAGAAGATAGATGAAGCCACACAGCACGAAGCCGCGAAGAAGCTCATATCCTGGCGCTTCATCCCCCCATCAGCGCCGTTCATGGGTGGAGCATGGGAGCGCCTCGTCCGCAGCGTGAAAACAGCCCTAGCCGCAATCCTGCATCAGCGGCACCCTACCGAAGAAGTCCTACAAACCCTGCTGGCGGAGGTCGAATTCACAGTCAACAGTCGACCCCTAACACATGTGTCCGTCAACCATGAGGATGACGAGGCGCTGACTCCAAACCACTTCGTGCTGGGCGGGCCGGCCTTGTACGCGCCGGCCGCGGTCCCGCTTACCGACCGGGACCTGATCGGGCGCAGCAGCTGGCGCGCCTCACAGCAGCTGGCCAACCACTTCTGGGCCAGGTGGCTCCGGGAGTACCTGCCGGACCTCCAAAACCGGCGGGAGCCGCACGGGCGCGGCCCCGCAGTGCAGCCGGGAGACGTCGTCCTGGTAGCCGACGGGAACCTGCCGCGCAATACCTGGCCGCGGGGGCTCGTCGCGGCTACCTACCCAGGCCCTGACGGTGTCACCAGGGCAGTCGACGTCAAAACCAAAGGAGGGATCCTGCGAAGACCGGTGAAGAAACTCGTCGTGCTGATCTCCGGGTCACCAGCCTGCACCGAGGAAGATGCGTCGTCAACGGCGGTGACAACGCACGGCGGGAGTGATGTGCAGGACAGTGACAACAAAACGTAAAAGACAGTTTATAAACTTAAAAACAGTGTATATAGATAGTGTTATAGTGTTTTATAAGACTCTTAAAGAGCTAAGAACGTTTAAAATAGTGTTTCATAGTGTTTTTATAGTGTTTATAGAGAATAAGTGTCCCATACAAGTGTTAGTTTGTAAGAAGTTCATAACAGTTTTTATTAGCTTGAGAAAGTGTTTGCTTAATCGTTTGATTCTTTGTAATTTGATTGGAATTTGATTAATTAATAACCGCTATGATAATGAATTTACGCATAGCTAACAGCTAACAATGAAATGAAACTTACGTGATTATAGCTTAAAATAGCTCGATTTGTATTAGGGTTGATTTGGAAATAAAGAAATGGTTTTGAAAGTCTTGTCATTTCCGCACATAGAGAGAGATCTAAATAGATTTCATAAATAGTTTTCCTATTAGAATATAGTAAAGATCTAATAAGAATAATCGAATCTAGTCAGAATCTTATTAGAAAAATCTAGAAAGTTCGAATTAGATTCGAGCGAGACAGACATATGTGTGTCCCGCTCGCACGCTTGCATTACTCTCTCTTGTGCGGTACCCTTGCGCGCCTGCACCAGATCACTTAAGGATGCGCCACACTCCGCTAGCGCCGGATTCGCCGAAAAGATCCCGAAGAGTGAAGATCTCCGGAAGAAAGAAGCCTCCGAAAGAAGCCTCAAGCAACAGTACAGTGAATCTCAAGCCCGAAGACTCATATAGAAGCCTGAAGTCAATATAGAAGACAGAATACAGAAGACTGAAGGCAGAATACAGTAATAGAAGAGCGCGGGAAATAGAGTGTGCTTGTGGCGTATTCGCGAGTGATATAGTGCCGCGCGGCTGGACTTTCACGACCGTGTTAAGTGGTGAATTCGCATTTTCCTTTTACCCCTCGCATCGATTCCAGCTAATAGAGTGGGTGGATAGCGCATCATTTGACTAATCGTTATCGGATTCATAGACTATACAGTCCACTGGAGCTATCCCCCACAAAAAGGAACAGATGTACACAAGTGTTTTGATTTTTACGCAGTTTGATTTTTAAGTAGGTATACTAGAATCAGATTTATTGAAGGAAATGTAGAGACTGTCTGAACTGCTAGTCTTGCCCCACTAACCGGGGAAAGAATAACACTGCTTTTTATTCTCCAATAAATCATACTTTTTAAACATCTGACTGAAAAACCGATACACTTAAAGTTGCCACATGCATTTTAAACTTAATGCATAACAAAATAAGAAACAGTTTTGTTCTTATTGTGTCTTTTTCTTTATTTGGGGGAAGACTAACATATAACTTGAATCAGAGGTGTAGAACCAGGCAAATCATCTCATAAAATAACAAAAAAAAATTAGGAACATAAATAGACCTCGTAGGATGGTAGAATGAATCCTGCCCCAGTGGAATTTTTTCACCATGTCTTAGAAGTTTTATTTTCCATACATTTCTATGGCGGACAGTAATGTACGAAATCCACTTTTTATTTCCGATTTTTAACCAGTGTTTAAGAGTTAGTAAGTAAGTGCTCTTCCTCGTACTTAATACAAAATCCAGCAGTCTACAAAGAATAACCGTAACAAAAATTACTATCAAACCAAACGAGGGCAATGATAAGTAATGCTTTGTACGCGACTGTCCGCCATAGAAATATATTGAAAATACAAAGTCTTTATTTTAAAATTAATCAGCCCAAAATAATTATCGTTTCATACGACTAGGTATTTCATCACTATTTTTTAGCACAAACCTTTACTTGAAAGTCGAAGGCGTTCCGGAGAAAATCCAAGTTTTCAAATATTCAAGCCGTAATCCTCACCAGGGTACCTTTATGTCTCTGGCGTCGTTAGCCGACTATTGAGATTTGGCATGTCAATATCACTATTTCACGACTGTTTTTGGAACTTAAACCAAGTCGATAGATCTCACCGTTAACGTGCACGAGAGGTGAGGATTACAGCTTGACGTTCAGGCTGTCATCCTCACCTACCTAAAGCTATACCGGCGAAACTGCAACACGACTATTTTTTATATACGTACTATTTATGACTATTTGATCCCTATTTTTTTAGATTTCAAAACTGAGGATTACAGCTTGAAAGACACCATTTTTTTAGGTCAAACTTGGGCTTAGAAAAAAAGTTGTAGGTACTTAGCTGTCTGGAAGAGAACGTTTTTTAGCGATAAGGCCACCTAATTGTACTTTAAAATTCGTTTCTCTAAGCACATTGTTTATTATATATTTATAGTTGTGCAATAAAGAGTTTATTATTAAGTAAGTATTTACAGATTATTAGACGACCGGCTGGTGTGTGGTAACATACATTGCCTTCTATGCCTGAATTCCTGGGTTCAAATCCCGGCGGCGCTCCGCAGCACATGCGAGAGGTCTGTCCGTAGATACAATCCGTCGAACGGCAGGATGGACCAGTTCATCTAATACGTTTGCGAGGTTTTATAACCGTCTACCTATTGAAGATGAAAGCTTTGCCAAGTCTGTGTGTTTAAACTAAATAATTATAGATCCTAATATCATTTCAATTTGTCAGAAAAAGTTATTTCTTAATTTGATTTCTCACTTAATACATAGTATTTCACAATACATATATCTCATTTCATTTCAATATATCTTAGAATTACTGTGCAAACTTTCTTGCAACTTATACTCTGAAATTCTACCTGGTTATTATATCTGAAGAATGAAGCGACGAAATATAATAAGTTATCAAACAAACTTCCCCAGTGAAGTTCGATCATTATTATATGAGTCGCTTCATTCGAGGATATAAGTTCCCTTCCCTCCCATAACTACGAGGCATACATACTTCATTAGCCTGTTGACGTTAACCCCTCACAAGAAAGTTTTGCCTTCTTACTCTAAAGAATGAGCTAGCTATGAGGCCCAGCGGCACGGGAGGGAGCGGCGCACGGAGGGGAAAAAACCTGTTTTATTGTCAACTCAAATACTTTCTTTTGAAATTGTGCGAATGTCGTCAGCCCCTAAAAGGGACTACCTGGTTATTATATCTATGAATGAAGCGACTCATATAATAATGATCGAACTTCACTGGGGAAGTTCGTTTGATCATTGCAATTGAAGCATTGTACGAGTGATATATATATTTTGTTTTTATCTCAGCAACATTAAATACAGATATTTACACTTTGTTATTGGGTATGTTTTATATTTTGTTGATTATGTTGAGACAACCAGCCATACGCAGACACCATAATGTTTAATACAATGCATTGAATTAGTATAAACTTAAGAAATATATGTTTTCATAAATACAGTGTCTATGGTTTTGGAGACGACTCTTGTGACTGTCTTGAAGGCTGTCTCTTATGAACATTAGGTTTTCTTAATCTGTGATAGTTTGGCATAACTTTACTTAAAAAGTCTAGTTGTAAAAGTTGCGAGGGCTGTTTTTCTATAGCTTCACGAATATTATGATCTGAGCCCCAGATAACAGTATTATCAGCTAATGTTTGAGGAGCTGTAAGTTGACAAGACGCACCTGAAAACATTTTAATAATCAATTAATTTTTGTAACTCAATAAATAAAAATATATGGTATTTTACACTTAAAAAGGTAGAACATATCTACAGCCCCTTTAAGGGATAAAAGAAGATAAATGTATTTGATATAGTAGTAATGATATCAAGCCAGATCTTATACTAGCCAAACCACAATTAAAACACAAATCTTACAAAAAACAGTAAACACAAATCTATATTTCAAGGATTTAAAAAGATCTGTTGTTTCGAGGTAGCTTAAAACTAATAGTTTTCCAATAAAGCATGAAAATGCATGAAAAAGTTGACAAGTAAGTTTGAATTATTTTACATTAAATATGTATCCATCGCACTAACCTATTACACACCCACTTCCAATTTTGACAGCTACACCAACCACGGATCTGCACTCAAAAACATTGCTTTCCCCAATGTGTCCACACTCTGCTTCCAGCTTACAACCAACTTCAAAAACATTATGAGCACCAATAAATAAAGGTTTTGGTGGGTCTTCTTGTTTATCACTTTTTCTATGAATATTTAGAAAAAATAACATTAATTAGCTTCCATATATTTATCATATTATATGTTGCAATTGGGACCTTCAGGTCACTAATGAAAAAGGACTTTGAAAATAAAACTGACTTGCCATTAATTGTTTATATACTTTGGAATATCTATTTCATACTTTCAACAATAGTACTCTGTTAGATCTATACTGAACTATATTCACTGATAGTTTCAGTATAGATGGGATGGAAAAACTTCTTCATAACTGTACATATCTTTTGTAACAGTATGATTTGTGATTAAATTTTCAGGCCAGTAAATCTTACAAATCTGTTTTACAACCCTAATTTCCTAACCTACCCTTTGTATAACAGTATTGAAGTAATAGGCAACATTTAAAATTTAGCTCTATAAAAAGACACAAACTTACTTATGTATGATTGTTGAATATTCTTCTATAATACAGTATTCTGCAATGATAATTGGACCTCCTTCCGCAATTATGGTCACTCTTGGGTGAATTACTGTGCCTCCTCCAATTGTTATATCTCCTTCTAGAGTGCAGTCTTCACAAACAGTTGCCCCAGGTAGTATTTTAACGCTAAAATGAATGATAAAGTCAAAGATGGTAACTTAACTAACATATATGTATAAGAAAAATAAACTGGCTTACTTGTGAGCCATGGTAAAACTGAGATTTTTTTATTTTAAATTCTTCTAGTCGATATTTTAAATGTTTTTCTCTCGTAAATTAGTACGTAATTAGTAATTCATAGTACTAAGTATAGCAATTATTTTGTGTATGTTTATTTGATGGCTAGATTTCTGTCTGACATTGAAATGATTGAAAGTTTGTTTGATTGATCTTTTCCTATTGTCTTGTCGATACCAAAAAGCATACAATCACTACACACACGGAGACATGCGGAGACCCCACAGAACGAATGAATGAGCTAAGAACAGGAGGCCACCAATTCTACTGCCAATATTTTAAATAAAAAAATATTGCCAACTTAAGGAAAATACGGAGGGATGTGGTGTTCATTATCGATAATTAGTGATGTCAGGGTTGATAAAAGATTCGATAAATAGTAGGTATAGGGAGAATATAGATAAAAATTACAAAAAAAACAATAATTTTAATTTTTTTATTGAATTTTGTAATGAATTGGTTTAAAACCAATTTAACGGATACAAAGTAGTTCGATCAAGGTATTAACAATAATAATTATTACATTGATTTCTTGCGAGAGAAAGTTACATTTCAGTTTCTATGTTTCAAATAATAATTATTCTGACAATTTACACCCATTACAATAAGAATTTACAAAAATCACACACATTAATGAAATCATTGTTATTATGTTGATATAGTCATTGAAAGACTGCTACATGTTTTTTTTACACCTTTAATATTTGCACCTTTAACACCTTTAATATTTGTTTATTAGGAAAAGTTCTGTTATAATGTATTACTTTTGTAAAGCATTATAAAAAAGTCTTAGGAGTATGTCAAAGTAATATATTAATAAAATCTTATTTATTTATTTTATATTACATAAAATACTTTTTAACCGCATTAATTTATCACTGTAAAATACAATAAAAAGCAATGATGCTTTTACTGTACTTTTGATAACAATGCTTATATTATAAAATATGATTTACAAATTTAAAAAAAAAATTCTACTGCATCCCCTGTTTCCTAAAATATTTACACTTAACTCTTAAATTTCCAAGGTACAGATTTATTATAAAAGCAACCCATGAATCAGTAGGTACTTTGTCTACTATGAAGGCCAGCTAGTTCAAATTTATTTTAAGTCATAACATATGATTCCTAAAAATATACTGTGACGCAATTGTTAAGTGCAGCTCTACAGACATTTATAACGATCAAAAAAGGCTTTTGATCATCTGGAGCCTGGTTTTAAAGAAAACCTTTTGCTTTGGCTTATCAGCATAAAAATCCTCCGGACAAGAATGGGGTTTTTATAATAAAATGTCTATAGGGGAAACTGAGGACACTTGATACTCCTGGGAGACTTGGTACATCGAAATATTTAAAGTACCGGATGTTATTGAACTATTTTGACTGGTAGCACTGATGCTAGTAGTCGAGCCCAAATCAAGGGGGAAAAAATACAGCTATCAAACCGCCATTTTTGACGTGACGAGCATTGTTTTGTTTTTGGCCGGTACAAGATCTTTTTTTGAATTGGAAATTGCCTTGTTTTGCGTAAATTAAAGTGAAATTTATTTGTTTTTCTTAGTTAATAAGTTTAATAACTTAGTGGGCTGTATTGTTTGTTGATTATCGGCTCAAGATTGTAATGAGGTAATATACTTTCAGATACTTTTTTGATTTGTGTGGTAGTGAGGACACTTGGTACACAACAACTTGTTACATTTGATCCCCGGATCAAGTCTCCCATATAATATAATTGGTTCAAGTTCTAAATAATATTTCTTTTTGCAGAATTTTTCAAAAATGCCTCGGGTTTACAAAACTACATGAGTATCAATATAGGTATTGCGGCGAAGCCAAAATTCAATTAGATTGGCAGTTGATATAAATGTATAACTTTTTAAAACTTTGTATTTGTTACAATTTGATTTTATTTTACAATTTTGTGTTTCTTAAAAGTTCTTTAGTGTTAAATATCAAAACTTTAAGACTTCGCATAATTTTGAGACTGATTAAATAAGTTAAGCTTATTACAAATATCTCATTTTTAATAAATGATTACTTAAGCGGATACTGTTCGAGTCTAATTTTCTTCGGAAGTTTAACCAAAACCTAAACTACCTGCATAGTTTTTCGCAGAAATATTGATTTTCCAGCTTAGATCATGTTGTCTGTCTGTAGGTATTTATGAACATGTAATTTTATTGTGACGAATCAACTGTCCCATGGCATAAGGGATACTTGATCTGCCCTGATCAAGTCTCCTGACAGGCCGAATCAAGTCTCCCATATAGTGGGGACACATGGTACAAACCCCTTTTTTTGAATAAAATTAAATATTAACTTATTTTATAACCTATATGTTTTGACTCCCACTTATATTATACCTAGATAAATTTTTAATACTTTAGTTAAAAAACATCTGAAATTCTCCAAAAATTTAAGATTTTAGGAGGCAAAATGAAAAGGGGGGATCAACTGTCCTGGATCAACTGTAACTGGATTTATATACGAGATCACCTTTGGCATATCTGTATATTAAAAAGGGATATCTTTGTCCAGTACTAAAACTCAAGAGAAGTAGTTACAAAATTTACCTATTAAACCAGGAATGGGGAGCCGATTATTAAAAGCCTTAAAAGATAGAGATATTAAAATAGATTGCGCTTGATAAAATTGCAATTTTCTCTTCAATGAAATGGCTTTAAAAAAGATTTATGAACGGGAAGGATATGACTGAAAGTTTTAAAGAATTGGGTGTGATGTTAAGACACCTAAAAGCGATTATAAACCGTAAGTTATTTTTTTATACTAGACCAAAAAGAGAATTTCATAAGTTGGTCACAAACTATTTAGTTTATGGAACAATATCAAAATAGATTTGTCGATTTTCATAAAAAATATTATTATTGTGTGCCTCCAACAAAGACGCTTAATGTTAACAACTGTGTGTGATCAAGGTGCACTGAATACAGGTGTAAAAGAATCTGCCATAGCAGTTGAAACTAAAAACTGTTAAATTTTTAAAGATTATACGTTCCTTGGCCCGTGTCTTGTCGTCTTCGACCTAATCTTCAGTTACTATCAGGTGAGATAGAGGTCAAATTCGGGCTTACCTAGGCAAAGATTAAAAATGTATTTATTTATTTACCCTTTATTATACACAAAAAAATCCGGAATATAAAAAAAACACAAATAAAAGAACACATTATGTATAAAGGGTGGCCTTATCGCTTGGAAGCGATTTCTACCAGGCAACCCAAATGCCTCTACAAAAAATGTATCTACATATAAAATTATAATGTGAGTAAAATGCACCCAATCGCTTAGTAATACAATGGCGGCAGCGTGGCGGCCATGATCAGAATTCTGCCATGGAATAAAAATTAAGAAATATAAAATGAATTAGACAAATGTGTCAGCGAAAGTTCTCATAATGAACATTGACTAGATACCTACAGTGCATAGATACAATAAAGTATCTAAGTCGGATTCACACTTTCATCTGTAAATATACGCAGCATCTCAAGTTTACAAATAACTTTGAAGTAGGTAAGTAATTAATTGATGTATCGAATATCCAGTTGAAATGGATTTTAATATGTAGGTCAACCTGCGGCATTTAACCCAATATATATTATAAAATAGATGGCTGATGGCAACATGGGATAGGTAGCAAATAAAAATAGAACCTGTTGTACCCATTTCATTAGATACAGGGTGACAATCATTATCATTTCTAGTGCAGAAGCTCCACATAACCGAGATTCAAATTGCAAAAATATTGTTCAAAATTATTTCTAGGCTATTCATACAGATCCATACATTAAAAAACTTCGGATGATAAGATATTTCATATTACAACAACGGAAGAAACCTATTCCGTGTTGTTGCTGCATGAAGAAACCATTCAAAGTATTGTACAACTATGTAATTGTAATAATAGCTCAACAACAATCACAACAAAGATAATACAACAAAAGAAGTATGCTATAAGTATACTTTTTAAATTTTTGAGCCTCCTTTTATAAGAAAATTTCGTAAATTAGAAAATCAATGATTTATATTAAGCGAAAATGTAACCTACGATAAAAGCAAGTTAGGCCAACAAGAATCACAACAAAGATAAAAATATTATATAACAAAGATATTAATATTGTATAGTAATATTATCTTTGTTTTGATTGTTACATACTGATACCTACATACCTACCTACCAAAATAAAACGTCGATGGCTATTATGCAGACTTGACACTTGACACCTGATAATTTTTAGCTGCCTATCGATAACAAAAAAAACGTAAATGTTTTTATCGGTTTTTTTTTTAATCCCCAGACAATCACACCAACTGCATGGACCCAAAGTAAGCATAGCTTGTGTTATGGGATACCATATAGCGAACTAGGGGGGAACCTAGAATATAAATACATAAATAGATAAACAAGTCAAGATAAAAAAGTTCCGTGCGGGGATCGAACCCGCAACCACTGGCGTCTGAGGCTGATAGGTTTACCCCAACGCCAAAGTGGTAGTCAAAGTGGTTATTCAAAACGTTTAAAATAATTATTTCATAGACCTATTTGGGTCATGATAGCACTGTAAAAATCTGGATCTGCTATATGTATTTTATCAATTAAATATTGCCATCTGGATCTGACGAAAAGTAATTGTTTTCACTACATTAAAGAGTACTTTTGTCTTTATTAGGTTGGGTTGTTCTTTCATGAGTCATCATCAGCTGGAAGACGTCCACTGTTGGATAAAGACCTTGATCAGATAATCAGTCCATCTGGCAGGGACCTCATGACGTCTCATCACCACGATACCAAGTGAATACCAAGTCGCAGTGTTATATGTCATCACTGAAACCACACATTGTCTTGCGACACTACGGTATTTAGGAAGAAAAGATTTACCAAATTTCCCGAAAGTAGCCAAGATAAGCGATTGACCTCTTTCTCAAAGCTGGACCTACCTAACTAGATTTTTTATCGTAGGTATAGATAATTGTCTTTAACTATGAGCGAGGTTCAACATGGACGTTCTTCGTACCTAATCTTTGTTTTGTGCATGTTCATTCTAAAACCTACACGGTGCGAAGCTCCACTGAGGTCATCGAGCATTTTACTCAGGTCCTGTTGGATCTCAGGCATGACAACGATGTCATCCATACGCGAATGAGAGATTTTCTGACAGCTCATTAAAAAAACAAAACGGTGCAAAAATGGTACAAAAGGCTTCGATAGATGGCGTATTACAAAAGGCAAAGTCTTGTCTACTTCTGACAAACCGTAACGACTATTGCTACTAGAGTGCTAAAAGAAACAGTGGCTTTCTTCCATATTTTATATATCTGCCGGCAACCAAGTGTACAATTAGCTATACACTACTGAAATAATGTTATAACCAGTCTGTAACATGCTTTTGTACAAAAATAAGTCGTTTTGTTATAATAAAATACTTAAGTTGTACTGAAAAAGAAAACATGACACTACTACCACCAAATAATACCTTATAGAACATTTTTGAATAGGAGCTTTCTTAAAGTACTCTCTTAATACCTACGTAATACTAGGTAATTAATAGATTTTTATACTTACTAGGGTGTATTTAACCTTTTTGGAGGCAGTTCGATATTTTTTTTAAAGATTGACAATTACATATTATTTAACCAGATTTTCAATTGTTTTCGACAGATCGTACGCAAAATATTAATTTTATTGTTGAGTGTTTTGATAAAAAAACGAAACTATGGAGTAAAACGAGTTACGCGCTGTAATAAAGTATCTGTTCCTGAAAAAAATGTCAACGAAAGAGATTTTTTCGGACGTTCAACAGACATTAGGGAATGATGCTTTACCCTATTCCACTGTGGCTTATTGGGATGCTGAATTTAAAAGAGGTAGATTGAGCTGTTAAGATGACCCGCGTTCTGGACGACTTTCAACCTCCATCACCGAAGAAAATGCCAAAAAAGTGGTAAAATTGGTTTTAGACGACAGAAGAATAAAATATTTAGCTAAGATCCTTAAGAGGTATCGTTTGGTAGCATTCAGTCAATTTTAGCCGATTCACTGGGAATCAAAAAAGTGTCAGCAAGATGGGTGCCACGAATGTTAACAGAAGAAAACAAAAATCGACGTTTAGAAATTTCTAAGCGTTATCTCGAATTTCGACCCGGCAACGAAATGACAAAGCATGTCTTGGAAACGACCATCCTCACCACCCGTGAAGAAATTTCAAGTTTCTCCTTCCGCTGGCAAAGTTATGGCCTCGGTATTCTGGGATAGTGAAGGAATCCTCTTTATTGATTACTCGCCAAAAGGGCAAACGATAATTGGATCCTATTATGCAAACTTAATCCCGAAATTACGTGAAGCGATTAAAGAAAAACATCGTAGGAAATTGTCATTGGGCTAATAGTTGCCTTAACCATTTTATGATAAAATTGTAATCGAAAAAATATACAGCAAATATAGCAGTGATGGATACTGCTGTCACCGATCACTCTACGATATTCTTATCAATACCCCCAACTAAAAACACTAATCTATACATATAATAAAATGGTAGGAAAGTCAAAACTGTACATTGAATTTTTTTTAAAAAGAATACTTGGGGTATGATCTACAATCGAAACAGAAACAAAAAATATAGTTTTTAGAATTTTTGTCTGTTTGTCTGTTTGTCTTTCCGGGATAAACTCAAAAAGTACTGCATGGATTTACTTCAAATTTGGGATGAAGATAGTTAAGAAGTCGGGTCAACATATAGGCTACATATTATCACGGTAGCAGTGTTATAATCGTAGGTGCGTTTGGTGCTGCATAGCGTTCACGCAGACGACGTCGCGGGCAGCAGCTAGTAACCATCCTAAAATGATAGACCAGAGTTAATAGTTGCCTTGACCATTTTGTGATAAAATTGCAATCGAAAAAATATACAGCAAATATAGCAGTGATGGATACTGCTGTCACCGATCACTCTACGATATTCTTATCAATATCCCAAACTAAAAACACTAATAACCATCCTAAAATGATGAACACTATTGATTATGAGGAGGCATTACAGCACCTTGAAGGAAAAAACTTACATGACCTGCTGCTGTGTAATGATCCTAATTTTGTCACCGAAAAACTAACTAAACATTTGACTGATTCTCTGACGGAAAGCAAAAAAAAAAACAAAAGCAATACCAAAAACTAAACGAGTCATCAAACCCTGGATAACTTGTGGCATTCTAAGATGCATTAAAAACAGGAACAACATGCAACAAAAACTTAGATCTGATCCATATAACGAAGTTCTAAAGTTGACATTCGTTAGATATCGAAATTACTGCAACAAACTGATAAATAAACTGAAACACAAATATGAAAGGGAACAGCTTAACCAGTGCATTAAAAACTCCAAGGCACTATGGAGTAAAATTAAAAATATCACCAACCTGAATCCCCCTAAAACCCAAAGCAATGATCTACTCCACATCAAACCGAATCCCATCGATTCCATCAACCACGTCAACCAGTTTTTTGCAAACATTGGAAAGAATCTTGCTAATAACATAACGGACAAAAACCAGACCTCGCAAATTAATTATTCACCTTCCCTAAATCATTCTCACTCATCCTCATTCGTTCTTCTTCAAACAGATGTAGAAGAAGTAGATGCTGTGCTAATGAGTCTAAAATGCGATAGTGCTCCAGGTTGGGACAACATAAATACCAGATTCCTCAAGATATTGTCCATACTTGTTTCATGAATACCTAAATGTTTGTGTGTTGTGTTGTGATTGACAATAAAGTGTATTTATTATTACTATTATTATCCCAACGGATATGCCCTTTGAGTTTAAACGAATTCAATTCCCGATTCGTCTTGCCTTCACCATGACGATCAACAAATCACAGGGCCAATCCTTGACTATTTGTGGCCTCAGTCTAGAAAATGCATGTTTTTCTCATGGTCAATTGTACGTGGCATGCTTACGTGTCGGCAAACCATCCGCTTTATTTGTTCTTGCGCCTGACCAAAAAACAAAGAATGTCGTTTACCACAAAGTGCTTGAATGAAAATCCTATTAATGAATTAATCCGAGTTTTATTTTTTTTCCCAATCTGCACAACATAGTTTTCAATCATTTTTTTCTGACATGAGTTTGAAGTACTTAATTATTTTTTTTATTAAATAACTTGACCGTTAATTTGAAGCCTAATAATACTTGAGAGAGATACCATCGTTCTGTCCTTTTTTCGCACGTTCTATCCTTCATATACCAACTCTATTGCCTTCTCTTTCTTTACCCCACCACCACACAGGTAGCAGCTATGCTGAATGCGTTAGGATTTTGACTCATTGACGTCGTTGTTCTTGTCCTGACAACTTGTCTATATCAGAGAAGACACAGTGTTTACTAAAGGTACATATTTATCTTTTCTAAAACTTGTTTCGGATTAAAGCTGACATTGGTGAGTTCATTTTATCTTAATTATTTTACTTGCCTATGTGTTTTCTTTGATAAATTTCGCACGGCTATTGTTATTTATAATGCAACGTGTTATAATTTATAATTCAATTTTTATAATCATGTTATATCACAGCAATCCCTTGACTTTGTTTTATAAATCGAGGTTCATACAATAGAATAGTGCCGTGGAAGCATTCTAGAATAATTATTTTAAAGAGATTTTTCTTTTCACAAAACTTGAGTTATTATTACCTATTATTGTGTTAAACAATATCGAGCTTAGTGTATGAAAGAAATTAATTGTTTATAAATAGAGTATTCTACCTGCTTCTAATGCGTCACACACTCCAAAATAACACACTGCTCCAAAATAAATTTAACGTTGTTAACGTTCGTTTTAGAATTATTTTTTATCTACCTTTTAGTTTCCTTTGGTAAGCGAAATTTATTATTTGCATCGTGGTTTAAAAATAAGTGATCAAAACAATGTAGTACTAGTACTTCATATGTACAAACTATCTCAAGGACGACGAATTGAAGTAGTTCTTCGTCTAGTACTTCTGGATCAGAAGCTCGAGTAATTCTTCTAATCAAAAGCGTTCGCGCCGTTACCGTCAGAATCGAAAGCGGAATCATAATTACGGCATAATTGGTCAGTTAATCTAAGATGTAGCTTTTTTAAAGAATCTATCTTAATCTTGTACGGTTAGACATCTTTATAATGATGATCCTATAATCGACGAACATAATCTGAACGATCTGGGATTCACAAAACCTACATCCACATCTGTAGTTTTAAAAAAAAAAAAAAAAACCTCATAATTATTCTGAAATTCTTAAAGTTATACAAAGCCTTGACAATCCTGCAGTGCTAGCACGGATCTTTTCACGATCGTGTATTTGACATAAACGACGGTTATTTTCGTGATAGCTGTTAACGGTAGCATAGACAACACGATTCCTCACGATTGGTAATGTATCTCGAATCTATCACGAAATTACCGAGTAAACCGAATTCAGTAGCATGGAACTCATAGAAGACGACCTGGTGGCGACTGTCAAAAAGTTTGTAGAGTGAAAATCGTGAAGCCGCCATTTGACTCGCGCTCATATTTTAGTGAAATAATGGATTTTGGATTCGTATTAATTGCCGAGGAAGAGAGGAGGAGATACATTAATTCACAAATGATGTCCAGAAGATTAATACGGGACGCTAACAATCCCTTTGAGCTTGCCGACCATGTCTTTTGTAAGGACTTTGGATTCGCATTAATTGCCGAGGAAGAGAGGCGGAGATATATTACTATGCAAATGATATCCAGAAGATTGATACGGGACGCCAATAATCCAAATAATAAGCTATTTCGCATTAATGAAGACATCGCCACTGTCCTTGTTTTAAATTTACAACAAGATTTGCAGCGGAGACGATCTAATGGATTGCCTGTTCATATAATGGTAAGTTCCTACGTGTATTTTAACTAATATCATTTGAAGAGTTTTGCAGCACCAATACTAAGGGAAAAACGACGGACATTGAAAATTTTTTTGTTGCTTAAAAATCGTGTGTGAGAACTATTTTAGGCAAGGCTACCTTACGAACCCTGCAAACCACTATTTATCTCTGAGTTTATTGACACTGCCTTCAAATTACATATTGGAAGCTAAAGCTAGGAATGACCAAGAGTTACTGGACATGCAGAAAGATTGATTTATAAAGATTTCCCATATCTGTAGCTATATCGCAGGCTATGTTAAACAATCTCTGTTAAACTCCACAATGCTATTCCTAAATCATATAAAATTTTATCATCTATAGGTTACCTACTATAAAAAAATTAAGGTTTAGTAAAAAGTTAACAATTGACCAATACACTTTAATAAGTATATGACACATAATACAAATCCTAATCATTTTGTTTTGTTTTGTTTCAGATATAAGGAGAAACTTTAAAACTGAAGCGAAATGCCTATTACAAATATAAATAAGAAAATAAAGAAACTAGCATACTTAATGGAATAAACATAATATCTTACAAGGATAAGAATGAAGTTTAAAATGTGAGAGAAATAAGTGTGAACAGTGATTTTAGTGTACACAATAATTCTTTTAAAGCTAATACAAAGTGAATTAGGACTTGTGATGTTGCGATTTTGAAAAAAATAATAAATACTTTGATCATTGCATGTTTTCATTATGCCGCAATAAGCAAACTTTAAAATTTAAGTGAACCAAAGAGTTTGCTGGGTTTGGAAACATCATATAACATATATGCAAGCTTTAATTTGCAATCCCCATACCAATCACATATTGAGTTGAGAGGGTTTGTTTCATATTGTGTGCCAGGACCGTACTTTGTCATAACTTGTTTACTAAAAGTTTGTGCCCAACTGTATATCACTCAGTCCAGTCTTACTTTTATTGTTCCAATTTGCATAGCTAGAGTATTTTACAAATATTAAGGTTTCAAAAACCATTCAATGCTCCGTAAACTAGACTACTGCCATACAGAATCTATCATGTACTCCGGACAGTATGAAACTAAATAAATTAATGTATAAATAATAATACCGTTATATAAAGCAATAAGTTAAGACCTCTTAAGGCTATGTTTTGTCTTATGTATACTTGTGTATTTTATCATGTATTGTTTACTAAACTTATTGTATTACTATTAGGTAGCATATTTCAAATTACCTTAATAATTGAACAACTATGCAATGCTCTCGTATTAATAAAGATTATAGATTATTATCGAAAATGTTTTTTATTTGTACAATACACTCATGGAGACCCAGGTCTAAACTTATAGTAAACATGTTTTATGTTCAACCATACACCCAAACCTGCCTTATAAATGTTATTATTTGTTTGGAACCTACTTGCATCAGGAATTTCAAATACTAACCATTCAATTATAAAGTGACCAGGTTTATTTAAGTGTGAAGTAATCCTATAAATTGTTTACTAAGATTTTACCTCACTGAAATGTAACGGTCTGTATTGTCGAAGGTTTTAATTTTAGCATAGAGTTTTATAGCATTTTCAGACAGATTTAAAAGTAAATTAATATGTGAAGTAAGTTGAAATGTGAATGACAATGCCTTTTTATATGATTTCAAGTTGTTTTTCGCAGTTCAGTCATTGAGAAGCTAAGTGTATTTTATTTTTTAGATATCTTGTAAAATATTAAAATAAAAAAACTATTAAAATTGAAAATCTTGCACCCATTTAATTTATCACTAAATTCCCCTCAAAGTGGCCAGACCTTACTTACAGAAAAGTAATACTGAACATGTATATCACTAAGTTCAGTATTATTTTATTGTTCCATTCAGAATAACAAACACAACATACCTCAATCCCCATACCAATCGCATATTGAGTTCAGAGGGTTTGTTTCATATGGTGTGCAAGGACCGTACTATGTCATAACTTGTTTACTAAAAGATTGTGCCCAACTGTATATCACTCAGTCCAGTCTTACTTTTATTGTTCCCATTGGCATAGCTCGAGTATTTTACAAATATTAAGGTTTCAAAAACCATTCAATGCTCCGTAAACTAGACTACTACCATACAGAATCTATCATGTACTCCGGACAGTATGAAACCAAATAAATTAATGTTTAAATAATAATACTGTTATATAAATCAATATCTCATTTTAAATTTCAATCAGTTAAGACCTCTTAAGGCTATAGGTATTTTGTCTTATGTATACTTGTGTATTTTATCATGTATTGTTTACTAAACTTATTGTATGACTATAGGTGTCATATTTCAAATTACCTTAATAATTGAACAACTATGCAATGCTCTCGTATTAATAAAGATTATAGATTATAATCGAAAATGTTTTTTATTTGTAGAATACACTCATGGAGACCCAGGTCTAAACTTATAGTAAACATGTTTTATGTTCAACCATACAACCAAACCTGCCTTATAAATGTTATTATTTGTTTATTAAGATTTTACCTCACTGAAATGTAACGGTCTGTATTGTCGAAGGTTTTGATTTTAGCATAGAGTTTTATAGCATTGTCAGACAGATTTAAAAGTAAATTAATATGTTAAGTAAGTTGAAATGTGAATGACAATGCCTTTTTATATGATTTCAAGTTGTTTTTCGCAGTTAAGTCATTGAGAAGCTTTTTTATAAGTGTATTTTATATTTCAGATATCTTGTAGAATATTAAAATAAAAAACTATTAAAATTGAAAACCTTGTACCCGTTTAATTTATCACAATAAATTCCCCTCAAAGTGGCCAGACCTTACTTACAGAAAAGTAATACTGTACATGTATATCACTTAGTTCAGTATTACTTTTATCGTTCCATTCAGAAAAACACAACATACCTAGTGTATTTCAGATACATTTAATTTTCATAAATATTCACTGCTCCTTATAAGGCTTTAACACTATAAGGTTACTAAACTTAACCATGCTTGTTTTGTTTATAATACTGTATGTATATCTGCGAAAACCTTGAAGTGGCTTTTGACCCATACAATACATCATATTTTAGTTAAGTTTTTCAAAAACAAATAAATAGGATTTGCAGTAATGACAAAACTTCATAAAAGTGGGTATCAGATTTTATTAATATAAACAAAATACAGTTTAAATAAAATGTTAAAACTATAGACATAAAGCTGCTTTATTTATATTATTCATTGGTCCTTTTCAATCGGCTCGATCCAGTAATTATGCCCCGAAAGTATAGTATCTAGTTTAAAGCATAAGCATCTAGTCTTATTGATACCGAGTAGGATTTTTATTGAATGGTGTCTTCTTCAAAAACGAAACTTTCTATTACATTCGTATCGCAGAAGAAGTACTATAAATCACATATTTCTTGTGTTGGAAGAACCGTGTTATGCGCTTTAATGTTTTCTCTTGAACAAGTGGATCGAAGTCAATATTCTTTTCCTCATTTGGAAGAAAAGCAAGTTGCAGTATATTTATCGCTTCCTGTATAAATTGGATCTTCACATATATTACGCATATTATTTATTTGATATTATTCATTTTTAATAAATAATTCCCTTCTTCTTCTTCTTTTGGTTAATTGGCAACCAACCAGCCGTTTACATATTTCCCAAATTAACAAACAACAACAATGGAGCAGTGTTGCCAGTCGGGTCTTATCAGAAATTACCAGAAATTTGAAAAAAGTAACCTTTTTGTATAAAAAGTAACCTTTCATATTATTTTTTTTACTACAAAGGTTTTATCATTTTATTTGTATTCATTTAACTTTGATAGAATAGAATATTAGTTTTAGGTATTGACTTACAAAAACATCGTTGAGTATTTGAGCACTTGCCTGCATTTCTTGATTTCAAGCGAGTGAGCTTGATTGATACAAGTGGTATAAGTGTGAAAGAGTACCACGTGTTGTTGCGATAGAGGGCTATGATTGTTCACAAAAGTCTGTCTGTTCTCCTACTAACATGGCTTACCAAAATGAAAAGATCTTAAACGAGCGTACCGTTTCAAGTTGCTTTTATGTAAGAAATTAAAAGTAAATCCTACAAAGACCAAAAAATCACCTAATAGTAACCTTTTCATTTGTGTAACCTAAAAGTAACCAAAGCAGTTCAAAAATCACCTAAAAGGTTACAAAAGTAACCTTCTGGCAAGACTGCAATGGAGGCAACATGACATTTAAGTTTTTAATTTAGTCCCTAATTCAGTTTTTTGTTGCTAGGATACTCGTGAATTAGATTGAAAACCATCATTGATAATTGAAAAACCGTATGGCAACATTGAAATTATGTTTTTATGAAACCGGACCTTTGTTTACTTAAATACACGACATCACGATCGTGATGGAGAACTGTGCTACCGATCATAGACAATAATCGCTTAATTCGGAAGCGTAAACACGATCGTGATAGAAGAACCGTGCTCGCACTGCTGATTGGACAAATATTAGGTTATTTTAGCTTCTGTCAAGGATCCTTTAAATAAGGTCATGTTAAGTAAAACTCCTCCCTCATTCCATCACTTATCATAATGTTAGAAAGCCCTTTGGAGGTCGTGGAAGTAAGCAAGCACACGGTCGTAAATTTAACGAATCTTCACAAGGACTTAAAGGCTCTCCCTCATCCCACTGGGATAGGACAGGAAAATCCAGACGATACTGACCGCACGGTCGTAAATTTAACGCATCTGCACAAGAACGAAAAGGTTCTCCTTCGGGATAGGAGTCGTAAATCCAGACGATACTGACCGCACGGTCGAAAATCTAACGAATTTGCACAACTACGTAAAGGTTCTTCCTCATCCCACCGGGATAGGAGAGGTAAATACAGATGATACTGACCAAAAGGTCGTAAATCTAACGCATCTGCACAAGTACGTAAAGGTTCTCCCTCATCCCACCAGGATAGGAGAGGTAAATCCAGATGATACTAACCACACGGTCGTAAATCTAACGAATCTGCACAAGTACGTAAAGGTTCTCCCTCATCCCACCAGGATAGGAGAGGTAAATCCAGGCGATACTGACCACATGGTCGTAAATCTAACGCATCTTCACAAGGACGTTAAGGCTCTCCCTCATTCCACCTAGATAGGAGAGAAAAATCCAGACGAAACTGACTCTTCGAGTATTTTCCATGAAAAACTTTCACAACCGGTGGAAAGAAAGGGGTAATTTCTTGCGACCAACAGCAGAGTAGACAAAAAATCGAGCCGAGATTACGTATATATTAATTTATGAACGAAAATAATTGACAGCTCCAGTGGGTGCATTTTGAATGCTGGCAATTTTGAACATAATCTTCTTAGTCTGTGGTTAAGTTGATCAATTATCAATCCGTGATTGGTTGTTCTCATAGATTAATATAAGTAATAAAGTAGTTGTTCTATCCAGGTTATGACGAAGTAATTTGAAATAATTTGAACATTTCAAATTATTATTGGCTTATGAGAATTTAAAGATATTAACTGAAATTGATAATCAATGTTCCTCTTGCTTGCAAAATGATATCCGCTGCCACAGATTTGTGTTGCAATTCGCTGCAGTGGATGTGATTCCCTTTATTTACTCAACAAGTTTTCAAATTTTCAGTTCGGTTTTGAACTGTTTTCTAATTGTTTTGTGGAGAGCTTAATAACATGCTGTTTACTATACGATACCGTGGACAAAGGAGTTGGCTGCCCTTCGGGCTCAGCTTTGCACTAGGGGACTTGCTTGTATGCAATTGGGTTGCCAATTTCGAGAGCACGGAATACGCTATTTAGCTGCTTCTCAATTGATATTGAACTTAAACTATCAGAGCTGGAGATTTAAAAGATAATTATTTATTAAATTGATACAGCTTAATTAATTAGCAGCAGCTAGTTGCTAGTTGCTAGGGTAGCTACAGTGCTCCCCCTCAAGCGAAGCCTATTGGTGGTTTGACGACTCGTCACTTCGAGTAGTTTATAGTGTCGTATGCTGCGAGGTATTGCGGTCGGGGCTAGGACGTCGTCATGCGGCAGTGGTGAGGCGATGATATGCGCTGGTTTCAGTCTATCGATCGATAGCTATAGTAGTTTCTCGAGTCGGTAACTTTATCGGGAGAACTTTTCTGTTTCATTTCCGTATAGGAAACGGGCCTTCATGTGCCAGTGCGAGTGGTGTCTTCACTGCGTCGCATCTTATGAAAACGCGATCGCACGATGACAAGTCCGAGTGTCCAAAAACACTGCGCTTGGTTGCGTGCGGAGCTAATGTTGGTTTCAGTTCTTTCATGGCGCGTAGCTGGTTAATCTAATCGTATTCCGTTACTCGTAGCGTATTTTCATTATTTATTTTTTCGACAGTTCGCCTGATAGTCGTATAGACCCGAATGTCTTGCACAGATGTTGCTTCCGGCCATCGTGTACAGCAGTCTATTATTGTAACACAGTATTTGTAGCCATCACTCAATGTAGGCAACAACGGGCCGATGATATCGATGTGTACATGTGCGAATCTTTCCACTGAATGTTTTGTAAATAGTGCTGGCTCACTCTTTGTATGTCGTTGTATCTTTACACGTTGACAAGTTATCCAGGTTTTCGACCTAGTACCAAAGTCGATATTCATGTGTGGGCAAAAATACCGTGACTTAACTATAAGGCGTGAACTTCTAATACCAGGGTGGCTTACATATAAAAAAAAAAAAAAAAAAAAAAAAAAAAAAAAAAAAAAAAAAAAAAAAAAAAAAAAAGACGTGTGGCACTCTGAGACTGCCGCAGTAAAGCTATTGCAACGAGATAAGGTGTTCTGCTGCGACACGTCATACAGAGCTAGGACGTACTGACCGGGCGGCCGGCCTGCAGCAGCACCGCACCCTTAGCCCTGCTGCTGGCGTCCACCGACACCAGCACCGGCTGCGACACGTCATACAGAGCTAGGACGTACTGACCGGGCGGCCGGCCCGCAGCAGCACCGCGCCCTGAGCCCTGCTGCTGGCGTCCACCGACACCAGCACCGGCTGCGACACGTCATACAGAGCTAGGACGTACTGATCGGGCGGCCGGCCTGCAGCAGCACCGCGCCCTGAGCCACGCTGCTGGCATCCACCGACACCAGCACCGGCTGCGACACGTCATACAGAGCTAGGACGTACTGACCGGGCGGCCGGCCTGCAGCAGCACCGCGCCCTGAGCCTCGCTGCTGGCATCCACCGACACAAGCACCGGCTGCGACACGTCATACAGAGCTAGGACGTACTGACCGGGCGGCCGGCCTGCAGCAGGCCCGCGATAGAAGCTATGCAATAGTAAAAAAAAAAAAAAAAAAAAACCGACAAACTGGTCAGAATAACAAAAATGGTTGCTCATGAAGAGTTGGTGAGCTTCTACAATAAATAATTATAAACCAGTGTGGTCAAGTGTGGTCCGTGGTCCAGCAAGTGTCTGTAAACGAACCAACTGAGTCAGATTAAGCTCAATTTCTGGCAGACCTGCATCATAATATAAAAACTCTCATAATAATAAAGCCATCGTCGTCTCCACGCTTTGTAGCCCGGAACGAACTGAACGGCTGAGAGGACATCCTCTTGTCAAGCGAATCCTATAATCTATTGCACTGGTCGCGACGAAAATGCACCAAATCATCGATCTGGAATATTGATAATGTTATATTTTTATTTTTTGTCCTGCTAAAATCCTAATACACAAAATCCTTTTAAAATATAAAAAAATAGATGCTTGGACCCAGTCTATTGGGTAAATAAGTCCATTTTAATTGGAAAAGACATAACAATCAAAAGTAAGTGTGATAATGTATTTATAACTATACGTGGGAAACCTATACTAGCCTCTCGCAACCTAGTCGGGTTATATTAGTATATAGGTATATAAAAAAAATATAAAAAAAAAAAAGTGCTGTTATCAATGCCTCAGCCGACAGCTTCCGTTCCGCTGTGGCGTCAAAAAGTTGGGTGGAAAATGGTCCGTTGGATGAAATCCTCACTAGAGATAACTGGCGTTCTGAAAATACATTTGAACGATTTTATTGTAAATAAGTAAGAATGTCAAAAGATCTAAATTCAGTTACAATTTAATGCAGTGGATGAAATATATTTTATATTTCTATTTAATTTAAACTAATTATAGTTTTTGTCAGCAACTGTTGCTTATTCCTGTGTATTTGAAAGGTAATTGATATTACGTTACTGAAAATGCTATAATAGGTTATTTTTATATACATCTCCCTGGCATTGTAAAACAATACCACAAGTCAATTTATTTTATTAACTTTTATTCGTATTCACATTGACGTCACCACCACACCAGGCGATATCAAACACGTCTCTCAAGTATTATTAGGCTTCAAATTAACGGTCAAGTTATTTAATACCAACGTTTTACCTAAAATTAAAACGTAAATTAAATCACTTACCTTAATTTGAAGCCTAATATTTTTTAATTCTGCCTGGTTACACAACGACTTCAATGAGTCAAAATCCTAACGCATTCAGCATAGCTGCTACCTGTGTGGTGGTGGGGTAAAGAAAGAGAAGGCAATAGAGTTGGTATATGAAGGATAGAACGTGCGAAAAAAGGACAGAACGATGGTATCTCTCTCAAGTATTATTAGGCTTCAAATTAAGGTAAGTGATTTAATTTACGTTTTAATTTTAGGTAAAACGTTGGTATTTTTATTCTCATTCTGTTTGTATGTTTTCATCATCATTCATCATAATAAAATACTCTTTTGTTTCTATCTATATAAATATATTATTTTGTATCATTGTTTTACGTTCATCAAAGCCTAAATTAGTTCAGCTAAAAAGTAACACGACATTCATTGACTGTTAGGCGGTACGAAGTTCGCCGGGTAAGCTAGTCTAATATAATCGCTTAAGGTGTCTACACACCAAAGCCGCCGGCCCGGCGGCACGAACCCGGCGAGTTAATGCCGGCGGGTAAACCCTGCGGCTTCTACAAACCAGCCACGAACATGTCGCCGCCGGGGCGGCGGCATGATATTCGCGGCATCGTTCACAATCAGTGACTACCGAGTGTTCGGAGACGTTGCGCGTGTGTTTCGAATTATTACTACGTAGGTATGTGTGCCGGGCGTGCCGCGCGCGGGCGCATGCCGCCAGGCCGGCGGGTTTGGTCGTTTCAAAATCAGGCCGCCGGCCTTGCCTGTCAGGTTCGTGCTGCCGGGCCGGAGGCTTTGGTGTGTAGACACCTTTAGGGATATTTTTTAACTTTGCAATAAAATTGGTAACGCGTCTACTTTTGTCTACTGTGCAGAGAGATATGAACAATTATAATATTTTTCTATGGATATGAATAAGGTTCTGCATTTCATTAACTTTCGGCAGATAGTTTTGATTTTGATATAGGCATAGGACTCCTTCCGTAGTAAGCGCTTAAGTCGAACTTATCGTGGCTAGAAGAACAGTTATCTAAGTAAGAATACAATTTTCTTTATTTATTTCACTTAAGAAAATGCTGATTCTGCTGTAAATCCAGAAATTTCAAAACGTTGGGAACCTCAACCTAATCCTTCATTAATGACACCTTTTAGAAATATAACTAATTATCCATCCGGAACCAACAATTGCCACTTGGTGCTCAATTCAGGAAAAGGTGGAAAATTTAATATTTTGTTATATAGATAAAAGAACTGTAATCATAAATATATCATGTATGAATAATTTACAACTTTTTGTTAAAAAATGGTTTTCAATAACTATAATACTTAGTTTCATTTCTTTATTAAGTATTTTTTTTTAATTGGTGGTTGTTGAATTGAAAGCATATCCTGCGCAAGTAAAATCCAACAAAATTTCAGAATTTCTTGCGTGGGTTATACCTACCAGGGTTCAGACACAACCCTTGCCCGCCTGCGATCCAACTGTGACCGCATATTTGCAATTCTATATCTTAACTGATTGAAATAAGGTTTTATTTTGAATAGGTTATTCTGATATTCGGGATGAAGTCTTTAAACTTTGTAAACGTATAGCGGATGATTCTGCTATAAGGTTGGCACCCGGAAGTCGTGCTAGAATCGCAATGTGTATCGAAAGGCCTATAAAGACGATTGACAGTAAAAAAAACAGTTTTGTCTAGTCTATTAGATATTTGAAATTGTCAAAATGAGACGATGACAATTTGTCAATTGATGTCTAAATGAATTTAATTATAAATAAATTATTTTAAAAATAAATCGTTTTAAAAATAACTAAATTTTAGCTGGTTGACATTAAACCAAAAGAAGAAGAACTAAAATTTTTCAATTCATCAATAAAGATGTAAGAACCCATGCAAGAAGATTGTTTTTAGTTACAGGTAATTTTTATATACTAAGTACCATCGCGAACCTTTCCGCAGGTCGTGGACGATATATTTCTGCCTGGAACACATCGATCATCATCGAAGCGATCATTTTTCGTGACAAATTGTATGTGAAGGGGAGGCTAGCCAGGTGAACTCAGAACTGGTCCTTCAGAGGTGGAAATTATACTGATCCAAACCTACACAGCTAGTTCATCAAATCTACGTTAAACGTCTTTAGAATAGGAAAAACTAACTAATTTAGTGTATGGTGAGTATTTTTTTAAGTTAAACTGAAACATCAACCGTGGCATCAAAGTGAACTTTTATTATTATCAAAGTAAGCTTCTGTTATGGAGACTATACAGCGGAAGTAAGGAGAGTATCCACTAAGATTTAAGAAAAGTTCGTTTCCTTAACTGTCTCGGTTGGGACTCGAACCCAGGAACTCTCACGACACAGAAGAACACTGCGGAACAGAGTCTTTAAGTTTAAAATTTTGGTAGTAGGTATTCATTTTATTATAAATCTTAGTAATTTCTCTCACTAATTTTCAACCGACTTCTAAAAGGAGGATATTCTTAATTCGTGTGTTTGTTTTTTTAGTGTCTTTGTAACATGATTTTTGGACAATAATTGTGAATCGATATTAAATATTCTGTTACAGGATACTTCAGTGGTGGTCCCATATAAATTTCATCGAAATCAATTGAGTACGTCATGAAAAAAAATAATTTTTTGAAAAACATATGTAGGTATAGGTACGGAGAACATTTACCTTGACGACCTTATACTGTAGCCAAAGCTTTGACATGAAGTCGGTTTTTTGATGCTCTGCATTCGTTGATTATTATATGTTATACAACACAATAAAATTTACAGGTACATTGAAAATAACTGATATCATGAATCGTGTTCCTAGGACCGAGATATCTCATGGATTTTGGAGATGCGGAATCTGTAAAGTTCAAAAGAAACCTGGCTCTGGTGTATTATAACCCACGTTTCCAGCGGATGCTAAGTGGTATGTAAATAAGGCCATTTCATTATCATAAAGATATTTTGGCTAAAGGCCACCACTGACAAAATTAAACATACAAAATTAACTTCTCTTCTAGACGCTATATTCATAATTTTGTTCCTATTTAGGTATGAGTAATATGAGCTCTTTATTGGTGATTGACACCGCGTTTGACCTCATCTCGTCTGATGGAAAATGAAGATGATGTCGAAGATGAAAGCACACGGGTTTGATAGGACCTGGCACTTCATAAAATATTTCCGGAACAAATCACCGAAGGAGTGATGATATTTAGCGGCAGAAGAGTGGTCGCTAGCCAGAAACGCCTTTTACGACACCCTTTCAATACAAATTCTATTAACATCTCAAATTATATTATCAAATGTGTGGGAAGAGTTGTGTGGAGTTATTAAAACACAGTTTATGTAGGTATTTATCTAATTCTTAGATGATAGCTGTTAAGTAATCTATTATATCTGTTCATGTTTTATTTTATGTTACGGAAGAGCGGTGTCTCCCAACAAAAACATTCAGTATTTAAAGGGGTTCACTTGCCACTTATTTTATAAGGATTTTAGTAAAAAGTAAATAAAACATTTTTCATTTTAATTTTTAATTTTCAATCTTCTCAAGGGTATATGTTTTCTTTTGAAGTAAAACACTCAAATGAACTTTTTTAATGATTTAACAATAAGAATATTTATTTCTGATTGCAGTTGCCTTAGTGAATAAAAGCAGTTCGTGAGGAAGATCTATGTTTATAAGAAGCATATTACAGTGGAGCAACTACATAAAATGATTGCATTTGGAAACTATTTTTCGGAAAAAACAACAACGCCCCACAGCCTTTCAACATAAGCCACATTTTCGTCGGGAAAGCAATCAGCCACAAATCCTGCCCACAAATTATTTATTTTGTAGGTTTAAAAATAAAAAAGCTAGTAGTCATTTTCAAATCGTGTATAAAGCTAGTAGTCATTTTAAAATCTCCAGAAACCGAGGATTTAGGTTAGCTGGCAAGCCAAAGCATTTTGAACTAGTGATTTTTTTATACCTACACCAAATTCAAATCGTCAAATGCATTGTCATGTCATTCGTTGGTCAATTTGTAAGCTTTGATAATAAATTGCCTAAAAATATGAATTATTTAAGCTTAGTTAAAAGATAGTCTAAAACAAATGTTATGTAAAAATGGTTTCTATGAAATGTCTGGGCCATTTTGTGGCTATAAGCTGTTATTTTCATTTTAAAGAAGATTGTTGTTTCGAGCCACTTCTTCTGAACAGATCGTATTTTCAATAATTGGTGGTAGATTCATTTCGCTTCGAAAAAAATATTACTTATTGCACGTGTCTGTTGAAATGCATACGAAAAAAAATCTTTAATTTTCGCATTGCCAAAGTATTGGTTGAATACAGATCGACTCAATAAAAAAAAAATGAAAGATTTCATTATTGAGCGATTGCAAATATTTCACCATTTTCAAAATAGTAATAACTTACATAAGATAAG
Organism: Stenoptilia bipunctidactyla; assembly: GCA_944452665.1. Lineage (NCBI taxonomy): Eukaryota > Metazoa > Arthropoda > Insecta > Lepidoptera > Pterophoridae > Stenoptilia > Stenoptilia bipunctidactyla. Next base: position 426,632 of record OX101728.1, on the reverse strand, counting down.
CTTCACTAGCAAGTCATGAATAAGAGACTAGGTATAGAGGCATTCTCCTTGTAATAAGATTTTATCCTCTTTACTCAGAAGTATTTTATATGTAGGTATAATTATTTTTATTCCTGAGAACTTAAAATACGTAAAATTGTACTGTTTCGGAAAGCTTTTTTTTATTGTTTGATATTGTATAATTGATAATATAGCTTATATTCTTCATTAATTATTTTTCTATATTTTATTTAAATAAAGATTGTATGTTGACTTAATAAAGGTAAAATATTTATAATTAATTACTCGACTGGTGTTAGCCTTTCTAAAACACAATGCTGTTAAAGTAGCAAAATTGTAACAAAAGATTGTTTCTTAAATAGGTTTAAGTAAAAATACCATGTGCTTCAATAAAATATTTATAATTATTGGTCTTTTTGTAGTTCTTTTATCTATTTTTCCCTGTACCTGCTATTTATCGAATCTTTTGTCGACCGTGAACATCACTAACTATCGATAATGAACACCACATCCCTAGTATTTTCCTAAAGTTGGCCATACTTTTTTATTAAAATATTGGCAGTAGAATTGGTAGCCTCCTGTTCTTAGCTCATTCATACGTTCAGTGGGGTCTCTTATAGTTATGTGTCGTTGTGGGTTTTTTAGATAACGCAACGTAACGTTGCCGGCATTCTCACAACGTTGTACAAACCGTCTATTTTCAAAACGATCTATTTCGCAACCACCGTTCAATGTCTATTTTTTAAAATGGTTTATTATGTAGCGAGTTCGTTTTGCAGTTGTGATGAAGTTGTAAAACAAACTCGTTGTGAAAGTTAGACGTTTTCTGATAAAATTGAATCGTTACCTATTGCGTATATCACGACCATATGTATACTACGAAAATAAAATGAATGAACTTTCCTTCATACTTTACCCAGGCTTAGGACTGGCTGCAAAAATTTATAAAGGTGAATTATCTATTTTTTATGCAGGCGTATTTAAAAGTTCATTTTATATACATGTTTTTATATGTACATCTTCATTAAATTATTTACATATTTACATTTTCACATATTTTTTAAATTATTTACAATTTTTTATTCACATTTAAAAACATAATTTGGCTGACTTTTTTGTGGTCAAGCCTTGCACGCCGTTCACTTATTAATAGGCCCGTTTTGCTAAATATCCTCTCGCACGGGACTGAGGTTGCGAGCACATTAGAATAGTCCCTAGCTATTTTCCATAAATTGGGGTATTTCTGTATCCGATTTCTCCACCATTCTAATGGGCAATTCCAGCTACCATCTTGACTGTGAATAGGGAGAAAGTCATCTTCTAAATACATGTCCACTTCCTGTATGGCTTTTGCCAATGGCGTGCTTCGCTGTTGAGGTTTGTTAGTGCCTAATATGTCATTTAGAATGGCAAAAGGCGAAAATTGGTCATTATGGTAGACAGGACAAGCAAGCAGATCTGGTTCAGCTATTGGTACATTTTGTTTTATTAAATGCGCTACCAAGTCCGTGATTCTTTTTTTCGTCCGCGCCGATTCACCTAAATCTTCAAACCCCGCTGTCTTGTACCTGGGATCTAAAAAGGTGCACATGGCGAAAGTACCACTCCTTTCTACACCTTGAAAACGATTTTGTAGGCCGTCTTTAAGTTTTGTTAGTACTACAGTAGCGGGATGTACGATTTCGTCACTGCATTTTGTGATCTCTTCGTCGTCAAATAATTTATCACATGTTTTTATTAAGCAACGTGTCATCACGATCACCGAACTGCCAGTAATATATTTTTCACCACTCATTGAAGAAGTGACGTCATCAAAGGGCTTTAAGATTTTTATAAGTCTCGAAAGCAAATTCCACTCTTCGTTTGTTATCACTGGTAAGCTGGTATTTTCCATAACTGCCATGCTTGCTTTAATTGCGGGTTGAAGTTCTACAAATCGTTTTATCATGTGATAAGTAGAGTTCCACCTAGTTGCGACGTCTTGAATAAGTTTTTTTGGAATGTTCCCGGTTCCATCTTCATTTTGCTGATAGCGCAATAGTTTTTCGGAGGCAACCGTACTTTTTTTAAAGTGCCGTACAATTGCTTTCACCTTATCAATTGTATCTTGAACAGATTTAACGGCATCGGACACGATTAGGTTTAAGGTATGGCCGTAGCAGCCATAGTGTTTCCACCCTAAATCTTCAAGTGCTTTAAGCACGTTAGCAGCGTTGTCACTGATAACAAAATTTATTTTGCCACTTATGTTCCATTCTTGAGCTGTTTTTTCTAAAAATAGTTTTATGTTGTTGCTGGTATGCCTATCCGTGAAAAAGTCACAAGCTAATAGAACAGTTTTTAAATTAAATTCAGGGGTAACAAAGTGACCTGTAACAGCTATGTAGCTTTCACAAGCGCGAGATGTCCACAAGTCCAAGGTCAAACACATCGTCGACACTAAATTATCCTGGTTTAACAGATTTAGTACTTTCTCTCTAACTCTTTCGTACTCCTTTGGAATTAATACGGAGGATAATTGCTTCCGTGAAGGGAGTTCGTAGCCCGGAATCCATCGCGCGAATTTTTTAAAACAGTCTTCTTCAACAAGGCTGAATGGCTGGTATCCATCGATAAAAAGATTTAATAAATCTGCATTCACGCGTGATTTTTGATCCTTACTGATCTTTTTAGGTATGTATCCGTCTAATCTATGTTGAATAGGCCTTTTTAATGGTAATGTTTCTGCATCCGAAACACTGGTTGACGATGTTCCCGTCTCAAGCGTAAACGCAGATGTTGACGGTGCTGTTTTCGCGGTGGCTGGAGGTTGAGATGTTGCGGCGGACTTACGCAGTGCTTCTTCTTGTTGAATGTTCGTCACTTGGCGATAAGCCTCGATGTGTTTATTTTTTAAATGTGTCTTTAAATTCCCAATTGTTGTTTTATAACTAATTAATATGTTACAAATATTACACTTCGCTTTTTTTAGTTCACTGTCTTGCTTTTCAAAATAGTCCCACAATAAACTACTATTTACACGCGACATTTTTACTGACTAAAGAGTTTTTAACTAGGTTGAAAAACTAAAAAACTGTATCTACTTATCGTACCTATTTACAAACTTATTCACAATATGCACATTGAGTATTAGTAACAAAACAAAATTAAATAACACCGGCCGTGACCTATTGACACAATGGCAAATTTGTCACTAATTATGCTTTCTTCCGTAAAGTGTTTGTATTCAGAGTCAAGGACAACGGAAGAAAGAAAGAAATTAAGTAAATACAGCAATTAACATAAATAGATCTTATTGGAATACAATAAGATAAATTATTGCTAATCCGCAATAGGTCAAAGTTAACATCGTTTATTCGTAGCTGATTGCATATGCCCGTCTCTTTTAATATACGCTCAACGAGTGGTTGCGAAAGAGACGCTTGTTTGTTTCGTTCACACAAACTTATCTGTGATGTTTGTTACCAACCTATAAGTAAACGGCGACGCGCGCCGGGAAACGACGAGGACGACGTTCGACGTTGTGTGTGTTTTGTCGTTGTGAGAAATAGATCGTTGTCAAAATCATCCATAACGTTTGCGTTATCATTCAGCCACAACGTTGTGAAAACGATCTACGATATATAACGCCCACTCCTAGTCTCTTAGAACGTAGTGATTGTATGCTTTTTGATACCTACCTTCAATTCGGAAACCAGCCAAAAAAACCATTAAAGTAAATCCTGGGTATAAAGTATAAACCCATAATCAAAATTTCCCGCCCTAAAGTTATGTGGGCATGTAAATAGATGGCGCGGTATAGTTTTGTTTTTAACTTATTTTTGATAGAATCCGTTCTTTTCTTTAGAGTAATATTTTTCTTTGATCCATTTGTTTTGGTGTTTTGTTTCTTTTCCGTAACTAGCTTACCAGTCTTACCACTGGTTTATACTCGTTTTCCAATTATTTTGAAAGTCCAACGCGCAATTATATATTTTATTTGATTAATTATTGAGAGTAAATATAAATAGCTCTATAATATTAGAAGTAAAGTATTTCTTAAAAAAAATGGTAGGTTTAGATTCCGACATGAACCGGGATGACGAATGTGACAATATAGGTCTTGGATGTGCCCTAGAGCATTTTGCGGAGGTTGAAGATGTATTAAATATGATAGATAATGTGAAAAATATCTATAACACCCCAGCTTTGGAGAAAGAATACGATAGATTGTACGGTATTTTGAAACAATATTATGAACAACCGCACCTTCTCGACCCTCACCTGGATAAAATGCTTTCAAAGTTTTTCAGTTTGATTAAAGATAAAGATTCTCCTTTTGAATTGAAACATGCTACCTTCAATTATATGTATCAAATTATCCGTGTTAGGGGATATAAAGTTGTTGTGCGGCATTTGCCTCATGAGGTAAGACATGTTGTAAATTATATACCTTTCTTTTTAGGTGACATATAAATACAAAGCAGTGAGTTTTCTGAAATTTATTTCCATATGGTAATTCAGTTGTCTATCTGTTAAACAGGTAGCTGATCTTCTTACTGTGCTGCAATATTTAGAAGCTCAAGACCCTAATGATAAAGAAACATGGCGGAGTAGATTTGTCTTACTATTGTGGCTCTCAATCGTGGTTATGATACCGTTTCATATGAGTCGCTTGGATAGTTTTACCCCTAATAGTTCAGGTACCAAATCTTCATTTGTCATGTGTTGATTTCATTTTATACATTTTCAATATACAGTACATATATTTAAAAATTATAGATAAAGCAACTTCTGAAAGACTAACTGTGATGGAAAGAATCTTCAATGTTTGCAAAACCTATGCACTGAGCAAGGACTCTTGTGCCGGAGCAAGTGCTTTTCTGGCTTCAAAATTTTTGACAAGGTAAATTTGGTTTACTTTTTTTAATGTTTTAATATAATGCTTTCAGTGCCTTGAAGCTCCCATAAAAAATCTGTTGTAATCTTTATTTTTAAAGTTCTTATAGGCTTTCTTTAACTTTTTCAAACAGATCTGATGTCAAAGAATTGTACTTGAGTGCCTTCTTCAACTGGGCTTGTGAACTGACCTCTAATCTCCAAGCGGAAGAAAACATCCACTATGGTGTTCTAGCTGCAGTTGCTGCTGTTTTAAAACATGGCAAAAGAGATGATTTATTGCCATTCGCTTCTAAACTTCTAGAATGGGTTACATCTCAAAAGTATTATTTCTCAAAGGCTATGTTAGTAAGAAAGTATGGAGTCAAAATTGTGCAAAGAATTGGTAAGTTTATGTTTTTACTAGGTGGCAAACTATGTATGCTTTTTTATAAAAGTATTGATTTGATTTCAAATAGTTTAGAAAAACCACTGATTTAGTCAGACTAATAAAATCAATATAAATCAGACCTTGTGGAAGGTCACATATTAATTTATTGGTTAAAAAAAACAATTACTGACCTTACTTTCTGGCATTGTGGGGACTAATATCAAAGCTCATATATTCACTGTTAATTTAAAACTAAAAATAGAGCAATATTCTTTTTGAATCTTGCTATTTAAACAAAATACATCCCAAATCTATAATTGCCAGTCCTTAAACTTAAGAACATACACATTGTGAAATATAAAAAAATACCGAAATTTACATTAATATGAAATGAAAATTGTATTCATCATAAGACCATTGAATGGCCGCTTAATGACTTTCTAACAAGGTGTTGATAGTTATTAATTATGATAATACAGTAGACCAAGAGTCAAAAAAAGCCGGCGGAAAAAAACTCTTGGCACTCTTTTTCAGTCAGGATTGTATGAATTAATACAAATACATACAGTACAAATTGATCATGACATGAAAAAAACCTTGTTTATTTATTAAACTACTTAAATTACTGTATTGTAAATTTACATTATTGGAGTGGGCTAATAATACTTTTCAAGTTAAATAAAGACAAAAAAAACAGTGCATTGCTTACAAATACAGAAATTTATCAGAACTAGTGGCTTTTTAATTGCATAGGAACTTCACCCATACTGAATAAAAGGTGGTTAATTAGAGTGAGTTTGTTGACCCTCCTTACAAATTCATTCCCCAAAAATAAATACTTTAGCAATAATAAGATTTGAATTCAAAATTATAAAGCTTTTTTTGCCCCCCTCTCAGATGAAATTAAGCTTGAATGAACGTAAACAAAGTACCTAGTGCAGAAGAAGCTTTCATGTTATTATGAGTACTCTATTAAATCGTTATCACAATTCTGTGTAATAAATTCATAGTAGGGTTATTAGTCTCTCCTCTGGGTGATGAGGAGGTTTTTAGGCCGTACCCTCTAAGCTGGCCCATTTCTGGGTGGTGGATTTTCAGGGTGCGGAAGTGGCTTCTGACAAACTAACGACTACTGTATATAAGTATACAGCACCTGGGAACGACTGCTTAACGTGCCCCTCTAAGCACGGAAGTCGTCGTGAGAAATAAATGATCGGCGGTCACCCATCTTAATACCGGCCGCGCCGAGCGCGCTTAACCCGCGATATCGTTTGATGTGCATAGCCACGGCGCCATACCACGGCGCCACAACGACTTCCACTCTATCAAATATAAACGTGTGTTCTCCCCCCCGCAGGGCTGACGTACTTGCGGCCGCGCGTGGCGTCGTGGCGCTACACGCGCGGCGCGCGCTGCCTCGCCGTCACGCTCGGGGGCGCCAGCGCCGCCGGAGACTCCGCGCCCGCCGCGCCCGCGCCCGCGCGCGACGCCGACGACATCCCGCCGCAGGTAGCTCCCACTATAGTGCCGCCGACGACATCCCGCCGCAGGTAGCTCCCACTATAGTGCCGCCGACGACATCCCGCCGCAGGTAGCTCCCACTATAGTGCCGCCGACGACATCCCGCCGCAGGTGACACCATATTTCCGCCGTGTCTCCATAACATAATTTTATTTAAAAAGCTTACTTTGGAGCTAAATTTGAAGATATTGTTTATAATTTATCACTTTGGCACAATCTAGTAACTAAATAATCTTCAGAATTTTATACATATATGAGATCTTTAGATTCACCTTTTGTTGGGTGACATTTATGTTTTTTAGTAAGTACCAGGCTCAGAACCTGTTTCAAAAATAGCGATAAGTAGCAGTTTCTTTAATTTTTACTCCGAAAAAATTTTACTTATGAATGCGAATGTTTTGAGAACTTTATTAAAACCTTTATTAAACAGTTTATTCGATGAGCACGGTCTTACCTAGCCGGCCGAGCTCATTGTATATATACCACTTGAGCTAATAAATGCACTGAATAAACGAATCAGAAGTTAAGGTCCAATTCAGAAAGTAAGAAAACATCGTTTACTTATCCATCAACGGATTTCTAAACTGGTAAATCCAAGAAGAACTTTATACAGGGTGACTGGTGACAAATTTTAGATATTGAAGGAGAGCACTCTGTATTCGATTCTGATCACAATTATGTAATCAAATGTAACATAGCTAGTATCCATGCTGGACTGGGAGCGAAAGAAAAACGTAGAATGTGCCAGCTGCTTCTCTTCTCGGGCATACTGTAAAAGTCAGTTAAGGGACAGAGGTTTTAAAGGCGTTTTTGTGGGCGATAAGCTGACCCCGTCACTACAATAGTCTCTCTCCATCTTTATAATACCTCCAAATTTGTCAAACGTGACATCAGATGGTCTTGTAACCTCTGGTGTTCGGCCTACCCCATAAGGGATACAGGCGTGACGTTATGTATAGTGATTTTTTATTCGAACTTAGCAGGTTTGACTTTCCCGCTAAATGCCTTGCTCTGATTGGTCAACATTGAAAGTGGCTTTTAGCAAATAGGTAAATGTAATTTCCATAATGTACTCGACTCAAACCATTTCTATGGCAGTAAGGAAGCTTTTCCTTCGCTAATTAGGGAAAATAATGCGATTTTACTACAATCGGAAAACCATGTGCTTAAAAGTAACCAATCACGGTTGACTTTGGGTTGCCATATATGATGGAATTTTTTAATTGATGTAGTGTATTTATTCCAACATGTTCCAAACTTCAAAAATATATTTCTTGGGGTAGATTTGTTAGATTCAATTTTAATTTCAATTGCTCGGGTTCCAAACTTTAGTAGTAGGTAGCTTTTTTAAAAATATTTCGTTCAGGTTCTTCTCGTTAGTTTTCACTTGAGCAGTCGTGATTAATTGTGGGTTATTAAATTAAAACTCGCGACTTTAGGATTTTGAGGTGGGCAACATTCTACTTTTCTTCGAAATGGAACAATACACTGTCAAGATGTGAAAATTCTTTCCTTTTGCCAGCTTGGTGGCTAGTTACTTTTGTGTTCGTCCTAAAGTTAATTAAATAAGGCTTAATATTATAATGTAGAAGTATTCGCCGCATTTTGTTTATCCAGAACACTTCATTTTTGCCCATATTGGTAAGTGGATTCACATTGTCGAATCTTCACGTCCGATGCTAATCTTATTAGTTTGAACGAATATTCAGATAGATATCTTGTAAGGCTCCATCACAAATGTTGGTAATTGTCGCCTTCTTAAATTATTCCCAATTGAAGCCTATCTAAAAATATAACTTAGATGTGACCATCTCAGGTAATCAAGCTTATAATTCTTTCCAGGGTACTTTCCAGGGTACCTTGCAGGAGTAACTCTGGTGGAGTTTTAATTGGTTAAATGGTTGCTGAAGCTGCCCTTTACATGATTTAGACAGGATCATGAAATCCTCATGATAGCCTGCAGTTTTGCTTGAGTGATCAATGTTTGACCGAGGAATTGTAAGGTAACCTAATCTATAGAAAACAAGGGAAGGAAGTACCTGTGGTGATATTAATGATATTGATATTTGGATATTTTGATATTCATTGGTGTTGTCTGATATTCGACAGCCAATTATTGAAACTACTGATTTTCATGAACATTTCAAGTTTTAGAATATAATCCTTGCGGTTAGCTTTTAAGTAGTCTTAAGTACTAACCTTGGTTTGTTATATCTTTGTCAATTTAGCTTCATATCAATTTAAATTACATAAATTCTTTTCTAAATGTTATTGAACAATCTTAAGAATCCTTCGGGACTTGGTATAGCACTCACTCGGGATAACAGAGGAAACACAGGCAATCAGTTGACAGTTTAATCGCAACTGCTAGTGCTTACAAAATCTTACCCCCTTACCCCCTTATAGTAATAGTAATATCTACCAACATACATTACAGTTACGACGGAGACGGTGAGGGGATTTATTATAGGTGAACTCCCTCTCCCGAGCTAGTTAAAATTCTTTCCCACCGCTCTCCGTTATGTGAAGGTACTTAGGACTTACCTTGAGCAATTTAGAAATAAAAATCTGTGATATATCAGTACTAACATCTTTTATTTTTATATCATAAGAACTGTTAAGTAGGACCTACCCCGCTACATCTCTGTTAAGTAGGATCTAAGGTGAGTCTAGGGTGTTTACGCTCAGAGTATCTTTATCTTGTGTTCTGTGTTTTGGTAGGAGTGTCTGGTTATCTACAAATTAGCTAATCTTCACTCCGATCACAAACTAGAACACTCCCTCCAGAATACAACGTTTCACAAAGTAGGTACTTAACTCTTCACCAGAATTCCCTATAAATAAATAAAGAGTTTACGACTGCTTCACGGCTCGACGACCGTTCCTGAAGTCGTCGATACCTACCTTCCTATTCTGTGGTAATAGCGCCGCGCGTACGTCCGTTGTAAGTAGTTACGAGGGTGGATTGAAAAGTTCGCGGCCTAGTCAAGAAAACAGAATAAAGTACATACAAAAATATTTTTATTTTTCGACGTAATCTCCATTTAGCTCTATGCACTTCTTCCATCTGCTTTCCAGAGCTTCCATACCTGTTTTAAAAAAAGATTCCTCAAGGTCTTCAAAATACAGGTTAACAGCGGCTTCGACCTCTTCATTCGTTAAAAATTTCTGCCCACCGAGGTGTTTTTTCAGGTTTGGAAACAGATGAAAGTCCGAAGGTGCCAAATCAGGAGAATAAGCTGGATGTGGCAACAATTCGAAACCACAATCACGAATTTGAGCCATATACTCGACAGACGTGTGGACTCGGGCGTTGTCCTGGTGAAACAACACTTTCTTTCTCAGTAATCCTGGGCGTTTCTGTTTAATTTCTTCACGTAAACGGCGCAGAAGGGTGCTGTAGTACGCAGAGTTTATTGTTTCGCCTTTTGGAAGGTAGTCCACCATAATGACACCCTTAGCGTCCCAAAAAACCGATGCCATCACCTTGCCAGCCGACAGAATTGCCTTTGCTTTTTTCGGAGTTGGTTCACCTGATTTTTTCCATTGTTTGGATTGTTGTTTTGATTCTGGGGTATAGTGGTGAACCCAGGTTTCATCCATTGTCCCAAATCTGTCAAGAAAACCTTGTGGATCAGCCTCGAACATCTCCAAACAGTCGCGAGAAATCGTGAGTCGAATTCGCTTTTGCTCTACTGAAAGCAATCTGGGGACCCACCTAGCCGAAACCTTAGAAAAGCCGAGTTCATGGACAATGATGTTTTGCGTTCGTTCATATGAGATGCCTATAGTGTCTGCAATTTCTCTGATAGTCAATCTACGGTCTTTCAATATGAGATCACACACTTTATTGATGTTTTCTTCGGTCGTAGACGTCATTGGCCTGCCGGAGCGAGGGTCATCTTCGATGTTCTCTCGTCCACGTTTAAATTCTGCAACCCATTTTTTCACAGTGGTATAAGACGGGGCAGATTCCCCTAATGTTGTTTGCATGTCATCATGGATCTCCTTTGGTGTTAATCTTTTTTTAAACAAATATTTAATCACAGCACGTTGTTAAAATTTCTCCATTAGTGAAAATTTGTTCTACACACGTATTTATATTGTTCGTAAAATTTTATTTAAACAAGATATCAAATTGAAAATTCGCGGGCTGACAATTGAATAATGACAGTTCAAAATGACGGCAGAAAAAATAACAAAAGTTTTTTTTTTAATGGCCAGGCCGCGAACTTTTCAACCAATGTAGTAGCAGTGTAACCATGCGTTGCGTAATGTATTCTTTAAGTTTTATCGGTTAATTTTACTCAGTAAATTATTAAAAAATAATTAATTTTATATTTTCTCTTCGTGTATGATCTCAAGCTGTCATGCTCTCGAATTTCAAAAGTGACCCACCAGTCATCCTGTATCATACTTCCCTATAAACCAGTTTGAAAATAACGGTTTCACAACCAAAACCGAAATATACCTTAAGGTTTTAGGCCGAGTCTTGGTTGGTACCACCATTGTGCTTTTTACCACTTCCTAAAATACTTTGTTATGCGCAGGATGAGAAGTGTAATTACTGACACCAAATCGTATACCTAATATTAACTTTCTATATAACATCTGGGCTGTTTGAGGTGCCATAAATTTTTGTTTAAGTTAAGTTACCTACTAATGCTTTGTTGTTATATAGGTGGAGGACGTGGTCGAACTACTGCTCCGCTCACTTCGCGACGACGACACGGTGGTTCGCTGGTCCGCGGCTAAAGGTAACAAACCTCTAATATATGTACATTCATTCGCTTTGCAGATTAACTATACCAACTTTCAAAGAAGCTTTGAGGCTTATGTTTTTATAGTTTATAGAATTTCCGATTTCATTCCTAACCAATTTTAATAATAAGGTAACCTGCCGTGGCAATGGGGTAACACTGGGCTCAGTTCGACATTAGGTAGATTCGCTATCTTTTAGTTCTCTCTAATGTCAAATGAGAAGACTTCAATTCAAAAGTTGCTGACAAAAACTCATCTTGACAGCTTCTAAATTTGCCATTGAGGGCCTAAAATTAGATATTGCAATACCGAATACGGCCCAATATCTGGCGCAGACGCCCGGGCCACGCTCGATCCATCCCGCACGATACAAATGTTTGTGTGCCGGAACATTGTTGTTTGGTCTGACCGTGACTAATGGCTTAGAATTAGTTTTGTTATTTATTTTTATTAAAGAGTAAAGATTGAGCCCGCGTTTGACCTTCTCACCTGATGGTAGGTGAAGATGAAACACGGGCTTAGGAAAAAACTGGCTCTTTATAAAATACTAGCTTTTGGCCGCAACTTCGTACGCGCATAAACATTTTTTATATTTAACACAACCAGTCATTGAAGAACCTTTATATCAAGTATTACATTCATGTACTGAAGAAATAATTGTTCATACAAACTAAAAAGTCCAATATTTCGTGTTCCCGTGGGTACGGCGGGAACTTCTTTCACAATACTAACAGTTACTCACTGGGGAACCTTTATACTAAGTATCACATCTGTGCACTCATGGATTTTTTTTTTCATACAAACTATAAATCATATAGTTCCCGTTCCCGTGGGAATTTCGGGAATTCCTTTCATTGCACACCCAGTCACTCTTTGAAGAACCTTCATGCCAAGTATCACAACCATGCACTCAAGGAAAAAGATTTTTATACAAACTAAAAAGTCCAACCCCTACCTGTAGAAATTTCGGGAATTCCTTACATATTACAAACATACACCTAGTGAATGACCTTTATACTAAGTATCACATCCCTGCACTCGAGGAATAAGATTTTTCATACAAACTAAAACATCGTATATTTCCCGTTCCCGTGGGAATTTTGGGAATTCCTTTAATAACACAACCAGACACACATTGAAAAACCTTTACACCAAGTTTCACATCGCTGCACTCAAGGAATAAGATTTTTCATATAAACTAAAAAGTCCAATTATTCCCGTTCCCGTGGGAATTTCGGGAATTCCTTCCTTAGTGCATCCCTACATCCCCTAAAAAATGTATGTTCCAAATTTCAGCTCTCTACGCCCAGTAGTTACGGCTGTACGTTGTCTGTCAGTCACTCAGTCAGTAACGGAACAGTGTTATATATATTGATTTCATCACCGCTGGAGCCGTAATATTTGGCGGCAGATTTTATATGAAGGGTGGTTGCTAGGCGGTGGGGCCCTGCCGACTGCCGGGACCCGCTGCCCAGCAGGCGACGCGGCGAGGGGTCATTGCTTGTGGGTTGGTTGCAGGCGTGGGGCGCGTGGGCGCGCGGCTGCCCGAGGCGGCGGCGGCGGACGTGTGCGAGAGCGTGCTGGGGCTGTTCGGCGCCAACGAGCGCGAGACGGCGTGGCACGGCGGCAGCATGGCGCTGGCCGAACTCGGTGAGACCTGTGGCATTTACATCTATCTCAGATTATTAACGAAGTTATGGCGTACAGATTAAAGGACAGTGGGCACCTGTGGACCAAATAGCAAAGTGAGCGGCAGTCTCGGGAACTAATTCTAAATGAAAGTACTTATAATATACCACAATATTTTCTATGGAAGCAAAACCTGATCCTGGTTAGAAAAAAAGATATTTGACATAAATGGTTTTTTCTGACATAAATGGTTTTTCCTTTATTTATAAAATAAAAAAAGTATTTATTCTTATTCAAATACCTAATATTAATTAAACTTAATATGACGCATTCGATAAAATCAACAGTAACGACACATAAATAAATAACTAATTATATTTTAAGCATACCATTGCTTCACGTTATACAGCTACAGAGCAACAATTCATATTATGAAATGACCTTTGTTTCTTTTAAGGATTAGAAAAATATCTAATGTGAGAGTGAGATAGAAACTTTTTTTCGTTTATGCACACAGGTATGTGCACCCACCACCGCGCCGCTGCCTATGCACTCATCGCAGTCTTTCTCCTACCTTTCGGCTATGCGTTGTGTACTGTGCGATTTCTTCTACCCTCTTTATTTGACCTGGCTCTGTTTATTGACTCTGATTAAGCTCTGCGATTTTGTTTTTGTGATAAACCTTGGACTTCAGTGTACGCATTGTGATTCTGTGTCTGATAACATGGAAGCCCACAACTGTATATTGTGCAATCTACGTCGACGTAGAATACATTACCTGGTATCCAGTTCTTTCTGTTTCTGTTCTGTTCTTCAGACGCGAATCCTGGCATTGTGCAATATATTATTGAAGGCATAGCACCACGACAAGTAAGTAACTTTTAAGTATATTATTATGTAAGGACTTATCTAAAGAATAGGCACAAAATAAGCTTATTTTAATATAACGAAGTCAATTAGAAACTAGTAAGAAGCCACGTCATTCGATCGGTACACAAAATGGAGGTACCTGAGTATGGGAACCGCATTGTTTACATTATTTGTTCAATTAGACGAAACCCACTTCTGAGATTTAGGCCCTGTGCATTCCAACCATTATTCCTTTTGTTTTGGTAAATTAGTAATATTACAGAACATTGTCTTCAGTATGCCTTCACCCTTTTTTTGTAGATGAATTAATGTTAAAAACAAGAAACTATGATTATCCTAATTATGTTTAATGAGTAACCTTCCTGGAGTTAATATATTAGTATCATTGCTGTATGGACCGAGACTAAATTGGTTCTTATTATATTTGCTCTACGTCTCTTTTTTGTTGATAACATTTTACGTGCATCAAAATTAATCTGCATTATATGCTTTGTCTAAGCACGTGTTTGTTACTTTCAGGTTCTTTTCAATAACGAAGAGTATATCTGTTGACCTTGCTGGCAAAGGGCAGAGCGAGCAACGATACCTGACGCCAGATCATCACAGGAGCCGGAAGCCGGACCGTCACAGGATCCGGATGCCAGTATATCACAGGAACCGGGCAGTGAATTACATAGTACTGATTTATTTGTACCTGAGTACTCACGGGGACCTAACACTGCAAATAGTTGCCTGTTTTATGGTTGTCAAAATACATCTCGTCATAGAATTGCACAAGTCCTAAAAAACACTTTTTTGATACATTTTAATTATTATATTCCAACTTGTGCAAGAGTGTGTCAAGAGCACTTAAATGCTAATGAATGGGATCAGTTATTCATTGCGCCCAATGTTTCTCATTATTTTAACAGAGCCCAGTTTGTTGATATAATAATTATATTTCACAGCTTCTTTCTTTGCGATTGAGGTTTACTTTATGTAGTAGCGCCACCTACTGCTAGCCTTTGCACGGATTTTAGAGTCTATGATAAGGGTTCTTTTTTTTTTTTTTTTTTTTTAACAACTGTCACGTTTCGCTCCCTATGTCAGCATCCAGTCTACAGAACTCATTCTGCGTTTCCGTGCTGTAGCCTGCGCACGTCGACTAAAATATATTAATTAGCTAGTTAAATTTTAAAAGTTTAAATGGTAAAAATTGTGCATCGAAGGAAGAGAAAATTCTCAAGAAAATAATTCGAGGAGGTTGAGACATCAAATTACAAATTCCGAAGAACCCAACGGTGTTGGGACTTATTAGAAAAAATGTCGTTGACACAAAAACTACCCACATTGTATGTGCGTGTAGTCATCGAGGTTCGATGCATACAATTAATTCTCCTATTTAGTCCGTTACTCGATAATAATATCGTCATTGGCGATTAATCTGATGTACGGTGGAGAATTTCTAATATAATTTTAATAAATATTAGAAAAAATGTCGTTGACACAAAAACTACCCACATTGTATGTGCGTGTAGTCATCGAGGTTCGATGCATACAATTAATTCTCCTATTTAGTCCGTTACTCGATAATAATATCGTCATTGGCGATTAATCTGATGTACGGTGGAGAATCTCTAATATAATTTTAATAAATATTAGAAAAAATGTCGTTGACACAAAAACTACCCACATTGTATGTGCGTGTAGTCATCGAAGTTCGATGCATACAATTAATTCTCCTATTTAGTCCGTTACTCGATAATAATATCGTCGTTGGCGATTAATCTGATGTACGGTGGAGAATCTCTAATATAATTTTAGTAAATATTAGAAAAAATGTCGTTGACACAAAAACTACCCACATTGTATGTGCGTGTAGTCATCGAGGTTCGATGCATACAATTAATTCTCCTATTTAGTCCGTTACTCGATAATAATATCGCCGTTGGCGATTAATCTGATGTACGGTGGAGAATCTCTAATATAATTTTAATAAATATTAGAAAAAATGTCGTTGACACAAAACTACCCACATGGTATGTGCGTGTAGTCATCGAGTTTCGATGCATATAATTAATTCTTTTGATTAGTCAGTTACCAGATAATATCGCCGTTGGCGATTAATCTGATTTGCGGTGGAGACGATCTTGCACGCCGAATCCAAGATTTGAAGTGCCCGAGCTACCTCCGTCATTATCAGCCTTTTTTTTTTTGATACGATTAATGTCCCGTAAGAGGTCTAAAAACCAGCAGTTGTCGGCTGAAGATCTAAAGAATCTAAAGATAAGCCTGTTGAGGACTATCTTGTACCCGCAATTTGCAAATATTTACTTGCTCCCTTTATTAAATTTAGAAGCAAAAGCAGCATTGGCTGAAACTCTTACCAAACGAGATTCTATACATCCACAAAAAAAAAAAAAAAAGGGCAAATTGGAATCGCCTTGGCAGCAGCGATGGTAATCATTTTCAATGAAACTTTGAAGCAAAAACTTTTAAAACTGCTGAGTTACGCTTGTCGCGATAGCCAGAATAGGGAAACTAAAACTCATCGTAACATAATAATGAGTTCCATAAACGTAGGTATGCCTGCGTGACACGCTGACCAATACAAGTTGCGATGATTATCTATTGGGAGGAGATGTTGCTGAAACGCTGCAAATTGCAAAAAACGACGACGTCATCTCCGCAGCCACAGCTGCCGGCTCGAGCTCCACAGCAGAGCTACACGTACCCGCCACGTAGGACCTACCACGAACGGTCGTGGAACACTAGCAACCAGCGGAAATAAACCACCAGGTGCAGTGCGATGGACGTTTACGATATTTTCATCAAAAATGGGCTTAGATAACGAGTGATCCATTAATATTATCGTGAATAGCTGGTTACTAAAGACCTTTTAAATATCTGCCCGCTAAACAAAGTAGCTCTTGTGTTTACCCAAGGTCAATACATGGCCATAAAGATTATATTTTAGCGTTGGATAAACTATTAAAAATAAATGCTATATTCGTATGTTCTTATGAGCCAGGTAAATTTTATCACAAATTTTTTCTTGTGCTCAAGCTATACGGTGAAAATCGCTTCATAAATAATTTAAAATCTTTGAATTGATTTACTACAAAAAAAACACTTCAAAATGGAAGATTACAGAACCGCTGATAAGTTAACAAAACAATGCTACATGTTATTTTTTCATCAATGTTGATAAGTCTTTCCGAAAGTACCTTCGATTTGAATATAACAACGTTTTATATGAATTCAAATATTAAGCGTTTGACTTATGCACCGCTCTTTATATAAGTATTTACTAAAATATTAAAACCAGTCATGGAATTTTTACGTCGGGATAATTTTTTCATCCATAATATATCTAGATAATATATTTTACATTGGCAAAGATTGTGATGATTGTAATGAGAATGTTTGGATTACAAAACATATTTTAATAAATTTAGGTTTCATAATGCATACGAAAGAAGGTTGCTTTGTTCCTAGAATACAATGTAAATTCCTTGGGTTTATTTTTGATTCAGAGAAAATTATTTTAAAACTACCCACAAAAAAAAAAAAAAAAAGAGTTCTTAAAATAGAAAAAATAATACACAAAGTTATTCGAGCAATTTAAAATATTGTCACCAAAAAAAAAAAAAAATCCTACTTATGATCAGGTAGTGAATTTACCCAGATATAATAAAGATGATTTTACTTGGTGGTTAAATTATCTAGAAGAGGGCTTTTCTCCTCTTAGAACAGGCCAATACACTAAAACTATCTATCCTGACGCATCATATACTGGCTAGGGCGGGTTTTGTGATGGAAAAGAGGCAGCGGGTCATTGGAAGGAAAGCGAGTCGTCGCTACACATTAATACTCTGGAATTAAAAGCAGTTTTTTCGGACTTAAAACATTCGCATAATTATGGTAGTTACGATTGTGATATATTGTTAAGAATAGATATTACCATTACCTGTATAAATAGAATGGGTAGTGTTCAGTTTTCACATATGGATCATATTACCCGAGACCAATGGAAATAGCGTGAAATGCGTAAGATCAATATCTTTACATCTTATATTACTTCAAAAGATAATATAGAAGCTGAGAGTTTGTCACGAAAACAGTTTAATGACACTGAATGGGATCTAAGTGACTATACCTTTAATAATATAACAAATAGGTTTGGAATACTATCGGTTGATCTTTTTGCAAACAGATGCAACTTATAATGTCCTATTTATGTAACCTGGAAAAATGACCCAGATGCAAAAACTCTTCAGAAAATTGTTAGTGAAAAGTCTGTGGGTATTGTGGTAGTACCATACTGGCCCACGCAACTATGGTTGCCATTGTTTAAAAGGTTGTGTTGTGATTGTATTTACTAAATACTAATTCGCTGAAATCTCCTTTCAGATCTGCGCTCAACCTTCATTAAACATTAACCTTGGTTGCCGCGAAATTGTTCAGAAAGCGTTAGTAAAAAGATCACTGTCTTCAAAGTCCGTTGAAATTATGTTGGCATCTTTGTTGGATAATTCTTACCGAGACAGTGTGAAGGAGGTATCAAGGCGTGGATTGAATATTGCAAAAATAATAATTTTAGTTTTACTCAAACTTCTAAACCAATAATTGTTCATTTTCTAACTGAAATTTTCGAAAAAGGTGCTAAGTACGGTACTATTAATAGCTATAGATCTGCATTATCATTAATATTAAACATGAATTCCCAATATGACAGGTTAAAAAGTTTCATGAAAGGAGTCGTTATGTGAAGACCAACCACATCAAGTATGATCTTACCTGGGATCCAGCAGTTGTATTGAGCTACTTACCTACAAAATTTCCTAATGAAGACCTTGACTTAAAGACTCTTTTCCAAGAAAACTGTTACACTAATAGCTCTTGTAACGGAACATCGTGTTCAAATTTTATCCGTGACAAAGATTAAAAATATTTTAATAACTAAAAAAGGTACTTATAAAAGGGTTTATAAAAACCTCTAAATTTAATAGTAAACAGACCTTGGTAAAGTTTCCGTTTTTTAATATTCGTCCAGAAATTTGTCCAGCAAAAACCTTACAGATGTAGGTATATAAATAAAACGAAAATTTAAGGAAACCTGATAATTTGTTTATTAGTTTTAAGAAACATATAGGTTTCCAAACTTTAAGTCACTGGGTTAAAAACACTTTAACTCTCAGTGGTATTGATGAAAATATTTTTAGTGCACATAGTACATGACATGCTGCTACATCAAGAGCTATTTATTTAGGAGTTTCTATTGACCTATCAAAAAGACTGCAGGATGGTCGGATTCTTCCTCAGTCCTTGCTAGAAATTATAACAAACTTTGTAACGAAAAATAATTTGCCTAATCATTGTTGAATTGTTTTCAATAAGTATGTTTATTTACTATTGAAGAGTTTTACCTTACTACTCTGCCAATTCATTTCACTATAACTAATCTTTAAACATCCTACATAAAGTAAACCTCAATCGCAAAGAAAGAAGCTGTGAAATATAATTGAGGATCAAACGAACTTCTAAAGTGAAGTTCGATCCTAATTATGTGAACAGCTTCTTTCGAAGCGATTTAATATAAACCCACCCGTTATTATGCTTTGAAATAAGCATAATATGAATATGTTTCAACATGGAGTAATTTCAATTTATATTTGTATTTTACCCAACCCCAATATAGTGAAATGAACAAACAGGAATAAGACAGATTGACTTTAAACAAAATGAGTTCTGTAGACTGGATGCTGACATAGGGAGCGAAACGTGACAGTTGTTAAAAAAAAAAAAAAAAGAAAAGAACCCTTATCATAGACTCTAAAATCCGTGCAAAGGCTAGCAGTAGGTGGCGCTACTACATAAAGTAAACCTCAATCGCTTCGAAAGAAGCTGTTCACATAATTAGGATCGAACTTCACTTTAGAAGTTCGTTTGATCCTCAAATATTATGAAAACTGCTGCTCTTAACAATCCCATAATCGACTTTGAACATGTAGAAGACATGGAACCAAGCGTTTTGCATTTCCGTGTAGGATTAACACACAATGAGTTTTATGAACTGTTGCAGGAGACACCTTCATTAAGTCAGGCTTGTAATGACTCAAAAACAGCTCTTGGTATGTTTTTAATGAAGCTCAGAACAGGCGAAACTAATGAAAGGCTGGCCAATCTTTTTAATGTGAGTCGTCGCACATTAGAAAGGAAAATGTCTATGGCTAGAGACTGCCTCACACAGGATTTTGTATCTCGCAATCTAGGTTTTGACCACATGTCAAGAGACGATATTGTGTCTCGGAACCTTCTCATACCTGATGGTATATTTAATAGTAATATTCTAGAAGCAGGGGATAAGAAGGCCATCGTGATATGTGATGGTACATACGTTTATATACAAAAAAGTACAAACTTCTTTTTCCAAAGATTATTTTACAGCAATCACAAGTATGCCAACTTATTAAAACCTTTTTTAATAGTGTGTTGCGATGGTCATATTCTTGAGGTGACTGGACCTCATGCTGCTACCACATCCGATGCTACAATTATGAATACCCTTATGAACGAGAATGGCCCAGCACATTGGGTTTTCAGAGAGGGAGACGTATTTATCCTCGATCGAGGCTTCCGAGATGCTATTGCTCAAATTAAATCTTGTGGATATAAGGCAGCTATTCCTGAAACAAGGAATCGAGGAGAAGACCAACTGTCAACGATACAAGCAAATAAATCACGCCTTGTTACCTTGTGCCGTTTGGTCGTGGAGGTCGTTAATGGGAGGATCAAGAGAGATTTTAAATTGTTCAGGCAGGACTATACTTTAATAGTGCAATGACTCCTATGTTTCAAGACTTCAGGATCGCCGCAGCCCTAATAAATAGGTATCATCGCAGAATTGAAAACAATGTGCACGCAGAACAATTTTTACAAATAATAAACCAAAAGATGCATACACCAAATGTATTAGCAGATTATGTTATTGAAAAAAATATGAATAGACAACGTGCTGCATTCAGAGATGTAACCGTCGGTCCTGAGGACATAACTTTCCCAATATTGACGATCGAAGACCTTACCTTATTTGCACTTGGAAGCTATCAAATAAAGCTAGCATACAGCTACTATAGTGAGCACATCCGACAAGGATTGTA
The DNA here is from genome assembly GCA_944452665.1 of Stenoptilia bipunctidactyla. Taxonomy (NCBI): domain Eukaryota; kingdom Metazoa; phylum Arthropoda; class Insecta; order Lepidoptera; family Pterophoridae; genus Stenoptilia; species Stenoptilia bipunctidactyla. Next base: position 405,461 of record OX101728.1, on the reverse strand, counting down.
TCGTATACAGATAAATGAAGAACCAAATTCAGAAGAAATGCAACGATTTGGCATAGATACTGTTAATACAGTTTTACTTAGGGGAAGAATACAATCTCGGCATACACGATCGCGGATATATTACACTTATATAATAATGAAGATAAATACCCCAGGAATCGAAGCGATATGTCATTATTATTGTTCGTGTGCAACAGGTAAACGAACATTAGGTTGTTGTGCGCATATAATGTGTATAGTGTGGTTTCTTGGATGGGCACGCCATCAAGAATATGTTCGTTTACCTGCTGCCTACCTTGACACAATTATTGTAGACGAATAAATGTAAATCGATAAATAAATTTTTTTTTTATCTTTTTGGTGTTTTTTTATTTCACTTCTCAATAAAATGTAGCCAAAGTGATTTTATCAGTTGGCCAAGAACTAAGAACTAGTTTAACGCCTAAGGCTAAGAATATAAGTTTTATGCAAACACTGGGTTTGTTATTATATTTATTTATAGTTTATATTGAAAAAAATTCTCCGCATTGCATTCTGTGCAGGTGGGAGGGGAGGGGGTTGATGGCTAGACTTTTTGGTAAAAATATCAAATATCATCTATGTATATTATTCTTTATACATGGATGATATAATAATATCATCCACGTATATAAACGTTCATATCTCCTAAACTAACCTACATAAGATCATACAGTTTTCTGCTCTTAAAACTAGATTATAGTGATGTTGAATGTATGCTACTTCCGGAAGCTGCCGCTTAATTTCAGTTTTGGTCCAAACCCCATACAAATTTGCCCACTCTCTTTTTACATTTCAATTTGATGATTCGGTATTTTTTCAGTTAAATAAGATTATGAAGCGTGAAAGCCTTAAAAATATATGTAAATATATATGTTCATTATAAAACTTTCACTAATTGAAATTCACTTTTAGAGGGAGAAACTCACTCGATGGTCGAGGCATATGAGCTGAAGATGGAAGTAGACATTTTCGGAATATATCATTGCCTTGTGAAGTGAAGGTGACATTGAAAGGAGAGTAAAAGCAGGAAATTGTATTAATGGCGCCTATGCTTACTTTGGGGCCATGTAGTTGGTGTGATTGTCTGGGGATTTTATTATTTATTATACTCGATAATGGCAAGCCAAACTATACCAAATAAGGCTTGTACTTGAGAGTTTTGGCGCCAACGCGTATATATGGTAGTGGATCTTGGGTTTGGCAGAGATCAATGAGAGCGTTGAGAAGCATGTGTGGAGTGAAATTGAGTGATAGGGTGCGCAAACGTGAAATAAGAAAGAGATGCGGATTGAAAGAAGATGTAGGGACTAAGATTGAAAAGGGTATGCTACGGTGGTTTGGACATTTGGAAAGGATGAGTGAAAGTAGATTTACGAAAGAGGTGTACAGAGCAAGAATGGATGGTGCTGTCGGAAGGGGCCGCCCTAGGCGAACGTACGCCGATCAAATTGGTGGCGTTCTTAAAAAGGGCCTATAGCCGGCACGGCGAACTTTGATCCCTATGACACTGACAGTAATTTCCACAACACAACCTTGTAGTGCCGTACCCGTTATAAGTACCCGTAACCGGCGATCATGTATGAAAAGATTTATGAACGTGGAGGAAGCGAAAGAGGTATGTCTGGATCGAAGCAATTGGTGTTCCCTTGTCTCTGCCTACCCCAAAGGGAGACAGGCGTGAGGTTATGTATGTATGTATTATTAGTATTTCGAGAGTGCGAAATTCTCAGCCAAGAGAGGCTGGGTTTGACTGCACTTCCGGGCAAAAGCCAAGGAGGTGGAGGTTTATTTCGATGAAAGGGATATGAACTTAGTTTTGTCCGGTTTGCAAGAACTTCCTTCCAACTATTATTATTATGGAGTGTAATAACGCGTGTCTTGTGGTGCAGCGCGGCGCGGGCTGCTGTCGCCGGGGCAGATCGGCGCGGGCGTGGCGGCCATCACGGGCGCGCTGGAGCGCGACGAGGCGCGCGCGGGCTGCGGCGGCGGCGCGGGCGGCGGCGGGCGCGCGGCGCGGGACGCCGCCTGCCACGCCGCCTGGGCCTTCGCGCGCGCCTACGACGCCGCCACGCTGCAGCCGCACGCCGCCACGCTGGCCGCCGCGCTCATCGCCACGGCCTGCTTCGATCGAGAGGTCAGTGAGCCGTGCGAGCCGTACACAAAACTAACATTCTTTTAGAATATGTTGACAGAGAGGTAGGCCGCTTCCCCACCCCCGTCGACGTCTTTCTAAAGGCGGATGAGATGACAGCGTCAGCTGTGTACCTGAGGTGCGTTTACTTCGGTTGCTTATCTGAATGAAGAGGTAAGTCGCGCGGGGCGGGCGAGTGATGCATGCCGATACATTGGCTGCTGTCCCGCCGCTTCACCCTGTTTCGTGTAGGACAAGCTAAGTGCACAAAAGTCGTTTTTTTTTGCATTTATATCGACCTATTACGTAGTTTTATGACTATAATATTTATTTTAGGAATAAAACACAAAATAAAAATAAAATTCAGTTCATAGTTTTCCTTCATACTCAAGAAACGTTCCTTTTGCTTCCGCGTAGATGTCCGTTTGAAAGAAATTCTTGAAAAATAACTGGCCACCTTCATCTTCATTTACCTTTTAGTTTAGATTCGTCAGAAATATCAATGAAATATTCTTTTATAAAACGAAATCATAAAGACAAGCGTTCCGGTCACATTTTTCGTGTTTTGCCCATTCTTTAAAAAACTCACACATTTTTTAGGCTTTGGAAGTTAAAGGTTGAACAATAATAAAACAGATTTTCGAGTACAATTGGAACAGTCCTATATTTTAAAATTAATGCTTCTCCACATTGAAATGATTAAAAAAGTAAAGAATATACCTTGAATATATAGATTCATCACTAACACTTTCAAAAAGTAACGAACTGCCACAATGACAGCTGTCGAAAGTGTCGCGTAAGTGCAACTGACTAAAAACCGCAATTACGTTTAACACATTAACTAACTTTGTACCCTTATCACTCATCAGTATGGAAAGTTAAAGAAAAACATTTCTTGGAATTCGATAATTAGGGGTATTAGTATTTTCAATTAATTAACCCTTACCGGGAATCTAACAATGACTTTTGTCCACCGAGCTTGTTCTAGACGAGACACTGTGCGCTTGGGCGTTTGCAAGATCGAATGACGGAGCGGCGTTAGATATATTGGCTGCTGCGCTTATAGCTGCGACTTGTTTTGATATAGATGAGTGGTACTGTAGAGAAATAAATTTAAAGGATAAACATTTAGGTCACAGGGGCGTTTAGATACTGTACAGACACAAGCATCGATATTGAGAGGCAAGTGTGCTTCAATTAAATGTTTACATAATAAACGTAATGTACCTTTCATGCGGTTAAATTTTAGATAAACCCTTGTTATAATTATACGTGTGGTTAATAAACTAGAATGTGTTTTTAGATATTTATTATTAACTTAGCTGCACCCTCAATTACACTTTATTCAACCTTTCTACATTTTATTTATCTTTCATTATCTATGCTAATATTTAAAGAGGACAGATTTGATTGTTTGTTTGCAGTGAATAGGCTCCGAAATTGCTGACCCAATTCGAAACATTATTTCAACATTAGAAAGCTACACTATCCCCGGTGTACAGTGAAGTTTGGTAGTCAGGCCGAACACCCTGTATAATGCGTTCGAATAGGCATGACGAAAGATTTTTAAATACTCTTCCGTAGTGGGGGTACACGTTTACTATTTACGAAAAAATCTTTATTTCGGTTAAAAACTAGAGTTTAACGAAGTTTAAAGCCTTTTTCCAAATATTTTTAAATAGTGCGCGAAAAAAGCTCGTAGGTGTAATGGCGTCCGCTCTGACATTTTAAATAAAATGAAATCTATTTTTAAATCCTTTTAATATGTATTTTCCCCTAAAATCATTAAATCTCTGATTATTTGATACTGTCGTCATGCCTATTCATGTATTAATTTGCGATGGAGTTATATCAAAATAATATTGTCTTAAGTTTTCGCGATTCATATTATTAAATAAAACACTTTTTAACAGGATTTATCGCGTATATTTACATTTTAAATTTTGACTCGACGTTTCGGTGTCTTTGCAGACCCCGTGGTCACGAGCGACTCGACAGTTTTTATTGTTTTATTTAATACTTTTACAATTACAATCTGGGTTGCTGTCATTGCAAACATGTACTTTCATATTCAACGCCTCCTTTGGTAGGCCTGCTTTAGTTATAGCAAAGCACATGAAGGTAGTCTTATCTTCGTTAAGGGATAAGAGATTATTATCGTACCATTTTTTTACGGTGCGAAGACCTACAATGCTTTGTTGCAGTACACTCTCCCAAGTTTGACCTTTAAAGCTAATAACTGTGTCATCCGCGAAGCACAGAGTTTGAGCGTTAGGTACCAGTTCACAGAGATCGTTGATGTACATAATGAATAATACAGGGCCTAAAACACTGCCCTGGGGCACGCCGAAGCTAATATTTCTGGGTTCACTACATATACTATCTAGTCTTACAATTTGTTGCCTATCCGACAAATAGCTACGGAACCATTCAAGTGTTTTGCCTACGATCCCAAAGCTTTGCAATTTTCTAAGTAGAATTTTATGCGAAAGGGTATCGAAAGCTTTAGCTAAATCGATAAAGATAGACATAGTTTTAAGCTTATTGTCTAGATTTTCTAGTAGGTAACTTGTCAGTTCAGTTATAGCACCATTTGTGCTCCGACGTTGCCTGAATCCATACTGATGACATGAAAGAAGTCCCCTTGTTTCTAAAAATTACATAATCTAACTTTAATAACTTTTTCAATTATTTTTGAAATGGATGATAAAAGAGAAATTGGCCTGTAATTAGACAACTTAGTTTTGTCGCCTTTTTTATATAACGGTATTACTACTGCTTTTTTTAAAAGTTTAGGAAAAATATTGTTTTTTCAAACTTAAATCAATATATATAAAACTGTTCCGTTACTGACTGAGTGACTGAGGTACTGAGTGACTGAGTGACTGAGTGACTGAGTGACTGACAGACAACGTACAGCCGTAACTACTGGGCGTAGAGAGCTGAAATTTGAAACATACATTCTTTAGGGGATGTAGGGGTGCACTAAGGAAGGAATTTCCGAAATTCCCACGGGAACGGGAAATATAGCACTTTTTAGTTTGTATGAAAAATCTTATTCCAAGAGTGCACCAATGTGAAACTTGGTGTAAAGGTTTTTCAATGTGTGTCTGGTTGTTTTATGAAAGGAATTCCCTAAATTCCCACGGAAACGGGAAATATACGATGTTTTAGTTTGTATGAAAAAATCTTTTTCCTTAAGTGCACGGATGTGATACTTGGTATAAAGGTTCTTCAATAGATATCTAATTGTATTAAGAAAGGAATTCCCGAAATTCCCACGGGGTCGGGAAAAATTTGACACTATGTGTATGCGCGTACGAAGTTGCGGGAAAAAGCTCGTTAACAATATGGGTTATGAAAGGTATGATGGTATGACTACAGGTTTTAATAATTTTACCAGAAAGTTCGTCCAAACCACTTGAGTTGTTATTTTTTAAACTATTTATGATAATTGCAATCTCCTTGTTATTTGTTGGTTTTAAATATAAGCTACAATCAGTTTTTTTTACTAACGTCTTACTGGCAATATTATCTTCCGTGGTTTTTAATTTATCTAGAAGTTTATTAGCTAAATTTTGGCAAACATCAGTGAAGAAACTATTAAAGGCATTAGTTACTTCTTTTAAATTATGCTTCACTTCAATTACTGAGCCATTAACTTCAATATTTTTTATATAATGGTTTTCTTTTCTTATTCTACCTCCCACTTCATTTATTATACTCCAAGTTTTTTTTGGATTATCATTGGCCTTTTCGAGTTCATGTTTGTAGTATTTAGCTTTTGCTTTTTTAAGAATTAAATTACAAATTCTTCTATAATTTTTATAGTCTTCCTTAAGGAGGTTATCTAATGGATATTTCTTACAAAGCTTATGAAGTTTGTCCCTTTTCCGGATGCTGTATAATAGTTTTTCCGTAATCCAAGGTTTAAAGTTTTTTTCTATGTGGACTTATAGCTTTAATACCTATACCTAATCAGTATTGTTGTCAACATGGTATGCTAGTTTATTTGTGAAATTTTCAAGAGCAGTATCTACGTTATGTGAGGATAAAACATCCTCCCAAGATTCCTGTGTTAGGCTATCTTGAAGTTTACAAAAATTTGTTTTTTTTTGAATATTAAATTATTACAAACAGATTTTTTTGATACATAATTAACCTTGCATATTGTTATACTATGATCTGTGACAGATGAATCATAAACTAGAAAAAACGGAGACAAATCTATCACTCGGTACATGAAATGATCAATGCATGATTTTTCATGAGTTATTTTATCTATACCTATTTTAAGTTTGTGTGCAGCCAAAACATTGATATAATCATCAGCATGTGGGTGACCGTTTTCTAATATATCAATGTTAGTATCACCAATAATAAATACATTTTTAACATTTTTTATATTTTTTAGTGCTATTTCAAAAGACTCTAAAAAAATTTCGATATTATAACGATATTATAACTACATGGCTAATATAACCATATTTTTTAAGTTAATTTGTAAACAGTTAGCTCCTAAGATTTTTAATTCAGTATAAGAAAAGTCGCATTCATTTTTAATGAAAACAACCACTCCATCGTTTTGAATAGGATTGATGTGAGTGTGTATAGTTGTAAATCCTGAAAGGGATTGAGTAGGTGGTCTGACTTGTATTCTACATTCTGTTAAGATAATTATATCAAAACTGTTTTGGAGAGATTTTAAATTTTAACTCGACGTTTCGATGTCATTGCAGACCCCGTGGTTACGAGTGACGAGTTAAAATTTAAAATATAAATATACGCGATAAATCCGGTTAAAAAGTGTTTTATTTAGCTATATCAAAATAGTCTTAATCCTCATCCAAATAAATACGTTCATAAGCATTTGATTGCGAACAAATTTCTCTTTCACATAACTTGATTTCAATCAACACCTTAGGAGATATCACAATTTTAAAACAACTTCGCAACAAAATAGGAATATTTTCTAACAAACTCTCCAGTCTTAGGTCTTAGGGTAATTTTTTTCAAAACATTGAAACAGTAAAAAAAAAACAACCAAATTTTTTTACACTTTTTACGTATCAAGTATTTTTTAAAGGTTTTCTTATGAATTTTTGATATTATTTTAAATTAAATTACTTTTATGTCTGTAGGATCTTCACATCGGTAAATATTGCTAAATAAATCCGAAAACTCATCCGAACGCAGTAAAAAAAAAATTAAATGGCAGCCGTTTCTAAACAGTAGGCGCAAAACGCTTTTTTATTGTGATTTTGTCGATAAAATTTATCATATTACTTCGCCTTAACGGGTCGGAAATCGGTGATCAGACACACTGTTTATCAATTCATTTTTATCTTGATGATATATTTCAATTGATTTATTCCTGTCTTCTGAACTAAAAATTTTGGAGATTAATATGTTTACCCCGGCAACACGTAGCGAAAAACTATAATTGAGATTAATTTAGTTTATTTTTTAAATAATAAATGTAGTAATTTAATATTTATTTTATTTTACAAATTCGTTTCACATTTTATGCGTGTAATCCGCTTCTTTTTCTTAGCCGGGATATATATCGGATAAATATAAAAAAAGACGGATTTTTGTTATTTATTATAAAAATCGGATTTTTTCGAACCCTGGTTATAACATTGCTTTGTCACCTGGTTCTTGCAAAAGTCATGCAAAAAAACTAAACTACAGTAAAATTAAACATGGGAATAGGAATTCAAAATAAACACTCCTGTCAGTTCACTGTGAGCACTCGTTTGAGCAATACGCGTATCTCTTTTACCGCATAAATCCAGTGGTTCTCAACCTTTGTAATTGGAGTTGAATTTTTCGGGAAATAGTTTTTTGAAAAAAAAAAGAAAATCAATATGTTCAAGTGCGCAATCTGTGAATCTGATTTTAATGACGGTGTAAAATGTACGGTTTGCAAAAAAAGCCTTGACTTTGCGTGTGCCGGTATCACTGAGGCTGGATTCAGAAAACTGGGGACAGAACGCAGAGGCAACTGGAGATGCAATTCCTGTAAAACATCCCCACCTTCACCTTCTCCAATTTCCTCGGAGGCTACTCTTGAAACAATAATGCAAGAAATACGAGGCATGAAAACGCAGCTGCTATGCCTTCCTACTCTGGCACAAGACATCCGGGCGATAAAAGATGAAGTATCCGAATTAAAAACCACGAGTCAGTTCATTAGTGATAAAGTGGATGATCTCTCTAAGAGAATAGAAACCACAGAGCTGAAGATTAAGGATCTTGAAAAGAACCAGGAAGAAGTTGTCGCCTTTAAAAATAAGCTATCTGCCTTTGAATTTGACATTATTTCTGCAGAACGCCGAGTTAGACTTAACAACATCGAAATTAAGGGTGTACCTACCAAGAAGGATGAAGATCTATTCTCTGTTGTTAATAGGATAAGTCTGGCTGTTGGGTATAGTTTTCCCAAAACTCAAATTAACTATATAGCCAGGGTACTGTTTAGGGTCCTATCTTCAATAAAAGAACTTATATCCGATAGAACTGTATATTACTCGTAGATTTCGTAGTAAAATGTTTGAATATGGGCGACGTGCGCTCGCGCAGTTGGTAAGCCAGTGAGTGCGGACGAGCGAGCGCGGAGATGAGTCGTAGCACGGCGGCAGCCCGCGCCCCGCGCGCGTCCGGAGCCCGAGTGTAGCCGAGAACGGCCGAACGCTTAGACATACTGCCCCGGTTGAAGTAGTCATCGCTTCAAGGTTTTTAGTCTCTAGGTAGAGGGCAGATATTATTGAATCCTCGGCGTATAGTCCCCTTCTTCGTTTTGACTTCGGCGACCCTCACAGCTCCGTCTTGTCCTGGGTAGATCTTGACCACCCGCCCGAGCAGCCATAGGAGTGGTGGAAGAGCTTTGTCCTTCACCAACACGAGCGCGCCCAGTTGGAGGTCGCTTGACGCCACAGCCCATTTATGCCGCTGCTGGAGCAGGGAAACATATTCAAGATTAAAACGTTGCCAAAAGTGTTGTTTCAGCAGTTCCACCCGCTTGTAGCGTTCCAGCCGTGTAACGGAAGCATCCGAGATATGCGGATGTGGAACCGATAATAGTGATCGACCAATCAGGAAATGGGAAGGTGTAAGGGCTGAAAGGTCAGTAGGGTCATTTGAAAGAGGTGTTAGGGGACGTGAATTTAGTATACTTTCTATTTGCGTTAGTAGAGTATACATTTCTACATATGTTAGATTTGTTAGCTTGAGCAACCTTTTAAGATGGTGTTTTGTAGACCGAATGGCAGCTTCAGCAAGGCCGTTGAAGTGCGGAGAGTAGGGAGGAGAGAAGGTAAATTTAATACCTTCTTGAGCAATGTCGAACTCTATGTTGGATTCCTGTAAAAGTCGGTAAAGTTCATTAAAGGCTCCGACGAAATTAGTGCCGTTGTCGGATAAAATAGATCTCGGCTTTCCGCGACGTGCAACAAATCGATTGAGCGCGGCCATGTAAGCTTCCTTTGTAAGCTCCGTAACAAGCTCGAGATGGACAGCCTTTACAGCAAGGCAGACAAAAACACATAAATAAGATTTCATTAGTTTACAGCCGCGACCTTTGCGGTCGGCTATCAATAGTGGCCCAGCATAGTCAACGCTACAATTTAGAAATGGAAGTTCAAGATGAGTTCTAGAGATCGGTAATTGACCCATAATGGGTTGAATGAACTCAGCTTTCTGCCTGAAACAAATTACACATTTGTTGACAGTAGATTTGGCTAAATTTCTGCCGCCGAGAGGCCAATAATTTAGGCGAATAGAGGCTAAAAGCAGTTGCGGGCCAGCATGGAGAAGTTTTTTATGAGACTGCGAAAACAGTAGTTTTGTTAGATGGTGCTTACTACATAGTAAGATTGGGTGTTTTGTATTGTAGTCATAATTAGTATTCTCAAGCCTGCCACCTACACGAAGCAGATCAAAGGTATCCAAAAACGGTGTAAGTGAGACTAGCCTGTTTTTTGTAGGTAGAGCTTTGCCAGATTTTAGAACGTCAAACTCGATTGGAAACATTTCTATCTGAGCAACATGCAAAATCAGGTTTAAAGATGATTGTAGCTCACTACACGAAAGTGAAGATTTGATTTTATTTGTTTTATTTTTTAAATTGTAAATGAATCTTTTTATGTAAGCAACTACTCTTTGTAAACGATTTAAATTAGAACTTTTATGAATTAGTTGCGATATGATTGAATTAGCGTTAGTTCCGTTATTTAAAGCATGAAAATTACAATCGACTGTTTTATTACATACTACCTCTGGTAGTTCTTGATTTTTGTGAGGTGATTTGGGCCACAAGAATTGATTTAATAAGAGAAATGATGGTCCATTCCACCACAACGAACTGATGCTGATTTGATCAGCCTTCAGGCCTCGAGAAACTAAATCTGCAGGATTTTCCTTGGACGGCACGTAGCTCCATGTACAACCGGACGTAGTTTCTTTTATTTCATTAATGCGATTAGCTACGAATTTTTTAAGTTGACTTATAGGCATGGACAACCAACCAAGAACTATCGTAGAATCGCACCAATAAAAGCAATTAGCTATAGGTAGAGTAATCGATTCTTTTACTTTAGTGCACAGCCTTGATCCTAACAAAGCTCCACAAAGCTCGAGCCGCGGAGTCGTAGTCGGTTTGATTGGTGCTACGCGACTCTTGGAAGTGAGTAGACGAACCGTGACCTGCCCATTAGCGTGAATAGAACGTACGTATACGCATGCGCCGTAGGCTTTTTCCGATGCGTCTGAAAAAACATGAATTTCATGGCTGATAGATTCGTCACAACAAACCCAGCGTGGTATATTGATGTTATTTAAATGTGGTAGCAACTCAGTGAATAATAACCATGCATCTCGAATAGGATCGGGAACGTCGTCGTCCCAGTCACATTTATTTATCCATAACTGTTGCATCAATATTTTTGCTTCTATAACGCAAGGAGCCACCAGACCTAGAGGATCAAAAATTTGACTTACTATGGAAAGAATGCTTCGTTTTGTTATTCTAAGTGGCTGTGTAATCTGAATAGAAAACGTAAGTTCATCAGATTCGCATAACCAATTTAAACCCAAAGTTTTGGCACTTACATTCATTTGTTTTTCGGAAAAATCTAATGAACTATTATTATTTATAGCTTTGTTGTCACTTAAAATCTGACTTAGTACTTCTTTACTGTTAGACTTCCATTTGCGTAAATCAAAGTTTGCCTGAGATAAAATTGAAATAACTTCGTTACACATACTAACAGTAGAAGAGATAGAGTTAGAACCGCTCAAATAATCGTCGCAGTAGAAGTCGCGCTTTATTGCAGTTTGAACGTCAACGTTTTGTGATTCATCGGCTAAACTTACTAAACATTTAATTGCTAAGTACGGCGCGGATGCAGTACCGTACGTCACAGTATTTAAGGTGTAATTTTTAAGAGGCTCTGATGAATCAGCTCTATAAACTATTCGTTGTAGTGACCGTTGATCACTATTCAAAAAAACAGCACGGAACATTTTCGCGATGTCTCCTGAAACAACGTATTTATGCTGTCGAAACCGTAATATAATAGACAGGAGATCATCTTGAATTGTGGGACCTACCATCTGAAGATCGTTCAATGAGAGACCTGAGGTAGACTTAGCGGACGCATCAAAAACTGTACGTAATTTAGTAGTGGTACTTGACTCTCGAAACACGCCGTGGTGTGGAAGAAAATAATTGATTCTACCTGTGTGGACCACTTCGTCGGTGTCTTGCGTCATATGTCCTAAATGTTCATACTCGTTCATGAACTCTACGTACATAGTTTTGAAATTAGGGTCGCGCTGAAATCGTTTTTCTAGAGACAAAAATCTACGTTTTGCTATATCATAAGAACTACCTAGCTTGTCGGGATTAATTTTAAGAGGCATCGATACTACAAAACGCCCTGAAGAATCGCGATAGGTATTGTTACGGAAGTGTTCTTCACAAGAACGCTCCTCAAGTGACATACTATGTTTAGGTAAGATTGCGTCTAACTCCCAAAACTTAGTTAAGTCGTCAACCACATTTGTAGAGGAATGATTACAATAATGTGAATTATTAGTCGAATAGGACCGAGCGTACACACAGCCCGATATTATCCAGCCTAACATAGACTCACATAATATAGGTTGTTTCTGTCCTAGATCTATCCGATTGGTACCTAATACTTCCCAAAAGATTTCCGCTCCTACTAAAATATCCACAACGGAAGAAATATTGAAAGCAGGATCGGCCAAACGTAAATTAGAGGGAATAGGTATCTTTTTTATATTGATAGATATCGGTGGAAGACTTTTCGTTATTTCTGGCAGAATTAGACATTCTATTTGCTTTGAATAAGTACCGTTTAAGGATTCGAACCTAAGGTAACAAGACTGTGCACTAGTACTAGTTTGGTTATTAATACCTGTGACCATGGAGCTCGCACCGTGCTTGGACAATCCCAGCTTACCGCAGAGGCTGGCAGTGATGAAATTTGCCGTACTCCCGTTGTCAAGTAGCATGCGCGCTTGATATTTCCTTCCATCGGAGCTTACGACTCTTACCATAGCTGTGGAAAGTAAAACAAGGCTTTGCGTAGTGGGCTGATTGTCATAGGTATTAGAAGATAGAGCGACGTTTTCAGAAGGGCCGGGCATGGGATTTAAAATATTGGTATCAGGTTTATCTAAATGCAAAAGAGTATTATGCTTCGCCTTGCAATATTTACAGTGAGCTAACAGTTTACATCGCTTTTGATTGTGACCCAGCCGCAGGCAGTTTAGGCAAACATTAAGCTCAAGAGCCTTTTGATTACGAGATTCTATTGATAGGTTTTTAAAAGAATTACATGAATAGAGGAAATGATTATTTGAACACAAGGGACATTTTAATGAATTTAATTTATTTAATTGTTTATTTTTACTTTGATTATTACCACTATCTGTCACTATAAAACTTTTTGATTTATTTATATTTTCTGATTTATTAGTAATTTTATTTTCCTCTAAAGTTTCTAGCAAATCTGCTTTGTCACCTAAAAACTTACAAAATTGATGAAGAGTAGGAGAGTTAGTGAAAGAGTTTCTGTGCTCCTCCCAATTCCTAGAAGTAACGGGATCTAGCTTGGTGCACATCATATAAATTATCAAGGTGTCCCAATATTGAGTAGGTTCGTTTAACATCTGCAAAGCTCGTAAGTTTTTATTAGTAATATCAATTAGTCTACGCAGCGACGTACTCGACTCTGTCTGTATGTGATCGACTTTAAACAAGGCCTGCAAATGGTTATTGACTAACAATCGATTATTATTAAATCGTTCACATAGTAAATTCCATGCTAACTCATAGTTACTACTTTTAAAAACTATATTTTTTATTATTTCCGCAGCTGTACCTTTTAAACTAGCTCTTAAATAGTGGAACTTATTAATTGAATCTATGCTTTCATTTGAATGGATTAACGATAGAAAGGTGTCTCTAAATTCGAGCCAAGACTGATAGCCGCCATCAAAGTAAGGCAGATTAATTTTTGGTAAACGAATAAAATTGTGTTTGTGCCCACCTGATGCTGAATCCTCAGAGCCCGCTACGGAGGGGCTGGCGGATTGACGTCGGCTGCTGTCAAGAAGCTTACGCGCTGCAGCTATCAATGCATGATACCGGTCCTCAAACTGTCCCCTTGCTAGGTATGCGTCATCTGGTTTATCCGACAACGACTCGATTTCCATCTGTAATTGATCAAAGTCCTCATATAATTTTTCAAATTTACTAAACCGACTTTCAAGTTCCAAACGTTGAAGTTCAGAAAGTTCAGAGCAAGATTTTAAAACATCTAAATAATTACTAAAATTAGTGAGCTTAGCTTTCATTGCGCTGCGTTTATTGTAAAGTTTGTCAGCCATTGCGATAGAACAAAAATATCGATCAAGATTAAGACAGATAGGTATGAAGTGAAGAAATATCTAATAAATATCTCAACTTATATCTAATTGGTACGTAAAAGGTAGAAAAAGGAAACTATTAAAGCTTAGCACGTACCAGTAGCAAATAAAGTTACACTTGACACTTGGTAAATAATGTACAATAGGTATTGAAAGTTATTAATTTAGGTATGTTTAAAGGATATTAATTATAAAAGGGAACGGTAAATAAGGAATAATTGGTACGATCTCACGTATATCGGTATCCTTATCCACAATATCACTAGACGACTTCACTTTCTTCAATCCGTAGACTGCGTGGCACCGCTCGTCGAACAAAGGAACACTTTGGGTTCAAGGTCCACTGCAATATACACAGTGGGAGCAAAGCGTGGCCTGTATTTCTTGGCTGTTTCTTCAACGAAGGACCATTGTTTAGGGTCCTATCTTCAATAAAAGAACTTATATCCGATAGAACTGTATATTACTCGTAGATTTCGTAGTAAAATGTTTGAATATGGGCGACGTGCGCTCGCGCAGTTGGTAAGCCAGTGAGTGCGGACGAGCGAGCGCGGAGATGAGTCGTAGCACGGCGGCAGCCCGCGCCCCGCGCGCGTCCGGAGCCCGAGTGTAGCCGAGAACGGCCGAACGCTTAGACTCTTCGTAATTCTTCAGATAAGTCGATTGTGGTGAGTTTCATCAACAGATATATTAAAGAAGAATTCGTTTCGGCGTCTCGCAATAAAAAGGATCTAACTGCGAGTGAAATAGGTTTCTCAAATGGCACCACGAAAATTTACGTGAACGACCACCTCACCCCAGAACACAAAATACTACTAACAAAAGCGAAGTCTCTGGCAAAGAGCAAAAACTACAGCTTCATCTGGGTGAAACACGGCAAGATCCACATACGCAAGAGTACTGATTCCAAAGTTTTCATAATTAACACCGAGAAAGATTTAAACAAGATTGCCTAAACTGCTTATTTACTATGATTGACTTAATTTTTGTAACGTATAAATTAACGCCTAAGAAAGTGAATATTAACTTAATTACTTTTCACCATTTAAGAATTTCGAATAACAGCCTTAAAGTTACTAAAAGTTACTGTAATTTGCATTTTGAAATCTTTTATTTAAATTACTAGCTGCTGCCCGCGACGTCGTCTGCGTGAACGCTATGCAGCACCAAACGCACCTACGATTATAACACTGCTAGCGTGATAATATGTAGCCTATATGTTGACCCGACTTCTTAACTATCTTCATGCCAAATTTGAAGTAAATCCATGCAGTACTTTTTGAGTTTATCCCGGAAAGACAAACAGACAAACAGACAAAAATTCTAAAAACTATATTTTTTGTTTCTGTTTCGATTGTAGATCATACCCCAAGTATTCTTTTAAAAAAATATTCAATGTACAGTTTTGACTTTCCTACCATTTTATTATATGTATAGATAAATCTCGCAATCGATTTATAACATCGAATTTACGATCTATATATAAAATTTACTGTTTAAAAAAATATTTTATATTCCTTAAGTTCCATATTTCTCATGAAATAGACTTTGTAATTTTAATTTACTTTTCGACCGCATGTTTGACAACCTCTGTCTTGTTACCTGCGCTTGGACCGCTCTTTTGTTCTCGCTCGGGTGGCTTTTGTGTTCGATGGTTTGTGTTTTTTCTATTCATTGATGTTGTTGCCAACTTGTTCGCAGTTCGATCTCTTATAAAACATATTATTTACATTGCGAAATGCTACCTGCACGCATTACTATTTTTATTGTATATTAATAATTTGGAAGTTGTTATTTTTGCTAAAAATATTATTAATGCTGCGCGTTGGTTTTTGCTTAATGCTTTTAATAAATTTTATATACTTAGAGCCTTGTTCATACATACTTATTCATATATAGCTTTTTTGAATATAAAATATTTTAAAATATTTATGTTAAAAATTAATACTATTTGCATCACGCGATGTTACCCGCGACTAAATCCCAGGGAGACACTGTACTTATTAGGGATAGAAAATAACCTGCCTATCTATTTATACGTGAATACCAGAAATGAGCTACTTCCGCTACTCATTTCATTAAAAAGTGTTAAGCAGGTTGAGCGGGAATTATTGACAAACTTACACATGTACATAGATAGATATGGACAGACTTCGCCATTTGAAATTATTATTATGAAACTATTTTTATATTTCATTGTTATTAAAAGTCACATTATGGTGATTTTTATGTTCATGTTTACTATTTACGGATGTGTGTATCCTACGCCCCTTTTATGCATAAAATATCTACTGCATTATGAATCAATTATAATTACATTTTTTTTAGTTCGCGTTTTGCTTAATGCTCGATATTTTTTGGAAGGTTTTATTTTTATAATTTACTGCTCGCTTACATTTCGAATGTTGGTTGTAGTCTTATTGTTTTCGAATGAAATATTCTTTATAATTAATGACTTCATCACGCGATGCCACCCGCATGAAATACAATTAATGGTTAATGCCTCAAATTTTTTAAGGGTTATTGTTTCTATAAAGTATATTAGTTATATCGTAGATAACATAGGTATGTACTTACGTGTTAATCCACGACATAAACTACTTCTGCACCTAATTTTATCAAAACATGTTAAGCAGGTTGAACGGGAAAGATCGACAAATTTACACGGATACTATAATGATATGATTTTACTAAACCTACCTTTGGCACCTGAAAGCATAATGTACCTACGGTTAATCTTAGCTATGATATTTACTCTACTGCAAAACAATTATTATTTTTTTGATTTAATAAATGGCCTCCATTCACTGTAATAACCTTTTGATATACTATCAAAATGTCAGGGGGCTCAGGACTAAAACAAATAATTTTTATCGTAACGTATGTACTTGTTTGTATGATGTAATAATAATAACTGAAACATGGCTCGTTGATTCTATTGCCGACAGTGAGTTATTTGACAGTAGGTATGTTGTTTGGCGTCGGGACCGTGACTACTCACTCACAAAACAAGAGAAGGGAGGTGGAGTTCTAATAGCCACGCGCAGGGATCTATCTGTTACACCGTTATCCGCGTTTCACTCCACCGCTGAAGATCTTTGGTTATCCATTTTGTTTAAAACACGCAGCGGTTCTATAAGGCTTAATATATGTGTGCTTTATTTATGCCAGCAAAATAATGGCCTTTCCTTCTCTCAACAACTTAATAACTATTGCGATCAGTTAAACAATATAGTACTAACCTATCCCAATGACAAATATCTAATAGTTGGTGATTTTAATCTCAGTGCCATTAAGTGGAATCCCGCTATTAATGGAGATTTGCATTTAACTTCTAGTCCTGGATCATCCAGTGACGAAATATTGTTGCTGGACGAATTAAGTACTCTTAATTTTAAACAATATAATTCTGTTAAAAACTGTCAGGACCGAATTCTCGATTTAGTGCTAAGTGAAGAAGATGTAATGGTATCACCTTGCAGTAATCCACTTACTTGCATTGATCCTTATCATGAAGCTCTAACTATTCAAATTAAGCTTTCCGACTTTGAACGTCTTAAGCCTATTCCACGCAATATACTTTTTTATGGCAAAGGTGACTACCATCTCATAAACACTGAAATAAATGATATTAATTGGAATTCTCAATTATTGACTAGACCTCTTGATGAGGCAGTGGAGTTCTTTTATAGTCAAATTGATAATATAATCAAAAGGCACATACCTTTTAAATTATTATCTTCTAATAGCTATCCTCCATGGTACTCTGAACCTCTAAAGAAAGTTGTCAAAGAGATGCATAAGTACTCAAGGAAGTTTAAAGTCTATGCGAACAGGTCCGATGAAGCATCTTACTGTATTCTGCGAGATAGAGTGATAGCGTTGGAATCTGAATGCTACGAGAAATACATTCGAAATACCGAATCATCGATTGCCAATAATCCAAAACACTTTTGGTCACATATTAAGTCCCGCTTTAAAAGTAATACTATGCCTAGTAGCTTATCATATGAAGGTAAAACAGTTAATACAGGTGAGTCTATTACAAATGCGTTCTCGGAATATTTTGCTAAATCTTTTATACGAAAGGACAATACTGATGTTGATAGTATGTTGAAAAATCTTCGTTGTACTGATGAACCTACCTCAATGCACATATCCTCAGTGGAAATCAATGCCAGTGAAGTATGTAAACTACTTTCTAAGTTAGATAATAATAATAATAATATATCTTTATTTCAAACATTGAAGGGTTTACAGATAATGGTACATATAAATTTAAATTGTAATCAACATATTAAAAACAAAATTACTGTAAACAAGTCTGAGAGGAATACTCTGGACCTCTGAAATAGGTAAAACCTGTGACACAGAGGCCAGTGCTCTTCCGCCAAATGATATAGTACGAGGGCCAAACTGAAAGTTTTTAGAACTGGCAACTTAAAAGCATTATATTAAAAAAATAAGTTTAAATTTTGAAAATAGAACTCTTTACCAATAATATTGAGTATTCATTTCATTCATTTGTCATTTGTTTTACGATTTGGCGGCAAATTGAAAATTGTCTGTGCACGTCAGAATGAATTTAAGCCGAGAAATTTTTCGTGCAATGATTTTTTATGACTTTCGATGTCATATAAGTCAACAAGAAAGTTATGATAGACTTCGATTGGCTTTTCACGATGAAGCCCCATCTCGTGCCACAGTTTACAACTGGTTTAATGAATTCAAACGTGGTCGAACTAATCTCACCGATGATTTGCGTGAGGGACGGCCTTCTACAGCGACGACTGAAGATAATATCAGTGTTGTGCGGCGTATGATAGAGACTGACAAAAGAGTGACCTATCAGCAGATTCGGACAAGTCTAGGCGTAGGTATGAGTCAAGTGCACAAAATCCTCCATGAACATTTAGCGGTCAGGAAGCTTTGTGCCCGCTGGATACCGCATAATTTGACCGAGGCTCAAAAACTCCGCCGTGTTGATTGGTGCCGAGAAATGATCCAAAAATTTAACGGAGGTGACTCAAATGCTGTGTTCGACATACTAACGGGTGACGAAAGCTGGATTTACTGTTATGATCCGGAAACCAAAAGACAGTCTGCTCAGTGGGTGTTTCCTTCCGAAGAGTTGCCAACTAAAGTGAAGAGAGGTCGAAGTGTTGGAAAAAAGATGGTGGCCTCGTTCTTCGGAAAGACAGGTCATTACGCGACAGTTGTCTTAGAGGATCAGAAAACGGTTAATGCAGAGTGGTACACTAACAACTGTTTGCCACTTGTCTTGGAAAAAGTTCGAGAGAAACGACCTCGCAGCAGGATCATCCTTCATCACGACAATGCCTCGTCGCACACCGCCAGGCAAACGATCGACTATTTGGCGACCTCAGACGTGGAATTACTGGGTCACCCGCCGTATAGCCCCGACCTCGCACCCTGCGATTTTTATTTATTCCCGAAAATAAAAGAAAAACTTCGAGGAAAACATTTTATGGACGCCGAAGAAGCAGTGGCTGCGTTTCAAAACGCCGTCGAAGAGACCCCTATGGCCGAGTGGGCAAGGTGCTTTTCTCAATGGTTCCATCGAATGCAGCGATGTATTGTTGTGAATGGACGCTATTTTGAAAAGTTATAATAAAACTAATAACTTGCTAGAATGCTTAGTTTTTGATTTTCTAAGAACTTTCAGTTTGACCCTCGTATGCGAAATAAAAATTTAAATTTATAATAATTATACACTATCCCTATCCCTCCTCTCTCGCTCTCACTAGCATTCGGTTGTACTTTTTTGTCTCTTGCATATTAATTTAATTTCGAAGCAAAACCGCCTTGTCAAGTATAAAAATCGACGTAGAATAGTGGCACACACACACGGAAGTCAAATTTTCAACAAACACTTGATAAAACAAAAGGATCCAGAAAGAATTTCCCAGGAATTACCTTAATAAAACGGTTAGTGGATGCATATTATAACTGTACATCATCATACATTTAAACCTTTAACCAATGGTAATGACTTATTTCGTGTCGTCATCATAACATTAAAGATAAACAATAACAAATAACCAGAAACAACTTGGATCTGTCAAATTGATTGAGCGGTGTTGCCAGCATAAAAAAGAGTCAAAATAAAACATAGACACATAAGGCTTCAAACACATTGTCAATATCTTCACCATACCCGAAATGTCTTTAAAACATAGTCCAACCAAAAAAAAGTTGTCAAGCACTTTACCTCAATTGCAACAAACGGATAGCCCTCGTACCGACTTAAACTTGCTTGACACGGTAGAGAGCGCTTCTCCAAGCAATGTATCCCAGCGTATTAAGAGAAGAAGAGATGAAGACTTATTTTTAGAAATTAACAACTTTAAGAAAGAAATCAAGGCCACGTTAGAGTCTTTTATGTCTGCACAACAAGAAGAAATACAAAAAATATCATCCAACCTAAAAGAAATTCAAGTAACTAATAAAAATATTGATTCCTCTATTGCTCTTCTTACTGCACAAAATGAAGAATTTCGTAAAAAAATTGATATGTTGGAGACTCAATCTAAAAAGGATAAAGAATATATTGTATTCCTCGAAGATAAAATAGAGGACATACAAAGACTTGCGCGTAAATCAAACATTGAGATAAAGAATATCCCGAAGAAAATAAATGAGACTAAGGAAGACCTCATAGAGATGATTTTGTTCTTATCCAAGCAAATAAATTTAAATATTAACAATTTTGATATCAAAGATATCTATAGAGTTTACGGGAAAAACGGAAAGAAGGATAGCACCAAAAATCCACCAATTATTGTCGAATTCGGTTCTACTATTTTAAAAAGTGATTTACTTAAGGCTTGCAAAATGTACAACATTAAAAATAAACAGAAACTGCAAGCTAAACATTTAGGTTTTACCATCAACGAAGACACCCCTATCTTTGTCTCCGAGCAACTCACTCAAAAGGGGGCCCGGCTCTTCTTCTTAGCAAGAGACCTTGCAAAATCTAAAAATTATAAGTTTTGCTGGACTTCGTTTGGCAGAATCTATGTAAGGTTAGATGAACATTCTATTATTATCCCAATCAAAAATGAGTCTCAAATTCAGCACTTGATGCAACAAGAAAAAAATGCATGACTCTTAAATGTAATAAAAAATGCAGTCTTTACGTTAAATTGTATCTATAAATTTATCCCTAAATATTCCAAATGTTATTTTGTAATTTCACTTTGCCCATCTACTACGTCCATTTACTTTGTCCAAGCAAAACACTCATACGAAGCATTATCACTACTAATCTTAACACCTAAACTTTCACTAAATACTCACGTACAGACAACTCATGCTTTTTTCAATTTACTCGCTCCACTTACTAAGAAATACACTTACCATACAACAAAACTCAAACACTCTATAAAATACTATTTTACTTATAATAAAATCCTACAAATGTCACTTCTATTAAAAAAAATAATAAACATAAATCTGAAATTTATTACAAAAAAGAAATTAATTATTGCAAAATCTAGACAAGGTGTCCATAGCGAATTTTCACATATTACAAGTAAAATTGAATGTGCTTTAGAATTATTTAAAACCCTTCATGGGTGACGTACTAAAAACTTTACATATTATAGACAACGTGAACATAGCTCGCTCCATCCAATGTGAGCCTAACGAATTAAGCACTCATTGCAGTGTAAATATATCGGATTTTACAATTTTTTCTCAAAATATAAGAAGCATCTACTGCAACTTTGATGATTTTCTGACTAACATAGCTCAATTTTCTTTTCTACCGGATGTAATAATACTAACAGAATGTTGCCTTAATCCAAATAAACCAATACCCGAACTTAAAGAGTACCAGTCGTATTACACCACTCAGATATTAAATCAAAATGATGGTGTTGTGGTATTCATTAAAGACACCATAAAGAGTAGGGTTAGAGAAGTAAAATTATCTGATTGTTCCTGTCTTCAATTGGATTTGTTTGAAATTATTATTCTATGTATATATCGGTCTCCCTCCAACACAAATTCAGAGAATTTCACGAAGTCTTTATGTGCTCATATTGATACTTTCAAAACACGAAAAAACATTATTATTGCAGGTGATATAAATATAAACATTATACCTAAAAATAAAGAACAACACAATGAATATAAAAATAGAACTAACTACCTTAACATGCTATCTGCATATGGTATCTTACCTGGGCACTTATTACCTACCAGAGGAAAGAATTGTCTAGACCACTTTATGCTAAAACTAAACAAAAAAAAGTTGTCCGCATTTATTGCAGTTCTGAATACTACCGTTACTGATCACGCAACAACTTTTTTGAAAATCTCAAAACCAAAACCCCATAAACCTATTGCAAAGATGACAACTACATTAAACTTTGAAATGGCCTTGAAACACCTAAAAGATAAAAATATAGCTAACCTACTACTAAGTGATGACCCGAGCTTTATCGCTGCTTCACTGATAGAAAAAATTACAGACTCTATAAAAACTAATACCAAAACAATTGATATTCCTAAAAGTAGACGCATCATCAAACCCTGGATCACACCCGGCTTACTGAAATGTATTAACAATCGTAACAAACTACAGAAGCAGTCTAAAGACGATCCGTTTGATGAAATAAAAAAGATAACATACACCCGTTATAGAAATCACTGCAATAATCTGATAAAAAAACTAAAACGAAAATATGAACGAAACTTACTGGCGGACTCATTGAACAATAACAAAAAACTTTGGAACAATATAAAAAATATAACTAACACGAACAAAAAAAATCAACTTAACCCAGAACTGTTTAGTATGAAATCAACGCCCACAGAATCAGCAAACTTCATAAATAATTACTTTTCTAGTATTGGGGAGAAACTTGCCAGAAATATACAAACCAATGTACCTCAGGAGCACATAGATGATTATATTAACCACCTTCCCTGCCAAAAGGAATCTTTTGTTTTATTAGACACTGATTTCGAGGAAGTTAATAATGTGATAATGAACTTAAAATCAGACAGTTCACCCGGATGGGACAATATATCAACCAAATACCTCCAGTATGTAAAAGATGAACTAATACCTGTTATTACACACCTAGCTAACCTCTGCTTTAAAACTGGCACCTTTCCAGATCCTTTAAAAAAGTCCATCATAACACCTATATACAAGAGTGGAGATAGAGAAGATGTGAGTAATTACAGACCCATCTCAATTTTACCAGTACTATCAAAAATCCTAGAAAAATTACTCAACAATAGACTATTAAATTATATGACTACCTACAACATACTATCCCCAAATCAATTTGGCTTCAGACGTGGTATTTCTACTGAAGATGCTGTAACATCCCTGAGTTCCCTAATAACAGAGCGACTGGACAAAGGGTACAGGTGTCTTACTGTGTTTATAGACCTGAAAAAAGCCTTTGATACTGTATCCTTACCTATCCTTATCAAAAAATTGGAACGTATTGGTATTCGTGGAAAGCAACTCTCTTTATTCATAGACTATCTTTCAAATAGAAAACAAAAACTTAAGCTTGCACAGTTCTGCAGTGATGAAGCGGAGGTGTCGTTCGGTGTACCACAAGGTAGTGTACTTGGGCCTACCTTATTCTTAATATACATCAATGATCTTTGTAATCAAAAAATCCAAAACGCACAAATATTTTCATACGCCGATGACACTGCCATTGTTTTTACTGCCAAATCTTGGGAAGCTGTTAAAAGTCAGACTGAAAAAGGGATGATATTAATATCAAAGTGGCTTAAGTATAATTTGCTAACACTCAACGAAAGTAAGACTAACTACTTGTGTTTCTCGATAAACTGCTCACGTCAACCTAGTAATGACTTCAATATTAAAATTCACAAATGCCATAGTAATTCACCGAAAAGCCAATGTAACTGTCCCACAATTAGTAGAGTGACACAAATTAAATATCTAGGGGTAACACTGGATAATAAGTTGTCATGGTATCCTCAAATAGAACAGATATCTTCCAGAATCAGGAAGTTTTGTTGGCTGTTCAAAACGTTGAGATATGTAGTACCCAAAGCTAACCCAAGTAGTGATCTCATCAAACCAAAAAATCTCCTAATTAATATATATTCAGCTTTGGTGCAGTCAATAATCATATACTGCATACCCGTATGGGGAGGTGCCTACAAAACTAGATTTCTAGAAGTGGAAAAGGCGCAAAGAGCTTTGCTAAAAGTGATGTTCTTTAAATCACGGCGTTTCGCTACGGAATCCCTCTATCAAATTAGTAATGTCTTAACTGTACGTAAATTGTACATTGCACAAACCCTGCTTAAGAAACATAAAAACTTACCTTACGATTTAAAAAACCTTAAAAAAAGAAAAAATCACAACATTATTGAAACACCTTATATAAAAACTAACTTTGCTAGTTTGCAATATTCAAAAAGATCTTGCCGCTTATATAATGAAATTAACAAAAAACTAGAAATATATACAAAGTCACAGCATGAAGTCAAAATCTTATTAAATGAGTGGTTGAAATCACTGAGCTATTCTGAAACAGAACTTTTTTTGCAAGCATGACAATGACTACCAACGATCCCACAAATTTGCAAAAACACACACACACACGCATGCACATACCGCTACAATACAGCATACTAGACATGGACTTAGTGAATAGTGAACTAAACTGCAATAAATTGAATTGAATTTACTGATTTTAAATAAACTTTATAATTTTGATTTTTTTCTTTAAATTCAACTTGCGCTGAATTGCACTGAATTTAGACTAAAAGCATCATATTGATTTAAATTGCATCTAAGTGTACCTACCTATAAATTGAAATTTTATGAAACTAAATGTAATGAAATTGGAATGATAAGAATGAAAGAATAGCACAGTATTGGATTGTATATATTGTCTCCGATTAAATTGAATCAAATTGTGTAAATTGAATCAAATTGAACTAAAATTATCTTTAATAGAATTGCACCGAATAAGATAAATTGAATCTTATTAATCTAAATTAACAATTAAATTATATTAATTATTTATATCGTATTCTAGATCATCTTTTTCTCATTTTTGGACTATAATTTTGAATAATAACTGTCTATTTTAACCATAAATTGTGGATTTTAAGATTTCAAATTTTGTAACTTAACGTATGGATTAAAAAAAACTGATAACCATTAATAATGTAACATTTGGATATTTTAGTAATTACCTTTCTCCTTTTTTTGTATGTAAGTATATTTTGTATATAATGTTTTTTTTTTTTTTCCTTGTATATGTATAATAACAACTTTCAATGCACTTGTCGAAATGGAGGAGCGGAGTCTCCTGGTACAGGCATTATTTGCTTAAAAGGAGACTCCAACAATTAGTTGTAAAATTTAAATGTATTGAATGAAATAAATATCTTTTTTTTTTTTTTTTTTTTTTTTTTTTTTTTTTATACACTAATATGGTTTTCATACTCAAAGTTATTAATAATCAAAACAACTCGAAAAATACTCAAATCAAAACAATATAAACAAAAATAATGGGAAAATTAAACTAAACAAAATTATAACAATTAAACATTAAGAATGGAATTTTTTATATGTCTTAGTTTGTGGATAGGTGGATGTCTGTATGAGTGTGTGTGTGTAGTAGAGTGTGTTTGTATTAGAGTATGTGTGCGTGAGTGTGTGTAAGTGTGTAATACTATAGCCCTGGAACATGTAACAGTTTTTCAGTTTCACAGTAGCTCAAAGACAGTAAAAACGTTGTAATTTTCTTTTTCAACTCATAACTATTAAGAATTTGGAGGTTACGTAGTGTATTGTTAAGGTTATTGTATATTATAGACCCTAAGAAAAAGTAGTGACGCTCTGCAAAAGTAGTATTATGGACAACTGGGAACCAGACATTGTGATGTGCACGTTTCTCTGGGTGGGGATAGGGAGGGACTGAGGCATGTTTCCGTAAAACCACTCTACTTATATACAACTGACGTACCGTTAAAACTTTGACGTCCTGATATAGGTCCACTGTAGGAAAAAGAAAAGGCTTGAAAGTCATTACTTTAAGGACCGCTCTCTGTGCTCTTTCTATTTGTAACATATGAGAGCTATTTGCACCACCCCAGGTGGTGATACAGTAGCTGGCAATTGATTGGCATAAGGCAAAGTAAACAGATTTTAGCGTTCGAGTGTCAGCTACATGTCTAAGTAATTTAAATATATATATCAATTTCCTAATTCTACCAGACAGAAGATTGATGTGTGGGTGCCAATTTAATTTGTCGTCTATAAGCACACCTAGATATTTAACTGTCGAAGAACGTGAGACTGCAAGGCAGTCACAGTTGGGCTGAGAAAGTGAAGACAAACAGGTATGTGCTTTGATCGTGAAAGTGTCAGGAGCTGTAGTCCTCGGGGAAATAGAAAAAGGAATATATGATGTTTTACTTATATTAAGTGTAAGTAGGTTAGACTGAAGCCAATCCATTACTATCCTAAGGGAGTTTTCAGCTGTTTGCTTGACGCTTATCCAGTCTCGGCCGGAGACAAGTATTACAGTATCATCAGCATAAGTGAGGATATTGGAGTTATTAAGTGGCAGTTCACAGAGTTCATTTATATATATTAGGAAGAGTGTGGGTCCTAAAATACTTCCTTGAGGGACTCCATACGATAGGGTTTTTTCATCACTTATAAATGAACCTATTTTGACACTTTGCCTACGGTTCTTTAAGTAGTCGCTAAAGATATCTAAAGCTTTGCCTCTTATACCAGCATATTCTAACTTGGAGAGAAGAAGTGGAATCGAGACTGTGTCAAACGCCTTGCTCAGATCCAGGAAGATACCTAGGCACTTAGATCCTTTATCAAGATTTCCAGCCACCATATTGATTAGATCAGTTGTTGCGTCTTCAGTTGATAACCCGCGACGAAAACCATACTGATTAGGTGACAATATATGATGTCGTTCAAGATATGTTACAAGGAGATTATTTAAAATTCTTTCCAGTATTTTAGACATAGAGGTCAAAATAGAAATTGGTCTATAGTTGTCTATACAGTCAGTGGCGCCATTTTTATAAATTGGGAGAACTATTGCTTTTTTAAAGGCATCAGGAAATACTGCAGTACGCAAACAAAAGTTGCAGATAAAGGTTAATGGAGGCACTAACGAAGGAGAGCATGTCTTCAAAACCTGAGTGGAAATGCCGTCCCACCCAACGGCACAGTTAACGCGAAGGCTAGTAATAATACACTCAATGTCAGATTCATTGACTTCATGCAGTGCCATTGGGTTGAGAGGAGAATTTGCTGGGCAGTCGGGAATATTAACACTTTTGTTTTGCCGAAGATGATTATTTTGAATAGCAGATGCTAAATTTTTACCTATATCAACAAAGTAGCTGTTCGCGTCATTGATGGTGATATTTGGATTGTTCGATTTTTTTAATAGATTGTTGGAGGTATCTTTTAGTTGGTCCATATTAGTGATCATTTTGATTGCTTTCCATGTGTTTTTAGGATTTTTTTCTGCACTTTTAAGTAGATTCTTTTCATAATTTCTTTTAACTTGTCTCAAAATGGTAGAACAAAAGTTTCGATACCTGGTATATATAATTTTAAGGGTTTCATTATTTTGGGACTTTTTAAAATTTTTATGTAATTTGTCACGATTTCGTATACATTTGAGTAAACCTGGGGTGATCCAAGGTTTAATGTTCCTGTTCTTTTTGGTAGTCTGTACCAATTTTTAATTATTATTTATAGCACTATTTATGATAGATATTAATTTATCAGTGGCTTCGTTAGCATTTAAAGACTCATAAACAGAAGAAAAATCAGTGTTTTCTAGTTCACATTTGAGACTAACGTAATCTATTTTATTAATAAACTGAGGAGGAGATTCTGTTTTTTTTTTTTAGTCGATAACGATAATATCGTTGGGAGATGATCCGTTACTACTGATTCTATTACCAAGGTGGTTGAAACACAACTAGTTTTTAAAAGTACGTGATCTAGGCAATTGTAGTAATGAGTAGGATATAGATGTTTTGGTAATAAGCCGTGTGAGGCATTTAGCATTAAGTAGTCGTCAGATCGTTTGTCCAGATTGCCATCTTTTATATCGATGTTAATGTCACCTACGAGAGCGATAGTTTTAAATGTACCTAGTGAAGACAAAACTTTATCCAAGGACTGTGAGAAATTAGCAAAATTATCGGTAGATCTGTATGAAGGAGAACGATATATAGCGATAAGAGATATATCATCGTCAAGATTGCAGACTAAACAATTCCCATTGGTGAAATCTGGTTCAATTACTACACAGTTTAAACCTTTTCTTATATAGAATACTACACCATCATTTTGATTTTTGTTCACTTTGGAATAATAATAGTCAAATCCATCAATTTTAGGAAACATGGTCACTTTGCTAAGCCAGCACTCGGTAAGAACAATAATATCACATTTTACTTGAATGCGATGAAGTAGCACCTGTAATTCATCTATATTTTTATTTATACTGCGAATATTCATATGAAAAATATTAATCACGTTACTATTTACGTGGATATAGTCACAACAGTCCTCAGGTTTGCAAATATGGGCACCCTCAAGCATGTGGTTATCGATGTCGTGTAAAATATTTTCGATATTACTTGTGTTATTCATAATGGTTAAGCTATATACAGAAGACATGTCAGCTTTAGGAACACATCAGACAAAAAAATAACCTTAATAGTAGTATCCATATGATTAACAGTAACCAGGTCGTATAGTAATATATAATGGGTTGGTGTAATAGTATATGTGTTTTGAGTATGTGAGTGATTGGTAAGAGTAGTGTGTATGTACAAATGAATCCTAAATCTAAGATAATATGAATTTACTATGAAAGTTACATGCAGATTTAACGAGATTACTGTAATGAAAATAGGATATAAGACGTATAGTCATTTCTGTTGTAAACTTTTAAGATCGTCTTCGGTTTTAATAAGTACGTGTTGAGCTCCATCCGTTTTTCGCACAAAAATTCTACCATAGGAGATCCAACAATACTTGTATTTGCTTGTGCTAGCGAAATCACGGGCCAGATAAAACAGCCGCTTAGTTTTGGAAGACAGATTTTCAGAGATAAATATTGGGACTCGTGTGCCCTTTAACCGTAAGTGTTCAGTATGTAGTTTATTTTCTTTATTTGCTTTGTTGAAGGATTTCAAACAGGCCAAAACTCTTTCCTTTGCTAGTACAGTAGTAAAATCCACGATAATTGGGTGAGTGTTTTGCTTATTAGGGACTCTGAACACGTCTTTTATCTCTGTCAACTGTAGGGGTGCTTTGATCACATTGCAAGTATCGCAGATTAACTTAACTAAGTCATTTTTAGTTTCTTTCTCTGGCTTCGGTATGTTCCTTATTTCAAGGCTCGTATTTCTGCTTTGCTTTTCGAACTGATCCAGTTTTACTTCCAGAATTTTTATGTATTTTTGGTCCTCCTTGCTTTGTTGTTCAATTTGTGAAATTTTTTTTAGAATATCTTCATATTTAGCTGCTGTAAAGTCCACGGATTCTTGAAGTTTAGCATTTTGAGCTTTTATTTCTTCAATTGATGATTTCAATTCATTAAACATTGCTAGGATTCTTGAGTCTGTTTCGGTTTCACTAACGGTACAATTGACTTCAGGCGCATTCCTCCTTCGCTTAGACCTTTGACTTATAAAATCAGTTATGGGCCTTTGATCTGTGACCGGTAAAGAAACGGTGGCTAAGTTGGACTCGGAGAGCGAGTGCGGAATTGTACTTATGCTTAGGTTCGGTGTAGACGGTGGTGTTCTTCTTAATGGCATTTTGGATAAAAATATAGGATATAAAATTTAAGTATATTTTATATAAAACTGTTAAAATTTTATTAACAAGTTACATAAAATTAATTAATGAAAATAAAATAATGTTGAGAAAAAAACATATAATGTGCATAAATAATTTAAAAAAATATTTAAAAACAAACCAAATAAATTTATAAATGAAATTAAAAGTAAAAAATAAAAATAAAAAAACAAATAAAACTAAAATAAAAATAAATAAATTAGAAAAAAAATTGAATATGGAAGATTTGAACCACGTCTCAACGAATCAAGCGGCAAGCGTTGTTACCATTAGTCCACTCGGTATACATCCAGTATGGTCAAAATAAGCATTAGTTGTGACATTCTATGAAACACTTCACGTCTATGTTTGCCTGGTACTTTAGCTTTCAAGTATAGTGTGTTTTCTCACCTGTGTTTTATTATTTCAAACTAAGCTCCTTGTTTTTATGTTGATCTGGTGTGAGATTGAGGATATCAGAAACTTATCCTGTATTCCTGTAGTTCCTTCGGGATCAATATTTGCTTCTCTTTCCTATTTAAAGATGGCCGCCGGGTATAATGAGAATCGCCGTACGAAGAAACAGGATAGACTGCTTTATATGACTTTAAAAATATTTTTTAATATTTAATTTATTTTAATAAAATTCGCACAGTACAAAAACACGTCTGCTCGTGGCTGAGTTTGGACGGAAGCTGAAAGATGTTTCCAAAGGAGCGGGACCTGATAACCTTCCAGCTTATTTCTTAAAGAACGCAGCCTCATCAATTTCAATCCCCATATCTATTTTATTTCAATACTCCATCTCCTCCGGTATAGTACCGTCGCTTTGGAAACGTGCGTACGTTACCCCTGTTCACAAGAAAGGCCCGAAAACCGAAGTCATAAATTATCGTCCCATTTCCAAACTTTGTATTATAGCCAAAATTTTTGAACAAATAATTTACCGACAGCTATATGAATCAATTAAATTAAACCTTTCTATGTCACAGCATGGGTTCACTAGGGGTAGATCGACGACATCAAATTTGGTTTTGATAAGTGATTTTATGACGGAGGCAATGGAAGCCGGGGACCAAGTTGACGTGATCTATACGGACTACAGCAAATGTTTCGATCGTATAGATCACGTCAAACTATTACAAAAAAATTTCAAACTTGGAGTTTCTGGTAACCTGTTGAGATGGCTGGCTTCTTATATTGATAACAGATCTCAAGCCGTTGTTGTCAGCAATTATATTTCAAGTTGGACCAAAATATCAAGCGGCGTCCCTCAGGGATCACTATTAGGACCTTTATTATTCTCAATTTTTACTAATGATATTCATTCATATTTAACATCAAGTCATCTGCTTTTTTTTGCCGATGATATGAAACTATATTCAAGAGTTTCGACCAGTTTCGATGCCGAAGCTCTCCAAGCTGACCTGTTGCTACTTGAGGACTACTGCGTTTCTAATAAACTTGACTTAAATCCTGCTAAATGCTCAATAGTCACCTATACTCGCAAAAACAGTCCCTTGATATTTAATTACAAGTTGCGCGGCCAGTTTTTAACACGTGAAAACTTAGTGCGTGACCTGGGGGTCACATTCGACAGCAAACTTTTGTTTGATACTCATATAGACAGTATTGTGACTAAAGCTTCGCGCTCATTGGGTTTTGTGATGCGTCGTTCTAGCGAGTTTCGAGACATAAAAACACTTAAGATATTGTACTGTACGTACGTTCGTAATAATCTTGAATACGTGTCTCAGATCTGGAACCCTCAATATGAAGTGTATATTTCACGCATAGAACGCATCCAAAAAAGATTTATCCGTTTTTTATGTTTCCGTATGAAACAACAATATAATAGCAAAGACTACCAGCATATATGTAAAACACACCATCTTCTTCCCCTATACATGCGCCGTCAGATAGCGGATTATATATATATTTTAAAAATAGCCCAGAACATGATTGATTGCCCTGGATTACTTTATAAATTAAACTTTTCGGTACCCATGCGGAGTTTTAGGATTAATAAAATATTTGACACACCTGTAGTTTCTACAAATTACAGAAGGAATTCGTTTCTGCTGCGAGCTTGCAACAACATCAACAGACTTGTCAATAAAGTAGACATTGATATTTTCAATACTAAGGCTGCCACAGCGAGAAAGCTACTCAGCGATTTTTTGTTTAATACATAGGAATATTTTTTTTTTTGTAT
This sequence comes from Stenoptilia bipunctidactyla, assembly GCA_944452665.1. Taxonomy (NCBI): domain Eukaryota; kingdom Metazoa; phylum Arthropoda; class Insecta; order Lepidoptera; family Pterophoridae; genus Stenoptilia; species Stenoptilia bipunctidactyla. The sequence continues at coordinate 373,253 of OX101728.1, read as the reverse complement.
TACGAAAGTTAAGTAACTTAAGTACTTAATTAATTTAATTTGTTTCCTTTTTTTCAACTTTTGTTATTGCTTCAGTGAGTGCTTACATGTTTATGTTACATTATTTCTATAAGTGTAAACATATTTCACCTACACTATTTATGTATTAAGATAAATGTATTTAGTTCTGGTTTACCATGTTTAAAATAAAATAAAAATAAAAGTACTAGGGGCTTATAAAATATCTGTGTGTGATTATGCATTTGTGATTAGGTATTTATACCTATATACAGTTTATTATTTCAAACCGTACCGTCTTATAGAATATGGGTTTTCAATAATAAACTATGTGGGTATTTATTTATACTTACATAATGTATACCCCTCCTTTTAGATAGATATGCCTTTCGTGTTTTATTTTTACTGCAGTTTTCATCACTACAGACACGGCACATCTCTAGTGGTGGTGCGAATCCATTCTTTTTGGGTTTCCTCTTCCTGTTCGAATAATGGCCGACGATCATACACACGTTATTGTGGTTTAATATAATATTACTATCTCCTTCAAGTCTTTCATTAGAATGCAACCAAGACCCAAACGCTACACCCGGGTGAACCTGCGGAGCACATCTATATTTTAAAAGTTTTTGAAGTAACTCTGCCCGTGTATCTATCCGTACTGAACGGTTTCTCAGATAAACTACTGAATCGATTTTGAGGAAATTTAGAGTAGAGCTTGAACTTGGACACAGTAATCTTATTTTACTACCTGTAATAGCCGTTACTCACGCGAACAAAGGCGCGGGCAACAGCTAGTATTTAATATTATTTGTAGTGTGTGCATGGATAGTTAAATACATAGAATACAATAAAGAAAGAGTTCCGCCCGCGCAGATCAACTGCCGGCGCGCCGCGTCGGCCGCGTACCAGGAGAACGTGGGGCGGCACGGCATGTTCCCGCACGGCATCGACGTGCTCACGGCCGCCGACTTCCAGTCCGTGGGCCCGCGCGCCAACGCCTACCTCCTCATCGCGCCGCAGGTGGCCGACTACGCCGAGTACACGCAGCCGCTCGTCGACCATCTCGTCGACTTCAAAATCGAGCACTGGGATTGTGCTATAAGGGAGTTAGCTGCTAAATCGCTCAACAAAATGACGCCAAAGGTTAGTTATCACTTTAAGCAGAGTGTTCTTTCATTTTGAGGAGGCCTTATCCAGCAGTGGACGTCACCAGGCTGACGATGATGATATTTTTTTTAAACCGCATTAACCCTTTACCCGCCAGACTTCATATCAGTATACCTACAACAAATGGGATGTTCAATGGTAGATCGATATACCCGTCCCGTCTTCGCACATTTCAAATTCAATTCAATAGTAGCGTAGTGCCTTGCCTCGACAAACTTCCTCCTCCTTGAAGGCTTGTTTTCGGATCTGCCAGATGCTAACCTCGTCCATGGTGACGACGACATTCTGGATGAATGCCAACAACTCACTCACAGCGAGTTGCTTAGTCATGGTAGCGGCAGGCAGCGGCATCGGCCGCGCGGTTCGCGAATTGAATTTACATACATACATACATACATAACCTCACGCCTGTCTCCCTTTGGGGTAGGCAGAGACAAGGAAACACCAATTGCTTCGATCCAGACATACCTCTTTCGCTTCCTCCACGTTCATTAATCTTTTCGTACATGATCGCCGGTTACGGGTACTTTTAACTAGGCCCTTTTTAAGAACGTCGCCGATTTGATCGGCGTACGTTCGCCTAGGGCGGCCCCTTCCGACAGCACCATCCATTCTTGCTCTGTACACCTCTTTCGTAAATCTACTTTCACTGATCCTTTCCAAATGTCCAAACCACCGTAGCATACCCTTTTCAATCTTAGTTACATCTTCTTTCAATCCGCATCTTTTCCTTATTTCACTATTGCGCACCCTATCACTCAATTTCACTCCACACATGCTTCTCAACGCTCTCATCTCCACAGCATTAATCTTGCTTTCATGTCTCTTCTGCCACACCCAAGATTCACTACCATACATAAGCGTTGGCGCCAGAACTCCCTCAAGTACGGCAAGACGAGCCTTATTTGGTATAGTTTTGCTTGCCATTATCGAGTATATGGCGCCATTAATACAATTTCCTGCTTTTACTCTCCTTTCAATATCACCTTCGTAAACAAGGACCCCAAGTATACAAACTCTTTCACTTGTTTCACTTTTTCGTCCCCTATCATAATATTGCATTCCGTCATATCTTCATTCCTCTCAATAACCATGGCTTTCGTCTTTCCAACATTCACTTTCACACCTTTTCTTTTAAACGACTCATGCATCACAGTGACCATTTGTTGCAATTCCGACGCTTACGATGCAAGTAGAACCTGATCGTCGGCGTAAAGCAGAGTTTTGATCACTGTCTCATTCATTTTTAAACCCCATTCAGACTCTTTCAGATCTTTCAAACAGCTATCCATGAATAGGTTGAACAGCCATGGAGACGCTACACAGCCCTGTCTAACACCGCGATCGATGCCAAACCATTCTGTGTAGTCATCATTCAACCTGACACAAGCACTCGAGTCCTTATATAAGGATTTGAGTGCCCGTATCAAGTCACTGTCCACCCCAAACTCGGATAGAGTTGACCAAAGTTCATTCCTCATCACACTGTCCTTTGCAAGTCAATGAAGCAGCAGAAAACCTTTCGGTGTTTAGCCAGAACCTTCTCGGTTACTGATCTTAAGGCAAAGACTTGATCCGTGCATCCCATCCCCTTTCGAAATCCCGCTTGCACATCCCAGATCTTGCTTTCTGTTTCATCCAAAGATTTAAATCCATAGATTTGCCCGTACGTGTCTTAAGGTTGTCATTTTTACTCACACAAGCACGGCGCGTCCACGTCAACAAACGTCATAGAATAAGATCAGATGTAACTTACGCTAGAAACACGCCTAAACAGTTATAAAGGATTATAAATAGTTCAACTCAGTTGTGCGCGCGGCCCTATGTGTGGGTAAACCTTGTACGTATACAGTGACTTTGTGTGACTTGTCATTATTCTATGTGTGCGTACAGTGACGATGACTGCAGCGTCACTGCCACACAAATAGAAGTTGTATATTTACTAGCGCACATACCCATAGGGCCACGCACCCACACATAGCACCGCGCGCACAACTGAGTTGAACTATCTATACAGAGTAATAAAAATAAAGATAAATATTTATAAATCGTTTATTTATTAAAAACATACCTACAGGATTGTTAACTTAAGCACCAGCAAAAAGCACCTACTTTTTATTTTTTTGCGTTCTGTTGTTTGTGTTTGTTTATGTAAATAATGAAGTCTTACATTTATATAATTATCAATTATTACTTTCATTATTTAAACTCTATGATTAAAAGTCGCGGGCTGTTCTTGGGAATGTGTATGTAATGTTTCGAATATATTACTGTGTAAAAAAAGACTCTTACATTATGTAATTTCATAGAATTTTGTTTGTTTTCGCTATAGTAGGGAGTTGATTTTTATTTTATATGGGATCAAATGAATTTTTCGGATTTTAGACAAACATCAAACAAATCGCAAGCAGGAAAGACTAACCCACCCATATTTTTTATACAGATTAATTTATGAAATTTTAGCCTTTGGTTAGAAATGAGTGCGACAATACATGTACTTAACGCATTTTAGTTTTTTTATTATTTTTCTTGCTCCCCACCTGATATACGGGGTCACTTTTGGAATTCAAGGAAGTGATAGTTTGAGATCCATAAAGACAAAAAAAAGAAATATTAATTATTTACTAAGTAAACTTAACCGAAAATTAAAGAATTTATTACGCAACGCATGGTTAAACTAGCATTTGCAGCGATCCGCGTGCCAGGTCACGTGCGGCGATTGACTCAGACTTAAGTTAAGTACATAGTAACAAAACTTTATTCATTTATAGGCAATGTTAGTGAAAAATTAAGTGCCCAGTATACAGGGTGACTGGTGACATATTTTAGAAATTGAATTAGAGCACTCTGTACTCGATTCTGATCGATTCTGATTCGATAATAATAATTATTAAATTAAATACATACTACTTAATTTTTCAGCAGAATTCCCTATAAATAAATAAAAAGTTTTACTAGATCGAGGACCGTTCGTGAAGCCGTCTATACCTAACTACTTATACTGTGTTGATAACACCATGCGTACGTCCGTACCAGTGTAACATGCGTTGCGTAATGAATTCTATAACTTTCGGTTAAGTTTACTCATTAAATAATTAAAATTTATTTATTTCTCTTTAAGTATGACCTCAAACTATCGCGTCCTCGAAATCCGAAAGTGTACCCACCAGTCACCCTGTGTATCCTACGAAATGCTTGGAAATTTCAGTGTAATATATCTAAAATATTCGATATAATTTTGCAGTTATTTACCCATTACGATGTATTGGGTTAATATTGGTATAATGCTAGAAATATGTTCCCCGCGAATATTGCTACTTTCATTGATATTTTTTAATGGTCTACAACAATTAAGAATTAGAAAATTATTACTTAAAACCTGTTATGATAAAAAATATGTGAATAAAATAAACCAATATATTTTTCTATTTCCATAAAAAAGCCAGAAAATACGACGGCTTTGTAAAGTAAAATAAAAACTTCAAATATTTTCTAATATGATTTTAATAGGTTACATTAAGTATTGAGTTGATCTTTTATTTACTATCTGATTACTTATTCTTTGATGGCCGGGCGCTTCCATGCCCGACTAAATCGAGAAATGCATTTAAATTATATAATAATTACTAACGCATGAAAAGTAACACCTTTATCCTTGTTTGTATTGCGACTTGTGTTTTACACCCCCGAAAATAACAAGACAGCATAATTAAGTCTTTATGTAAATATTTTAAACAAAATAATCTATGTGAACATGCACGACAAGCGCTCGTTAGAGACTGTCACAAGACTTGTGCATGCACCTCTTTCAGTAATGACAATATTTCGTTAGTTCTTTGTACTGAAAGCATATCTATGGATTTAAATCTTTGGTTTCATCCATCACTCTTTCGATTAATATCTTTGCATACATTTTGCCTACAATACTCAAAAGGCTAATGCCACGGAAGTTTTTGCATTCCTGCTGTGATCCTTTTCCTTTATAAAGTGGCAAAATAACGGCCTTGCACCAGTCGCCTGGAACACGGCCGGACCGCCAACACTTATTAAAAAGCTGGCAGAACAGGTTTGCAGTGACACTTTCACCCGCCTTGAGCATTTCGGCATCTATTCGATCATACCCAGCCGCTTTACCCAATTTCAAACCTGCCATTGCTTTCGTAACTTCTTCCATACTTATTTCACTTTCATGATTGGCCACACCACTCGAAGGTGCGGGCCTACTTTCCAAAACAAAACTCGCACTTCGTTCAAATAAATTCTCGAAATATTCTTTCCACTGATTCATAATATCTTCATGCTCACTAACAATATTCCCATCCTGATCTCTTAACACGCCCACTTTCGAGTCTCCAACCTGCCCTCGGGCTCTTCTGACTAAGTGCCAGAATAGTTTGGAATTGGCTCGAAAGTTTTCCGAGAATTTCCTATCAACCTTGTTCTTACATTCTTCTTTCTTTTTGCTCACAATATCTTTCACAGTCTTTCTTAATCTATCATACTTTTCTTTTGCTACTCTTTCATCATCATTCAAGTCATCTCGTATTCTATTTCTGCCCCTCACAGCTAGTAGATCTAGCTACGCTTTCTTCTTTTCTAATACAAAACCTTTCACTTCATCATCCCACAACTCGTTCTTATATCTTCTCACATTCTTCTTTACACTTACCCCACATATTTGGGTGGCCGTTTCTACGATACCATTCTTAAATCTACTCCAATATTCCTCTATCTCGCAGTCTTCATCATTCAATAGCGGTTCCAACCTTTCTTTCAGTTCTAACTTATATTTCTCACGGACAGTCTCATCTTGCAAATTTTCGACTTTCACTCTTTTCCTTCCAGACATACGTACCTGTGGGCGATGTCGCCATTTTTTTAACAGACCTGCTATTCTTGACACCACAAGAAAATGGTCGCTTCCGACATTTACTCCACGGTACACTCTCGTATCCTTAACTTTCGTTCTCAATCGTTCATCCACTATTACAAAGTCAATCATACTTCTCTCAGACTGTCTCTGCCATGTATACATATGAATCATTTTGTGACTAAACATAGTGTTAGTCACCACAAGCTTTCTCTCCAAACATACGTCTAACAGACTTGTGCCATTATCATTTATCCTTTCGTCAAAAAAAATTACCTTACAGCCTTTCATACCCATCACGCTTTACTCCCACCCAGCCATTAAAATCGCCTAACATAACAATCCTTTCATTATCTTCACACCTTCCAAGCACATCTCTTACATTGTCCCAAAACTCTTCCCTGACTGCCTGTGGCTTGGACATATCTGGCGCATACAGACAAAGGATAAAAATCCTGGTCAAGCCTACTTTCAGTCTCAACCACAGGAGCCTAGGACTCACATACTCATAACCTTTCATACAATCACTCATTATGTTTCACGGCTTAATTCTTTGCGATTTAAAGTTAACATGTTGTAGTAGTAGTACTTCCAAGCATCAGCCTTGCACGGTTTTCAGAGACACGTTTTTTTTTTTTTTTTTTTTATTTGGCAACCCTGATCCCCGCTCTTGAACTCCTCTGCACTTACTTCCTCTCATCATCCCTCCTCAATATTCTGTATTTCCGTGCTCAAGCCTTCGCACGTGCGTCTATAATTTATTACTTAAATTAAACGTTAAATAGTTTGTGTTATAGTTTAAAAATTGAAATCTCAACTTATTATTTGTCGTTCGTAAAAATGGTGAAAAGGAAATATGAAGACATCGAGACCATACGCAAGAAGATCAGAAAACTGGAAAAAAAGCTTCAAAAGAAGCAAATGCCAAGTGAAATTTGTACCTTATCACTATCCATGGCTCCTTACATCGCATAATTGCGTTACGAATCCTTATTCGAAAACAAAGTTCAATGATCTTTATCACTGAATTTGAATGAGCCGAGTTTAAAACTCACAAATTTACCTAGTAAGAATCTTTATTCGAGACGATGGTAAATGTCATTGTTTAGTGATCATTATCGCTAAAATGACTTTTCGAATCCTTATTCGAAAACAAAGTTCAATGATCTTTATCACTGAATTTGAATGAGCCGAGTTTAAAACTCACAAATTTACCTAGTAAGAATCTTTATTCGAGACGATGGTAAATGTCATTGTTTAGTGATCATTATCGCTAAAATGACTTTTCGAATCCTTATTCGAAAACAAAGTTCAATGATCTTTATCACTGAATTTCAATGAGCCGAGTTTAAAACTCAAAAAGAAGAATGGCAAGGTCCCATACATTGTAAGTACCGCTTTTATTTCACATAGCATTCACGTACTTCAAACTTAATATGTGCGTTTTATTTCTTAGATAACGAGTAATCAGAATATAATTATTAGATTTATACAGAAGTTGGGAATAAAAAGTCAAAACAATAATCTAACCTAAAAATTACAGGAATTTATAGTCCGTCTTTTCTAACATGGCGTCGTATTTTGAAACCATTACATTACATAAGCAGGTATTAACCAATCCAGAGGTTTGAAACGGGGTGGCGGCGCGGGCGGCTTAATTCAAGTTTGACAGTAGGACTTTACAACTATTATTTTTTATTGCCGGGAAATTAAAAAATGTGCTTTCGGCAAGTTTAATTTGATTTTATTGTATTTCTAAATATTCCCAACAACTATCACAACAATAGATGTTGGAAAAAACGTGTCTCATATTGACCTATTAATTGAGGATCAAACGAACTTCTAAAGTGAAGTTCGATCCTAATTATGTGAACAGCTTCTTTCGAAGCGATTGAGGTTTACTTTATGTAGTAGCGCCACCTACTGCTAGCCTTTGCACGGATTTTAGAGTCTATGATAAGGGTTCTTTTTTTTTTTTTTTTTAACAACTGTCACGTTTCGCTCCCTATGTCAGCATCCAGTCTACAGAACTCATTTTGTTTAAAGTCAATCTGTCTTATTCCTGTTTGTTCATTTCACTATATTGGGGTTGGGTAAAATACAAATATAAATTGAAATTACTCCATGTTGAAACATATTCATATTATGCTTATTTCAAAGCATAATAACGGGTGGGTTTATATTAAATCGCTTCGAAAGAAGCTGTTCACATAATTAGGATCGAACTTCACTTTAGAAGTTCGTTTGATCCTCAATTATATTTCACAGCTTCTTTCTTTGCGATTGAGGTTTACTTTATGTAGGATGTTTAAAGATTAGTTATAGTGAAATGAATTGGCAGAGTAGTAAGGTAAAACTCTTCAATAGTAAATAAACATACTTATTGAAAACAATTCAACAATGATTAGGCAAATTATTTTTCGTTACAAAGTTTGTTATAATTTCTAGCAAGGACTGAGGAAGAATCCGACCATCCTGCAGTCTTTTTGATAGGTCAATAGAAACTCCTAAATAAATAGCTCTTGATGTAGCAGCATGTCATGTACTATGTGCACTAAAAATATTTTCATCAATACCACTGAGAGTTAAAGTGTTTTTAACCCAGTGACTTAAAGTTTGGAAACCTATATGTTTCTTAAAACTAATAAACAAATTATCAGGTTTCCTTAAATTTTCGTTTTATTTATATACCTACATCTGTAAGGTTTTTGCTGGACAAATTTCTGGACGAATATTAAAAAACGGAAACTTTACCAAGGTCTGTTTACTATTAAATTTAGAGGTTTTTATAAACCCTTTTATAAGTACCTTTTTTAGTTATTAAAATATTTTTAATCTTTGTCACGGATAAAATTTGAACACGATGTTCCGTTACAAGAGCTATTAGTGTAACAGTTTTCTTGGAAAAGAGTCTTTAAGTCAAGGTCTTCATTAGGAAATTTTGTAGGTAAGTAGCTCAATACAACTGCTGGATCCCAGGTAAGATCATACTTGATGTGGTTGGTCTTCACATAACGACTCCTTTCATGAAACTTTTTAACCTGTCATATTGGGAATTTATGTTTAATATTAATGATAATGCAGATCTATAGCTATTAATAGTACCGTACTTAGCACCTTTTTCGAAAATTTCAGTTAGAAAATGAACAATTATTGGTTTAGAAGTTTGAGTAAAACTAAAATTATTATTTTTGCAATATTCAATCCACGCCTTGATACCTCCTTCACACTGTCTCGGTAAGAATTATCCAACAAAGATGCCAACATAATTTCAACGGACTTTGAAGACAGTGATCTTTTTACTAACGCTTTCTGAACAATTTCGCGGCAACCAAGGTTAATGTTTAATGATGGTTGTGCGCAGATCTGAAAAGAGATTTCAACGAATTAGTATTTAGTAAATACAATCACAACACAACCTTTTAAACAATGGCAACCATAGTTGCTTGGGCCAGTATGGTACTACCACAATACCCAGAGACTTTTCACTAACAATTTTCTGAAGAGTTTTTGCATCTGGGTCATTTTTCCAGGTTACATAAATAGGACATTATAAGTTGCATCTGTTTGCAAAAAGATCAACCGATAGTATTCCAAACCTATTTGTTATATTATTAAAGGTATAGTCACTTAGATCCCATTCAGTGTCATTAAACTGTTTTCGTGACAAACTCTCAGCTTCTATATTATCTTTTGAAGTAATATAAGATGTAAAGATATTGATCTTACGCATTTCACGCTATTTCCATTGGTCTCGGGTAATATGATCCATATGTGAAAACTGAACACTACCCATTCTATTTATACAGGTAATGGTAATATCTATTCTTAACAATATATCACAATCGTAACTACCATAATTATGCGAATGTTTTAAGTCCGAAAAAACTGCTTTTAATTCCAGAGTATTAATGTGTAGCGACGACTCGCTTTCCTTCCAATGACCCGCTGCCTCTTTTCCATCACAAAACCCGCCCTAGCCAGTATATGATGCGTCAGGATAGATAGTTTTAGTGTATTGGCCTGTTCTAAGAGGAGAAAAGCCCTCTTCTAGATAATTTAACCACCAAGTAAAATCATCTTTATTATATCTGGGTAAATTCACTACCTGATCATAAGTAGGATTTTTATTTGGTGACAATATTTTAAATTGCTCGAATAACTTTGTGTATTATTTTTTCTATTTTAAGAACTTTTTTTTTTTTTTTTTTGTGGGTAGTTTTAAAATAATTTTCTCTGAATCAAAAATAAACCCAAGGAATTTACATTGTGTTCTAGGAACAAAGCAACCTTTTTTCGTATGCATTATGAAACCTAAATTTATTAAAATATGTTTTGTAATCCAAACATTCTCATTACAATCATCACAATCTTTGCCAATGTAAAATATATTATCTAGATATATTATGGATGAAAAAAAAAATTATCCCGACGTAAAAATTCCATGACTGGTTTTAATATTTTAGTAAATACTTATATAAAGAGCGGTGCATAAGTCAAACGTTTAATATTTGAATTCATATAAAACGTTGTTATATTCAAATCGAAGGTACTTTCGGAAAGACTTATCAACATTGATGAAAAAATAACATGTAGCATTGTTTTGTTAACTTATCAGCGGTTCTGTAATCTTCCATTTTGAAGTGTTTTGTAGTAAATTAATTCAAAGATTTTAAATTATGTATGAAGCGATTTTCACCGTATAGCTTGAGCACAAGAAAAAATTTGTGATAAAATTTACCTGGCTCATGAGAACATACGAATATAGCATTTATTTTTAATAGTTTATCCAACGCTAAAATATAATCTTTATGGCCATGTATTGACCTTGGGTAAACACAAGAGCTACTTTGTTTAGCGGGCAGATATTTAAAAGGTCTTTAGTAACCAGCTATTCACGATAATATTAATGGATCACTCGTTATCTAAGCCCATTTTTGATGAAAATATCGTAAACGTCCATCGCACTGCACCTGGTGGTTTATTTCCGCTGGTTGCTAGTGTTCCACGACCGTTCGTGGTAGGTCCTACGTGGCGGGTACGTGTAGCTCTGCTGTGGAGCTCGAGCCGGTAGCTATGGCTGCGGAGATGACGTCGTCGTTTTTTGCAATTTGCAGCGTTTCAGCAACATCTCCTCCCAATAGATAATCATCGCAACTTGTATTGGTCAGCGTGTCACGCAGGCATACGTTTATGGAACTCATTATTATGTTACGATGAGTTTTAGTTTCCCTATTCTGGCTATCGCGACAAGCGTAACTCAGCAGTTTTAAAAGTTTTTGCTTCAAAGTTTCATTGAAAATGATTACCATCGCTTGCGATAAAGCTGCCAAGGCGATTCCAATTTGCCCTTTTTTTTTTTTTTTTTGTTGATGTATAGAATCTCGTTTGGTAAGAGTTTCAGCCAATGCTGCTTTTGCTTCTAAATTTAATAAAGGGAGCAAGTAAATATTTGCAAATTGCGGGTACAAGATAGTCCTCAACAGGCTTATCTTTAGATTCTTTAGATCTTCAGCCGACAACTGCTGGTTTTTAGACCTCTTCCGGGACATTAATCGTATCAAAAAAAAGGCTGATAATGACGGAGGTAGCTCGGGCACTTCAAATCTTGGATTCGGCGTGCAAGATCGTCTCCACCGCAAATCAGATTAATCGCCAACGGCGATATTATCTGGTAACTGACTAATCAAAAGAATTAATTATATGCATCGAAACTCGATGACTACACGCACATACCATGTGGGTAGTTTTGTGTCAACGACATTTTTTCTAATATTTATTAAAATTATATTAGAGATTCTCCACCGTACATCAGATTAATCGCCAACGGCGATATTATTATCGAGTAACGGACTAAATAGGAGAATTAATTGTATGCATCGAACCTCGATGACTACACGCACATACAATGTGGGTAGTTTTTGTGTCAACGACATTTTTTCTAATATTTACTAAAATTATATTAGAGATTCTCCACCGTACATCAGATTAATCGCCAACGACGATATTATTATCGAGTAACGGACTAAATAGGAGAATTAATTGTATGCATCGAACCTCGATGACTACACGCACATACAATGTGGGTAGTCTTTGTGTCAACGAAATTTTTTCTAATATTTATTAAAATTATATTAGAGATTCTCCACCGTACATCAGATTAATCGCCAACGACGATATTATTATCGAGTAACGGACTAAATAGGAGAATTAATTGTATGCATCGAACCTCGATGACTACACGCACATACAATGTGGGTAGTTTTTGTGTCAACGACATTTTTTCTAATATTTATTAAAATTATATTAGAGATTCTCCACCGTACATCAGATTAATCGCCAATGACGATATTATTATCGAGTAACGGACTAAATAGGAGAATTAATTGTATGCATCGAACCTCGATGACTACACGCACATACAATGTGGGTAGTTTTTGTGTCAACGACATTTTTTCTAATAAGTCCCAACACCGTTGGGTTCTTCGGAATTTGTAATTTGATGTCTCAACCTCCTCGAATTATTTTCTTGAGAATTTTCTCTTCCTTCGATGCACAATTTTTACCATTTAAACTTTTAAAATTTAACTAGCTAATTAATATATTTTAGTCGACGTGCGCAGGCTACAGCACGGAAACGCAGAAATGAGTTCTGTAGACTGGATGCTGACATAGGGAGCGAAACGTGACAGTTGTTAAAAAAAAAAAAAAAAAAGAACCCTTATCATAGACTCTAAAATCCGTGCAAAGGCTAGCAGTAGGTGGCGCTACTACATAAAGTAAACCTCAATCGCAAAGAAAGAAGCTGTGAAATATAACTACACATAGCCCGGTTTTGATACGCTTGAAAACTCTAAAATTAAGTGATACCGTGGCCGCCAATCCTCTTTACCTAATTCGAATCTTTATTCGAGACTATGGAAAATTTCTTTGTTTAGTGATCATTATCGCTAAAATGACTACCCTACTTTTTGCATTTTATGCTCGTAGGTGCTAAAAACACTTCTTTCGAATTATTATTCGAGACGCTGACTACTTTCGTCTTTTCAGTGCCATCTACCTCAAAACATCCACCAGTAGATGGATGTTGAGGATATAGAATTGGATAGCGATATCTTAGAGATGTTGGGATATGCTCCTAAGATTAATAATAAATAATAATAAAATTTCTTTATTCATGCCACAAATCTTGAATGTTTTTTACAGAGTAATCTCACAGTCTAAGTACAAAATAAGTACTATTTACTATTTAAACATCATACAATAAGGCTAATATAATTGCTGAAGAACTAGGAAAACCTTTACATAAGGAAATTTCAAACCGGTGCGGTGGTCTGAATTCCTTTTAAAGGGACTACCCAAAGAGACAAGAGATAAAATCCTAGAGGATTATCTTATTCCTAGTAATTGTCAACTACTCCTTGCCCCTGCTCTGAATCCGGAAGCAAAAGTGGCAGTTATCGAAGCGGTCTCTAAACGGAATTCCTCCCTCATGTTTAGGCAAAGACAAACTGGTGTGGCTATAGCAGCTCTGGGGAGAGCTACCGAAACACTCGTAGGATCATCTTCATTAATACCACAGAAGCAACAAATAAGCAATGGTGCCATCTCGAAATGTACTTATATTGAAGGACAATTTTTATCCAGTATATTTCTTGTACCTAAGCTTAATGGTGATAAAAGGTTTATATTGAATTTAAAAAAAAATTAAATAAATTTGTACTTGCTAGTCATTTTAAAATGGAAGATTACAGAACAGCGTCAAAATTATTGACTGAAAACTGCTGTAGACGATAGACTTAAAACATGCGTACTTCTTTGTTGCGACAAATGAAGCTCACAAAAAATATCTTCGATTCAAATACAACAATATATTATATGAATTCAATTGTTTACCGTTCGGCCTTTGTACCGCACCTCTCGTGTTTACTAAATTAATGAAACCAGTTATAGAATACCTGCGTAGTCGGGGTATGATTTCAGTTATTTATTTAGATAACATTTTTTTTATCGGAAAGACTTACTCGGAGTGTGTCACTAATGTATCTACAACTATAGATCTATTACAGAGCTTGGGTTTTTTGATTAACTTTTCAAAAAGTTGTTTAATACCTAAACGTGAATGTAAGTTCTTGGGCTTCACTTTCGACTCAAAGCAGATGATTTTAAAACTACCCGAGGAAAAGAAAATGAAATTGAAAGATTTTATAAATAGATTTCTTTGTATAAAACGATGCAAGTTACGCGAATTCGCTAAACTCATTAGGTATTTAATTTCCGCATGTCCAACAATAACTTATTCGTGGTTATATACAAAAAAGCTTGAACAATATAAATATAATTGTTTATTAAAAAAAAAAAAAAATCCAAACTACGATCAGACAATTGATATCTTAATTACCCTACATGAAGAATTATATTGGTGGTTAGGAAACATAGATATAGGCCATTCATCACTCAAACCGAACAACTTTGTTTTAGAATTTTTTTTCTGATGCCTCCTCTACGGGATGGGGAGCGTATTGTGATACAGTTAGATGTTGTGGATATAGGAAAGACAACGAAACTTCTTGTCATATAAACGAGTTGGAACTAAAAGCAGCCTTTCTAGCTCTGAAACGTTTCACCAAAGAATTATCTAATTGTGACATCTTATTAACAGAATGGGCAGTATTCAATATGATCACCTAGATTATATATCTAGAAGTATGTGGAATAAGAACGTAGAATAATCTTATTCGCTTCTTACATCAATACTAAAGATAATTGTGAGGCAGATTCATTATCTCGAAAACAGTTCGAGGATACAGAGTGGGAATTAAATCAAATTGCATTTAATGAAATAGTTCGCAACTTTGGTATGCCAGTATTGATTTGTTTGCAAACAGATCCAATACTAAGTGTAAACAATATGTTTCGTGGAGAAATGATCCCGAAGCATGTGCTGTTGATGCCTTTACACTGCCATGGACCAATATGTTATTTTGCGCCTTTCCACCATTCTCGCTTATAGTAAAATTAATGCAGAAAATCATTTGTCATAAGGCAGAGGGTATTGTTGTGGTGCCATATTGGCCAAGTCAACCTTGGTTTCCTATGTTTAAA
Source organism: Stenoptilia bipunctidactyla (assembly GCA_944452665.1). Lineage (NCBI taxonomy): Eukaryota > Metazoa > Arthropoda > Insecta > Lepidoptera > Pterophoridae > Stenoptilia > Stenoptilia bipunctidactyla. Next base: position 358,111 of record OX101728.1, on the reverse strand, counting down.
AAGTTGTCTGTTTCAATTTTTTTGTATTTTGGACCAGATATTGACCTTCTAACATCTCCTTTCAGTAGATTGTAGATTGTGTACACAAGAATCTACGCCTTGTTGCCGCGAAATTATCAGGCAAGCATTTCTAAGGAAATATTTATCGAATAGGTCAGTAGATATTATGCTAGCTTCGCTTGCAAATAATACTTACAAACAGTACGATGTTTGCATAAAATCTTGGATAATTTACTGTAGATTACATAATTATGATTATTTTAATGCTTCTATTCCAATTGTAATACATGTTTTAACCGATATTTTTGATAAAGGCGCTAAATACGGGACCATCAATTCTTACCGCTCTGCCTTATCTCTTTTGTTAGGTAATAGCTTAAATGATGATCGAGTCAAACGTTTCATGAAGGGTGTTTACAAGTTGAGGCCCACCAATCCAAAATATAATACTTCTTGGGACCCAAACATAGTGTTAAATTATTTGGCCACTCAATGGCCAAATGAAAGCCTTAGTTTAGAAGATTTCTTTTTGATCTTTCTTTCGTTTGGTGACAGCGCAAAGAGTACAAACATTTTCTCTCATTAAAATAAATAATATAACTCAAAACAGAACAGAAATCTTCGTTAAAATACCTGACTTAGTAAAAACTTCAAAACCAAACTCCTTTCAACCCCTTCTAAGGCTACCATTTTTTCATACAAATCCTGCAATATGCCCTGCCAGATGCATTTTAGATTATATAAATAAAACGAGTGGTTTACGTAGTTGTGACACTTTATTTATTAGCCACAAAAGACCTCACTTAAAAGTTTGTCTCAAACTTTGAGTCACTGTATCAAATATACTTTACAACGCAGTGGCGTGGACACATCAGTGTTTAGCGCGCACAGCACGCGCCATGCGGCCACTTCCACTGCTAGCAGAGTCGGTGTCAATATTGATGTCATACGGAAAACCGCAGGATGGAGTAATACATCCTCAGTATTTGCCAAATTCTACAACAAAGAAATTGTATCGGATGCCAATCAATTTGCAACTAGTATTTTATGTAACTCCTTAGAATAAATAGATGTATATTTGTGATTTATTACTGTTGGTTATACTCTAACAATTTTACTTATACCTATACTGCAAAAATAATTCACATTAAAATACTCTGAACATCCTACAACATGTTAACTTTAAATCGCAAAGAATTAAGCCGTGAAACATAATTGAGGATCAAACGAACTTCTAAAGTGAAGTTCGATCCTAATTATGTGAACAGCTTCTTTCGAAGCGATTGAGGTTTACTTTATGTAGTAGCGCCACCTACTGCTAGCCTTTGCACGGATTTTAGAGTCTATGATAAGGGTTCTTTTCTTTTTTTTTTTTTTTTTTTAACAATTGTCACGTTTCGCTCCCTATGTCAGCATCCAGTCTACAGAACTCATTTTGTTTAAAGTCAATCTGTCTTATTCCTGTTTGTTCATTTCACTATATTGGGGTTGGGTAAAATACAAATATAAATTGAAATTACTCCATGTTGAAACATATTCATATTATGCTTATTTCAAAGCATAATAACGGGTGGGTTTATATTAAATCGCTTCGAAAGAAGCTGTTCACATAATTAGGATCGAACTTCACTTTAGAAGTTCGTTTGATCCTCAATTATATTTCACAGCTTCTTTCTTTGCGATTGAGGTTTACTTTATGTAGGATGTTTAAAGATTAGTTATAGTGAAATGAATTGGCAGAGTAGTAAGGTAAAACTCTTCAATAGTAAATAAACATACTAATTGAAAACAATTCAACAATGATTAGGCAAATTATTTTTCGTTACAAAGTTTGTTATAATTTCTAGCAAGGACTGAGGAAGAATCCGACCATCCTGCAGTCTTTTTGATAGGTCAATAGAAACTCCTAAATAAATAGCTCTTGATGTAGCAGCATGTCATGTACTATGTGCACTAAAAATATTTTCATCAATACCACTGAGAGTTAAAGTGTTTTTAACCCAGTGACTTAAAGTTTGGAAACCTATATGTTTCTTAAAACTAATAAACAAATTATCAGGTTTCCTTAAATTTTCGTTTTATTTATATACCTACATCTGTAAGGTTTTTGCTGGACAAATTTCTGGACGAATATTAAAAAACGGAAACTTTACCAAGGTCTGTTTACTATTAAATTTAGAGGTTTTTATAAACCCTTTTATAAGTACCTTTTTTAGTTATTAAAATATTTTTAATCTTTGTCACGGATAAAATTTGAACACGATGTTCCGTTACAAGAGCTATTAGTGTAACAGTTTTCTTGGAAAAGAGTCTTTAAGTCAAGGTCTTCATTAGGAAATTTTGTAGGTAAGTAGCTCAATACAACTGCTGGATCCCAGGTAAGATCATACTTGATGTGGTTGGTCTTCACATAACGACTCCTTTCATGAAACTTTTTAACCTGTCATATTGGGAATTTATGTTTAATATTAATGATAATGCAGATCTATAGCTATTAATAGTACCGTACTTAGCACCTTTTTCGAAAATTTCAGTTAGAAAATGAACAATTATTGGTTTAGAAGTTTGAGTAAAACTAAAATTATTATTTTTGCAATATTCAATCCACGCCTTGATACCTCCTTCACACTGTCTCGGTAAGAATTATCCAACAAAGATGCCAACATAATTTCAACGGACTTTGAAGACAGTGATCTTTTTACTAACGCTTTCTGAACAATTTCGCGGCAACCAAGGTTAATGTTTAATGAAGGTTGAGCGCAGATCTGAAAGGAGATTTCAGCGAATTAGTATTTAGTAAATACAATCACAACACAACCTTTTAAACAATGGCAACCATAGTTGCGTGGGCCAGTATGGTACTACCACAATACCCACAGACTTTTCACTAACAATTTTCTGAAGAGTTTTTGCATCTGGGTCATTTTTCCAGGTTACATAAATAGGACATTATAAGTTGCATCTGTTTGCAAAAAGATCAACCGATAGTATTCCAAACCTATTTGTTATATTATTAAAGGTATAGTCACTTAGATCCCATTCAGTGTCATTAAACTGTTTTCGTGACAAACTCTCAGCTTCTATATTATCTTTTGAAGTAATATAAGATGTAAAGATATTGATCTTACGCATTTCACGCTATTTCCATTGGTCTCGGGTAATATGATCCATATGTGAAAACTGAACACTACCCATTCTATTTATACAGGTAATGGTAATATCTATTCTTAACAATATATCACAATCGTAACTACCATAATTATGCGAATGTTTTAAGTCCGAAAAAACTGCTTTTAATTCCAGAGTATTAATGTGTAGCGACGACTCGCTTTCCTTCCAATGACCCGCTGCCTCTTTTCCATCACAAAACCCGCCCTAGCCAGTATATGATGCGTCAGGATAGATAGTTTTAGTGTATTGGCCTGTTCTAAGAGGAGAAAAGCCCCTTTAAATTGCTCGAATAACTTTGTGTATTATTTTTTCTATTTTAAGAACTTTTTTTTTTTTTTTTTTGTGGGTAGTTTTAAAATAATTTTCTCTGAATCAAAAATAAACCCAAGGAATTTACATTGTGTTCTAGGAACAAAGCAACCTTCTTTCGTATGCATTATGAAACCTAAATTTATTAAAATATGTTTTGTAATCCAAACATTCTCATTACAATCATCACAATCTTTGCCAATGTAAAATATATTATCTAGATATATTATGGATGAAAAAATTATCCCGACGTAAAAATTCCATGACTGGTTTTAATATTTTAGTAAATACTTATATAAAGAGCGGTGCATAAGTCAAACGCTTAATATTTGAATTCATATAAAACGTTGTTATATTCAAATCGAAGGTACTTTCGGAAAGACTTATCAACATTGATGAAAAAATAACATGTAGCATTGTTTTGTTAACTTATCAGCGGTTCTGTAATCTTCCATTTTGAAGTGTTTTGTAGTAAATTAATTCAAAGATTTTAAATTATGTATGAAGCGATTTTCACCGTATAGCTTGAGCACAAGAAAAAGTTTGTGATAAAATTTACCTGGCTCATGAGAACATACGAATATAGCATTTATTTTTAATAGTTTATCCAACGCTAAAATATAATCTTTATGGCCATGTATTGACCTTGGGTAAACACAAGAGCTACTTTGTTTAGCGGGCAGATATTTAAAAGGTCTTTAGTAACCAGCTATTCACGATAATATTAATGGATCACTCGTTATCTAAGCCCATTTTTGATGAAAATATCGTAAACGTCCATCGCACTGCACCTGGTGGTTTATTTCCGCTGGTTGCTAGTGTTCCACGACCGTTCGTGGTAGGTCCTACGTGGCGGGTACGTGTAGCTCTGCTGTGGAGCTCGAGCCGGCAGCTGTGGCTGCGGAGATGACGTCGTCGTTTTTTGCAATTTGCAGCGTTTCAGCAACATCTCCTCCCAATAGATAATCATCGCAACTTGTATTGGTCAGCGTGTCACGCAGGCATACGTTTATGGAACTCATTATTATGTTACGATGAGTTTTAGTTTCCCTATTCTGGCTATCGCGACAAGCGTAACTCAGCAGTTTTAAAAGTTTTTGCTTCAAAGTTTCATTGAAAATGATTACCATCGCTTGCGATAAAGCTGCCAAGGCGATTCCAATTTGCCCTTTTTTTTTTTTTTTTTTGTTGATGTATAGAATCTCGTTTGGTAAGAGTTTCAGCCAATGCTGCTTTTGCTTCTAAATTTAATAAAGGGAGCAAGTAAATATTTGCAAATTGCGGGTACAAGATAGTCCTCAACAGGCTTATCTTTAGATTCTTTAGATCTTCAGCCGACAACTGCTGGTTTTTAGACCTCTTCCGGGACATTAATCGTATCAAAAAAAAAAAGCTGATAATGACGGAGGTAGCTCGGGCACTTCAAATCTTGGATTCGGCGTGCAAGATCGTCTCCACCGCAAATCAGATTAATCGCCAACGGCGATATTATCTGGTAACTGACTAATCAAAAGAATTAATTATATGCATCGAAACTCGATGACTACACGCACATACCATGTGGGTAGTTTTGTGTCAACGACATTTTTTCTAATATTTATTAAAATTATATTAGAGATTCTCCACCGTACATCAGATTAATCGCCAACGGCGATATTATTATCGAGTGTTGAGGTCTCAGATGTTGGAGATTAATAATTAATGCGGACTGTAATTTCCATAGCGTTGGTTTATTGAAGTTTAAAGGAAACAATATAACTTTGCACGCGCGGTGGTCTCATAGAAGGCCGTAGTAGCAGTGACGTCGCTCGCAGCTCGAGCGTAGGATCCCCGCTGCGCCCGCGACCCGCAACCCGCGCGTCCTCGCGCCTCGTCCGTCTCGCCCCTCGCCCGCACTCTCATGCGCGGCGTAGGTAGGTGTTGTTCAGTGCAGAGGGCGCTCGAGAGCGATGGCGAGTGTCGATATTCGATTCTCGACATGCTCCCGCCCAGGATGATGTTAGATTTCTTGATCTGGAATGGGACAAATGTTATTGAAGGCTCTTCGAATAGTTCCTTTGCGGGTTTTGATGTCTGCGACACGAACGCTTCCATCAGTTCCAGGAAACACTTTAACTATTCTTCCTAGTGCCCACATTAATGGTGGAAGTGTTTTATCCTTTACTAGAACCATGTCGTTTGGTTTAAGTTCGTTGTTGGCCGGTGTCAACCATTTTGTTTTTTGCTGTAAAGTACAGATGTACTCGTTTCTGAATCGACCCCAGAAGTGTTGACGAATGTATTCTATTCGCTTGTAGCGATCAAGACTTGTCAGGTTCTTTTCTAATACTATTGGATATGGAATAGATGTATGTGGTCGCCCAATTAAAAAGTGTGAAGGAGTGAGGGCAGTGAGATCGTTGGGATCGGTGGATAAGGGTGTGATAGGTCTCGAATTTAAAATAGACTCAATTTGAGCAAGACAAGTAGCCATCTCTTCATATGTAAAATGAACGGAATTTAACATACGCCTAAGGTGATGTTTCGTTAAACGTACTGCGGCCTCTGCCATTCCATTGAAGTGAGGGCTGTAAGGGGGTGTAAATTTAAATTCAATACCTTCCTGCGCCATGTCATACTGAATATTTGACTCAGTTAACAACCTGTGCAACTCGTGGTTTGCACCAACAAAGTTCGTTCCGTTGTCGGACGAGATGCTTTGTGGTTTCCCCCGACGAGCAATGAAACGCGTCAACGCAGCGATAAAAGCGTCTTTAGTGAGATCTGTAACAAGCTCCAAGTGTATGGCTTTTATTGAAAAACAGACGAATACGCATATGTAGGATTTCAAGAGCCTGCAGCCCCGACCCCGGCGATCAGCTATCAGCAATGGCCCCGCGTAGTCGACCGCACAGTGTAGGAAGGGAAACTCTAATGTCGTCCGATCTAGTGGAAGTTGACCCATTGTGGGTTGAGTAGTTTGATTTTTATATCTAAAACATTTTAAACATTTTTTGAATGTTGCTTTAGATAAATTTCTTCCTTTAAGTGGCCAGTATGTCTGCCGTATGTTTGATAATAGTAATTGTGGCCCAGCATGTTTTAAATCTATGTGATACTTATGAAATATAATTTTTGTAAGGTGATGTTTGCTACAAAGCAATATTGGATGCTTGACATCATAACAATATGGAGAGTTATCTAACCTACCACCTAAACGAATTATATGATTTTCATCTAAAAATGGTGATAAAGATAGCAAACGATTTTTACTGGGTAACATTTTCCCAGCCTTTAGGATATTATATTCCTCAGGAAACATTTCTAATTGAGCTTGTTGAATAATTATATTTAAAGATTTTTGTAATTCCACAGTAGTCAAACTATCAGTTAATTTATTTAATTTATTTTTAGGATTTAAGTTATGTATATATCTAAGTATGTAGGAAATTATTCTTTGTAATTTATTCAAATTTGATATTTTATTGATAAGTTTAGATAGAATTATACAACTTTCATTTTTATTTTCATTAATTGATAGACATATTTTTTCTTTGCATTCTAAAGTATGGTTTATGTTTTTGCTAGGTATTTTAGGCCAGTAGTGCTCATCTAATTTTAAGAAAGGAGGCCCGTACCACCATAGCGTTGAGCTACCTAACTGATCTGCTGGGAGACCTCGCGAGACTAAATCGGCAGGATTTAATTTCGAAGGAACATAACTCCAAGTGTAACCGGATGTTTTTTCTTGTATTTCATTTACACGGTTACTTACAAAAGGCTTATACTGGTTAGCTTGAGCAGATAGCCAACCCAAGACTACAGTGGAGTCGCACCAAAAATAACATGTATTAATATTTAATGTTATAGCAGATAGTACCTTGGCGCATAGGTTCGCGCCTAATAAGGCACCACAAAGCTCTAAGCGTGGTATTGTAACTGGTTTTATGGGCGCGATCCTGTTTTTTGATGTAAGTAATTGAACATTAATGTGACCTTCATTGTCGAAGGATCTAATGTATAAACACGCACCGTATGCACTCTCTGAGGCATCGGTAAAGACGTGAATTTCGATTCTATAGCAATCCATGCAGACAACCCAACGTGGTATTGTTAAGTCATTAAGGTAGGTTAGTTTATTCGAAAATGATATCCATAGATTATTAATTTCATCAGATAGTTTTTGGTCCCAAGAATATTTTTTGATCCATAGCTTCTGCATTATTATTTTTGCTTGAACTACACAAGGTCCAACTAATCCAAGTGGGTCAAATATTTGACTGATTACGGATAAAATATGCCTTTTTGTTATTTTTTGTGTATTATCTATGTTGATAGAAAATGACAATATATCTGAATCTGACTGCCAAATTAAGCCTAAGGTTTTAGAAGTGTTCTTTGAATCAGTAAAATCATGAACCTTAGTTGACTCACAGTCAGAAATAGACCTCAAGATTTCCATATTGTTAGACTTTAATTTTCTTAGATCAAATTTAGCAGATGCAAGTGTCTGTATGACCCCTTTGCACAACTGAATAGTCGAAGCAATCGTGGAACTTCCACTCAAATAATCGTCGACATAAAAATCGTGTAAAATAGCGTTTTTTACCTCTATATTATTAACATTTGATGCTAGGCTTGATAAACTTTTGGTGGCTAAATACGGTGCAGATGCCGTGCCGTAAGTAACCGTATTTAACGTGTAAGTTTTTAATGGCTTAGTGGAATCATAGCGAAATATTATTTGTTGTAATGATCTTTGGCTAGGATCCATTTCCAGACATCTATACATACGTGCTATATCTCCAGAAACTACGAATTTATGCTGTCTGAAACGCAAAATAATAGAATAAAGATCGTCCTGAATAGTAGGACCAACCATTTGTAAGTCGTTAAGAGAATAACCAGTAGAAGTAGCTGCTGAACCATCGAACACGGCACGAAACTTTGTAGTAGTACTCGACTCGCGAATTATACCATGATGTGGAAGAAAGTAATTTACTTGTGATTTATTTTGTGGTATTAATTCCTTATTTTCTGTCATGTGTCCTAGAGTCTCATAATCATGCATAAAGGCGAAGTATTTTTCTTTAAATTTAGGATCACGCAGGAATCGTCTCTCTAAAGAAAGAAAACGAGTTTTAGCTATCATGAATGAATCACCGAGTACCTTAGGTTCAAGTTTTAGAGGCATCTTAACTACAAACCGGCCTTCCTCATTGCGCTTTGTATTTTGCATGAAATGTTTCTCACAAGCCGCCTCCTCAACGGTCAAGGTATGTTTTGAATCAAGAGTATCAAGTTTCCAAAAACGATCAAGATTTGGATTTGATTCAGTTTGTGTCAAAAGACAGTAATTTGATGAAACGGGCGATATTGTGTGCTTTGTGACTAACCAGCCCAGCTTTGACTCCCGTAAAGCAGGCATGTTTTTACCTAAATTTATTGATTCTTTACCCAAAACGTCCCAGAAAATTTCTGCGTTTAAAAGAATATCTATATCTGAAGGTGTATTAAATGATGGGTCAGCCAAACTTATGCCGGAAGGCAAACAAATATTACTGATGTCTATAAAAGAACACGGTATCTTGGAAGTTATTTTTGGCAAGACTATACAATGTATATCTGTTTCGTAGTCACTATATAAAGATTTAATAAATATGTTGCATGACTGTGTACTAGTAGTAAAATGATTATTAAAACCTGATACTGCCGTAGTCTCGGAGCCTCGCCTTAATTGCAGCTTATCGCAGCAGCTTTTTGTAATTAAATTTATTGCGCTTCCATTGTCCAACAGTGCCCTTAAGGTGTGTTCTTTACCATGGCCATCAATCACTTTCACGAGAGCTGTGGAAAATAATATATGTGGCGCCGTAGTAGGTGTGACAATGTCGCTAGTAAGGACGATACTTTGGGTGGATGTGGGTTTGTTTTGTTCCAAGTGTAGTAAAGTATTGTGTTTGAACTTACAGTATTTGCAATGGGATAAGCTACATTTATTGCTACTATGACCAAGTCGTAGACAGTTCAAACAAACTTTATAGTGTTTAGCCTTTTCTATGCGCGATTCCACTGAAAGAGCTTTAAATGAATCACAATTAAATAAGTGATGATCTTTTTTGCATAAGGGACAGTACAAAGGATGTGTTTTAGAATTTTCAAAAAAGTTTGGTTTAGAATTAATTTTATTATTTGAATTGCTAGTATTACTATTATTGTCATGATCTTCCAAACTTTCTAATAAGTCAGCCCGATTCCTTAAAAATGTAATAAAGGTATCTAAAGTCGGACTCTCACTTAATTTATTTCTATGCTCTTCCCAATATCTTAATGTAACTCTATCTAATTTAGAAGACATCATAAATATAATTATAGTATCCCAGTATTGAGTGGGTTGATTAAGAATAGTAAGGGCCCTTATATTTTTTGTAGTGCCGTCAACTAGATTTCTAATTAATTTACAAGATTCTTTCTGTATGGGGTTAATGTTGAATAAGGCCTGTACGTGGTTATTTACAAGCAGACGGTGATTATCATACCGCTCAAGTAATAGATCCCACGCTATTTGATAGTTTTCGCTTGAAAAATTAATATGCTGAATGATTAAGGATGCACTTCCATGAAGTGATGCTCGAAGATAGTGAAATTTGTTGATATTTGCTATATTATTATTATTGTGAATGATTGAAGTAAAAATATCTCTAAATTCTAGCCAATGCTGATAGCTGCCGCCGAAATGTGGTAGGTCAATTTTAGGCAATCGGACATTGCTGCCCTTGAAACCCTCACCTGATTGCGCATCATTGAAGCCTGCTGCAGAATCTCTCCGCTTGGTAGATGACAACAGACAGCGGCCACTGGCTAGCAGTGCATAGTAATCATTTTCAAACTGCTCACGCTCTAATGCATCATTATCCTCGTCGTTGGAATCACAAAGCGCCTCGATTTCATTCTGTAATGCATCAAAATCACAATTTAACTTTTCAATTTTACTAAGTCGACATTCCAATTCGGCAGTTTGAAGCTCACTTAGAGTTGCACAGCTGTTTAAGGTATTTAAAAATTTACTAAATGTGGTTAGTTTCGATTTAATAGAAGATCTTTTCTTGATTAAAGTTTTAATATTGTCTGGCATATTGAGATGCAATGATAGCTACGTTCGCTAAACGCCAGCAAAACGCAACAAAATAAAGTATAATTGAATGAAGAATGAAGATTAAGCACTGTTTTAAAGATTGTTAGCTAATAAAGATAGACCAAAGAACTGTTGACCTTTGCCCGTACACGTATGCAAAGCGGCGCAGGGCAACTAAACCGGTTATATTAAAAGATTTGCTAAAAGTGAGCAAAAGAACAAGAATAAATGTCTTATTTGTTAGTCAAACTAAATATTGAAATTACTGTTAGAATAGCAAGGTTTAAAATGGCCGAACACGTATGCAAAGCGGCGCGTGACAGTTGTTAAGTAACTAATTCCTATATTATGAGGAAAAGATTTGCTTAACGCCCGCGAAAGACACAAATGAATGTATTTTACTTGAATTAAATAGGTAGTAAGTTTCGAATAACTTACTTTTCTTTGTAGTAATATTGAAAAAAGATTACGATTAAACAAATTGAAGGATGACTACGTATGTTTGACTCACATCGGCTATTTATTTGGAACAAAGAAAGTGGAAATATGAGGTAAAAGAGATAAAGGAATTTGGAACGAACTCACAAAACTTCTTATCCAACCACTTAGTATTTCTTCTTTTTGCCTTTGTTTATCAATTTCCTTCCAGATTCGATTGCCACGTTCTTATGTCGACGTTTCTCGAATAAAGCGAGTCCGAAGTCCTCTCGTACACGTTGCTCCCTTATTAAACTTCTTTTCCTCGAAGGACCAATATGTTGAGGTCTCAGATGTTGGAGATTAATAATTAATGCGGACTGTAATTTCCATAGCGTTGGTTTATTGAAGTTTAAAGGAAACAATATAACTTTGCACGCGCGGTGGTCTCATAGAAGGCCGTAGTAGCAGTGACGTCGCTCGCAGCTCGAGCGTAGGATCCCCGCTGCGCCCGCGACCCGCAACCCGCGCGTCCTCGCGCCTCGTCCGTCTCGCCCCTCGCCCGCACTCTCATGCGCGGCGTAGGTAGGTGTTGTTCAGTGCAGAGGGCGCTCGAGAGCGATGGCGAGTGTCGATATTCGATTCTCGACACGAGTAACGGACTAAATAGGAGAATTAATTGTATGCATCGAACCTCGATGACTACACGCACATACAATGTGGGTAGTTTTTGTGTCAACGACATTTTTTCTAATATTTACTAAAATTATATTAGAGATTCTCCACCGTACATCAGATTAATCGCCAACGACGATATTATTATCGAGTAACGGACTAAATAGGAGAATTAATTGTATACATCGAACCTCGATGACTACACGCACATACAATGTGGGTAGTTTTTGTGTCAACGACATTTTTTCTAATATTTATTAAAATTATATTAGAGATTCTCCACCGTACATCAGATTAATCGCCAATGACGATATTATTATCGAGTAACGGACTGAATAGGAGAATTAATTGTATGCATCGAACCTCGATGACTACACGCACATACAATGTGGGTAGTTTTTGTGTCAACGACATTTTTTCTAATATTTATTAAAATTATATTAGAGATTCTCCACCGTACATCAGATTAATCGCCAATGACGATATTATTATCGAGTAACGGACTAAATAGGAGAATTAATTGTATGCATCGAACCTCGATGACTACACGCACATACAATGTGGGTAGTTTTTGTGTCAACGACATTTTTTCTAATAAGTCCCAACACCGTTGGGTTCTTCGGAATTTGTAATTTGATGTCTCAACCTCCTCGAATTATTTTCTTGAGAATTTTCTCTTCCTTCGATGCACAATTTTTACCATTTAAACTTTTAAAATTTAACTAGCTAATTAATATATTTTAGTCGACGTGCGCAGGCTACAGCACGGAAACGCAGAATGAGTTCTGTAGACTGGATGCTGACATAGGGAGCGAAACGTGACAATTGTTAAAAAAAAAAAAAAAAAAGAAAAGAACCCTTATCATAGACTCTAAAATCCGTGCAAAGGCTAGCAGTAGGTGGCGCTACTACATAAAGTAAACCTCAATCGCAAAGAAAGAAGCTGTGAAATATAATTAAGGATCAAACGAACTTACCAAGTGAAGTTCGATCACAATTATGTGAACGGCTTAATTCGAAGCGATTGATATAAACCCGCCCAAACAGTATTCCTTTAAAGTAATATCACCCACCCATAATAAATGTGAATTATTTTTATGGGTACTACCTAGGAACTTTAGCTCTAAACAAAATGATTATTGAGGAGGGATGATGAGAGGAAGTAAGTGCAGAGGAGTTCAAGAGCGGGGATCAGGGTTGCCATATAAAAAAAAAAAAAAAAACGTGTCTCTGAAAACCGTGCAAGGCTGATGCTTGGAAGTACTACTACTACAACATGTTAACTTTAAATCGCTTCGAATTAAGCCGTTCACATAATTGTGATCGAACTTCACTTGGTAAGTTCGTTTGATCCTTAATTCTTTCCGACAAAAGAACGCCCACACCTTGGCTTCCTCTCTCAAACTCTTCTACTCCCGCCCAGTAAGCAGAGAGTCGGCCATGCGTGGACATTCCACAACCTTTCTTTTTCGACTCACTCACACCTAACACGTCAATTTTCCTGGCATTCATCACCTCGCATATTTCGTCAATCTTATCATCTATTCCTCCACAAACATTCATCGTCGCAAATAAGCATTCCCCTGCCCTCTTTTTGCCTGCTGGGGGGACAAGACGTGACGTGTGGCAATGCACGTCGCCGTCGGGAATATTGCCCCCCCCAGATACGATGGGGCAGCCTGAGTTGACCTCAGGGAGGGATTCTTCAGCTCGACTGGTACCCTCCTGGGGTAGTGTATTTCTTATTCACCTCCTCATCATATCTGATTCTCCTTCTTCATCGGATAGGAAAGGATTGGGTAATTTGGAAAGGAATTATGAATGACGGGAAGGAAAAAGGTATTATGAGGATGCTGCATGCACGTTTGTTGTGTACGCAGTAGCTAGGGGGGCCGGGGTCGCTTACCCGAGTGCCTTTTCTTCACAGTCGGACAGACTAGTGAAGAGAACACCCCATGACCATGACCATTATTTCGAATTAATTTAATGAAATTACATTAAATTAATTCGAAATAATACATGATACATGTCCGTACCGAGCGAAGACGATGAATATGACTTACATAACCAATTACATAATTCTAACGATACCTTTTTGTTGAAAAGCAGTTCAATATTACACTATGTTGATTCAAACTCATTCATTCTTAAATGTATCATAACATAGCTTCTTATAAAGTCAGTCGCATTACAACTTAACGCACAAACACACGTCTTTCATTTCAAAGAATTCAAATCATAGCAATCACAACCTTAATTACATCATCATATGGTCCGAAATCGAGCCGGATAGTGCAGCCGGCCGACCGAGCTACGAGAACAAAAGGAACCCTATTTCTGAGAAATAATACTTGTTTACGCATATTTTGCACGAAATGAATTTGAAGTTATTGGTTGTTATGATAGAAGATTTTAACTAAAGTTTTGATAGTGGTTTGAAGTGAATTGAATGAAACTTTGGGATTGTAACAATTAGTGATTTCGAACAGAAACTAAGTGAATTTATAGTGAAAATAAACAATGGCTGCTACTAAAGACCAAATGCAACTGCTATCGGTATTGGAAGATACGGCTAATTTGTTACGTAAAACACAAGTCAATTTGAAGAAATGTCCTAAGGCGAGACTGACTCGAGGTTACATTGAAGCGCGTATATTGATTATTGATGACTATTGGAAATCTTTTAAAGAAGCCCATCAACAATTAGTGAAAATTACACCAAAGGAACAAAAGGGATCTTTGCCTTATTTTCTTAACGAAGATTTTTTTATTTATGAAGATTTGTACAACGTGCTGACAGGTGATCTTAAAGACATGCTTATGCCTACTACGTATCAACAACCTGTAGAACTCAATTCGAGTACAAGTATGAGTGCCACCCAAAGTATTGTACATTTACCTAAAATTCAATTACCGACGTTTGGTGGCAACTACGAAGATTGGCCTGGGTTTCAGGATTTATTTCTGTCGTTGGTGCATAACAACACAGCACTCACAGACGTACAAAAAATGCACTATTTGAAATCTAGTACTACGGGAGAAGCCGAATCACTATTAAAACACATTCAAGTAACTTCAAATAATTATACACATTCCTGGAATATTTTGAAAACACGGTATGGCAATAAACGTTTAATTTTGAACAGTATTATGAAGAGATTATTTAATCAACGTAAAATGACTTCCCCATCAGCGGTACAATTGAAGCATTTGGTGGACACGACAACTGAGTGTTTAAATAACTTAGAAAATATGGAAATTCATACAACTACTTGGGATCCTATTATTATTTACCTTTTAGTCCATAAGTTGGACTCAGAAACGCACAAAGGCTGGGAAGAACATTCTTACAAAGATGAATCTGCATGTTTACCTACTTGGTTGGAATTTAAAAGTTTTTTAGAATCAAAGTTCCGGACTTTAGAGTTAATTTCAAATAATACTCGAGAAGTTAAACCAATCAAAGAACGAATATATCATATTGCCACTCCGCAAGCCACAAAAAGATTATGTGTTATGTGTAAGGAAAACCACACCTTATGTCACTGTAAGGAGTTCATAAAGATGGAACCTGCGAAACGAAGCGACTTTGTCAAAACTACCAATTTGTGTTTTAACTGTTTAGTACCAGGACACTCCGCAGCAAAATGTAAGATACCAGTGTCCTGTCGAATATGCCGAAGACGTCATCATTCTTTGCTGCATGCTAACGCAATAGAACCAACGGCAACACCGAGCACCTCACAACCGTCGGTTTCAACACATGTAGTGGAGGATGAACGTATTGAAGTAAATACTATGATGGCATCACATAGCAGTACTAAGCGGCATAATATAGCTCTACTAGCGACAGCAATCGTGCAAGCAAGAAGCGAGAATGGATTTAACATACCTTTGCGCGCGCTAATAGACCCAGGTTCCGAAGCGGCTTTTATAAGCGAGAAAGCAGCACAACTATTAAAACTTGAAAGACAACCTGTAAGGGGAACTACAACAGGCGTCGGATGTATGAAAACGACATTCAAACATGTGGTACAGCTACAAATAAGATCACAGTGGGTCCATAACTTTAGTCTACTAATCAAGGCCTATGTGATGTCACATCAACTGACCACAAGAATACCCTCAGAGAAGATAGACCCAATTACATGGCCACATATCAAAGGACTCAACCTAGCTGATCCTGATTTTTATACACCTGGTCATATAGATTTAATTCTAGGTGTAAGGGAATATGTTCAAATTATCCAAGAAGGTCTAGTAAAGGGTCCAGCTGGAACACCCATTGCCCAGAAAACCATATTAGGGTGGATTTTGCTAGGAGATAACGCTGCAACCTGTAACAAAATAACATTTAACGTTATGCATCAAAAGGTGGATGTTGAAGATATGTTAAAAACTTTATGGGAACTAGACTCTGAAACTACAAGAAAATTAACAAATGATGAAACAAAATGTGAAGCTATATATGAACAAACAACTGCAAGAAACGAAGAAGGTAGATACATCGTAAAATTGCCTTTTAAAACTGACCAGCCAAAATCACCAGACGGAAGATCCAAGGAGATAGCTTTGCAAAGATTTATGCACCTAGAGAGAAAATTTAAGAAAACGCCAAACCTGGAAAAAGATTATAGAATGGTTATAAATGAATACATAGAAAAAGGATACATGGTAAAGATACCTGAAAATGAAAAAGAAAAGAAATCTGTATACTTACCACACCATGCCGTTGTACGCGACGATAAGGAATCCTCAAAAACTCGCGTCGTATTTGATGCTTCTTGCAAGGGACTAAATAAAATTTCATTGAACGATGAACTCTATGTTGGGCCTCAGTTACAAGAAGATTTGAGAAACCTTTTGATTCGGTGGCGAATGAAACCTATCTGCTTTGTTGCCGACATAAAACAGATGTATTTTCAAATATTTGTCACAAAAGATGATTCTGATTTCCAAAGAGTTCTATGGAAATCAAATGAAAACGAAAATATAGAAGAATATCGTCTTTCAAGAGTTAGTTTCGGCACAGCTTCAGCACCCTATCTGGCTGTTAAAACTCTTCAAAGAGTCGCTAATGAAGAAGGCAATGGAAAGGTACTAGCCGCCAAAACTATTCATGAAGATTTTTTTGTCGATGATATGGCTTCAGGCGCAGATACAGTCGAAGAGGCAATAGCGCTGGCAAAAGATGTAACAGATATCCTAAGAACAGGTGGTTTTGAATTAACCAAATGGTCATCCAATGATTTACAGTTTATGAAATCAATTGATGAAAAGAAACGATCAGTAAATGCACTTATAGATTTAAACTTAAACGGAACAGTAAAAACACTTGGGATCTCGTGGAACTTAAACTCAGATAAATTTGAATATAAACAGAACCTTCCAGAACTTACTGAACAAATTACAAAGCGTAATATTTTATCGGACATACAAAAACTATTCGATCCGCTAGGATGGATAGCACCCTGCATTGTTAATGCAAAAATATTAGTACAAAAACTGTGGCTTGAAAAGCTTACTTGGGATGATGATATTGGTAAACCATTAGCAGATGAATGGATTAAGATAAGAAATGATTTAAATAATATTACAAACATAAAAATAGACAGATGGTTTGGAACATATAGCACTGACAAAGATCACATACAACTTCACGGATTCAGTGATGCATCTATGTGTGCTTATGCAGGCGTTGTTTATTTAAGAATTGAAACCAGTAATGGAGATGTAAAAACAAAACTTGTTGCTGCCAGAACCAAGGTAGCACCTCTGAAGACGATTTCCTTACCACGTCTAGAGCTCTGCGGTGCCTTACTTTTATCCAGGTTAATGAAGCAAATTGGACAAGCTATGCGAACACCAAATACACAGATGTATGCCTGGACCGACGCACAGATTGTTTTAGCATGGTTGTGCGGAGAACCCAATCGTTGGAAGCCCTTTGTGGCAAATCGTGTGGTTGAAATTGTTGAAAACCTAAATAATAAACACTGGCATCACGTACAGTCACAAGAGAATCCCGCAGACTTAGCATCCAGAGGTGTTTTACTAACTGAACTAAAGAATTCCAAATTGTGGTGGTCAGGACCGACGTGGTTATCTGAAAGGGAAATTAAAATTAAAAAACACGATACAATTACAACAGATATTGACATGAAAACAATAAAAGTAAATACTTATCTTAACACCGAAGACCTGCAAGAAAGGAAAAATAAGATCATATTACAATTTGAACAGTTTAACAATATAAATGAACTAATAATTACAATTACTTACTGTAAAAGATTTTTAAATTACAAAAAACGTTTAAATTACTTGAGAGAAGATATAACAACAGTAGAAATGGAACAGTCTTTATACACATGCATAAAAATCATACAAAGAGAAGAGTATCAAGAAGAAATAGAAAGATTAAAAATAAATAAACAAGTAAAAAAAGGAAGCCAAATACTTACCCTCAATCCGTATTTAGACGAAAATAATATCCTCAGGGTGGGCGGTCGCCTAAGACACAGTAATTTAGCAAATGATAGAAAACATCCAATTATCCTGGGTAGCAAAAATGTTTTAACACAATTAATACACTCGCGTGCAACCGAATCGACTCACCCATACAAAATAGACAAAAAGTGTGTTTTGGTTTCAAAAATGAGAAAAAAGTTTACAAAATGTATATTTATATAAAAGCCTATTCTTTTAACTTTAAAATGACACATTAACCATTTTAATCCAATTACCACTTTTAAAAATATCGT
Source organism: Stenoptilia bipunctidactyla (assembly GCA_944452665.1). Lineage (NCBI taxonomy): Eukaryota > Metazoa > Arthropoda > Insecta > Lepidoptera > Pterophoridae > Stenoptilia > Stenoptilia bipunctidactyla. The sequence continues at coordinate 339,664 of OX101728.1, read as the reverse complement.
GGTATGAACGTAAGTCCGTACAATTTACTCCTTGCAGTACTAACGTGTTGCGCGATGCAACCCCCTATATAAACCCCCGTATGCAACGCACCCTTATCAGTCGCTTATCAGAAGTTGACCTGAACACATCACCGCAAGATACGATAAACAATTTGCCGCCACTATGGATACAAGACCAGAAGAAGTCGCCCAAGTTGTCCTTTTGATACAACAGGGCCTTAGTCAGCGAGAAGTCGCTCGTCGACTGAATCTGAGCCAATCTGCAGTATCCAGGTATGACTGCAGACCGATATGTGGAAAACGTTCTCCTTGATCACGTCCTTCCTTATGAAGGCTTCATAGGAGATGGCTTCCTTCTAATGCATGATAATGCCCGATGCCATACAGCACGAATCACTCGTCAGTTCCTGGATGAAGTTGATATTGAGACCATGGACTGGCCACCACTCAGCCCTGATCTTAATCCTATTGAACACATATGGGATGAGCTGAAACGCAGGGTCCGAGCCAGAAATCCAGCGCCTGCAAACATCGTAGAGCTAAAGACAGCACTCGAAGAGGAATGGGAAGCTCTCCCTCAAGATCTGGTAGTAAGGGTTATCAGGTCGATGAGGAACCGTCTTAGAGCTGTTATTAAGGTCAGGGGGGGCAACACTAATTATTGATTTAATAAATTACTTTATTTTTCATAACATTTTGTTTTCATTTAATTTTGATTATTATTTGTTTTTTTTTTTCACTTATTCAATTTTTGTTGCTTTGTCATTAGCATTCGATTAAATTGGAAAATATTGTGCAGATTTTTTAAATTATGGTATCACTTTAAAGCTTATGAAATAGGCTTTCAAAAAATATACATATACCTATTATTTTTTTATTATTTAAAAACATATTACACCATTTATCAGTTTTGTAGAGGTGAGTCGATTCGGTTGCACGCGAGTGTAGTTGCTGATGCACATAAGAAGACTTGCACGGTGGAATACAGTTAACTTTGTGTTACCTGAGGAGTAAATATTGGATCATAAGAGCAAAATCGGTAGTTAAAAAACATCTACATAAATGCCTGCTTTGTATGAAATTAAAAGCCAAGACCAAAACACAAATAATGGGAGATTTACCCGAACAACGAGTGACACCATCTAGGCCATTTTTGCACAGTGGTGTAGACTTCGCAGGGCCCTTTCAGATATTGATGTCGAAGGGCAGAGGCAACAAAACAATGAAAGCTTATGTTGCAATATTTATATGTATGTCTACTAAGGCAATTCACATCGAACTCGTAAGTGATCTCACATCGGAAGCTTTTATTGGGGCTTTTCGCCGTTTTGTTGCTCGAAGGGGCAAATGCAGTCACTTATGGAGCGACCAGGGGAGAAATTTCGTTTGTGCTAATAAAGAGCTGAAAGGGCAGCAAAGCAATTTTACAGTCCACTCAAGAAATTTCAAGAATCCTAGTCACAGAAGGCACACAATGGCACTTTATTCCGGCATATAGCCCAACGTTTGGAGGCTTATGGGAAGCTGGTGTTAAATCTATAAAATACCACTTGCAGAGAATTCTTACTGCCAACTTGACATATGAGGAGATGAATACAATACTGTGCCAAGTAGAAGCTTGCCTTAACTCACGCCCATTATGTCCTATAGATGCCACAGATCCAGAAAATTTTAACTCACTTACACCAGGGCATTTTCTAATTGGAGAATCACCTATTGTTGTTCCAGCTCCTGACACTAAAGACATAAAAATACATGCTTTATCACGCTGGCAACATACACAAAAACTCTTAAACGACTTCTGGAGACGCTGGCAGGATGAGTACCTAAGTCGACTTCAACAACGTTCCAAATGGCTTAAGAAAGCGGACGAGTTCAAAATAGGAGAAGTTGTTCTTATCAAAACAGATAATTTGCCACCCGGCAAATGGTCATTGGGACGAATCACGGACAAACACCCAGGAGATGATGGCCACACAAGAGTTTATAGTGTGAAAAGTGGCAATACTATAACTAAAAGATCTGTAACAAAACTTTGTGCCTTGCCCATCAATTCAGATTAATTAACGTTAATTTTTTTACTTACTTAAATGTTTGTGTTCTTTTTTTGTACTAAATTTGTTAGTATTTTAATGATTCAGTACCATGTAACTTTCATTTCTTTAAAAGACTTTCAGTCCTTTTGGTGGGCGGTATGTTGATTCAAACTCATTCATTCTTAAATGTATCATAACATAGCTTCTTATAAAGTCAGTCGCATTACAACTTAACGCACAAACACACGTCTTTCATTTCAAAGAATTCAAATCATAGCAATCACAACCTTAATTACATCATCACACTAAGTTGGGAAATGAGCATTTAAAGAAAGCCTTATTATAGTAGGTACTGCTATACAACCTCTTTTCTTAATTTTTTTTCTAAAGTCTTTACTCTTTTTTTATATAATGACATGACAAATGTCATTTACTTTATTTTTATGCTAGGATTATTCTAGTGGTTTAGTTTTTTTTAGTTTTATTTTATAAGTTTATTTTAATATATTTCCCGTGCCATTATTGTGGTTACGACTCATATTTCATCATGAGGGAAGTGAGTATTAAAAAAGTCTAATATGATGTTATTTTCGCTCGGGGGTTAGATCCCTTCAGGGTTGCCTGGCTAGGGACCACCCTCCACAGTATAAAGTCTTCCTCCTAATGTCGTAAAAGAACCAGTTCCTTCCTCTTCGACCCCATCTTCACATACCATTAGGTGAGATTGAGATCAATCTCATGTGAGCCCTGATCCCGGCTGTCCTTTAAAACAATTGATAAAATTAAAACTCAATTTTGTTTTAGATTCCAGAATACGTGGCTACCGTGGTCCTACCGAAACTAGTAAAGAAGACCGAGTCAATAGATCTGAACGTGCGCCATGGCGCTATACTTGGCATCGGCGAGGTCATGTTGGCTTTGTCTCAGACGGTTTTGAATAATGGTATGAGAATTATTTCATTGCTTCAAGTCCTCAGGTCCTCGTTACTACAATTGCTAAAGTATTGATTGATATGTCGAGTTAAAGACAGCTAAAAGCAAAAAAAAATGGTAGAAAGGTAATAATTTCAATCTTGAAGGGAATTAGCACTTTATTTGGGCAGTCGCGGACAATGTTGTGGAAAAGTGTAGCTCGTTTAGATGGAAGCACCTTTTCTATAGTTTAAAAAAATTAGTATTTTAGTTTTCGGTGCCCATTGTAAACATATTTTTGTTAATGAGTGTATTTACTATTAGTTTTTGACTTTTGTTCGCGCAGAACTTAGTGCTGTGCAAGTGTTATTTCTGGTTAAATCTTACAAGTGTGAAAACATCGTCCATTTTAATACTTTTCAACCGACTTAAAAAAAAGAAGGAGGTACTCAATTCGTCTGCATGTTTTTTTATGTTTGGCACCTTATTACTTTTGATTGGGTGAATCGATTTTGATAATTCTTGTTTCATTTTATACAGGCTACTTCCCATTTGGCCCCATATTAATTTCATATAGATCGGTTGATAAGTTCATGAAAAATTTAAAAATAGACCTTTTGCTTGAAAGTTTTCTTGAAGTCGGGTTTTAAATGCTTTTTCATGAATGGTTTTTAGTATAGGTAGGTAAAATTGTATAGCCGAGATTAGCTTAGATTAATATTTCTTTAACCAGTTAAAAGTTGCTGATTGAACCCATGTTTGCTTTTAACCTCAAGTGAGTTAAATGTTGAATATAGCTTTTTTTTTTTTTTTTATTTTATTCTTAAGGAAAACTTACAGCTAAATTCAGCTAGTTAAATAATTTTTTACTCGATCTTTGTTCTTGTGACTAGATTTTGTCTAATTTAATAACTTTTCAGGCGCGGCAGCGACCACGGCCGTGCCCGAGGCCACGCTGGCCGCCATCCAGGCGCTCGTGCCGCGCCTCCGCGCGCGCCAGCTGCTGCGCGGCCTGGGCGGCGAGCTCATGCGCCAGGCCAGCTGCTGCCACATCGCGCACATGGCGCAGGCGCGCGCGCCCTACCACGCGCACCACACCATCGGTCAGTGCTGCAGTATACATCCACTCTGTAACAGCAGCTGCGCGGCCTGGGCGGCGAGCTCATGCGCCAGGCCAGCTGCTGCCACATCGCGCACATGGCGCAGGCGCGCGCGCCCTACCACGCGCACCACACCATCGGTCAGTGCTGCAGTATACATCCACTCTGTAACAGCAGCTGCGCGGCCTGGGCGGCGAGCTCATGCGCCAGGCCAGCTGCTGCCACATCGCGCACATGGCGCAGGCGCGCGCGCCCTACCACGCGCACCACACCATCGGTCAGTGCTGCAGTATACATCCACTCTGTAACAGCAGCTGCGCGGCCTGGGCGGCGAGCTCATGCGCCAGGCCAGCTGCTGCCACATCGCGCACATGGCGCAGGCGCGCGCGCCCTACCACGCGCACCACACCATCGGTCAGTGCTGCAGTATACATCCACTCTGTAACAGCAGCTGCGCGGCCTGGGCGGCGAGCTCATGCGCCAGGCCAGCTGCTGCCACATCGCGCACATGGCGCAGGCGCGCGCGCCCTACCACGCGCACCACACCATCGGTCAGTGCTGCAGTATACATCCACTCTGTAACAGCAGCTGCGCGGCCTGGGCGGCGAGCTCATGCGCCAGGCCAGCTGCTGCCACATCGCGCACATGGCGCAGGCGCGCGCGCCCTACCACGCGCACCACACCATCGGTCAGTGCTGCAGTATACATCCACTCTGTAACAGCAGCTGCGCGGCCTGGGCGGCGAGCTCATGCGCCAGGCCAGCTGCTGCCACATCGCGCACATGGCGCAGGCGCGCGCGCCCTACCACGCGCACCACACCATCGGTCAGTGCTGCAGTATACATCCACTCTGTAACAGCAGCTGCGCGGCCTGGGCGGCGAGCTCATGCGCCAGGCCAGCTGCTGCCACATCGCGCACATGGCGCAGGCGCGCGCGCCCTACCACGCGCACCACACCATCGGTCAGTGCTGCAGTATACATCCACTCTGTAACAGCAGCTGCGCGGCCTGGGCGGCGAGCTCATGCGCCAGGCCAGCTGCTGCCACATCGCGCACATGGCGCAGGCGCGCGCGCCCTACCACGCGCACCACACCATCGGTCAGTGCTGCAGTATACATCCACTCTGTAACAGCAGCTGCGCGGCCTGGGCGGCGAGCTCATGCGCCAGGCCAGCTGCTGCCACATCGCGCACATGGCGCAGGCGCGCGCGCCCTACCACGCGCACCACACCATCGGTCAGTGCTGCAGTATACATCCACTCTGTAACAGCAGCTGCGCGGCCTGGGCGGCGAGCTCATGCGCCAGGCCAGCTGCTGCCACATCGCGCACATGGCGCAGGCGCGCGCGCCCTACCACGCGCACCACACCATCGGTCAGTGCTGCAGTATACATCCACTCTGTAACAGCAGCTGCGCGGCCTGGGCGGCGAGCTCATGCGCCAGGCCAGCTGCTGCCACATCGCGCACATGGCGCAGGCGCGCGCGCCCTACCACGCGCACCACACCATCGGTCAGTGCTGCAGTATACATCCACTCTGTAACAGCAGCTGCGCGGCCTGGGCGGCGAGCTCATGCGCCAGGCCAGCTGCTGCCACATCGCGCACATGGCGCAGGCGCGCGCGCCCTACCACGCGCACCACACCATCGGTCAGTGCTGCAGTATACATCCACTCTGTAACAGCAGCTGCGCGGCCTGGGCGGCGAGCTCATGCGCCAGGCCAGCTGCTGCCACATCGCGCACATGGCGCAGGCGCGCGCGCCCTACCACGCGCACCACACCATCGGTCAGTGCTGCAGTATACATCCACTCTGTAACAGCAGCTGCGCGGCCTGGGCGGCGAGCTCATGCGCCAGGCCAGCTGCTGCCACATCGCGCACATGGCGCAGGCGCGCGCGCCCTACCACGCGCACCACACCATCGGTCAGTGCTGCAGTATACATCCACTCTGTAACAGCAGCTGCGCGGCCTGGGCGGCGAGCTCATGCGCCAGGCCAGCTGCTGCCACATCGCGCACATGGCGCAGGCGCGCGCGCCCTACCACGCGCACCACACCATCGGTCAGTGCTGCAGTATACATCCACTCTGTAACAGCAGCTGCGCGGCCTGGGCGGCGAGCTCATGCGCCAGGCCAGCTGCTGCCACATCGCGCACATGGCGCAGGCGCGCGCGCCCTACCACGCGCACCACACCATCGGTCAGTGCGCCCTCTACTTCTACAGCGATATCATATGATATGATACACGATCCGTTAGCACTCCCTCAGCAGCACTGGCCTTCATATCTTGTATATGAAGGCTGATATCTCTTTCTTGGTCTAAATGATCTGTAGCCGCCTCCAAGCTCTAAATAGGTATTGATAAGTTGATTACCTCGTGAATAGGCGGTATCTTACATTCTATTACATCGGTCTTCATCTTTTAATTACTTGATAAGTGCTTGTGCACAAAAATTGTGTAGAGCTCCTTTGACCTTTGCACCTGACGCTTAGCGTTATAATACCAGTCATACTAATTGACTGTGCGGGGTAACATAATCTTCACACATGATTCTTATGGTGCATTGCCCGCAACAAAAGAATAGTTAAGTATTTAGGTATATGATGTAATTCTGTCTAGCTGTTTTTGCATATTACAGTCGATGTTTAACATTGATTAGTTTTAAGACCTTTTTCACATAAATTTTCGTCGGAACGCATCTGGTATACATGTCGTTTTAGAGGGACAATAAAGGAATCTTCTTCATATCTCATACAATGTTGTATATATTTTTCAAACATAAGAATCGTATTGAATATTTACGGCCGCGTAATCAGATATGGGGATGGAGATTTTGTTTATTTTCCGTGGAATCGGTAATAACTTACAAATATCGTAACTGGCTCGACTCACAAGGAGTATAGTAACTTCGAAAATAATAAATGATTTCGACGCTCTAGCCTTAACGGTAAATAATTGATATATTTCTGCAGTGCTAGCACGGATCTTCTGTCGATCGTAAGTTTACGAATGCTCGTATAGTATGGAGTCGGTTGCAAGTTCGGAGGTGCGCCGACACATAATGAAACCTTAATGTTCCGTTAATTTTATTTCGAACTTACGTTCACCGTATTCCCATACTTTTTAACTCACAACTATACTGAACTTTCGAACTGACGTAAGTCGCACTTGCGTACGGTCGAACTCGTGACCACCTCGGTATTCCATACTTCGCGAAGATGAACTTTCACACTAACGTACATCGAACTCCTGTACATTCGAACTAGCATAATTCGGTGTTTTGTCTTTTGGTGTTTCGTAGTGGAGTCGAAGGAATTAATTGAGATACCTCCATTATTATAATAATGTGCCATTATCCTATAAAAAAACCTTACTGAATACACATTTTTATTTTCTATGTGTACAGACGAATGGCTCAACCTACTGGAGGAATGCCTCTCGCACGAGGTGCAATCCATCCGCGACAAGGCGGTGCACGCCCTGCCGCTCGTGTTCGACGAGTACCTGGCTGACGACGCGCTGCAGTACGGCGAGCTCACGGCCCGGCAGAAGCGCACGCAGCTGGTCGAGAAGTACTGCGACTGCCTCGCCAACACGGGAGTCAATGGACTGCTGCTGCGCATGGGATACGCGAGAGCTGTTGGTGAGTTGTGGGGGGCTTGGGGAAGGAGCGGATCTTTGTAAAATGTAGCCGAAAAGCTCAATAGCTCACATTTAAATAATGGTTTGATATCAGAGGAGTTACATCACAGCAATTTGGATTTAGAAAAAATTTATCCACGACTTTAGCTTGTTACACTTTTATTAAAAATGTTACTGAATCCCTAAACAGGGGTATATATCCGGTATCAATTTTCCTGGATATGTCGAAAGCCTTTGATAGAGTTTCACATGAAATACTCTTCATAAAATTAGAGCGATATGGCATAAGAGGTTAAGTTCTAGATTGGATACAAAGCTATATTAGTAATAGAGAACAATGTGTAGAGGTTTCTCGTATAAGTGAAAATACTATACAAAAATGTCAGTCAACATTCATAATTAACAATAGTGGAGTACCTCAAGGAAGTGTACTAGGACCGTTATTATTCTTAATCTACATTTATTGATCTACCAAGAAATATTGACCAAGAGTGTATTTTATTTGCGGATGATACAACCATTACAATTAAATGTAAAGACAAAATTGACACTGAAAAAGTAACTAATAAAGCCCTACAAGATATGATTAAATGGCTAAACATAAATAAATTACTTATTAATATTGACAAAACAAAAATTATATCATTTCAGACATATAATTCAATTATTCCAAAGGTTGACATTAAATATAATGACATAGAATTAGAAGTAGTCAATTCAACAAAATTTCTTGGTGTCGTATTGGACAAGCACTGTAACTGGAAAGAACATGTTGATTATGTATGTTTAAAAATTGATCGCTTTGTACATGTACTAAACCAAATAGTACAGGTAGTATCAATTGAAGCAGCTAAACTAGCGTACCACGGATATGTTTCATCGGTTATTAGATATGGTCTTATCTTATGGGGTAAGTGTTTAAATTACAAAAAAAATGTATACGAGCAATCTGCAGAGTAGATTTTCAGGAAAGTTGTCGGCCTCATTTTGCTAAACTTAACATTTTGCCACTCCCTTCCCTTTATATATTTGAAAGTTGTTGTTTTGTTTATCAAAATAAGCAATTGTTTGAAACAAATAGTGAAGTGTTGGGAAGACGTGGTAGAAGCAAGGACAAACTATACATACCGGTTCAAAAACTATCATTATATAGCAGTAATGTTCATTGTATGGCGATACGCATTTTTAATAAATTGCCATCAAAAATTAACTTCCTCTAAATTTGCACGCTGAAATGACAGCAGTATGTGAACGCACTATTATATATTTATTTTGTAACTCTTGACTACGCATGTACTGGCAAATAAAGATTATTTATTATTATTATTATTTATTAATATATACTAATTAAAATTGGCATCTCAAAGTATAGACAAGCCGATTAAATAAAATATAAAAACAAGGAATGTTAGAAGTAGGCATTAGCAGACTAAGGCTATATCGTGAAAGTTATATATTGTTGTAATCGTGACTGTGGCGTCCTCAGACGTGACCCACAGAGACTGAATATATTAATATCTATATAACGTGCTTGATAAAAACATGTTGACCAGTGCACATTTAATAGATACTTACTACATTTTAGATAAGATAAAATATTGCTAACAAGGTTAATCATACACGTACATTTTACTATATAAACTATTTCTATTTGTTAATAAATTGTCACTCAAGATGTAATCGTGTCTTGCTTCAAAACCCTTTCACTGGTCGTAATAAGTGGTGACCCCGACATTAGTCACGCAGCCGAAGCAAGAATTTTTGAGGACCCGACCAGAAATAAAAAGGAAAATGGCTCTACGTGCTCCAGTCAATCTTGTTACATTGGAACCTGAAGTTGCCGCCAGAAACATATCAGAACGTATCCCACGCTTCTGGCAAGACCAACCCAAATTATGGTTTACCCATTTCGAAGCTCTATAGTCGCCGCACAGAAACAAGGAGATGACTACAAGTACAATCTGGTAATGGCACATTTACCGAAGGATGAACTACGCGAAGTCAGTGACATCATCGTTAACCCGCCGGAAGAAAACAAATATAAAACTATTAAGGACCGCCTCATTAATTGTTAGGAAGACTCGAAGCAAAAGAGGTTTCAACGTTTATTCAAAATGGATCTCGGTCACAAAAAACCATCTCAGTTGTTACCTCAAATGAAGGAACTAGGAGAAGACATTACTAACGACGACACGATCCGTTCGTTATGGCTACGTCAACTCCCGAATACTGTAACATCCATCCTTACAGTTTTAGAAAACACAACACTCGAAAAAATTAGTGAGATGGCAGACCGGATATTTGAAAACTTAAGTAATGAAGTTAACGAGGTCACTAGACTTGCAAATCATCTGACACATATGAAAACTGAAATCGCTGCACTACGCGACGAAAACGAAAAGTATCGACGCAGCCAATTCCGTTCAAGATCAAGGTCAAGAAGTGCATCGAGGTATCGTAACCAAGGTCAATATCGTAAGTAATTCAAGAAAAAGACACATAAATGTAAAGAAAAGTGCCAGGAAAAACCAGAAAAAAAAACAACGGGCTCTACAATTAGCTCGAACCAGGGCGGAACTTTGTGCAATTCACCCCTACGACCGCCTTATCCTAGCCGACCTACAAAGTGGCGAGAGGTTTTTAGTCGATACCGGGGCAAATATGTCAGTTTTAACGACGGAAAAAAGCTTATTGAGAAAGTTACTGAGCTGAAAACGCCTGCAACAAGCATCAGAGCAAATCAACCGAGCGTTGAAACTGTTTCACAAGAAAAGTAGCATAAGAAAATTACTGGAAAAATATGAAGATATAACCAAGCCAGCTGCCAAAATATCTAACTCAAAGTGCCAAGTGGAACACCATATCCAAACAAAAGGAAGAACACCTGCAACACCTGGACATAATTTTAAAACGCCTGCATGAACATGGGATAACTATTAACCTAGAAAAATGCAAATTTCTCAAGACCGAACTCGATTTCTTAGGTTATCATATAACGAGCCAAGGAATCACTCCAAAGGATGAGAAAGCAGAGGTTATTTTCGAATTCCCGAAACCAGCAACAGTTAAAGATTTGAGAGGGTTTCTCGGAATGGTAAATTTTTATCAGAGCAGTCTACCACATGCAGCATCAAACTTAAAGCTATTCGCCTCAATTGTTTTTGTGGTCTTACGTAATCATAGTACTCTATAAATTGCTGGTTTTCAAATATTTCTAATATGTATTATGTCAACAAAAAAATTGTATTTTGCTTGATATTGTCATGTACTATTTAATTTTAGAGTAAGAATATTGAATCGTTATTTTGTGTTTACATTTTTTTAAAGGGGGGAGTATCTGTGGCGTCCTCAGACGTGACCCACAGAGACTGAATATATTAATATCTATATAACGTGCTTGATAAAAACATGTTGACCAGTGCACATTTAATAGATACTTACTACATTTTAGATAAGATAAAATATTGAAAACAAGGTTAATCATACACGTACATTTTACTATATAAACTATTTCTATTTGTTAATAAATTGTCACTCAAGATGTAATCGTGTCTTGCTTCAAAACCTTTTCCCTGGTGGTAATAGTGACGTAATGGAGCATGAAGTCGCTGTAAATTGTTCATAGAGCGCATAGTTGATTTCATATCATTTAATAGCCAATAAAAGCGCATAGTTGATTTCATATCATTTAATAAAACGTTAATGATACTGAATATTTTAATAAAATGTTCATTTTACGGGCAAGCAGGAAGAATTATGTATACATTGGGTGATCTCAATAACCCCTGTCTACTAGGCTCAGAGGCCACATTTTAAGTTAACTTTTCAGAGCCTATTGTTTATCGCTAGCATTATTTTTGGGACATTTAAAACATAATTCCTTCCACCAGCATGTCGGGGACTATATTTTTTATGAGAGGTTTATTTTGATTGACATTGTGTGCACCCACAGGCTCCCTCCCGAAGTTCGTTCTAGAGGAGAACCTGCCGCTCATCGTGAGGGCGCTGATCGGCTGCTCGGCGGTGACGGACGCCACGCGGCAGTGGGCCGAGGCGCGGCGCGACGCCGTGGTGGGGCTCACCGCCGTGTGCCGCACGCTGGGCGTGGCGCGCGGCGTGCAGCGCTACGTGGCGGAGATCGTGGCGGCGCTGCTGGCGTGCCTGGCGGAGTACACGGTGGACATGCGCGGCGACATCGGCGCCTGGGTGCGCGAGGCCAGCATGACTGGTGAGTGTTGCTACATACACGCAGTGGGCGGAGGCGTGGTGGGGCTCACCGCCGTGTGCCGCACGCTGGGCGTGGCGCGCGGCGTGCAGCGCTACGTGGCGGAGATCGTGGCGGCGCTGCTGGCGTGCCTGGCGGAGTACACGGTGGACATGCGCGGCGACATCGGCGCCTGGGTGCGCGAGGCCAGCATGACTGGTGAGTGTTGCTACATACACGCAGTGGGCGGAGGCGTGGTGGGGCTCACCGCCGTGTGCCGCACGCTGGGCGTGGCGCGCGGCGTGCAGCGCTACGTGGCGGAGATCGTGGCGGCGCTGCTGGCGTGCCTGGCGGAGTACACGGTGGACATGCGCGGCGACATCGGCGCCTGGGTGCGCGAGGCCAGCATGACTGGTGAGTGTTGCTACATACACGCAGTGGGCGGAGGCGTGGTGGGGCTCACCGCCGTGTGCCGCACGCTGGGCGTGGCGCGCGGCGTGCAGCGCTACGTGGCGGAGATCGTGGCGGCGCTGCTGGCGTGCCTGGCGGAGTACACGGTGGACATGCGCGGCGACATCGGCGCCTGGGTGCGCGAGGCCAGCATGACTGGTGAGTGTTGCTACATACACGCAGTGGGCGGAGGCGTGGTGGGGCTCACCGCCGTGTGCCGCACGCTGGGCGTGGCGCGCGGCGTGCAGCGCTACGTGGCGGAGATCGTGGCGGCGCTGCTGGCGTGCCTGGCGGAGTACACGGTGGACATGCGCGGCGACATCGGCGCCTGGGTGCGCGAGGCCAGCATGACTGGTGAGTGTTGCTACATACACGCAGTGGGCGGAGGCGTGGTGGGGCTCACCGCCGTGTGCCGCACGCTGGGCGTGGCGCGCGGCGTGCAGCGCTACGTGGCGGAGATCGTGGCGGCGCTGCTGGCGTGCCTGGCGGAGTACACGGTGGACATGCGCGGCGACATCGGCGCCTGGGTGCGCGAGGCCAGCATGACTGGTGAGTGTTGCTACATACACGCAGTGGGCGGAGGCGTGGTGGGGCTCACCGCCGTGTGCCGCACGCTGGGCGTGGCGCGCGGCGTGCAGCGCTACGTGGCGGAGATCGTGGCGGCGCTGCTGGCGTGCCTGGCGGAGTACACGGTGGACATGCGCGGCGACATCGGCGCCTGGGTGCGCGAGGCCAGCATGACTGGTGAGTGTTGCTACATACACGCAGTGGGCGGAGGCGTGGTGGGGCTCACCGCCGTGTGCCGCACGCTGGGCGTGGCGCGCGGCGTGCAGCGCTACGTGGCGGAGATCGTGGCGGCGCTGCTGGCGTGCCTGGCGGAGTACACGGTGGACATGCGCGGCGACATCGGCGCCTGGGTGCGCGAGGCCAGCATGACTGGTGAGTGTTGCTACATACACGCAGTGGGCGGAGGCGTGGTGGGGCTCACCGCCGTGTGCCGCACGCTGGGCGTGGCGCGCGGCGTGCAGCGCTACGTGGCGGAGATCGTGGCGGCGCTGCTGGCGTGCCTGGCGGAGTACACGGTGGACATGCGCGGCGACATCGGCGCCTGGGTGCGCGAGGCCAGCATGACTGGTGAGTGTTGCTACATACACGCAGTGGGCGGAGGCGTGGTGGGGCTCACCGCCGTGTGCCGCACGCTGGGCGTGGCGCGCGGCGTGCAGCGCTACGTGGCGGAGATCGTGGCGGCGCTGCTGGCGTGCCTGGCGGAGTACACGGTGGACATGCGCGGCGACATCGGCGCCTGGGTGCGCGAGGCCAGCATGACTGGTGAGTGTTGCTACATACACGCAGTGGGCGGAGGCGTGGTGGGGCTCACCGCCGTGTGCCGCACGCTGGGCGTGGCGCGCGGCGTGCAGCGCTACGTGGCGGAGATCGTGGCGGCGCTGCTGGCGTGCCTGGCGGAGTACACGGTGGACATGCGCGGCGACATCGGCGCCTGGGTGCGCGAGGCCAGCATGACTGGTGAGTGTTGCTACATACACGCAGTGGGCGGAGGCGTGGTGGGGCTCACCGCCGTGTGCCGCACGCTGGGCGTGGCGCGCGGCGTGCAGCGCTACGTGGCGGAGATCGTGGCGGCGCTGCTGGCGTGCCTGGCGGAGTACACGGTGGACATGCGCGGCGACATCGGCGCCTGGGTGCGCGAGGCCAGCATGACTGGTGAGTGTTGCTACATACACGCAGTGGGCGGAGGCGTGGTGGGGCTCACCGCCGTGTGCCGCACGCTGGGCGTGGCGCGCGGCGTGCAGCGCTACGTGGCGGAGATCGTGGCGGCGCTGCTGGCGTGCCTGGCGGAGTACACGGTGGACATGCGCGGCGACATCGGCGCCTGGGTGCGCGAGGCCAGCATGACTGGTGAGTGTTGCTACATACACGCAGTGGGCGGAGGCCGTGGCCCGGGTTTCCCCTAAATGAGAATTAAAAATATTACACAAATTAATCAGAAATATTTCGCACCTCGATCCGAAATTTTAGATATGACTTTTTGATATAAATAAACTCACTATTACTTGTTTCATCGAAAAAGTGACCTAAAAGACAGTAGAAAGGGATGAACTTTTAATTGGGTCTACCTAACTCACTCGCCACATACTGCTGAACATAAACTTTGAATCCGTTTATCTCAAAAATTGTTTCTTCTTATTAGGTGTAGGCTGTATATCTGTTTGTCTGAACGCATTCTGTTGTCGGCAGCGCTGCTATCAATAATCCGCGAATGCGCGGCGTCGGCGCCGCAGCTGAACTCGCCGGAAGTGATGCGGCAGGTGATGTGCGGCGTCGCGCAGCAGGCGCTGGAGAAGATCGACCGCACGCGCGCGCACGCCGGCCGCGTGTTCACCGCGCTGCTGTACAAGTGAGTCGCGAGGGGGCGGGGCTTGCTCGCTGCCATTGACTGATGCAGCCAGACCCAAGGCTGTGGGACATCGCGCAGCAGGCGCTGGAGAAGATCGACCGCACGCGCGCGCACGCCGGCCGCGTGTTCACCGCGCTGCTGTACAAGTGAGTCGCGAGGGGGCGGGGCTTGCTCGCTGCCATTGACTGATGCAGCCAGACCCAAGGCTGTGGGACATCGCGCAGCAGGCGCTGGAGAAGATCGACCGCACGCGCGCGCACGCCGGCCGCGTGTTCACCGCGCTGCTGTACAAGTGAGTCGCGAGGGGGCGGGGCTTGCTCGCTGCCATTGACTGATGCAGCCAGACCCAAGGCTGTGGGACATCGCGCAGCAGGCGCTGGAGAAGATCGACCGCACGCGCGCGCACGCCGGCCGCGTGTTCACCGCGCTGCTGTACAAGTGAGTCGCGAGGGGGCGGGGCTTGCTCGCTGCCATTGACTGATGCAGCCAGACCCAAGGCTGTGGGACATCGCGCAGCAGGCGCTGGAGAAGATCGACCGCACGCGCGCGCACGCCGGCCGCGTGTTCACCGCGCTGCTGTACAAGTGAGTCGCGAGGGGGCGGGGCTTGCTCGCTGCCATTGACTGATGCAGCCAGACCCAAGGCTGTGGGACATCGCGCAGCAGGCGCTGGAGAAGATCGACCGCACGCGCGCGCACGCCGGCCGCGTGTTCACCGCGCTGCTGTACAAGTGAGTCGCGAGGGGGCGGGGCTTGCTCGCTGCCATTGACTGATGCAGCCAGACCCAAGGCTGTGGGACATCGCGCAGCAGGCGCTGGAGAAGATCGACCGCACGCGCGCGCACGCCGGCCGCGTGTTCACCGCGCTGCTGTACAAGTGAGTCGCGAGGGGGCGGGGCTTGCTCGCTGCCATTGACTGATGCAGCCAGACCCAAGGCTGTGGGACATCGCGCAGCAGGCGCTGGAGAAGATCGACCGCACGCGCGCGCACGCCGGCCGCGTGTTCACCGCGCTGCTGTACAAGTGAGTCGCGAGGGGGCGGGGCTTGCTCGCTGCCATTGACTGATGCAGCCAGACCCAAGGCTGTGGGACATCGCGCAGCAGGCGCTGGAGAAGATCGACCGCACGCGCGCGCACGCCGGCCGCGTGTTCACCGCGCTGCTGTACAAGTGAGTCGCGAGGGGGCGGGGCTTGCTCGCTGCCATTGACTGATGCAGCCAGACCCAAGGCTGTGGGACATCGCGCAGCAGGCGCTGGAGAAGATCGACCGCACGCGCGCGCACGCCGGCCGCGTGTTCACCGCGCTGCTGTACAAGTGAGTCGCGAGGGGGCGGGGCTTGCTCGCTGCCATTGACTGATGCAGCCAGACCCAAGGCTGTGGGACATCGCGCAGCAGGCGCTGGAGAAGATCGACCGCACGCGCGCGCACGCCGGCCGCGTGTTCACCGCGCTGCTGTACAAGTGAGTCGCGAGGGGGCGGGGCTTGCTCGCTGCCATTGACTGATGCAGCCAGACCCAAGGCTGTGGGACATCGCGCAGCAGGCGCTGGAGAAGATCGACCGCACGCGCGCGCACGCCGGCCGCGTGTTCACCGCGCTGCTGTACAAGTGAGTCGCGAGGGGGCGGGGCTTGCTCGCTGCCATTGACTGATGCAGCCAGACCCAAGGCTGTGGGACATCGCGCAGCAGGCGCTGGAGAAGATCGACCGCACGCGCGCGCACGCCGGCCGCGTGTTCACCGCGCTGCTGTACAAGTGAGTCGCGAGGGGGCGGGGCTTGCTCGCTGCCATTGACTGATGCAGCCAGACCCAAGGCTGTGGGACATCGCGCAGCAGGCGCTGGAGAAGATCGACCGCACGCGCGCGCACGCCGGCCGCGTGTTCACCGCGCTGCTGTACAAGTGAGTCGCGAGGGGGCGGGGCTTGCTCGCTGCCATTGACTGATGCAGCCAGACCCAAGGCTGTGGGACATCGCGCAGCAGGCGCTGGAGAAGATCGACCGCACGCGCGCGCACGCCGGCCGCGTGTTCACCGCGCTGCTGTACAAGTGAGTCGCGAGGGGGCGGGGCTTGCTCGCTGCCATTGACTGATGCAGCCAGACCCAAGGCTGTGGGACATCGCGCAGCAGGCGCTGGAGAAGATCGACCGCACGCGCGCGCACGCCGGCCGCGTGTTCACCGCGCTGCTGTACAAGTGAGTCGCGAGGGGGCGGGGCTTGCTCGCTGCCATTGACTGATGCAGCCAGACCCAAGGCTGTGGGACATCGCGCAGCAGGCGCTGGAGAAGATCGACCGCACGCGCGCGCACGCCGGCCGCGTGTTCACCGCGCTGCTGTACAAGTGAGTCGCGAGGGGGCGGGGCTTGCTCGCTGCCATTGACTGATGCAGCCAGACCCAAGGCTGTGGGACATCGCGCAGCAGGCGCTGGAGAAGATCGACCGCACGCGCGCGCACGCCGGCCGCGTGTTCACCGCGCTGCTGTACAAGTGAGTCGCGAGGGGGCGGGGCTTGCTCGCTGCCATTGACTGATGCAGCCAGACCCAAGGCTGTGGGACATCGCGCAGCAGGCGCTGGAGAAGATCGACCGCACGCGCGCGCACGCCGGCCGCGTGTTCACCGCGCTGCTGTACAAGTGAGTCGCGAGGGGGCGGGGCTTGCTCGCTGCCATTGACTGATGCAGCCAGACCCAAGGCTGTGGGACATCGCGCAGCAGGCGCTGGAGAAGATCGACCGCACGCGCGCGCACGCCGGCCGCGTGTTCACCGCGCTGCTGTACAAGTGAGTCGCGAGGGGGCGGGGCTTGCTCGCTGCCATTGACTGATGCAGCCAGACCCAAGGCTGTGGGACATCGCGCAGCAGGCGCTGGAGAAGATCGACCGCACGCGCGCGCACGCCGGCCGCGTGTTCACCGCGCTGCTGTACAAGTGAGTCGCGAGGGGGCGGGGCTTGCTCGCTGCCATTGACTGATGCAGCCAGACCCAAGGCTGTGGGACATCGCGCAGCAGGCGCTGGAGAAGATCGACCGCACGCGCGCGCACGCCGGCCGCGTGTTCACCGCGCTGCTGTACAAGTGAGTCGCGAGGGGGCGGGGCTTGCTCGCTGCCATTGACTGATGCAGCCAGACCCAAGGCTGTGGGACATCGCGCAGCAGGCGCTGGAGAAGATCGACCGCACGCGCGCGCACGCCGGCCGCGTGTTCACCGCGCTGCTGTACAAGTGAGTCGCGAGGGGGCGGGGCTTGCTCGCTGCCATTGACTGATGCAGCCAGACCCAAGGCTGTGGGACATCGCGCAGCAGGCGCTGGAGAAGATCGACCGCACGCGCGCGCACGCCGGCCGCGTGTTCACCGCGCTGCTGTACAAGTGAGTCGCGAGGGGGCGGGGCTTGCTCGCTGCCATTGACTGATGCAGCCAGACCCAAGGCTGTGGGACATCGCGCAGCAGGCGCTGGAGAAGATCGACCGCACGCGCGCGCACGCCGGCCGCGTGTTCACCGCGCTGCTGTACAAGTGAGTCGCGAGGGGGCGGGGCTTGCTCGCTGCCATTGACTGATGCAGCCAGACCCAAGGCTGTGGGACATCGCGCAGCAGGCGCTGGAGAAGATCGACCGCACGCGCGCGCACGCCGGCCGCGTGTTCACCGCGCTGCTGTACAAGTGAGTCGCGAGGGGGCGGGGCTTGCTCGCTGCCATTGACTGATGCAGCCAGACCCAAGGCTGTGGGACATCGCGCAGCAGGCGCTGGAGAAGATCGACCGCACGCGCGCGCACGCCGGCCGCGTGTTCACCGCGCTGCTGTACAAGTGAGTCGCGAGGGGGCGGGGCTTGCTCGCTGCCATTGACTGATGCAGCCAGACCCAAGGCTGTGGGACATCCACGGAAACTAACTTAAATATCGTAGACAGGGTATTTTGCTGAAAGAAGACTTCATATAATTTTTTAATATTAGTATTTTTTTTTATAATTTTTAATTTTTGTGAAATTAACATGCAACTGCTGAAGTCAAAAAAGTTGAAATGCACGTGAAATATTCAAATGCAGAATTACTAATATTAAAAAATCATATAGTCTTGTTTCGACAAAATGCTCTACGATATTTAAGATACTTTCCCTTGATGTCCCATAGCCTTGCGACACCAGACACCCTGTTTAACCAAGTTAGTTGCTGATTCCGCGACCCCAAAGCACTGGCGATGCAGGATTCTTGTGCGTCAGTGCATCGCCGTCCTTGCTGCCAGAAGCAAGCGATGCAACGAACACCGCAGCCCACACCGCGAGCTGCCACCGACACGTGTTTCGCTCCAACCAGAAGCATCCACAGGGTGCAACGACCACTACCGAACTATCAATCAATAAATACCATATTCCACACGTTTAAGTTCCTAAAATAGTTCCTATTTTTGTTTTCTTTTGTAGTATCTTGTAACCTACAAAAGGAACCAAATTAAATAATAAGATCGTTGCCTAAACTTGTTGAAATGTATTGACAGAAACGTTGATCACTTGCAACACTCGTTAAAATTTATTTATTTATTTTATTTATTTATTTTAGGAAGACAATCAGTTACGAATTAGTTATGTGATAACCATTTACAAGTCTCCACAAGTAAAAAACATAATTAAGCATACAAAAAAAAAAATACAAAAATCATTATTGAACCGTAAGTTATACAAGACCAAAGACAAAGTCTTAATTCTGAAACAACACTTCATTTCTATCACTATATTTGTAATACACTTCATCAATACATACACTATCAAAAACATTACAATGAAATGCCAAATATCATTTCATTGAGAATACTAACCTAATGTTTATTAAATAATAAACTAGAGCTAAACGTTTTGTGGAAAAGACATAATCATGTTGGCCTGTTTATGTTAAAAAAGGTAGTATTGTCTTAAGTTTTCACGATTCATAATTTAAATAAAACTACTTTTTAACCGGATTAATCGCGTATAATTTATAAAATATAAAATATAAATTATACGCGATTAATCCGGTTAAAAAGTAGTTTTATTTAAAAAAGGTATTTGATAATTGCCTCTTTGTAGATGCAATCGTGGTACTAAAGAGATCAATACTCGCATTATTCTGCCTATTCAGATTATTAAAAGTTTGTGATGCACGGAACAAGTAGGTATTCTGGCGGTAGTTGGTATCAACGGACGGAAGATAAAACAGGGGACTGTTGCGGAATGTTCTAGTTGGTACATAAAATAGTAATCTTTTTAAAAGATCAGGACAATCTACATTTGAATTGAGAATCTTTTTGAGGTAAATTATATCAGCAATTTTACGCCGAGCCTCCAGGGGCAAGATGTGATGTTTAGCGCTTCGTTTCAAATAATCATTTTCTTTAGACAAACAGCGAAAGTTAATGAAACGGAGAAACTTACGTTGTACTCGTTCGATCCGCTCGATATGAACTCTGTACATAGGGTTCCATATCTGTGAAGCATATTCTAAATAAATTAAAGAATGTGAAAAATGATTGTCGGAAAACAAACAAAACGAAAAAAAGCGTTACTCTCAAAACACGATAGAATTAATCACTGGACAGTTACTTAGTACCGAGTCTGTGGGCTTGGGTATAACCCTGGCTTAGTCACAACAAAATCTTTATTCGCGAGTCCGTTCCGTCAGTTACAATGCCATCTCAATTTATACCGAGCTACTATCGACCGTCAGTCCGAGATACGTCAGCGCACCTAGCCGTCCTAACCGTATCTGTGTCACTTGCCATCATCCTACTTCAAGATACAACCTATGGCGCTGCAATCGAATGTCAGTCATTCATTGCATTTAGCGCCCTCTTTAACAGTACTACCAACATACTTCCGCTACCATGAAGTCATACAAACATCTTAATATCGCAAACTCATCGTTATCGCCAACATGATGCATTTTATTCATTCTAGACATGTTTATAGAAAACAATATTGCTGATCACCTTCTCAATCGATATCTAAATACAAATAGTTTTAGAATAGAATAATTTTATTGTTCAAAGTTGGATTCCCGAGATAAGTACAAGGTCTGTGCTAAATGTGGAATGCAGGTTTTCTAGTTATCAAAATCGAAAACGTGGTTCTCTAGACCAGATCCTCGTATGTCTTTTAGTTTCAAGTTCCCCATACTGTCCGATCTCAATAGTTCACCAGTCCTGCGTTCTTAAAGAAGCTTATTTTACACAGAGGTAACCAGAAATATTTTTCTGAATGCCCCAAAACATTTATTTATAATTATCTATTCGAGTGGCGTAATCGATGGTGAAAGTGAGATACGCATGGATATTGTTAGGGAGCATGAAGATTTTAATGAATCAGTGGAAGGACTATTTCGAGAATTTATGTGAGCGAAACTCGAGTGAAACGATGATGTCTGCATCTCCACCGCCCTTAATCGCACGTTGGCTAGGCTGCCGCCTCCTCAGGATACTAGAAATCTTTTCAAAGTCAATTCATTGATTTGTCAATGTGTCTGTTTGTTTGTGGCACAGCTACACAAACATCACTAAGCCGATTGCTAAAATTGTGCAAATTATAATTAGAATCGTATTTGCAGTCTCGTGTATTGTTCTGCTGTGACCGTGTTAGAGCCTGCCGCGGCAGTTCGGGCGATGATGACCTCTCCTTTAGATTTGGAACTTCCCTTTTTCACCGAAAACGTACTTTTTACGGCACGTGTAGCACTTTTAAGATCAAGAACTAATTTGCTCCATAATTGCTCTGTAATTTTCCGTGCACCAGTATATTTGAAATTGCTAAGCTGCAAGATATTTGAAACTTGTAGGTGTGTACGCGCGGTCACTAGGCTTGGCCTGTGTCGCGGGATCATACATATTTTGACATACGTTTTGGGTAAATACTATCTGTTCAAATTTATATAAAAAAAATGGTTTACTAAACTTATGAACAAATAAACTTCTTAAACTTACAAATTAACTATTCACATAAATCCATTTAGATGCAACAAAAGAGTAACTTGTACATTAGCAAATAAAAAATAATAATCATCAAAAACTAGAAAGGAAGAAAAAAGTGTTTTGTTCGTGATTGTGTTATTTGAGTGAAAGTAGATTTACGAAAGCGGTGTACGGAGCAAGAATGGATGGTGTTGTCGTAGGCGAACGATTGCCGATCAAATTGACGTCATTTTGAAAAAGGGCCTAGTCAAAAGTAGCCGTAACTGGCGATCATGTCATGCATGAAAGGATTGATGAACGTGGAGGAAGCGAAATAGGTATGTCTGGATCGTAGCAATTGGTGTTCCTTTGCCTACCCCAAAGGGAGACAGGCGTGATGATATGTATGTATGATATTATATTATATTGTAATATCTATTCAACTGTTCCAGCGAGCCGACCATCACAAACATCCCGCACCACGAGGCTCTAAAACGCATATTCCCATCCGAAGAGGTCGAAATCAAGCATCCACAAGACGAGGACGACGTGAAGCCTTCTCCCGCCGCCCACGCCAGCGAGAGCAGCCACGTGGTGCTGTGGCTGTTCCCCGGACACACCATGCCGCGCTTCGTGCAGCTGCTGCAGTTCCACGAGTACCGCTACAGCGTGGTGAAGGGGCTGGTGGTCAGCGCGGGAGAGCTCACCGAGAGCTTGGTGAGTTGTGCAGCTGCTGCAGTTCCACGAGTACCGCTACAGCGTGGTGAAGGGGCTGGTGGTCAGCGCGGGAGAGCTCACCGAGAGCTTGGTGAGTTGTGCAGCTGCTGCAGTTCCACGAGTACCGCTACAGCGTGGTGAAGGGGCTGGTGGTCAGCGCGGGAGAGCTCACCGAGAGCTTGGTGAGTTGTGCAGCTGCTGCAGTTCCACGAGTACCGCTACAGCGTGGTGAAGGGGCTGGTGGTCAGCGCGGGAGAGCTCACCGAGAGCTTGGTGAGTTGTGCAGCTGCTGCAGTTCCACGAGTACCGCTACAGCGTGGTGAAGGGGCTGGTGGTCAGCGCGGGAGAGCTCACCGAGAGCTTGGTGAGTTGTGCAGCTGCTGCAGTTCCACGAGTACCGCTACAGCGTGGTGAAGGGGCTGGTGGTCAGCGCGGGAGAGCTCACCGAGAGCTTGGTGAGTTGTGCAGCTGCTGCAGTTCCACGAGTACCGCTACAGCGTGGTGAAGGGGCTGGTGGTCAGCGCGGGAGAGCTCACCGAGAGCTTGGTGAGTTGTGCAGCTGCTGCAGTTCCACGAGTACCGCTACAGCGTGGTGAAGGGGCTGGTGGTCAGCGCGGGAGAGCTCACCGAGAGCTTGGTGAGTTGTGCAGCTGCTGCAGTTCCACGAGTACCGCTACAGCGTGGTGAAGGGGCTGGTGGTCAGCGCGGGAGAGCTCACCGAGAGCTTGGTGAGTTGTGCAGCTGCTGCAGTTCCACGAGTACCGCTACAGCGTGGTGAAGGGGCTGGTGGTCAGCACGGGAGAGCTCACCGAGAGCTTGGTGAGTTGTGCAGCTGCTGCAGTTCCACGAGTACCGCTACAGCGTGGTGAAGGGGCTGGTGGTCAGCGCGGGAGAGCTCACCGAGAGCTTGGTGAGTTGTGCAGCTGCTGCAGTTCCACGAGTACCGCTACAGCGTGGTGAAGGGGCTGGTGGTCAGCGCGGGAGAGCTCACCGAGAGCTTGGTGAGTTGTGCAGCTGCTGCAGTTCCACGAGTACCGCTACAGCGTGGTGAAGGGGCTGGTGGTCAGCGCGGGAGAGCTCACCGAGAGCTTGGTGAGTTGTGCAGCTGCTGCAGTTCCACGAGTACCGCTACAGCGTGGTGAGTGCTCCGCCGAATGTTGAGGGCGTTATGTGCTGTTGTAACAGCTGCATAAGAGACGACGTAAACAGAATTTCCATCTCTATACAAGGTGTTCTTTTTAATATCCCATAATTTGAGGTTTTGTACCTTATTTAAAAAATAACACATTTAAGAATATGTGGTTCCAAAGTGCATAATTTCTGAGCTATCATCAATCTTAATATAATGAGTTCATTAATTATCACCCTTTTAAAATCTCTTTAACATTCATTCAATAGACGCGTGTCACTGATACCATACAATGAACAACAAAAACATTTTAAACGTTGAGGAACGTTGCATACGATGTACAAACGCAATACGTTGCGAACTATACCAGTGTATAGCGATAAAAAAAGAGATGGAAAATGCCACTTTGTCATACTTCACTTGTGTTTTACATAAGATGTTTTGACTTAATTAAAATATTTAGTATGAAAAATAAAAACAAAAAGAAATGGAATTGAAAAATTATGGCCATTAATACCCTAGAGGTATGGGAAATCAAAAGGAACGCTTTGTATAATGTGTATTTCAAAGAGCCGAACTGAGCGCTTTGAAAGTTCATTTTTGGTTAGGATTACCAAAGTGGAACGAACTGTCTGCATCTATGATCACTCGTTGTCGTGATGATCATTTACCGCCCGCTGTCGTGGAAGATAAACGTTCCATCCTTATTTTATATTTATTAAAAGATTAATCTGACCTTGAGAAAACAGACACATTTGTAATTGCGCGTAAAGGTAGAAAAATAAAATAACTTTGTTCGCCTTATAATTTTATAATTTGTTGAGTCGTCGATGAGTTGGCTGGTTAACAAAAAAGTGAAAGTAAATATAGAAATTCCTGTAATAGCCTGTGTCAAATCTGTCACAAATCTGTTATAGTCCGACAAGGATCTTTTGGCGCCTGGCAAAAATTGGAACTAACCACCGTCTAGGGAAATGTCACTTCATGACTTTTACCGCTCATATTTTGTAAATGTTCTTTTAAATCAATATTAAGATGTGAAATACGCCAAAATTTACAAAATATGGGCTTACTTATTGTACTTATAAAATTGAAGAAGTTGTTTTAAGAAAAACAATTTAACGTCTCAATAAATCCCTTTTTAAGAGTAAAGAAGCTAGTTGCCTCTGCAATGTTTACGTATTGCCATACTTTGAAAAATACACTTTAGGACATAATTTATTCAATCTCAAATTCTTTAATCTCAAAAATAATTATGATTTAAAGAAAATTGTCTCTTTAGAAATACTGTGGGAAAAGTGAAGAAAGATACAATTTAACAAATCTTTAAAATTACGAGCATTTCTAGATATGCGTAGGTCCCTTATAATGAAAGTAGTGGTGACGAGGATGACGTGGAAAACAATTTATCAAATTAACATGATTTTAATTTCATTTCAGTTAACGTTTTAATATATTTTCTTGCTGAATCATATATTTATATCTACCACCCTGTGTTTTTGTACCAGTAACGTTTTTCTCAAAGTTTACGCGTTAAACTATGTGTAGTACATAAAATTAAATAACTTCTGTTTCCTAACTTAAAAAAAAACAAACGTTTATGCATGCATATTTTTCCCTGAGAAAAGGGAAATTGTACTTATTGTAAACCTTATTTCACCCTCAAGCCCCTCTGACGTCAGCATCCAAGCGCCAAAAACGCCTTGTCGGACTGTATTCGAACTCAAGATAGATAGTATATGAATTCGTATCTTTACTTTTACAATAACTTTTAACTTTTTATAAGTTATTGAGGCAGCTTTTCAATTAAGGTTGACCGTAAGGATTAAGATCGAACGCAAATAAAAGTAGCAATATCAAAACGTTGTTAACATTAATTTCCAGGTGAAGCACACGACGCAATCTCTGTTCGCGTATCTAAACAGCTTACACAATGACAAGCTGATGCTGAAAGCCTTCTGTGATACCGTGATCCAAGTGTTCGCAGACAATATACACGTGAAGCGCATCGCGGGACCCATGTTCAACTTTCTGGATAGACTGTTGAGCTCAGGTATGATATGATAGGTACTAACGCAATGAAAGTTTTACGTGGCTTTGTTTTGATACCGAGGTGATATTAGGACGAAAAGTATTCTAGGTGGCGATATTCCCACTGCCCACAATGTTCCCAATATTTCCACTGCCGGCAAAATCCCAATGTTGTTGGCAACATTGGCAATATTGCCCTGGTCCCTATTAAATGAATATCAATATATTTTATTATTACTGCAGTCAAATCATCGTTTAAGTTTCATTTGTGAAGAATATCTACCGTGAAAAAGTACACCATGCACATTGCAGTTTTTGTAGAGATTTTTAAAGAATAACCCATTTTAATTCAATTGTATAGATTTTAAATCGATGTTTTTAGTATGTGATTTAAAACGAAAGACAGGTACAAAATTAGGTTATAGAAATTATTCGAATGAATGCCCTTCGTTCAATACCCTTACATTCTCATTCATGTGGGGAACATTGCCGTATGATTGGCAAGTTTGGAAATATTCCCAGTATTTTCCCGTGTTTTACGATATATCTCTTAAGCTATATATCTGATAAAACAAATATATTAACATTTTTTGTTGCAAATTAAATCCTCTACAACTTTGGTGAAGTGACTTTTTGTCGTAGAACTATAAATAAAAAAGTTGTAAGCGAAAATGTTTAGAAATTCGAGAAAATAATATATATTTTTTTATATAACTTTTTTTTATCATTTTTGAAAAAAATATTTCAGACCATTTTTGTAGATCATTTTTTTAGAAACAACTTTTATAAGCAACATTTCTTCATTAAGTCAATAGTTAAGGTTTTACAGCGCTCCGAAATGAGTAATATTTTTCAGTACTCTTAACTAGACTTATATTATACGTGTGTACTAATTAATAATATGTCATCAGTAATTGTTTTTTTTTTGTTTTTATTTTGTTATTATAATTTTTTAATGATTAATAATGAATTATTGACTCTTTTCCACTCCATTACAGAATTTTACAATTATTGATTTTTAAAATATTTGTTATCTGATGGCCGTTACCGAGAATACTGTCCAGGTAGAAAATACTTTGCTCCAACTTCCACTAAGCTGGGAATATTAGCTATGCATACATACATATACATAATACATAACTTCACACCTGTATCCCTAACGGGGTAGGCAGGACACCAGAGGCTATAAAACCATGTGATGTCACGTTTGACAAATTTGGAGGTACTATTATGATGGAGAGAGACTATTGCAGTGACAGGGGGTCAGCCCATCGCCCGCAAAAAATGCCAATAAAACCTCCGTCTCTTAACTGACTCTTACAGTTTGCCCGGGAAGAGAAGCAGCTGGCACATTCTATGATTTCCTTTCGCTCCCAGTCCAGCATAGACGAAAGTTAAAAAATTAGCTATGCGATTAGTAATATTCATCGCAACGTCCATAATACTTGTTTTTGTACTCTCATTACGTACAACACAAACCCGCGCTTGTCTTCTTGTACGCGAATTACTTGGATCCTGAACCGCTTTGGCATAGGTGAAACAATTATTCGCAAAATCGAAGTCTAACTCTGGAGCTTCTGAAACTGACGATAAATTACTGCAGCTGCTGCTGCGACGACGAACAACATTATCGGTTCGATAGTCCACGTAATAACAATAACACGCAATATGTACAGTAACTTCCGAAACAGTTCGTAAAAATTGTAAAGCGCTTAAAAATGTTGCTTATAAAAGTGGTTCCTCAAAAAACGATCTACAAAAATGGTCTGATACTATTTTTTCGTAAAATGTTTAAAAAAAAGTTATATCAAAAAATATAAACTATTTTCTCGAATTTCTAAACATTTTCGCTCATAACTTTTTTATTTATAGTTCTACGACAAAGTTACTTGACCAAAGTTGTAGAAGATTTAATTTGCAACAAAAAATGGTACTACATTATTTTTATAAGATAAATAGTTTAAGAGATATATCGTAAAAAATCATTTCAACCCCTATTTTCAAGATGGCGGCCGTAGGACAAGGGTGGCGACCCCACAAACTTGGTTTTAGCCTACACATCAAACAAATAAAATTGCGTCCTCTGAAAAACGCAACCCCAAATGTAACTTTTCAATGGACTACTTGGGTAATATTGCTGGCAATGTTGCCACCAATATTCCCACACTGGGTGAAATAAGCGGCAACGGCACATCTCTAATTGTAAGAGCTAATTGAGCGAATTGATTTATTTGCGAAGTTTCATCAAAATTTCGACGTTTTAGAATTTGAAATTTCAAAACTTTGCCTTATTTTTTGGAGAGAGATTTCGAGCCTAGGTCTGCTCCTAAGCTCTGTACACTAGTTGTTATACTCGGATGTACCTGCGTGAATCTTTATTAACCGAATTCAAAAAAAGGAGGTTATCAGTTTGACCTGTATGTATGTATGTATGTATGTTTGTCCGCGATTTTCTCACGTTTGGCTGAACCGATTTGGATGCGGTTTTCAGAAAAAGATTTGTCATGTTTAGGAGAAGGTTTTAGTATATTGACCATCTTTAAAAAATAAGGTTCTCAATTTATCTTTTTATTTTGTATCAGAGATGAGCCGAATGTTCGGCCGAACATTCGTATTTCGTAAAACATTTGTATTCAGCCGAATGTTTGATTGATTTGCCGAATAATTACCGAATACTAGCAGTTTCCCGCAGATTTACCTGCATAACTCCTGATTAAAAGTAGCCAACTTACAAAGAGGAGTTTAACCTGTATGTTAATTATGTTTGTCATCGATTATCTTGCGTTTGGCTGAACCGATGTTTATGCGGTTTTTAAAAGGATATTTGTCCCATTTAGGAGAACCTTTTATCTTTTACTTACTTTCAATTTAGGGCTAGCTTTTAGTTTTTTCATAGTAAGTTAGTTTCCATATTTGTAGATATACGTGATAGATTTTTTAGTGATAAGTTTTGTATAAGTTCTTAGCTGACTGTTCGCACGAAGATTGTTTTTAAGCGAATCTCTTTTTGTCGTCAGTTTCTGCAGCACGAGCATGCTGGCGATACCTAGGCAATACCATCTCGTGCTGCATCAAGTCGTCGTTATTTTTCGTTGGGATTTAATTCCTCTTCTTTCTTTAATCGTCCTTCTCCATAGTTTTCTACCTAGGCCTCCAGGTAGAACGTATATAACAATAGCAGGTAGGTCAAAGTCATGATTTTACAGTACCAAAACATCACATTACCAGAAGAAGTAGGTCGTTACTGATACCAGAACTAGCCTAAAACTTATCACTAATATTTATAACTGTAGAACCTAACTAACTATTAAAAAACTAATAACTAACCCAAAACAAAAACCTTACACTAAAAAGTATGAAATAAAAAATAAATAAAAAAATTCATAAAACCAAAAACAAAATGAAAGCAAACTAATTATTTCTTTTTAAGAAAAAAGTGAACCGCATTCAGAAAACCAACCCACTAAAAATGTTTAAATAATTTTATGAATTTTCGATATTAAGGTAATTATTAAGGTAATATTTGTACTCAAGATGTTATTACATGTTGTAGCTGTCACGCCTTTTTTCTGCGATGAAAGGCAGTCCTCTTGCAAGCTCTGTACAAAATCAGTTCAGTAGCTTTACATAAAATGAAAACATAATACCTAGTCTAGTGTTGGTATGACCCACACGACGCAGTATCTAAACAGCAAGCTCAAGGACTTGCCGAGGGCGAAAGCTTTCTACACGTGAATCGCATCGTGGGGCACATGTTCAACTTTCTAAATAGGGTTTCGAGACAAGTTAGTAAACACAAAGGAAGACATGCAAGCAAGAGATGTCAAATTTACGTCACAAATTTACCTTTCTCAATAAATGTTAACTTTTTCATCTTCGAAACCCTTTTTATAGAGCCTCTGCAGGGCTACGGGCCTCTGTTCTCGATGGCGAGTAGGTTTAGGTTATAAATTACTAGGATGGTCCAGGTGGTTGGTGGATTTAGAACTTTCAGGGTGCTGAAATGGCTTCTGACACCCTCGACAAACGATTGCTGAACAAAAAGAAGCACAAATGTGATGAGGTTTCTTTCACGGAAATACTCTTAGTTTTATTGTTTTGGAAAATATTTCAAAAGTAACCTTGCTTTTCACAGGATCAATATCCCCAATTCTAGAAGACCCAGAGTCGCAGTTTGCGATGAACGTGCTGAAGTATTTGCAGCTGGAGCTGCGCGGCGCCAAGAATATTTACAAGCTGCTGGACTCTATAAATGTGCTCTGCCAGCTGATCCAGGTAAGCTACGTGCTTTATTATATTTGGGGAATATCGAAACTTAAATATATTGTCTTGTAGTATTGTCTCTTTTCCGAGCTTTTGCCCACGACTCGTACGCCCATATTGTTTGTCTCTAAAGATTTTTATAGTATAGGATTTTTATATTTTTATATAGATTTTTATAATAATAGTAAGAAAAACATTCACTTTAACCAAGCAAAGGAGTTTAAGGGGGCCACAAATTCCTTTGTTTCTTCCATGGACAATTTAACGGAATGTTTGCGTATATCGTGTGGCGAACAAGGTCATCGCATATATGGCTGCCCTAAGTTTATTAACATGAATATTCGGGAAAGGCGTCACGAATTAGTAAGATTGAAAGCATGTTCCAACTGCTTGCGAGAGGGTCACCATGTCACACGCTGCCTCAGTAAAAAATGTTGTAGAAAATGTAATACTTTACGCATAACAACCAGGCGGACAATAGGACAGAAAGGACTTCATCCAATGCAGTAACACCTAGTCAAGGTGAACCATCGCCAGTTTCACTATCTGCGGTTACAATAAGCCAGGTCCTCTTGTGTACTGCTATGGTGCAAGTAGTTAATATACATACTAGACAGACTTTTCTTGCTCGAGCGCTACTAGATACAGGGAGCCAATCTTCCTTTATAACGGAGTCCTTAAAGGCTAAGCTGGGGCTTCAAGCACAAACTGCTGAGCCCCAAAAAAATTCAGGTATTAATACTGTAACGTTTAATGTGTCTGAACGCTGTATATTACATATAAAATCACATACAAGGTCATTTCATAAAGAAATTAAATGTTTGGTTGTTCCACAGGCATGCTACCTAGTGCTCCTGTAAACATCCATAACATTAATTTGCCGCGAAATCTAAAGCTTGCAGATCCTAAATTCCACCATCCCTCTGAAATAGACATTCTTTTAGGGGCAGATATATATTGGGATATTGTAGGGTCCAAGCGCATATCATTGGGTCTAGGTAGGCCTGTCTTGCTAAGGTCTCATCTAGGATGGTTGTCAGTGGCCCAGTAGCAAACAGTAATACTGGACACGTAATATGTAACTTCAATCAGGAAGTTCATACCGATATGAAGCGATTCTGGGAGCTTGAGGAAGTTAATCCATCTAATAACAAATTAAGTTTGGAAGATAAATTCAGTCATACATATTTTTCTGAAAACACTAAGCGTCTAACTAATGGTCGGTTTTCAGTTAAGATGCCATTTAGAGAGGTTCCAGAGAAAGCACTGTGCAACCCTTACTCTATGACTCGGAAACATTTAGTTCTTTAGAACATAAATTAGATAGAAATCCACAATTAAAGGATAAATATGTCTCGTTTATAAAGGTAAAATTTAAATAATTCAAAATAATATGGTCAAAACAGTTGCAGCATGGCCTTTGTGGTGTGAGGGACCCTCCTTCTTGAAGGAAGAGTCATCAGCCAGGCCACAGCGGTTACATAACTCTGTTGCTTTACCAGATATGAAAGTTTACTTGCAAACAGAGTCCATTTCAGACAAACATTTAAATTTAAGAATCGACTTTAATAAATATTCAAGTTTTTAATAAGATCATTCGAATAGTATCTTAGTATCTTATCTTACTGCGTTTCAGCAATAATTGTAAAACTTTGACCCATTAGGGCTTTTATCTGCTTCTATAATTAAGGCTAAGATTATTTTACAACAGCTGCGCAGGTTCATTGCCCGCAGAAGTAAACCACATGAGATTTATTGTGACAATGGCACCAATTTTGTAGGAGCAAACAATGAACTGGGTAGGGCAATGAAAAGTAGTTTTTTTTATAATATACTAGCTGACCGGGCAAACGTTGTTTTGTCATATAAATAAAAAAAATAAAAAAAAAATAGATGTTGGCCGATTCTCATAGATACCGGAAAAGCACAAAAAATTTCATCAAAATCGGTCAAGCCGTTTCGGAGGAGTATGGCAACGAAAACTGTGACACGAGAATTTTATATATTAGATCTTGCTTCCCAACCTGATATATACAGGGTGGCTGGTGACAAATTCTAGATATAGAAGGAGAGCACTCTGTACTCGATTCTAAGTATAATTATGTGGCAACGACGTGATAACATCAGATGTATTTATTTCATGTGTAGGAGAAAATTACTGAAATAAATTATACTCCACATTAGAGAGTCTAAACAAACACACGGTCCTAGTATTAAATGTATTATAAAATTATTATAAGGTTGGTGACGAGTAGTGAAACAAATGAATTCTGATTAAATACTGAATTTATTCATATAACATCTTAAATATATAAAAATAGGTAGGCGTATCTACATATACAATAAAAAAATCCCACATAAAAAAAATACAATGAGTATTTATTTTATTTTTGTAGGTATATAATTTATATTAAATTTCGTAAAATACAGACAAGACATCATTATAAGTCCTAGTTAAGTATACCTATATTTATTACATTTATACAGGGTCCGCGCATATAATAGTTCGAGAACATGTTTATACTTTAATGTCGAAATCGATGCACCCGTATCTAAAAGGAAACTGAAAGTTCTACGAAAAAACTACTATGTGATAAAAACATTATAATTATTAGCCTCGAAACTTATTTTTTAATACAGTTGCTCAAAAAGTGGCGTATTGCAGGGACGTGTAGCGTGCGGGAAGTGGGCTTTTACGCACTCGTGCTTTTTCTTTCCCAAGTGTCAAAATAATGTCTATTAAAAAGAAAAAAACCAACCACGAAGTTTTTACTAAAAAAAATTCATAGAAGTTTTAAAGATTCATGCAAATATTTCTGAAAAGAAGCTACTAATTTGTTTCAATATCAGATTTAACGATTTGATTCAATGTGTTAGGTTAGGTTTCATCTCATTACATTTAATTTTCATTACATATCAATAAAAAAAATCTACTAAAGACTTGGCTGTATGGGCATAGTTCCCTTGCCTACCCAGACAGGATGTGTGAAGAAAACAAAAAAATCTTTGCTTATATTCTTTTACGGTTGGCGCCATTTTGTTTATTGTTGAGTTTGTTGTGTTTTTATTATTTTATTAAATTGCTTCATTTTTTCGCAACTGTATTAAAAATAGTCGTTCAGTACACGTGCGGAACCGTCATTGCAACTCGTTCCGACTGTCAACCCTCGCCTTCGGCTGCGCCTCGGCTCGTGTAGACATTTGTCGGAACTCTTTGCAATGACAGGCTTTCCGCACTCGTAATGAAATATACTATTCTGACTCTTGGTGTTCAGCTGACGTGCTAGGCTGTTCGCCAATTACAGTCCGAATGTGGCCTCTATTGCCTCTATATGTGTTATTAAAACATTACCTCGATGTTGGCTTCTACCCCTGTGTGACACTCGCGGTCGAGCTCGGGGCCGCTGCGGGGGCGCGCGGGCTGCGGGGCCCACTGCCGCTTGAGACGGGCGGCCTTGGTCCCCGGTCACGGCCACGTTGGCGTCCATATCCTCCTCTGTTAGTGTAGGCCTGTGGTAATCTAAAATTATTTTTATACCTCATTGACATTACCTCATGGGGTGTGTTTATCGACGCTACATGTTCATCGATGGCGGCTTGCACAGCATCTTTCAATGACTGGAACTTCTGAGCTGAAACAATAGCGCTTATCCTACGATTTCGCAATCCTTCACTGAATTGTCTTATGGCTTGTTTTTCAATAATTGTCTTTAAAATATTGTAGTTTTCGGTATTTCTCTCGGATTGTGAGATCGTAAGATCAACGAAAATTTCGGAAATCTTTTTACCAAAGTCGTCAATAGTCATTTCATTTTGTCTTAAATTAAAGAACTGCTTTTGTAAACTATTTGCAGATTTTTGTGGCAATAATAAACGTTACATATCACATAAAAGTTCTGAAACAGAATTGTCTGACTTCGCAGTTTCAATTTCGCACCCTGTGAAAGTCTGCTTTTCACGAAAAAATTAATCATCAATTATAGAACTATAATAATCTATCCCATCAATTATTTGCTTTAAAACGGATAATTCCTCAGTCATAACCGGTAACTCGGTCATATCATAACTTAGAGCAACTTTCAGATCAAATTTCTCAATTTTTTCTGAATAGTTTAATGTCGTACTACACACCTTAGAATTGCTGGTATTTAAATGGTTCTGCAACTGCTGAATGTGGGCATCATTGGTACCGCTGGCCGCATTTTGGGCAATTATAACATTTTCTTTGGATTGACTTTTCTCCATTTTTCCAGAAATATGTATACGCGCAATACACAAGTGGCGTTATAAAAATCTAAAATGTATTTGTTCATGGAAAATTTTATTAGAGCTTGTACTGACGAACGATGATGTTCACTTTAATGAGTCCATATTGGGCACGGTGGTATTAATTGCACTCGCGACAAGCGATATCTTAAGGCAAGGTCGCCATATAAGGTCGGGTGTTGGTGCGGAGTAGTGAAATGAATGAATTATGATTAAACACTGAATTTATTCATATAACATCTTAAACTTAACTTACAACTAACTATAGGTACCCTACTTTTTTAAAACCCTTTCACTGAAACCAATTTCAGTCATAACGTAAAAAAACAAGAAAATTTAAACTTTGACCTTCAAAAATTAACCGAGCGCAAAGGAACCCTCGATGGGAAAAGTGAATCGCCATTTCACCATCTCGGCAGGGGGGGATACAGTATACCTGGTATTAATATGGAGCTAGCTACCATGACGTAAGGCGGTCATTAGCACATCCGTACAGTGAACACATGTTGTTGTGCATCAGGTGGGCGGCGAGGTGTGCACGAAGGCGCTGGGGCAGCTGGTGATCTACCTGTGCTTCGCGGACCGCTACGTGCGCCGCTGCGCCGCCGCGCGCCTGTACGAGGCCGTCACGCTGTACGGCGACGACAGCGGCCTGCCGCCACACAACCTGGACAAGGTAAGCTGCCGCCACACAACCTGGACAAGGTAAGCTGCCGCCACACAACCTGGACAAGGTAAGCTGCCGCCACACAACCTGGACAAGGTAAGCTGCCGCCACACAACCTGGACAAGGTAAGCTGCCGCCACACAACCTGGACAAGGTAAGCTGCCGCCACACAACCTGGACAAGGTAAGCTGCCGCCACACAACCTGGACAAGGTAAGCTGCCGCCACACAACCTGGACAAGGTAAGCTGCCGCCACACAACCTGGACAAGGTAAGCTGCGCCGCCGCGCGGCTGTACGAGGCCGTCACGCTGTACGGCGACGACAGCGGCCTGCCGCCACACAACCTGGACAAGGTAAGCTGCCGCCACACAACCTGGACAAGGTAAGCTGCCGCCACACTACCTGGACAAGGTAAGCTGCGCCGCCGCGCGGCTGTACGAGGCCGTCACGCTGTACGGCGACGACAGCGGCCTGCCGCCACACAACCTGGACAAGGTAAGCTGCCGCCACACAACCTGGACAAGGTAAGCTGCCGCCACACAACCTGGACAAGGTAAGCTGCCGCCACACAACCTGGACAAGGTAAGCTGCCGCCACACAACCTGGACAAGGTAAGCTGCCGCCACACAACCTGGACAAGGTAAGCTGCGCCGCCGCGCGGCTGTACGAGGCCGTCACGCTGTACGGCGACGACAGCGGCCTGCCGCCACACAACCTGGACAAGGTAAGCTGCCGCCACACAACCTGGACAAGGTAAGCTGCCGCCACACAACCTGGACAAGGTAAGCTGCCGCCACACAACCTGGACAAGGTAAGCTGCCGCCACACAACCTGGACAAGGTAAGCTGCCGCCACACAACCTGGACAAGGTAAGCTGCCGCCACACAACCTGGACAAGGTAAGCTGCCGCCACACAACCTGGACAAGGTAAGCTGCCGCCACACAACCTGGACAAGGTAAGCTGCGCCGCCGCGCGGCTGTACGAGGCCGTCACGCTGTACGGCGACGACAGCGGCCTGCCGCCACACAACCTGGACAAGGTAAGCTGCCGCCACACAACCTGGACAAGGTAAGCTGCCGCCACACTACCTGGACAAGGTAAGCTGCGCCGCCGCGCGGCTGTACGAGGCCGTCACGCTGTACGGCGACGACAGCGGCCTGCCGCCACACAACCTGGACAAGGTAAGCTGCCGCCACACAACCTGGACAAGGTAAGCTGCCGCCACACAACCTGGACAAGGTAAGCTGCCGCCACACAACCTGGACAAGGTAAGCTGCCGCCACACAACCTGGACAAGGTAAGCTGCCGCCACACAACCTGGACAAGGTAAGCTGCGCCGCCGCGCGGCTGTACGAGGCCGTCACGCTGTACGGCGACGACAGCGGCCTGCCGCCACACAACCTGGACAAGGTAAGCTGCCGCCACACAACCTGGACAAGGTAAGCTGCCGCCACACTACCTGGACAAGGTAAGCTGCCGCCACACAACCTGGACAAGGTAAGCTGCCGCCACACTACCTGGACAAGGTAAGCTGCGCCGCCGCGCGGCTGTACGAGGCCGTCACGCTGTACGGCGACGACAGCGGCCTGCCGCCACACAACCTGGACAAGGTAAGCTGCCGCCACACAACCTGGACAAGGTAAGCTGCCGCCACACTACCTGGACAAGGTAAGCTGCCGCCACACAACCTGGACAAGGTAAGCTGCCGCCACACTACCTGGACAAGGTAAGCTGCGCCGCCGCGCGGCTGTACGAGGCCGTCACGCTGTACGGCGACGACAGCGGCCTGCCGCCACACAACCTGGACAAGGTAAGCTGCCGCCACACAACCTGGACAAGGTAAGCTGCCGCCACACAACCTGGACAAGGTAAGCTGCCGCCACACAACCTGGACAAGGTAAGCTGCCGCCACACAACCTGGACAAGGTAAGCTGCCGCCACACAACCTGGACAAGGTAAGCTGCCGCCACACAACCTGGACAAGGTAAGCTGCCGCCACACAACCTGGACAAGGTAAGCTGCCGCCACTTAACACAATTGGTACATAAAAGGGTCCTATCTTCAATAAAAGAACTTATATCCGATAGAACTGTATATTACTCGAAGATTTCGTAGTAAAAATGTGTTAATATGGACGACGTGCGCTCGCGCAGTTGGTAAGCCAGTGAGTGCGGGACGAGCGAGCGCGGCGTTGAGTCGCCCCGCGCGCGTCCGGACCCGAGTGTAGCCGAGAACGGCCGAACGCTTAGACACAATAAAACACTTTACCCGGAAACGCTCTTGTGTGACCACAGACATTTCGATGTCATCGAAACATCGCGTCGAGTAAAAATGCAATTGTGTATTTAGTTTAGACCAGGTTTGGTTACTTTTCAATCGGTTTCAAAAATGCGTTTCCATTGATTAAAATTATAATATTATAGTAGATATATTAACTATTTAAAGTATGTTAATGAACATTAATTAAAGGAAATATTTAATGCCAGAAAAGTGCAATATTTTATATCTGTTTTAGGTATTCCTATGTACCTAGTGTAAAGCTGATTGTTAGTCAGTACCTAGTATTTGTTAACTGGTAGCTAACCAGGTATAAAAAAGTAATGGAAAGAAAAAAAAGTGCTCTAATTTTTGAAGTAAGGTACAATACCTTCCATTTACAATCTACGAACAACTTTGCACTGTTTTGAAAAGAGCCGGAAAATAATTTTTTTATATTTTTCCTTTTGGAACATAATGTTAATTTCTAATATCGTTGAATTCTCAAAAAGTTGGATTCTCAAACAGTTGAATCTCATAGTGTTGAATTTCTATCTCAAACGGTTGAATATCACAATGTTAAATTCTCAAAATATTGAATTACTTCCTTCGGAGCAAAATGAGCACGATACGCAAAATGCACACATCGTAAAATGAACAATACGCAAAATGTGCAACACTCAAAATGAGCACCACACGTAGAATGTACAAAATGCAAAATGAACAAGTAAGCCTGTATTCATACAAATGAACATTCGTGTGTTTTAATCATGCATATTTTTATTATTACTTGAGTTCTAAAATTACCAAAATGCTAATGAATACTAAAATAAGTAGGTATTTAGTTAAATTATTAGCAACTTAGAACCCAGAGGATCAAAAGACATTTTTTATCTCTTGGATTAATTTTTACGGGATTCGAATGCGTTAATAGCACCTGCATTGCTTTGAAAGGATTCTGAGAAATTGTTTTAATCTCTGGACAACTTTAAGCCTCCCTGGTAGGAATTTTCTTAGGTTATGTAATTAAACATGTGGTATTGAACATAAATTGTCGTTGAATCTGCAATCCTTTGAATTACTTTTAAGAAGGTACCTGTTAATCGAAAACCAGCACAATATGCTCTGAACTCGATCCCAATAAACATTTATGGGACTTAAAAAATTGTAATTATACTTAACATTTATGAACTCCAAAAAGACGACGTGTAGAGCTGTACGCCCGGGGAGCAAAAAGATGTGAGAACCACTCCATGGGATCCAAAAGGAAAATAGAATTTCATTTCGATCTTATGGGATGCAAGTTGCTGGAGGGAAATTATTAACTTTACGTTTTTTTATTCTTACGGCGGATAGGTTCGGCTGTCAGCCCTGCGGAACGTGTCGTACAAGACGAGTCATCCGAGCACCCTAGCTGGCGCGCGGCGCGGCTCGCATCGCGCGTTGTGCTGCATTGTCAGCAAAGAACTTTGATTTTGAATTTTCACCGTACCGTTGTACGGCAAACGCCATAGGATCCCGTCAGGGCCCGCCGGGCTAGCGCCCACCCTGCATATAAAATCTACCGCCAAATGTGACCGCTCCGGCGGTGACGTGTTGTGGTAATATTTTATGAAGAGCCGGGTCTTTCCTAGGCCCGTGTGCTGTCATCTTTAACCTGATCTTCCCTTATCAGGTGAGATAATGGTCAAACGCGGACATAGCCTATAATAAACAGTTTCACATAGGTTTCATCTTTATATCTTTGCACACCTACTTTGTAATAAAATGTATAAAAGGCTAGCTAGAACGCATGGGTGTGTCAGCAATTGTTTATTTGAAATACCTACTTATTATTTGTTAGTTTGTTTCATGTTGTTACTACAACACTGTTTTAAAACATCCGGAATTATAAAATATTTAAAGTTCATTATGAGATTTAACATTTTGAGAATCCAACTTTATAAAATTCAACATGATGAGAATTCAACATTATTAGAATTCAGCAATATGTTCCAAAAGTGTATTTTTAATTACAGATAGTTAAATTAACATTCTAGAACCTTTAAATTATTTATGTAATATATATTTGATTTTCATACTATTAATTAATACAATAATTTACAGATAATGTCCGTGCTCGCGGAGACGGACTGGGAGCAGGACGTGCCGGCGCTGCGGCCCGTGCGCAACGAGCTGTGCGACCTCATGGCCGTCAAGCGGCCGGTGCTGAAGCAGAAGGCCGCGTCCTAACAACAATAGCGCCTAGTTCTGTGCATTGCTATTATTGCTTTTAGGCTCGTTAGGTGAGGAATCTTGCGTCATGTGTGGACTTGTTCTTACACCACTAAACCACACCATTGGGGAGTCGTTTACAATTTATTTTAGGTCTTTCCTAAACCCTTGTTTGATCTCCTCTTAACTGAGCACCAGGAGGTCACGGGATGAAGTTGTAAGGTTGAAGTTCAAACATAAAGCATTTATCGATGGCAATTCATAATTAATTCTCTTTCTTAAGATTTCGAATTTATACGATCTCATTATGATTATATGTGTTGCGAATTCCTCATAAATTCGCTCATTTTCAGCATCTTAATTACTTCAATCATAAAACTACTTTTTACCCGAATGATTCACGTATAAAAAGTGCTTTATAACTTAGTTTTTATAACGTTACACATCACAATTCAGTAGTGGTGTAGTTGGTTAAAAATAAATTGTAAATGACACTTGTTGTAGTGTAGAGGTGTCTTTGACAATACACGTCGTAATAAAGCGAGATTGAAATATTAATGAAATAACAGTTTTTTGTTTAGCTTCTCTGCTTATTGTACCTAATAAAAATAACGTGGTCCGCGAAATACTCATTCCAAAATATTAACACAAGATTATGTGCCTATATCGATTCTTTAACTAATTCAATGGAAATATATATTTTATTTTTATGGGTTGTTTCATTTAAAAATTAATCCATTTTTTTATAAAGTAAAGATGGAACATTTGTCTTCCGTGACACCTGATGGTAAGTGAACATGAAGACTAAGGTGGTGTACCTGGTTAGGGAAAATAGCCGCACGCAGTTCATTTGAAACCTTGGCGACCCGTGTCAAACCTTTTCAACCTTACGACGATGCCCTAGAGCAGTTTTTTGGTTGAAAGTGCATGTACACATGTCGCCGTGCGGCGCCTTTTGCCGTGCAACGGTACCGTAAAATGGGGTTAATAGGGTAGGGATCCAGAGGTGAAAATCGATATATAGTGTATAGTGTTGTTGTGGATATAATAAACGAGGGCCCCGCGCGGCGACCTACCTACTAAGTCTGGTATATGTGGTGTCCACACTTTAAAAAAAACACAGTTAATTTATTTTTAAGATCATTTATTTATTACGATGTTGTACAAGTACATAATAGGTTTTATATTATTTATAAGCTTCAATCGTAATACATATTGAAAATTAAACTAAAATAATTATTACTTATTGTTTACAAAAAAAAAATCTAAATAAAAAAAATCTTTATCTCATAGTACCTTCCCTCTCGGATTCTGCTTAGTTCAGACGTGTTTACCATTAATATTTTTAATTTTTAATATTTTTTACTTAAAATAATAATTACTCCAATCAGTTAAAGTGAACCCAGTGTCAAAGTGTGAAAGATTAGATTGCTCTTGCCGATTTTAAAGATAAATATTCGCCTACTCAGAGGTGTGTGGGGTGTGTCTGGGTATGTTTTTTATATGTAAATTATGTATGTATTTACTTAAGAAAAATATGTGTGTAGCATGTTAACCATATATTATCTGTAACACAAGCTTTAGTAGCTTACCACAGATTTTGATGGTGCTGTGTGATAGTTTCAAAATATTTCTTTATCTTATTTATTTATTATCTCACACTTCATGACTATGCAGGAACTTGCAAACTTAATGTGTGGTTTTTGAAACAATATTCTTTTTCAAAATTGTGGACATCCTACTAGTATGAAAAACCTAATTTGTAAATTTTTGGTAAAAGAACAATAAAACTAGTGAAGAGATAAATACAGATCGATGATATAAAAAAATTACTAAGCACTGAAATGCTCCAAATTTTAGTTATTGTTGTATTTAATAATATTTTAAACAATTAGCATTTGCATAGCGTGTGAACTGAGGGACCACCAACAAAAACTTATATACTTATAAACTTAAAGTGCACAATATTTACCACTATTTATGATCTTTCTTGAGTTTTATAATCTTCCTTGTCATTTTTACTAGGGCCTGGCTTATGAATAGATAATGTTCATGTTATAATCTATTAAATATGAGCAAAATTTATGCGGGCCCTCAGGGACCACACAAAGGCGTTTGTAATAGTTTATTATCTATTCATATTAGGTTTTTTAATGTTGTGTAGATGTTTATTCATGTTTTACTAAAGGTCTGTTACTAAAATTTGTGGGTGAACTCATTATATATCTAGATTTGGGAACTTATGTGTGTGAACTGAGGGACCCACTTAAAACGATATATCTTTTGTATTATTCTTTTACAAACTCTATGCTTTATTTTACAAATATTACCACAACTTTTACTAAACACTGATATTAGTTAAGCTGCAAAAATCCCCAAAAATAAAAATGGGCCCTCAGTCCACATATACACGAACTAAATGGGAATCGCTTTTCCAAAATTCTTCCATGATGTAAAATACAAAGTGAATAAATAATGAAATAAGTCGCTGCATAATTTAATTTTTATTTTGCAAAATAAAAGCAAAACAACACTTTAACAATACGTGTTTCTTTAAAAACAAACTAAAAGCAATTCTTCTTAGGACTAATTTATTCTCATATTAAACAGTACTCGAAAATAACAAAATAAAATAATCACTTTAATTTCGTAGCAAAAATGTTTTCATATTAAACAGTCCCCGCGAAATACTTATTTTGTAGAAAGAGTTCTCCAGCACAAAATTTACAATATAAATCATCAATGTTGATGTGTTCAAAATCGTTATACATTGGGTAGCGAAAATGTTAGCAGTTCTGGCAACGACCCGTGTATGTGATACCCTCTTC
This sequence comes from Stenoptilia bipunctidactyla, assembly GCA_944452665.1. NCBI lineage: Eukaryota > Metazoa > Arthropoda > Insecta > Lepidoptera > Pterophoridae > Stenoptilia > Stenoptilia bipunctidactyla. Next base: position 297,636 of record OX101728.1, on the reverse strand, counting down.
ACTCATAATTACACTGTAATCTTGCAGAGAATAAAAAAATAAATCGATCAAGATTGTGTTTGGTTACTGTAACTGTTTTAACATAAAATACATATCATTAATATTTTCAAATATTGACGCTGGGTTATTGAGACAAGATTCAATGTTCTTAAACAAACTTGTCAAAGCCATTTCATATAAAGTTTTGGGTTGTTTCGAAAACAATTTACGGATTACTTTTAGTTTTGTTTAAAACAATTATTGATATTTTCACAAAATTTTAGTGTGATAAAATACTATATTATGTCAATTTTGATTTACTCGTGAAAGATAGTTAATGCGAAAAAGATTGTGTCGGTCTCTTTCGAAAACCGGCCAGTGTACTCTTTAATGAGTGGACAAGTAAATAGTTTGGTTCAAAAACATATCTACGCTAATTTCTCCAACAGTTAACTGTAGCTGGTTCTCTAATATTTACCTGTCCCTGTTAATGTTATTTTTATTCGTTTAGTTAATGATTTTGATTTGTGTAAAATTTTTATTATTTTAATTTTATTAAAAACTGCGTCCTTAGCCATTTTTGTTTAAAAATATTAAAAACGATGGCGGCCCACAAAATCGTGATGCCAACTCTCTACACTGTTCGTGGTTCTATGTTTAACTCCAAAACAGCACCACGACTTATGAAAATAATTTTTTAGCCAGTATGATTCCATGTATTTCACAAATTTTATTAAGTTATTGTTTGAAATAGAAGCAACTTCCGCATTTATATATTCCCAACCATTGTCTAGCTCAGATAGAGGTAAAAGCGGCAATGCTGTACAAAGTGACACAATTCTTTGCAGGAATATATCATTTGACAATTGCAGTTTCTTTGCCCTTCGTCGTAAAGCTCGCGTGAAATGAAAGTAACAGCCATGGTCATTCGCATTTGGGAAAACTTCTTGAACAGCAGCGATTGCAGCTCTCTCAAAATCGGTTATTATTTCTGTCGGTGAAAATTCAGGAATAGTAGATTTTATTAATTCCAACATTCGCACATACATTTCTTTTGTTTTTTTAGTAATTAGAACATATACTAGTGGTATTACATTACTAAACTCTTCAGAACTACCCAAATCCCCATGCATGGCGTAAAGTTCTGTAAATGGTGCAGGACAAACTATGAAAGTGCCATCAAGTAGTATTATTTTAATATTTGGCAATATTCGTGTGGCTTCTTTTGTACAAAACAGTAAAATGCGGTTGTCTCCATCGTTATAATCGGCAAGTAACATATCGGTATGCTGAGTGGGAATTTCTAATTCACATGCATCATTACAAGATAGGAAAGGAACTTTGAAGTGTTCATTCCTTTTACGATAAATCGTAGATTTTACTTGTTCATATGAAGGAATATTTTGTACTAAATGTATACCTTTGTCGTGAAATGTTGATACCACTTTTTTGTACACATTAGGCACAGTACCTTGCCCTAGAGCCACTTCTTGAACACACGTTGCTATAATGTTTTTTGTAATTTCTTTTGTTTCATCGTTTACACAATTTATGTGGTGTGGTTTCTTTTTCAGTATTAATTTCTCCGTCTAAAAATGATATAAATATAAATTTTATATAAAAACTTTTTTTAGCTAATTTTCAAAAAACGGAACGGCTTAATATGGGTTAAAGTTAGTAAGTGACATATTATTGTATAATATTAATAAATAAGTACTTGTATAAAAAATTTAAAAAATCCCTGTACAAAAATTACGAAAATTGTATGGAAATCCCAAAAAGTTTTGTTAAATATTTTTATGAAAACGGTGTTAAGAATTAATTTGCTAAGAAATCTTTTTAATATTTTAATATTAAAATATAATGATGTTTTACGAAATTTAAAAAATATATTATTCCGACACATTTCAATTTCCGGTAATTTATACATCGCCATAGCGACTTTCCTCTTGTATAGTTTGTCTGTAGTTCTTTATCACCATGCCGTAAAACTTTTCCACGACCCCGTTGCAGAAAATTCAAACTATAAAAATTTTCGTTTATTTCCATTATGATTAGCAAAGATATAATCCAATTATTGTAAATGAACAACAATAAAGAAGTCTGAATAGTCCCAAAATTTGCACCAAACAACTCTACCTAAACTGTACTAAACTGTACCTATGTGAAAAAAAACTGTACCTCAAGCAATTCAATAATAAATAACTAGTGACATAGACACGCCGTTCTGACGTCAGCTTGGCGCGCATAGTCGTGTATCGCTCCAACGTGTGGGAATTATGTTCTTAAACTGTACCTAATAAAACTGCAAATAAAAAAATATTTCACACGGTGATATCTGTCAAATCCATGAAACAAAATTTTTACTGCCCATTGATTAAAATTATAATGTATTCATTATAAAGAATGGTCAAACTTTTTTTTTTTTTTATAAGTTACTAAACCCGCCTTTGACCTCAATCTCACCTGATGGTAAGTGACGATGAGGTCGAAGATGAAAGCACACGGGCTTAGGAAGGAACTGGCTCTTTATACAATATTGCCGGAACACATTACCGCCGGAGCGGTAACATTTGGCGGCAGACTTTATATAAAGGGTGGTCGCTAGCCAGTCGGACCCAGAAGGGATCCTACCACCAAGCAAAAAATATCATTTATAGTTAACGCTCTCAAAACTTGAACGTAAAACAAGATATAAAACCTAAACCTAATGTTTATATTGAAAAATTAATGTTTGAACTGAGGGAAATTTTATGTTAATGTGACAGATATAACGTGTGAAACATTATTTTTATTGGCAGTTTTATGAGGTACAGTTTAGGTATAGTTTATTGATATATGTTTCAGAACATAGGTAATTCCCACGCGTTAGGGCGATATGCAACTATGCGCGCCAAGCTGACGTCAGAAAGGCGTGTCAACATCACTATTTATTTATTATTGAATTGCTCGAGGTAAAGTTTTTTTTCACATTGGTACAGTTAAGTACAGTTTAGGTAGAGTTGTTTGGTGCAAATTTCGGGACTATTCAGACATCTCTCACGCCATCCTGACAGACACATTTAACCGACGAGTTCTCAAAGATATTTCATGCCCTGAAACTTCAGAATTAATAGCTGCCAAACGCCTGGACAGGCGAAACAGAGATGCAGAGGGATGGGTTCCAAGTGAAACAGTAAGACTGTGTTTTAAAGGCTCTTTATTACCAGCTTATGTTAAAGTAGATGGAATCGGAATTGCTGTAGAAAAATACATATTTCCAGTAACCCAGTGCTCGAAGAGATGGAAAGTAGGCCATTCGGCAAAGAGATGCACTTTCACTGTTGTTTGTCCTAAATGTGGCGGGAACCATCCAAACTGTGACAATACTAACTTTAATTGTCCCTGACTGTAAAGGGGAACATATGGCTTTATCTAAAATGTGCCCTAACGTTAAGAAAGAAAAAAGATACGTGAATTAATGTCGGAATTCAAATGCACCTATCATCGCAGAGCGACATCTATGTACGTAGATTCACCAGTCCATCCTATTGAAGAACCGATTCCATTCACCACTAAAGTCGATATCCCACAGAACCCTTGCTGCAACATACTCATTATTTGATACTCTTACTTACTCTGATGTCACGAAACCTAAAAAACCAGTAAAGGCACTCAGAAAAAATAAACCAAAAAACAAGAATACTGCGATGACTCAGATTCTGAAATATTGGATAATTTGAAGTGGGAAGAAGATGAAAACACCGAACGAGCGAATGAAGATACGTCTAATGGTAAGGTGACTATTTCAGAAATTTTAAATAGAATCAAAACAATCATATTTATGAAAAATAGTTCAAATCAGATAAAATTAGAGGCACTATAAAAATGTGTATAGAATGGTTAGTGATACTTGTTGTGGGAAACATTTCATAAATGGCCTCTTATAAAACAGTTACTGGATTATATTTTTAAGACCACCAATGGATCATAAATCTAACACTGTGCACTTAAATATTATTCAATGGAATTGTCAAAGCCTTAAACCTAAATTATTAGCATTTGAAAACCTTTTAAGGCGAGTATTTTCGAGCGCAGTAGGCATTAACGCTATATGGGACTGCGTGGCGGGCAGTCGCGTAAATTAACACGTCAGCGCACAGAATTGTCACAGTATAATTAATAGTAGTAATATAGTAGTACTATACCTATAGTGTGGCTTGTTATACGAAATTCGTTTCTACGATGACTAAAACTTATGTCAAGGATGATATAATATAATCTAAATTTTTATATTATGTGGATTTAGGGCCGGTATTTCAATGCTACCTTATCTCAAATTGATCCAGGATTGAAGATACGAACGACATAAGTGTATTTCAATATAGGATTAAAGTTAAGCGGCGAATAAGGTCCATCCTAACTAGCCTTAATCTAAGTGGAGGATTTTTGTCGCTTAAGTTCCGATCTGAGATTGGCGAGGCTACCTCGAAAAAAAGTTATTTTTGACCCGCAAAAATCAACATGCTATGGTAGGTAATGAAATAATGGCTATTTGCTAGTTCAAGAATTATTTTCTTACGTAAGTATGCGAATTAGTAGGAGTCAAGCCAAAATGAAAAAATAACACAGTCTAAGGTCTTGCAGAATTTGGATTGTGAAAAATAAATAAACACTTACAAGCCCTTATAGCTGAAAGTGAATCAAGAAAACGCTACTATGATTTGCAAAATCAATTATTAGAATTAGAATTAGCAAAGAAACAGAAAGAGGATTCACTTTAGGAAAATTAGGCTTTTACTATTATAATAGTAGCTAGCGTTTTCTTGATTCGCTTTCTTACTTGTAAAATAATTTAAATTTAATAAATAAAACACAATGTAAATTCATATAATTTATTTAATTACCCCTTGCTACAAATTATTAAAATAATGAAAATATGGCACAACATGTGGCGAGAAATTCTGGCTGCCTCTTTAAAATGGATCTACTGGCACACTGCTAGTCTCCAAGATGGCCTGTTCAATCGCTGGAAAATTGGCAGGCGGATCACCATTATTCATTTCTACTGCAATATAGCACAAGCTACACACAGATGCTGCACTTTTGTAAGTGCTAAACGAATACCAAGTGCTAATATAGGGAACCTTCTCTTCAGAACACCAAAATGTCCTTTCAATGGGATTTCTAGTTCATCGAATACTCCACTTTCAAATCTCTTTTTCATCAGACTATTTTGAAATATTCTTGAGTCATGTGCTGATTCGGGCCAACGAGCAACAATATCTTGAATGATCAAATCAGCTGTACATATGGCTTGAATATTTAGTGAATAATATTGTTTGAATATTGTTTTCAACAATTGGCGGACAGAAATGTCATGTCTATGTCAGTTAATTATGAATGTCAACCAATGACAGCAAAAATCATAGACAAATGACTTATTCTGTTTATTATGTTGCAATATTGCGATTTATCCTAGACATATCCTAGATTAGTTGAGGCGAGGAAGATCCGGATTGAAATACGCTTCTGTCTTTCAAAAGTGAGACTTAGCTTAAATGTAGGACTTAACTTAAGCAATAAGATAAGGTAGCATTGAAATACCGGCCCTTAGGGCCGGTATTTCAATGCCACCTTATCTCAAATTGATCCAGGATTGAAGATAAGAACGACATAAGTGTATTTCAATATAGGATTAAAGTTAAGCGGCGAATAAAGTCCTTCCTAACTAGCCTTAATCTAAGTGGAGGATTTTTGTCGCTTAAGTTCCGATCTGAGATTGGCGCGAGGCTACCATGAAAAAAAGTTACTTTATGGTAGTTTATTTTTGACCCGCAAAAATCATCATGCTATGGTAGGTATTGAAATAATGGCTATTTGCTAGTTCAAGAATTATTTTCTTACGTAAGTATGCGAATTAGTAGGAGCCAAGCCAAAATGAAAAAAGAACACAGTCTAAGGTCTTGGAGAATTTGGATTGTGTTGTGAATGATAAATAAATAAACACTTACAAGCCATTATAGCTGAAAGTGAATCAAGAAAACGCTACTATGATTTGCAAAATCAATTATTAGAATTAGAATTAGCAAAGAAACAGAAAGAGGATTCACTTTTGGAAAATTAGGCTTTTACTATTATAATAGTTGCTAGCGTTTTCTTGATTCGCTTTCTTACTTGTAAAATAATTTAAATTTAATAAATAAAACACAATGTAAATTCATATAATTTATTTAATTATCCCTTGCTACAAATTATTAAAATAATGAAAATATGGCACAACATGTGGCGAGAAATTCTGGCTGCCTCTTTAAAATGGATCTACTGGCACACTGCTAGTCTCCAAGATGGCCTGTTCAATCGCTGGAAAATTGGCAGGCGGATCACCATTATTCATTTCTACTGCAATATAGCACAAGCTACACATAGATGCTGCACTTTTGTAAGTGCTAAACGAATACCAAGTGCTAATATAGGGAACCTTCTCGTCAGAACACCAAATGTCTTTTCAATGGGATTTCTAGTTCATCGAATTCTCCACTTTCAAATCTCTTTTTCACCAGACTATTTTGAAATATTCTTGAGTCATGTGCTGATTCGGGCCAACGAGCAACGCATATCAATATCTTGAATTATCAAATCAGCTGTACATATGGCTTGAATATTTAATGAAAAATATTGTTCTTCTTCTTATAATTTATAAAAATATTGTTTTCAAGAATTGGCGGACAGAAATGCCATGTCTATGTCAGTCAATTATGAATGTTAACCAATGACAGCAAAAATCATAGACAAATCGACTTATTCTGTTTATTATGTTGCAATATTGCGATTTATCCTAGATTAGTTGAGGCGAGGAAGATCCGGATTGAAATACGCTTCTGTCTTTCAAAAGTGAGACTTAGCTTAAATGTAGGACTTAACTTAAGCAATAAGATAAGGTAGCATTGAAATACCGGCCCTTAGTATTGCGATACCTATACTTACTATTTTATCTATACATATAATAAAATGGTAGGAAAGTCAAAACTGTACATTGAATATTTTTTTAAAAGAATACTTGGGGTATGATCTACAATCGAAACAGAAACAAAAAATATAGTTTTTAGAATTTTTGTCTGTTTGTCTGTTTGTCTTTCCGGGATAAACTCAAAAAGTACTGCATGGATTTACTTCAAATTTGGCATGAAGATAGTTAAGAAGTCGGGTCAACATATAGGCTACATATTATCACGCTAGCAGTGTTATAATCGTAGGTGCGTTTGGTGCTGCATAGCGTTCACGCAGACGACGTCGCGGGCAGCAGCTAGTTTTTTATAAATATTGTAATGGCCATTTTATAGATGAAATCTTTTTAAATTTATATCCTTACTGAATTCTGTTGTGAAAATCGTGCTATTTTGACTTGAAAGTATATCGTGACGTTAATTTATAACTTTCATAAATTATTTGTTCCAAAATTCATTAAAATCAGATAAGTAGGTAGTTGAGATCTTTTACATAAACTTTTATCTCTCATTTCAATCCTATAGGGGCTGGTGTTTGAAAAAAGTAGGGTTTGGGAGCTATTTTCATTACTAATTTTCTACAAATCGGTCGGATGGTTTGGCTGAAATAAAGGAACAGAAAGATAGACTTTCGCATTTATTATTTAGTATGGATCCGTTACTTAGTCACTACAACACGAGTTAATTTGAGCTAAATAATGTAGTGTGAATGTTACAAATAAGTCATTTTTTTATGAAATGAAATTCAATCCACCCCTTCGGAATGTGCACCTGTTTACACGAAGTAGTAAATTTTTAGTAGTTATTAATATCTAAAAAATAGTTTGGATGATTATATTCTTAAATGTCTATGTGTCGTCATAATCTATTAGCCGTCTAATCTATAAAGCCGAAGGGATTGTCTGTTTGAACTTTGAACTAGATTATTCGTGAAAGAACCGATCAGATATAATTTAATGTTATTAAAGTTGATGTATAAAGGTCCAAAACACAATATTTTTGAAAAACATAGCATATGAAAGTTTAACCACAAAATACATAAAAGGTGACCAATTTAAACTAACTTTTAACACTGTGAAATTATGACTATCTGGAAGCATAATTTTAACACACAGGAAAATTGGTGATAGATGCCATCTATATTCCCTTTCAAGAACGAAGTAAGTACTTTTTATTTATTAATAACTAGGTACTTACATCAAAATAGTTGTAGGTGGCAGCATTACTCAAAAACATATTTCTTGAAATTATAAAGATACGAAACTAATTTGATATCTGGAACTTTTGAAATAGAGTCTATTTTACTCGTGACGAAAATAAATACAAGAAGGTATTTTAACGGACAGAAATTTTCAATCCATTATTTTATTTGAACGTAACCCATTCAAACAAATTAAATGATATTCGTTTCGATATTAATAACTAATACCCATCAGCACCTAACCATCAGTGCTAATGTCTTATCAGCACCCATCAGAACCTATCAATACCCATTAGTACTTATCAGTAGTTACCCATCTGCACCCATAAACACCTATGAGAAGCCATCAGCACCTATTAGTACCCATCGGAACCCAATAGCATCTCTCAGCATCCTTCATTACCCATCAGCACCTATCAGCACATCTGAGCACCCAACCTATCAGTACCCAACAGCATCTATCAGCAACCATCATTACCCATCAGCACCTGTCAGCATCCATCAGTTACAATCGTCACCTATCAGTAACTATCAGCACCCATCAGCATCTATCAGCACACATCAAAAAGAACACCTCTATAATATACAACTTTGCATAGGTGTTCTTTAATACTTATATAATATTATATCCCATAACTTTGAGGTTTTGTTCCTTACTTGAAAAATAATACTTTTTGCCAAAGAATATGTGGTTCAAAAGTGCATACTTTCCAAGATATCCTCGGTCTTAATATAATGAGTTCATAAATTATCACCCGTGTAAAATCTCATCCACTCAATAGACGCGTGTCACTGAAGTCATACAATAAACAACAAAAACATTTTAAACGTTGAGGAAAGTTGCATACAATGTACACCGCAAAACGTCGCAAACTGTACCTACCTGTGCATAGCGATAAAAAAGGAGTAGAAAAAGCCACGTTGTCATACTTCGCATAAAGTTATTTTTGACTTAATTTAATTATTTTGCATGAAAAATAAAAACCAATAGAAATTTGAAAAATTATTCACATGTTATTTGATTCTATTACATGGCCCCATCAATACCCTAGAGTTATGGGAAATCAAGCAGAACATATTGTACATATATACATGGCAAAATTTTTTAATGTCACTTGGAGGTAAAGTTCTCTTAATAATAGAGATAGCAAATTCTACTCCATAAAACATTCCTTTATTTTAGGAAAAATTAAAAATGTATTCAAAGAGTTTTCAAAAACTCGCTTCTTCACCCAGGAATCGAACCGACTTAAATCTAAAAATTAAGATTTCATGGTTTTCCTTTCAATAAATTAACCTAGTATGTGAGAGAGATTTTATTCTTGTGATTGGCTCTAACGAACCACACAATAAAATTACAGGGGGTCATTTTACAGATTTTAGTCGGTTTGACTCCCAGGTGAAACGTATGAATTCTTGAAAATCTTTGAATGCGGTTTTATTGCTGTTCAATAATAAAGGACAGTTTCTTTGGAGTAAATTTTGCTATCTCTATTATTTAGAGTACTTTCCCTCCAGATGGCATTAAAAATTACACCCTGTATAAGTATTTATCGATAAGCACCTATCAGTATCTACGTTGGAATTGATGTGGAGAGGCAGCCCACAAGAGGTGATGCGTTAATATTAACCCTATATACGTACGTATAGAATAATAATCCTCCTTTTGGTTTCGTCGGGTAATTACGTAAGAAAAGATGTATCGCAAAAAAAAAATTATATGCTTTTTTTGCACTTGTTGTCTAATAAATTTAAAAAAAAAGAAATAAATATCAGTAACAAGTTTTTAGCTCTATATTCAGCAGTGATAATTGTTTATAATACTCCTTTAATTTATCAATCAAAATATAAAATGTGACTTAACAAAAATTAAATAATTAAATTGTCGTACTGTTATGTGTACGCTATGGTCAATAAGACGATAAATTACGCGGGAAAATTGGGAGCAAAAGCGACACAGGTCCTACCTCCATGACGCCTCGCGTGGTACTGAATTGTATCGCACCGCCGTCTTTACTATATTATATTATATTAGAAAAAATAGAACGGTTTAAGAAAAAAATTATCCACATAAATTAATTTTATGCGACATTACCAATATTATGACAAGTTTTTGTAAGTATAAGTGTGATATTCTCTTAGAATATCGGAAAATCACTTAAAATTTTCATCTTTTTCGTAATTTTTTATGATCGAGTAAAGTTTTTAGTATCGTGTTTTGATCCAGATATTTATAAAATATATTAAACTTCAACATAAATTTTTATCCGATCCAGACAAACAATATTGGCCGGTTGTAATGTGTTTGAAAACGCATAGATTTCGCGAATGGGGCCCTTAATTCGACATAAAATACATTTGGCAGCACTAAGCGAGACTTGGTTGAATCCCGAAGAATGTATAAACATTAAAGATTATAATATATATCGTGAGGATCGAGCCGATGGGTGCGGCGGTGTGGCAATAATTATTCATAAATCTATAAATTTCAATCGAAAACCTATACATAATTTAAATCCATTTGTCCAAGCTATACAGGTCGAATTATTAAATTGTGGCGGAACTTCAAAATCGTTGTAGTGTCCTTCCTCCGTCAGAGCTACAGCCCAGGACTTGGACCGCATTCTATCTTTTGCAACTAGTAAATCTCTTCTCTTTGGTGATTTCAATGGACACCATACTAATTGGTCCCATAAAAACGACCAGAGGGGATGTCAAATTTTTAACTGTATCTTTGATAATAGCCTCATAATTTTAAATGATGGAAGTCCAACCCGAATAACACTAGTTAACGGTGTCCTCCAAGAGTCTTTACCAGACATTTCTTTTGTTTTTTTCTGATCTAGTTTTACAATTTAATTGGAAAACCCAAAATGAGTGCCTTGGTAGCGACCATTTAATAATTGAGATAAATTCTATTATTAAAACAGAGTATTTTAGTGTCATCGCAATTTTAAAAAAGCGAACTGGGACGCCTACAGTGATTGTTTGTCTCAACTTTTTGAAGGTTTTAGAGTTTCTGATGATCTTCAAAAATCCTACGATATGTTCGAAGATTATTTAAACATAGCAGCCGATTTACATATTCCTCATACAAAAATATGCAATAATCCGAATTCCACATTTACATCTAAACCTTATTGGGACGCTACATTATCAAAATCGGTAGCCGAACGTAGACGCGCACTCGCAATTTTTCGTCAAAACCAAACTACCTACATCTAATTATAATTCCCTTAAAGACAAAATCCGAGTTTCGCAGAAATTGATTCGTAAAGCAAAAGTAACCTCGTGGCATAATTTTTGTTCCTCTTTAGACCATAAATCTAACCCGAGTGAATTGGGGCAGAAGATGAGGTGGTTAAAGGGCCAACATACTTGTGGAAATAATATAAACAAAGAGAGTGCCGCCCAACTACTAAACAACCTCACTCCGGAAACTGTTACTATAGGACCACCGGTATTTGAGTCTGAGAAACAATTGTTGGAAGCGCCGTTTTCCTTAAACGAACTTATTAAATCTACCCGCACCTCAGATTCTACCCCAGGTTGGGACAATATCTCTTATTCAATGCTTAAACATCGACCTATAAATGGAACTAAAATATTGCTCACTATTTATAATTCCATTCTTATTGCTGGGTGTATACCTAAACAATGGCACAAAATATACAGGGTGGTACAAATGGTGACGTCATATATTTTTTTAGATTCCTCACTCCTAGGGGTTAAACACACAAAGAGATGTTAAATCAGGCTCACCAGATTTAAACCCAATAGATTTTTTTTATTTGGGGATACTACAAAGAGATGGTGTATGCTAGAGAAATTAATTCGGAGAATTAAGGGAAAAATTGAGACTATTTTTTTTTTCGAAAATTAAAAGCAATTTTTTAAGAAGATGTAGACTTTGTATCGAAGTTAATGGCAGGCATTTTCAAACTTTGCTTTAAATAAATTTATTTATCGTTAATTATTAACTTGTTTTATTACGAATCTTATTTTTTTTGTCAGAACTATGTATGTGTATTACTAGAAGTAATGACACTGGATGTTATTTTTGTTAACCTGAAGCATTTACAATCTTAGTTTAGCCCGAGGAATGATAAAAAGATTTTTTTAAATCAAATTAACTATTCAGGTAGTTTCCGTCTGAGTAACTTCAGAAGTCTGTAACAGAAAAACTAACCTCTTAACTGTCACTTTTTTATGTTATTATAAAAGACTGAGGTCCTGACAAGTTTTGGAAATTAATTGGAAAGTATGAAATTATTTTTTACTGTTTAAATGTTGAAAATTCAAGTCAAACTCGCTCGACAGAATTTTTTTAAGTTTGGATGAAAATTATTGTATCTTCTGTGAATGTAAAGCCATTCTTTTATGCATAATAGGGCAAGTCATGAGGATCATGTTACAAAGAAAAAAACTTGGAAAAAAGTCTTATTTTTTTTATTTTAGGCTGTTTAGGGTGAACATTTTCAAAAAAGGATAAAAAAATTCTTAACTCGAAAACTACAAAAAATCGCGGAACATACAAAAAAAAAATTGATGACCTCACTGTTTGGACCACCCTGTACATAATTCCTATACCGAAACCTGGTCGCAGCCCAACTTCTTCATCTGCTCTCCGTCTGTTATCTATGATGTCATGTGTTTGTAAAACTTTCCATTATTTAATTTTAAGTAGACTTGAATGGTTTATGGAAAACCAAATTATGTTTGCAGATACCGCGGTCGGGTTTAGAAAATGTCCTTCTAGCTTAGATGGTATCCTCGATATTGACAACGCATACAACAATGTAGATGTATTTTCTTTGATGCAATACCTTGACCACAAATTTAAAATTGGGCGCTCTTTGTGCGTTTGCCCCTGGAATTTTTTGGCGGAGAGACATCTCCTGCTGCATTTGGAACATGGTGGTATAACTAGAAATACAAGCTGCGGTTTAGCTCAAGGAGATCCGCTTTCCCCTTTACTTTTTAATATAGTTACTATACCTATTTGTAAAAATATAAATAGCGTGCCAGTATCTCAATATGCTGATGATTTTGCTCTGTATACTACCAGTGCTAACTGTAGCACCGTAGCAATTTCCCTGCAGGGGGCTCTTGATGTTATGATCGATATGCTCAGAGATATTGGCTTACAAATATCTCCACAAAAAGTAAGGTCTGCATACCTATTTAAGAGAAATTTTACTACTCAACATGTCAATATTAGAATAAGTGAAAGATCTCTGGAGGTAGTTCATAATGTCAAATATAGGTAGATTCCCTCTTGATTGGTCAAAACATATAGCTGAGATTAGAGAAAAGACTCTGAAATATACAAACCTTCTTGTTGTCCTCTCAGGGCCAGGATCGGGTGTACATCCAAAACACCTGAGGCGTTTATTTATAGCAATTAATAGAAGTCGCATTGACTATGGAAGTTTTTTGTACGGTAATAGTCCTTAAACCCACCTTGCAAAATTAGTCAGAGCCCAAAATCAATGTTTACGCATAATAGGAGGTTTTATTAGAAGCACAGCCATACATATAATGGAAAATGAGCTGTGTTTACCACCGTTACATGTCCGGCGGCGTTTCCTTGCGGGCAAGTACTATCTAACATGCAGCTCTTTGAAAAATAATGGTTCTATCGCAATTATATATGATCTTGCTCAGCTTTGTCAACTACCCTACTGGAAACGAAAAAATAAACCGTTGCTCGTCACTATACACGAGACAGTAAAAAACTGGCCTATTGGCGTTAGAGATAATTTGGAGATGTTCGCGATGCCAACCTGGACGACGAATTTTAACATAAATAGTTGTATTGAAATGAATGTTGATAGTATAGGTAAAGGCAAACAAGATTATAGATATGAAAATATAAATACCTACTATATGTAGGTAATAGATATTTAAATTATAAGTATAAATATTCATATGCAATTTTTACCGATACTTCAAAAATGGACTATAGTACTGGGGTTGCGTTTTTGATTCAGTTCGAAATTGTTCAATTAAATTAAAAGTAAACCACAAAATATCAATGATGCACGCCGAATTGATAGCCATATCTGAAGCATTGTCGTATATTGAATGAATTTTAATATTTTTTTTATTATAACAGACTCGCGAAGTTCTCTACAACTCCTGATACTTAATCAACCATTAGCACTAAACCTGTGAGAGGGTTGCCAATTGCTTATGATATAATTAAGTCATTACACAAGATGTCACACTTCAGTGGATCCCTTTACATGTTGGCGTTACTGGAAATGAAATCGCAGATCAATTAGCTAAAGAAGCGGCGTCGGATGGATTAGACCAACATATTTTACCATTTTACACTGAATTAATCCAGGATTTTAGAAAGATTGTTTAAAAGTATGGAAAGAATATTTTAATGCTCGCTCCCTTACTAAAGGAATATGGTATAAAACGATCCAACCAAACATCTTGCGCTTTTCGTGGATAGAAGATGCCAACATGTGTAGACCCAATATTGTCACTGCGCTGCGGTTGCGTTCCGGACATATTCCATTAAATAAATTTGCTTCTCTGATGGGTAAAGTGAACTCACCTTACTGTACAGAGTGTGAAGTACGCATACCACATAATGATGGAATGTGCCCGGAACGAAGCTGAACGTTTTAATTTTTTAATAAATATGAAGTTGGAGCATGTAATACTAGTATTCCCTACATCTAAGCGAGCCAAAGCTCTATACCATATTGTTAATTTAGCTATTAAGCGTAGATAAGAAGTTTGAATTTGTTTTTTTCTATGAGGGTGACATAATCTTATGAGATTATACTCTCTTAAAAAAAAAATGAAAAAAAAGCCTGTATACGCAGCAGGACCCTGTCCTAAACTCGAATTACAGCGACAGTTTAACGTCCGTAGTATTTAGTAGGGTAGGTACCGGTTTCTGGGTAGCTAGTTTGTACAATCCCTAATTAGTACAAGCGATTGAAATTCTCGATTAACACAATTTTTGTCACGAATCCGTACAATGACCTCTAACTTGAAATAGGGGTCAACAATAAAAAGATGATAAATAAATTGGTATGAACAACCTGTTTAGTTTTGCATCCATAAGATAAATAAAACGTTTGTTGAAGTAGGAATAGGTATTCTTTTTTTGAACAAAATCAAATACCTACCTACTTAATTATCTTTCAGAACAAAATAAAAAATAGGAATCTAATCAAACAAGGAGGAAAGTTGTATATAGCGGAGTACGGTGAGGTTTTAATTTTACTACACTATTAGTTAGATAGATAGGAAGAACCAAAAAATATTAGCAAAAAATAAATAAACACGACTTTTCAGATATTAAATAATATAAATTTTATTTGGATAAACAGAAAGACCAGGCAAATCTGTTGTTTTGAGGGTGAATAGGGACGTTTGCGAGAATCTCTACGAAAGAGGGGTTAATCGGGATAAAAATTAGGTGAATAGGAACGACTTACATATGAATAGAGACAGCTCTTTAGGGTTGGCAATTAATTTTTTTTTTAATAATTTATTGACAACGAACTGGAATATTTATCCAAGCAGTGATGCAGTGTAATTTTTTTTTCAAATAAGTAGATATACCTACTTAAATTTGCCTCTTAAAACTTAAAACTTTAGTTGATAAATCTATTTTTTTAATAATTAATTTACCTTTTTGTTAATTTTGTAATGTTTAATACGAAAATTAGTTAATTACCTAAATAAATACGATTTGTTGATTATTGGTTGATATACCGGTATTGATTAAAAAATTAATTAATTAATGTCATATTGTTTTTATTTCAGTGACAAAAATATGTATGAGTTTCTAATAAAATAGCCTGAAAACTCACTTAAAAATAAACCAAAGAAATAGGTAGATATAAATAAACACATAAAATCCCCAGACAATCACACCAACTACGTGGCCCTAAAGTAAGCATAGCTTGTGTTATGGGCATGTAGCGAACTAGGGGGAACCTAGAATATAAATACATAAATAGATAAACTCCCAGACACGGAACATTTTTTTTCCTTGTTCCGTGCGGGAATCGAACCCGCAACCTCTGGCGTCTAAGGCCCCATCGCCAAAGTGGTCGTTATTAATATAAATTGTTGTTTATTACAATAGTGCCAGCCCTGGTAAATTTCTCTATTGACCCTTAGTCCGTCCCCATTAACCCTATTGTCTGGGTTAATAGGGAAAGCATATATTTTACCTTTTTTTGATAAATAAAATAACTAATATTCGATGACGAATATTAGTTATAACATAAAGACTCATTAAATTTTATTCTCATACAGCAATACACCTATATGAAAAAAAAATTAGGTACGGTACTTCAACAGCCAAAATATCAATTCTAGTTAACAGTAATAGAGTTAATGGGCCAATATAGGTCCTCACCACTAAAAGACAAATAAGTTGTGCAAAGCGATTTACGCTATATCTACAGCATATAAATATAAAACTTACATACTCAAGAACTTTACTACCCATTATCATATACACATCTTTGTTATGTTTAATGTTGATATATAATATTAATTTAATTACTTTATATATAAATATATACTTATACAGGGTTCATTTGACAACATCTACCAAATTTTTTTTACGTAATAAGTATCATTAATAGAAACCATTTCTGCAAAAAAAGTAGTTATTTTTTTACACGGAAATTCATATCATTCACTTAAATGTTAAGCACAACATGGTCATACTGAATATAATAAGTTTTCGCGATTCATACTATTAAATAAAACACTCTTTAACCGGATTTATCGCGTATATTTACATTTTAAATTTTGACTCGACGTTTCGGTGTCTTTGCAGACCCCGTTGTCACGAGCGACTGAGGTGTCAAGCGTCGGATTGATAGATTGAAAAAGTTATATATCATCATCTCTATCTGTTTCTCAGTCTTCGAGCGTAGCGTTCTGGATTGACACCAATTGACACAAAACGAGCTGACAGTATCTTAAGTTTCAGGTCGTACAGCTTGCTGGATGTTAGATTTAATGTTTTTCAGGATAGGGTCCCTTGTCGGTGATAGTTTCCAACCATCTTCTCTATTGAAATTAGGGTGTTTTTTTATTTCAATCGCTTCTCAACTCAGTGCGATGGGCTTTGTGGTGACTCGGAATGAACGAGTGAATGGAATAAAGATTGAGGCATCGAGGCGCCCTCTCGTATCTCTGTTATGGCATTTGACCGGTTGACAGCGCGTGCGAGTGGACGTGTCAACTCCTCTGACTAAGTACTGATTGTGTTTTATTTCACCCAGTGCTAGTAGAAATCGGCGGAACGCCACAACTGGCGACGAGGATGAATATGTGAGTGCATATACTATTATTCTGCAAAAGCAGAACAAATTTGTTACCGTGTTTAAACTGGTCCATAATGAGCAATTTTTATATTTGATTTGAAATACAAGAAAAAAAAATAGAAAGTGTAGATTAAAATATTAATATTTATACTGACACTCTGTAAATTTATTTGAGAAAGTATATAAGTCCCTTGACGTATAAAATTATTTTTAAAATAAATTTAAAGTGAATCTTACTAAGTGCCTTACTTTTATAATATGCTTTGAGTAATAAGCTTTCTATCATATCAATATCAAAATTCAATAATAGTTGTATCTAGAATCACAATTGTTCAATACTAATTAGGTACAAAAGTTCTCATTGAATAAATGCAAATTTGCTCATTTTGGATAGATTGTTAATAAGTACATCAATACTAATGAAATGTTTCGTGTAAAATTCTATGGTTATACAGTTTCATCATTAAAATGAGGTTAAAAAATTACTCAATGATAAACTAATGTAAAATAACATGAATTTCGCAAAAATGTTTTTCAACTCTGGTTACCTGAATTTGATCAAGTAATCAAAAGTACAAAAATCCTAAATTATCGGTTGAAATATTCATGAGTCATCGTGGTAATAACAACCCATTCGAATGATGTTTTTGTCAAACAATGTTAAAGTTGAAAATTTCTTAGTAACAATGGATAATCAACCCATTAATAAGAAATAAATAGATTAGTCTTGTAGAAACAATAAATATAAGCGATTTGCATTTAAGTGAATTGATAATTGATAAATCAGGTTGCCTGTATCAATCAATTTATGCAAATAAAATGTTTCTATGAGATTGTACAATGATGTTTTTGTCAAACAATGTTAAAGTTGAAAATTTCTTAGTAACAATGGATAATCAACCCATTAATAAGAAATAAATAGATTAGTCTTGTAGAAACAATAAATATAAGCGATTTGCATTTAAGTGAATTGATAATTGATAAATCAGGTTGCCTGTATCAATCAATTTATGCAAATAAAATGTTTCTATGAAATTGTACAATGTACTTCTCATCTAATGCAACTAAAATGTTCCCATGAGGTTGTACAATGTACTTCCCATCTAATGGTATAACGAGTAGTGTTTGTGTATCTGCTAAGTAGATACTGTACACTGTCTCATGTCAGCAAGTTGGGGTAGCGTGGAACGGCCAGTCGGTCGAGCGACGGAGTCGGTGTCTGACGTTACCTAGGGCTCGGCGTGACAGTGAACCCGTAACCCAGGAGGGGCACTACATAACAACTTTTAAAACAACTGCACTAAAATAGTTATTGTGTCATCACAATGTTATGTTTATTTAAAAAAAATATAATTAATTGGCTGTTGTAGGTTTTCATTACATAAATACAACAAACAGTAAAAATATGATCCGTTAGCTCTTTACTTTTACAAATGTAACATTACTTAATATGTCATGTAACAAATTAAGGAAATAAGATTCGTCGCTTAACATAAACAAAAGCAACTATGTTGCTTACAAAAGAAAACTATTATAACTAGTTAGAAAGGTGTATTCATTCTGCCATTAGTTATTAAATTTTCGAAAAACAATTCATTTATCTGAAATGACACAAATGAGTGTAAAATGGAATAACTTACAATAATTTTTATAACTTATACTTATACTCAAAAAACTAAATATATTAAATTAAATATTTCCCTGACAAAATCGAGTCAACTGAAATTTCATAACGGAAATGAAATTTATTGGAACGATTTGAAATACATAAAATAATAATTAATTGGAATTAATGTCATTTTGGTTAAATAAAGGTCAACTGAAATAAAGTAGATATCATATTAGATACAATTAAAATAAGCGTTAGAGCTTCAAGCGTGGTTTGAAAGTTTTCTTTGTAGCCACCGAAATTGATGCTACTTTATTGTATTCTGCAGGGCTGTCCCAACAAGAAATTTACTATAATATTCCTGGCGCACATGTCAAAGACAAGGAAATATAGATGTCTATAAGATAGCAGTAGGGGAGTAAACGAATATTTTGTCCTCAACAAAGTTACATGTATGAACGTCATGTCTTTCGATTAATGCGCCACGAAAATGTTAAAAAATTTGAAAAGTTTCTGGTTAGGCTTCGAAAGCAAATTTCGAAATAAAACTTCTCTAACGAAAATGATAATCTGATAAGACAGATTATAGAAAAGTGCAGTTGTTCAAAGTTAAGAAAGAAAGTTTTTTACTAGGAGATAACTTTACCATAAATATGATAATTTCTGAATCAAAACGCCAAAACAGTCGAAAGACTGATGAGCGGTTTGCAGAATAAAGAAGTTGCAAGAAAAAAAAAATGAAAAGAATATGAGATTTATTGAAAGTGTTAAGCAGGTCATTTCAAAAAACAATAGTGCACATGCACCATCAAACGAAAGTCTGCTCAAATGTCTCATGATAAAAACACATCCTAACGACAATAAAGAGTCTCGGCGTAGACAAACTACCAATGTCGATTACATATTTTACATCGACGATGATGCAAATGTCGTATTGGCGGTGTGGATGTCGATTTACTAATAGATTCTGGCATCAAATGTAATATTTTGTCACAAAATATTGAGGAAATGCTAAAGAGATGTTCTGTGGTAGTATCAAAACAGGCAAAACATTCATAGCTTACCTAACCCTAACTATGCTGGGTTTATTTAATGCTCCCGTCCCATTTGCAAATGAGTAAACAAAAAAAATGCAAATTTATAAGTGCTCAGGCTTGGTATAAATAATAATTTTATTAATAACATTGGCCCTACATTATCCTAACAATAATGGCGTAAAATTGAATATAATAAGACTAAGATTGGAGGAAGAAAAGTTACCTACTTCCGAAAAGATTTCGAAGCGCGTTGGCGCCACGATTCTTACAAAACTTCAAGCTTCTCTTTTACGCTACTACCTAATTTTTATCCAGTTATATAATCGCGGGAACCTTTAATTGGCTCTCCATAGTTTATATTAAACAGTATATAAGTTTGTAACAAAGCTGTTGGTTCTCCAAAAACATACATAAATAAATAAAACGCAAATAAAATTATTTTTATACCATGCATTTTCTTGGGTGAGTTAGGATATAGCTTATACTATATACCAAAGACCAAACTCTTACCCCATTTATTTTTGCCAACTTTTATTGGTCCATTAGAGCCACCGATATTAATTTAATAATGGTTTCTGTATATGATTCTCACTAATATTGCAGAAAGTTTTACACACTTTCAAAGTTAAGTGTCATTTCAATAAAACTTTACAACAAATTCACTTTGTAGTAATATAATGCACTAATTCAACTTCCATGCTGGACTGGGAGTGGAAGAGGAACGTGGAATGTGCCGGCTGCTTCTCTTCCCGGGCATGCCGTGGGAGTCAGGGAGACAGAGGTTTTATTGACGGTTTTGCGGGCGATATGCTGGCCCCCTGTCGCTGCAATGGCCTCTCTCCATCATAATAGTACCTCTGAATTTGTCAAACGAGACCGCAGATGGTTTCATAGCCTCTGGTGTTCTGCCTACACCGTGGGGGATGCAGGCGTGAAGTTATGCACTAAAGTAACCGTCACGAGAAGCTATAAATTATGTAAACAAACATCTTTTAGTAAGTAAACATTTTATACTGCGAGATAATAATAACTTGAACATATTCAATCGACATGAAATATAGACGGGTTATATGAAAGTAACAACCTATTTAATTTAGTCGAATTATATTTTAACGACGCAAAGCGCTATCGTTTGTGTTTCTTGGTACCGGAACGCGTCCGTCGCAGGGATTGTAAACTATCGGGACGCCATTTTGAAATAAACAGTCATTCGAGTTTCGAATGCGTACGAGTTTGTTTGTTTCATTGCTTTGCATATATCGCGGATCTGGTTGTTATTGTTAATTTTGTTATTGTTTCGTTATCACTTTTTAATTGTTGTAACTTTAATTGTTGCGTTAATTTTATTTGTTATTACGTATAATGGAGCCAGTAGCCAGTACATCTAAGGAAATAAATTCGCCACGAAAAAAACTTATTATAATTATTCTGAAATAATATATGTTAATTAATAAATTATTAAATCTTAAACAAATTCTTTTTTTTTATTGGTCCAAATGTTGTGAACTCCTGAACACTTGTTTACAAAATTTATAGCTTCTCGTGACGGGGACTTTATGCAATTCACTTGGTTTTAGTTATAGTTACTTGTTTCACTTGAACAGTTAGTGGCAATAATACTATTATATTCGATTTTGTTTGATACTATTTCATGATTTTAACCCAAAAATTTAACAAAGAAATAACAAGAAAAACCAAAAATACTGACTGAGTGAACTGTGTAGGGTCAAGTTCACATGATTTCAAATTGTGTTATTGTATAACTAAGTGCAGTCCAGTTATTGTACTTTGCATCTTATTTGTTGTGCAGTGCTATTGGCCTAGCCGACATTTGCTTATATCTCTTGATTTAGTACCCTTATTGTTTTAGTTCAGACAAAATTGTCTGACTGAGATTACTGAAATTGTAATTAATTTGTAACCATAGTAGGTTAGAAAAGCTATAAATAAAGTCGATCATAACCTGGTTGTGTCCAGGTTGAAGGTCTACAGTCTTTCCCAGGCTGAGAATCAATATAAACTTTCATTATTTAAAGCAAGATGTGTTGATATTGATAAAATTTATCAAGGTTGTTAAAAAATTGCGTAATCAATTGTCCTTTGAAGCCACCGAAGATTTAGATAAAATCAATACGGACAAACGTAAAATTATAATTTATTGATATTATAACAAAAGCATGTTATTAAGAGCTTAGAATTTAAACCAGACTTTCCTATAACTTTATTAGGATGTACCTACTAAAGGCTTGAAAAAAAAAACAAAAGTGATTCAAGTTTTAGAAACGACCACTGACAACTCAAAGCCATGTAAAACATTCCAAAGAGCTCATGTTTCTCACAGTCAAGGTAGAAATAACAAAAAGCCAAAAATTAATTTCTTTAAATATTCGTAATAGAAAGAGGTTCATCATAAATAATAAATTGTGTCTTCGATATTTGATGGTATGGAACTAGCTAAAATATTACACAATACTATCCAATATTGAGCGAGGTTAAAATAAGCCAAGCCCAAAAGTCAGACTGGAAAAATGTTAGACTATCTTACAATGCACAATAGTACTCCGCATTGGAAAAAGGCAAATTGCCTTCTTTATAATTCTTTTTAATAGGTTATACACAGGTTAGGTTATACACTCCTACTTACGCTATTCACTTGGAACATGACGTAGCTCATGAACAGGTCAAGGATAGAAAGAAAGAAATGAAAAAAAAAAAAGGAAAGGACAAGCTGGAGTGTCATCGAAATGTTGTTGTTTTAAAGAAGATCGAGGGTATTTGGTGTGTCATTCCCAGACTGTTTTAATAGGTTGGGGAAAAAGTCTTTTCGCATTATAGTACGCAATTCTGTATTGTATAAGAGAATAACTAAACTGATATTTTAGTACTAGTTTCCTATTAGTGTAGTCTTTTATAACAATATGTTAAAATTATATTAGTTAATTAAGGTTATAAAATATGTTAAAATGTCTATAACCCTTCAATAGATTTAAGGATAAGTGTTATGTGAAATTGTTATTGTGTATTTAAAAAGATGATTGCTGTTGAGTTTCTTGCCACTTCTTCTCAACAGATCGACTTTCCGAAGTGGTGGTAGATTCAGTTCAATTTGTAAATAATGTAACTTTTTAATAAAAAAAAAAAAACAAAAAAAAAAAAGAAAGGAGAGATGTGGTGACTCGGAATGAACGAGTGAATGGAATAAAGATTGAGGCATCGAGGCGCCCTCTCGTATCTCTGTTATGGCATTTGACCGGTTGACAGCGCGTGCGAGTGGACGTGTCAACTCCTCTGACTAAGTACTGATTGTGTTTTATTTCACCCAGTGCTAGTAGAAATCGGCGGAACGCCACAGGCTTTACTCCAGGTTTGCTCAATTTTCTCGCTGACTACCTACGAGACCGCCAACAATTTGTACGGCTAGGTGTATATGAATCGTCGCCATATCATACGCGCTCAGGAATAAGCCAAGGCTCCATACTGGGTCCTCTGCTATTCTTATTGATGATCAATGACTTGCCAGATGTCTTTCGGTATGCTCAGTGTTTACTCTACGCTGACTACTTAAAGTTGTATATTAACGTTAAGACGGAAGGTGACTGCCTTGCTTTACAGCACGACATAGACGCCGCGTACAGTTGGAGTGTTACCAACAAAATGGAATTTAATCTGAATAAATGTTTTGTGATGACGTATATTCGCATGAAGAAACCAATAAATTACGACTACAAATTGGATAATGACATTATTATTAGAGTAAATGCAATCAAAGACTTAGGGGTTACGTTCGACCAGAAACTTACATTTCACGATCACATGACTGCTGTCGCAAAAGAATCATTTCAGAGACTAGGGTTCGTCCTGAGGAACGCCCGAGACTTTAGGAACCAATCGGTGATTTGCATTTTATACAACGTGCTAGTCCGAAGCAAGCTAGAATCTAGTGTGTGCGTTTGGAATCCGTACGAGATTACTTATACACTAATTTTAGAAAAGGTACAAAAAGCATTTCTCCGTTTTCTCTATAAACGGATAGGAGGGTACTATCCATACTTGTATCCTACAAGCTTCCTTTTAGGGTTCTTAGGGTACAACTTGTTAGAGGTCAGGAGAGCGCTCGACCAATTCAATACCATCCTAAAAATATTTCGTGGTAAGATCGACGCACCCGAGCTGCATAACGAGCTAGCTCGTCTGTTTGTCCCCGACAACTACACTCGCAGTAGGAAGCACAAGCTGCTGGCGGTGCCCCGGTGCCGCACGGTCGCACGCGCAAACTCGCCGCAGCCGCGTACTCTTTCCGCACTGAACAAACTCCTGGACGAAAACCCTGACTGCGATATGTTTGTAGATGAGTGGAACAAATTTATGTCCGTTTGCTTAAAATGTTGCGAGAATGTAATTTTTTGACATGTCCTTATTATTATAGTATTTTGATTTATATTCTATTAAATTTAATTTTTGACATCCATTGAAAATTTCTTTATTACTTTTCTTATAATTTTTTTTTCTTATAGTATAATTATTATTTTTATTTTGTTTTTGTTTCTTAATTATTATTCTTTTGACATATGTTGATATTGTATTTCATTTTTTTTATATATAATGACAAATTGTGACTTTCTTTAACTTATGTAATTGGTACTGTATCGTTTAAGTTAAAGTAAATAAATAAATCATGCCAGACCCTGTCAAAGGCCTTGGAAATGTCTAAGTATACAGCTATTGCTTCACCATGACCCTCCAAGGTCTCACTCCATAAGTGTGTGGCATACACGAGAAGATCGCCGGTCGAGCGTCCGTTGCGGAAACCATATTGGCTGTCGCTTAGGAGCTCGTTGGTCTCGAGGTATGCCAGGAGTCGATTGTTCAATACACGTTCCATGACTTTGCAAAGTATGGAGGTGATTGAAATTGGTCGATAGTTGACAGGATCAGCACGGCTTCCCTTTTTCGGTATTGGCTGTACGTTAGCAAGCTTCCAGCACTTGGGGACCTTACCCGATTCCAATGAAAGTCGATAGAGGCGCGTCAAAACGGGAGCCAACTCAGCTGCGCAGCGTTTTAGGACCACCGCAGGAATACCGTCTGGACCACTGGCTTTGTTCTCGTCTAGGTGCAGCAAGCATTTAAGAACCTCCTTTTGGGGAATGTGAACGGTACCCATTGTAGGTCCAAACTGAGGTAATTGGGGTGAGATTTTTCCTTGGCAATCTAGACGAGAATTTTCCGCGAAGATACTAGCAAATAAATCTGCTTTCTCCTTAGAAGTGTGGGCCAGAGAACCATCGGGTTTCCTCAGTGGTGGCAGCGACGGGCGACAAAAGTTCGTTTCGACCGACTTGGCAAGGGACCAGAAAGCTTTACTTCCCGAAGGGTATGCTGCTATTCTGTCTCCGATACGGCCTATGTGGGCAAAACGAGCTCTTTTGATTACCTTTTTGCAGGACTTGGCGGCAGCATTGTATATTTTCTTAAGTTCATGCGAATCAAGGGCTTTGCTTCTGCGAGCATTTGCCCAGGCTTTGTATGCATCCCGCTTTCACTTTTCAGCGGCAAGACAAGCAGTATTAAACCATGGGCAAGCTTTTGTTTCAAGGGATAGGTCAGCGTGGGGAATATAGTACTCCATTGCTTGAACTATCACACTTGAGACAGCATCAGCGCAGCACGATGGATCGGTTGATGTAAAACAAGTTTGCCGCCATGGATAAGATGCGAAGAAATGTTGCATTTCATCTCAAGCTGCTGACTTGTAACGCCATACTCGCCTGGAGCCTTTTGGGCGGGTGTCAGGTGGCGAGTACAGCGATACAGATTTCACCACACAGTGATCGGATGTCCCTAAAGGTGCAGTGACGGACACCGAATATCTGTCAGGATCGGTTGTCAGCAGAAGGCCCAAGCAATACGCAGTGTGGCCAGCAACGTCGGGGATGCGCGTAGGCTCGTTAACAAGCTGTGAGAGACCATAAGTCAGCGAAAACTTAAAGGCCTCTCTACCAGCATGGTCAGTGTCCAGATACGGGTATAACCACTGCCCGTGGAGAGCATTAAAATCCCCCAGGAACACCAACTGCGCTGTGGGAAAACGTTGCTGAATCTTATCTGCTGTATTGCCAAGGTATTCCATAAGCCTCGTTGTCTCCCGATCTCCGCTATGTGAACGATAGATACCGGCGTAAACCACTTGGTCTAGGCCGGTATCTATGTAAACCCACATGACTGAAAGGTCCGGCACTTCCAAGTAACGGAGACGCTGATAACAAATCGCGTCACTGGCATACATGTACACCCCGGCGTGCGGGCGGAATAGAGACTCCAGGATATAGCTTGGGTAACCAAGGTATGCCGAGTCTGACGGATCGCAGATCTGCGTCTCCGTTAGAAAGAGTAGGTGTGGTCTCTCCGTCTCAAGATGGTGGTGGACATCATTCAGATTGGAGTGCACTCCTCGGATGTTACAGAAGTGCACTTTGAGGGAGAGGAAGTGCAACCGCTGTTGAACCTTACTCTTTTTAGGACCTTTCATTGTGAATTGGTAGTGGAGTGAATAGGGAGGAGAATAGAAGTTGAGTGAAGCGCTGCAAATGGAACCAAGCAACTCGTAGGGAACAACGCACCATTGGGGAACTCGCCTGGAGACTGCGGGGACGCCTGAACCCCCCCGAGGTCGCCATCGGGTCCTCTCCAACCGGTCGCCAACCGGCACGATGGAGCCTCCCGGGATTTTTCGCGAGGTGGCGGGGCAGCCTTTCGCATGTGGCTGGCATGCTACTTGGGCCCCCTACTACCTGCGGTCGGCCAGCGGTGCACCGTGCTTCGGATCCCGCTACCCTCCAAAACGAGTTACCCGGTGAGTCACTATACTACGAGTTGAAAACAGTTCTCCAATGCAGCACGATTACTCAGACCTATCCTCCTCAGTGGCTACACTAGACATCATGCCGGAACGTGACTAAGTCACTTGGTGGCATGGTTTTGTCTAGTGGGTGGTGACAAGCCGCGGCCGAAGCCTACCACCAGATGATACCGCTCGTTTAGCGCTACCCAGGGACCACGTACAAGGCATCGAGGGCTAAACCTTGCGGACGCGAGCAGTTTTCAGTCCCCATAATCCTTTTTTTTGTCTCCTCTGTTTTTCCCCATCAGTACTAATTACTACGGACGTTAAAGTGTAGCTGTAGATCAATTTAAAGACAGGGTCCTGCTGCGTATATGGGCATCGCGACGGCGTCGTGCACGGCGCCAGCTCAACGGTTCATAAATCAAATATGTATTAAAACGTCGTATTTGCTCTTAAAATTCTCTTGGTTCATTATAGAAAAGTAGGTATAGATTTTTACCGTACGGCACAGGTTTTCTGACAGCTCATTAAAAAAACAAAACGGTACAAAAATGGTACATAAGGCTTCGATAGATGGCGATTTACATAAGGCGAAGTCTTGTCTGTCATATAGCCATTTTTTCCACACTGCGTTTATAAAAGTAAAATAAATTAATTGACGTCTCAGACGGTATCAGAAATCGAACTTATAAATAACCATTGATGATAGATACCACTTACCTAAATTATTTTATACAGACTTAACGCCTTCGGCTTTTTAAAAGTGCCATCTATAGAGGTTTTTTGAACTAATTTATATGAGCTGTCAGAAAACTCCCCATTCTTTCCCTAAGCTAGGTACGAGTTTAAAATCCCCAGCGCCTGTTAAAATTACGCAAGCAAAGTGACGTACTTTCTCAATTGCATTTATTATATAAAAGGTTGTGCGTAAATATTCTAAAACAATGCGATTTTTATAAAAATTTTATCGGCAAACGGCACAGCGCTGTAGACATGGGGCCCAGCCCTACGGTCAAATAGCATGAAAAAAGTTTCACAGGCGCATGCCTCACAAAAAAGTGTAGCTAAATGAAATTTTAAGGTACTAATATGCCTCTAAACTCTTTAAGTTGTTGGTGTCTTCGCAGTTGAGGCCTTTTTAAATAGATTTTTTTTCTGATTTCGTTGATGAAATTCGTGACTGTCGGCTCGTAGATTGTATTGTGATACGACCGTTCGAGGTTCTACGACCTTTTTGACTTGAAGATTCGCATTTTATCTAATGTAACGATGTTGACACTAAACACCGTTCATTGTCACTGCACACAAAAAAGCATTCGTTGACGACACCACCGTAATGTTGGGATAACGTATCGCTTAAGAATTGTTATTACCGATCTGCAGTATACCCCCAAATAATGCAACGATAAGTGTCGTAAGGAATGCTAATTGAATTTTCACTACAAGAATGACTGGGTATTGAGAAAAATTGTTGGAATAGCAATTTTCAAGCAAGGCGTGGATTTACAAACAAAGTCGGTGAATTTTTGATTGTGAAAAAAATGTGAAAAGTTTAAACTTATACTTCTTTTTTGAGAAATGAATCTCGTCATAGAAGCTTACTAGGTTTTGATTTAGAATAAAATGACTGACTCCACCTCAGGCTCAGTTTATTAATCTCATTATAAGAACTTATTATGATTGTTCATGTGAAATCACATCCTTTTTAAAAAACAAGTTGCTTTCTGAATGGCAAAGCAAAATGTTGTTTTTGCTTCTCCTGTAAAATTTTGCTAGATTTTGATTTTGGACATTTGATTTTGATTTTTGGACAGCCGAATTGCTCTACGACTTTATAAATTAATACCTAGATTTTAAAATTTATGTTTCCCCATAAAAACATTTCATATATTGCCTCTAAACTGGAAACACTCTATTTACTCTGAGCTTAGGTATGCCACGCACATCGTAGGCAAAATATCACCACGTGCAGACATTTTTTTCAAAGGAGAATTTTTTTTTGTTTTATTTTTATCTAGATTTGTAAAATGTAGTAGAACAAATGTTGAGATTGATGTAGATTGGTTGCCTGCAAGAGGTGATGCGCTGATTAAAATCAACCCTGTATAACAACGACGACACGCTAGCTATGGCGAGCTTTTTGTCGTCAACAGTTAAGCTGTTCTGTCAGCATTGATGAATAGAGAATGCTAGATAATAATATAATTTTCGGAAATTGCAACCCGAGAAATATACACATTCCAACCTATTCTCAACAGGAAAGTATGAAGGAGTCGAGATTGTTCGTTGGGTGACGTTAGATGTAAATACAACAGCAACTCATATTGTTTGACAACCTCCGTGGTGCAGTGGCCGAGTGCTCGGCTGCGGCGCGCGAGGTCTTGGGCTCGAGTACCTACTAGTTTGGGAACAAGGTGTTAAATCACAATTCCCAGAAAGGGGATGGCAGGCGGCGGCCTGATCGGCGACAAAATCCACTGTGTCGTCATCGTTCTATGGAGCGTCGCTAGATGTCGCTACACTAGCCGGGCAAGTAGAAAACGAACTTTTTGAAACTGGCTCGGGTCTGTGTGTATTTTAGGATACCCTCAAGTTCTGCTGTGTGTCGTAATACAAGCTTACAGCTTACTTTGGTGTGACCTAGTTGGTTTTTCAGTTTGGGCTATTAACCATCATCATCATCAAAAGCCTGTAGACGTCCTGGACATAGACCTCCACCAAGGTTCTATACGTCGCTTTTTACACTGTTTTCGTAGTCAGTACCTACCTATAACCTTTTGGTGCCTTTATGCCTCATATGAAAACACACAAACTCACAAAGATAGCACTTTGTAGGTAACCCCCTATTGAATACATTTTCCTCTTTGAGGTAACGCTATAACCACATGCTACGCATATTACCTAAAAGCCTTTGCTTACTTCGGGGTTACAAATAATATTGAGAATATAAAAATATCTTTATTAAATTACTTTTAAAATAATTGAATTATAAATAAGTTCTTAAATAAGAAGTTAATTAATGTTTATTTTCCGAGTAACTGAAGCTGTGAAGGATCTTGTGGCGCTTCAGCGACTAAGTTGGCCCAGAATGTGGCGTAGTCCTTCAGTACTGTTCCCCTGGAAAATAAACTGATATTAGATACATTACTCAAATAACAGACAGCTTAATAAGTGCTTATCTTTGAGTATTCAATTTAAGTTTTCGTTGCAGGTACGAGCCTAAGGTTTCTACGTAGTGTTTCTAGATTTAATGCCATGGTATCTTGATATAAGATCGACGATTGCGTTTGCTGTGGAATGTTGAGATGCACTTCGGTATATTAGCTTCATAAGTACGAGTATAAGCTGTGAATAGCCCTTCAATGTCGACAGTAGTTCTGTGGCATTTAGGTACAGGATTAAGCTTCAAAACTTGGGTAGTAAATAGTTTTCAGTATAAGCATTACATATTTATTTTTAACTAGCTGTGACCAGCGACTTCGTCCGCGTGGATACCGTTTATTAGAGTTGGATAAATACTATTATTATATCCTCCTTGAAGTTAAAACTTACTTTATTCTAAATTTCGTCAAAATCGACTCAGTAGTTTAGCTGTGAAAGCATTACTGATAGATAAACAGACAGAATTACTTCAAAAACTGTTACAACAAAGCAGTGATCCGCAGTTTCACCTAGGTTTTGTGAGAAAGTATAGGTAGGTACGTATATTACATAGATGATGCACGCGACTTCGTCTGTATTGAATTAGTATTTCGAGTATGTTATTTTCTTCTCCAAGGTCCTAACTATCTTTAATAACAAAAATAAAAATGAAGAATCTTCGCCCATATAATATGTATAACCACAAAAACCACAAAAATAGATAGGTAACTATCTATTAGGTACATTACAAAGGTACATAGCGTTATAAACAAATCGGGTGCCAAAGTGCCTTAAATTTTAATATTGTCTTAAGTTTTCGCGATGACTATTATGTATGACTATTAAATAAAACACTTTTTAACCGGATTTATCGCGTATATTTACATTTTAAATTTTAACAGTCGCTCGTGACCACGGAGTCTGCAAAGACACCGAAACGTCGAGTTAAAATGTAAAATATAAATTATACGCCATTAATCCGGTTAAAAAGTGTTATATTTAATGCCTTCAATTTTACTTAATTCATGCAATATCTTCATTAATTATACTTAGCTTATTGTTATTCTAGGTAAAGCTAAGTAGTTTTTGCGTGAAAGAATAGCAAAAATCCATCCATCCAGCCATTATCAGTGTACTTACATACAATACTACCTATAGTTATGTATGGCTGCTTTTCACTGCCAAACGGCTAAGCCAATTAATGTAATTTGGTATAGTTAACACATACGTTACTTTTTATTCCGAAGAAATCTACGGTTTCTGACTTCCAAGAGGCAGAAACGATCATTAAATAAACAAAACCTTGATTTCCATTTTATCTCTGTATGTACAGAAGGCAGTACATAAAGCCTTACAAATCTGTCAATTTTTTTTACTTGAATTTGAACTCTATGCCCTCGATAAGTTAAAATTGGTTGGGGAAATTTGACAGGTAATGTAACGCTTGTTCCTTCTGTACCTACCTATATTAAATCGCACAAAAGCTTGCGCTCGCCTCCCGCCTTTTTATACCCTACCGCCGCGAGCCGCGTCGAGCGCGGCAACCGTTATTAGCGTATTTCATGTATAAGTTTGGTGTTTCTATACAGATTTCTAAGATTCTTTTTTTATTGAATAGGTAATAATGTTAATTTTTTTAAATTAGGGATGAGTGAGAGTATTATAAACGTAAGATTAAACAAATATAATCAGAAAGCTCCGAACTGCTAAGCTATCGGGATTTACACGTGTTATTCTGAGTCAACCATAAAATATAGACATATACTGTCGTGGGATATTTTTTATATAAGTTTATGAAAAATATTTCTGTCATACATGATTTCTATGTAGCTTTAACCATTTAGGCTGCACACGCGACGGAAGCTTAAAAAATGAAGTAACTTCTCCCGTTTTTCCAACATTTCCCTTCACTGCTCTGCTCCTATTAATTGTAGCATGATAATAAGTATACTATAACCTGCCCAGGAGTATGAAGAATAATTTTACCAAGTTTCGTTAAAATCCGTCGCGTAGTTTTTGTTTCTATAAGGAACATACAGACAGACAGACAAAAATTTTACTGATTGCATTTTTGGCATCAGTATCGATCACTAATCACCCCCTGATAGTTATTTTGAAAATATATTTCATGTACAGAATTGACCTCTCTACAGATTTATTATAAGTATAGATATGCTGTCAATATCTGTAGTCTTCATGAATCTTGTACAGTCACGTCTAATAATATTTTCATTGGAATTTGAACCTTATCACAACCGAATAAGTTGCGAAGTGTATAGGGACAGTTGGGGTTCAATGGACCAAGGGGCACAGTGGAACAAGGTCAATATTTATTAAAAATAGAACGAATTTCCGCACTTTCACTTCGGCCAATTTGAAAGCATCACATGCCACCTTGTGACGCAGTAAAATATGGCAGGCGCGCATCAAAAATTGATTTGAGAAGTTAAAGGTTGGAAATTTCTACCGCACATTTTTTGATTTTGCAAAAAAGAAGTTAAAGCAGGTATGTGGTATATTTTTATGTAAATCTTAATCATTTTAGCTATTAATGAAAGTTAAGTGTGGAGTTGAAAACAATACCTAACAGCTTAATGTTCTTGTTTAAAATTTTCGAGACCTCATGGGGTACAGTGGGACGGGGTTCTATGGAACAGTGTCTCAGTGTCATTGTGCTTCATTTAGTTTCATGATACCAGATTCATTTTATTTGAATTTTTTACTGTTTTTAAAGTCACAATTGTGGGAAATCGTGAGAAAACTGAAATGGGCCTACACCGTGAAGCTAATATGCGTGAGGCTATAAAAGTAGTCAGATATGGAAACGGTGTCAATTGTAGATATCGAGTTAGACTTGCCAAATCTAAGTTTGGCAGACAAGACCTAGCGCCAACGTAATATGCAGGGTTGATTTCTGGTCACCTGCCAATTTTTTTTCATACAATAAGTAATATTTATAGAAACGATTTTTGAAAAAAAAAGGAATTTATTTTGTTTACAAAGAAATAAATGTATCCGCTAACATATTAAGCAAACCATGGTCATTACAATTACCATTGAAATAAAGACAACTACGCGCTACTACAAAATATCTTGTAGTACTACGTCGTAGTATTATCAATGAAATGCCGCTTCGTAGTAGTATGTTCATCAACAGCGATTTTTTTCAAAGTTTGTAATAAACGACGCTAAAATATATATGCAGGTACGTTTTTATTGTAAAAAACGACATTTAAATTTGGCTGATGAACCCCGATAAATCAACCCTGTATATTATTTCCCCAAAAATATATTAAACAAATATAACCTTGGTTATTAACTTAATTTAAATAATTACCTATAAGCTTGATAATTCTTGTACCAATGAACCCCAGAGGTTGTCCCATAGTACCCCAACCCTGGGGCACATCGTAACATGGGAAGTGTTGTGCAAAAATTAAAATAAAACAGATTTAAGGTTAACTTTTGATCTCTTTTATTGTCAATTTATAGTATCTTGATTGTCCATAAATGTTCAAAACAAATATTATAAAAACATAAAACCAATTTTGATTTTTAACCAAAAATGACTTTTTCGTTCCATTGTACCCCAACAGTCCCTACATCGTATTAGACGTAACTGTACCTATTATTTATATTTTATTTGTTGTTATTCGTTATGGCTTTTATTAATAAAAATCAAGTACCTATGACAACAGACACAAAAAAAAAATCTTGCTCCGGGAATCCAACCCACGACCTCATTGGCGTAGTAGCGATCGGACCACGGAAACTTTAGCACCGCGAGAAGTTTACAAACACGTCACACATGTGGAGGAATCCATATCCTGTAAC
The DNA here is from genome assembly GCA_944452665.1 of Stenoptilia bipunctidactyla. Classification (NCBI taxonomy): domain Eukaryota; kingdom Metazoa; phylum Arthropoda; class Insecta; order Lepidoptera; family Pterophoridae; genus Stenoptilia; species Stenoptilia bipunctidactyla. The sequence goes on along the minus strand of OX101728.1, from coordinate 263,685 downwards.
TGTTCCTCTGATGAGATTGTTTTTAATCGCAGTAGACAAATTGTTGGTAAAAAATCCACGAACTAAACACAAGAAATGAGCGTTGACCTGAACACGCGTGAGTAGATAACCATTGATACTAATTGCAGTTTATCATATAAAGGTTAAATGTTCAAACGCATGTTTGTGACAGAGCACATATTACACAACTGGTATTTAATGGGTTAAAGTGAAAGGAAACTGTACTTATTAACAACCAATCTGTTCACCGCCTTATTATCAGACTTGGGAACAAAACAAGGTATAATCGCCTTTTAAATTTTCAATGCATATTTAAAAATCGAACTACTAATATCACCTGGTTGTTAGTAAATTAAAGCTCGTAGCAAATGATCAGGTCGAGGCTCGAGGCCGTGCGACGACGACTTGTTAAGCAAGAGCGTCGAATTAGATCTCGCCGTGGTCTCGTATGTTGGTAGGTATGTATCAATTAAATATTATAACTGCGGCCATAAATTACAATATTGCGACATAAGATATTTATGAATATATAATATGATAATACTACTATCCAATAAAGTAATTAGGGTCATATGCACGCAGAGGTTATCAAGGCATTTTAAACTATAATGTGTCCATCACAAACCGAAAATTTAAGACGTATTTGTAAACTAACTGTTTCGTGCGGTATTCCCGCGCAATTTGAAACCCGCGGGAACATCGGGATAAAAAGTAGCCAATGTGCTATTCCAGACTGTACACTGTCACAATGGCAAATTTCATACAAATCCGTTGAGCCGTTCTCCCGTGATTGAGAAACAAACATCCATACATCTATGCATCCAAACTTTCACATTTATAATATTAGTAAGATGTATTAACTTAAACTATATTTGATATACAGGGTGACTGGTGACAAATTTTAGATACTTAAGGAGAGCACTCTGTACTCAATTCTGATCATAATTACACACATAAAAAAAGTTTGAGATCACTTGGATAATACGAACTCGTTTTTGTCACGTTAGCATTAAACGTTTTTTCTTTATTTTCTAAGATTCTTCATTTAAAATATCAATTGTTTTTCTATACTTATAAAAAGAGATTAAATCCTTGATAACACTTATTCAGAAATCTGACCAACTTGATTCCAACGTTTTTTCTGACTTTTCGAAGAAGGAGTTCATTCAAAAAGATGCCGACGGGATTATCAGAAGTTTTACGAGCAAGAATTGTTACATTGAGAGAAGTAGGACATTCTACGCGAGCAATATCACGCAGAGTGGCTGTATCCCAATCCTGTGTCGTGAACACGATACGGAAGTATCGCGGCGTGGATAACTTTGCTGATCGACCTATCGATTACGAGCGAGGAGATCCTGGCGAGCACCCCTGAACTCACAGCAACGACAGAGACGCAGATTGCAGTGCGCTAGACTCCGCCAAAATGAAGAAAACGACGAAGAAAACATTTTTCGAAATTTTCTCTTCAACGAAGGTTGAGGAGTCCAGAATAAGCACTCATCCAGAAAGCCAACGTCTTCGTGTCTGGAGAAGACGTGGGGACGCTGAAAGACAAAGAACTGCCACCGGAACTGTTCAACAAGGCGAGAAATCGGTATCCTTTTGGGGCGGTATAATGATCGGTGCTAGGTGCTCGATGACTTCAGCTTTATACCAAACCATTGCTATTGATGAAATTGTCAGGTCATTTAGAATAAACCATGGCCCTCGATTCTTAATGGTTGACCATAATGCACCCGCAAATCGAGCTCAACGAATCAACGCTGCTCTACGTGAATACAACATTACCAAGTTAGACTGTCCTGCCGGCTCGCCAGACTTAAACCCGATTGAGCACTCAAGGGATGATGTCAAGCGAGCTGTTTGGAACCGTCAGCCACCTCGCCAGACAGTACCAGAGATCAGAGAAGCCATAATTCAAGAATGGGACAGATTACCGCAAAAGAGCTGGATTACTTAATTCTCAGCATGCCAAGAAGGATTGTCACATGTGTTCGAGTCAGGGGAGGAGTTATATTGTACTAAATAAAAACAATCTAACTAATATTATAAATGTGAAAGTTTGGATGTATGGATATTTGTTCCTCAATCACGGGAGAACGGCTCGACGGATTTAGATGAAATATAGTGATAGTATGCAGCCTGGAATAGCATATAGGCTACTTTTTACCCCGCAATTCCCGCAAGATTTGAAATTGCGCGGGTGAAACCGCGCGCAACAGCCAGTTTTAAAATACATGTTGACAATATTTAGTTAAACCCTCTTTTTCTTTCAATAATTTACCATCCGAAATTGCATTAAGACTATTAAATTCAATTTTGGTTAATAAAAACTAAAATATACAGGGTGACTGCTGACAAATTTGCAATACTGAAGGAGAGCACTCTGTACTTCTTTTTTCTGATCATAATTATGTATTAAAAAGTAGGTACTTAATTTTGTACCAGAAATCCCTATGAATAAATAAAGAGATCTTACTACACCTTTCCCGACGCGCCGCCTTAGTCAACACGCACACAGCAGTGTTCCCGCTGCACGCACACCACCACCCGCTAAGTATTTATTGTATTACGGTAATGTAACAAATGTAACAATGGAAGTCGTCGTGGCGCCGCCGTGGTTACTGTGTGTATCAAACGATATCACAGGTCAAGCAATGTTCGGAGCGGTCGGTACTTGGATGGGTGACCGCCGACCATTCATTTCTCACGGCGACTTCCGTGCTTCGGAGGGCACGTTAAGCAGCCGGTCCCGGGTGCTGTATACTTGTATACAGTAGTCGTTAGGGTTTGTCAGAAGCCACTTTGGCGCCCAGAAAATTCCGACATCCACCACCCAGCACTGGGCCAGCTTGGTGGATTATGGCCCATACCTCCTCGTCACCCGGGGGAGAGACTCATAGCCCTGCAGTGGGCTCTTTACAAAGAGTCGTGATGATGATGATGAATGTAACAATGCGTTGCGTAATGAATTTTTTAACTTTCAGAGAAGTTTACTCAGTAAATAATTAATATTTATTTTTTATTTATTATTTTTCTCTTCATGTATGATCTTATACCTACCTGTGTATAGTGTTACTCTGTAGGTTATCTACCCTGACGGTCTATGTGTGTAAATATGTAGGTATTACTTCACTATATGTACTCAGTTACTACAGAATTATGTAGTCACTGTAAATCTATGAAAAGCAGCAATATGTAGGTACTACATCATAACATACTACCATCAGTCCAGATTTTAGGCAGCAGGTATATTCTAGAAAAATGCAAAAAATGTATGAATCTGCACTGAAGCATTTTGAATGATATAGATAGATACTAATAATAATTAGATTTAAATCGACGGCGGCGGATTAATTGAGTCACTTCTAGTTTGAGTGGCCGGCTTAGGTACAAATATTCTGCTATTGATGATTAGCATTTCATTTGACAGAAAAATCTTCAGAAGTCCTATATAAATTTTATCGAAATCAATAAAGTCGAAAATTATGATGTTTTGCTTAGGCTGTACGTTAGAGGAAGCTTTATATGAATTCAATCAAAATTGATTTATGGCTTATCGAAAAAAAAACAACAAATTTTAATTAATCGACTTGTATTAAAGCTTACCTACTGTGGGGCCCCGGGCCCCGTGGCTGATGTCAGTGTGGGTACATTAATATTTATTGTCTTAATGATATAAATTTCAATACATTTTTTCCTGATCGAATGTCTATATTCAAGTGATTTTTTAAGGATGTTTGAAACTGTGAATAATATATTTTGTTACTGCTCGAAAAAAACATACCCTATAGGCTATAGCTGTAGACTACCTATAGAACTTAATCTACGTTTGTTATAAACTATTTACTAAAAATGAATTGATACGTGGACATAGACTTGGCTTGTAATGAAACTACCAACATGACTAGCGTAGATTGCGATTTCTATGAAGGGTTACTATAATATATGATACCTAGTATACTAGTCTAGTTTGCTTCAGCTATATGCTCAGATGTTAGATGATGTTATCAAATTACCTCCCCGACACTATACTTCTTGTTAATATACTCAGTACTACACAAATATGCACACACATTCATGAGCGACCACTATCTATATGTAAGGGTGTTAGTACAGCAATCGATCGACGGCCACTCGACGTCAGCTGTTCCTTTCGAAATGTATCCAGAAGAGGGCGTGTTGTTGTAGTTGGCTAGTACGATGTGACTCGTGCTATTACTACGGAGACGTCAACGCAGAAGTCCCTGGGTGCGGCGGTTTTTTAAAGCCAAGGATCACTTATCTTATCCAAATTACATTTTAAGTAGTTGCAGTTTCTTGGATGCTTTTTGAATGACTAACAGTGATATTGAAAATTTGTTAAATATGGTGGCTCCTGCATTAGCAAAATTAGACACAAATAACAGACAATCATTTTTACCTATGAATCGGTTACTTATACTTATAACACTCCGATTTCTAGCCAGTGGTAATTCATATCAAAGTCTTGTGCTTACATTTAAAGATTCGTAAAAAAATATTGTATCTCATTTCTAGTGAACTGCACCTTGTTTGAATGAAAAATCAAGTTCTTTAAACCTAAAAGTGTGATTTATTTATTTAACTATTGCAGCTTAGGCAGCAGAAGATAAAATAGTTATTTCCGTTTTCCTAAAAAATAATATACATTAATTTGTACCGGATAGAACCTTTTTTTTTTCAAATAAATGGTAACCCGAATCACAAGAAACGTCGTTCAACAAAAAATATTGCTCCAAAAAGGTTTATTTCCTTCTGAAAGTTTGTTTGACAATAGGAAGCGGCGCGTCTAATCAAACAGCTCGATCGACGTGGACTGTTTTATCCACAGGCTTCGATCGACGTGTCCGACTGTCGACGGACACAGCACACCAGTTCCACACCAGTCGACGTGGATCGACTGGTGTGGAAGAAACTATCGATCGACGCCGCCTGTTCCATTCGTCCATCGATCGACGGCGTCGATCCATTCCAGTTCACCTTTCAGCGATTATATGTCACGACAGTTAAGCAGACAACTTAACCAGAGCCTCTCTCAATACTCAGCAACTAAGAAAAATCATAAATAAATTCGTCCCGACCGGGTATTGAACCCGGGTCCCCCGCATGGGAGCTCTAGCTTCTAAACTACCGGGTACTGGCAGATGCCATCGAAATTAGTATTTTTTGTTTTGATGCTAACGTACGTCAATATTTAACTGGTCGGAACGAATTTATTTTTATAAAATGCAAAAAATCCTTAAAATATCCCTTTATACTGACTTAAAGAACACGCGTAAGTAGAACCAGGCTCGGCCCCACACTGGAATTCTGGAATGTTGGAGCCATCACAACAATTCAATTGATCACAAGTATCTTTTCCTGGCTTCAACTCTTCTAAGGGGTACATGTGTTCATGAATATGTGGCGGGTCAAGTACTCTGAGAACGCGCCCGAGTAGAATAATCTCAAGTTAAATATTTCGTTTACATATTGATGTAGTCAAATTACGTAGTACTCGTACCTACAAGAAGACCACCCAACTGCAGTTAAAGTTACTTACGTGAAATAAACGTGGCCTTGTGCGTTGGGGGGCGGCCGCCACACTAAAGTCGCTCTAGCCTTCTCCCGCGGGTCCGCGTGCGTGATGGCGGAACATTCTGGATGCACGGTGGTGTTCGGCGCCTGCTCCCACGACCCGAGCCACTCGTTGCTCTCCGCGGATCGCCCTTGCACGAAGAACCCTTTGAACGTCTCAGCGCCGTCGATTGTTACTAGAAGGGAATATAACTAGTTTGCATTGCTGGCTGAGTTTACATATTGAATGGATATCTTATAGCTTTTTTTTTATTTATTTTTGTGCTATTAAAAAATAACGGTAATAATGCTATTTTTTAATGATAATAGGTAATAATGATATTTTTTGTGCATTATTACCTATTATCGTTTTTTTTTTAAAATGCTTATTTTCCTTAAAAAGTATATATCTACTAAATATGTTAATAAGAAAAAACGGAGTAAAGATATCCATTACTTATACATATACCTAATTCAAGTACCTATTCAACAGTTTATTGAACTTACCCAACCAAAGTTTAGACTTGAATTAAATTAATGATCTCACGTAAAAACGAATTTATATCTAGATGTAATGCGATTACTATTGTATTTTAGAGTGGGTTCGGTTTCTTTGTTCAGAGTGCAAACTTTTAATACTCGTTTTAATTATTTCGGAACAATGGCTACCTACCGTCTGAGGATTTTAGTTTTGTTTATTTTGTAATACACCTTGTATAAAGGTCGACTAAAGTAAAAAACATTTGATTCAGATGATCAAATTTGGGCAAATAACAGTGTCTGAGAGCTCTGAGAGTCTTTTTCATTGAAAATAAATAATTTTATTTAGGAAAGAATTTCAGAATGATCTACGGAGTCAGAGTCCGCATTTATAAAAATATTTTAGTGCAGGCTGATTTGAATAAAAATGATATTGTAAATAAATAAATAATAAACATAAGCTATTAATAATAAACTAACTTATACATTAAACCAAGATTATCGTTAAGTAGATCAAAAATAGCAAAAGGTATACAAAATAAAACTAGGTTTGTTATGTGGATTTAGAGGGTCAAAAGTATTTTTCGTGAACAAAACTGAAAATTGCGTCTATTTATATTTAATTAAATCGTGTAGGTACCTAAATACCTGATCATTGACGACCATCAAGTCTATGACGGCTAAGATAGACTAATGAAAGGTTTTTTTGGACACAAAAGTTCTGTAATACTTATCTTTCGTATTAATGTTAACTTTAGACGTGAACGCACTACGTCTTCACACAGAGCCCTTGTTTTGATTTGTTTTTATTTTGCGATGTGGCGCGTGAACTCTACGCGGTGTATGAAATAAGAATCCAAACTTATTTGTATTTAAACAACTTATGTTTTGTAAATATTTTAAATAGTTTATGTTTACTTTTATAAGCAACACTGCATGCTACCGGAGACAAGCTGATCCAGTCACGAATTTAAATAGAACCGGTTATACGACCCACATCCATCACAATAATACCTACGAGTGTGTGCTGTACGTTTCTTTATAAAAATAATAATAAGATATCGCTCTTCTTACGTAGCATTCATTCATTGTCTAGTGATTCAGGTTTTACGACACCTTCAATTTTGTTTTATAAAATGTAACAGCACAATCTGGCAGTCATTTTATTTTTTTTACTTTCATTTGAGTGTTTCAATGGGATCAAACTGGTTTTATTTCTTAAATCTTAAAATAATCAAACTTGAGTACAATGAGACACATAAAAACATTTCAAAAACCATAGAAGAAGATTAACAAAAAAAAAGATTTTATATTTCTAAAATGTAGAGTCAAAATTTACCATATCGTATTTTATAGAAGTCACTAACTCTAGATATCTTATCTTAAAGTTCCTTCTGTTGTCTTTTGTTCAATTTTAAAGTGAACAAGTCCCATGTGACTTAATATTTTAAACTTTTTTGAATTAAATCAATTATTCTTTAAACATCTGAAAAATATACTTAATAAAATCACGCACCCAGGACTCGAATCTTCAGCATGTTAGTTTCGAATAAAAGACAAATTAAAAGCTCACCTGTGATCACAGAATTAGGTCCGTAGCTGGCTGACGACGCATACAGTCTATAGGGCAAGGTGGACAACGGTTGTGTTCTGTGCTGTCCATGGTTCGGTTGGTTCGCCCTCTCCTTAACACACGCATCCACGGGCGCGCCATCGGGGAACCCACTCACTCCCCAACACAGTAATACAATTACGACAACTTTTGAAATCATCGCGAAAGTCACTTACTGAATGTAAGTCAATTTACGATATGTCCACCTCAAAGCGAGAACCTTTCACATATAAACGAAGCTCGAAAGGATCTAGAACTTTAAGTGAGTGACTCGAACGACTGCCTCAAGGTGCTGGGAGGGTGTGCCGAAATCGACGTTGCGCAAGTATGTGATACAGTGGTTACTACCTACTAAACACTCCAAGTTGCAACACCCATTCATTATGTTGAGTGCTAAAGAAACGACGGTAATTTTATTTTCAAACTGTTTTAATAATGGATATTTAATATTAATAAATGTACATTAAAACATTTTATTCAGCTATAAAAACTAACAAGAACGAAATATAAATATTTAAGAATACATAAACATAATTAAAGATTTAGTTAATCAACAAATGTAATTTGGTCGTTCTTGCTGCGGTTCGGCGAGAACAACTGGGCGTCTAAAAGTGTACTGCTGTTTTCGTTTTCCATGTAGTTAATAATTTCGTTGAGCATGTCGTTTTCTATCCCACAATCGGACCCTGCTTCCCCTGTGGTATGCCCTTTGCCTTGTTTAGACTTTCTCGTCAATTTCACATCATTGTTCATATCGTTCGGTTGCGTATTATTGTCGTTTATTTTGTGTCGAGATGGGTTCTTCTTATCCAAGTACTGGGCTTCGTATTCTGTTAAGAAGTTATCGTAAATGCTGTTAGTTGGCGAGGACAGGCGTTGGAACCAGTCCTGGTAGTCTATGGAGACGCTGGAGACGTTGGTGAAGCCGTAGTAGTCGTCCGCCTTGGAGTCCCTGCCCGGCATGCTGTCGGAGTCTCTGTCGGAGCGCTCGGAGTTGCTGAACTGGCTGTTCACCGCCCCGTACCGGATCGTCTCGTACTCGGGCTCTAGGATCTCCGCGAGCCTCTCGCTCGCTTGGATCGAGATGATCTCCGCGACGTGTATCTTGTGCGCCTCGAGGCTGGCCTTGGTCTCCGGCGGCTGCGCCGGCAGGTCAGTGCTGTAGGTCATCCGCCTGGCGGAATGCGGGTTCAAGCTCATGCGGGGGTATTCTGAGTCTCCTCGTATCCTTGATACGACCGCATTCTCTGTTTTCTTGTACGTTGCCTTTATTAATAAGTGTACCTGGAATATTGTACATGTTGAATAAATTGTATTTTTAACCCTTAATAAGAAAAACCAAAAAAAAATGTTTATAGGTAGGTACTGGTATAACCTACTCTATCACCCTGTACCCACTTGACGTAGGGTTCTAGGACAACCTGGATGCAAAGGAGCTCGCGATTCGGCGATACGCTGGATGATCATAGATATCTGTAGCTCTTATGGAAATGTATCACTGGGGATCGAACCCACTGCTGTGCAACGCGTCCGTCAACCTATGTGCTCCTGGCTTAGTCATGGTTGTTTTGTTGACGTACTCTCTAATGATTCATAATGGAGATTCTATCTATGTGCAACCTCGTATAGGCTTCTCGATCATTTGGTAGACACATGGCAACCAATTTTAAGTGTCTATCGTAAACTCAATCTAGAAATAATTTTAAAACTAATAAAAATCATATTTTTCTTATTTTATAAATTTTCAAACTTACACTAAATTGAACTACTTCACTTCCATACAATCCAAACAATAGAAAGACCATATGTAACTATAAGGTAAGTATTTAATATTTCTACCATTGTAACTAAACATAAGAATTAATTATTCATGCATTACACCTAGAGGCAGTTTTTAGACCTTTCAAATGTGACCGGGCTGCGAGGCACAGCGCGCGCGGCGCGGCGCGGCGCGGGCGCGTCAAGCCCGAATTCAAATCCCTTCTGACTTAAAACCGTTGTAAAGTTAGACGACCTCATTATTTTAAATTATAGACGAAGCTTGCCTTTGGCCTCAATTTCACCAGATGGCAACTAAACACCATCTTCGAGATGAAAGAACACGGACTTAGAAAGAACTAATTCTTCATAAAATAAACACATCACCGCCGTCGGAGCGGCAACAGTTGTATCTGAGGGCTGGTCGCTAGCCAGTGGGGCTATGGCGGCATCCTTCCACCAACAACACTCGGATTATAAGCCTTTTACGAAACTCTTATCCAGCAGGGCTAGCATGCAACCATCGATAAATAAATCGAATCGACAAGATAAATATTATTTTGTTATTTTATCCTATTATGTAACCTCATATGCGCACCATGTCACATTCTTAATTAATTACATACACTGAGTACCATTTTCTAAGAAAATATCGATAAAAGGTCCGATTGATCGTTGTCGACGGTCGCACGCTAGCCCGCAGGGCAGTGAGGCTCTCCTGAGCCGACCCTACACGGACAAAAATTTAAAAGAACATAAAAAAAATTTTGAAGCTAGTTAACACTATAACTGACCTCTTTATTAATGTAGCAGTATAACATAGCCACGATGAAACCCTGCAGCCCCTCCAGAGTGTAAGAAATGAAGTAATACGTCTGTTCCCACGAACAGTCTTCGGTGTTCGGTCGAAACGCGGTGAGGAAGAACTGAGTCCCGAATATTGGCATCAGGAACAATGTAGCTTTGGTTGTACTCCTGTAGAATGAAACAAAACATTTGCTCATGAGTACTGAAGTGTATTTGGATAGATACTCAACGCGATAGTTAACTATTGTCAGAAATACTGTTTACGTGTACAGGGTGGACCGCAAAGATTGCTCAATATGGGAAAGTCTGAATCTAAAAGATATACGAACATCTGTTTTTAGGAACCATGCCATAGATTTTAAGATCTGAACGGTCTGCATTAACACGTACAAAAACTTGCAAATCAGCTCGGGAATCGTACCCGGAATTGTTGAAAATAAAACTTACACTATTTCTATTTCGATATTGATTGTGTACTCGTAGGTGTTAAACTTTGTTTCCTAAACTGGCCCGGTCGGGACTCGAACCTAGGATCTCACACGCCGCAGCCGGACACTCGACCACTGCACCACTATTGAAAAGCCCTCCAAATATTGATATCCTATAAAGTTACAGAATAATCGCCTCTACACTCTTAACTATTAAATATACAGGAGGTTTTTGTTAGAACTGAGCATCGTGCTGATAGGTGGCACAAAAAGATAAAAATTATAATATTGTAGCCAATATCAATGGTTTTTAGCTTTTTTTTCTTACTGGCGTTCTAAACTCATATTTAATTTCACTTGGACTACATGTCCAGCTTTATTTTAGAAGTATAGGTTGAATCGCAAATTGAAAATAAAATAAACAATTTACTTATATGAAGTATTTTTGTGTAAGTACAGAAATATTTAAACAAAATAACTCAAAAAAAAACAAAAAAGCATAACTTTTTTTCTACACTTAAGAGGGCCATATAATTAACATTGAAGCGATTCTCAGTCTAACCAAAAAAACCCTGTATAGCATTTGAAATTTAAAGCATTTAAAGCAAAAGCAATAATTGCAACAACAAAATCAATAATCAACGAATGCAGAGCATTAAAAAACGAACTTTGGCTGAGGTATACCTAAGATCGTCAAGGTAAACTATATCCAAAATCATATAAATTAAAATAAAAAGAAATTTCATGAAGTACTCAATCAATACCGATGTTTATAGGGAACCAACTCTGAAGTATCTATCATATAAAACAATAATTTTCAAAATCGATTCATATTTGTCCAAAATATCAATTACAAAGACACAAAAAAAAAATCATAGACGAATTGAGACCCTCCTCCTTTGCAAGTTGGTTGAGAACTCACAGCTGATTGGCGTTCTCCGAGTTCCGCAGCTTGGTGAGCAGCACGCGCAGCACGTCCGCGAACAGCGCGCTGTTGACGAGCAGCACGAGCACGCGCGGCGCGTCCAGCACCCACTGCACGTGCTCCACCGTGTAGATGATCCAGCACGAGTGGTTGTTGTACAGCTGCATCAGCGTCGCCCACACCCCCACCGGTATCACTGCTAGTACTGTCAAACACATTATCTTTATTTAGATAATTTAAAAGGCTATTCAATTTTCCAAAGACTAGATTGATACGTACACCCAATTTGTACACCTAAACAGCTGTTACGCTTTTAAGTATGTACCTATAGGCCAACTCTAGTTGACTGACAGTGGATTTAAATATTTTACCTCAATCCTCGATCGTGGGTATAAAATATTGCAATGTAAGAGCGTTACCATAACAATTTAAATTCAGATGTTGTGTGAGAGAATCTTGGATTGAAAATCAAGCTTAAAATCTGATATTGTGGAGAACCTCGGAGAAAGCCTTTGTCCAGCATGCGTCTCCTGCTTGCATGATGATGATACAAAGAGTACTACTATAAGATTATAGTACGGTCAGCTTCAAAGAAAACCCTCCTAAATTCACAATAATGAATCCACAATGTGTGGCCTACAGCGTAGATGATCCAGCACGAGTGTTGTTGTTGCTGCAAAGCTGCATTATAGTCGCCCAGACGGCGACGTGGATCACGGTTAGTACTATGGAATGTATGTTTTTATTAAGTATATCTAAACAGATGTGAATTTTATAAAGTGTCTATTGGTTTGTAGGGGAAACATGTACAAAACCGTATACCTTGGTAAAACCGTTTAGCGTAGCTATTTTTGCCAATAATCCAAATTTCGTGAGCATGATAAATAAATAAACTACCAAGCCGTATTATTTGTAAACAAACACTTGTCGCTGTAGGCTCGCGCAATTTGGAGTTATTTAATTCTATTGTTTTTCGGTAGTCTTGATTGTATTTTCGTGAATATACAAGTGATTGTGAAGTGTACATACGCTACAGGTTATTCACGAATCAACGATGTTGTAGATAATGTATTTGTTCATAAATGCAATGGCAATTTTGTATTAACTATATGTGAGTGAATGATATTGTTGTTCTACACAACCGTATGGGGTACAAGCGGTTACATACGATTGTGATCGAGATAGATACGTGTAATTATTATATTTTTTTCATGAACGCTGCTCGTTGACCAAACACCATCAAGTTTCAATGTACTTCCACTGCGCAAAGAGTTGGTTGAGATCGGATCTCCTCAAGATTCACTACACAACTCGACCTCGTGAAATGTATATGCCGTCAAGGTTGGGCCCATGAAGGCTGAACCAGCTGTGATACACAGAAGTTGGATGAGTGTTTTGCACAAGTTGCAGTGTCACCCGGTAAATTGCGGGGAAATATCGTATATAGTATACGGTTTTAGCCATGGGTCGGGGCAAAACCGGAAAAAGTCGTAATTTGCTTTTTCATTGAAATTGTAGTCTAATTGCATTTCTTTTTTAAATAAGTTAATTGTAATGGGTACCTAATGTGTCTGACTAAATATACATATATGTTGATTTAATACCTTCGCGTTTTGAAACGGATGAGTTACGCCCAGAGACTTAGCTATACGGCTTTGACCCGGTCTCTCATACCTATAGGTCAGCTCTAGTTGACTAACGGTGCGCATGAATATTACATATCATGATTTTAGGTTCAAAGCACTACATATGTAAGTAAAGCTTAGCGTTGCTATGATAATCAAAATCCAAATGTTGCATCACAAATCCCGTTTTATCTACTGTGCCTAATGTATACTTTCTCTTAATTATAAAAATAAACTTTGGATTTGACGGTATTTACGCCGTCTAAAACTTTTTTTTATTAAAGACGAAGACCGTGACTCTAACTTCGACATTTGCGCTTCAAATAACAAAATCGTAAGTTTTGGGTAAATCAGCCATCGGGGTCCAAAATTTCAAAAATTCCAAAGTATTTACGTCTATGTAGAGTGATATTATAAAAAATTCTTAAACTAAAACAGACTAAATCGCAACTTAAAAGATTGTGAGTAGGCAACCTTTTATTGCGTTGATGCCTGTACCTACTCGTACTTAGGTATTTTATACTTTTTCTCAAAGCTGACATTATAGAACTAGTAGGTATTTAATGCTTTTTGAAATACAAGAAGTAGAAAGTGCATTCTGAAACTACCTCGAGGTAAAGGTGGAGAGCGTATCTGATTAAGTATTTCTTTGGAATGACAGTAGGAATTTCATTGGATATAAGTTGTGGTATAAGACAAAGGTTGTTTGTAATGAATCAGCGGTATTGTTATCTAATGATTAGTTAAACTATAAACAACCTGTCATAATCTACGTGACGGTCTGAACCAATGAGCAGACAAGTTTCCCGTGACTAGACAATACTGATAATATTGTCTTAAGTTTTACGATTTATCATTTTGAAATACATCACTTTTAAACCAGGTTTATCACGTATTACATTATATTTTACTTAAATATACATACGCGACCGATCCGGTCAGGGCCACCGCTGCGCCAGCACGCGTGTCCTCGCGCGTGTCATACAAGCCTGCCGCTGCCGCGCGCGTACGACACGGCCGTGCGGCCCCGCGCGCGGGACGTGCCACGCGGCTAGCTCCCGCGTGTACTACAACGCGATCGTGCATCGATTTTAATCGAAGTTTAGCCAAATAGTAAGAGGTTAAGCATTCCATTGACACTACTGTCAAGCACACTTATGAAATTTTACAAGCGAAATTGCGTCTCGCGTCCTGTTGACACGGACGCACGGCACGCGCGTGGACTCGCGTGACGCAGCGTCGGGCCTTTAAACTGACAATAGTGATGTCCAGTATGGGTCAATCAAACGAATTAGTCAGGAGATAAGCACGTTCTAATTTTCCAAGGATATCTATGAATGTACAATTACCATTTCTGTTATTTCTAGTAAGTATATTAATTATTAGTTTAATACTCAACTCTCAGTTTGATTAGAAACGTTCACTTTCACGTTCATCGGAAGACCTTGGTAATTTATTAATTAAAGTAGTGTCATCACTGAAACAGTGAAGCATGCAGTGATGTTTACTTATTTGGTTACGTTATAAAAACTTGTTTATCTTTAATCTCACTGAAGCGGCTGGTATGTAGACACAAGTTGTCGTGGCGTTGTTACATTTATAGGCTTCCTATCAGGTTCAGCAACTTCCGCTCAGTTGGCTCAAGAGCGGATGACCCCCGATCATTATAAACATTTCCGAATTACGAAAATTTCGGAGCTCAATAGACCGTATTCAAGGCACATAACAGAATATTTCTAAAAGTTTCTAATTACTGTTTAATTTTGTTTAAGGCTTGGCTGTGCAATATGCCATGTCATACTGGTGACTGTTCCCCTCACTTAATTTCTTGTCAAGACAATAGCAAGAACGTCACGCTTCTTCGGGCGGCATGGCTAGTAGTAGCGTCGGGTGTCGGGTCACCCTCTTCCCTAAAATATAGTTGAGGAGGGTGATGGCTGGTGCTTGCGTTATACTCGTGAACGGGTGCCGCTTGTGGTGCCAGGTCGTTTTGCTGATGACACTATGACTTTTTCATTCCATTCTTTCTTAAATACTCTGGTCCCAGTTTGTCATGTCCGTGTTGTGCATCCATAGCTCATTGCACCTACTATGTAAGCAATTTGGTTATGGTATGACATTGGCTCTCACAATTAGCTGTCTAGTGTTTGTTTTTTTCATTATTTTGTATAATTCTGACTGAAAAAGAGTGCCAAGAGTTTTTTCCGCCGGATTTTTTTGTCTCTTGGTCTACTGTAATTTATTAATCAATAACTATCAACGCCTTGTTAAAGCCGAAGTAAAAAATTGGGATGCCATTAAGTGGCCATGGTTTTTCTTGGTCAAGGCACTAAAATTTATTGAAGCTTCTTGAAAAGTCTGACACTGGAACAGCGCGGGGCTCAAGGGCCGCATAGCGTCGGCTTAGAATAGCTAAGTGTGTCGTGAACATCAACTAATCCGAGCAAAGCCCGTTTGGTGGTGGGAACGAAACCCCTGCAGGTCTCGCCTGGCTTGTGACCGCCCTTCATTGGAAGTCTACTGTTGTCACCATAGGTGATATGTTCCGTCAATGTTTTGGGAAATCCCTTTCTTCCCAAACACATCCTCGACGTTATCTTACCATCAGCTGAGATGGGGGTCCAACGCGGGGATATTAACCGATATTAATAAATATGGCCGCACTTCTAAACTTATTAAGCCAACAAACTTATTAAAGTATTGTCTCGAGACTGATTTTAACGCCATTAAAATTTTCACATCGAACCAGCATTGGCTTTGAGAATGCTTAGCAGTCACCATAGGATATACAGAGTGACTGGTAGGTCAATTTCGAAATTCGAGGACGTGATTGTTTGTGATCATACACGAAGAGGAAAATAAAATAATAAATAAATGTTAATTATCCTCTACCCTAAGGTTGTCTGTAAGAGATCGCTTCTTTAGCGATAAGGCCACCTCTTGTACCTACTCTCAGTTTTTATTTCTGTCGATTATCTAAGCATTTATTTGTAGTTGTGCAATAAATTATTTATTGCGTAAACTCAACCGAAAGTCAAAGAACTCATTACGCAACGCATGGTTACACTGGACACTACTTACCACGGACGTACGCTCGGCGCTATTACCACAGAATAGGCAGACAGGTACAGACGACTTCCCGAACGGTTGTCGAGCCGTGAAGCGCTCGTGAGCTCATTATTTATTTATAGGGAATTCTGGTGTAAAATGGAGTACTTACTTTTATTACATTATTATTATCAGAATCGAGTACAGAGTGCTCTCCTTCAGTACCTATCTAAAATTTGTCACCAGTCACCCTGTATACAACAAAAATCTCACCAATGCCAAAAGCATACAGCCATTTGACCTTCAGCTTCCTGCGGAACACGGCCACGATGAGCCGGTGCAGGTAGATGCCCTCCACCAGCATGCAGATGAAGAGGATGTTGCCGGCGACGCGCTCGCAGATCGCCAGCACGCGACAGAAGTACCCGTTTTGAGATAAAACGGTTTCGCCAGAGTTTGTTATCTCATCTATGTAAATCTGAAAATAAGTAAATGTTTCTTGTTACATTTACACCTCATTATCTAACCGAATGTACATTTAAATACCTAAGCCCGCGTTTGACCTCAATCCCACCTCATCGTAAGTGAATATGAAGTCGACGAAAGAACTGGCTTTTCAGAAAATATTGAAGGAACACATTACCGTCGGAGCGGTGTTATTGAGGGGTGGATTTTGTATGAACAGTGGTCCGAATGCTCTCGGATTAGATGCCTTGTACGACACGCCTACCCAGTGGCGGGAGAGCTACTCTAAGCCAACGAATAACTGACAAAGTACAACTGCTATATTGCCAGAGATACATAGTAAGTTAGTAGTCTACTCCAAACTCCAAACTATGTTCTCTATAAAATGACGCAATTTATACATATAAATAGGTGCGAATTAATTTTTATTCGTAGCCAATATCATCAAAACTATACTGCGCTATAAGCGTCAGTTTAGGTTTCAATAATACCAGTTTACTAATTGACACTAACCTCACTCCGACTGATAATCACCAGTATATTCCTGATGACAATAGCAATCAGCAAGTTCCGGTGCAAGGCTACCCTCGTGATCCGAAGCCTCTTGTAGAAGAGGAAGATGATGATCGCGGGGAGACAAGACGCGATAGAGAAAGACAGCATGGCGATGTGGTAGCGATATCTGCGCAACATTCGGGGGGTGATGCTGCAGGTCGTGTAGTCCGTGCTTATTTCCCATGTGGAGTTTTGGTAGCATTCTTTGTAGCTGTAATCTGGAACAATATATTTATAAATTTATTGTCCTAGGAAAACAAAAGTTTGAGGAATTGTTAATGAAAAACCCCGGATTTGGCATTATTTGTGTATTGTTTATGAATAAACCCAGGTTTCCTTCAGGTTTGACCTCAATCTCACCCAATGGTATGTGAAGATGACGCAGAATAGGCAAATGGAAAAGGAAAAAGGAAGACCTGACTCTTCATAAAATACTACCAGGACATATCACTGCAAAAGCGCAGATATTTGGCGGCATATTTATATGAATGGTTGCTAGCCAAGCGGTTCCTACCACCAAGCAGGGCCACGCGGATTAGTCGCTTGTCGCGACAAGCATGTCCAGCGGCAGCGAGGCTGTTGTAAGCCGACCCTACGCCCTACATTAAACAATTAAAGATGGGATTACACTAGTATTACCGGAACCCGTAGTCGCTACCTTATACTTAGATACTTAATGATTTTCCTAACTTAGCAACTAGGTACATGACTTACAATTTTCTGGAACAAACTGTGTCTAGAACCTTGGGGGAGGCATATCGTCTCCAGGCTAAATGATGACGATGTTTAGTAGCGACTTACGGTTGCAAGACGGTCCGGAGTTGGTGTAGGCGAACTCGGAGCAGACCTCGCTGACGACGCTGCCCGCCTCCGCCGGCTGCCAGCACGTCCACGCGTCGAACGTCGCCTCGCATTGCTGGCTTTCTGTACCAAATTCAATATAACGTCAGTAGAAATACGTTATATGTATAATTATCGAATACAAAGCATCAAATAAACCGACTTCATCCACATTTTCAAGTCTATATCATAACTTTGGATTAAAGAAATCATAACATACCAAAATATCAAAATTTCGTGATCTTCTTTAAAACCACTTTTGATGAAATTCAAATGGCATACCATTGAAGAATCTTCTACACAATAATTTAATTTTATATTTTTATTGCTTCCATAAAAATTACATATTTTTTTTTTAAGTATAGTATATGAAAGAAAGAAAAAGAAAGAAAAGAAATTTATTCGGTGGCAAAACATACATACAAATAAAAAACCATACAATTGTAATATAACAAAGCACCGAAAAGGCATTTACTCAGCATAAGTGATGGAGTGCGGACACACCAACACGCTGATCTTCCGTAAACGCCTAACACAAGTAAAGGAAACTGCTGTTCATTACACATATTAACATATGAAGAGTTACATTAAAAAGATCTTATTTTAAAAGGCTGTTATGAAATAAATTTAATATAAGTAAATAAAGCTAAGCTGGCGCAATATAAAATTTCACTCCGTACAATAATACATAACAATTCGATTTGTATATAAACGTATTTAACATTAAACATACACACTACACATATAAGATGAAATAATAGATAGATATATAGATATATTTATTTTAAGTATTTGATTTCTGTAGGTTCATTAGATGTTTTTTATAATTTATTTTAATATTTTTATAATTTATTTTATATGTAACACTCTTCTATACAATGTAATCTTATGGGCCTAGTGTCGGCACTGCAATGGAAGGAGAGAGAGGGATTTACTGTTTTTCAACTGAAATATTTTATAGGTTATTTAAATTTTTCTTTCAAATATTCGTCAATCGAATAATAACATTTTGTTATTAATAATTGTTTAAGCATTTTTGTAAATATATTATCTTTAGTTTCATTTTTAATGTAATTTGGTAAATGGTTGTATATTTTAATTGACATGGCTAGTGGGCCAGAGGCATGTATATGTAGTTTTGAAGTAGGTAAAATAAGTTGATTTTTCCGGGAGGGCCTGATAGTATATTTTGATGGAACATCATAAAATAGCTCTATTATTGACGAATTAATTGCTTAACAGATACTTATCCAAAAATAAACATGTTAGACGAATTTAGAAAGCATTTTTGAAATCTGTTCACAATAGCAGCTCATCTTCTTGATACAATTTTCACAACTATCTACGCCATATATTTATATTAGGAACATCGTTCACGTTTTGACTAAATATTGAAACAAAATTCTTCAACTTACTGTTTGTTTTTTTATTTAGTATGGTATATCGGCACTGTTGCAAAAGCGTTGTGAAACTGTTGCCGAGATCACAGTACAGTATCGTAAAAAATAACAAAATGAATATTACGTTTCTAATGTTAATTCAAACGATGTATGTATCTATTCCACCAACCCTGGGCAGGAAATTTCAACGACGAAGACTGAGAAATAGATGGAGATAAATTTCAACTTTACTATCATAAAAAAATATCTCGCATAGTAAACGCAGGTAAACGCTGCATGTAGGCCGCGCAGGACATTTTGGTGCGAAGAATCTTGGGGAGGCTTTTGTCCAGCAGTGGAACTAAACATAATGTACCTACTTTAGGTAAGGACATATTTATACAAAAAATACAACTGCAGACGTTGTACATTTAAGAGGTAAATAAAAAACAATTGAGTGAAATTAGCTGTTGGCGGAGGAAGTTTCGACTTACCATAGTGGTCCCTAGCTATGTCCATTCCCTATGTTAAATTTTCCTTCTAAGTAATTAAATAAATTTATCCCATCGGTTATTTAGCTGGAATTTCCAGATTTCGTTCTTTTTTAGATATGAAATTAATCATTTATTTATTTTAAAGAAGTATCTATCCAAAATCTATTGACAAAGATAAGTAAGTATAAGATAACGATTAGATAGTCTTTTTTTAACTCGACGGTTGTTAAATAAATATGCATATACCCTACGGTGACTTTAGTTTAGCATCGTGCAAGCTGTTAAAATTAGTCAATAAAATCTTCATAAACAATATTCATAATAATATAGTACGTATGTTGCCAGAAAGTCTATCACTTAAATAAATGAAAATTCACTTATTTGACCATGAAAAAATTGTAGGATATTTCGAGTAAAACCACATTTAGGTTTGCATCTTACCGTAGACAGGCCATGTCTTGAGGTCTACAGGGATGCCAAGCCTGCCTGGATATGACTGAGAAACAGCTGCAGGTGATCGCACATTGATTTCCTCTAATAACAACTTGCCTCAGTCGCTATCTAAGACGCTGAAATGATTACTTACTGAGAACTTTATCTACTTACCATAATTATTGCTGGTTTCCGTCATGTAATGGCTGCAGCAGTATTCCGCTGAATAATAGCATTTCTCCCATCGTCCGTGTGCTGACGGTATCATGGCTTCCCGCACTGCTGTCGCTACTTCCTCAAGATTCGGGTCGAAGGGATAGCAGCCGCATTTGCCGTCTTCTTTAGGCTGTAATTGTTATAGCTTTGAATATGCCCAGAGACAAACAAAAGGAGAATATCTGAACTTGCGACTTACAAAGCTGTAACAACCCATGTTTCCTCTTTCAAACGGTCATACTCATAAACCAAAAAAAACAATTGTGATTTACATTTAATTTTAGTTTAAGAAAAGTCTAGTGAAGATATTAAACAACGGATGATTCTGTTTATTTATTTTTGATAAGTACCTATTTCTACTTACATACATACATACATTACTTCACGCCTGTGTCCCTTATGGGTTAGGTAGAACACCAGAGGAATTTGTCAAATATGACATCAGAAAGGTGACCGCCGAACGTTCATTTCTCACGGTGACTTCCGTGCTTCAGACGGCATGTTTAGTAGTCAGTCCCGGGTGCTTTATTCTTGTAGTCGTTAGAGATTGTCAGAAGTCATTTTCGCGCTCTGAAAATTCTGACATCCACCAACCAGCACTGGGTCAACTTGGTGGATACCTCGTCGTCACCCAAGGGAGAGATTCTTAGCCCTGCAGTGGGCTTATTACATAGAGTTATGATGACATCAGATGGTTTTATAACCTGGTGTTCTGATTATTTCTACTTATTAACTATTTTATGCATGATCTAGTTGCCATGACGATAATTTATTTAATTAAATTGAAAATATTTTTTTACAATAATCCATTGTTCTTCAGTAGTACCATCGACGTGCAAACAAATACTGCAAATGTTTAATCCATATTCTAAGCCTAGTTATACCATAAATGACTATAATCGCACCAGCTATAATCAGTAATGACAACTTACCAGTTCTATACAAGGCGCATAATGATTCTCATAGAAGCAGCCCATGTTGTAGTTGAAGGGGTTCCGGCCGCCCGCGAACAGCGAGTCCCGCGAGAACAGCAGGCAGCCGCGCCCGGCCACCCAGCGGTACACCTGCTCGTGGTACCGCGCATTGCGGTAGTTGCACGTCTTCTTCGACTCGGATGGAATCACCTCTGATGGAAGCTGTTGAACAAATAGCATGAATTGTCTTAAGTTTTATGTCGATTCATTATCGATATGTAGGTAGGTATATGTTACCCACAATGGGGCAATGTATAGAATACTTGAATTATATCGATTGCCAGCGGCATTCCGTTACTTATTGAGGTAGGTACTGAGTGACTGACAGACAACGTACAGCCATCACTACTGGGCGTAGAGAGCTGAAATTTGGAACATACATTTCTTAGAGGGTGTAAGCACGGAAACGGGAAATCTAGGACATTTTAGTTTATGCGTGTACAAAGTCGGGGGCTAAAGCTCGTATTAAATAAAACACGATAATATCCTACAAATTAACTTTGAGAAAGAGATATTTATCAAGTTTGTTAGTTCATTAGGTTTTCTCGATATTTCGGCACTGATGCAAGCGCCATGATCATGACATTATACTAATATCCGGTTAAAGAAGTGTTTTATTTATATGATTAGCATCAGTTTTGCAATATTTTTTTTTGTAGGTCTATCTGCTGATGACTTAACTTTTACTAATGAAGTAAAAGTAAAGTAAAGGCGATTCGAAAGTCTGCAGGATCGTTACGTAAACCAGTCATGTAAGGTGTTTCCTCTGAATAAGACGGATTTAGGAAGGACCCGGCGGTTCTGAGAACTTTGCCGCAACACATCGCGGGGGAAGCGCGGAGGTATTGTTCAGCAGTCTGTGCATGAAGGGCGGCCGCTAGCCCGGCAAGCCCTGAGATATTATAGATATACACTTAATGCTTTTGAATGAAAGTAAAAGTTAAGACTATACGTGCTTACGTCATTTGAGTACTCGAAAGTTTATAGTCGGTTGGTCGGTACTTTAATTTTCAAGAATCAATAGCCGACATCTTTACTAATCAATTATTGGTCCAAGGTTCAATTATGAAGTTCGTCCTGGCACCAATATTTCCATATTCCAGCTACAGGAAAAGCTGCCAACAGTAGGTTTGCTACCTAATATGATATTATTTTTAATTAATACCTGAAGCGATCATCAGTCATGTTAATATGCCATACTAATATGACAATAGAATGTTTTCGCGGTGCCTCTTCGCAATACTTTCTAAAAGGTCCATTCACTGGGCAATGGGTCCCTCCTCTAATTTGCATGGCGAACTGTGCCGTAGCATTTTCGCTACTATAATTAAAAGGCATTATTATGGTAAGTTGTCGCAATTTATCAAACAAAATTCGTTTTTCCACGTTTTGTTTGAGGGATTGTGCCTCGGGACCACAGTCCCCATAAAGACACCTAATCCAGGTAAAAAGATGCTTTATTTTATCATTTCAATAGGCTCACCTCACACAGATAGACGCTCGGTCTTTCACAGTCAACATCAACTTGTAGTGCATTTCTTGTAAGGTAGGTATTTTGTCCCCAAGGAACAACTTTGTGGCTGCTAAATTCATCGCTATCCAGGTAGTTACTATCAGCTAATACCTGAAATAAATTAGTATCATAAATAATTTAATATATAGTTGAAGGTTTTGGCAATGTTGTCACTGGAAATATATGAAACTTTCACTGCGTCAACGCAGAAACATACTTAATCCCTATTTCCTGCGGGCGGTATAAACGACAAAAGAAGAAAAATATTCTACTGAATAAACCTTAAGCTGAATTAAGTGACTTGTGAGAAGGCAGTAGATCTCTTCCATCAGCTTCACTGAGAAACCGCTCAATCGTCATCGTTAGTAGTGACAGTTTCTTAAATATTAAAAAAAAAAAACGAAAATGTGATGAAGTGTGAAAACTAATGAGAAATAATGTGTAAGTACATAGTATAAGAAATTGCAACCATCTTTCCACATTTTTTAGTTCTTTAAGTGTAGGTACTTTAAAAACAATTGTTATTGTGTTAGTATTTATTGTTCATTAGTCTTTCACTCATTCATTATTGTCACATGTGAGTATTAATAAATGTAATGAAAGGAAATATCTACATGTCTGAAGGTTCGAAGTAATCTTTGGAATTATCGTAGAGATTTTAATTTGGTTTATACCAGTGTATGACTAGTTCCCGTGGCTCACAATAGGTTAGGAAGCATCATGATACATTTTTCACTAGCCGAGTTTGTCAACGAAGATGTTGATTTGAAAAAAATCTATTCCAAAAAGACAGTGAGCGCCGGCTGCACTGGTAAAAACAAGGCTTCGAACCAAGGTAACTGCTAGTTTACAAACTTTAATAATTGTGTTCAAAAGCCGATAAATGCTAACGTTCTTATTCGTTCTGGCTAGATTGTTAGCAGAAAGTAATTATTTGCATAGTTAATGAGTATTACATATACATATATTGCACGGACATCTTGCTTTTAAAAAAAATAAATTTTAAAAGTATTTCATCGATACACTACAAATCCGCCGACGACATCTTATCAAACAAATTCACTGTCATGACAAATGTATCATTTCAAAAAAACTAAAACCCGCCTACTAAAAACCCGCTCTAAAAAGTAGGAAACAAGTCTCCGCTGAAAAATGTGTATTAATTTGTATCAATATGACGTAAATACATAAATATTTCAGCGGAGAAATAAAGTAAAGAACTAAAAAAACTACTTTTGGACCGGATTAATCGCGTATAATTTATATTTTACATTGACGAGCTGACAGTGTCTTGAGTTTCAGGTCGTTTGTTGGATGTTTGATTTCATCTTTGAGAATAGAGTCCCATGCCGGTGATAGTTTCCAACCATCATCTCTGTTGAAATTAGGGTGTTTTTTAATTTCAATGGCTTCTCTGATCATTTTAGGATGTAATGTTTCTCCCTAGATAGAACTTTCACAGAGTCAAACCTTATAGAGGTTGGGCTTGCCTATGGAATGCTCACAAACTGCAGACTTGGTTACGGTTTTTAATGTCAGCTATGTGTTCTTTAACGCGGGTTGATACACTTCTTTTAACCTGAACGCTGAACGCTACGCTCGAAGACTGAGAAATAGATGGAGATGATGTATAACTTTTTCCACTATCAATCTGACGCCTGACACCTCAGTCGCTCGTGACCACGGGGTCTGCAAAGACACCGAAACGTCGAGTTAAATAAATTATACGCGATTAATCCGGTCATAAAGTAGTTTTATTTAAGTGAAATAATAGTTATAGTAAAGAACAAAAAACATTTTTCTTGACTGTTTCGTGGGGGATATCAAATAAAAGAACATCGTTCGCATATTTCAAATATGTAAACACTATAATTCCAAAACGAGTGAAAAAATATAAGTTCAAAAGTTATTTTACTTATTTATTATTTATATTTATTTCAATAATAAAATCAAATCAAAATGGCATACGATCACGGCTACCCTTTCAACATATCAAACTCTATCAATATGACGTAATACATAAATATTTCAGCTGAGACTATTACCTATTTGTTTCCTACTTTTTAGAGCGTGTTTATAGTAGTCGGGTTCGAGTTTTTGAACTTATTTTTTATTATAATAATCTGGGTATGAATAGAGCCTACGTCCACTTGGGTTCAAATATTATTTTGTGCTTCCTGGCTTTCAAATTAATTAGAAATTATCTAACGTCCTTCAGATTTTCAATGCTAAGTCGTTTAGGGAAACAGAATAGTAGCGTATAATAAACCTCTTTTGGATTCTATAAAAAAACCATTATCTTAGGATTAATTTAATGTTTTCTATTTCAAGGGAAATAATATTTCCATAGTGTAATACCTACAAGTAATTTATTTGACACCTCTTTTCTATTCGAATATTCTACAAATCAATGATATAGTCCTACATACCTGGTTAACTGATAAAAAGGAACACCATAAAAAACTTATTGAAAACCTCCAACAGTAAAGTCTGTACCACATGGTTGTATCCTCAAATCACTGCCGCACTTTTCGCACATAATGAATCACATCAACACTTCATAGGTCACTCACTGCGATAGTTCAAAGCTAACTTGGAGAATACTGGTTTTCAGAAAGTGACTGTGCCACATATCTTCGTGTACTGATTGCTTGTATGTTTGTACTAAATGTTTGAAAATTCTCCTGAAGACATTCCACGAAGGTAATATCAGCTTTTGTTGATTGTTAATGTCCGATTATGTTTTCTTTGTCGAGCAGTAAACTACGCAATCGCGTAACAGTCAATCCTGTTTACAAACTGCCAATGGCGTACTCCTATTGTTATCTTCGGATTAATTTACGTGCTGTGATTTAATCTTTTGAATTATTTGATTAGGAAAATTTGATTTGATTGCCTTAATTCCGTAATCGACAGACGTAATGATTTTAGAATGTTGAAGGAATTTAGAATTTGCACATTGTTTTGATTTTCTCAACATTTTTCTCTCATACCTAAGTACTCTTCAAGCTATTGTTTAGTCTTGTTTCGGCTGCGTGCATTTTCTTGCTTTAGGAAAATATTTACTTACTTGGAAAAATAAAAATTCAAATGGACAGCAATTTGTCTAATCGGAGTGAGTCAAATACCTTATTGTACCTAACATTAATCTAATCGTACTCCAACCTTGGCAAAAAGTATACATTTGAGAACATATGAATAATTTATATGAATATAGAAACTGCTGATTTTTCTTACTTATCAAATAACCTCGGTGAACCTTAATCTGCTAACTTGCTCAGCCAAACTTACAGTAACTTGGTGTTGTATCTAACGTTACTACATATTACTTCAAGTTAGTATCGGCACCGTGCCTTACATTGGGAGCGAGGCGAGTTTGGTTGTTTCTTATTTGCTCACAATAAAATTATAGGAGACTCGCAGTAAGTTCTATCTACACTACATCATATGTGCCGATATTGGTCCCAGTAACTCTATAGATTGAACGGAAATTGTAAGAGCGGTCACGCACTACATCCGATCCGAATCCTAGAAATGACCTTTCGGGTCCGTCATCCGTCATCCGTCATTTCACAATACATTTCTACATCTTATTTTCTCGGGTTCAGATCGGATAAATATCAAAAATGGAAGCTTACTCATTATGAGGAGGTTTCTATTTATTCTTGCCTTTGCCTAAGTTAATTATGTTTTTGTTTTGATTGTAACTATATTTACCCTTTACCCTGAACCTTTGCCTGGTGCTATATCCGTTTTGTGAAGCAGGTCTACGTAAGTACCGCCCTCAAACATTTATGCTGCGTCGCGGACTGAGCGACAGCATAGAATGCAAGTATCCAAAACATGTTCTCAAAATTAACTCTCCTTTTATGAAGGAAAACTTTCGAAGCCTAATTTTTACAGTAAAAGACGTTTTATTTATTTTTTATTTAAATACTTTAACCATCAACACGTTCAGCCTATTGATAACCGTAAACTTTACAAAGCTAGAAGGATAGATGAAAAACTAGTCATACATATATGACAGATATGTAGAGCTTCGACGTGACTACAGATGTGTTTCTGAGCTGAAAACGATCTGCAGATAGTTACGCGTGTAGGAATATTATCCAGCTAAAAGACACATTCATCATACCAAAGATATTCAGGTGTAGAGAGGGGCCCGAACCGCCTAAAGTGACTGGAATCAAATCCTATAAACTCTACCTTTATTGGATTTGGTCTCACTTCCTATCTTACTTCACTAATGGCAGTTCCAACAGAGGTATCCATAGCAAACAAGTGTGATTTTATTTCTCATTATTTTATTGTTTTATTTACAATACAAACAACCATCATTACAGGTCTTTAACCTAATGCAATGGTGTTGCAAAAACAATTTTCAAAAATAAACAACCAATCAAAGTGCTATTAATTACATTATAGGTGGTTTTTTACCATTGCTTCGTACAATGCTCTTATAGCCATAATGTTCGTGAATTGATTCGCTTGACGCAGAACTAATCCAAGATTGCGATGAGCCTTTTTACATGTTGCTTCAATATGTTGTCTAAGGGAAACATTGGATGAAAAAATAACGCCCAGATCTTCTAATCCTCTGTAACTCTCTGCAGTGGCGTCCCCTCCATTTTATACGGGTAGTAGCTCGGAGAATGAGATCGAGTAAATGACAAAACTGAGCATTTGGCGACATTGAATGCTATTTTATTGTCATGGCTCTGTATGTCGTACTGCATTGCCACGTGATCTGCGTTCTCCTTTATTGGAATAACTAATTTTAAGTCATTTGCAAACATCAGAGGTGTAGAATGATCAAATTTTGGAAGGTCATTGATCATCAGGATGAAAAGGACAGGGCCTAAATGACTGTCTTGACTAACTTCGGATCTAGTACCATATGATCCTCCACAATCGACAGATTGACGTATATCACGTAGATAACTGGCGAAGAAATTTAAGGTGTGTGGCGAGCAACCTACACTGACCAGTTTCGATAATAGCACGTCGTTATATACGGTATTAAATGCCTTTCTGAAATCAAAGTAAGCTACATCTACTTGTATGCCAGCATCTACTGATGGTACTAAGTGTATCATGAGATCAAGCAGGTTTCCAGTTGTACTTCGCCCCGGACGAAAACCATTTAGCGCATCGGACAGCTGAGCACTGACCTGTGAGTAAATACAGCTATAAATGGTTTCGACAACCCTTAAATAAAAATGCTGGGATGCCATCTGGTCATACTGAGCGCTTGGGTGGCAGGTTAGCCAGCGCGAGTCGCAACCAAGCGAGTTGAAGACGCGTCAGATGCACGCGCGTTCCAGGCGCTACCGCCGAGCCAGCACTTGCCTCTGCCACGTTCAACAAAGGGGGATCTGGATTGTAGATGGATTCAAAGAATCCTGCAAATTCCTTGGAACTTTCCTGCTCCGATAGTACTCGATCTGGGTGTTTATCTATTTATGTATTTATATTCTAGGTTCCCCCCTAGTTCGCTACATGGTATCCCATAACACAAGCTATGCTTACTTTGGGGCCATGTAGTTGGTGTGAATGTCTGGGGATTTTATTATTATTCGGCATATCAAAAGCAACTCGCCTTTCGGCGGAAAAGACCCGACAATAAGACCAGTCGGTCGGGTATCAGGGCAAGAGAGAAAGAAACCGGCGAACGATTCGGGCAGTATCAAGCAGCACCGCTTTCTGCATGCGTGCTGGAAGCGAACCACCGCCAAATCCCAGCCTTTTAAGGTGTCTGACCAGTGTGGCTGGGATCAAACCGTTTGCGGATATTACAACTGGGATGATTTCGGTGGACACAACCCCCCACATTTCGGTCACCTCGTGTGCAAGGTCCAAGTACTTGCGTTGCTTTTCGGTCTCGGCCTTCACGAGGTTCTCGTCATGTGGTATGGTTATGTCCACCAAAAACACCTTGGACGACGATCGGTCCATTAACACGATATCAGGTTTATTCGCTAGAATAAGCCATGTCAGTGGTGCCTCCCCCTTCCACCGGGTTATTTCGATCTGCCTCATCTCCTGCACGCTGCTCTAAAGCAGGCTCTTGCACTGGAGAGGCGACACTCGCAGTGGTTGGGGTGGCACCACCGAGAAGGCTTCGTGTCTCAGTTGTTCGAGCTCAGTGGGAGCGAAGATGTTGGAACGCATAATCCACCGAGCTCTATCCGCTAGGTTTTGTTCGGCGACGGTTAAATGAGGCTCCAGCAGCATGAAAGCGCGGTGCATGCGTGCTCGATACCCCGTTCTACCCGTTTCTGTCTCTCTTGCCCCGTAATACGCTCGCATGAGGTTGGCATTTTGTTCTTGCGTCCATCTCATGCGCCGTCCTTCAGGGGTGGGCATCGATTGCGGGGGTTGTGATGCCCCTGCGGGTGCCAAGCTCCCTGAAGGTGATGATGGTGGTGAGGACTGGGCTGGTGGTCGCCTCAGTCTCTGTGCGCTGGCGGATCGCATGCTGCCGCGCCCAGCGCCAGCACCAGACGCGCCCCGGCGGCCCCCGGGTAGCGGCCTTATACGTACACTATTATTTTGTTCCATCATCGTAGTTTTGCCAGAGCCCCATTAGCCGTGTAAGATATTAACACGTTGCCCGTCTCTCACGAGGCAAGATGTTGATGCTCGGGCGTTGGGGTTGGACTTCGAGAGACTTATTATTATTATTATTATTCGGCATATCAAAAGCAACTCGCCTTTCGGCGGAAAAGACCCGACAATAAGACCAGTCAGTCGGGTATCAGGGCAAGAGAGAAAGAAACCGGCGAACGATTCGGGCAGTATCGAGCAGCACCGCTTTCTGCATGCGTGCTGGAAGCGAACCACCGCCAAATCCCAGCCTTTCAAGGTGTCTGACCAGTGTGGCTGGGATCAAACCGTTTGCGGATATTACAACTGGGATGATTTCGGTGGACACAACCCCCCACATTTCGGTCACCTCGTGTGCAAGGTCCAAGTACTTGCGTTGCTTTTCGGTCTCGGCCTTCACGAGGTTCTCGTCATGTGGTATGGTTATGTCCACCAAAAACACCTTGGACGACGATCGGTCCATTAACACAATATCAGGTTTATTCGCTAGAATAGTCCTGTCCGTGATAATGGGTCGATCCCAGTAGAGCTTGGCGCTGCCGTTTTCGAGAACTGGCTCCGGCGTGTACTGGTAATAGGGCAGTTTCTGATCGATGAGACCGTATTTCAGAGCGAGCTCTTGATGGAGAATCTTGGCTGCTTGGTTGTGTCTATGCAGATACTCAGTGTTAGCAAGAACCGAACAACCCGAAACTACATGTCTGAGGGACTCGCTAGGTTGGCGGCACGCCCGACATACGTCCACTGTGCCGTCCCTCATAATGTATTTCCGGTAGTTGTTCGTCTTAATAACCTGATCTTGTATCGCAAAGACAAACCCTTCGGTTTCCCCAAAGAGGTCCCCGAAGCGCAGCCAATGCACGGAGGTTTTACGGTCCACGTTTGCACGTTTGCTTGGTGGTAGGATCCCTTCTGGGTCCGCCTGGCTAGCGACCACCCTTTATATAAAGTCTGCCGCCAAATGTTACCGCTCCGGCGGTAATGTGTTCCGGCAATATTGTATAAAGAGCCAGTTCCTTCCTAAACCCGTGTGCTTTCATCTTCGACCTCATCGTCACTTACCATCAGGTGAGATTGAGGTCAAACGCGGGTTTAGTCACTTATAAAAAAAAAAAAAAACGTGTGGCTCGTGTAGAGCCTTGTAAAACCTTCCGTGCAGCTCTTTCTCTTTCCATACGGTCTCACGATCAGAAATGCTTAGTACCGCCGGTGTCTGCCATGTCTCGAGGCCCAGATTGAGAGGGGTGTTATTGTTATTATTATTATTATTATTATCTTCTTTGATAATCTTGCGTTTTTTCGCACTGTTTTTTGTTTTTTTTTTAACCTCAAGACCTCAAGACAGAAAGAAGAAAGAAACACATTTATTCGGCATAAAAAAGAAAAACTAACAAAACAACAATCAAAAAAGAAATAAATACAATATTGAAAATGCCGAAATGGGCGCAGCTCAGCATTTTGCCATCAGCCTTGACTGTGGCGCTGATTTTCAGCTGCAACCATTGGGAGTGAGGAGTACAACTACATACTGCATTCTTATTTTAAATATTCAGTAAGCAAAAAGAAAACATTAAATTACAGAACTTATAATTAAATACACATAATAAGTACATATACAAAAAACGAAGACATTTGACATGTATATACAAAATTATATTATTATTAATAGTAAATCCCAAACAAATTGAACTTAAAAACTAAACACCATATTACTTTACTACACCCTTCAACTGGCTCTCTAGGTAAAATTCTCTTATTTTATTTTTAAACATAGGTACAGAAAAGGAGAGGTTTCGAAGCGGTGGAGGAATTGTGTTCCAAATTTTCGCAGCGGTGTAGTTAAAACTGCCCTGAAACGCGGAAGTCTTATGTTTGGGAACCTTGAGACGTGCTAGTCTAGAACCCGGGGACCATGATAATTTTTTATATAAATAGAAAGGCTTTTGATTCTTCACAATACCAAATAGTAGAGCAGAAAAGTGAATATTTCTCCTAGAATTCATATTTAATGTTTTGGTTTGGTTGATGTAAGGTGAAATATGACTTCTCGGAGGAACGTCCCAACAAAACCGAAAACAGGCATTCTGAGTCCGCTGAATTAAATGCTTAGTTCTTTCTAACAACCTTGGACCGTACAGGGCATCCGCATAATTCAGTTTTGAGAGCACCAAAGATTCTACTAGTGTGGTGCGCAAAGGAATAGTAAGGTAATTACGAACCCTGTAGAGAACTTTTAGTCGGTAGAAACAATTGCGAACCAATTCCTGAATATGCTTCTCGTATCGCAGTGCAGAATCGAAAATCACACCTAAATTACGCGCGTAATCTGTACGGCTCACCGGTTCACCTTGGATTACGATTTGTGGATTACTTTTTGTAATTTTAGCAATCTGTTGCTTAGAACCAATGATCGTGTATTTTGATTTTATTGGGTTCAGAAGAAGGCAATTATCGGTGGACCATTGCGAGATTCGAGCCAGATCCTCATTGATTTTTGAAATGGTTAAGTTTACGTTGTTTGGGTCGCACGAGAGGTAAAGTTGCAAATCATCAGCGTACAAGTGATACCTGCAGTTTCCAATACACTTTATAATATCAGCACTGTATATAATAAAGAGCAAAGGCCCAAGTATTGATCCCTGTGGCACACCACGAGTTACCGCTGAGACAGAGGAAGTACTTGTCTTGCCATCGGTATTTTGCAACTCTACATATTGTTGACGATTACTTAAGAAACTGCAAAACCATTCAGTTGTATTCAGATCAAAACCATAATATTTAAGTTTACTAAGAAGTAATGATATGTTAATAGTATCGAAGGCACGTGAAAAATCTAAGAGGACCAAAATAGTTCCAGACCCTGTATCCTGGGCTTCAAGTATGTAACTTGTGACATCCATCAAGGCAGTCGTGGTGCTCCTATTTTTCCGGAAACCTGACTGGAGTTCAGGAAGGATGTTGTTACCTTCCAAGTAGTCAACAAGCTGAAAATACACTACTTTCTCCATCACCTTGGACAAACACGGTAAATAACTAATAGGCCGAAGATCCTTGAAAGACAAGGGGCTTGAAATCTTTGGAAGAGGGTGAATAATTGCCGTTTTCCATTGTTCAGGAAACGTACAAGATAAGATTGAACCATTTATAATAGATGTTATTGCAATAAGGGAATCAGGTAAGGTGAGAAGGAGCATGTCCAAGGAAATAAGGTCATTACCCACAGCGTTTGACTTAAGGGACTTAAGTATTTTTAGAATTGTACCTTCATCAACACACGCTAGGCGAAATGTACATGTGCCGAACCTTTGCGACTCAAAATAATTAATTTGTTCAGGACTTATGACATTCAGACCGGGTAAATCGAGAAAATGTTTACTAATCTCCTCAGCAGAGCAAAGGTGATCAGGAATCTCCTTGTGACAATTTGATGGGAGGACGTCTGATTTTAAATTCTTCCACAATACCTTAGGGTTTTTAATATTGTTGATATTATGTTTGAAATAAGCTCGTTTTTCTTGTTGCATGGCTTTATTAACAAGAACTTTTAATTGCTTATAATATTCACCATGTCCTACTGCCCTCGTGCAGAGATATTTTTTATGCGCAGCATTTCTTAATCTCATCATTAGTTTGATGTTATGAGTTATCCACGGATGAGATTGGTTTTTAAATGTGACTGTTTTGGAAGGCGCATGAGTATCTATTAAAGATAGCAAAAGAACATTAAAAACAGAGACCATAACATTAACATCCTGTAGTTTAGAGACCTTTATCCAGTTTACTGATTGAAGATCAGATTTGAAATTTTCAAAATCGATATTCTTCAGTGATCTACAGATAATAGTTTTGGGGACAAATTTTGGCCTTTTGAATGTAAATTCAGTTATGACCATAGCGTGATTTGTTAATTTGCTACCAATAACATCCGTTTCAACTGATCGAACATGCGCGTCCGTACATACCAAGTCAATGAGAGATTGGCTGTGATCGGTAAAGTGAGTTGGAGTATTTACTATTTGACTGAGCTGAAAAATACTTAGGAAGTCTACAAGTTTTGACAAATTTACACATTTTGAGTTCTGAAAATCGATGTTAAAATCTCCAAGCAAAACACAGTAATCACAGTGGCCAAGAGCGTTAATCGATTCAGTTAGTGCTCCCAAAAAAGTATCAACTTTTACCCAATCCGGTCGATATGCTGTGCCGACTATAATCTTATTATTATTTATTTTAACCTGTATCCACATTTGTTCAACAGGTGAACTAATGGGATGTTCGCAAATGGTAAACTTTATTCCTTTTTTTACGTAAAACCCAACACCTCCACCGCGCCCACTGCATATCTCCAAAGATCTAGGTATACCTCGAAATATATATCCAGGAAGAGATGGGGCTTTGTCCTGTTCATTTAAACGCAACCATGTCTCATTTATGGCCAAAACGTCCAATGAGTGTTGTAACACTGCCACAACCAGCTCTTCATGATTAGTTCCCAGTGAACCAGGATTGTAAAGACCAACTTTAAAATATTCCTTATTTTTAGTCATGGAAAAACATTAATTACATGTAAAAAAAATTATCAAATTTGAAATATTGGCACAAAACATATTTTTTTTATTTAGGGAACATTCTGAAATTCTTTGAACATTTTTGACTTCGACATTTGTCAGATTTATAATAAATGTTCGCATCTCTTTAGTAACATCATTAAAAATTATACTATGAGAACAAATTAATACTACAAACCATAAATAATAATAAAAATGCCATAAAAATATTATAACGTAAATTATATTGAACTTACAAATAGCCAAGAAACATAAAATCAAGTAGGCATTCGAACTAGAAAATGAAATTGTTCGATAAGCTAGCTTAAGCAGAACTTTCTTTAGCATTAGCACTAATAATTTCCGAGCTAACTGTGTTTGTCCCAAAAACCCTACCCAAGTCGGCAAAACAACGGATGCGGTGGCGCGGATAGCCCGGGCCATGCTCTCGACGGACGTAGACTCTCCCATCTCTCGTCCATACGTACCGCCAGTGAAGACGGCCCGCGATGTCGCGCGCCTGCCAGAACAAAGATCTGTTTGTCCCAGTTAGTCTCTCGTTGATATAAAACCTTCTTGGAGGTAGGGGCAGTCCGGTGTCTTCCGTAGTGGCACCGCGGCGGACGCGCGCCGCGCGCAGAAGCTGGTCCCGTAGAGCACGGCGCGCCAGGCGCACCACGATGACTCGCGGGCGCGGCGCACTGCCGCCTCCGCCAGCCAGTGCAGAATCTGAGTTATCTAGGCGGGATTCGCAAACATCCAGCCGGTTCGTGATATTAATTAAAGTTTCATTTAGGAGTTTCATTTCATGTCGAGTTACCCTCATTTCATCAGCAAAAAGACGCATTTCAATCATTATTGTATTCGCCTCAGAAAGCTCTACTGTATTACCCTCTTTTGTGGATTTGCTATCTGATTCTGAAAGGAGCACTTGAGAGTCAAGCAGGTGGGTTTCTGGTGGACTATCCACGGCGGCTCCCCGTCGTCGTGAAATCCTATCAACTTCTTCGGAGCGTACCGGAGTGTTGGTGTTATCCTTTTTCGGTAGTTTGCTAATACACATGATACATTTCCAACTTTCCTTATGAATCTTTGTCATAGTATTAAAAAAACGTTTTTCCGGCACGTTTGCGCAAACCAGATCATAGGTTTTTCTACATATTTTGCAGCAAAGAAATAGTTTGTCTTCAATTACATTTAAACAGCCAGAACATGTTTTTGAGCTCATTTTTCGTTTATTAATGTTTAACAAAAAATTACAAAAAAACAAAAAAAAAAAAAGAGAAAGATTGAAAATAAAAATAAAATAGAAAATAATTGTGTTCTGTTCAGGGTTTGAACCTACGATGTCAGATTTCAACACCGAACCAATTACCGCCGGACTCCTCAGACGTTGCGGTGAGCTGCCAAATAACCGATCATATGGCGCACAAATCCGTATGTCGTAGGTTAATGACCGACGCTTTGTTCGATGCCACGGACGAAACGCACTCACTCAGCTGTATAACGGGTCTTTTTCAACCGATTTATAATTTTGTTTTTGTATATTTAGGCACTTAAACTTCACTTTATGCTGATGTAATTATATCGTTTTTACGATTACACTTTCATTAAAACACTAATTCACTTATTAGTTGCAATATGTAAGTATTACTCTCTGATTGTTTGTAAATAAGATTGGAGATAATAAACACGTCTATCACGGTGATCGCACGGATGCTCACTTATTATTATAAAAATATTAAAATAAACCACTGAGGGGTTGGTACTAGATGGTTTATTGATTGAAACACAAGTTCACTAATAGGAGTTCATTTTATTAATAATCATTTCAAAACACATGGATAAAGGTAACAAAAAGCTTACTCGGCGCAACGTGACGCGAAAACATATCATATGCAATTTACATACTTCACGACTTTTTAACCTGAACCTGATTCGCTCGTGACAACGTGGTCTATAAAGACACCAAAACGGCGAGTTACAATGTAAAATATTACTACACCACACCCAAATTCGGTAAAAGTATTTTCAACACACTTGCTCGTAAAGTGAGCGTTATTCTATTGAATTTAGAACTATAAACTGGGCTATAAGTCACGCGTGCATAATATATTATACCCTAGTGCATAATATAATGAATCCTACAAAGTTGAATTGTACCTTTGTGCAAATTACATGCGAGTAAACAGAGCATATTTTATTGGTCCGGGTTATACATTAAATATTTTCAGAAACAACAAAGAGGTTTTATACCACTTCAAATCCATATACATTTTTAAATGTTTGCGCCTTATATTAGTAAAACAAATTTGTATATCAAACAAATTATTCACAATTTACAATAATTTGTTATAAAATATTAAAATATTTGCATTTACCACGCCAAATTAAACATTTTCACTTAAAATAGGCTGTATATGCTATACAGACATTGACACATTTGGCGGAAAAAAAAAACCTACGCTAATGCGCGAGGTTAGGCGCCATTTTTCAGTCACAATTCACAGCTTTGTTATCAAATGTGTTTGTTATTTTATGACCACGTATGTCTGTCTTTTACTCACAAGTGTGTTGAAAAACGTCGTATGAAACTCGTGAGCGTTGCTAATTACAGTCGAGGCTGTGATTTGATAATGAGCCGAGACTTCGCTCACTTGTTACATAATATACTATTGTTTGTTAGAACGTAAGCGTAATAATCAACGAATGCAGAGCATTAAAAAAACCGACTTCAAGTCAAAACTTTGGCCGGCTTATAATATCATCCACGTAAACATTCTTTGTAATCATACATATTTGAAATTTTCAATGAAGTACCTACTCAACCGATTTCAATGAAATTTATATGTGACCAACTATGAAGTATCCTCTATCGTATGAAACATCCTCTATCATGGAATTTTTGAAAAGACAAAGCAAGCGTGCTTGCTGTGCCTGCCATGCCTAGTGTTTATTGGAATGTACCTAGGTATGAATTTTGTTGTACCTTTTTATTATTTTTATATTTATATTATACAGTTGGTTCGATTTCTGGGTGAAGCTAGCAAATTTTCGAAAAATATTTGAATTCAGATTTATTTTATTTCCAAAATAAAGGAATGTTTCTTTGGAGTAAAATTTGATATCTCTATTATGAAGAGTACTTTTCCTTTAAAAATTCCACCCTGTATATTATTTTTTATTGTGATTTTAAGTTTGAATTTCATTAATAATTTTATAAAATATTTTTTTAGAACTAAATTGTTCAGGTACCTTACTGTTTTACTAACATAGTTAATAAGTAATTGTTACTAACAATAATGAATCTCTGTTATCTAAATTTTTATTATTATTTCAATTTATATAAAAATATATCTCCTTTGATTATGAAAGGCTTAAAAAACACTAACACAGTAGGTTATGATAATATAAACACAAAACTTATAAAAGCCTGTTCCCTAATATTACTAAAGCCTTTGACACATATTATAAATCTATCTTTAAAAGAAGGTGTATTTCCAGAACGGCTGAAAAAGACGATTGTAAAACCAGTACATAAAAAAGGCTCCACTCTCGACGTTAATAACTTTCGACCCGTTACTAAAGTATCAGTTCTGTCCAAAATATATGAAAAAGTAATATTAGTTAAACTGCAAAGCTTTTTCTCTTCAGTCAACCTCTTGCATGAAAATCAATTTGGATTTAGAAAAAATCGAAATACCACTCTTGCCTGCTTTGCCTTAATGAAACTTGTCACAGAAATTAACTCTGGTTTACCAACACTCTCTATATTTCTTGATGTGAGCAAGGCCTTCGATTTAGTCTGCCATTAGACTCTACTAAATAAGCTGGAGTCATACGGTATACGAGGTAACGCACTTAATTTAATATAAAGTTATTTAAAATGTAGATACCAATGTGTTGAAATAACACAAGTCAGTGATAATACGGTTAGGGATTGTAGGTCACCGTACCAAATTCAAAACTCTTATGGAATTCTCCAAGGCAGAGTTTTGGGACCGTTTTTGTTCATTTTATTTATCAACGACCTCCCTGCTGCAACGAAACATAAGTGCATACTCTTTGCGGATGACATAACTCTAAACATAACGGCAAACAATTTAATTTCTTTAGAAGCAGAAGCCAATGAAGCACTAAGTTCTGTTACTCAATACCTAGATAAATGTAATTTAACTATTAATATGACAAAAATGAATTATATTCAATACCAAACCTACCGGACTACCCCTGGGACGGTTTAGCTGTACTGTCAGGGTACACGAATAGAAAGAGTTGATGAGACGAAATTTTTAGGACTAACAGTAGACAAGTATTGTAGCTGGAAACCACATATACATAATTTATGTAAAAAAATTAATAGTTTCGTGTTTGTTATCAAGAACTGTAAACAAACAATCTGCGATGCCTGCTTACCATGAGTATGTGGCCTCTATTCTTCGCTACGGTATTATTTTATGGGGTAATTCTGTTGAAATCCACCATGTATTTCGGTGTCAAAAGAAATGTATTAGAGCCCTCTGTGGAGCTAGTCTTAGAGACTCATGCAGGCCTCTATTTGCTGAGCTCAAATTACTCACTGTTCCGTGCATTTACTTCTTTGAAATGTTGTTATTTGTCAAAAACCATATAGAATATTTTAAGACTGTGGGAGATTATATGAATCTAAGAACTAGAAATAAAGACAGTCTTGGCAAGAAACTGTACATGCCACCCAGAAAATTGAGAGTTTTTAGTAAAAATGTATACTGTATGGCAATTGACATTTTTAATCATCTCCCTGTACAGAATAAAAACTTACAGTTTATAGAATACAAGCGGAAACTACTTGACTTACTTAAAACAAAAGGATATGAGTGTTTAGAGCTTTTATCAAATTTCGGGAGTTGAGATGGGTTTTAAGTATTTTATTTAATATTTTTGTGAATTCAATAGTTATTTCAGATGTACTTAGTTTGTTTATGATTGATGAGTTTAGATTGTTTAAAACCTAAGTATTTATATGTATTTCCTAGTCCCAAAGATTCTATTTCTTCGCTTGTATTGAGTATAAATGTATTTTCGTCTATCTTACCTTTATCAATCGATTTAATTTTACACTTATCGATACCGAAATTCATAAAAATACTACTTGAGAAACGTTGTGTGATATCGGCTAACTTATAGAGGTCATTATTGCTATTTGTAAACAGTTTAATGTCATCCATATACAATAAGTGTGACAGAATATAATATCAACTATTGATGTTATTTAGTCCTAAAAAAATCCTACTGTAGCGTCATTTAGTAGCTGTGAAAGTGGTTTCAATGCTATACAAAACCAGAGAGGGCTGAGGGTGTCTCCCTGAAAAATGTCTCTTTTTATACAGATAGCTATGATGTGGTTACGGTTGTATTACTTAGCTCAGTTTTCCATGTTTTCATAATGGTTTCTAAAAATCATATTAATAATATTATAATAATAATAAAATCATTTATTTCAGGCAACTTAAGAATAGTACAGGATGTTAAATACTAAATCTAAGGCCCATAGAAAATATATACCTTAACCTAATATACATACAATATACTTAAAAACTACACTTCACTAATTCCCACGTATGGGCTGCGACGGGGGACGCGATATCTTTGTGTCAAGTAACCGTCCTCGGAAACGACACCCTGCGGCCAGAACTCTTCCTTCATGTAGGTCGACAGATGTTCGGTCGGTATTCTCACCACAAAGGAGTTGAAACTCACTCTGTGACGGGACTCCAACCGCTCGACCCTCATGTTGAGTCCTGTCTTCGCGTGCAGATACTCCACTACATCCTTCGCCGTGAAGGCGTGGTGCACGCGAGACACGTACAGCTGCGTGGTTGGCACCTCGGCGCGCAGCAGAAGGTTCTCTTTATTCGGTGCGGTGCCGCACTTGTTCTGACAGGAGGGCTTCTTCTTCTTCCGCTCCACCTTGATGAAACCCTCTCTGTCTTCCTGGACCTTCAAAGATTTGGTCTTCGGTGCTGTGTGGCTGGGCTTTGCAGGCTGCACTGCCGCTACTTCGGCGTATCCTCGTGGAGAAGAAGGACCCGTGACGCGGGGCGGCTTCTCTGCGTTGGGAGCTGCAGCAGTAGCACGGTGGCGGGGGGCTGCCGCGGGGGCCGCGGGGCGCGGGGGAGGCGATGCAAGCGGAGCGGGGCGCGGGGAGGGCGGTGCAGGGTGCGGTGACGCACTCGCTCGTGTCAGCAAATTCTGCCCAATCGGAACTGCCAACCGACGCGATATGCGTGCCATGACGAATATTAATATTGGAAGCCACGGGTGACCTACTTAGCGTACTAAGGCTACGCAATGATGATACTTCACTACGCAGCTCGCTGATTGTATTATCCGAAGCTTCCAATTTTAACACCACCTCGGCCAAGGTCGCTTTATGGAAATTGATATCCTTAAGCAGCCTGGTGACGTCGACGTGGTCGAATCCCACCGGCGGGAGCTTATGCAGCTCCTTGGCGACGAAATCCGGGACGTCGTCGGGATCGGTCTCCTTGAACAGGGTGATGATGTCCTGGAGACTCTTCTCACCCCCATCCCTACGTCGGGAAGGCATCTGGGAGGTTCTGTCGAGCATCTGGAACAGGAGCGACTTCGTCCTCCTTGAAGTTGGACTTACAGATCTGCACTATGCTGACCTCGTCATGGTATCGATGGTATTCTGTATGAACGCCAACAGTTCGCTTACAATGACTTATTTAGCCATCTTAAGTGTTAGCGGGCAGCGGCATTAGCCGCGCGATACGCGAATTTCAATTTAATGAAATTAAATCGTGCCGAGCGTCAGCGATACACGTCCGTTTCCGATCGCATATCACGAGCTAATGCTAATATTAAGGCTAATATTAAGGAGGGATTAACTTTGTATAATTTCAGAACAAAGACAAGCCAGCTGTGGGGTACTGAATCAAATACCTTGCGATAGTCTATAAACATCGTGTATCGAACAGATCGGAATCGGTAAACCGACGATACAAACCCAATTGTTTTAATAATAGTTAAACATGAAATCCTACAGCTTAATTCTATGAGTAATTACGAACTACTTACCAACCTGGAGTGGTGCACATTGCGGGCAACGTGGTAGGTGTGTCTGTCTGTATGTATAGGGATAAGGCGTCTCCTTGGGAGGAAATTAAAGGCAACCTAAGCTAGATAATTACAAGGCTCATTAAAATTAAGAAGGGAAAGAGAAATATTTGTAAAGGTATCACCTGAACTCCACGTGTCACAACCAGATATCACTTATACAATATAATGCACTCGGCGTTACTTAATTACGCCACGAAATAGTTCCTTCGGTTATTATAAACAATGCGCGCAACCAAATCTTCGCGTTTAAAGAAATACTAATATATAAACGGCGCGATAATAAACTTTCAATTGTGCAAGGGACTAACACTTGCGTACCACTCAAACTCTCAAAGCATACTTCTTCCACTGACGAGCGATGACGGCTCGGCCGCTCTCAATATTTTTAGGTTGCGGTAGAATTATCACAAAATAATTATAATATATTTTTCTACCCGCAGATTTCAACTTAGGCTTGCGATCTATTCCGAACACATAGTGTGAATGCTACTTTTTGTGATGTGGGCTTGTTTCATAACTACTGAGTCAATAATCAACTGTTCTTTACAACTTCGGCTTGCTTTAATGCACCCCTTTTGCTCTTCATTAATTATTTTATGATCTTTCATATGTTTGGATATTATTTCACTGATGGCGGTAGTAACAAGTTTATAATAAAAGTAAAATTAAAAATTTTAAAAACCCCCCGACACAAAAAAAGACCTTAAAAACTAACAAATAATATTTTAAACCTATTCTAATTATTATCGTCCCATATATAATTGACTGTAAGACTTGTACTTTAAAATATTTTTATTTTCCGAGCTTCGTTGCCGCGTCAAGTCTTACAGTCAATTATATATGGGACGATAATAATTAGAATAGGTTTAAAATATTATTCGTTAGTTTTCAAGGTCTTTTTTTGTGTCGGGGGGTTTTTAAAATTTTTAATTTTACTTTTATTTTGTACTTTTTAAAGTAGGTTTTAATATAAGGAAGGTATTTAAAGTAATTACCTAGTTAGTTGAGTTAGTAACTTAGTTAGGTATTAGATATCATATTAGTTTTAATTTACTAGATTAAGTTTTAACTAGTAGGTAGTCTTAGGTCAATTTCACTGATGTAACACGGTACGAAATTTCGAATCGATAGGACATATGGAAGGTAGTCAGATCCCCTCATCAACAATAAGAGAGCTGATAATCTTCAAACGGCTGATCAGGTCATTGTAACCTTACCATACACTTTCAATTTCATTGAAGTAATACGGTACCAAATTTCGAATCGATAGGATATATGGAAAGAAGTCAGATCCTCTCATCAACTATTAAAGAACTGATGATCTTCAAACGGCTGATCAGGTCATGGTTCCCTTACCATATACTTTCAATGTAATTGTAGTAATACGGCACCAAATTTCGAATCAATGCGACATATGGAAGTTAGTCAGATCCCCTCATCAACTATTAGAGAGCTGATGACCTTCAAACGGCTGATCAGGTCATGGTTACCTTACCATATACTATCAATATCATTGTTGTAATACGGCACCAAATTTCGAATCGATACGACATATGGAATTTAGTCAGATCCCCTCATCAGCTGTTAGAGAGCTGATGACCTTCAAACGGCTGATCAGGTCATGGTAACCTTACCATATACTTTCAATATAATTGAAGCAATACGGTACCAAATTTCGCGTCGATAGGACATATAGAAGGTAGTCAGATCCCCTCATCAACTAGAAAAGAGCTGATGATCTTCAAACGGCTGAACAGATTTTCATGAAACATGGCTAAGAACAATCGGGATACAATTATCTATAACACAAAAAAAACTAAACGAAAATCGGTTCATCCGTTTGGGAGCTACGATACCACAGACAGATACACAGATACAGACACGTTAAACTTATAACACCCCTCTCGTTTTGCGTCGCGGGTTAAATAGTCTGTAAGCATGTAATGGGGCGATACTTTGAAGAATTATTTGTATCATTATCCTTTGGGATCATGTATATTATTCCCTGTGTTATAAAATTTAGTAGTGTATCTGGTGATTTGTTAAATAAGTTGATATAA
Source organism: Stenoptilia bipunctidactyla (assembly GCA_944452665.1). Taxonomy (NCBI): domain Eukaryota; kingdom Metazoa; phylum Arthropoda; class Insecta; order Lepidoptera; family Pterophoridae; genus Stenoptilia; species Stenoptilia bipunctidactyla. Next base: position 220,216 of record OX101728.1, on the reverse strand, counting down.
TTGTGGATGAAAGGATGTAAATAAATTAATTTCTTATACCAACAGAACTTATGAATGTTATTTCCTCCTGGAGTTTTCCAGTTGTGGCTACGTTTTAAGACTTGGTGGAATATTGCTCCATGCAAACTCCATGCAAACATGCTCCCTCAGGCGGCATGGCTAGTAGTAGCGTCGGGTATCGGGTCACACTCTTCCCTAAAATATGGTTGAGGAGGGTGATGGCTGGTGCTTGCGTTAACTCGTGAACGGGTGCTGCTAGCGGTGCCAGGTCGTTTTGCTAATGATACTATGACTATTTTATTCCATTCTTGTTCAAATACTCTGGTCCCAGTTTGTCATGTTCGTATTGTGCATCCATAGGTAATTGCATCTGCTATGTAAGCAATTCGGTTGTGGCATGACATTGGCTCTCACAATTAGCTGTCGTGTGTTTGTTTTTTTTTTCTTGTCACGGTCAATTTGTACTGTACCTATTTGTATTAATTAGATAATTCTGAGTGAAAAAGAGTGCCAAGAGTTTTTTTCCGCCGGCTTTTTTTGTCTCTTGGTCTACTGTAATATCTTATTTAACAACTATCAACAACTAGTTAAAGCCGAAGTATGTGATGACTGACTTCATCAAGTGTTTTGTGAAATTCCTAAGATGAATAAAACTTTTTGATTTTTTTTTTTATTTCTGGTCTAACAAATTCAAATGTATGATTAGGAATATGATCTTGTCTGATTTTCTCGATCCACTCAGTCTCGTTGTCAGCAGGGTTTTCCTAAATCTCTGCCCAGAAGTCTCTAAGCACTTCAGATGGTGAAGGGTTCTTATTGTTTGTCATGTTGGTACCTTTAAATAAAATTTAAATCTTTAAATATTTCTGACACTCACACAACATTATCTAGCCCAAATTAAGTTTCTTAAAGAACTTTTGTTATGGATACTAGATAACTGATATACTTAAGAAATATATAAACATACATATTGAATAAATACATATTTTTTATTAGAATAAACTTAAATAAACATATAAACATCCATGACTTGACGACTAATATGCGTGTTCATCGCACAATTATCCGCCGCCGCCGGGATTCGAACCCAGGACCTCTGGCATAGAAGGCAATTTATGTTACCGCTACACCAGCCGGTCGTCAAACCTTTATTGAGATTACTTCTGTAGAATTGCTTTTTAGCATTAACAAAGAGTGAATTTTGATTTTTACGTTACATGCTGGACTGGGAGCGAAAGAAAAACGAAGAATATGCCAACTGTTTCTCTTCCCGGGCATACTGTAAAAGTCAGTTAAGGGACAGAGGTTTTAAAGGCGTTTTTGTGGGCGCTGACCCCCTGTCACTACAATAGTCTCTGTCCATCTTTATAATACCTTCAAATTCGTCAAACGTGTCATCAGATGGTCTTGCAACCTCTGGTGTTCTGCCTACCCCATAAGGGATACAGGCGTGACGTTATGTATGTATGTACGTTCAGTGCATTTAAGATACCTCTTAAGGCGGCTAGCTAGTGAATTGAGTTTTTGCTTGAGCGTGTCAAGATAATCTTTAATTTCTATGTTGTTGTTTTCGTAAGTTGCGTGGATGGTATACTTTTGCCTTGTTTCATTTACAGCTTTAGTTATTTTATGATTTCTATTGCCTGCTATATATTGAGTAGTGTGACCTAAGTAGTACCTAATAGATTTTATCCTCCGTTCTAATCTTTTTTGCGAGGGTTTTTACAAATAGCTGTAGTGTAAGCAGCTGTATATATCAATGTGTGCAGTTGTCGGAAGTCCATATCTGAAAATGCATACAAGGGTAGTATGTGATTATTTAGGCATTGAACTATATTTGGCAATCTTCTAGATGGTTTCAGTTTTGGGATGGGAGGTCTATTCAATGGGTCCGAGTTATTAAATTGTTGAAACGCTGATTCAAACTGGGTTTTGATATCATTTACCAGTTGTATGTCGAAGTGCTGGTGTAACTCTGATAGGACGGTAGGAGTTTCATATTGATTATCTGGTGTTAAATCTGTACTGTTTGTTACGATGTTTAAATCTTTTGCCCTAGTACCCTGTGTTAGTGGTGATGGTGTGCTTTGAGTGTTAATTTTTTATTGCTAGTTTGTTACCACCAAATAGTTTTTTCTAGGAGTTCGGGTTTCTTTCCATAAATTTATTTTCTAAATGACTAATATATCCTCCTCCTCTTACTCTTGATAAATAAAAGCAGTAAAGTAGTTCGTGTTGTTCACTTGTGGTGCATTTCGTACCAACGTAGGATGTGTGAGCTACTTGATTTTTGACTGTGGGTGGGCGGGAGATTACTTGCAAGTGTTGGGCTATTTTCTTCTATTTCTAATTTCGCTGTGGATATGATTGATTTCAAGGTCTGTTAGGAGTTTATTTCTAACAATCGATCGTCGTTGATTTGCAAATTGTTAGGGGGTTACAGTTATCGGAGGATATTGTTTTATAAATGCAGAGTGGAGTAGTGTTACATATTTTTTTGTGTCAGTATCTAAAGATGTAATACGCAGATATTCACGCAGTATGAACTGATTCATATCATTTGTCCATTTTCGGCGTGTTTTTGATCTTGAGTTGAGTGCAGGTATATAAGCTTCATCAGCTACCTGCACAGCATCCCCAGGACTTTTTTTACTAGATGATGAGCTGACGGTCTGTAAATAGCCTCAGCATCAGAGAAGTCGTAGATATTTTCTTCTTGTCTATTTGCTGTTAAAGACGCAGTTGAGTGAAGGCATCTTCTTAAATTATATTTTTTATTTTTAATCGCGACCGCGACCGTGCCGCGACCGTGCCGCGACCGGGCCCGCGGCACGGCAGACCTTGGATTGGCGGATATAGGGATGGGGAATTGGGTATTCAAGGATAGGTATCTGAATAGGCTGGGCAAAGGAGTTTGGGACCGTTGGTTGGAAAGGCTAAAAGATAAAGGTAAAGGGTAATGTTTGTTGTTTTGCAGTATCTCGTAAAGGTTAGTCTAGTTGGTAAAGGACTTTAAATAGTGCCTGCTTTCCTCAAGCCACCCTAACACGGCAAGTTGGTCCCTCAGGGGGGTTATTATTATTATATTATTATAAATCTTTATTGAACGATATTGTAGGAATTTCGGTAGTAATTTGTGGTAAAATGAATGTTTCAATACAAAGAGTTTAAATATTAGAACATAGGTACAAGTTTAATTGACCTTTAGGTCTAACGCCAGGTTTATCAGAACCTCCTATTTCTGTAATCTTGATATCAGTTTTAGTATAACGCGTGTGCACAAGAACTAGTTATATTTGCCATACTGTAGGTGTGACGTACAGCGACATATATCAACGCAGTGGCAAGTAAAGAGTGACGTACGCCCATGTTCGTAGATGCAGTATTGGACAAGGAAGATGATTGTAGCGTGGACCCATTCGAAATCTGAGACGATTGGGTTTCGGAAATACAAGTTGATTCAATGGGTAACGGGTTTAATGGAACGGTATTACTCGCATTTGATGTATTTTGAATTAATTGTGAAGCATTTGCCTGTGTATTATCAATAGTAGGTGTATGTAAGAGTGTGTGGTGTCTCTTGTGACAGACCTTACAGCTTGATCACAGAACAGTTAAAAAACCTTTTTTAACTGTTCTGTGAGCTTGATCGTGAGTTGCAATTGAAAACCGAGTTCGAAGGCAATTAAAACATAAGTTGTTCGACCCCACGACTGTCGCTGTTTGAGGCCGTTGCTGTTAAGTTATTATTACTAAAATCGTGATTTACACTGGACGTATGTGATACCTTATTAGGCTTATAGGAGGGCGTAGTACTTGTTGAATTGCCGCTGATAGGATGAACACAAAGTCCCGTGTTTTCTAAAGTTTTGCAAAGATTAACTAAGAACGTAAGTAAGTTATTAAAGGTAGGTATTTTAACGTCTTGGTAGGTTAGTTCGAATCGAGATCACAAGTCATTATCGAGTCGTCGTGTTAATATGTGCAATAATAAGAGAGACCATTCTGTAACTGGGAAACCTAAACTAGATAAGCCCCGTGTATTCTCTTTATTTTATTTATTTATTTAATTATTTTAAATATTTTATAATTAATTTATGTACACACAGATATAAAAATACAGGTTTACTTAAATCTAAAATATGTACTTGTAAATTACCTACAAAAGATTCTCAGCTGAGTGACGTTTTTAGCGGACACGTTAGGTAATGACAACATAGAGGTAGTGTTTGTCAGCGATCATGTGTGTAAATCATTCAGTGATTGGGCTACCACAGGTATACATATTAGTAGAAAGCACCTATATGATCTCTATCATGAGAAATCATATAACAAAAATGACACCTTTTGCAACTATGTCAGAACTTACTCAAAGTTATTTAAAAAAGTTTGTGCCGCAGCCAAATCAATCTATCTAGGTAATAAGATTAAAAATAGTGCTAATAAAGCTAAAACTACTTGGAGTATAATTAATAAGGAAACTGGGAAAGTTAAGAATCGCAATAGTGAGTTTAAGCTTGTTATTGACAATACAATAATTAAAGCACATGAAAATGTTGCGACAGCCTTTGAGAGCTGTTTTGCTGACATTCCAGTTTCAACTACTAAATCATTAAGCTCATCACCTGTGGCGGCTGAATCATTGCTCAAAAATCATGTGAGTGAGTGCAAGGTGTCTTTCAAGTTCCAACCCATAGACACCGGGGATATTATTAAAACATTTATGACAATTGATATTAAAAAGACAACTGATCTGTGGGGCATATCTGTTGAAATATTAAATTCTATTATAGATGTAATAGCTCCTTGCCTTGTTGAAATATTTAACAACTGTATTATTAGTGGGGAGTTTCCTGATTCAATGAAGCATAGTAAGGTTATACCTTTATTTAAGTCGGGTAGCACTACAGACCCTACTAATTCTAGACCAATTTAAATTCTACCTACTTGTAGTAAAATTTTTGAAAAAAATATTCTTAATCAACTCTTGGCCCATTTCACCGATAACAATTTACTTCATAATAAACAATTTGGATTTACAAAGGGCCATTCAACAACTGATGCTGGTGTTGAACTATTTGAAATAATCACTGGTGCCTGGGAGAGGTCGGAGGATGCCCTAGGTGTATTTTGTGACCTATCTAAGGCATTTACTGTGTTCAGCATGACACTCTCATCAGGAAACTCCACCACTACGGCATCAAAGGCACTGACCTCAAACTTTTGAATTCATATCTAAGTGATAGAATTCAGAAGGTTAAGGTTAACCGGAAAAGGTCGGCTGGGTCGGTTGTGAGAATGAGAGTGCCTCAAGGATCAATTCTGGGCCCATTTCTGTTTCTAGTCTATATAAATGATCTACCCTATATGGTAGGCAATAATCATGAGATTGTAATGTTTGCTGACGACACATCATTAATTTTTAAAATGATAAGACAGAAAATAAACTACGACGATGTAAAGAATGCTCTCGCAAATGTTGTTCAGTGGTTCAATATAAATAATCTAGCGTTCAATGATAAAAAAACTAAATGTATAAAATTCTCTGCACCAAATGTAAAACAAGTTGAGTCTGATCTACGGCTTAATGGGAACAGATTGAATCTAGTAGATAACTCTGTTTTTCTTGGAATTACCTTAGATTCTAAATTGTAATGGGGCGCCCATATCTCACAACTAGCGAGTAGACTTAGTCCTGCAGCGTTCGCGGTAAAGAAAATTCGCTCATTAACTGATGTAAATACAGCGAAGCTAGTATATTTTAGTTATTTTCATAGTATAATGTCCTATGGCATCCTACTTTGGGGCAATGCCGCAGATATTGACACGATATTTACACTGCAGAAAAGGGCTATTCGTGGAATGTATAAACTTGGAAACAGAGAATCTCTTCGAGAAAAGTTTAAAGAGATTGGTATCTTGACCCTTGCATCACAATATATTTATGAAAACATTATGTATATTTATAAGAATAGTAATAAATTCAAAACTAGGAAAGATAATCAAGATACAAATTACTCTGTAAGGACTAGGAACGACCATAAGTTAGCGTTTCCTAAATTAAGGCTGGCTAAAAGCAGCAAATCATTTATTGGAATGTCAATACGTATATATAACAAAATTCCGAAGTCAATTCAATCCCTGCCATTCAATAAATTTAAATCAATCATTAAAAACACTCTATTTCGAAAAGCTTATTATAAAACTAAAGATTACTTAGATGATAAAAAGGCATGGGATTAAGCACAACAGGATATTTCTAAAAGTTTCTAATTACTTAATAATTTTGTTTACGGCTTGGCTGTGCAGTATATGTGTGACATGCTGGTGACTGTCCCACTCACTTATTTTCTTGTCAAGACATCAGCAAGAACGTCATGCTCCCTCAGGCGGCATGGCTAGTGGTAGCGTCGGGTATCGGGTCACCCTCTTCCCTAAAATATGGTTGAGGAGGGTGATGGCTGGTGCTTGCGTTAACTCGTGAACGGGTGCTGCTAGCGGTGCCAGGTCGTTTTGCTGATGATACTATGACTATTTTATTCCATTCTTGTTCAAATACTCTGGTCCCAGTTTGTCATGTTCGTATTGTGCATCCATAGCTAATTGCATCTGCTATGTAAGCAATTTGGTTGTGGCATGACATTGGCTCTCACAATTAGCTGTCTTGTGTTTGTTTTTTTTCATGTCACGGTCAATTTGTACTGTACCTATTTGTATTAATTAGATAATTCTGAGTGAAAAAGAGTGCCAAGAGTTTTTTTCCGCCGGCTTTTTTTGTCTCTTGGTCTACTGTAATATCTTATTTAACAACTATCAACAACTAGTTAAAGCCGAAGTATGTGATGACTGACTTCATCAAGTGTTTTGTGAAATTCCTAAGATGAATAAAACTTTTTGAATTTTTTTGAATTTGACATGCGTTTGTTGTCATACCTATCTATAAGTATACGCCGAGCCACTTCATAATTCTCTGGAATATTCGTTAGATCTTTTCCTAAATTTAATTGTTCGTTTGTGAGACAACTGAGTAAGTAATGTCGTTTCTGAATCGAACGAATGATCGCTGACAAACACTATCGAATGAATGATTTTGATGAATTAAGTTATCGAACATGTTAATAAAGTTAGGAAAATCACAACAATTACCGCTAACTGTTGGGAAACTAATACTGGATAATTTTACGTTAAAATCTTCCGATTTATAATATGGTGAACTAACTTCAATTTGTATAATTTCGGGTGTAAAGGAATTCAAAGCTAATTTTACATCCAACTACTGTTCTTCTTCAACATACCTAACCTTATGAGTTTTCAATTCGTCTGTATCTAGTGACTGCAATAAAGAAATATACAACTTCTCAACGCTAAGTTTGGTTGCCTCGAGATGGCGCAACGTAATCTAAACTTTTCAATATTTATTGAGATAGTAAAATCTAATGAATTACCTGTAAACTATCTAATTTATCTAGCATAAACTCATATTTTTATTCCAACAACTGTTTTGCCTTACTCATTGTAAAGTAAGAAATAATCAATATTATATAAAACTGTTCCGTTACTGACTGAGTGACTGAGTGACTGACAGACAACGTACAGCCGTAACTACTGGGCGTAGAGAGCTGAAATTTGGAACATACATTCTTTAGGGGATGTAGAGGTGCACTAAGGAAGGAATTCCCGAAATTCCCACGGGAACGGGAAATATAGGACTTTTTAGTTTGTATGAAAAAATCCTATCCCTTGAGTGCACGGATGTGATGCTTGATATGAAGGTTCCTCAATAAGTGTCTGTTTGTATTATGGAAGGAATTCCCGAGATTCTCACGGGAAGGGGTTGGACTTTTTATTTTGTATGAAAAATCTTATTCTTTGAGTGTACGGATGTGATATGAAGGTTCTTCAAAGAATGACTGGTTGTGCTACGAAAAAAATTACCAAAATTCCCACGGGCACGGGAAATATATGATTTTTAATTTGTATGAAAAAAACTTATTCCTTGAGTGCATGGGTGTGATACTTGGTATAAAGGTTCTTTCAGTGGGTGTCTGGTTGTATAGTTTCTGATATTTCCACGAGGACGGTAGTTAAGCGCATACGAAGTTGCGGGATAAAGCTAGTAAGTTATAAAACTTGTTAGAAACTTGTTAGTAAATATGGCGGCGAAGCGTGTTGCACGGGTACTGGTATAAAATCCGGCTCAAAGGACCAAAAATAATGTCTTAAAAAGGTCAATTACTAAGCGAGAGAGGAGTCGCAGGAACCACAGTCACTTTCACTTAGAGTTCATGGTTGATTTCAATACATTAAAAATATATAAAAAAAAGATGGCACGTCACGCCGGCATTTGGTGTAGGTAAAAGTTTTGTAAAAGTGACGTATACTTTAGGAAGAAGGGTGGGGGAAAGAAACAGGACGAGGGAAGGCTTGTGATTGTCCTTTCAAATGACATGTTAGAATTCGTTCAAAATTCATAAACTAAACTACATGCAACAATGATTGTGACTGAAAACTATGTTTACAAACTCAGATATCGTATTTGCATAACAAATGACATCATCCATGACGTAATAGATGCCGTAAAAATCGTAAGAACTGAGCGATGACTTCGCACATTTGTTCCTGTATTAAGTTTTTTTGTTGATATTCCAAAAATATTATCATGAGGGTAAAAAGGGGTAATACCGGTCACAAGGTTATACCGGTCAGCACTCTATCTCATAAAATCAAGTAGATATTTGCGTTCACACAGAGGCATATGAAGCGCTAGCCATACCTAGCAAGCCGGCGTCGATCGCAGCTGGGTTTCCATCGCGCATCGAGGAAGAACGTACGTAATATTTTTTCTCGCCAAATTGTTATAATTATTCGATCTCCATAATTCAGAGGTGAGTTGATATTTTCACTGTATTTTTATGATTAGGTAATTTAAATACTGGGTGGCGCAAAAGTAAAGATCCTATTTGGTTCAGCTATAACATCTAATATATAAAATTCTCGTGTCACAGTTTTCGTTGCCATACGGCTTCCTCCGAAACGGCTTGACCGATTTTGATGAAATTTTTTGTGCTTATCCGGTATCTATGAGAATCGGCCAACATCTATTTTTTTTTTAATTTCTTTTTATTTATATGGCAAAACAACATTTGCCGGGTCAGCTAGTTTTTTCTAAATTAGAAAACTAGATTTAGGTTTTTTTAAATGTATATTTGTGCCATTAAACTTCATACCAGTAGGATTTAAAGATGATGTCTTTTAAATGGTGACCTCCAGAGTTGATGCACATTTGAGCCCTATTTATCACAATTTGCATAACTTGCCGTAACACTTCCTGCGATATGTTTCTTATTTCTTGATGAATGTTTTTTTTCAGAGCTGCGAGCGTCTGTGGCTTGTTCACATACACCCGAGATTTCAGAAAACCCCAAAGAAAGAAGTCTGGACTAGTCAGATCGGGTGATCTTGCATGCCAAGGCAAATCGCCAAAACGAAAGATAACGTGGCCTGGAAAAGCGTCCCTCTCTAAGTCCATAGTGTAACGCGCTGTGTATGCCGTAGGGCCGTCTTGTTGAAACCAGAGGTGCTCCAGCACCAATTCGTCCAAACTGGGTATCAAAAACTCACGTAACATGGTTCTGTAGCGTTCTCCAGTGACAGTTATCGCGTTGCCTCCATTTTCTTCGAAAAAATAGGGTCCGATCACTCTGTCAACACAGATGCCACACCATACAGTAAATTTTAGTGGGTGTAAAGGTGTTTCTTGAATAATGCTCAAATTATCAGTGCCCCAGAACTGAGTATTCTGCTTATTGACATGCCCTGAGAGATGGAAATGCGCTTCGTCACTCATAACCAATTTTGATGAAAAAACATCCTCTTCATGGTTGAGGTTTATGACGCGCTGGCTATATTCTAGACGAGCTCGGTGGTCAGTAGGCAGCAGCTGATAAAACATATGAGTTTTATACGGGAACATCTTTAAGTCTTTCACCAAAATACGCTGCAGGGTCCGTCTGGAAATGCCCAATTACGTGGCACGTCGCTTCGTTGATGTTTCTGGACACTCTTCCACATCTTCGCGCACAGCATCGATATTTGCTACAGCTGGACGGCCTGTTCTTGGTCTCCCAGACTTAGGTCTATCCAATGTTGAGCCAGTTGCTTCAAGGCGTGTGGCAAAGCGTCGAATTGTGCCACCAATAGGTGCTGAATGATGGGGAAATCGTCGACGAAATTCTATCACTAATAAAATATTCCGTAAGAACATTGACACGATTATTCCACGTTCTTGGGGAGTAAAACCTATCATGTTTATTTTCAGTGTATTTTACATTTGTTCACTACACAATTTTCAACAACAGAATGACAGGAAATGTCATGTAAAAAAAACTTATTTTCTTTAGTGCTAATACTTTTACGCCACCTAGTATGTTGCTTGCATATAATGATAACAGAATATAATTTTTAAGAAAAAAATGCCTTTTTTTTAATAAAAGATTATTGAGAAAAATATGATGTTGGGTTATACCGGTCAAATGATAGAGACTATAGCCGGTCAATACTAGCCCCGAATCAGCTTCCTTTTTTCAGGTACTTGCAGTGTTTCTGCAACAATTATATCATTGCAAGTCCCCAAAAAAAATATTCTAAAGGGAACAGAACAAAATAAAGAAGTAAACAAGAAGAAAGAAGGGAGGCCTTTTTCTAGCATTGGGGGATCCCTATGTCCAGCAGTGTAACATTAGGCTAGACTGGCATTAGTCAAAGCCAGACCGGAACTACTCATCGCTTCGTGAAATACCGGTCAAAGACAGTTCTTTTTTATTTTTTATTAGAACCAAAAGTAATGAAACTTCTGATGTCAAGAAAGTTGCTATTTGAAAAAAATATTTATATTTGTGTTTCAAATTATTTTGATGAATAAATGTTGATTACTATTGAATCATTGGCCCTGTTCTCCCCTACTAGATTAGGGTTCACGGACAGTGACTTTATATAAATAATTATCAAAAGCGTATATAGTCGCGAATTTTTATCGGTTTTAGCTGGATGTTTTGAATCTTTTGTTTTTTTTTCAATAAATTTAAAAACAGTCTTACGAAATAGTCACTTTATCAACTTTGACTTATAAACCTGTTTGAATTGTTATTGTTGGTTGAAGATAACTGTCTCATTACTCACGTTTCATGCATGGTTGGGTATTCAGAAATTCTCTCAATTGCCAGAAAAACAAGTAATATTTATTATATCTACTCTAGTAGGTATCTTAGTTGTTGCTGCTCTTGCAGTTAAAATCTTATTTTTACCGAATTCGTAATAAAGATATCGACATGTTTAATAGCCTATTGTGAGTTCCGAGAAATATTCTTAGAATGGTGCAAACTAGATCATAACCTGTTCTGTAGTTCCGAAGATTACCTCGAACATACAAACAGATAGTAAAAGATAAATTGTAAAATATGTTATGTGAACAAGAGTTCCTGTTAACATAAAAATAGTATATGTTTTCGCAGTGAGTGTCAGTCAACAGCTCGACCTCTCTTGCTACCCGCACCACGCCTCCACTCGACGCCCTGCTTTCGAGATTTTACAGTTTTATTACCCGACTATGGCGAAGCAATCCTATTTGCTTCCCGTAGTCGGGTATAATAATAATAAAAATAAATAAAATCCCCAGAAAATCACACCAACTACATGGCCCAAAGTAAGCATAGCTTGTGTTATGGGATACCATGTAGCGAACTAGGGGGAACCTAGAATATAAATACATTAATAGATAAACACCCAGACACGGAACTTTTTTTTTTCTTTTGCCGTACAGGAATCGAACCCGCAACCACTGGCGTCTGAGGCAGATAGGTTTACCCCATCGCCAAAGTGGTATGATTTTGACCTGTATGTATGTATGTATGTATGTGGGTATGGATGTTCATCTGTTCCCTCATAACTCCTTAGCTAGTAACCATAATTGGACAAACGAAGTATCGTTGGAAACCTCTTGATTTTCCGCTGGTTATGGATTACATGACGTCACATTAAATTGACTACAGCGCCCCGTAGGGAATTTAAAGTAAAGGACTAATAAAAATCTCGACGGTTTCGTGCGGGGTATCAAATGAAAGATCTTTTTTAGGCACAGTTCAATATGTAAATGTCGCCGGAAAATAATAAATTCCGTTAATTTATAAATTTACAAGGAAATTTATAAACATCCGTAGGATTCTAAACGGAAGACAAAATGTATTATTTTACGCCCATGTTTTCGCAAATTAATAAAGTTACCGAACTCACTCGTAAAATAATAAGTAAGCTCTGATTGGTTGTTCTAATTTCAAAAAACAAATGCACTGGAAGGCCTTGTCGGAGCGGTCGAGTAGGAGCAGTTAGGTTTTATATAGGTAATATACGTCATACGCCATAAGCCAAATTTTGTAATTGCTTGTCCTCTTGATCAATCAGCTAGCAGTGTATTATTTTCCGCATTTTAAAAAAGCGTAAAATTAAAAGCTCTTCTGTTTTTGGTCGATCCGTTTAGTATCTTACGAATGAATATCCGTAAGTTTATAAAGGTAAGTGCTCAAAAAACCCAGCTCCGGGGAAAACGATGTATCTCAAAAAAACAACAATAATAAGTAATAAAATATTAATCGGTTATGATCATGATCCTTACTTGCAAACATGTAAAAAAAGTTTTATTCTTCAGTCGTGAACTATAAATAAATAGCTTAATTAATTATTGACCCCGACGCGAAATTTTTTATTTTATTTTATTTTTCAATTTTCGGAAAACTTACAGCTAGTTAAAATTTGTATACAAATACTTTAGGTTAAAAAAGGCCAATTAAAAGTTTTCACAAAGAGGGGTGTTTTAAGTTTGACGTGTCTGTGTGTGCGAGTGTTACTCTGTCTGTGGCATCATAGCTCCCAAACGGGTGCAACGATTTGGATAATTATTCTTTTTTTGTAAGAAAGGTGACTTAATCGAAAGGGTTCTTAGCTATGTTTTTATGTAAATCTGTGCAGCCACTTGAAGGTCATCAGCTCTTTTCGGACACGATGTAGAGGTAATCTTTCATTTAATAGACTCTTAGTATACTTCTACTTCACTGATTGAGTTGAAACTAGATACATATAGCAAATCATGTTTAATATTAGTAATTGCAATGTACTTGCAGAAAATCTTCGTATACTAAGTATTTTTCCTTGGGGTCACATGAAACGTACCTATGATTTTACCATTATTCTGCAATTCCTTTTTAAGTAAAAATAACAGAAACAGCAAAATGAAAGTTGCTACACAGTGGCAGGGTTTCGAATCGACCTGCCATTTGGGCTATTTTCGTCGAAGAAATTGTTTATAGGTACTGCTCTTAAAGACCTATTACAGGCCATGACACAGTGTATAGGCTATATTGTATCAATAATTGCATACATGCAAGAAACTCAAACTTTGACAAATGAAAAGGTATGTTGATTATTATTGTAATAAACCTAACCCCAAAAAAAACATAACAATTATTCTGGGCATGGACAGGGCAACAAATTATTCAGACCATACAATTGGAAAACAATTGCAAAAGTAAGACGATTTATTTATTTTGTGATGGCTGCATTCATCTGCAGTGCAGTGATTCTCAAGTTCAAATCTCAGTCCTTGATCTTAGATTGCCATGTCATGACAACCAAAGTCCAGATTTATACTTTTATGACAGAATCAGACGACCGGCTGGTGTAGCGGTAACATATTGCCTTCTATGCCAGAGGTCCTGGGTTCGAATCCCGGCGGCGGCGGATATCGGTGTGATGAACACTGATATTAGCCGTCAAGTCATGGATGTTTATATGTTTATTTAAGTTTATTCTAATAAAAGAAAAATTATTTATTCAATATGTATGTTTATATATTTCTTAAGTATACCTATCAGTTATCTAGTATCCATAACACAAGTTCTTTAAGAAACTTAATTTGGGCTAGATAATGTTGTGTGAGTGTCAGAAATATTTATTTATTATTTATTTATTTATTTATCTAGAAATCCACTGTTAACAATACCTACCGTTTATTGAAATTCGTATGCCTGTAAGAAATTCAGTGAGTATTGTATGCCTTTGGAGATTTAGAGTTTTACAGTAGGTATGTTACTTTAATCTAGAGAATGTGTTGCATTCTATTAAAGCAAAAGAAGAACCAATGTAAGTACTTTGGCACAATAATAATATGTTATGAAGACAATAGCGATATCTCTAGCATTATAGCAATTAAAATGCTATTGCATCATTCTGTTTTTTTTATAAATTTGTTAATAAATTCTACTGATAGCAGTCTGCGGCAATATCTATACTCCATACTTACTAATATAACAAAGTTAGATAGAGGGTTTTTGTATTTTGGAGTATATCTGAAGCGAGCAGTCAGATTTGAAAATTATTTTCATTTGGTAGCCAAAATTTTGGACAAGCTTATTATGTTATCAAAAAAATCTATGGTAGGTACTTATTTATTTATTTAAAAGTCGCCAACACAATAATGTTAACATTAACACTTCTTAAAAATAGGTTATTACTATACTAAACACTATTACATTTATAGGCGACGACAACATGCTTTGGTACATTAAAAAAAATTTACATACCTACTTAGGCAATCTTATCAAAAGTTTCGCGAATAAAACTTGGCTAAGCCGATTTGTTTTCAAGGTCAAGATAATGTATGAAGTAGGTACTTTTTTAATATATTTAACCGTGCTTACTGGAAACTGAATTGAAATTAAATTGAATAAAATTCCTGCTGGTTCAAAAGTGATGCGGATAATTCGTGGGAACCTGCCAATAATATACAAATTTTAAGTCAACACATTACAAGGAGAACATAACAAAATTAAAAATAAATGCTATTTAGGTGAGAGACAAAATAGATATAAGGAATGAAATGGCAAAATCGATAGTTTTATTTTTGATAGTAGTTTTAGATAGTATTCTCATAGATACCGGATAACGGTATCTATGAGAATCGGCCAACATCTATTTTTTTTTTTATTTAAATGGCAAAACAACGTTTGCCGGGTCAGCTAGTTAAGCTATATATTTCTTTATTTGTCGTTGCCAACTGAGAGAGATTAAGACTCATTGTGAGGAAAATTTAGATACTTAAATTTGAACTCTACTTAAGTACAGATTTTGAACAAAGAGTTAAATATATTTCGTGATAAATATTTTATAAAAATAATCAGGTAGATATGAAAAATATTTGTGATGCGGCGGGGTTCGAAGCTGCGAGTCAGCCGGCTGCCCGCTGCGCTGTGAACGGATTTCTAAAACGGACAAGCTTCTGCACGATTAATTTATTTCAGTTAATTATATTTTTCTTCTGTTGGTCAAATATAAAACTATAGGTAGTAGGTATCTATAAACTTCATCTGCAATAGAAAAAGACAATTCGTGCAATCTACAACTTAGTTCAAACATTTCATTGCGATATAAATTTAAAGAAACATCTACTATGCTTAGGTTTGGACAATGTTTATAAAACATTTAATGTACTGTAGGATTTTTCTCCAAAGACAACATTTTTGATGTCTTTTTCTTTGGGTTTATTTCTATAACTAGTGAACATAAATAAATTAATTTTTTTGGGTAAGTACAGTTTATCTTTATCCCTTGCTAGTACAAATATTTTTACAATAATTGCAGCCGAGGTATAAACTATAAAATAAATCAGTTGGTTCTCCTGATTCATATAGCGCGTCCGTTTGTAATAATGTCCGCAACATAATAGTCTTTTTATCAATTTATTTAAGACTAGCTGTGACCCGCGACTTCGTCCGCGTGGATACCGTTTATTAGAGTTGGATAAATACTATTATTATATCCTCCTTGAAGTTAAAACTTACCTTATTCTAAATTTCGTGAAAATCGACTCAGTAGTTTAGCTGTGAAAGCGTTACTGATAGATAAACAGACAGAATTACTTCAAAAACTGTTACAACAAAGCAGTGATCCGCAGTTACACCTAGGTTTTGTGAAAAAGTACTTATAGGTAAGTTGCCCGCGACTTCGTCTGTATTGAATTAGTATTTCGAGTAGGTTATTTTCTTCTCCAAGGTCCTAACTATCTTTAATAACAAAAATAAAAATGAAGAATCTTCGCCCATATAATATGTATAACTCCTTACCACAAACATAGGTAGGTAACTATCTATTAGGTACATTACAAAGGCATATAGCGTTATAAACAAATCGGGTGCCAAAGTGCCTTAAATTTTAATATTGTCTTGAGTTTCCGCGATAACTATTATGTATGACTATTAAATAAAACACTTTTTAACCGGATTTATCGCGTATATTTACATTTTAAATTTTAACAGTCGCTCGTGACCACGGGGCCTGCAAAGACACCGAAACGTCGAGTTTAAATGTAAAATATAAATTAGGTATACGCCATTATTCCGGTTAAAAAGTGTTATTTAATGCCTTCAATTTTACTTAATTCATGCAATATCTTCATTAATTTTTTTTTTTTTATAGGTGACTAATCCCGCGTTTGACCTCAATCTCACCTGATGG
Organism: Stenoptilia bipunctidactyla; assembly: GCA_944452665.1. Classification (NCBI taxonomy): domain Eukaryota; kingdom Metazoa; phylum Arthropoda; class Insecta; order Lepidoptera; family Pterophoridae; genus Stenoptilia; species Stenoptilia bipunctidactyla. The sequence continues at coordinate 203,656 of OX101728.1, read as the reverse complement.
TAAGTGACGATGAGGTCGAAGATGAAAGCAGACGGGTTTAGGAAGGAACTGGCTCTTTATACAATATTGCCGGAACACATTACCGCCGGAGCGGTAACATTTGGCGGCAGACTTTATATAAAGGGTGGTCGCTAGCCAGGCGGACCCAGAAGGGATCCTACCACCAAGCAAAAAATTATACTTAGCTTATTGTTATTCTAGGTAAAGCTAAGTAGTTTTTGCGTGAAAGAATAGCAAAAATCCATCCATCCAGCCATTATCAGTGTACATACAATACTACCTATAGTTATGTATGGCTGCTTTTCACTGCCAATCGGCTAAGCCAATATTAATGTAATTTACTTTTTATTCCGAAGAAATCTACGGTTTCTGACTTCCAAGAGGCAGAAACGATCATGAAATAAAAAAAACCTTGATTTCCATTTTATCTCTGTATGTACACTGTATGAGAGAGTAGTACATCAAGCGTTACAAATCTGTCAAAATTTTTTACTTGAATTTGAACTCTATGCCCTCGATAATAAGTTAAAATGGGTTGGGGAAATTTGATAGGTAATGTAATGCTTGTTCCTTCTGTACCTACCTATATTAAATCGCGCAAAAGCTTGCGCTGGCCTCCCGCCTTTTTATACCCTACCGCCGCGAGCCGCGTCGATCGCGGCAACCGTTACGCAAAAATAATCCCTATATCATTCATTATGTGCGATGGGTTATTAGCGTATTTCATGTATAAGTTTGGTGTTTCTATACCGATTTCTATGATTCTTTTTTTATTGAATAGGTAATAATGTTTATTTTTTTTAATTAGGGATGAGTGAGAGTATTATAAACGTAAGAGTAAACAAATATAATCAGAAAGCTCCGAACTGCTAAGCTATCGGGATTTACACGTGTTATTGTGAGTCAACCATAAAATATAGATATATACTGTTGTGGGATATTTTTTATATAATTTTATGAAGAATATTTCTGTCATACATGATTTCTATGTAGCTTTAACCATTAAGGCTGAACACGCGACGGAAGCTTAAAAAATGAAGTAACTTCTCCCGTTTTTCCAACATTTCCCTTCACTGCTCTGCTCTTATTGATTGTAGCGTGATAATAAGTATACTATAACCTGCCCAGGAGTATGAAGAATAATTTTACCAAGTTTCGTTAAAATCCGTCGCGTACTTTTTGTTTCTATAAGGAACATACAGACAGACAGACAGACAAAAATTTTACTGATTGCATTTTTGGCATCAGTATCGATCACTAATCACCCCCTGATAGTTATTTTGAAAAAATATTTCATGTACAGAATTGACCTCTCTACAGATTTATTATAAGTATATAATATATATAGATAGATAGAAGATATAGATAGATATAGATAGATAGATGAATAATTATAAATATAAAACCTCTAGCAAACTAAAATTTGTGTGATTACAACTACATTGGTGTTTTTAAAAATAAGTTAGAAGAAGTACTAAGTACTAAGAAGAACTCCGGCGTATAATAAAATTTTTGTGAAAGCATTTGATTATGTCCTGGAGAATATTAAATCAGAATAAAATCGAATAAATCAGTAATCAGAGAATCACCTACTTTTATTACATCGGCGAACCCTGGTCAAAAACTTATCTTGGTGGAGAAAATTGGAACTATAATTTATCCAAGCTTAACTAAAACTACGCCACAGTTTTTGGGTCAGATTTTTGTTATACTATAAGCCCACGCGGAATTGTGAGTAGGTAGGTAATGATAAGATCGAAAAGTAAATATGATCTTAAAGGTCAAAGCTTTTTAATCGGCAATATTAAAGTTATTAAAAATGTGATTGAAAATTATTGTCTGAGACTTTTCATTTTAGCATCGCTGTTAAACTTCTCTCCTTACTTAAACTTAAACTTAGGGCTGAATGCAGTTTAATTGAGCGCAACCAAAGAGTTAACAGCTTCCGCGGTAACCACTCCGATCTCAGCCTTCCAATACCCGGAGTATTTGTATGCAACCTTATATTTCATAAATGTACAGTGACATAGATTCTACTTATTACGTGTACCGTCTGATCTGAGCTGACACAGATATGTTTTGAAGTCACTTAAGTACATTATTAGCTGACCACAGTGATAAGAGGAAATCCAAGGAGATATCTACCCGCGATTACATACATTTCTCTCTCTCCGGCTATCAGCTGCTCCGGTATGATTCAACTTCAGTAGTTTTTAAAGCGGGTAGTACATGACTCGAGTCTTAGTTGATTCGTATCGAACATTGGGAACGGTGTTTGGTGTTGTGTCGTGATATTTACATAATTTAAAAGTGGCCTAATAACATTTATTTGAATAAAACGAAATAGGTAAGTCAATATAACGATTAATTGATACCATACGTACATACCATAATGTTGAGCAACTACGATGACATTCGCCTTCGTACGTGACTAGCAGTGAACCTGCAACATGAAGGTCCCGTGAAGATATCGGGATAGAAAGTATTCTATGCGTTCTTCCAGGTTATTCAAGTATGCGAAGTTTATGCACCATGTGTAGCGAACTGTCGGTAATGTAAAGTAAATCCATCCATGATTTCTTGTATAACCTTGAATTGACTATTTTGGCAAAGGAACCGGCTGTCCAAAATATTAACTAAGAGTGATACCTACTTGTTAATTTTTGTACATTCGACTGCGCCACATTGCGACAATGCTTACTAGGATAGTTCAGGTTTCGCTAATTATTACCATTCTCTAAATTAATTTATTACTAATCTTAGTCAGTACAAATTTCTCGTAAACAAAATGTAATTGTAAAGCTCCGCGCGGGTCTTCCCATCTTATTGACAATTTCGCACAATAACGTAAAGCTATTTTCAACCGACTTCCAAAAAAGGAGGAGGTTCTCAATTCGTCTGTACGTTTTTTTTTGTCTTTGTTACAAGATATTTCGGACAATCATGAATCGATACTGAATATTCTTGTTTCATATGATAGAAGATATTTCATAGATGGTCCCATATGAATTCCATCGAAATCGGTTGAGTGCTTCATTGAAAATTTCAATTTTTTGGAAGAATATGTATGATTTCGGAGATAGTTTAGGTTGATGGCATTATAACACAACCAAAGTTTTGACGTGAAGTCGGTTTTTTTAATGCTCTGCATTCGATTATTGTAATCTAATTATGGTGCACGATCCATGGGGTCTCCTACGTGATTTTGAATACCGCAGTTGCAACAAACGCTGTTGCGATTCTTTTTCCATTGCTTCATTGATAGATTCGAAAGCTTATAAACTCCAATGATGAAGTCGCCAAAAGACGCTGATTCGAAAAACATTTTCACTGCCTCATCCGCTCGAATGTTTGTGACTGCGATTCATTGGTCATTCATAATGTGTGTAAGTAAGGACATATCCATCTAGTAATCAAAACAACAACTTATTCGGTGTCAATCAACATTCATTAAGTAGCAATTCATAATCGAAATGTGAATAGGGCCCTAAGATAATAAATAGTACCTACCTACCTAATAACAATTTTAAGAGCAGTTTAAAAAAAGGGCATGAAACCAAAATCAAAATGAAAGCAAACTAATTACTGCTTTTTAAGAAAAAGTGAACCGCATTCAAAAAACCAACCCACTAAAAATGTTTAAATAATTTTTATAAACGCCATCCTATTCCTGTTTCTATTCCATCCATATTACTACCCCGTAGGTATAGTAAATTTCTGCCAAAAATTAATTAATATTAATGAATGTAATAAGAACATTAACAATTTATCTGGGTAGGTATTTACATAGTTTTTACGCGATCGAGCTTTTCTCGTTCTTAGCATAGCAGCAAAACTGCTTAGCTATTTTTTTTTTAATAACTGTACCTAATAAAAAAATGTGTTGTTATTGTAGGTATGTTTCTTGGCCAATAATCTACTAAGTAATTGATGAACACAAAATGATTTGTGTAAACTTGTATTTGCAAGATAATCATTTCAAGGTAAAGTTGTGCAGGGAATCAAATTCTTTAAGAAGATTGAATGGTAGCTCTTGGCACGGCCTTGGGAATAGAACTGCAATGGACATCAATTATACAGGGTGTCCCGTAAATATTGGACCAATGCAAAACCGGAGATACAAAGGGTTGTCTGGAATCCGAAACACCAATTTTTTTTCCCTAGGCTAAGTAGTTTTTGAGATATACAGATTTTAAATATTTATAGGATTTCCCCCTACTGCGTGCAGAACATGTATCACTACTTTTTTCATGCACTTTTTTTAACTTTTTACATACATACATAACGTCCTTATGGGGTCGGCAGAACACCAGAGGTAAGACCATCTGATGTCACGTTTGACAAATGAGGTATTATAATGATGGAGTCTACCTATCGCTCACAAAAATGCCACTGAAACCACAGTATGCCCGGGAAGAAAAGCGGCTGGTACATTCTATGTTTTTCTTTCGCTGTCAGTCCAGCTTTTTATTTTTGCAGATAGTTATGAAAAGACTAATCTCTCTAATTAATTGATAATGTGTGAGGAATTATTGGTAATCTGTGAAAATTAAAGCTAAAACATGTAATTTTTCAAAACCCTAAAATTTATAAACAATTTTAAAATGGTGCTGGTGTAAAAAAAGTATGGCAGCTTTAGTAAAGTAAAGTATTTTTTTTAAAACAGCTACAATTTATACAGATTTCAAAAAGATAAAAAGGTATAAAAAAACCACGACATAATTTTTTACTATTAAACCATACCAAAACCCATTCGGTCTTAAATATTTTTATGATTTTATTTCTTATTTTAAGATCTATGAAAAGATTCTGGCTGGATATAAATATGAAAAACTTTATATTATATCCAGCCAGGCACTTAAAAAATGACAGTTCATATTCATCTTCATATTTTTCTTAATTGTTCATATTTTTCAGTTATCACACATACCTACATAGTATTCGATTATTCTCAATTTCTGAAAATGACCGCTGTTTTTACTGCTCGTGAATACGCAGAAATGTATTTTATTTACGGTTTATGTGACGGTAATGCTCATGAGGCCACACGTAGATATCGTGTGCGGTATCCAAATCGCGAACGCTTTCCCGATCATCGAGTTTTTCTCCACGTCAGTCACGCGTATTTGGAGGATCGAATCCCTGGCGTTACCAGCAAAAAGCATACAATCACTACGTTGAATGATCGAATGAATGATCTAAGAACAGGAGGCTACCAATTCTACTGCCAATATTTTAATAAAAAATTATGGCCAACTTTAGGAAAATACTAGGGATGTGGTGTTCATTATCGATAGTTAGTGATGTTCACGGTCGACAAAAGATTCGATAAATAGCAGGTACAGGGAAAAATAGATAAAAGAACTACAAAAAAAAAACAATAATTATAAACATTTTGTTGAAGCACATGGTATTTTTACTTAAACCTATTTAAGAAACAATAAAAGTGATGGTTACCAGACTTGAAGGAAGACCTAGACAGGTAGATGAAGATCTGGTAATGAAGGAAGTTAGACAAGATCCTTCTACTAGCATTCGCCGTGTTTCTAAACGCATGGGTATCGCTACAAGTACGGTACATAGAACCTTGAAAAGAAATCGCACTCACCCGTTGATACTGAAAAGAAATTTCTTAAGGAGATGCTGGCTATGTGAAAGAGCAAGAGGTAGACACTTCAAGCATTTAATGTAATAAAATAAGGCTTAATAAATGTTAAAAGCTCGATTACTTTACTACTTTTATTTTATTTTATATCGAGGTAATTAGGTCTCTGATCCATATCTGAGTAATGATAAAAATACGTTTTAAATATTTTTTTGTAGATTGTTATACGGCAAATAGATGTATTTAAAATAAAGTTCCATTAGGTTGTCAAACATTTTTTTCACCAGCTTAGTTTAAAAATCAAGTTTGAAATTTTGAAAAAAAAAATTACACTTTTTCATTGTATTTTTTTTTGTTACAGATAAATATTCGTTATTAATACATTTGATGAAAAGAATGTTCTTTTCTTAATTATCTTATGAAATAAAAAGTTGGAAAAATTGCAAAAAAAAATTATGACACATTTTGTATACGCAGTAGGTGAAAATTTACAAAATAGTTATAATCGGTATTTTATTATGCATCTAAAAAAATCGTGTTTCAGATTCCAGACACTAACAGTTCGAAATGTCAAATAGAAAAATAATGATACCAGTTAAAAACTTCTTAGTTGAATGAGAATGATTGAAAATGAACTAGCCTTTGTCATTCGTTTTGAAAAGAAAATAAATAAGTAATTGAATTTGAAGTGTGTACTACATTTCTAAAGTAACTTTAATGAAAATAATTAATTACCAAACATAGGTACCTAGTGTTTTAAAACAATTACAGTAGAAGTAAAATCGACTTGATAATTTCTTGACTTTTAAACTTGTTTTGTCGTCAAAAATGAATTTTCAAGAATAGTTGCCCATTGCTAACAGCAATAAAAAGAAAATAAAAAGAAAATAAAAAGAAATATATTGTTAGCCAAAATATATTTTTTTTCCATACATTACAATATAATTATTTTAAAAAATATATTAAATTCATTCATTTAAACCACATACCTACCTACCTATTGTTTTCTTTCTGAAAGTGGAGACCTGGAACTGTCATTTTACTGCATTGAATTATGTGCCAGGGGATATTTTGGTAAGTGAAAAGGCTCAGTTCTGCCGCATTGAAGTTAAAATATCATTAACTTTGCCTTAATATTGCGTCAGACGAAGATATTATATTATATTAAGATATTTCTTCGGTTCTATTACATCCTAAGTATTATATAAATTACATGTTATTTTTTCCATATTGGTACATGCCGTCGGTAAACCTCGGTTAAAAGATTGGCACTGGCATTTAGTAAACTTTAATAAGTCACAAATACATTCTAGGTTCACCCGGTCATATTTATCATGAGCTGGTTAAAACCTCAGAGCAGGTTGACTTGAAATTCGCACCTAGTTCAGCAAAGCAAATAACACATAAGTAAGGAGCCCCAAGCTTTATCAGTAGGTATATTATAAGCTGTATCAGTAAAATGATTAGAAAAGACAATAAAATTGCTGTTGAGCTTCTTGCACTTTTCTTGATGGAGCGAGTAATGCATCTTCATGTGTGTGAGTACTTAGCACCGTAAGTTGCTAGGTACTCACCTAGTTATTTTATTTGTAACGATTCATTTGAATGTGACTTTGACTAAGGGCAAAGTTTTTTAATCAATTTCTCGGATATTTAAAAATATGCAATACTTACGTAAAAACGTAAATCCTTATAAAATGTCAATCAATTTATAGGTAAAACGAAAAAGACGAGAAACAGAAACCGATTAAATAATTATTTGCCGAAACTTATTCATATCTTGGATAAGCCTATATTTCGGTGAAGTGTTTATCATTATTATTAAACTTTTGAAATTTTCCGCTAAAATAAAATTGTAATTTCAGATTGTTATCAACTTCAAAACAAAACATTTCGACCAATCGAAACCACTATATTGATTAGCGACGAGGAAGTTGCGCTGTTCTAATTGGCTACAATAAGAAACGCTGTCAGTGGCGCCCTCCTAACCTTATAAATAACAGCGCGTGTCTATTCCAGACCTCTTTTCCACAGTGTAATTCGCGAGCATTTTGTTGGGTTATTTTTGTGAGCTAACTCTAAATTCAGAATGCCGGAGACCTCTAAAATGAATGGATATGTCAAAACAAATGGCCACAGCTATGATATGGAAGATGGATCAGTGTTTTTGTTCACATCGGAATCTGTCGGTGAAGGACATCCAGGTTAGTTTATGTGAAAAATCTGCAGGAATAATGTGATACGAAAAATGGCCGCCTAGACATGTGCGCAGATGACAATACTAAATAATAACAATCTTCGTGAAGTTTCTTAAAGTGAAAACCAGTGTGTTATTAAATGCATTATTGTGTTATGGATCTCAGTCAATGTTCTATCACACCACGGTTACTAACAAAACCCTATCAAAATAATGAGCCCAACACGTGGTTTTATGGTGCTAAGCACCTATTTGTTTCATAAGTGTAAAGCGGTGTGTAACATGATACTTTAGTTACCAAACATAAGTTAATCTTCTTTTTTCAGATAAAATGTGCGATCAAATAAGTGATGCTATATTAGATGCACATCTAAGCCAAGATCCTAATGCAAAAGTAGCTTGCGGTAAGTAATTAAAATCTTACATTCAAATGGATTTTAGTACGATTATTATTGCACAAGGTGTATAAGTTATTTATTATTACCAGAAACCGTCACTAAAACCGGAATGGTCCTTCTGTGCGGCGAAATAACTTCTAAAGCAAATGTTGACTATCAAAAAGTTGTTAGAGACACAGTAAAGCACATTGGATATGACGATTCTTCTAAAGGTAAATATAAACAATGATTCTTAATTGTAAGTTCTAGTTTATTTGCTGAACTGAAGTACCTACTTATGACATTGGCTAGCTGCCATACATACTACTTACCTATAGCATACCTACACATTAAAATTTGTATAGTAAACTTTTAAATGTATACTAGGTTTTGATTGGCGTACACTAAACTTACTTGTGGCAATTGAAGAACAAAGTCCAAATATAGCAGAAGGGGTTTATGAAAATAGAGAAGAAATTGATATAGGTGCAGGAGATCAGGTATAAAAACCTTAAAATTGGCTGCACGATGCAAAATAGGGGTATTCTAAATTGAAATCAAAAGTATCTGCATGTCAGTTCATGTAAAATCATTGTTATCAGTATCATACATTATGCCAATGAATTTAAATTAAGGTATATGCAAACTCCAATGGGTCACAAATCTCCATCATCTTAGGTTCTATTTTATTGACTGCAATAAGACTTATTAGTTCATCAACCATAAACTAACTCAAAGCATGTTGGGTCAGGGTTCGATTTCAAGACATGCAGTGTAATGCTGGCACTAGACCAGCAGTCTCCAAACATAGCTGCTGGGGTGCATGAGAACCGCAATGAAGACGAGGTTGGAGCTGGTGACCAGGTAACACAACATTTCACAACTTGTAGTAGATATGTATAGAATACATTATCTACTATAAGTTCTGTTAGAATATTCTTCTGGCTAATGGCTTTCTGCTACAGACTGTACCTTTTAAGAGTATTATTATTTACAATTGTTTAATTAATCTCTATTAAATTTTTTTGCTACTTACACAGCATTTTTACATTTTTTAAAGAACATTAAAAATAATCATTTTTAATTAACATTAAAAAGTATTTCTTAATTCTGTAGAATTTGATGTCACTTGTTACTCACATTTGCACATATGTTTCTCAGGGCCTTATGTTTGGATATGCAACAGATGAAACCCAAGAGTGTATGCCATTGACTGTTGTGTTAGCTCACAGGCTGAATCAGAAGATTGCTGAGTTGCGCAGAAGTGGCGAGTTTTGGTGGGCCCGCCCGGACTCCAAGACACAGGTAGGCTTTAACGTGACATTAATAATTACCAAATAATATGAATATTATAGGATAAAATAACAGGGAAGTTCTTTACATTATACTTTAATGAACCGACAACTTGTTAGCAGTTACTTTGAATAAATCAAATCAGGTTAAGAAATGCATAGCTCATATCAAGTTTTATTTGTTAATGGTATCCAATATGATTCACTTAGATGTACTCCAAGAGAATCATCCTAAATAATTTTGCTTTGCCATCTTGAAAGTGTATCACTAGGATATACATAATAACAAATTCAATCCTAGAACTGCATATTATGCATTTAATAATGGTAACTTACATTGCCAATCGGCTGGTGTAATGGTAACATACATTGCCTTCTATGCCAGAGGTCCTGGGTTCGAATCATGGCGGCGGCGGATGTTTGTGTGATGAACACAGATAGGCGTCAAGTCATGCATGTTTATATCTTAACCAAGTTTATTGTAATAAAAAATATGTATTTATTCAATATGTATGTTTATATATTAAGTATATCAGTTATCTAGTATCCATAACACAAGTTCTTTAAGAAACTTAAGTTGGGCTAGATAATGTTGTGTGAGTGTTAGAAATATTTATTATATTATTATTTATAATTCAATGCTTATATTTACCAATTCAAATAAATCTAACCCCACTATCATAGCAGGAATAGAATATTTTCATACTAAAAATGTTTCATGAATTGAAGTTTTTCAACTTGTGCAAAATTATAGCAGTGTCAGTTTCATTTAGAAAACAACTAGCTGGCTACATAAACACGTGTAACATTTGAACTAATTAATAATATTAAGACACTTGTTACTTGGTTTATGTACCACCTTGATAATCACTGGTAATCCAATTTCATTGAGATTATGTATTTAACGTGTGGGTCATGTGTCATGATGACCCTACCATACCTACCCATGTATAACCATTGTATTCACAGACTTAAATCTGACACCCAGTAGACATTTGAGTTGATTTTGTCTACAGGCCATATTTTCATCACTGAGTGCTTGCATGATATGCTGATTTAATAATATGATTTTGATAAAATTACTAAAGCAACTGAACCTGTTTTTTTTTTTCAAATATTGACTTCCTGATAGATAACTCTTTTTTAAATTAATAGTTATGTTATTTTTGTAATCTATAAAGTTATCTCTGTAGTTCATCAGTTCATATAGAACTATTTTTTTCAGTATGGTTATCATGTCAACACTCTGAATGTGTTTCATTAACACATCTTGTATTTTGATTTTGTGAGTGACTTTTGATCTCTTGTAGTTTAATTTGCTAATAAATGACTTTTTAATACGCTTATTTTTCAGCAAATTATCTTGTGCCTTGATACACATTTTTAAGAAACTTCATTCTAAATAGCTTAAGATATGTAAAGAAATAAATATTTTGGATGGGAGAGTCTGTTTCCTTAAACTTTGTGTTGCCTAAAATACGTGATTTATTATTATTATTATGCATTTTACAACTACACGCTTTTCGGCGGAAAATACCCGACGGAAAAGAAACCGGCGAATGATTCGGGTCGTTTCAAGCAAAACAGGTCTTTGCATGCGTGCTGGAAGCGAGCCACTGCCGAATCCTAAGCCTTTCTAGGTTTCTTAAATATGTTCTATAATAGATATATAAACTTTAGTTGCCATCTGGATGATGCTCAAATTATTTAATTGGATGGTTTTTCATAATAAATCTCTAATTGGTGCATTTAGATAAATAAAGTATTTGTTTTTTTTAATATGATTTGAGAAAATATACTACATTCTTGCATTGTCAACTTTTCTTTTATCTTCTGAAGAGTTATAATGAGGTCAAAGTTGATGCAGCATACAAGTTGAGGAAAGCACTGACTCTTGAGAAAACCTTGTTGGAACATCTTATTTATTGGCAGACATACTATTAATGGTTATGCTTGCCCATGCGGACCTTGAAGCAGTCCTGTCGCCAAGCGATTTTTACTCGAATGTTTAGATTATATTGGTAAAACTACATGTCACTATTTGTTTTAGGTTACATGCGAGTATCATTTCGTTGGTGGTGCCACTGTACCTCAAAGAGTTCACACAGTAGTGGTCTCCCTACAACATTCTGAGAAGGTGAGTTATTTATTAAATCTTTTTTACACTTTTCAATAACTAGGTTTTTACCTTTACTACAATTTGAAGAGCCGATCAAATTTTGAAGTTTTACATATCCATCTAATATCTAGTTATTTTTTGTTCTACAAAACTTTCCTGACTGAACTTTAATTCCAACACCAGCCAAGCAACAGTAAAACTGTGTCATTTTATTTATTAATAACTTAATGTGTTGATAGAAATTATCAATAAATTACTTATTTTTAGATCAGATATTATGATCATTAGTGATCATAACCTTCTGAATATAATTTTAACAAGATTGTAAGCAATTGTTGTTCTTAAATAATTAATAACACATCAGAATGATGCACACTTATTTGCCAGCTATAACTATACTGAGGTGTCAGCAAAGATTGAGTTATCACTGCTTGAATTCTCAGAACTGAATGTTGTTGTTTTTACAATATACCTTGACTACAGGTATTTGATACACTCAAAATAGTAAATGAGACTTAATTAGGCAAAAATACTTAATGCTTTTTATTATTAAGATGATGATGAGGTGAACCAATCATTTTAAAGCATGTGACAACAGCACTTCTTTTGATCTGGCTTACATTGTCTTTTCAAACAAACTTCACATAATAATACAAAATATGACTGTCTGAACCCAAAAAACACAAAACTACTAAAATGTTAATGATTGTTGAGGATGTTGAAAAAACAACATTCTGACTACTCTACTCTGTTACCTAAACAATTTAGTAGAAAGAATGTTAAAAAAGCAATCCATTCAAATATTGTTGATAAAAAATAAACAAAATAAAGGATGTAACTTTAGACATATCTTAATTATTCATCATTGGTTTTCAGATTTCACTAGAAGTTCTCCGGGAGGAGATCAAGGAGAAGGTCATCAAGGAAGTGATCCCGGCGCAGTACCTGGACGCGCACACGGTCGTGCACATCAACCCCTGCGGCCTCTTCATCATCGGCGGGCCCCAGGCGAGTGCTGCTGGCTAGTGTGGCATTCATGTGCTGCTGTTTACCTGTTTGTGTAGCTGTTTGTGCATTGTTTGAAAATGCGATTTTTGTCAATGATATTGTTTTTAGGAATTATTCACTGAGTAAAACATTGATAAAACGTTTTACTCACTGTTATGCTGTCATAAAAAATACTATAAAAACCCAAATAGAGCATGTTGGACCATTTAGCTAAACCTGCAATACTTTAAATCTGTTTTTATAACATTTACAGTATTTAAGTCTTAAAATTGTCGTGACCAATATCTGCAGACATCCTGCTTCAGAGAACAAACCTTCCCTTTAGTCCGCTGAGTCTCAGTTCGGGCACTACTCCCCAATATCACCTGCTATTTTACTATGTGACCGAGGAGGAGGCGGCTGTTGTTTAGGAAGCACTAGTGGACCGGCGCAAGTCAGACGCGGGCTGACGTGTTTGTTGTGTTGCAGTCGGACGCGGGGCTGACGTGTGTTGTTGTGTTGCAGTCTGACGCGGGCTGACGTGTGTTGTTGTGTTGCAGTCGGACGCGGGGCTGACGGGGCGCAAGATCATCGTGGACACGTACGGCGGCTGGGGCGCGCACGGCGGCGGCGCCTTCTCCGGCAAGGACTTCACCAAGGTGGACCGCTCCGCCGCCTACGCCGCGCGCTGGGTGGCCAAGTCGCTGGTGCGCGCGGGGCTGTGCCGCCGCTGCATGGTGCAGGTCAGCGTCCCCCCTGCCCCGGCAGCACTTCACTAGGTGGACCGCTCCGCCGCCTACGCCGCGCGCTGGGTGGCCAAGTCGCTGGTGCGCGCGGGGCTGTGCCGCCGCTGCATGGTGCAGGTCAGCGTCCCCCCTGCCCCGGCAGCACTTCACTAGGTGGACCGCTCCGCCGCCTACGCCGCGCGCTGGGTGGCCAAGTCGCTGGTGCGCGCGGGGCTGTGCCGCCGCTGCATGGTGCAGGTCAGCGTCCCCCCTGCCCCGGCAGCACTTCACTAGGTGGACCGCTCCGCCGCCTACGCCGCGCGCTGGGTGGCCAAGTCGCTGGTGCGCGCGGGGCTGTGCCGCCGCTGCATGGTGCAGGTCAGCGTCCCCCCTGCCCCGGCAGCACTTCACTAGGTGGACCGCTCCGCCGCCTACGCCGCGCGCTGGGTGGCCAAGTCGCTGGTGCGCGCGGGGCTGTGCCGCCGCTGCATGGTGCAGGTCAGCGTCCCCCCTGCCCCGGCAGCACTTCACTAGGTGGACCGCTCCGCCGCCTACGCCGCGCGCTGGGTGGCCAAGTCGCTGGTGCGCGCGGGGCTGTGCCGCCGCTGCATGGTGCAGGTCAGCGTCCCCCCTGCCCCGGCAGCACTTCACTAGGTGGACCGCTCCGCCGCCTACGCCGCGCGCTGGGTGGCCAAGTCGCTGGTGCGCGCGGGGCTGTGCCGCCGCTGCATGGTGCAGGTCAGCGTCCCCCCTGCCCCGGCAGCACTTCACTAGGTGGACCGCTCCGCCGCCTACGCCGCGCGCTGGGTGGCCAAGTCGCTGGTGCGCGCGGGGCTGTGCCGCCGCTGCATGGTGCAGGTCAGCGTCCCCCCTGCCCCGGCAGCACTTCACTAGGTGGACCGCTCCGCCGCCTACGCCGCGCGCTGGGTGGCCAAGTCGCTGGTGCGCGCGGGGCTGTGCCGCCGCTGCATGGTGCAGGTCAGCGTCCCCCCTGCCCCGGCAGCACTTCACTAGGTGGACCGCTCCGCCGCCTACGCCGCGCGCTGGGTGGCCAAGTCGCTGGTGCGCGCGGGGCTGTGCCGCCGCTGCATGGTGCAGGTCAGCGTCCCCCCTGCCCCGGCAGCACTTCACTAGGTGGACCGCTCCGCCGCCTACGCCGCGCGCTGGGTGGCCAAGTCGCTGGTGCGCGCGGGGCTGTGCCGCCGCTGCATGGTGCAGGTCAGCGTCCCCCCTGCCCCGGCAGCACTTCACTAGGTGGACCGCTCCGCCGCCTACGCCGCGCGCTGGGTGGCCAAGTCGCTGGTGCGCGCGGGGCTGTGCCGCCGCTGCATGGTGCAGGTCAGCGTCCCCCCTGCCCCGGCAGCACTTCACTAGGTGGACCGCTCCGCCGCCTACGCCGCGCGCTGGGTGGCCAAGTCGCTGGTGCGCGCGGGGCTGTGCCGCCGCTGCATGGTGCAGGTCAGCGTCCCCCCTGCCCCGGCAGCACTTCACTAGGTGGACCGCTCCGCCGCCTACGCCGCGCGCTGGGTGGCCAAGTCGCTGGTGCGCGCGGGGCTGTGCCGCCGCTGCATGGTGCAGGTCAGCGTCCCCCCTGCCCCGGCAGCACTTCACTAGGTGGACCGCTCCGCCGCCTACGCCGCGCGCTGGGTGGCCAAGTCGCTGGTGCGCGCGGGGCTGTGCCGCCGCTGCATGGTGCAGGTCAGCGTCCCCCCTGCCCCGGCAGCACTTCACTAGGTGGACCGCTCCGCCGCCTACGCCGCGCGCTGGGTGGCCAAGTCGCTGGTGCGCGCGGGGCTGTGCCGCCGCTGCATGGTGCAGGTCAGCGTCCCCCCTGCCCCGGCAGCACTTCACTAGGTGGACCGCTCCGCCGCCTACGCCGCGCGCTGGGTGGCCAAGTCGCTGGTGCGCGCGGGGCTGTGCCGCCGCTGCATGGTGCAGGTCAGCGTCCCCCCTGCCCCGGCAGCACTTCACTAGGTGGACCGCTCCGCCGCCTACGCCGCGCGCTGGGTGGCCAAGTCGCTGGTGCGCGCGGGGCTGTGCCGCCGCTGCATGGTGCAGGTCAGCGTCCTCCCTGCCCCGGCAGCACTTCACTAGGTGGACCGCTTCTAAATCCCGCGGGCATATCGGCATAAATGTGTTAATCCAGCCTGTCAAATTTTATCCCAAACCGTGATGAAGAAACGTCCATACATTCATTAAAACTTTCACATTGATAATTTAAGTAAGATTCACCTAACAGTTTTCAGGTAAGAGGATTTTTGATATTGACCTTACTGCGTCATGCTTGCTGATATATTTTTTTTGTTGATACATAACTAGTTCTATCGCGCGCTTGTACTCGCGCAATTTAAATCTCGCGGGAATATAGCGATACAAAGTAACCTACGGGCTATTCCAGACTGTGCACTATGACTAGGCCAAATTTGAAAAACACACATCCGTAAATCCATCCAAACTTGCACATTTATTAATATTAGGTCAAAGTAAGATTTACTTATTGGGAAGTCATAATTTTAGCAATGATTATTGGACGTACATTTTGTATTATAAGTTTGTTTCTGATAGACTCGAAGATTTAAGAAAGATGTTTTATCATTAGATAGATAAATTATCCAGCAAAAAAATGAATGTATCCCTTGTAAAATACGCCAAACTACGAATGTAATAATATTTTATCTTATTTGACTGCAGCAAATGATCCCCAACAACATTTTTTTATAATTAGCAGTAAAGAAAAGCAAAATAAATCGCTTAAAACATCGCTTTACTTGCGTCATTTGATTAAATTATGCAGTGCTTGTGTACTACAGTACTGTATTTACTACAGAAAGAATAGAAAAAAATATTGTTTGAATGAAAATTTACCATTTTCCATTGATGGAATGCGGAAGTCGGAACGCAATAATTTTTTATCGACGTAGTGTAGCGTAAACAGTCGCTGCGAGATCTTATCACGGTTGTATTGCAAGCTGACGTAAAACATCTACATCACTTTTTGTTATGTAAAAATATATTCGCCATTGTTCCTGTTATGATTCTGTTATTATATCTGTTCCTTTTTTATTCAAAAGTCAATGTCAAAATCTCTTTATTTTGTAGGTATTTGTACATACACTTGCAATATGTAAGAAAGAAACAAAAACTAAGTCATCTAGTTAAGAATATGTTGATGTATATTTAATTGTCATTGTTTATCTTGCAGGTGGCTTATGCTATTGGTGTGGCTGAGCCGCTCTCCATCACTGTGTTCGACTACGGAACTTCACACAAGACCCAACAACAACTTCTTGCTGTTGTCAAAAAGAACTTTGATTTACGACCGGGAAAAATTGTAAAGTAAGTATATACGTCTAATGATACACATGTACACAGTTTTATTGGACTTTAAACCTTAACACAACCAAATGAGATGTGAAGTGTATACATTTTATTAGAAGTGACTGTACATATATAACCTGAAAAATTTGTTTACAAAATGTTATTGCGAGACAAATATTTTAGTTTCATTATAGGATGATAAACAGCACGAAACATCAAATCATTATGCGCGTCAATTCACACAAATGTAATTCCTTCCTTATCGCATCTTTTGCGAGCATGATTCCTATAGAAACATACCTAATGTTTTGCTCATTTTTGTAGAATCATCTTACGCCATTCTAGTGTAATCATGACGCGATAACCTTTGACGCGTGATTACAAAACTGAATGCTGAATCAATTCGATACGAACACGCATGCGTCACGTGCTAAAGGGTTCTACTACGAGAGTGTAATTCAGTGGCAACAACAAAACGCAATAAGTCTTTAAGATTAGTTTCCTACTTGTAGACAAGAAGTGCTTGCTCATTGAATTATAGTTTAAACAAAACTTCCTACTTTATAGTAAATAAAATGTACTGTATAATCTGACCTACATTTGATAATGAGTATGTTTTTGGAAAGGCTAGAGTATTCCTTGAAGCATTATCTACAAACAAACATGCATGGTTCAAACTGGACAGTTCGCTGACTCGCGGACACGTGTTCTGCACTTTGTAATGAGATACGAATCTAAAGCTGTGATCAATGACTGGACACAAACCGTTCCACAGTTATAAAAGGTGTCACCCGCGCAATTTCGAATCCCGCGGGAACATCGGGATAGCAAGTAGCCTATGTGATATCCCAGACTGTACACTATCACTGCCAAATTTGATCCAAACCCGTTGAGCCGTTCTGGTCGTGATTGAGGAACAAACATCCATCCATAAATTCAAAATTTCACATTTATAATATGAGGAAGACTCGGGCGTGTTGGTCAAACTGAATTTCTTAAAGATCATTTAGATATGAGATTGTAAACTTGCAGTATCAAAGGTTCAACCAGGCCAGCGAAGCTAGTTTTAGACACAAACTTTAATTAGGTCTATTTGACGTGTTCATAGGCGGTGTGACAGTTTGTACATTAGAATGTTTGTCCCCAGGGAACTTAACCTCCGAGCACCCATCTACCAAAGGACCAGCACATACGGGCACTTCGGCCGGGAAGGGTTCCCCTGGGAGAACCCCAAGCCACTCGTCATGGAATGACTCGAACCATCCTGAGCACCTTAGAACATTGTAAATATTCCACCAGTATGTCGTAAACGTTTTAATTTACGTGTGTTTGTAGCGAGAAAAAGATAAATCTATACATATATTTATTATGAGGCATGGATTTCGCGAACGTATCTATTTTAAAAAAATCTGTACAGTGTCTTCAACTACTTGCAATGTTATGCTATTCACTTTACATAAAATTGTTAAAACACCGAGCACATGTATTAGTTGTTTGGCATTTTCAATAGTTATGAAATATCCCAAGTGTTGTATTTAGAATAAAATTTATAAGACTCGTTTTTCGCGGGGTCCTTACATGTAATTATTAAGTATTCAATATAATATAGGATTAACATGGTGCCGTCATTTTTGAATTTGAGTTAGTTCAAATGGTTTTAATTTTCGGCAGTCCGATCGTTTTATTCTTATTTAATGTTTTGATCTATGAATTTGTGACATATTATTTTTTATTTTATTAAGACATTTTAACCTGTGACATTGCATGAGCTTTTTCTGTGTTATTATTATTATTATGTATAATTGTAAATGAATTGTCATTTGTATTTTTTTACGAATGGACTGCCATACTCTCGAATGTTTTGAGGTTTCTACCAAGTATAAGTGCTATGATACATAGAGTGCCACTAGCCGGGGTATGTCACAGTGAAGCGAGATAGGGAGGGTCCTAACAGTATCTCTCACTTTCGCTTTTCTGCAAATATCGTACTTTGACGGAGACACTTTTTGCCATATAAAATAGTGTTTTGTTGGAGTGTTATCACAATCTTAGACGAAGAGTGAGTAAAGCTCAACAAAGGTAAAAACTGTAGTTGTATTTGATAAAAGTCAAGTGTGATTACTGCCTGTAGTGATGTAGTTCGCCGATAGATCGGCCGCCGTCTCCGCTTATACAATTTGTGCTGTGTTTCCGAAAAGGGATTGAATGTGGAAAAGAGCCATTTTGAAAACACACCGACACACTCCGGCCAGTAGTTGCTGTGCATTTAATTCACGACAATTATAATTCCGCGGTAGACTGTAATTAGGCGCAATGCTGACCGTACGTATATGACATTAGACATTAGGATTTCAACTTCTTAGGCGGTTAGTAAGTAATTGTGATTATATTTTTGATCTGTTTCAATCCGTAAAAAGTTCTGATTCACTTGCTGTGGACTATCATCTCGTCCGATTTGTGGAATTTAAACATTAAAATGTGCTGCCCTGCACACTATCGGGACTAATTTGTTTTATTTGTGATTTTATCACCTACCCCAGACATAATCCTATACCTACCAATAACGAGGGTTGAAAGGCTATTTGGTGTAAGCGACATCTAGGGCGTTATTGAGTTATACATATTCGGAATCGGTGAATTTTACTCCGTCGAATAATGCCGAAATCATTAAAATCAGCAATGATCAAACTAGTCTTAAAACTAGATAATTGAAAATGATGAAAATTTGCCAGGAGATAGTAGCTGTTTGTTGCTATACACAGCCTCTTTCTTGAGTTTGTTGAAAGAAATTTAAAAAGTTATAATCGAAACTTGTCCTCCACTTGCCGTAGCGATCACCGTCAAATACACAGAAATTAAATAATTAATACAGAAGAATGATAAATCAATACAAAATTCACAATTTGTTGAAACTTTTTGCTCTAAAAAAAAATTTAAAACTCAATAAAAAAAAGTTATGGCTAATACAATGCTCGGAAATTATCCCAGTATTCTATAGTATTAAAAGTAATCACAAGTTTATGTATATGGACAGTTAGTTTGTTATTTGTTGCTGCAAAAAAGTATATACGAAATATTCCTAAAATACAATGTCGTTTTTTTCTTTAACTGGAATGTAGTACCAATTGACGTGTACCTTATTATTGTACCTTATAGTTATTGAATGTTACCTTATTATAGCTTACAAGTCCAAAAGAATTGCCGAACCGCCATTTTGAGAGATATTTTAAAAACATATTGTATGCAAATATATGGAATTAGGGTGAACATGCTTATATTGTATCTACATAGATTTTTACCAACTACCTTTTTATTACCTATTTTGTTTATTTGTATACGCCAATACACACCTTAAGCGGCCATTGTATGGAACGAAAATTTGGTCAGTATTTATTTTTTATTTATCTAAAAAAGAATAATAAAGTAGGTACTAAATTAAATCCCCAGACAATCACAACAACTACATGGTGTGTTCTTCTGTGGCCGGACCACAGTTTAGTACCGCTATAGTTAGAAACAATAGCTACCTAAAGTCTACTTTCATCGGAATATATGTATTTTTTTTAGTACCTTAACAGATAACTTTTTAATTGACAATTTACGTAGTCCGGCCGCAAAGCAGGGCTCTTCGGCCGCGCCATCTCAATGTTAATAAAGTATAATGTACTATTATGAAATCAATATCCCGAAAAAATCTACCTAGAGTACCTTGCATACGACAACTATCTATACATATAATAAAATGGTAGGAAAGTCAAAACTGTACATTGAATATTTTTTTAAAAGAATACTTGGGGTATGATCTACAATCGAAACAGAAACAAAAAATACAGTTTTTAGAATTTTTGTCTGTTTGTCTGTTTGTCTTTCCGGGATAAACTCAAAAAGTACTGCATGGATTTACTTCAAATTTGGCATGAAGATAGTTAAGAAGTCGGGTCAACATATAGGCTACATATTATCACGCTAGCAGTGTTATAATCGTAGGTGCGTTTGGTGCTGCATAGCGTTCACGCAGACGACGTCGCGGGCAGCAGCTAGTGGTTCAATAAACTCCTTAACGGCTGGAAGGTGTACTCTGCAGTAACTCAATTTCGCAATATTGAATATGGACTCCGTAAATCGTGAACGTCAAGATGGCGGGATCACGTCGGGTTTTTCGTTAACTATGCGTTTTGTATTTAATGCAATTATTCTACCAATTTATACCTTCATAGAAATATTTTACTCATATAGTATCAAAAAATCCACAAAGATAGTGGTCCCGCCATTATGATGACAAAATGGCGGGACCAATTAAATTAATGAAAAACGCCCAAAAAATCTGAAACTGAACACATCAAATTTTAGTGCAAAATAATACGACTACTTTTGTATCATGAATATACTTTTAAATCTATTATTTTAGTAAAAATCGTTAGATACATTTTCACCACAAAAGCGCCTGCAAAAAAAGTATTAGTTTGAGCCAAATATCACTTCCTTGCTCTTACAATAGGCAAAGGCGTTTACAACGCTTATGCGGCCTAATGTATATTTAAAATATTCTATACAATTTTATTTACTTTCATTTTCTTGACTTTTTCAGTATGAATACAGATCGATTTAGGTTTTACTTATAATTTAATTCACTTGTTTCGCACAACCAGAAGTAAACTGACAACAAGAATCTATACATATAATTATATTTCGTTGCTTCATTCTTCAGATATATTCATTTACCAAGTAGTCCCTTTGACTCACACGGTAGCACGCACGAATTTAAGAGTTGTGAAATGACTAAAAAGGTCAAAGCACGTGTTTTCGATCGTTTTAGTTAAAATTTTTCACACCGGTCTGGATCCATAGGATGCGCCTCTGTCGAGCTCATTCCTTTTTCGTGCGCGGTAGCAAGTACACCTGTCATAAAAATGCCGAAGAAGACGGCCGAAGAAAAGAAGAATATTATAAACGCAAGCTTAGAAGGTTGGAGCGGAAAAAATCATAGACGAGTGATTTCATACAGACAATATTCAAGAAAAGCATCTAATGTCTCCAGGATCTTAACCTCGCGTTAACGCGAAGGATAAAATACCCAGGATGTTGATTTTTTAAATCGACACGGAGGTAGTACCCAGGATGTTGATTTTATAAATCGACACGGAGGTCAAATAAAAACTAATAAGCATGCATGCATGCATAACGTCACGCCTGTATCCCTTATAGGGTAGGCAGAACACCAGAGGTTACAAGACCATCTGATGTCACTTTTGACAAATTTGGAGGTATTATAAAGATGGAGAGACTATTGTTGTGATAGGTGGTCCGCCTATCGCCCACAAAAACGCCTTTAAAACCTCTGTCCCTTAACTGACTTTTACAGTATGCCCGGGAAGAGAACCAGCTGGCGCATTCTATGTTTTTCTTTCGCTCCCAGTCCAGCATGGAAGCAAAAACTAAACTAGATTTCGGAGATAGAACGTCAACTGTAACCGAAAGTTCCATCTGAAACAGCAATAATTCAAGCGGAAATACAAACGCTTCCAATTTAAATCTTAACGGTTCTGGTAGTTCCCGTTAACAAAGGCCCTAAACATGGCGAATGTATTCACCAAGATTTAGCTCAAAGATGGCTGCCGTTATTGCGCAAAGGGCTACCCAGAGAGGTTTAAGATCAACCAGATTATTGAAAACCCTTAGTCTGAAATCAAAAATTGGAAGGTAAGCACTTGGGCTCGGAACAACAAGCCATAAGCCAAGCTATGACTATTCTTTGGTTGGATATTAAAGTAAACACAATAAAATTCCTAGTGGAGAATTGCAGAGTTCTGTCTGATTTACATTTTTTTTTTTGAAACTGAAACAAGAACGAAACTGCCATGAAGGTCTAGATTTTGTTAACATATTGGAAAATGAAGAAAGGGATAAAAAAGCATGTTGACATGCCTAAAATATCCACATATCAAGCGAACCCACGCCCGCGGTTTCAAGGTAACTGGACCGAATATCGGCTCGCAACTACGCAACAGTATTATTGTCAGCGCTACGCTCCCGAACTCTGTGGACGATATCAACGAGACAATGATCCCTAGCCCATCGTTAACGCAGGTACATGGCTTTATAGCGATAAGGCCGCCCATTGTACCTTTCAAAACTGTTTTTGTTTCAATGTATTCTTTTCCTTTTATTATTTTGTAAGTGTGCAATGAAGTATAAATAAATAAATCAATAAAATGGCATATTTTTATAATTCTGGTACAGCTATTACCAATGACTGTTGGTTTAAAGTGGATCTCCAAAGGCGTCTCATTACCAAAAATCTGTCAAGTTATACAAATCGTAACTCCTATAAACAATTTTGCTTCTAAATAAAATCAGGCTTTCGAGATAAGCTCTCCCCATACATAAATCAATTAATCTAGGAGCAATAGTCTCCTGCTCTTTTCAGTCTGATCAGTTTGTTCCGAATATATTTTTTTGCACCAAAATCAAATGGAGACAAAAGATTTATTTTAAATCTTATACAAATTTTATAAATTCCTTAATAACAAATCACATTTTAAAAGAACATTTTAGAACCTCCCTGAGCATAGTGACAAAAAAGTCCTTTTTAGCTTGCATTAATTTCAGAGAATCTTATCTTTTAGTTCCTATATTAAAGGAACATCGTAAATAATTACGATTTCAGTTTTTACCACAAACTTATGAATTCGAGGACTTCAACTCGGATCTGTCAAATGAATACAGTGTTTACGAGGTCTCTTAAAGATTTTTGGAAAAGTTATAACAAAGTCGCATATCAACATATTAAAATTAACTCAAAGTGAATTGCAAATATTAGTAAAGATAACTAATACTGCTCCGTGGAAATATAACTAGTGATTTTGCAAGAAAAAAGTGAAATACGAAGTAAACAATTTGTCATAAATAACAACACGTATAAAAACATATATCGAATCAACCAGTTTCAATCAGTGTTCACTATCTCAAATCTGTGTTGCCATCCTAAATTCAGTTTTAAAAAGTAAGGAACAAATTTTAAAAAGTAAGGTGTTGCACCATCAGAGAATTAGCACAATTCACAACTAACTAACCATTAACTTCAGCCTGTCCAACGGTTAAATATTAGTGATTATACTACCACTCAAACTTTCGAAAGGATAGATACAAAGCTCTCAAAAATAGCAATAATAACGATACAAAAATACAAATACATAGTAAGATTTTAGAAGATTTACAGTGGTGGAAAAACATGTGAAAGACATCTTGTCATATAAATATTTAGCGAATATTTGCGTCACAGCCTGATGGGGGGGGGGGGTAATTTGTAAAGATAATCATGCAAATGGAAACTGGAAAAATAGTGAGACATGTTTTCAGCTTTTAATGGGTTACAGTGTTTTGCAAAGGATAAACACGTTTGCGCTGTATGTAGGTACTATCTATATTAATTTAATGGGAGGAATTCGATTTCCTCATTTAAATGCATTAGCTAAAAGTATTTGGTAATAGTTTGAGAAAATGAATATTTGACTATTTGCTCCGTATATCAACTCGGGAAAAAATACAGCACTACCCAATTATGCGTATCAAAGTTTTCAGTCAACCTCAAGTAAATCTGTTTGCTTCTCGCACCAATGTTAAATGCTCACAATAGGTTTCTTGGTAACGAGATCTTGAAGCTACGGTTATAGACGCGTTTACTCTCGCGTTTACTACTCATTGCTTTAAATTAAAACATTCAAGTCGTTTTGAAATTTTTGCATTTAATAATGCTCAATTATTCTTAAATAGGTAACGGGAAAAAAAAATAAAAAAAAAAAAAAAAAAAACCGATCAGTACACGAACCTGGGACCTCTCGCTTGCCGAACGAGTGCTCTTTTACTGAGCTAACGATTTTGAAAAGAAATTATTTATCTTTCCAGAACGAACCAGCGAGGCTTCCCGGCTCGGTTTCATTAAGAAAAAAAATTCGTGGTCTCGTCGCTTTCTAACAAAACTTAAGCTCATTACAACGTAGCATGGTACAACGTATCGGTACTAGAATTATTGTCACAATAACAGTGGAGATATCTTTAATCGTTCGATTTCACTGAATTTTATCATTTTTTAAGGAACAATTAAAGTAAAACTAATAAAAACAGTTAATAGATATAGTAAATAGTCATAGGTTGGCCTTATTATTAGGAAACAATATAAGATCACATGAACTAATTAATCCATTACCTTGGGTTAAGGCCATTACCAACATAACACAATTACACTTGGTTTAAGATTAAGATCTTCAAGTCGTTTTAAGATTATATTTCAAAATGGTATCCCAATAGTTATTTAACTCTTGAGGAAAGTACACACACAGTAACTGGTATTTTTACTGGCTTTTAGGCCACTAGCACACCGTGTGCAATTTCTCTTATAATTTTTGCAAATGAAATCAAAATAGGGAATTTGGATTTGATTATAATTTCAGCTACTGCTAGTAACCAACTCTAGTTTTGCCATATTTCCATGAACATGCCATTCCTGTATATGCCCTGCATTAGCTTTAGAAAATTAGTTATTTGTAACGAGTTAACTTAGGCCAGAGCGTGTAAATTGCCTTATAGTCAAACCAAAGCGACCTTACAAAACAACGATCTCACCGTCTATCAGTCGCTGGATAAAGCATGTCATCGGGTCTAGCGGCGTGGGCGTGGCGTCGCGCGGCGTTCAGCGCTCACAGCACGCGGCACGCGCAGCAACGTCCGCGGCCGGAGTGCGTGGCGGCCTATCGCTGCTAGCCATTCGCAGCACGGCCTGCAGGACCGCTCAGTCTCAAACATTCGCTAAGTTTTATAACCGCCCCATGGTCGATCAATAAAAGTAATTTTGGAAGGGCAGTTTTTTCAACCAAATGTAGAAGTAAACTCCTTTGTTGATCCTTAATTATTAATTTACTTTAAGTAATTTTATTCAGTATGCATATAAACAAAATGTTTCAAAGTTATACATTTACATTGAGTTGATTAAATAACTGTTGAATATTAGTTAATGAATTTTTATAAAGCAAAACTTTACCTTATGCTCTGAACATCTACTTGGTAAATGAATATATCTGAAGAATGAAGCAACGAAATATAATAGAAGATCAAACGAACTTCTTAAGTGAAGTTCGATCGATATTATATGAGTTGCTTCATTCGAAGATATACATTAAGGTCCCACCCGCCCTGTCAATGTAGTAAACTATTGCCCTTAAAGTTTTGCCATAACTATAAAATTAAGAACTCTAAAATAATGAGCTCGACAGAGGCGCATCCTATGGATCCAGACTGGTGTGAAAAATTTTAACTAAAACGATCGAAAACACGTGTTTTGACCTTTTTAGTCATTTCACAACTCTTAAATTCGTGCGTGCTACCGTGTGAGTCAAAGGGACTACTTGGTAAATGAATATATCTTCGAATGAAGCAACTCATATAATATCGATCGAACTTCACTTAAGAAGTTCGTTTGATCTTCTATAAAATGGTAGGAAAGTCAAACATTGAATATTTTTTTAAAAGAATACTTGGGGTATGATCTACAATCGAAACAGAAACAAAAAATATAGTTTTTAGAATTTTTGTCTGTTTGTCTTTCCGGGATAAACTCAAAAAGTACTGCATGGATTTACTTCAAATTTGGCATGAAGATAGTTAAGAAGTCGGGTCAACATATAGGCTACATATTATCACGCTAGCAGTGTTATAATCGTAGGTGCGTTTGGTGCTGCATGGCGTTCACGCAGACGACGTCGCGGGCAGCAGCTAGTACTTTATGTAAGTACTTATTTGACTTGCTTATACAAGGTGTTCCTGTTGATTTCCCATAACTTTAAGGTTTTGTTCCTTACTAAAAAACAATACTTATTGCCAAAGAATATGTGGTTCAAAAGTGCATAATTTCCAAAATATCATCAATCTTAATATAAAGAGTTCACAAATTATCACCCTTGTAAAATCTCTTTCACATTAATTCAATAGACGCGTGTTACTGATGCTATACAACAAACAAAAAAAACATTTAAAACGCTGAGGAACGTCGCATACAATGTACAACGCAAAGTTTTGCGAACTGTACCTGTAAAAAAAGGGATAGAATATGCCACGTTGTCATACTTCGCATTAAAGGTGTTTTACATAAGATGTTTTTAATTAATTAAATTATTTTGTATGAAAAAAAAATAAAAAAAAATAGAAAAATTATTCATTTGATTCTATTAGGGAAACTGAGGACAGTTGATCCCCCCTTTTCATTTTACCTCCTAAAATCTTAAATGTTTGGAGAATTTCAGATGTTTTTTAACTAAAGTATTAAGAATTTATCTAGGTATAATATACGTGGGGGTCAAAACATATAGGTTATAAAATAAGTCAATATTTAATTTTATTCAAAAAAAGGGGTTCGTACCATGTGTCCCCACTATATGGGAGACTTGATTCGGCCTGTCAGGAGACTTGATCAGGGCGGATCAAGTATCCCTCATGCCATGGGACAGTTGATTCGTCACAATAAAATAACATTTTCATAAATACCTACAGACAGACAACATGATCTAAACTGGAAAATCAATATTTCTGCGAAAAACTATGCAGGTAGTTTAGGTTTTGGTTAAACTTCCGAAGAAAATTAGACTCAAACAGTATCCGCTTAAGTAATCATTTATTAAAAATGAGATATTTGTAATAAGCTTAACTTATTTAATCAGTCTCAAAATTATACGAAGTCTTAAAGTTTTGATATTTAACACTAAAGAACTTTTAAGGAACACAAATTGTAAAATAAAATCAAATTGTAACAAATACAAAGTTTTAAAAAGTTAAACATTCATATCAACTGCCAATCTAATTGAATTTTGGCTTCGCCGCAATATATTGATACTCATGTAGTTTTCATGTAGTTTTGTAAACCCGAGGCATTTTTGAAAAATTCTGCAAAAAGAAATATTACTTAGAACTTGAACAAATTATATTATATGGGAGACTTGATCCGGGGATCAAATGTAACAAGTTGTTGTGTACCAAGTGTCCTCACTACCACACAAATCAAAAAAGTATCTGAAAGTATCTTACCTCATTACAATCTTGAGCCGATAATCAACAAACAATACAGCCAACTAAGTAATTAAACTCATTAACTAAGAAAAACAAATAAATTTCACTTTAATTTACGCAAAA
Organism: Stenoptilia bipunctidactyla; assembly: GCA_944452665.1. Taxonomy (NCBI): domain Eukaryota; kingdom Metazoa; phylum Arthropoda; class Insecta; order Lepidoptera; family Pterophoridae; genus Stenoptilia; species Stenoptilia bipunctidactyla. The sequence continues at coordinate 175,858 of OX101728.1, read as the reverse complement.
CAAGTCAATTTCCAATTCAAAAAAAGATCTTGTACCGGCCAAAAACAAATCAATGCTCGTCACGTCAAAAATGGCGGTTTGATAGCTGTGTTTTTTTCCCCTTGATTTGGGCTCGACTACTAGCGTCAGTGCTGCCAGTCAAAATAGTTCAATAACATCCGGTACTTTAAATATTTCGATGTACCAAGTCTCCCAGGAGTATCAAGTGTCCTCAGTTTCCCTACATGGTACATTAATACCTTACCCGAGCGCTACACTTAGCTTCAAAGATTTGCACAAATCTTTGACGACTTTGCAAAGTCATTTGAACACATATTGACGTAACCTGCCAGACTTGCTTCGCAAACACTTTTCTCCACAGTATGCTAGTAGACAACAAACAAGATGGACAACGATTTTGTAGACTCAGTTAGCCTGTATTATTTGTGTGCATGTAATTATATTTTTTTTATTTGTTATTTTTCGGGTTCCTTGTACATAGTTGCCCCTGTAACAACTCTACAAATTCCAGAACGCAGTCGCTGCCCCAGTCCATCATATCGCCGCATGCAGTGTAACATGCACACAACCGTCCCGCTCGACAACGCTCGAGCAACTGGATACTGAACAAGTGTGGCAAGCCAGGCAAACATTTGCACACATTCAACTTTGAACGCTTTGATGTGTGGAAAAAGACCGACACCGGATGGCAAAGTGCAAAGCTTTGTGCAAACGTTGAATAAATATGCAAAGTCCAGCGCCACACATTTGTGCAAACATTTGTTCAAACATTTGTTCAAACATTTGAAGCTAAGTCTGGCGCCGGCCTTAGAGTTATGGGAAATCAACAGGAACACTTTGTATATGTCGCAGTCATCTGGTTGAATTAGCCTCTCCATTGGACGCCTAGGCCGAATCAACGGCCTATGCCGATAGTTGATTGAACACGAAACACTCAACGTTTAACAACTTGGCGTGTTGAAAGTTAGCTCTTTTAAGATGGCTGACCAAAATTCAGCCAAGTGATTTAAATTTGGTACAGTTTTGGATAATGTAATAAAACAAGGACCTAGGTTATGGTAAAGTTATCTATCATGACGGAAAAACCAGTCAAGCAAAATATTTATTTATTTATTTAAATTACAAGGAAATAATCTCTTCGGACGAACCATCGTATAATTACGATTGAACTTCACTTACAGGTAAGTTCGTTTAATCTTTAATTATATTTACGCGCGAGCCGATTGAGTGAAGCGAGCGTGGTGCGGTAGCACCCGGCGATGTGCCACAATGGATTTTATTTCCTTGTAATTTAAATAAATAAATAAAAATTTTGCTTGACTGGTTTTTCCGTCATGATAGATAATTTTACCATAACCTAGGTACTTGTTTTATTACTTTATCCAAAACTGTACCAAATTTAAATCACTTGGCTGAATTTGGGTCAGCCATCTTAAAAGAGCTAACTTTCAACACGCCAAGTTGTTAAACGTTGAGTTCACAAATGAGTAGATAGCGTGGACATTTCACAATGGGCAGAAAATGAAAATTTTCTGGGTGGGAGGGATGCTAATCTCTTCGGACGAACCATCGTATAATTACGATTGAACTTCACTTACAGGTAAGTTCGTTTAATCTTTAATTATACTTCCGGTTCGTCCTCGAGATTAGCATGTTGGTATACTTGTAGATATTTAGAGATAGTATTTTTGTGAAATGTACACTAATATATGAATTTTGGTAATGCTATCAATATAATTGATAAACCAAAAGTAATTAATCACTTTTTATTGCATAATTAATAAGTAACAAACAAATCAAGAAACATTCAAATATTTATATGAAAAAATATAACAATCTACATAAACGATCTCTTCTTATTCATGAGCATTTTCAATTATAGAATTAGCAAAAGTATTAATCGAATCACTATGTAGGGGCCTATTATAACCCGGGCGCTACACTTAGCTTCAAAGATTTGCACAAATCTTTGACGACTTTGCAAAGTCATTTGAACACATATTGACGTAACCTGCCAGACTTGCTTCGCAAACACTTTTCTCCACAGTATGCTAGTAGACAACAAACAAGATGGACAACGATTTTGTAGACTCAGTTAGCCTGTATTATTTGTGTGCATGTAATTATATTTTTTTTATTTGTTATTTTTCGGGTTCCTTGTACATAGTTGCCCCTGTAACAACTCTACAAATTCCAGAACGCAGTCGCTGCCCCAGTCCATCATATCGCCGCATGCAGTGTAACATGCACACAACCGTCCCGCTCGACAACGCTCGAAAAACTGGATACTGAACAAGTGTGGCAAGCCACGCAAACATTTGCACACATTCAACTTTGAACGCTTTGATGTGTAGAAAAAGACCGACACCGGATGGCAAAGTGCAAAGCTTTGTGCAAACGTTGAATAAATATGCAAAGTCCAGCGCCACACATTTGTGCAAACATTTGTTCAAACATTTGAAGCTAAGTCTGGCGCCGGCCTAAAATTTGAAAACGTTTGAGACATTCCCTGACCAGCCTGCAGTTTTCTTTATGACATCGAGGCTGACACCAAGTCGATGAGCAGCCGAGGTAGCAGCATGCCTTGTACTATGCGCACCGAAAATCGATGTATCAATTCCACTATCGTGTAAGGTGGTCCTAATCCACCTACTTACAGTTTGGGCGCATACGGCCTTATGTGGCTTTCGAACACTTATAAGGAGTTCCGAGATATCATGGCGAATATTTTTAGTCAGCGTTAAATAATCGATAAGAGTTTTAGCTGGGCAAATTGCTGTGTTTTCATTGTAAAACGGTAATATTAATAAGGGATAACTTGAATTAGGCCGAGAAGTTTTTATTAAGTTCGAAATCTTAATAATGATTCTATTTGGCGTTAGGGAAATATTATGAATGTTTATTTTTGTCAGCGTTTGAACCCTGTGGGCTGTGACTAATGCTAGTAATGTAGCTAATTTCTTACTGAGCAAGTCTAAGCCCAAATTTTCGTTCGGATATTTTAAGGCTAAAAATTTAAGAACTATTGAGGTATCCCAAGTGGCCTCATATCTAGGCAACGGTGGCCTTAGTCGAAATATGCCACGAAAAAAACTTTTTATTTCTGGATCTTCACCCAGTCTATTACCTAGAATAATAGCCAAAGCTGACTGACACGAATTTAGGGAGCTATATTGTGCACCATCCTCAAATAGTTTTGTTAAAAAAGATAGAACATGTTGAACAGTAACTTTAAACAAATTCAAATTATTATCGATGCAATAAATACATAAATAAATAACTATGCCATTTCCTTAAATATACGTCATACTGCCTTAAAGAGTTTGGTGATAAAGTTGCAAGCATTATATTAACTACAGAAGATGGGACATTTCTGATCAAGTACGCTCTGCTGATAAAATCGCGACAGCCAGGGTAATCTTCGAATGTATGCTGCTGTTATTTGATAAAGAAGTATGTGAATTTGCTTGGGAAAAAATATTAGAAGAAAACTGTGTTAATGATATGATCCAATTCGCTTTCGCCGGAATATTCACGTTCTTTGTCTACTGTACCGAATACTGTTCAATCCTACTGTCCCTAGCTATTTTCAAAATTACTTTAGCTATCGTCATGAGCAACATAGTCGTGATTTACGATCTTCTGACAATTTAATGCTCAGTACACCGGCTCATTCAACCGATCTTTTCGGCGATGCATTTAAAATTCGCGCAGTATCCTTATGGAATCAGTTACCACTTTGTATTAAGTCAGCTAAGACCATCGTCACATTTAAAAAGCTTTTAAAAAAACACTACTTATCCTTAACTGAAGAAGTCAATGTGTAGTATATGTATGTATATCTTGTATTCGTATGTATGTATGTTTATATACCTATAAATTAAGAATGTCTAAATGTCTGTAGCAAATAGTCGACATGTTTTTGGTTTTTTTTTTGTTATTTTTTTTTTTAGTTCTTTTTTGTTTTGTAACCCCATTTGTTATAATTTACTTTATCATGTTATTTTGGTTGCCTGGTAGAGATCGCTTTCTAGCGATAAGGCCGCCGATTGTGTTTTCTTTTTTTTATTGTCCTTTTTTTTCTATTTTGTGTTTGTACAATGAAGAGTAAATAAAATAAATAAATTTATTTAATAATAAAATTACAGAAATTTTTGACAGCTTTGCTCCCCTTAAAAAAATTACCATAACGGAATCTCAACCGCCGTGGTTGACATCAAATATGCGGTACTTAATGAAACTTCGTGATCGCGCTTTAGCCAAGTATCGGAAATCCCGTAATGCACATAAAACTTATTACTTAGAGCTCAAAAAATTTGCTAGAACTGCTTTGGATAGCAAAAAACGTGCTTTTTTCAAAACTCACATTAATGATAACTCCACAAACTCGAAGGTACTTTGGCAAAATCTGAGAAAAACCGTGTTACGCAAAGATAACAATAGTTTTCTTTTGCCTGATAATACAACTTTTAATGACCCAAATATAATTAACGATTATTTTTTAAATGTTCCCGGCAAACCCAATGTTGACATCTCACTCTTGACTTTTTATGAATACAACCGCTTTTCTGTAAACACTTTTAATCTAGAGCCTGTTAGTGAATTTCTCGTAGCTAAAGTAATTATTGACATTAAATCGAATGCTCAAGGTAGTGATGAAATTTCTAGAGACATGTTAATAATGACACTTCCGAGAACACTTAGCGTGATAACCGGAATCATAAATCATTCACTAATGAGTGGGTGTTTCCCTGAGGTCTGGAAGGTAGCGAATGTTAAACCGCTTCCGAAAGTCGCCAATCCCAATAACTTGAAAGACATCCGACCTATTAGTTTCCTATCGTTCCTCTCAAAAATCCTCGAAAAGGTAGTATATTCAAATTCAAATTCAAATTCAAACACTTTATTGCCATTTGCATAGAATGGGATAGTTATAAAAAATACAGTATTAACATTAAATGTACAATTTGGGCGGCCTTATCACTTCAAAGTGATCTCTTCCAGGCAACCTTATCTTAAAATAAATGAAAAAGAAACGTAAACATGGCATTATTATTTTATAAATGGTACTAATTTAAAGTATATAAATAGGTGTAATAATATAACATGAAATACATATATACATAAGACATAAATTTAAAAATAGATATATAAGTAGAAAGAACAAAGTATACTTTGTATTAACATAGATTCTATGTAATGTGAGATAAGTTTGAGAGATAGAAGTTTTTTAAATGATATTTAAAAGAAGCTATTGATTTAGCGTGGTGAAGAGAAAATGGTAATGAGTTCCAAAGAGATGTTGCTTTCACCGTGAACGACTGCTGATAAAGGTGGGAACTGTGACGGGGAGTGGCCAGCAAGTAGTTGCTGGCAGACCGCAAGTTACGTTCATGGTGTTGATGGCGAAAACTAAAGCGTTCTTTAAGATAGATTGGCAGACAAGGGTTAAATAATATTTTGTATAAAAGATTTAGGGTATGAGTATTCCTTCGAAGACGAATTGGGAGCCACTTGAGCCTAGCACGGAATTCGACAATATATTTACAATTTTGTAAATACCTGGAGCAGAATAACATTCTACACCACTTGCAGTCTGGTTTCAGAAAACGTCGGGGTACAGCCACTGCTCTGTTAGATATTGTAGATAATATCTTAAAGGAACAGGATTCAGGCAAATGTACTCTTTTGGCTCTGCTTGATTTCACCTGCGCGTTCGACTGTTTAAATACTGATTTGCTGTTGTCTAAGCTGGCTTATTACGGCGTGGAAAATCGTTCGCTAAAATGGTTCTCTAGCTATCTCTCGAATAGGTATCAGAAAGTACAAATCATAAAAAATGACGGATCAAGCTTTTTATCAGAACAACGGATCGTACCTAGAGGAGTCCCGCAGGGTTCAATATTGGGTCCGCTCTTGTATATTTTGTACAGTTCAGATATAGACAAAGTAATATCACACAGCAAATATCATTTTTACGCCGATGACGTACAATTATACCAGAGCTGTCACCCAAAGGATCTAAATGATGCCGTCACACTTTTGAATCAGGATCTATCGCATATTCTTGACTGGACCTCTAAAAGTTCTTTAGTCCTTAACCCCCAAAAAACCAAATTATTAGTTCTCGGTTCCACAAATAACATAAAGGAAGTATCGAGACTGGGCCCTGAAGTTGTATTAGGCGGTGCGAAGATAGACATAGTCGGGGAAGCCAGAAACCTGGGTGTTATATTTGATGGAAATCTGAAATTCGAGAAACATGTATCCAAAACAGTTAGTAGTTGCTTTTACAAGCTCAAAATTTTATATTCCATTAGACCTTTCTTAAATACAGCAATGCGTGAAAAGTTGTGTGAATCCATTGTTTTATCTAAACTAAACTATGGTGATGTTGTTTTTGGACCTTGTTTGCTCGAGAGAACTCAGCGGTTGATACAGCGTGTGCAAAATGCCTGTGCTCGTTTCTGTTATAGCATACCACGACGAGGACACGTGACGCCTTTCCTTAACAAAGCTAACATGCTAAAAATGAAAAATCGTCAAAAATTGCATTTCGGTACTTTGCTGTTTGACCTCGTAACTAGTAAGCAGCCGCAATACTTGTACGAGAAACTTACATGGTTTTCATCGTACAGCGTGTATAATACTAGAGCGGCCTTATCCAGGATGTCAACACAGCATCACAGGACTACGGCATTTCGTGGCAGTTTTCGCTACCAGGCGAGTAAGTGTTGGAACAATATACCCCCTCCGATCAAGTACTCCGCATCTAAACAGACTTTTAAGCGCAAATTCAGAGAGTATTTATTGTTCCAACAAAAATCTTGTCCTGATTAGCGAAGACTGTTAATATTATTTATCTATTTTGATTTTTACTTATATTTAAATTATTTTATTTTTAAGAAGCATTATTATACATTTCTTATCGTTTATGTTATGTATTTAATTTACACATATTAATTCAATAACATTTATTTATCTTTACAATTTTATTATCTGTTATTTATTTCTATTTATTTTATTCAGCTCTTATTTGAGATCCTCACCTAAATTAATAACTCTATTATATAACTTGAATTATTGCCAGTTGCAGCTTTTGTATGTACAAATTTTATATTTTAAAATCTGTTCTCTGTAAAAATCTACCCCAGCCTCCAAACCGGCACAGCTGAAAATCAGCGCCACAGCCATCGGCTGTAGCATATGCTGAGCTGTTGCCGTTTTCGACAAACTTTATTGTGTTACTTTATTTTAAGTTCTTTTTGATTGTACTATTGTTTTAATTGTCGAATAAACCATTTCTTTCTTTCTTTCTTTCTTTCTTTCTGTTGCTGGAAACATGAGAAACAATTATGTTATCTTCAGGTTTTAAGATTAGCACATCGGAGCTTACTAAATTCATAAACACGGGATACCAAGGCTGACAGGGCCATAGTGGTACAACCATGATGCCTCTAGCCTTGTCAGAGCGTATTTTGCATAAAGTTTTCAAAATGATAGAAAAAGGAGGAAAGGCGTAGAAGAAAAGTTTGGTCCATGATAAAGTGAAGGCATTGATGGCAAAAGCCTCTGGATCTCGCTGCCAGGAGAAAATTTAGCGCATTCTATTTCTGGATTTCCAAATTTACTTATTATTTTCTTAAACGATTCCGTTGACAATTGCCATTCAATGTCCGGGTGTGCTCGCCTTGATTCCAAATCAGCGTCTTTGTTGTCTAATGATCGAATATAAAAAGCAAAAATATATATATATTTCGACTTTCACAAAATTGCCATATTTTCCTTGCAATCTCTGTAAGATAGGGCAATTGAATTCCACCCATTCTGTTAATATATGATACTGCGGTTGTATTATCAATACGAAGCAAGATTTGACAATCGCTTAAATTTTTACAAAAAATTTTCAACCCGAATAATGCCGCCCAAAGTTCTAGATAATTTATGTGCTTGTTTCGTTCACTACTAGACCACTGACCACTTGCACGCTCGCTGTTGCAATATACTCCCCAGCCTGTTTTTGAAGCATCAGAAAAAAAGTCTTTGACATAATTGTCATGCTTAATTCTACACTTCGAATTATTCACAGCATTGTACCACCATTTTAGATCAGATGTTATTGTGTTAGGCAAGCTAATATTTATATTTTTCATAATCCTGACTGTTTTTTAAACTTAAATATTTAATCCTCTCTAATAGTTTGGTATATACGTATCCATACTCAACAGCTGGACAAGCAGAGATAAGTAAACCAATTAGACGTGCAAAATCTCCAACTTTGCACCTTTGAATATTTAAAAATTGTAAGATTTCACTTTTTATTCTTTCTATTTTTTCAAACGGTAAACTAACCTGCATTGTATTTGTATTAATGTTATTGCCTAGAAACACAATAGATTGTTGAGGAATAAATAAACTTTTTTCCTCATTGATAAGAAAACCTAGTGAAGCAAGAATATTCTTGGTCTTAATTATATTTTCTAAACATTTGTCATAGGTTGTTCCTACTAAACACCAGTCATCTAAGTACACGGTTGACAGAAAACGCACTGCGTAGCAGTCTGGTGACTGGTTTCATAATTTTTGTAAATACATATGGCGCTGTATTGAGGCCAAACGGCAGGACAATAAATTCATATAATTGGTCTAAAAATTTGAAACGTAGGTATTTTTTATAATCTGGGTGGATTTTTACTGAAAAATAAGGCATCCTTAAGGTCAATTTTTCCTAAATAACAATCTTTTGTGATAAGTTTTAAAATAGTTCTAAGGTCTTCCAATTTAAAGTGACTCGTAACAATAAATTTATTTAAGGCCTTCAAGTTTAATATCTCATGTTGCCGTTCTGTTTTGGCACCAGGAAAATACTAGACAGAAACTGACCATCACAGGGTTCACAATGTGAAACTGCCCCAATTTGTACAAGTTTAGTGATTGCTTTAGTATACCTAGTTTTTAAGATCGTTATAAGTATAATTAGGAGTTGGCGGAATGGAATACTGTTTTACAGGTTTAGCAAAGGGGATTTTGTATCCTGATATATAGGAGAGTACAAAGCGGTCCTTAGTAATAAGTTGCCATTGATCATAAAAATTAAATAATCTGCCAGCATATATTACCGGATTTGATCCTAGCGACGATAGCGTGTCGCTCGCTGATTCGTTGACTGTTTGTAAGAGTTGGTTTGCTGTGCTCTCGGAAGTGGTACAAACGTATTCGTCGCTGTTGTCGCATGCGGCTTTCGTGCTGCATGCGGGGTCTTCCAGTTTTTTGGAGTAGTCTTAGTGCTAGAGCTGGGCGTTGGTTTTATTGTAGGTTTTGCTACTAGCTCTGAACCAGTCTTATTTACTGTCCTAGCAGTTTCCAGGGTATCTGAAAGATTTTTTCCAAACAAAAAAGTATCTGAAGGGGCATTTTCGAGGGAGTCTCCCATTTCTCTTTTGACAGCGTTGATAACAAAGCTTCGCCTTGTTGCTGTATCAGTGTGCTGACGGTCGCAAAGTAAACGAGCAGTATCCATTAAAGTACTTAACAGATAAGGATTCTTGTCTGTGCCAGAGAGTAAACTTGTGATTGCTTGCCCCAGACTTGCAATCGCTGCTGCAGTGACCTTTTGGTGAGCTTCTATAGTGCGATCTCGTTTTAACATAAAATCCGTTAAAGCACCTTTTAGTTCAGGATTTATGGTTGGTGCACTGGTGCACTTACAATTCTCGGGAACAAGATATTTTTCTTGCAAGTCCTTTCGATCCGTTTTGGTCAATCCTTTTATGACACCATACTCTAACCTTACGGCGAGATCCTTTTGGATTATTTTACCGTAAGTAACTGGACAAGAAGGGTCGACGCCCAGTATTTCCAACACACTCACATCGAGTTCACCTTCTGCATCAGTAGTCTGTGCAGTATTGGTAGAGGTGCTGGCTATCGGTTCAGCTGATGGAACTGATTTTGGACCCACCTGCTCGTTTGAGTTAGGGTCTATTTCATTTTGCTCAGGTTCGAGCACAATATTCTCACTATGGTCAATGGATTCTTCAAGAAGTGGGTAGCAATCTGAAACCAAATTATGGCATCATTGCTTGGTGTCGTAAAATAAACAGTAAAGAATAGTTGTCAATAACAGCGAACAAGTAACCCCAAAAGTTACCCGGAACACTGAATTTTGCAAGAGGTAAACCCACAGTTATACCCGCATTGCTAGGTCACAACAACATGTTTTTGGCATTAATTTTGTTTATTACTCAATAAGATATTGAGTGCATGAGTATGGTAAACAAATAACCCCAAAAGTTATCCGGAATACCGTTTTTGGACACGAGGTAGCCCCACAGGCATACCCGCATTGTCAATAATTAGCCAATATACTATAATTTGCTATTTACCAACCTTGTGAGTCTAACTGCAAAGCTGGAGATTGTGGAGGCGTTGGTTGCGAAGATGAGAATGATGATGAGGAACTGTAGCTAAGGCGCCGACGTTTGATGTTATTCATTAATTTTGATTCAAGTTCTTAATTTTTTTTATCGAAGTAGTCATGTAAATCTAAATCGGAATGTCTTTTTTTTTTTATAAAATATGGATGGGACGTTTGTCTTCCATGACACCTGATGTTATGTGAACATGAAGACTAAGGTGGTACACGTCCATCCACGAGAAACCTATTCACTCGACGCTTAAAAGTACTAGGACTATACTGCAGTGCTAGCACGGATCTTTTGTCGATCGTAAGTTTACGAATGCTCGTATAGTATGGAGACGGTTTTGCAAGCAATAATTGAAATCTATCCATTGCCGCACGGTCAGCTTAAATAAATGTGTTCCTTGTTAATTTTGAATGTTTGTTAACAGGTTATACTCTTAAATAACTGTAAAATAAAAAATTACATTGTTACTAAAAACTTGCAACCGACTCCATACTATACGAGCATTCGTAAACTTACGATCGACAAAAGATCCGTGCTAGCACTGCTGGTCAGGGAAAATAGACGCAGGCAGTTCATTCCAAACCTTGGCGACCCGTATCAAAAAGGAACTGTCAAAGCGCTTAGTTCGACTTTTCGGAATATCAACCACATACGGATGGAAGTTCTTTCTGCGTCTAGTAGTCCGATGGTAAAAGGGTGAGGGTTCAATTTGCTCAAACAGAGCACTCGCGCACTCACTAAAATGTATCCTGTAGTACACGGTTAAACAAGCAACCTTACGACGATGCTCTAGGGTCTGCAGTTTTTTGGTCGTAAGTTCGACATTGTTGATTAGATTACGGGCTCTTCGGTCAACGGAATCCAGCGCTTCTAGTTGATATTTGGCTGAACCATCCCAAAGATGACTGCAGTACTCCATGCATGATCGCACTTGAGCTGTATATAAGTTAAGAAGCTGTGCAGGGCCGAAGTACCGCCGTACCTTCGAGATGATTCCCAACTTTTTCGAAGCTACTTGAGCCATGGACACAATTTGTTGACCGAAGTTTAAACTGGATTTTATAGTTACGCCTAAAAGCCCTAGATGGTCAGTAATGGGGACAGATACATTTTGGAAAGTGGGCGTTAATGTGAAGGTGCTCTTTTTTGCGGAGAAAAGACACGAGCATTCGTAAACTTACGATCGACAAAAGATCCGTGCTAGCACTGCTGGTCAGGGAAAATAGACGCAGGCAGTTCATTCCAAACCTTGGCGACCCGTATCAAAAAGGAACTATAGTAAATTAAAGGTCCTTACTTGTATGGGGTTGTATTCAATGAAGTAACTCCAAGTACGATTACAACAGTTTATTATCACTAAGACACAAATAAATTACTGTTCACTAACACAAAAGAAAGTTTACTATATAATAGAAGGAGCACAGAGAGAGGATAGCTACAGTTCACAATTACACGATACAGGAGAAACACAATAAAACGTATGGAAAACGGCTTTCGCGATACAAATCTGGCTTAGCCAGCGACGTGAGCTTCGCGGACAAATGCTGACGGCTGACTGGTCTCAGCGGGCAGCGGCGCCGGCGCAGAGGTCTCAGGACGCGTCGACTCGGGCTGCGCATGCGCAGTCCGAGTTTCTTTGTTCCCGGCTTTGCTGCGCGGCTACGTTTCCAATGCACGAATATAATACATATTAGTTTACGTGTAATTTACTTAGATACTTATTAATAGGATAATATAAATAAGTAAATATATTAGATAAGAAAGGTATAATGAATAAGTAATATTTAATTACATAGAAAGTATTTAAATAAATAATTATATGATTGTAACAAATTATAATTACTAATACAAAGTAGCGTAAATAGATATTCTAGATTATGTAATTATACAATATAATATATAATTATACGGTAAGTAATGATATTGAAATAAATAATGTAGTAAATAAAATATATTAAATAGTTCATATAAATAGAATATCCGCTACATCACTCCCCCCCAGAGGCCGTCACTACGGACGATAATAATCCGGGAATCGAACCTTGCGCCCCGCACGAGTTCTTTTAGCATCCTGAGCTGAGGCTTTTTGCGCACCAGGGACAGGATCAGGAACGGATCTCGAATGGGAATCGGGAGCGGGATAGGTCGTGGACGTGGTGGAAGTAGGCGTGGACGTAGATGTGGACGTCGGATTTGGGTCGGTCAGTATGTAGGCTGGTTTGAGACGGTCTATCGATACTGTAACGCTTTTCCCTTTGACCAGGATTTTAAAGGTTTTGTTACCACGTTCCAGGACTTTGTACGGTCCAGAGTAAGGTGGCTGTAACGAACCACGCAGGAAATCGTCCCTTAGGAAGACATGGGTTGAGGAGTTAAGCTCCTTGTAAATAAATATTTTACCCTTGTTATGTCGCGCAGCTGGCGCGGGTTGCAATCTATGTGTATGTTGGTGTAGGCGGGTGGTGAAGTCGGATATGTCAGTAGACTCAGGATCGGTAGTATAAAAGAATTCACCAGGTAAGCGAAGTGGCTCGCCATACACCAATTCTGCTGAAGATGATTGCAGATCGTCTTTAAATGCGCTTCTAATGCCTAACAAGACTAGGGGTAATGAACTTACCCAGTCTGAGTCAGCATGGCACATTATTGCTGCCTTTAGTTGTCGGTGGAATCGTTCCATCAGGCCGTTACAGGCTGGGTGATACGCGGTCGTGCGACGGTGTTTAAATCCGATCATTTTTCCAAGGTACTGGAAAAGTGACGATTCGAACTGTCGACCGCGATCGGTGACAATATCCGTTGGACATCCAAATCTGGATATCCAGGATATTAGCGCCTTTCCAACCGTTTCGGCAGTGATGTCTGCCATCGGAGTAACTTCCGGCCAGCGGGTGAAACGATCCACCGAAGTCAGGCAGTAGCGATAGCCCTGTGAAATGGGCAAAGGACCTACTATGTCTACATGTATGAATGCAAAACGGGCGCGAGGGAGGTCAAAGGTGCCTAAAGGCGACGACACATGTCGATGCACCTTGGCCCGTTGACATGCGAGACAGTGGCGAGACCATTCGCGGCAGTCCTTGCGCACACCAGGCCAGACGAAACGTTCGGCAACTAACTTGGCCGTTGCGTTCGCGCCAGGGTGGCTAAGGCTATGCAGGCTGTCAAAAACCTGTCTACGCATAGGTTTGGGGATGAAAGGCCTGGGCGAAGTAGTGCTTACGTCACAATAAAGCTCTGTGTGAGAGTTGGGAGCAGTCATCTTTTTAAGGCGGAGCGATGATTCCTCTGCCAGAAGACGGGTAAGCTCCGGGTCGGAAGCTTGTGACGAAGCCAGCAGGTCTAAGTCAACTGGCATCTGCAGTTCATCGACACGCGACAGAGGGTCAGCGACAACGTTGTCTTTCCCTGCAATATGCCTAATGTCGGTCGTGAACTGCGAGATGTAGTCCAGGTGACGGTGCTGTCGTGGTGAGCAGTTGGCCTTTCTTTCGCTGAAGGCGAAACAAAGCGGTTTATGATCCGTGAAAACAATGAAGTGCCTAGCCTCTAGCATATGACGAAAGTGTTTAATGCTTTCGTAGATGGCTAGGAGTTCACGGTCATATGGGGAGTATTTAAGCTGTGCGGAGTTTAGCTTGCGCGAGAAGAACGCAAGCGGTTGCCAGTCCCCATGGATGCGTTGCTGCAAAACTGCACCCAGTGCCGAATCGGACGCGTCTGTTACCAGAGCGAGTTCAGCATTAGAGTCTGGGTGTGCGAGTAAAGCAGCATCGCAGAGGCTAGCTTTGCATTGTTCGAAAGCCAGCAGAGTTTCACCAGTCAGGTTGACTGGGTGGGTGGCTTTTAGGGAACCTACCAGCAAGGAATTTAAGGGGGCCTGGATTTTAGCGGCGTTGGGTACAAAGCGCCGGTAAAAGTTAACCATCCCCAGGAAACGTCTTAACTGTCTGACGGTAGTGGGGGTGGGGTATTCCTGTATGGCCTGAACCTTAGATGGTAAAGGTTTGGTACCTGTGGGTGAGATGCGATACCCGAGGAAGTCGACTTCGTTCACGCCGAAGACGCATTTCGAAGTGTTGACGAGTACGTCATACTTTGCCATGCGGGCGAAAAGTTGATGCAGGTGTTCCTCGTGCTGCGCCTCGTCTGCTGAGAAAACCAAAAAATCGTCGATGTAAGGGTAAACGAAGTCGAGACCTCTCGTCATCTCATCTACAAACCTCTGGAATGTTTGGCCTGCGTTTCGGAGTCCAAACGTCATCACAGGGAACTCGAACAGTCCGAAGGGTGTAGTAATGGCCGTTTTCGGAATGTCTTCCTCGAAAACGGGCAGCAAATTGTAGGCCTTCACCAGGTCTATAGTGGAGAAAACCTTGCAGCCGAAGATGCTGTGGGAAAAATCCTGGATGTGCCTTATCGGGTAACGGTCCGGGATGGTTCGTGCGTTCAGCATGCGATAATCGCCACAAGGGCGCCAGCTATTGTCCTTCTTTGGAGCTAAATGGAGTGGGGATGCCCACGGGCTTTGGGAAGGACGTGCAGTGCCATTACTAAGCATAAGCTCAAATTCAGCCTTAGCAATTTTTAATTTGTCGGGCGCTAGTCTCCGAGGCGTGCAAGAAACAGGAGGGCCTGGGGTGGTTCTGATGTAGTGGACAGTGTCGTGCTTTGGAACCGTTAGTTTGCCTGAAGGGCGTGTAATGTTCGGGTATTGATTCAGAATTTTGTGGAATCTCGAGTCGCCGGATAAGATCTTTACGGAAGCTACGTTAGAGTAAGCGATAGAAGCACTTGAGCAAAGCGTGGTCGTACCATCAATTAAGCGCTGGTTGCGGCAGTCTACGATTACATTAAAATGGCTAAGAAAGTCAACGCCTATAATGGCTTTTGTAACATCAGCAACCATGAATCGCCAGCAAAAACTACGTCTTAAGCCTAAATTAATATTAAGGTTAATAAAACCGTAGGTGTCAATCGTGGTCCCGTTGGCTGCAGTCAGTTGGTAGTTCGTCTTGGCACGGTGCTCTCGGAGTGCAGCACGGGGGTAGACGCACAGGTCGCTGCCGGTGTCCACCAGGAACTGGGTCTGCGTGCTGCGGTCCGTGACGAACAGGCGACCTGAGGAAGAAGGGCAGTCGTTTGTCGCCATTACCGACCGCCGTCGGCGTTTCCCTGCTTGGAGAAATCGCAGGGTTTCCGGCACCAGCGAGCTTTGGCCCCGTACTTGGCGTGGTAGAAGCACAGGGGGTTATTCCTGTAGCTGGAGTTGGACCGGCTCCTCTGGCGCGATGTTGAGCGTCGACGGTAGTGTGACCTGGAGCGGTCGACGGAGTAGCAGGCACCGCGGGTGTGTTCCTCGAGTTTGAGGGTGAGGTGCTGCACCATCTTCTTCAGCTCGGCGATTTCGTCAGACTGCTGCGATGCGTGGCTTCTGCTCGACGATGCTGCTGCGACGTTGTAGGGCGAAGTCAGCTCTTGTATCCTGTCTGCCAGGTCTGCCAGCTGTTCCAAGGAGTGCGTGGGCTGGGATGCCAGCACAGTCTGGATGTTGTGCGGCAAGCGATTACTCCAAATTGAGCGCAGGAATTCGTCGGGCACAGAGGGTCCAGCCAGGTCTTGCAGGTGTCGCAAAAATTGCGATGGCTTCCTGTCACCAAGTTCCTCATGTGTGAGAAGCTGCTTCACTTTCTTCTCGTGGGAAGCTGACAGTCGCTTTATTAATTCACACTTTATTTTCTCAAAGCGATTTGTGGTTGGAGGATTTATTATTAGGTCCTTAACAGCCTTTGCGTATTGCATATCTAGGTTGTTAGTGACATGCGTAAATTTCAGGGCGTCGTCAGTAATATTGTGTGCACTGAACTGACCTTCCAACAAGGCAAACCACAATTCCGGATCTTCAGGTGAGAAGGGCGGAATTTTGATGTTCAGCTTCCGCGCGTCGCTGCATTCGCGTTCAGTGGAAACGCGAATTCTTCGAGCCTGCCGTACGGTGACGTTCGTGGCGTTCTGCGATCTCTCCGTTTTCGTGGATCCGCTGCTATCACTCATCGTGTTCGTGTTCGTAGAGGTCACCAGTTATAGTAAATTAAAGGTCCTTACTTGTATGGGGTTAGTAGATGATAATTAGGGCACCTAGATCAAAGAAGATCTAGGTGCGCCTAATTATCATTATTTGTGTCTATTCATTAACTTAACATTACTGTCAGTATTCATTAGATCCAGGTCACCCCTATAATTTCACCATAGTTTGAATGATGGAATGATTGAATATTGAAATACGTACATGAATGACTGGGTTTAAGTTAGATCGGGTCTCTCGCAATTTTACCATAGTTTCATTCATAGCATTAATTTATTATATCAATTCAATGCGTTGTTATTCATAAATTCAAATTAGTAGTGTAATATTGACACTATTGGTTCAGACACTTATTGATATAATATCTTCCTTTCACAGCTTTCAAATACAAACAATCAGGAAAGTTTATAGCATGCTGCATCCAAGGATCGTCGTACATCTCCCATCCTTCAATAACGCCTCCACATGAGAAACATACAGTTTTATCATTAATTCCATTACCGCTATAAAATAATCCTGCGTCTACCATTTCCATCACCAACCTTTTCTGAGAGTCAGTTGCCCAATAATATTTAAATGAGTGTAAGCGCATTTCATGCGAATTATACATATCATAACGAGGATTGTAATTTTCTTTTAACATTTTCATCAAGCAATACTTCAAACCAATTCTAATAAAAATAAAATGAGGTCGCATTTTATTGTTAACAATTTATATAGAATTTTACTGGCTGATGTTCTAGGAGATTAGGGGGAGGGGGGTATTGTGAATAAAAAACAATATTTTTTATACTTAATTTATTTGTTACAAAAAAACTTTTACAATAAGTACATTATTTTCTAAAAACACCACTTTTTTAAACAGCAAACATTATTATACACATATATTCTTATGATACACACAATAAAGTATGTCTGGAGAAATAGAATAATTACAATATAATTCCATTAAATTAGGACAGTTTCTATCTTCTTAATTAAACACCTTGTCAGCTATAAGCATTTATGGGACTATTTATGTATTTGCAAGCATAGATATTCATATTATTTTTTGTAAGCCATATCTGACTCATGTTGCTGTATAATTTTTTAACTTATATGAAAAGGTAAAGCAGTTCTTCTATTTGCTATGAATAAAAAAATGAGTGTTAATTAGCGTAAAATTTTATTATCATTACACCACTTACTCAAACAAATAACATTTTTTAAAGCACAAATATTCTTATGATAAATACACGTATGTAAATTAGTACATTCATTATAAAGATCATACAAACTAAACAAACTAGGACAATTAAAGTTCTCTAAGTTTACAACGTTATAATTATTAAAAATTTCTCTAACCCATTTTGCTTTTTCTTCGCCTTTTACATAAATACATTTATTTTCAAACAAAGGTGCAATCAAACGTTTATAATCTGAAAAAGGTATGAATCCTTCTTTCCAATAAATATTTCTATTTCTCTCTATCCAGTCAACCTGCCTCATTTCTTTTATTGTTAAATCATAGAAAGAAAACGGTTGTCGTATCAAAAAGGATTGCATTCTTTTATTTTCTTCCATTATAGCTACTTCTTTTAGTATAAACTGATTTGTTTCAGTTTTAAAACCTTGAACATCCACAATTAATTTCATGATATCTTCCGTACAGTATTGCTGAGTGGTTTATATTCTATAATTCGATCGTTGATTATAAGACAATAAGCACTCGTTTGATCAGGAAAATCTAGATCACTTTCTATTTCAAGCTTAACATCTACCGGTCCACTTTTTAATGTATCATTTTGTCTCGAACAATCTATTACAAACAACGGTGCTTTTTCTTTAAACTCTTTGATATTAAGCAATGGGTCTATCGGAGCGTTGTAATAAGACTGACGGAATCTGATATACATTTCATATAATATATTATATTTATTGTCATCAAAGTTAAGCTTCATTGAATCATATGGGAATGTTTGTGAATTCAAGTACAACGTAACATTACTCAAATTACAGTGATCAAACAACGAACAGTCCCCCTTTAAATTTTTTTTATTTGTTTGCAGACCGAATATTACGTATCTCGGTTTTTCGAGTTGAGATGCGGTTTTAATAGACCAAGAATGCTTTTTTGTTTTAGGCAAAAGCGGATATTCATATGTGTCCCAATTCCGGAATGCAATTTGTATTGGTTTATCTTTTTCTAATTGTTTGTAAAGTGCCAACCTTTCACGATCGCATACTTTAATATGAGGTACACGCCATTGAATTCTATCGATACGTAATGATACAGAATCATCTTTGTCGAGAATAACAGCATCGATATTGCATTTACTTCGAGTTAAAATTAATTCATGTTTACAGTTTAATAAAATTTTATTATAATCTTCAGCAAAACCCAGCAATTTATTAAGAGGTAATATTACATTGAATAGACTGGTTTTAGATTTTGTACCATCCAAGTTCCAACCCCACAAAGCAGCTTGTTTATTCTCCCCTAAATTCATTGAAACATAAGACTTCATAGTTGAGGTTATACCAACGTGTCGAACACGATCTATTTCAACTCCATTGATCTCATATCTTATGTCATGGAAAAGAAATGGTATAGGATTATTATTAAGGCGACATTCTTTTTTTACAACTTTTCCCATACCATCTTTCGTTGTCACTTCTATACATCCTTCAATGTAAATAGAACTCGCTGATGGTAGCAAGTATATGTCTTGTTGATTGATAGGTATACGTATTTCATCATTTTCTCGGAAACTGTTGGTGTACGGTGTATAGGAATGCACTTCATAACCTTCAATAGAATTGTCGAAATGAGGTACTTCATTAATATGTAGGATGCTCATAATTTAAATCCCAAATTTCTCAAAAATTGTTTGTTAATTTCACTCAGAGCTTTTGGCAGTTTACGTGCGTGTTTATTGAAGTCACAAGTTGAACTATCCTTTTTTACCGTGGTACTATAGCTTTTCTTTCTTCTTTTATTATTGAAGTCGATCATATCTCACAACAATAATAAATAATAATTAAATCAATAAGTTAGCTGCTCCCGAAAGTACTTATGTATTCGAAGGGATATCGACGACTATTAGCAAATTACTATCCAACATTCAATTTATTTTAAACATATTCTATAGCATACATTTAAGGAGAAAGTCAAGACACAAATGACCACAATTGTATGGGTGACTGCCTTGATAATTTATATAGTTATACTGAATGTTATCTCCAACATATTTAATAAACTCTATTGGTGGTTTTAGATCACCATAACTGTCAAAATATTTGATACAATTGTCCTTCTTAACATAAGCTACCCAATGCGTTCCTTGATTTTCAGAGCTATCTAAATTAATTACACCACATTCAACTTTTCGTGGACGATTAGGTAATTGATCTCTCATGAATACTCCTCGAAAATATGGAATATATTTTGCATATTTCATTATATCTATGTTGGTAAGAGGACGATTAGGTAGCTGCTTTATTAGTTTTTTGTCATAGTGTAAATACCTAAACCATTTTTATATTGTTTGAGCTGTAGTCCTCTTCCAAGACATACTGGCTCAAAATTTTGATTCATGCTTTTCACTACATTCCATGTTTTTTGAGCCGTTTGAAATGTTTTTACAAGTTTTGTGATCGCAGATGACTTGTTCACGAGTGCACCAGCTGCAGATAGCCCACTAACTAATGCTACTAATGGCAAGAATCCTCCAGTTTTCGGTAGTGGTATAACACGTGGAAGTTCTACTTTGGAATCTGATGCAAGCTCTTTAATAGCAGCGAAAGCTAAATCGATAGCTAGCTTTTTACATTTTGGTTTTGCTTTACGAATATTTTTTTTTGTAATGGACACTAATTTTTTAAAGGAACTTTTTAATCCAGATCCATTGGAAACCTTCAATGCCATTGCTTTGTTAACAATATTAGCTGCAAGTTTTTCTCCAACGCTTGCTTGAGATGAATTTGCACGTTTTTTCGCCATCTTCATTAAAGTCTTATCTGCTTTATGTCTAGCTTCTAAGTTTTTTGATTTCATGTATGCAATATCGTGTTCTTTGCAGTACTCGTCGAGTTTATTAACACCCTTATCACCTCTGATAAGCCTTTCACACAGTTTTGTTCCTGGGCCGCAGTAATTGTAGCCAGGGAGATGTAATTCAAACGGGAGACGATTTATAATAGTATTAACAAGACCTTTCCCCTCCATATACAAACGAGTAATGACAATAATATTCTTCAGTTTTGCAATATATTAATTTGGCTTATCCAAGAATTTTCTGTAGACGGCAATCCCAACCATTTAACAAAAATTTTGTGTCCTTTTTTCTTAAGTACTTTTTCAACTAAATACACGTCAGGATTTTTAGTTTTTTGGAGCTCTTGAGCATAAAATGAGCCTAAAATTTTATTTCTTCTGGAGTCTTCTATCAAATAAGTTGGTGGATCAGTATTTTGAACTGTTGTTACTTTAAATAACTCGGTTGACCAGTTCGGAGTGTATCCTTTATCAAAATTAGCTTTATATTTACTTATTCGAACAACATCACCAACGACAAAACGATAGCTTATTTTTTTATTTATTTTTTTGCATCGTTTATTTAGGTTTTGTAATACAATGTGTTTTGTATTTAAATTTACTTTGGCTGGTCTCATTCCGGTACTTCTATGCTCCGTTTCATTGTACTCATTCACAAGTTTCTCCAAAGTTCCATCTAACCATTTAAAGTTACCTTTCAAACTGAACTTCTTGTAAAGTTTACCCTTTATAGTGCGTATGACTCGTTCAACAATTGATGCTTTTTTACTTGAATATGTGGAGTAATGATTTATAAAATGCGCATGTATCATACTTTTAAAGCTTTTATTGTAGAATTCCTTTCCCCAATCTGTTTGCAAGTTTATAGGTACTCTACCATGTGATAAAATAGATTGAAATGCTTTTGTAACAGAAAGTTTATCTTTATTTTTGAGTGGTCTGACCCAAACAAACTTTGAAAAACAGTCAATAACTATCAATATATAATTATAGCTGAAATTAATTTTAGATATTTTCTGTACGTCAATAAGGTCAGCTTGCCAAAGATCATCTATATCTCGAAGTATAACACATCTGCGCGGAAAATTAACTCTTGCATTTTTATGTATTTCATTAACCACGTCTTCTTTACTCATTTTAGGTTCTAGTATTCTTGACTGCTCTTAGATAACTAATCGAACCTTTCCAATACTTATGATTTTATTATCCCTGCTTCTTTCAATTCTTCTAAGATGGAAATTATTTCATTGTCTTGATTTGTATTTCCAGCTTGTTTAGAAGCAATGAGCAGTTTCAATCTCTCAACAAGCTCATTAGGATCATCCCAATAGATAAAGTCAGTATTTTTTCTATATCTCTTCAAAATGTTTAAATTACCACCAAGCTTTTTATAGTTATTATCCAAAGTTGATTCACCAAACATAGGCTTGATAATTGTTCGATACTTTTCCCCTTTATCTCCCTTCAACTGACCGTGCGCATCATAATCACGCTTATGAGCATTAGTTTTGATCAATATACTTCTATAAATATTTTTGTCCTCGTTTGTAACTAATGCCAGATTTGGTTTTTTATGTAATAATACTGCTTTTAGTCCTGCAGTCAATTCATATTCATCATCGCCAATCTTTATTCGATATGGTTCCAGGTCACCATCTTGTGAAGAAATTATTTTAACTGGTAAGTTACCCATCATTAAATTGTCTCCCACTTTCCTTACTCCAAAAGGAACATTTACATCATAAAGTGTACTTAGGTATTGTCTAGTTATAGAAACGTCTTTGGCATCCATATCAGTAGTATATTCCGTGAAAGAATCAAAAATTTCTGAATCTGAATCTTCTGTTATACTTTTTGACATTGATGGTGTAGAAGTTATAGGATCATTTAGTTTGACTGGCACTCTTACAGTGCTGACATTAATGTCATACTTCACTTTATTTCGATTATCCGTTATTTGATCCCCCTCTAACATTTGCGTCAAAGGTTCAGTGATCGGTTTAAATATTTTAGATAACTCATAGTTGTTTTCATTTTCTATTTCTCTCAACTGCTTAAGTTTGGTTTTTATGTTGTTCGATAGCGAAATGATTTCTTTTTTTAAATCAACGCTCATGTTAAGTCTTTCCACTCACACCAATCGAAAGCAAATGACAGTATTGGATTTAGTATAGAGTTATAAATGTATCAATTTTTTTTCTGTACCTCCCTTTATTCAGTTCACAGTCCTTACTTATCGTCAAAAAACCATGCTTTTCACCCCAAACATGTGAACAAATAGATTTAAATTTATTCCAAGACATATCGGAATTAACGTGCTCATTGTATATATGTCTCAAATTGATTTCATCTTGTTTGAATACCATTAATAAATTGGTGTTATCACGAATCAACTGTTTCGGCACCTTTGAATACGTTTGTGATAAATAAAAACAGTCTATTTGTTTGTGCCTTCCCATCGTGAAATAATTACGGATATTACTCTGGTTTTCACAAACCACGTCATCAAAAATTATAACTGAGTTCTGTAACGCCTCATTTGGATGTATAACTTGACTATCATCATGCAGCACATGATACTTGATTTCAGGAACATTTGATAGCACATTTTTTAGAAAACAATATTTACTTTGAAATGGGGTTTTTGTGTATAAGTACAAACTTTTAAATTTAAGCCCATTCTTATGTAACAACAAATTAAACATAACATTAGTTTTACCGCAACTTGATGGTCCACAAATTAAACATCGAATGTTATTTGGTAACAAGTCACTATGTTTTGCAATTCGTGGTTTCGCTTCAACATCAAAAGGGCTAATTTCTAAGCTTAGCGGCTGTTTCTTAAGCCTCATTGTAACCAAATGATTGTTTTTTTCAATTCACTCTCACTTATACATAAGGCAACCCAATAAAGTAAGTAAAAAGTAACAAGAGTTTCAAGGAATTTTATGTCGGTGATGTGTTCTATCGAAATTTTGACAAATTATCATAGATATATCTTCGGTTATTGAAATAACAAGCACAGAGTGTAGATAGTTAAAATTTTATTAGATACATCTTATAAATATCTTATTTTACTTATTATCTATGATATCATAACAAATATTTTATTAGATATAAACTTAAAGTAACACATGTGTTTGGATTGTTAGAAAATAACATTAATTCATTAAATAAAAATATTTGAATAAACTTTTCACATCAGCTAATTTGTATAGCATAAATGTTATTCAATTCAATTCGTCTTGACTTGTCTTCTATTAATAACAAATTATAAGAAAGATTAGAAACAATAATAATAATAAAAATACAGATTAATATGTTAAAAATCGCTAGAGTAATCTAAAAACATAGAATCACAGTGTCCCCACGGTAATGTATGAACTTTATCGTTTAATATTTGAACTTTATCATCATTTCTATCCAAAACTTTTTTATTTACTTCTTGAGAGTATAATATATGTTTTATTGATTTTATCATGTTCATCTTACATCTGAGCATTTTATTAGTTGACAATGCGTCATTGTAATCACTCAATTTCAATTCCTTTGTAACAGATTTAGATATACCTTTAGCTTTTTTGATTTGAGTTTTCATACTATTTATGCAATATAGTTTAGCTCTTAGACCTGTAAATTCAGCAATTATGTCACCACCCATCTCATCTTTGAATAAGCCAGGAATTTTTTCGTTAACTCGCGGTATTTGATACGGATTGTCTTCATGAAAATTACTGGTATCAAATTTCGAGATTTCATCATACATGTCTCGATAAAAGTCGTCTGTATAAATTAAATATAATAAACTATCAGTGTCCGTGTAACAAAGTTTCACATTATCGTTATATTTATTTTTTATAAAGTCGTAATGAAACTGGTATAGGTGCTGCTTAGAATATTCTAGAACCGTAAATCCAATATATATCGGTCTGTCTAAAACAATTTTATCACGATTTAATTCCACGGCTATAAAATTTTCAGAAAATATTGTTATACTTTTTAAGTTTGGTTTCGTAATCAGTTTTTCGGCATTGAGATGTTTATTCGTTTTATTATCGGTATCTCGCCATTTTGTCACTAATTTAACATCGGCTTGCTTACGCTTGTTTTCAATGGTTTTTCCAAATATTGAATTATTTAATAGTTTAAAGAAGTCTTTCTCAAATGCTGTTTTAGAATTTTGTCGAAGACTTGTGTTAAGATCAATATATTTTTTTAAAAAATTTTCTTGCCGAAATCTAAGTATGCAATGAATCCTTTTTAAAACTAAACCATTTTTTAAGCATTCTTTTAGGTGCACATAATGAATCACATACTTGTGTTTATTGTAAAGATTGGCAATCAATTTCGACGTTTTTCCATACGGTGGCACTAACTTTTCAACAGCAAAGGGTAAATCTCTATGTCTATCATGTAAATACTTCGGGTAAGTCAAGTCTACTTCCAGGATATAACCATAATTATTATCATCTGATACATTCAACACATTAAAATTATTAATTTCATCTTGAGATAAGAATTTAAACTCAGAAATAGGAAGCTTTTTCGTCATGGCATAACCATAAAGATTGTTACAGTCAAGATATATTAAAAAACTAGTGGGTTTCAAATCATTGTAATGCGGTAAGTATTTATTGTTCGCCTCTGCATGTCGAAGTGTACATTGTGCTAAGCCACCACGTATTCCTTTCTCTAATAATTCATACATTTCTAAATCATTAATCAACTCCATTTCAACACCAGTGTAAAGAAGCATTGCATCCCAACTTAAACTTGGTGAGGTAACATAATAAGCAGGATCTAATTTATAATAATGTAGACTTGTGTTTCTGAATTTTTCAAATATATCACATAACAACAAGACGTCACATTTTAAATATAAATCAGTGTATTCACCCAAGGACTTTATATTGAAAGTTTTCCACACTGTTTGAGCATGTTGATATTCATCATTAGTTATATGTTGCTTGCGTAAACTATTGTAAAACTCATCTTTTGGAGGGAGTTGTGATTCATGAAATTTACACCAGGAATCTATATAATCATATGGATAAATCCCTTTTTTCCTTAATAAATCAAATTGTTTTTTATCGGTAAACTCTCGTGATAAATTAAAAAAATCTTTTTCTGATAAGCTTTTGCTTAATGTATCTAGACTAGAACTGAGAAATTGGAAAGAATCAATGAATTTTATTTGAATAGGATGGTTATATTCCTTTGTTTTTATTAATTTTGTTATAGTGAGATAGTTTTCTTTAGTTTTCGGTATTATTTTAACGGAGCCTTCATATTTTGCCAACTCTTTAATAAACAAATGTGAGTCATATCCAGACAAATTATGAAAGACCACAGGAATGAATGAACAAACTCTGTACATTAAATTACAGTGAGAGTGCGCGGCCCCTCTGTACTCAGATGTAATATGATCATGATCTCGGACTTTATCATTCAATAACAATTGTTTACATATATGACAAACTGTAGAGTTTCGATAGTGTGTTTTCTGCTCAGTAGATAATGGACTCATTTCTTTTTTATTTCGTAATATTTTATGTAATCGTTCAGCTTCGTGAATCAGATACTTAACAAAAATTTCTACAGAATTTTCTCCTCTATATGAAACATATTTGTTCAAGTTTTTATCATGAGAGCAACATATATAATATGCAAAACATGAAGGCTGATGTAGTTTCATTTTCTGAGTATGCTCACTACATTTTGATTTATTTTCACGACAGTCTAACAATAAGCATTCGAAATCAGCATAAACAACAAAATTTATTTTTTGTTGTCTTTCATAGTTTTGAAATTTTAAAACAGTATTTTTTTCAGGTAACATTAACAAAACTTTTGAACAGTTATGAGACTTGTATTTCATATCACTGTTAAAAAATTGTAAACACATTTCACACAAATAAACTTTGCCTTTGTAGCGAGTCACTTGACGTCTTACTAAACGTATAAGATCTTTAATTAGACAATAATGACCGTTGTTGTTTTGTTCAATATATAATAAATTAACATGACATTTTTTTTTATTTTTTGTTAAATAAAGTGGTCCAGTTACCGTACATTTATTTTCTAATCCATAAATATTAATACTTATGTTAGGATTGTTAATTTCAAACTGCTTTATATCGTTTAATGTAGGAGGAAAAGACATTCCCTCAGTATTTAAAACAGAAGAATAATGTGGATATGAATTCGTTCTGCACACGTTACTTTTTGCTGGGTAAATAGCAGCAACTATACTCCACAAAAAACAATAAATATCTTGATTTTTAATATTTATACAACTTTTAGTATTTTTAATAGATGAGGGTAGGTCTATATAAGTCCCACCTCTCATAGGTGAATATTTATTAATGTTTATTTCGAGATGACTTATAGAAACATACATCCAACCAGACTGACAGTGTTGAAACTCTGTTAGTTTTTCCTTTAATGTTCTTGTTATTTCTAGTACAAAATCATTTAAGTCGGTATTTTTAGTAACAATTGAATATTTCGCATTAAAGGACTTTAAATGCTTTTCATCTGATGTTGGTAACATAAAATAAGCAAACAATTCAAAATTTAGTTTTATGGTATTGTATTCATTCAGTGAAATTATAATTAACTTTGTAATATCCGTCTGGTTATCTCTGAGAAGCGTCTCTGGACAGAGGTACTCATCTTTCTCAGAAAAATTCAGTCGGTATGTTATCAATCTATTTTTGAATGCAGTTGCAATAATATTAATATTATCGAACTGACTACTCAATAAACAATTTGCTTTGTGTATATTTGTTCTCATATGATATTGAAACTGATTTTCTGGTATTAAAATTTTGCATTTATAACAGTCTTTTAACTTTCGAGATCTTGAAACTTTGTCGTGTGAAACTGTGAAAAAAAAAAAAACAATATAAAACAAATGTATTATAAAAACGTTTATTATTACTTATAAATACATATTTGTATACGAATAAACAAAATTATTAATGAAATTAACTCAGTAAATTGCGTGCTAATATTACTAATAGTGTTTAACTTTCATACAGGCCTAAAAGAGTTATTGGACAGTTTTGAAAATCCTTTTGACTCTCTCGTACAAAGCCTTTTATATGACGCCAACATTTTGTATCATCATTCGTTCTGGTTTTCACAGTGGTAATCGCATACCGCCATCTGTTTATAGGTTGAATTTTTTTAATTTCCTCTGCATCATAAATCTTAAGCTCAACGTAATATTTGCCCTGAAGTGTTTCACTAGTCCGCCTGGTGTAACCCTTCGACTCTCTTTTTGTGAAGTAGTTGTAAAGAGGTGGTAATGTTTTACCAGCTTTGCTGCTACTGGGCGCAGGTGTTTCATCTTCATCGCTGTCGTCACCGAAGAGCTCCCGTGCTGTGAGGCGAGCGGGCTGACTAATTGGAGAAATTTTCGTCTTCGATTTCTTAGGAGCTGACCCTTCGATCAGCTTGCTGGGTTTCCGCTTCATTTTCTTTTCTTCTGGTGCTGGTGCTGGTGCTGGTGCTGGTGCTGGTGCTGGTGCTGGTGCAGGTGCAGATGACTCTGCCTCAGAGTCACTTGACAGGAAAAGATCGTTGGCGAGAAGGTTGGACCTGTAAACAAAAAAAATACACTAATGAGAAAAACATTTAAAAAAAATAAAGAACTAGTTCAACATAAATTTAAAAACAGAAAACATTATAAAAATGATTGAAATTTTTAAATTTATCAATAAACATTTAGCATTATAAAATGTAAAATTTAATTAAAAAATAACATAGTTCAACATAATTATGCTACATTAAAATTACAGAAAAAAAGTTTTTCATTTTGGATTCGAACCAAAGGTTGTTCGTGTATTGCTAACTGCTAGGTTAGGTTAGCGCTCAGTCTATAAATATTGATGAATAAAAAGTATACAGTTATTACTTACATTTTTTTTGAACTGCAGGTTCCGAGGAGGCACTTGACTTGAGATGTTAGATGTTCAGGTGACTTTATCCCACAGGAAAAAAAATCGATCTGTGAGTTTGCTCAACATCGACAGGGTTTAAATATGAAAGATTCACGTGGAGCTATTCCTTATTAGTAAAGAACATGTGACAAAAACTGTAGTGTGTAAGTTTTCTAAAATAGACAAAATGCTATTGAAGCATTTTGACCGAATTGTCTTAGTCTTAGCCTATGTGGTGTCAGGTAAATTGATAGCACTTTATAAAAAGATATTTTATTATAAGTATTTCAAAAAGTAAAGAGTAAACTAAACCTTATCTTTTCTGCAATAATATTATCATATATTAGGAATTACACGGTAGGTAGGCCAAAGTGTTTTTTTTTTTATTTTACAATGTTCTTTGCATTTATTAATGCTCAAATCTATTTTTATAGAATATCTAATTGATAAAATAGCCACTAAGTAAAATCAGTACCGCTCGCTTGCCGAGCAATTGCTCTGACCTCTAAGCTACCGCGACACTATGTCGGTTTAGTTAGTGACTGTTTTATAATTCTACTAGCTGGTCCCCGCAGTTCCACTTGCATAACTCCCGTTCCCGTAGAAATTTCGGGATCAAATATACCTCCCCCATGAACCCACCTATCATATGCAAAAAGAATTATTTACATCGGACTGGTAGTTCCAGAGATTAGCCCGTTCAAACAAACAATCCCTTCAGCTTTATTATATTAGTATAGATAAGAATGTGATAAAATATTTCTATATAATTGTAACATACCTCACAGACTAGTGTGGGTGTGATGTAGATATCTTAACTCAATAACAAGGTAAACCCACAGGACGCAGCTAGTTTATTTAGCGTATAAATAGAGTATTGACAAGTTTGGAACAAACAGTTGTTTCTGATAGAATAAACTAGTAACCTGCTCCATAATAATGTCGGTAAGTAATTTAAAAGTAATGTTTTTATAGAATTAATAGAATGCAATTTTTATTCAAGATAAATAAAATTTAACATTTTATTTTCAGCTTGAAAACTATTGTTATACACCTTCTTACTCACCGCTCTCACCACCGGCCTCTGAGTCTGATGGAATGGCCGATCCAACAATCGTTCAAAGAATATTAAACACCTTGGAAAATGAAAACCAACCAAATCAAAATACTCAAAGTAGTTTCTTTAACCAACAAAAGAAATTAACGTCCAGTTTACGAATGATGTCTTTTGGAACAAAAGTAATCCGGATAGAAATTTATGACGCTGATCACTTTGAAAATTCTAATAAATCAGTTTGTCACTGTGATGCGGAAGTTTGTGCGCAACATGTAGTTCAAAACATTTTTAGAGATGACATTTATATCCGTGTTCAAGAAATTCTCAAAAACTTAGAGACTAGATTTATATCTCTATCACTCTAACAGGTGTACCTATAGTCAAATTAGAATTAATAAAACCCTAAAATCATGAATGAATCCCTTCTTTAAAATGTTAATAAATAGTTGTTTGTTAAAAAATGTGTTTTTTTTTTTTCTAACCAACCTATATAATCATATCAATCTGATAAAATATATATTGATTCAATCTATCCATTGGAGTTATAAAACATAAACTATTATAGGCACTGTTCGCGAAAATTTTTATCCCTATACAGTACCAATCTAATAGTTTCAAGTTAAATATGTACGAGATGAAACGTATATTTTTTATCAAAGTAAGTAAAACTACTGTTTTGCCCTGCAGCTTCACTAACGCGTCCCTCAGCTTTATTTGAAACAATACCCAGAACTGTTAATAAAATGAGGTTTAATTATCAACGCTCTAAAAACAATAGGACGAAAGGAAAATATGAAAAGTAGCCCGTATGTCCGTCAAACTCATTCTGCATCCGTATGCAAAATTTTATCAAATCTTGTTCATCCGTTTTTTATGTGAAAGCAAAACCAACATTCAAATATCTATTCATAGTTTCTCATTTATAATATTAGTATGAAGTATGATACAAATATAAATCTGATTATTATTTTTTGTTACTTGAACCATGATAGCCATTTCTTCATATTCATTTCAAACGTAATAAAGTTTTGTCAGCAAAAAATCAAATAAGGTATCAGTCTGCATACTTATATCGACTGTATGTTAACTTATAAACAGTTGTTATTTTAAGTTGTTGCTGTTAATTAATGAATGAAAAAGTTAACATTTTGAATTAACGATTGCTATAAAATAAAATCAAGTTATATTTTAAAACACTTAGATGAAGAACGCTCCAATATCTATTTTTTTTAATAGTTGAAACTGTTGAAAAGCTATAATAAGCGTAAATGATTACTTACTTTCGGATAAATTTTATCTATCGAGTAGATAGTTCTGTAGATCCATCTATTTGAATAGACAGGTCAGTTATCAGTTTACATGTGATACATATTATATCAGCTATTGATCAGATGATCTAGTGTTAATGATAAACAGCTATGTAAGTTAAGAATTATGACAATCCGTTGATGCGTTGAATGAATACTGATAGTAATGTAAAGTTAATGAATAGACACAAATAATGATAATTAGGTGCACCTAGATCTTCTTTGATCTAGGTGCCCTAATTATCATCTACTGGGGTTGTATTCAATGAAGTAACTCCAAGTACGATTACAACAGTTTATTATCACTAAGACACAAATAAATTACTGTTCACTAACACAAAAGAAAGTTTACTATATAATAGAAGGAGCACAGAGAGAGGATAGCTACAGTTCACAATTACACGATACAGGAGAAACACAATAAAACGTATGGAAAACGGCTTTCGCGATACAAATCTGGCTTAGCCAGCGACGTGAGCTTCGCGGACAAATGCTGACGGCTGACTGGTCTCAGCGGGCAGCGGCGCCGGCGCAGAGGTCTCAGGACGCGTCGACTCGGGCTGCGCATGCGCAGTCCGAGTTTCTTTGTTCCCGGCTTTGCTGCGCGGCTACGTTTCCAATGCACGAATATAATACATATTAGTTTACGTGTAATTTACTTAGATACTTATTAATAGGATAATATAAATAAGTAAATATATTAGATAAGAAAGGTATAATGAATAAGTAATATTTAATTACATAGAAAGTATTTAAATAAATAATTATATGATTGTAACAAATTATAATTACTAATACAAAGTAGCGTAAATAGATATTCTAGATTATGTAATTATACAATATAATATATAATTATACGGTAAGTAATGATATTGAAATAAATAATGTAGTAAATAAAATATATTAAATAGTTCATATAAATAGAATATCCGCTACAGAACTGTCAAAGCGCTTAGTTCGACTTTTCGGAATATCAACCACATACGGATGGAAGTTCTGTCTGCGTCTAGTAGTCCGATGGTAAAAGGGTGAGGGTACAATTTGCTCAAACAGAGCACTCGCGCACTCACTAAAATGTATCCTGTAGTACATGGTTAAACAAGCAACCTTACGACGATGCTCTAGGGTCTGCAGTTTTTTGGTCGTAAGTTCGACATTGTTGATTAGATTACGGGCTCTTCGGTCAACGGAATCCAGCGCTTCTAGTTGATATTTGGCTGAACCATCCCAAAGATGACTGCAGTACTCCATGCATGATCGCACTTGAGCTGTATATAAGTTAAGAAGCTGTGCAGGGCCGAAGTACCGCCGTACCTTCGAGATGATTCCCAACTTTTTCGAAGCTACTTGAGCCATGGACACAATTTGTTGACCGAAGTTTAAACTGGATTTTATAGTTACGCCTAAAAGCCCTAGATGGTCAGTAATGGGGACAGATACATTTTGGAAAGTGGGCGTTAATGTGAAGGTGCTCTTTTTTGCGGAGAATAGACACGCCTGAGTTTTGGACGCGTTGAATTTGACCAAATTCGACTCGCCCCAATCGGATACTTTTCGTAAGGTCAAATCAACGCGCTCAATCATTGACTTTCTTAAACTCTGGATTTCACGGGGGCTCGCTCGCGCATTGGATACGTATCTCTCTACAACAGTGCTGTCATCAGCATAACTAATAATGCCCGGTGTTAAAAGGTCATTAATGTGCAGCAAGAATAATGTTGCAGAGAGAACAGATCCCTGATGTACCCCGGCATTAATTGCCATTTGGTCGGAGGAGAAGCCATCTAAGACTACTCGAATTGACCGTTCCCTCAGAAAATCAGATATCCAGTCGCAGAGCCCAATCGGTATGCCATAAGCTGGAAGCTTACTTAAGAGATCATCATGCCAGACCCTGTCAAAGGCCTTGGAAATGTCTAAGGATACAGCTATTGCTTCACCATGACCCTCCAAGGCCTCGCTCCATAAGTGAGTGGCATACACGAGAAGATCGCCGGTCGAGCGCCCGTTGCGGAAACCATATTGGCTATCGCTTAGGAGCTCGTTGGTCTCGAGGTATGCCAGGAGTCGATTGTTCAATACACGTTCCATGACTTGCAAAGTATGGAGGTAATTGAAATTGGTCGATAGTTGACAGGATCGGCACGGCTTCCCTTCTTTGGTACTGGCTGTACGTTAGCAAGCTTCCAGGACTTGGGAACCTTACCGGATTTCAATGAAAGTCGATAAAGACGCGTCAAAACGGGAGACAACTCAGCTGCGCAGCGTTTTAAGACCACTGCAGGAATACCGTCTGGACCACTAGCTTTGTTCTCGTCTAGGTGCAGCAAGCATTTAAGACCTTTTGGCGAATGTGAACGGTACCCATTGTAGGTCCGAACTGAGGTAATTGGGGTGGGATTTTTCCTTGGCAATCTAGACGAGAATTTTCTGCGAAGATACTAGCAAATAAATCTGCTTTCTCTTTCTCTTTTTTTTTTTTATTAGTGACTAAACCTGCGTTTGACCTCAATCTCACCTGATGGTAAGTGACGATGAGGTCGAAGATGAAAGCACACGGGTTCAGGAAGGAACTGGCTCTTTATACAATATTGCCGGAACACGTTACCGCCGGAGCGGTAACATTTGGCGGCAGACTTTATATAAAGGGTGATCGCTAGCCAGGCGGACCCAGAAGGGATCCTACCACCATGCGAAAGCAGTGTGGGCCAGAGAACCATCGGGTTTCCTCAGTGGTGGCAGTGACGGGCGACAAAAGTTCGTTTCGACCGACTTGGCAAGGGACCACAAAACTTTACTTCCCGAAGGGTATGCTGCTATTCTGTCTCCGATACGGCCTATGTGGGCAAAACGAGCTCTTTTGATTACCTTTTTGCAGGACTTGGCGGCAGCATTGTATCTTTTCTTAAGTTCATGCGAATCCAGGGCTTTGCTTCTGCGAGCATTTGCCCAGGCTTTGTATGCTTCCCGCTTTCGCTTTTCAGCGGCAAGGCAAGCAGTATTAAACCATGGGCGAGCTTTGGTTTCAAGGGATAGATCGGCGTGGGGAATGAAGTACTCCATTGCTTGAACTATCACACTTGAGACAGCATCAGCGCAGCACGATGGATCGGTTGAAGTAAAACAGGTTTGCCGCCACGGATAAGATGCGAAGAAATGTCGCATTTCATCCCAATCTGCTGACTTGTAATGCCATACTCGCCTGGAGCCTTTAGGGCGGGTATCAGGTGGCGAGTACAGCGATACAGATTTCACCATACAGTGATCGGATGTCCCTAAAGGTGCAGTGACGGACACCGAGTATCTGTCAGGATCGGTTGTCAGCAGAAGGTCCAAGCAATAGGCAGTGTGGCCAGCAACGTCGGGGATGCGCGTAGGCTCGTTAACAAGCTGTGAGAGACCATAAGTCAGCGAAAACTTAAAGGCCTCTCTGCCAGCATGGTCAGTGTCCTGATACGGGTATAACCACTGCCCGTGGTGAGCATTAAAATCCCCCAGAAACACCAACTGCGCCGTGGGAAAACGTTGCTGAATCTTATCTGCTGTGTTGCCAAGGTATTCCATAAGCCTCGTTGTCTCCCGATCTCCGCTATGTGAACGATAGATACAGGCGTAAACCACTTGGTCTAGGCCAGTATCTATGTGAACCCACATGACTGAAAGGTCCGGCACTTCCAAGTAACGGAGACGCTGATAACAGATCGCGTCACTGGCATACATGCACACCGCGGGCGGAAAAGAGACTCCAGGATATAGCCTGGGTAACCAAGGTATGCCGGGTCTGACGGATCGCAGATCTGCGTCTCCGTTAGAAAGAGTAGGTGTGGTCTCTCCGTCTCAAGATTGTGGTGGACATTATTCAGATTGGAGCGCACTCCTCGGATGTTACAGAAGTGCACTTTAAGGGAGAGGAAGTGCAACCGCTGTTGAACCGTACTCTTTTTAGGACCTTTCATTGTGAATTGGTAGTGGAGTGAATAGGGAGGAGAATAGAAGTTGAGTGAAGCGCTGCAAATGGAGCCAAGCAACTCGTAGGGAACAACGCACCATTGGGGAACTCGCCTGGAGACTGCGGGGACGCCCAAACCCCCCCCGAGGTCGCCATCGGGTCCTCTCATCGGGGTCTTTTCGACATTGTATTTTTAAAGTGAACAGGTAACTTAATATTACGTGCGAAAAGAATGAGATACATGTAAATCGGTTGAACACTAAAACGCGAATGGAAAGACACAGGCGGGAAGACCCAACAAAAAAAAAACTAAAAAAAGTGTAAAAGTGGTGAATCCTACGCGGTACTACAAGTATACCAACATACTAATCTCGAGGACGAACCGGAAGTATAATAAAATAAGTTCTGTTTTAATGTTTCAATATTTAAAAAATATATATCGGTTTTTATATAAAAATTATTAAGTATCTTCTTTTACGGATGAATATTCAATACAATCAAAACACCCTAACCGAACATCATAAATTTAACAATATCCAATTTAACTAAATGGCTAAACAACGTTTAGAAAACTGGTTAAACTTTGCGATCAACGACTTGACTAATTGTCCTTAAGCCAGTTGAAACGGCCTAGGCGTCCAATTGAGTGGCTAATTTAATTAGTTGGCTACGACATATATAAATATGATTATTCAATTAAATATCAAACATAGTTTTATTGCTTTGTTAAGGTTAAGAATAGTTTCCTGAAATATAAGCCAATATTTATAGGATTGTACAGTTTATTTCCCAGGTATATGGTTTACTTAGTCGACAATGTAATCCCTCTTTCCATTCCTTCTGTTACTGTTTCAACGCTACGAAGTATATTATGATATTTTTTAAAACTTCTGGTGCTGTTTGAAAAAAATAAAATATGCGTTGGCGTAGGGTATTATTCATACTTAACGCCCAAATGTATAGTAAATTTATAGTAAATTTTTCATAAGTAATGTTTATTTTTGTTATGAAAATACTTCCATAATGACACTATAAAGAAAGGTAAAAGAAAACAAAATCACAAGTTTGGTTTTTAGGGGTCTACTAAGTTTAGTACAATGGGCGGTTAGAAGCGGTACCTACTGAGCAAAGCGTCCTTTATCCAGGCTGAGCGTTCAGGCACTTGCTACAGGCTGTTTACCATCTGTTGGCAAAATACATCTGAGCTGATTTGATAGTTTTTCTGCATTATGACCATATTTTTTTTTTCTTCCCCGTCAATTCTAGGAGGTGACTTCTGGTGTTATTAATCTTTTAGTTGCCCAAATATGAGCTTTATGCCTGCAGAAAGCTAGCTAAGCATAAGACTATCTGGGTTTGCTATGCAGTGTAGCCTCCCTGCATTTGAAATAGTCATGTCCTCCATACCTACAGGTAAACTGTGCTTTAGGTCGTGATAAGTTTCAGCAAGTCATCGTCAAACAGATGTTCAAAGACTTGCACGGGGGTGAAATATTTTAGGATAATCGAAACATAACATCTTTCTTCAAAAGTTACTCGATTTTGAAAAGATCTAGAAACAGAATATACAGGGACACACTTTCTCTATGTTAGCAATTCCTCTTTTTTTTTCTATATGGCTATTTTTTTTCTATTAGCACATCTTGAGAAGAAGATGATGATGCAAATGTTGAGAGGATCATAGTCATCGCTGCTCCATTTATCTTCGAGGGCCGCAGTACGTTTTTGGGTTGCCTGGCAGAAATCGCGCTTCGGCGATAAGGCCGCCCTTTGTATGTTAATTGTAATTGTTATTTCATTTAAACTATGTAACCATGTTGGTGTACAATAAAGAGTTTTATTATTATTATACAGGGTGTCCCAAAACTCGACGTCAACCCGGAACCGGGTGACAAGGCAAGTCATGCTGGTTATCAGAAAAATGTTTAAAAAAATCTAAGTCACGTGTTCTCAAAATTATTGGCATTTTAAAAAAACACGCAAAATTTCACACCCTGTGACAGTGTTTTTGCTGCTGTTGCCACAAATGTTCACTTTTGGAAACTTTTTTTTTTGATATGTAACCCTGAATAATGCTTCTCTAAACTGTTATCAACATTTCAAATCCTGGGGGCCTAGACTAAATCCAAGCGTGTCGTTTTCCGTTTAACGTCACGCTCACGTCACGCTTTAGTGTTAGCAGAAATGGCAGACAAGTGCCATACGATACGGAAAACGCGCTTTCCGCACATCTTGCGGAAAACTCTGCGGTTGAAGGGTGATTGACTGTGAGGCAATTGTCAAATTATGTGTCAAGCAAGTTTCAACAGTTGTATCGCGCGCAAGTTTGTAATCCAATTGTGCCAGGGAGTCTAAATCTTCTGTGAAATCTGCAATTATTAAGATTTATATTTTAATTGATTAAGTTAGTACCCTAAGTAATATTGCAGTCATGACTTAAACTGCAAATTATTCTTGACAATGCATAAGTAAACCTACTCAAGTCGGATTCTTGCTCGTTCCTGTCCTGTGGGGATGATGGGAACCTAATCCATTTTTTGACAATATTCGGGCGATTAAGTGCCTCTACCACTTGA
This sequence comes from Stenoptilia bipunctidactyla, assembly GCA_944452665.1. Lineage (NCBI taxonomy): Eukaryota > Metazoa > Arthropoda > Insecta > Lepidoptera > Pterophoridae > Stenoptilia > Stenoptilia bipunctidactyla. The sequence continues at coordinate 138,475 of OX101728.1, read as the reverse complement.
TGTATGCACCTACTTGTAGTCCTTTGAACTAATTGTTGACTGAGCCCAACAATGCGTTGATACGAACCAGTAGCTAAAAAGCTGAGAGTGCACAGAACCTGAAACAGGTACCTAGGTATTTTTTTATTGTGTTTAGGTAGAGGTTAAAATTTTACAGTAAGACAGCCAAAGAATCAAAGCAATAGCAGTAATATTACCTTTATTCCCAAACTTATTTCATTGGTGCCTTTTAATGAAGTTTGTCGGCGAAGTTCATCACAAAGACGCCTAAAACTTTGATAGTCAAGCTTAAATCGGTGAATAAATTCCAATTGCGGCATTGACGCGATTTGTTCCATATTTCGACGATTGATCCTGGCTCTACGTCTTTGCAACGCTTCTTCATTATTAGCAGCCCACATAAATCTCAACGTATGCATTTTAATAACTTCTTTTTAGTCTTAAAAATAACTAAGAAACCTGTTTTAGCCAATGACTAAAGAATCTCAGCTCAAGCAGCAGGGTCTGAGGTCACGCTATTATAGCGTTTAACAGAAAGGATAAAAAAGCGTTAACCGTTGTCAAAAGTGGCAATTGTCTGCCATATGTATGGAATTGTGTTTTGCCGTCACGCTAACGAAACGCTAACGATAAAGTTGTAGGTATTCCACACAAAATGACAAGTGGCTTTTGTCTGCCAATATAGCAGCTGTCACTTGGCTTAGCTTCACCATACGTCACTTTCATATATTTTTGTGTTTCCTCATTCCTTAACGCCTGCGGAAAAGGGAATTTGTCTAGGCCCCCAGCTCCTCGAGCTTGCATAAAAATAGGACTTATTTCCAAGAAAAAAATTAAAAATGGCCTAGTTTTAACTGTCTGCATTGAAAAAAAATTGTATTACGCGAGTTTGGCAAGTTGTGTCAAAAGTTGGCACATTTAGTAAGGATCCCAAAATGGTATGACACGTGGTAAATTGTAGTTGCTATCATGAACAAAAAAAAAATTCGTAAAAATCCAGTGTTCAACAATTTTTTCTTACCTGGTTAAAAAATATTCTAATGGGCCCAAGGTTTTCCAAAGAGTCGTAAATTGTAAGTTGTGACAAAGGAGTCTTTCTAGGAAGTGTAAGCGAGATAGTATTTGTGCTAAAGTGATTGAGTGAGACGGAGAGAGTCACCTTCTCAAGTGCGAGCGAGACAGGTATGGACGCTAAAGTGACTGAGATGGAGAGAGTCATTTTACCAAGTGCGAGAGAGACAGAGAGTGACGCCAGGTATTCGCTATTGTAGATACACATTACAAACCAGTCAGTACGTTACGTTCCTTCGTTTACTGCGCTTATTTTCGTATTCGTTTGTGTTGATTTCGTACTGTTTACTTTTGGCTATGTTTATGGACTTGTGATTGCTTGCGATTTAGATTCGGACTGTTTGTTTTCTCTTAACGACGACGTTTGCTTTCCTCTGGACTATTGTGTGAGTGTGTGACAAGTGCCGAGATGTCTTCGTATACCACTCGCGAATACGCTAATATGCACCTTATTTATGGTGAGTGCAGGTGTAATGCCAGTGCTGCTGCCAGACTTTACCGCGAAAGGTACCCAACGCTGCTCGTTACCCCGATCATCGGGTGTTTACGAATGTGCATCGGTTGCTCTTCTCAGAAGGCCGCCTCCCAAATCAAACGCATGATGGAGGCAGACCCACCAACCCTATGGAAGAAGAAGTTCTACAGGCTGTCGAAGAAGACCCAAGTACTTCAGTAAGAGCTATTGAAACGAACACCGGAGTGCCCAAAAGTTCAGCCCACCGTATTTTAAAAAGAAATGACCTACACCCATACCACGTACAGCGAGTACAGACATTATTACCCGGTGACTACCAAAATAGGGTGAATTTTTGCCGGACGATATTGGAGAGGTACAGAGATGACCCACTTTTTCTAACAAAAATTTTATGGTCGGACGAATCAACTTTTAAAAAGGACGGCTACGTGAACATGCACAACCTGCATGAATGGCGTGTTGAAAACCCTCATTTAACGAGACAGGATCGGTCCCAGTACCGATTCAAAGTTAACATGTGGACCGGAATTTTGAATGGCAAAATAATTGGTCCTTTTGAGTTGCCTGATGCATTAACTGGCGAGGTTTACTTAGACTTTCTTCAAAACCATCTTCCAAATTTATTAGAAGACGTGCCGCTATGGGTGCCCAGCGCACTTTGCTCGCCCCGTAAGAGAGTACCTCGATGAAGAGCTTCCTGGGAGATGGATCGGGCGGGCTGGACCAATCTCGTGGCCGGCCCGTTCACCGGACTTGAATCCTTTAGACTTTTTTTACTGGGGAGTTGTTAAAGAAAAAGTTTACGAGAAGCCCATTGGGAGTGAACATGAATTACGGCAGAGAATAGCTGAAGCAGCTCAATTTGTAAATAATGGACGATACGCTAGAAAGATAGCTCGATCTTTTTTAAAAAGATGTCGCGCTTGTATTGCTGCCGAAGGAAGGCATTTCGAACACTTATTATAACATTTTAAGAATTATTGTAAATTTTATTAATAAACATTGGTATTAAAATTTTGTTTTATTTAAAATTGAAACCTTTAACAATAAATGCCTATTCCAATGCACACACTAAAAAAAATAAATTAAAAGTGAACAATCTGTTCATCCAATAAAGATAGACGAGTACATCAGTACAATGTACAATTCAGTTAAATTTAATCAGTGTGTACATTGGAATCGGCTCCAATGTAACCAACGATAAGCTTTGCAATTTTAACCAAGTAAGAAAAAAAGTTAAAAATGAGTTTTCATGGAAATATTTTTTTGTTCATGATAGCAGCTACAATTTGCCAAGTGTCATACCATTTTGGAATCCTTACTAAATGCGCCAACTTTTGTCACAACTTGCCAAACTCGCGTAGTACAATTTTTTTTCAATGCAGACAGTTAAAACTAGGCCATTTTTAATTTTAAATTTTTTTCTTGGAAATAAGTCCTATTTTTATGCAAGCTCGAGGAGCTAGATTTGAAATGTTGATAACAGTTTAGAGAAGCATTATTCAGGGTTACATATCAAAAAAAAAAGTTTCCAAAAGTGAACATTTGTGGCAACAGCAGCAAAAACACTGTCACAGGGTGTGAAATTTTGCGTGTTTTTTTAAAATGCCAATAATTTTGAGAACACGTGACTTAGATTTTTTTAAAAATTTTTCTGATAACCAGCATGACTTGCCTTGTCACCCGGTTCCGGGTTGACGTCGAGTTTTGTGACACCCTGTACGTTTTTGAGTAACAACTTCTACATTACCAGGAACATTTTGGGGTAGTTCATGTTGATTAAGTTATCCTTACCACCTTTAACTTCACCGTAGACCACGTCTGGGTTAGGTGGCAGAATAATCACGTAACATCATCGTCCATATCCTGGCTAATAATAAGTTATAGTAGTTGATTCTTGAAGCCCGATAACCATGATCATGTTATTGAAGAAAGAAAACATATGCAACGTTTCACTTTCATGAAAAAATGGCATAAAATGTAGTGTTACCTAAAGTAATAATAAAGTAACCTACTATTTTAATGCAGAGATAAAGAAAATAAAAAAGGATAAAATTAAAGTTAATATATTTACAAATAAAGACTTACAAAGATTGTAAAAAAAGGCACTATTTACACTTACAGTCCTTAGATAGTTTTTTTTTATATATACACACTGAGATTTTCCAAATGAGTAGGTGTCCTGAAGTTTCCAAGTTATTTATTTATTTATTTACAGCGTTTATATACAGTATTAGAATCAACTTAAAATTATTAAGATAAGGCCAAAAAAAGAAATACACAATTAGAATAGAAATAAAAGAAAACAATAATACTTATTACAATAATTGGATATCAAACAATTTAGTTACGTGTAAAGAACCATACAAAAAATGATTGAAATATTAAAAAATAATTAAATACAAAGCATAATTTAGTGAAGTAGATACCACTTTCGAATTTTGATAAAAAAAAAAAAACACATACAAGAATAATGATAATGATTAGAGAATTAAAATTTTAAATATATTCTAATGAGAGAAAAACAATAAGTTATACATTTTAAACAGAAAAACAAATACAATGAAAGTTTTAAGGTATGTTAAAAAAATTATGAAATTTAAAGGAGCGGTTAAATAATGTACAGAAATAGCATAAACATGAATTCAATTTTAAACAGAAAAATACCATTAGAAAGTCATGATAAGTTCACAAAATAATGAAAATGGAATTAAATAATAGCAAATAATAATTGAAAATAAAAAACAAAACTAAATTATATGATATTAGAAAATGTCAGAGAAAAAAATAATCAAAGAAAATAAAATTAACCATATCCTAAATGGGTTTAGATTTATCCTTTTGTGTGGATGGGTGCGTTTGTGTATATCTGAGTGTGCGTGTGTTGTGTGTTTGAGAGTGAGTTAATGCTTTAGTGCTTTTTTTATGAATGCTTAATAATTTGGTTTTTAAAAGTTGTTCTTGAGTGGAAAAATATGTCGATCACAGCGTTTTTATAATAGTTAGTGGTAGCTTGCGGCACGTGTAGGAGAGCAGTATGGCGAGTTCGGCATGAAGGCGCACAGAGGTGAATGGCATGCAGCAGCGATGGGCAGTCGCGCGCGCCGTGCAGGATGTCGTGCAGCAACACCATGTCCGCCTGCTTTCGCCGTGCTTCCAGTGAGACAATGCTATATCGGTTCAAGAGTTCCGGATATGCAGTGCTGTCAATGTGCTCTTTAAAATTTAAGAAACGTAAAAATTTGCTCTGGATTTGCTCTATTCGATGAATATAAATAGTGTACTGGGGACACCATATAGAACTGCCATATTCAAGGATACTTCTCACATAAGAGGCGTATAAAGTTTTAAGGCAGGTGATATCGCGGAAGGGTTTGCAAATTCGCTTTAGAAATCCAAGGAGTTTGTATGCCTTGTTGCATATTATTTCTATATGTTGGTCAAACATCATTTTAGAGTCTAGTGTTATTCCGAGATCACAAACAGTTGACGTACGATTTATTGTATCCCGTCCAAATTTGTAGCTATACTCTATTATTTTTCTTTTCCTCGTGAAAGTTATTGAGATACACTTGTTTATATTTAAGGTAATTCTATTTCTTCTATAATAGTCTGATAAAGACGTCAGATCGTCTTGCAAGAGGTGACAGTCGTTTGTGTTTGATATATAACAATAGATTTTTTTATCATCAGCATATAATAGGAATTTTGAATATATAAGACAACTAGAGATATCGAACAGGTATGCATTGTACAACAAGGGTCCTAAATGTGAGCCCTGTGGCACACCAGAGTTAATACTTATAAAGTTAGACTGACAGCCACCTAAAACAACTGCTTGCGATCTCCTTGCAAGATATGAGGTCAACCATCGATGAAGATCTCCCCGAATACCCAAAGTATATAATTTATGCATTAAAATGACGTGATCTACACGATCGAAAGCTTTTTCGAAATCCGTGTAGATCACGTCAACCTGGTGGCCTTGGTCCATTCCATACAGAACGTCGTTTGTGAAGACTGATAGATTTGTAACAACTGAACGTTTAGACAAAAATCCGTGTTGTTCTTCAGGAATGGCAGCTGCGATAACTGGGTAAAGTTGAAGAAGTACCAACTTTTCGAAGGTTTTGCTAAAAATATTCAGCTTCGATATTGGGCGATAATGATCAATTTTAAGTTTTGATCCTTTTTTATGTATCGGAATAATGTGAGCTTCTTTCCATTTATTTGGAAAAATTCCAGAATTTAGAGATAAGGTAAATATTAAGTAAAAGTAAATAAAAAGTTATCCACAGCTCCAAAAGATTATGCAGTTATTTGGTACTCCAGTATTATATCAGACTTTTAGTATTCCTTTTCTGCATGCTCTCCTTCTTCTCAGATCGATGTTATCATTTCAAAAAAGCCCGGAGATCAGCTCGCCACTCCTTTTATAGCCTCGATTTCGTTCGACAGCCGTAAATTAAATTATGTTTCGAGAGGCATCCATTCTATGATCGGCCAGCGGCTGTCACTTCTCGTATCAAGGAGGTTTTAGTCTCTGGAGCAGCGGTGGTGGTATAGTAAAAGTGGAATACTTCTCTTGATTCTAAATGTGCAAGTCTCAGAATAATTTATATAAAAGTTATAATTTAAAAATTAATTGAAAAAGAAATGAATGTAAAACCTAATAACAGTTTATAAATTATCTGTGCTGAAAAGTGACATAAGCTACATGACAAAAAAGTTGAAAGGTAAATAAACAATATTTAGTTTTCATAATAGTGTAGGGTTCTACTTATTGTTTGGGAGATGATTAAAACAGTAATTATTATTGCGTTATCTTATATTATTATACCAGCGATATTTGTACAATTTAGCAACTTCATAACATAACACGATACAAGAGCGAGTAAGCCGGGTCAGAGTTAGTCAGCGGCCGCGGCTCTCGTTACGGTATTGCTGTCTGTTACTACTACCACGCTGTGTGAGCGAGATCTGAGCGAGACAGCATGATGGCTCTTGTAATGCATAAATAGGACACGACCGCGCGCGCGCACTTCAGTAAGCGCCTAGCGGCGGTGCAGGCCGGTCGACTCAGGAGCTGCGTGCCACGATGCTATGTATGTCCCACAGTACCCCCCGTCAAGTAAACCGTACAGTACGTGTAGGTTTACTAACTCTTCCGTAGCGGGTGATGTATGGAACTTCTGTGTTTTCTGTAGCTTCAGTAGCAATAAAAGCAGGCTTTAGACGATCTAATGTGACGATAGCTTCTCTGTTTTGAAGTCGGATCTTGAAATACTTGTCATACTTTTCTATTACTTCATACGGGCCTTCATATGTTGGTGATAGCGGCTTCCGTGTTGCATCTATACGTATAAATACATGAGTACACGCATCGAGCTGCGTAGGTACGTAGGTATACTGCGATGTATTTGGCGTCCCGCTCTGGCACGTGAATGACGCCATAGTTTCAATGAGTTGTCTAGTAAATTGTGTTTCTTCGGTTTTTGATTTTGTAGGCGTAAAAAAATCTGCTGGCAGCCGTAGCGACGTTCCGTAGACCATTGTAGCAGGGCTGTAGTTGGTTTTTTTATGGATTGTAGCACGTAGGCCTAGTAACACGGTAGGTATTTCTTGTGCCCAGTTCAAACTGCTTCCTCTTGCCATTAAAGCTGCTTTCATTGTGCGATGCCAGCGTTCGACTAAGCCATTAGATTGTGGATGATAGGCTGTAGTTCGTAGTCTTTCTATGCCTAGTTTCTTTAATAAGGTATGAAACAGTTGGGCTTCGAACTGCCGCCCTTGGTCTGTAGTAATACGTAACGGACAGCCAAATCTTGAAATCCATCCGTCGTAGAGGGCCCGCGCGACTGTTTCTGCGCAGATATCTCTTATCGGTATAGCTTCCGGCCAGCGAGTACATCGGTCGATTATGGTTACTAGATACCGATAGTCTTCAGATGGAGTTAGCGGTCCGACAATATCTATGTGTATGTGTTCAAATCTTCTGGATTCTGGAAACCGTGCTAGTGGCGTTACGGTATGTCGATGAATTTTCGAGCGCTGACAGGCTAAGCAGGCTTGCGTCCATAATGATATATCTTTATTCATGCTTGGCCAGAAGTATTTTTCGGTTATTATTTTTCTTGTTGCACGAACGCCTGGATGGTTAATGTCGTGTAATGCGTTGTATGCAATTAGACGAAAGGCTTGAGGTAAGTATGGACGTGGATTGCTTGTTGAATTTTCACAGTATATAGGATGTTTCGAGCCTGGCAGATATATTTGATTGAAACGAAGATTAGGTTTGTTTTTCAATATTTTTAACTCTTCATCTTCGGCTTGTTTTTGAGATAATTCATCGAAGTCAATTACCGAGGGACAGTCGATCGTAGATATGCGAGAAAGTGCGTCAGCTACTATGTTTTCTTTGCCATTTATATATATATCGGAAATGGGAGATCGCTTGGGTTTTTAAAATGGGCAGAACCGGCAACCCCATCAGGGTTGTCAGTCCTGCTAGGCGATTGACTCATATTAAAGCTAGTTATGTTAGAAAACGTCTCAGAAGGGTGTCACTCAATCAAACAACTTATCAGTTTAAGTTTTCTATTTATTATAATCTACCACCACTTCGGAAAGTCGATCTGTTGAGAAGAAGTGGCAAGAAACTCAACAGCAATCATCTTGTAAAATACAAAGTAACAGTTTACAGCCAGAGAACAATAAATAAGTAAATATCACAATCTTAACGACACTGACCTTTATCACAAAGCGGCTCGTTCTCCACTCCGCCATTTTTAACCCAACCTATCCGGAAAGTCAAAATCCCCCCCAACTCTCCAATGCAAGGCAAAGGCCGCCACAAAAGTGACGCCTTCTCCATCTTGGTTTTCGTACCGCCAAAACCTTCTACTGTCTGGTCTCCTATTGGCCGGATTCTAGCCAATCAGAGACCAGCCAACAGAAAGCCGGCGGTCATGACACATACTGAATAATTCTTTTTATCAACATCTTCTATTAACAAAGCAATTAACAAAGCAATAGGAAACATCTTAATTATTTAAGCTTAATTAAAAACAAATCACATAAGTAATTGTCACAATAACAAATATTGAACTTACTTTAACATGGTGCTTGACCTGTGCTAATCTTTATCTTTAGTAAACACAATTACTTATTAAAACAAAACACTTATTACAAACGGTATTTGTTGATTTGAATACTTATCTTTTATGATTAGATTTAATAATTTTACTTTAAAGCATTCTCAAAACATTACCATGAGAAACCAAAATAATCAATAATAAACGTTGGATTGTTTTGCTATCCAAACATCACAGATAATAAAGGATTCAATATGTTGATTGATAGCAATAGTTCGATTGATAGACCTAATATTGGATTACAAATATTCAGAATCAATTAATTTAGATTTCTTAATTTGAGCTTACAGCAAAACGATTCAATAATTTACGATAATCATTTCGATGAGGCTCGGCGAAGCTATCGCGGCGACATATACGATTTGCGTGCAAAATTGACTGATATAGTGCAGTTGTCTCTCTCTTCTTGGTGTGTCGCTCGATGTAGCCGATTTTTTCAAGGCGTATGTAAGTGGCTTGTGATCGGTTAGGACGATGACGTCATTGCCTTCGATTAGTCTCCTGAAGTGTTTGACAGCCATGTAGATTGCTAATAACTCGCGATCGTACACGCTGTATCGCTTCTGTGTATCACTTAACTTTTTCGAAAAAAATGATAGTGGCTTCCAGGAATGGTCGATCTTTTGGTGCAGTGCGGCGCCAACGCTGACGTCAGATGCGTCGGTCATGATGGATAGTGTAGCGCCTGGTAGAGGATGCGTAAGCATGGTAACATTCGAGATGCTTTGGCGGCATTTCTCAAATGCTTCGGTTGCCGCTTCTGTCCATATAATCATCGTCTTGTCATTCTTCTTTTTATTGTGAAGCATTTCGTTAAGTTTTATTTGAAGTTTTGCTTGATTAGGGAGACAGTCATGATAGAAGTTAAGCATGCCGAGAAATCGACGAAGATCTTGGATATTCTTTGGCTTCGGATAGTTAAGTATAGCTTGTACTTTTTCTAGTGTTGGCTTGATCCCATCGCTTGTGACTTCATAACCGAGAAAATCGAGTTTTTGTTCGCCAAATATGCATTTTTCTATGTTGATTCCAATGCCGTAGTCGCTGAGTCGCTTAAGCACGACACGGAGGTGCTCGGCGTGCTTCTTATCGTCTTCTGAGTACAAAATAAGATCATCGACAAAACAGTAGCAGCAGTAATCGAGGCCTAGGAGTACCTCATGCATAAACCTCTGAAATGTTTGAGGCGCGTTCCTTAGTCCGAATGTCATTCGTTTAAATTCGAACAAACCAAAGGGAGTTATTATAGCGGTCTTCTCAATATCTTCTTTAGCCATGGGTACCCAAAAAAAAGCTTTTTTCAAATCTATTTTTGAAAATATCTTCTTGCCGTGTATTTGATAGGTGAAATCTTGAATGCGCGGAATTGGGTAGCGATCCGGCAAGGTAACGGCGTTTAAACGGCGGTAGTCTCCACACACTCTTAGTGATCCATCTTTCTTTTTAATGACGTGCATGGGGCTCGCCCATGGGCTTTTTGAAGGTTGACAGATGCCCATCTCCATCATGGCTTGAAATTCTGCTTTGGCGGCTTTGAATTTATCAGGCGGCAGCGGGCGAGGGCGGGCGAGGGCGGGCGAATAGCGGCGGTCCGGTTCGGTCGATGTGATGCTTTACGTTGTGTTTGATTGGTGTCTTCGGCGTCAATGGTTTCAATAACTCGGAGAATTCTTGCAATAGGTTGTAGTATTTGTGGTTACGATCGAGAAGTGATATTGTTGTAACTTGGTCAGTTACGAAGTCCATTGTGTCGATTGATAGTTCAGTTAGGCTATCGACCAGTCGCTTGCGATGTAGGTCGACCAGTAGTTGATGGTAGCGAAGAAAGTCAGCCCCCAATATCGAAGTCTTGACGTCGGCTATGATAAAATTCCACTTGAAGTTTCTTCTTAGGCCTAAATTCAAGTGCAGCGCCTTCTCACCGTAGGTTTTGATTGCTGTATTATTAGCGGCGAACAGTTGATAAGTCGACGTAGTTGCTTGTTTTTTACGGCTAGTACCGATACGTCCGCGCCGGTATCGACTAAAAAGAGTTCTTGAGTGTTGCAGTCTCTAACACATAGGCGGTTACTTCGCTTCAGTACACCGACTTCCGCCACAGTCGATGTAGTCTTTAGTTTTCCTGTCTCTTCGTATTTTTCATGCATTGTGGTTCACATCTCTTCGCTCTTTCGCCAAATTTTCGATGATAATAGCAGACCCAATCAATATCACCGGGTTTTTTTTCATCGTACGCTCTTGGTCTCGATCTTGATCTTGAGCGATCGTAATAGTGACGACGATAAGGACGGCGATATCTGTGTGTCGCACTTTGTCGAAGTTCCGCGATCTCCATTGAAAGCTTCTCCATTTGCTTAGTCAATGTTTGAAAAAAAATATCTTGAGCTGTTGTTGATGATGACGAGGGTGTTTCGGTGCTGACTGCTGCAATAGTTCTGCCCGTGTGCTCCATCATCTTATCTGCCATGTTTGCCAAAGTATCTAAGCTTGATTCCGTGCTTACAGATAACACAGCTCTGACTTGCGGTGGTAGGTGTCCCATCCATAGAACTTTGAGTGCGTCATCCCGCACCTTGTCTCCAGCCAGGTCTCGCATAACTCTGAGCAACTGCGACGGTTTCTGATCACCCAGCTCGAGTCCACTGAGTAATTTTTGAAATTGTTGCGACTCTGATTCTTCATACACCGAAAGTAATCGATTTTTGAGTGCTAAGTATTTTCCCGTTGACGGTGGTTTGCAAATAATGTCACTTATTTGTTCGATGTCTATTCTTTCTGGTACTGGAATCACGAGGTTTTACTTCTGTTCATCGCCTGTTTTGTATGGTGCTACGACGGCTTCGAATTGTGCAAACCAAAGCTTGGGCTGCGCGCGCCAGAAGGGTGGAATTCTTGCTTGCAGTGAAATAGTAGCGACTTTGGGTTTCGTAGTGTGGCTTGCTGCTGCGTCTTGGTATTCTTCCATTTTGTTCACGTCGGGTTCACCACTGTAGGGTTCTACTTATTGTTTGGGAGATGATTAAAACAGTAATTATTATTGCGTTATCTTATATTATTATACCAGCGATATTTGTACAATTTAGCAACTTCATAACATAACACGATACAAGAGCGAGTAAGCCGGGTCAGAGTTAGTCAGCGTCCGCGGCTCTCGTTACGGTATTGCTGTCTGTTACTACTACCACGCTGTGTGAGCGAGATCTGAGCGAGACAGCATGATGGCTCTTGTAATGCATAAATAGGACCCGACCGCGCGCGCGCACTTCAGTAAGCGCCTAGCGGCGGTGCAGGCCGGTCGACTCAGGAGCTGCGTGCCACGATGCTATGTATGTCCCACAATAGTTTACAATAGAAGAACATTTTCAGCTATAAAATAAAAAGAAACTAAACCCTAATACAATATAACAAAAATAATGCATTATAAAACAGTAATTACAAAAACTCTAATGAAATGTTTACACTGCATTATCTCGCATCGCCTTACGATATCATGCACCCATTGTACTAAATTTAGTACAGCGGCACTTTGCTTGTTATAGCTTGCAGAACTTTCCTTGACTGTAATTTTTTTAATATATTTAATATTAGACTATGATATTACAAAGTAAATGAATAACCTTAAAGGCATTTTGTGTAACTTAAACCTTGTATAAAAATATATAAGTACTCAACGGGAATACGAAAACAACATTGACACTAAATTGCAATGTAGGTACCCTAACCTTATTTTATAAATACCTTTTGTTTTATCTAAGCAAGTAATGCATGCACCTTCATATGCCGATTGAAACTGTTGCAAGCGTCGAAAAAGTCATTTAATAAATTTTATTGTAATTTAAATTGCTTTACTATTGTATAGTACGGCGGGCATTAATGGGTTAATGTGAGAATTGCATGTTTAGTTATAAATAATACCTAAATCGAACTGTATTTAAACTGTAAAACTCAAGAAGTAGTCGTAGTAACATAAATGGTATAAACTATTTCAAAATAAACATCATATGCGGCCTAAACGTTGTAAGCCCCTAAACCAATTATAAGAGCAATCAAGTGATATTTCTCAAACTAATACTTTTTATTCAGGCGCTTTTGTGGTGAAAACTAACGATAACGATTCACCGTAAATCGCGTGCGTCCGGCTGTCTGGACATTTTCTCGCAGAGAGTTGCTGCTTATCTAGGTGGCTAAGTCATCGTTTGTGCCAACGATCTGTAAAGGTTTCATCGTTTGTGACGCTATAATTTCCTCAAAAACTTTGGCCAGCCAGCCAGAATATCGCATTTTCCAGCATTCCAGATTTCAGCCCCCAGAGGGTTTTGTGGATCCAGCTGGTATATAAAGGTATGTGACGCGATATGTGACAGCAACTAAACCTGTCGCGTGAAATAGATAAAGGTTTACAAGTGGATGCAGTTTACACTGACTTTTCCAGTGCATTTGACAAGGTCAATCATTTGCGTTTGATTGCTAAACTGAAATCTTACGGTATCGATGGATCTATACTATTGTGGTTTCAGTCATATCTAGCAAAAAGACCTCAGTTTGTGTAAGTAAACGGTTCTGAATCTAACATTTTTTATCCCAATTGTGGTGTTCCACAAGGATCGAATCTCGGACCGTTATTGTTCCTTATATTTATCAATGACATAACATCCGTAGTAAAATATAGCAGTTTTTCATTGTTTGCTGATGACTTAAAGCTGTATCGAACCGTAGTTAATGTTGCTGTTACAGAACTACTTCAAAATGATTACGCGCATCCCCGACGTTGCTGGCCACACTGCGTACTGCTTGGACCTTCTGCTGACAACCGATCCTGACAGATACTCGGTGTCCGTCACTGCACCTTTAGGGACATCCGATCACTGTATGGTGAAATCTGTATCGCTGTACTCTCCACCTGACACCCGCCCAAAAGGCTCCAGGCGAGTATGGCGTTACAAGTCAGCAGATTGGGATGAAATGCGACATTTCTTCGCATCTTATCCATGGCGGCAAACTTGTTTTACATCAACCGACCCATCGTGCTGCGCTGATGCTGTCTCAAGTGTGATAGTTCAAGCAATGGAGTACTTCATTCCCCAGGCTGATCTATCCCTTGAAACCAAAGCTCGCCCATGGTTTAATACTGCTTGCCTTGCCGCTGAAAAGCGAAAGCGGGAAGCATACAAAGCCTGGGCAAATGCTCGCAGAAGCAAAGCCCTGGATTCGCATGAACTTAAGAAAAGATACAATGCTGCCGCCAAGTCCTGCAAAAAGGTAATCAAAAGAGCTCGTTTTGCCCACATAGGCCGTATCGGAGACAGAATAGCAGCATACCCTTCGGGAAGTAAAGCTTTCTGTTCCCTTGCCAAGTCGGTCGAAACGAACTTTTGTCGCCCGTCGCTGCCACCACTGAGGAAACCCGATGGTTCTCTGGCCCACACTGCTAAGGAGAAAGCAGATTTATTTGCTAGTATCTTCGCAGAAAATTCTCGTCTAGATTGCCAAGGAAAAATCCCACCCCAATTACCTCAGTTCGGACCTACAATGGGTACCGTTCACATTCGCCAAAAGGAGGTTCTTAAATGCTTGCTGCACCTAGACGAGAACAAAGCTAGTGGTCCAGACGGTATTCCTGCAGTGGTCTTAAAACGCTGCGCAGCTGAGTTGTCTCCCGTTTTGACGCGTCTTTATCGACTTTCATTGGAATCCGGTAAGGTTCCCAAGTCCTGGAAGCTTGCTAACGTACAACCAGAACCAAAGAAGGGAAGCCGTGCCGATCCTGTCAACTATCGACCAATTTCAATCACTTCCATACTTTGCAAAGTCATGGAACGTGTATTGAACAATCGACTCCTGGCATACCTCGAGACCAACGAGCTCCTAAGCGATAGCCAATATGGTTTCCGCAACGGGCGCTCGACCGGCGATCTTCTCGTGTATGCCACTCACTTATGGAGCGAGGCCTTGGAGGGTCATGGTGAAGCAATAGCTGTATCCTTAGACATTTCCAAGGCCTTTGACAGGGTCTGGCATGATGGTCTCTTAAGTAAGCTTCCAGCTTATGGCATACCGATTGATTTTCTGAGGGTACGGAGTAGTCTTAGATGGCTTCTCCTCCGACCAAATGGCAATTAATGCCGGGGTACCTCAGGGATCTGTTCTCTCTGCAACATTATTCTTGCTGCACATTAATGACATTTTAACACCGGGCATTATTAGTAATGCTGATGACAGCACTGTTGTAGAGAGAATGAATGAATTCGTTTTGTAGTTTTATATTGAAATTTAAAATATTGATGGCAGCCCTTGACGGATTTTCTTGCTCTTCTTATAAAGTTCATAGGGAGTTGAATACCTATGTTATTGCGACATCTGCATCTTCGAGAACCGAATAGGTAAGAGTATGGAAGTGCTATGAAAACGAATAGTATGTTGTTCATAATATGACCGACTCTGTGTGAGATCAAGTGAACTTCTAAAAAAGCTTTTCACGTTAATTATCTCTCGTCACATAAATCATTTCAGTCGGTGGATTTTAAATTCATGTGAAGTGAGGCGCGCTCGGAAACGGACGTGTCTCGCTACACTACCGTATTGAATTTGATTAAATTCGCGATCCGCGCGGCTTAAGCCGCTGCACGTACTATGGCTTTGAGTTCTGAAAAACTCATAGCCAATGAGTTGTTGGCGTTTATTCAGCACGCCATCGACACCATGGATGAAGTCAGCATCTTGCAAATCTGCAAGTCTGGCTTCTCACAGGACGAGATAAGTAGCGGTAAGGCGCTGCTCTATCAGACGCTCGGCAAGACCGCGCAGATGCCTTCCCGCAGGAGGGACGGTGGTGAAAGAAGCCTCCAGGACATCGTCACCCTATTGAAGGAGACCGACCCGGACGACGTTCCCGCATTCGTGGCGAAGGAACTTCATAAGTTGCCTAGCATCGGGTTCGACCACGTCGACGTAAGCAGGTTGCTGAAGGACATCACGTTCCTGAAATCAAGCCTTGCTGATGTTCAACGGAAGCAAGAGGCATCGGATTGCATAATTGGTGAACTTCGTTCCGAGTTATTACATTTAAAAAGTAATAACTTCTTATGTAGGTCACCAGAGTTCGATGCGTCTAAAGTGAACACGAGCCGTCGCGGAGCGCAAGTTGCATCGGTCAGCAGTCCCGCGCCGGCGTCGCCGATGACGCAGTTCGCTGCATGCGACGCCCCGTGCCCCGCCGCCGGCTACCCCGCGTGCAGCGCCCCGCTCCACGCCGCCCGCTCCCTCCCTGTGACGGAGTCGATGATTCAACGCGCACCGACTTCCCGCGCGTATGCCACCGCCGCCGCTGCCACTACATCGCAGCGGGTGACACCAGAGAAGAGGAAAAGTAGCGGGCCCGCTCGCAAAACTGAACCTCTGCGTCCTCGGCAGGACAAGGAGTGTGATGAGGAAGGCTTCATAAAAGTTGAGAGGAAGAAGAAGAAGCCTACCGTCCGCAACCATCGCGGCACCGCACCGCCCGTACTAGGCCAGCTGATGCGCGGTGAAGTACCATCGACGCAGTTGTATGTATCGAGAGTACACTGGTCTACGAAGGTCGAGGAGGTCGTAGATTATATAAGAAGAAAAACCACCTTTGTACTGAGGGTTGAGCGTTTGGAACCTCGCCATAAAGTGAGTTTCAACTCTTTTGTGGTGAGAGTGCCTACCCAACATCTGCCAACCTTCATGAAGGAGGAGTTTTGGCCGCAGGGAGTCGTCTTCCGGAGATTTCGAGGGCGACTGTCTCATGACTCGCGTCACACGTCGCCGAATTTACGTGCTTAAGTGGTAGTTTGAAGTATATTTTATATATGTTAGTTTAAGGTATTTATCTATGGGCCCTTTGTTTTGTATATACCATCTTTATAAACTCTGTGTTGCCTGAAATAAACGATTATTATTATTATTATTAAATTATTTTATTCTTTTTCAATTACTTTTTACCCGTCGCGTCGTGGGTTTTTCAAAATTTTTATTTTGTTTTTTATAAGCGTCGAGTGAATAGGTTTCTCGTGGATGGACGTATACCACCTTAGTCTTCATGTTCACTTAACATCAGGTGCCATGGAAGACAAACGTCCCATCCATATTTTATAAAAAAAAAAAAAGAAGAAAATTATAGAATGGTGCTCAAATAATGGGATGATACTTAATGAACAAAAGTGCCACGTTATTAGTTTTACAAACAAACGCAAGAATGCTCTCAACGTCACTTATATAATTAATAACATGATTCTCAAGCGAGTAAAAGAACTTGTAGATCTTGGAGTATCCTTGAGCAGTGCACTCAATTTCAATAATTCAAGTCGTTCGTCAGACATCGCTGAGCCTACACGTACTTTGTGTTTCATCAATTTCTTCCAGTGGTTCTCAACCTTTCACCTACATAAAAATGAAACAGTGCCACAGATGCAACGCCGAAGTGAGTGATGGTGTTAGCTGCAGTATGTGTCACCATTTCTTTGACTTTCCATGCGCGGGAATCACTGAAGCTGGATACCGCAAGCTAGGAGACCGAAAATCAGTATGGAAATGCACCTCATGTAAGGGTCTCAGAACTGCCAGCCCTGCATATACCCCAAGACCAACGGAACATGAGATTATCATGGCTGAGCTTAGAAGTCTTTCGGAACAAATAGGTTTATTACCCATTTTACGAGAGGACATAAAAAACATCAGGGATGAATTGCAGGATGTCAAATCGTCAATTGAATTCTCGCAGGCATCGATTGAATCAATGAACACCAGGATTACGGGTCTTGAAAATAAGCTCAAAGCATTTGAGGACACACGAGAAAAGACTGTAAATCTAGAAGAGCGGATCGTCAAGCTGGAATCACACATCAATCAAGGGGAGCAGAGAGCTCGACTGAATAATATTGAAGTGAAAGGCATACCCATCTCTAAGAACGAGAACCTATTCGATGTTTTCTCTGAACTAGGAAAGGCGATAAATTATTCAATACCTAGAGAACAAATAAACTTTATTACGAGAGTCCCAACTCGTAATGACCAGAATGCCAAAAATATAATAATATCTTTTAATAATCGTTATATTAAGGATGATTTTGTCGCCACAGCCCGTACGAAGAAAACATTAAGCTTAAGGGACATTGGTCTGAAAGGCGATTCACGTATCTTTGTTAATGACCATTTAACGCTACATAACAAAATGTTATTAAACCAGACGAAGAAGCTAGCCAGGGAAAGAGGATTTCAGTACGTATGGGTCAAAAATTGTAAAATATTTACCCGAAAAAACCCTACATCTCCTTCTTTGGCAATACAAACAGAAATGGACCTACGTAAAATTTTTCCACTTTAAAAAGATCTACTTAATATCGCTTCAGTGTAACAAGTACAGAAATAATTTGTCATATTTAGTGTGTCGCCGCAACGCTTTGGGAGCCGCTGGTATGTATCCCGTTACTTTTGCCTGTGTTAGCTTGTGTTTGCTGTCTCGCTCTGTATTACTCACGCGCGTCTCGCATGCGCTTTTGTGTTGCGGTCATTGCCTGCTCGCACCGTTAGACGCTTCATTAGCCGGTGCGTTTTTGCTTACTTTAAGGAACATTATCCTAGTGTCTTATATTTTTAAATGTCAACATAACGCACTTTGGCCGATGTATATATGCTATTATTCTTCGCTTATCTATATTATTATATTTATTTTACCTATTTATTTAATATCGGAATATAGTACTGTGTTTCTAGTGAGTATTTCTATTAATTCATTCTATATGAAGATAAGTATAAGTACTAAAAACTGCTTCTTATTTATTCTATACACATCATTTTATAAATATTTTAATAAACTTACCTATATATTACAGCTGCAACTTAGTCTAATAATAATTAACATGTGTTTAGTTTATACGATTCGCATTAAATCATTAAATCATTTATTTATAAAAACTCTAATATTTATAATTAGTGTAATTGAGCACTGGCAAATAATACTCATAATTTCACATTATATTTTTATGCATTCATTATTTGGGTTCCACCATGTAGTATATTCATACTTTCTTTATTTACGTATATATATTTTTAACTATGACTTGCTTTACAATGATTAGTATTTTTTATCAAAATGTCAGGGGACTTCGGACAAAGACCAGTATATTTTTGAGGAATGTGCTTTTACACGCTTACGACATCATCTGCCTGACAGAGACTTGGCTTATAGACGGTATAGCGGACAGCGAGCTATTTGATAACCGGTACACGGTGTGGCGCAGGGACCGGGACTATGCGCGCACGGGGCAGGCGCGCGGCGGCGGCGTGGCCGTGGCGGTGCGCCGCGAGCTCGCCGCCGCTGTTCGCCCTGACCTCGGCAGTGCCGCCGAGGACCTCTGGGTTACACTCAAAATAAAGGGCAAACGATCAGTATGTAATGTCCACATATGTGTTGTATATATATGTAACCAGAGTCATGGCTTTTCGTTACAAAACCAACTTAGTAACTTTTCGGAATCATTGACTACTAACGTTTTGAACTTGACCAATGATAAATTTATAATCTTCGGGGACTTTAATTTACCTCACATAAACTGGACCCGATCTGATGACTCGACGTTTTCTACGCCTAGTAATATATTGGGTACAGTACAAAGTATATTTTTTGATAACTTAAATATATGCAATCTTTTACAATATAATTATCTATCAAATATTAACAATCGCATTCTTGACCTTATTTTTTCTAATGACTTATTATACGTAAAAGAAGCCGCTCCCCTCGTGCCCCCTGACCCCCATCATAAAGCAATTTGCGTACAAGTTGATTTCGCGGATACCCACGTACTTAAATGCTGTCCTCGTACGATATACAGTTACGATGAAGGTGATTATGAGTCTATTAATCTGAAACTGAGTGAAGAAAAATGGGAGGATGTTTTCAACTGTAATTCATTTGAGGACTCTGTTAAATATTTGTATGATACATTGTATAAACTCCGAGATTGTTATATACCTTCGAAAATAGTTTTCAAGCAAAACAAATATCCCCCCTGGTTTCGTAGCCCACTCATAAAAATATTGAAAGAGAAACACAAGTATCATAAAAAATATGTGAAGTATAAAAATATTTCTGACTATAATAGTTTTAAAATTCTCCGGGCGCGGGCTAAAGAGATGGAAGGAAGGATGCACGCAGATTACATTGCTCAGATCGAAAATAATATTAATTTGAACCCTAAAGTATTTTGGTCATACGTAAAAACCAAAAAACAATCGAACTCGCTGCCATCTCTAATGAGGTTTGCGGATAAGTCCTCACACGATCCCCAGGATGTTTGTGAAATGTTTAGCGGTTACTTCTATTCTACGTTTCAACATTCCACAACAAGCTCAACTTCCAACTCCACGCTACCTACAGTAGATAGTACATGTGATATTCACATGATTTCGATCTCAGAAGACGAGGTCTACAAAATTCTAATTGCATTGGATAAAAACAAGGGTGCTGGCCCGGATAGTATTCCACCCATACTTGTCATTAAATTTGAAGATCAAACGAACTTACCTTAAGTGAAGTTCGATCACAATTATATGAGCGTCTTTATTCTTAGCGACTTATGATAACTTATTGTAGTGGCGCTCCCTAGCGTCACCCTTGCACGGTATTTAAAATTTGGATTCCATTCCTTTTGAAATTTGTTCGCTCACTCAGGTCTCTCGGTCTATACTCCTTCATTTAGTTACTCATTTAGTTTAAAGCAAGAACCTATCCTTTTTATTTTTTATTTGTTAGTTTGGGTTAGGGATTTCAGATCTTGGGTGGGTCTGTATAAGTCGCTAAGAATAAAGACGCTCATATAATTGTGATCGAACTTCACTTAAGGTAAGTTCGTTTGATCTTCAATTATATTTCGCGTTCTTTATTCTTAGCGACTTATGATAACTTATTGTAGGATGTTTAGAGAAACAAATAGAAAATAAAGTTTATCCTTATATTAAATAATCAGTTGGAAATTAGAAAAAATTAGAAAAATACCAAAAAAAACAGAAAACATATCAATTATAAATTAACAGAATGATTTGATAACAAAGATTCAGCAAAATTAGGATGAACAATCTCTTTGTTGTAAAATTTTGCAAAAGTTGCAGATGAGTTACTCCATCCTGCAACTTTCCTAATAACATCAATATTTACTCCGAGTTTATTGGCGCTCGTCGTTGCTGCAT
This sequence comes from Stenoptilia bipunctidactyla, assembly GCA_944452665.1. Lineage (NCBI taxonomy): Eukaryota > Metazoa > Arthropoda > Insecta > Lepidoptera > Pterophoridae > Stenoptilia > Stenoptilia bipunctidactyla. The sequence goes on along the minus strand of OX101728.1, from coordinate 117,565 downwards.
GGCGTGTGCTATGAGCACTAAACATTGAGGTGTTAATACCACTTTTGCTTAATGTATCCTTTATCCAATTGCTTAATGTTTGGGTTGTAATTCTAAGGTGAGGTTTTTTAAAGCTAATGAAAAGATGATTTTGTGCATTACGAAGTAATCTAGTCCTATTTAAATATTCTTGAAGGCACGCTGCGGGACAGATTCTGGGATCTTTATTATAGAATGGTAATTTAAGTATAGGTTGGTATGAATTTGGTTTTGATGTTTTAATTAAGTCTGGAATAAAAATAATAATTTCGCTAGAGTTTTGTGTATTTATATTAGGTAACTGAATAAGGCTTAAAGTTTGAACGCGGTGTGCTGTAACGAGAGCCAATAAAGTCGCAGTCTTTTTTGAAATAGCCTCTAGGGTGAGATCTTGATTTGGCCATTGTTGTGATAAATATGATAAAACTGTATTCGGATCCCAACTGTAATCGTATCTTGGCTTACAAGGTCTCATCCTAAAAACTCCTTTCATAAATTTTTTGATTCTATAATCGTCTGTTATTTCATTAAATAATAGAGTTAAAGAAGATCTATATGAATTAATTGTGCCAAATTTGGCGCCTTTGTGAAACATATCTGACAAAAAATCTATAATGGTAGGTACGGATGCTACTAAATAATTAATGCTGCGGTTTCTACAATATAGAAACCAGGCTTTCATACCACTGTCATACTGCCTGTATGTATTGTCCGAAAGGGCGTTTAACATGACCTCGACGCATGCCTCTGATAAGCCCATGTCTACATATTTTTTCTTAATAATTTCGCGGCAACCAGGCGCAATGTCGGGTGAAGGTGGTGCGGCAATCTGGAAGGCGATTGCAGTAAATTAACGTCAGGATCAAAATAAATAAAATCTTTTTGGGCATGTTTCTTAAATAGGGGAAACCAAGGCTGCGTTGGCCAGTAAGGTACCACTAGGACGCCTTCCGCCTGATCTGTTATGATCTTTCTTAATGTTTTTAAAATCAATGCAAATGGCGGGAAGGCATAAAAGTATATATCTTTCCAACAGATTGTGAAGGCATCGATGGCCCAGGCACCTGGGTCCCTATGCCAAGAGACATAAGTATTACACTTTGCGTTCGAGCGACTTGCAAAGAGATCGATTTCGAAGTTACCAAAAGAGCGCTTTATTTCTTCAAAAGCATAGTCAGCAAGCTCCCACTCGGTGTCTGAGAACCTTATCCGAGACAAAGCATCTGCTTTATCGTTGTCCTTTGAGTGTATATAGGATGCAAATATGTATAACTTCCTATCCTCGCACCACTGCCACAAGTCTCTGGCCACCTTATTTAAATGTGGGTATTGTACACTACCCATTCTATTTATGCACGAAATGGCAGTAGTATTGTCGATTCTAAGTAAGATTTCACAATTTGATAAGTGCTTTGTAAATATTTTTAAACCGAAAAAAGCTGCCTTTAATTCTAATTCGTTTATGTGTAACTTATGTTCATCCGCTGTCCATAAGCCATGTGATTTTTTACCTTTACAATACGCCCCCCAACCAGTCTGAGAGGCATCAGAAAAAATTTCTAATGAAAATAAGTTTGTTTTGATTTTACTATAACCCTGATCGATATTTACTAACCACCATGTTAAATCCTGCTTTATTTCCTTAGTTAACTCAATAGTTTGATTGTAACTAGGATTTCGAGATAAATAAAAAAATTTAAGTGCCTCCATTTTCTTTGTGTATACCCATGAATAATCTATAGATGGGCACGCTGACACTAAAAGGCCTATCAAACGAGCAAAATCATGTAAATTGCAATGCTTTTTACCTAAAAATACTTCTAATACTTTTTTTATTTTATCTTTTTTATCATAGGGTAATTCTAAAATCATGTTTGTTGAATTAAAAATAAAGCCCAAATACCGACACTGTTTAGACGGGATTAGGCAACTCTTTTCAGTATTAATTATGAATCCCAAAGATTGAAATAAGTTTAAAGAAGTAGTAATATTATTTTTACATTCGCTAAATGAACGACCAAAGCATAGATAATCATCGAGGAATATTACTGATAATATTCCTTTGTGCCTGAGATTTTCTATCACGGGCTTCATAAGCTTAGTGAAAACATATGGTGCCGTACATAAGCCAAAGGGTAAACAATTAAATTCGTAAGTGCAACCATCAAATTCAAATCTTAAGAATTTACGAAATAAGTCATGAATTGGTAATAAAAAGTATGCATCTCGCAAATCTATAGAAGCCATAAAACAATTATGACTCATTAACTTTGTGGCAGTTCTATAATCCTCCATCTTAAAATGTTGGGTAGCAACGAATTTATTTAAGTTCTTTAAATTTAAAATAAATCTCCTTTCACCATTAGACTTTGGTACTAAGAATATTGGTGATAAGAACTGATCAACAACCGGAGTGCATTCACGAATTGCATTGATTTTAATGAGTTTATTAACACACTGTTTAAAATCTGCCAGGTCGTTGTGTGCTATGGAATAAGACGGTCTTATGCTTTGCAAAGGCGTGGATAGAAATGGTATCTGATAACCTTTGATGCACGATAAAATAGAACTGTCACTAGTAATATTTGCCCATTTATCGTAAAAATAATACAATCGACCTGCATAGGCTACCTCGGTTAGCGGCGAGCTGTCCTGCGTGGCTGCGGGGCCGGCGGGGGTGGCTGACGAGGCGCGGGGGGGGCGGGAGACGGCCGCGCAGCCGGGTACCTCGCCCGGGCGTACGCCGCCGCCGCCGGCCGGGGAGCCGCCGCCGTTTGAAACTTCCCTGCAGCCGGCCTCCTCGGGTGCAGGGGCTTGTAGTTTTCCTGATTCCTATAGTTATATGATGTACTGGGGGTTGCATTCCTTTGAATGGCTGACCTTTGGCTGGCTTTAAAAAGCACCTCTCCAGATCTTTGCACCGTTTGAGCTGCCTTCAATCTGTCGGAAATATTCCCGCCAAAAAGGTATTTATCAGTTTTAGAGCTATTCAGCGCATCCTTAAGTTGTGAATTTATAGATGAATATACGAATTTCTTCCTTGTGTCTGTCTCATAATGGTGCATATAACATAAAATGCGACACGCATCACTGATAGGTTTAAGTAAATTATTTCTTACGTTCTGAAGGTCATTATTCAAAACAATGTTATCAATTGTGCTAGTTAAAGCTGAAATGGCCAAACTAAGATATTTCTGTCTTAACTCCAGTGAAGCATCTCTCTTAACAAAATTATCAGTCAAGGCCGCTTTTACCTCGGGATTCAAAATAGGGGGTAAAAATAGTTCGCAGTTTGATGGAACAGGATACTCCTTAAATAGTTTGTCCTTTGTCTCTTTCGTGAGGCCTTTTTTGACTATTTCTAAATATCTTGCGGCTATATCCTTGTGTACCACCCTACCCATTACGGTTTCGGGTGTTGGCGCCTCACCCAGAAGTTGGAGAATATCTTCATCCAATGTTGGTTCGGGGGTTTCATCCTCCGCTGCAGCAGGGTCTATTATCTGTCGCGGCTGCGAGGCGCCTGGCGCCCTTATGTCTGGGTCGGCGGGGCCGCGCGGGGTGGCGGTTGCGCCTGGGCTGTCGGCGTCTGTGGCCGCGCCACCCGCGTCGGGCTGCGCGGACGGCGTCTCGCCTACCTCCAGCTCCAAATCCAGCTCCATTGGCGAGTTCAGTCGGCCATCACTTGGAGTGGACTCGCGAACATCTGCCACAAGATAACGAAAAATCGTGATTAGATTAGGTACAAAACAACGGAGATAGTCTTGTCAAATTAACTATTCACGTCGTAAATTTAAGTAGGAATAACATAGTTTTTCCTTTTTGTTAGTGCGTAAGGATACAACCCTGAGATTAGTTGTTCGCAGCACAATGGATATAGCCTTAAGTCAATAGCTATTCACATTTTTAAAAATATATTGAAATCCGTTAAATTTAAAGCAGGAATAATTATTTCTGCGTTATGTAAGTGCATAAGGATACAACCCTGAGATTGGTTGTTCGCAGCACAATGGATATAGCCTTAAGTCAATAGCTATTCACATTTTTACTTTCAACGAAGTAAATTCAGTACTTACTTTCATCGTCGTCTGACGAATAAATGACCCGTACACGTTGTTTTGTTAACTTCTTTTCCAGCTTTCGTATCTTCTTCTGAATACGATCTTCACTGTCCTTTTTTCGTTTTCTTCCCATGTTGAAATTAATTTCTTTTTTTTTTTTTTTTTTGAAGGTAGGTTTAATTAAAATTAGTGAGCTATGTTGACGTGCGAAGGGTTCGGCACGGAAACACTTAATGAGTAACTAAATGAAGGAGTATAGACCGAGAGACCTGAGTGAGCGAACAAGTTTCAAAAGGAATGGAATCCAAATTTTAAATACCGTGCAAGGGTGACGCTAGGGAGCGCCACTACAATAAGTTATCATAAGTCGCTAAGAATAAAGAATGCGAAATATAAGTGCAGGTAGCTTGATCCTTCCGTTATGTATTTTATTTAGGCGCTCGCTGGAGTTGGGCCAAGTACCCCCTATTTGGAAAACCGCGTTTATATCGCCGCTACATAAAAAAGGCCCAAGAAACGACGTTGTTAATTACAGGCCTATTTCTAAATTGTGTATTTTCGCTAAAGTTCTCGAAAAAATTATCCATAAACAAATGTATGCGGCGTTAAAAAACACTTTTATAACAGAACAGCATGGTTTTATTAAAGGCAAATCAACAGAATCTAACCTACTAGAGTGCTCGGAATACCTCAGTTACAACATGAGTAAGCCTTCACAGGTAGATGTGGTTTATACTGACTACTCCAAATGCTTCGACCGTATTGACCACATCATCCTCCTATGCAAACTTCAGGAAGCAGGAATTAGAGGCAATTTGCATCGATGGCTTGCCTCATACGTTGACAACAGAAGTCAGATTGTTGCCATCAATGGTTACACGTCCCAGGCTAAGGTAGTCCCTTCGGGAATCCCGCAAGGGTCCTTGCTAGGACCGTTATTATTCTCCATTTTTATAAATGACGTCATAAAATGCTTTAAATTTGCTAAAATATTATTGTACGCGGATGATATGAAAATTCTATATCTAATTAATTCCCGTAATGACTGCTATAATCTTCAACTTGACCTAAATACATTTTCTGACTATTGTAAAACTAATAAACTTGACTTAAATATTTCTAAGTGCTATATTTGCTCATATAGTAGAAAAAGTCACTCATTCCCCTACGATTATACCTTTAGCAATGTCACTATTAAAAGAGTTGATAGTATAGTTGACTTAGGCGTTACCTTTGACTCAAAGTTAATGTTTGACAAACACATCGACAATATTGTTAAGAAGGCATCTAGGGCACTTGGATTTGTTTTGCGCGTATCCTCGGAATTTAAAAATATAAAAACTCTTAAAATATTGTACTGCGCTTTTGTCATCTTGAATATGCAGCATCCGTTTGGAACCCCTTATATGACGTTCATAATAATCGTATTGAAGCAATTCAAAAACGCTTTATGCGTTTTCTAGAATACAAATGTCGTACACGTGACGTTGATTATTTAGCCAGGTGCCGGCGCCATCACATTTTACCCTTGAGAAATAGGAGAGAGATAGCAGATACCTGCAACATTTTAAAATTATTAAATAACAAACTCGAAGCCCCAGAACTTCTTTCTATGATAGGTATTATGTTTCACGGCTTAATTCTTTGCGATTTAATGTTAACATGTTGTAGTAGTACTTCCAAGCGTCAGCCTTGCACGGTTTTCAGAGACACGTTTTTTTTTTATTTTTATTTGGCAACCCTGATCCCCGCTCTTGAACTCCTCTCCACTTACTTCCTCTCATCATCCCTCCTCAATAATCATTCTGTATTTCCGTGCTCAAGCCTTCGCACGTGCGTCTATAATTTATAACTTAAATTAAACGTTAAATAGTTTGTGTAATAGTTTAAAAATTTAAATCTCAACTTATTATTCGTCGTTCGTAAAAATGGTGAAAAGGAAATATGAAGACATCGAGACCATACGCAAGAAGATCAGAAAACTGGAAAAAAAAGCTTCAAAAGAAGCAAATGCCAAGTGAAATTTGTACCTTATCACTATCCATGGCTCTTTACATCGCATAATTGCGTTACGAATCCTTATTCGAACACAAAGTTCAATGATCTTTATCACTGAATTTGAATGAGCCGAGTTTAAAACTCACAAATTTACCTAGTAAGAATCTTTATTCGAGACGATGGTAAATGTCATTGTTTAGTGATCATTATCGCTAAAATGACTTTTCGAATCCTTATTCGAAAACAAAATTCAATGATCTTTATCACTGAATTTGAATGAGCCGAGTTTAAAACTCACAAATTTACCTAGTAAGAATCTTTATTCGAGACGATGGTAAATGTCATTGTTTAGTGATCATTATCGCTAAAATGACTTTTCGAATCCTTATTCGAAAACAAAGTTCAATGATCTTTATCACTGAATTTGAATGAGCCGAGTTTAAAACTCACAAATTTACCTAGTAAGAATCTTTATTCGAGACGATGGTAAATGTCATTGTTAAGTGATCATTATCGCTAAAATGACTTTTCGAATCCTTATTCGAAAACAAAGTTCAATGATCTTTATCACTGAATTTCAATGAGCCGAGTTTAAAACTCAAAAAGAAGAATGGCAAGGTCCCATACATTGTCAGTACCGCTTTTATTTCACATAGCATTCACGTACCTCAAACTTAATATGTGCGTTTTATTGCTTAGATAACGAGTAATCAGAATATAATTATTAGATTTATACAGAAGTTGGGAATAAAAAGTCAAAACAATAATCTAACCTAAAAATTACAGGAATTTATAGTGCGTCTTTTCTAACATGGCGTCGTATTTTGAAACCATTACATTACATAAGCAGGTATTAACCAATCCAGAGGTTTGAAACGGGGTGGCGGCGCGGGCGGCTTAATTATTCAAGTTTGACAGTAGGACTTTACAACTATTATTTTTTATTGCCGGGAAATTAAAAAATGTGCTTTCGGCAAGTTTAATTTGATTTTATTGTATTTCTAAATATTCCCGACAACTATCACAACAATAAATGTTGGAAAAAACGTGTCTCATATTGACCTATTAACTACATATAGCCCAGTTTTGATACGCTTGAAAACTCTAAAATTAAGTGATACCGTGGCCGCCAATCCCCTTTACCTAATTCGAATCTTTATTCGAGACTATGGAAAATTTCTTTGTTTAGTGATAATTATCGCTAAAATGACTACCCTACTTTTTGCATTTTATGCTCGTAGGTGCTAAAAACACTTCTTTCGAATTATTATTCGAGACGCTGACTACTTTCGTCTTTTCAGTGCCATCTACCTCAAAACATCCACCAGTAGATGATGTTGAGGATATAGAATTGGATAGCGATATCTTAGAGATGTTGGGAGATGCTCCTAAAATTGCTGAAGAACTAGGAAAACCTTTACATAAGGAAATTTCAACCCAGTGCGGTGGTCTGAAATCCTTTTAAAGGGACTACCCAAAGAGACAAGAGATAAAATCCTAGAGGATTATCTTATTCCTAGTAATTGTCAACTACTCCTTGCCCCTGCTCTGAATCCGGAAGCAAAAGTGGCAGTTATCGAAGCGGTCTCTAAACGGAATTCCTCCCTCATGTTTAGGCAAAGACAAACTGGTGTGGCTATAGCAGCTCTGGGAAGAGCTACCGAAACACTCGTAGGATCATCTTCATTAATACCACAGAAGCAACAAATAAGCAATGGTGCCATCTCGAAATGTACTTATATTGAAGGACAATTTTTATCCAGTATATTTCTTGTACCTAAGCCTAATGGTGATAAAAGGTTTATATTGAATTTAAGAAAGTTAAATAAATTTGTACTTGCTAGTCATTTTAAAATGGAAGATTACAGAACAGCGTCAAAATTATTAACTGAAAACTGCTGTAGACAATAGACTTAAAACATGCATACTTCTTTGTTGCGACAAATGAAGCTCACAAAAAATATCTTCGATTCAAATACAACAATATATTATATGAATTCAATTGTTTACCGTTCGGCCTTTGTACCGCACCTCTCGTGTTTACTAAATTAATGAAACCAGTTATAGAATACCTGCGTAGTCGGGGTATGATTTCAGTTATTTATTTAGATAACATTTTTTTATCGGAAAGACTTACTCGGAGTGTGTCACTAATGTATCTACAACTATAGATCTATTACAGAGCTTGGGTTTTTTGATTAACTTTTCAAAAAGTTGTTTAATACCTAAACGTGAATGTAAGTTCTTGGGCTTCACTTTCGACTCAAAGCAGATGATTTTAAAACTACCCGAGGAAAAGAAAATAAAATTGAAAGATTTTATAAATATATTTCTTTGTATAAAACGATGCAAGTTACGCGAATTCGCTAAACTCATTAGTTATTTAATTTCCGCATGTCCAACAATAACTTATTCGTGGTTATATACCAAAAAGCTTGAACAATATAAATATAATTGTTTATTAAAAAAATCCAAACTACGACCAGACAATTGATATCTTAATTACCCTACATGAAGAATTATATTGGTGGTTAGGAAACATAGATATAGGCCATTCATCACTCAAACCGAACAACTTTGTTTTAGATTTTTTTTCTGATGCCTCCTCTACGGGATGGGGAGCGTATTGTGATACAGTTAGATGTTGTGGATATAGGAAAGACAAAGAAACTTCTTGTCATATAAACGAGTTGGAACTAAAAGCAGCCTTTCTAGCTCTGAAATGTTTCACCAAAGAATTATCTAATTGTGACATCTTATTAACAGAATGGGCAGTATTCAATATGATCACCTAGATTATATATCTAGAAGTATGTGGAAATGGTGCGAAGAACGTAGAATAATCTTATTCGCTTCTTACATCAATACTAAAGATAATTGTGAGGCAGATTCATTATCTCGAAAACAGTTCGAGGATACAGAGTGGGAATTAAATCAAATTGCATTTAATGAAATAGTTCGCAACTTTGGTATGCCAGTATTGATTTGTTTGCAAAAAGATGCAATACTAAGTGTAAACAATATGTTTCGTGGAGAAATGATCCCGAAGCATGTGCTGTTGATGCCTTTACACTGCCATGGACCAATATGTTATTTTACGCCTTTCCACCATTCTCGCTTATAGTAAAATTAATGCAGAAAATCATTTGTCATAAGGCAGAGGGTATTGTTGTGGTGCCATATTGGCCAAGTCAACCTTGGTTTCCTATGTTTAAAAAGTTGTCTGTTTCAATTTTTTTGTATTTTGGACCAGATATTGATCTTCTAACATCTCCTTTCAGTAGATTGTAGATTGTGTACACAAGAATCTACGCCTTGTTGCCGCGAAATTATCAGGCAAGCATTACTAAGGAAATATTTATCGAATAGGTCAGTAGATATTATGCTAGCTTCGCTTGCAAATAATACTTACAAACAGTACGATGTTTGCATAAAATCTTGGATAATTTACTGTAGATTACATAATTATGATTATTTTAATGCGTCTATTCCAATTGTAATACATTTTTTAACCGATATTTTTGATAAAGGCGCTAAATACGGGACCATCAATTCTTACCGCTCTGCCTTATCTCTTTTGTTAGGTAATAGCTTAAATGATGATCGAGTCAAACGTTTCATGAAGGGTGTTTACAAGTTGAGGCCCACCAATCCAAAATATAATACTTCTTGGGACCCAAACATAGTGTTAAATTATTTGGCCACTCAATGGCCAAATGAAAGCCTTAGTTTAGAAGATTTCTCTAAGAAACGCTGACTCTGCTAGGTTTGGTGACAGCGCAAAGAGTACAAACATTTTCTCTCATTAAAATAAATAATATAACTCAAAACAGAACAGAAATCTTAGTTAAAATACCTGACTTAGTAAAAACTTCAAAACCAAACTCCTTTCAACCCCTTCTAAGGCTACCATTTTTTCATACAAATCCTGCAATATGCCCTGCCAGATGCATTTTAGATTATATAAATAAAACGAGTGGTTTACGTAGTTGTGACACTTTATTTATTAGCCACAAAAGACCTCACTTAAAAGTTTGTCTCAAACTTTGAGTCACTGTATCAAATATACTTTACAACGCAGTGGCGTGGACACATCAGTGTTTAGCGCGCACAGCACGCGCCATGCGGCCACTTCCACTGCTAGCAGAGTCGGTGTCAATATTGATGTCATACGGAAAACCGCAGGATGGAGTAATACATCCTCAGTATTTGCCAAATTCTACAACAAAGAAATTGTATCGGATGCCAATCAATTTGCAACTAGTATTTTATGTAACTCCTTAGAATAAATAGATGTATATTTGTGATTTATTACTGTTGGTTATACTCTAACAATACAGTTTTACTTATACCTATACTGCAAAAATAATTCACATTAAAATACTCTGAACATCCTACAACATGTTAACATTAAATCGCAAAGAATTAAGCCGTGAAACATAATTAAGGATCAAACGAACTTACCAAGTGAAGTTCGATCACAATTATGTGAACGGCTTAATTCGAAGCGATTGATATAAACCCGCTCAAACAGTATTCCTTTAAAGTAATATCACCCACCCATAATTAATGTGAATTATTTTTATTGGTACTACCTAGGAACTTTAGCTCTAAACAAAATGATTATTGAGGAGGGATGATGAGAGGAAGTAAGTGGAGAGGAGTTCAAGAGCGGGGATCAGGGTTGCCAAATAAAAATAAAAAAAAAAACGTGTCTCTGAAAACCGTGCAAGGCTGACGCTTGGAAGTACTACTACAACATGTTAACATTAAATCGCTTCGAATTAAGCCGTTCACATAATTGTGATCGAACTTCACTTGGTAAGTTCGTTTGATCCTTAATTTGCACGCACACTAAGCTCTATAGACATCCAACTCTGTTATACGTGCCAATTGCAAATACCAATTATAGGAAGAATTCTTTCATCGTCAGGGCATGCGATCGGGTTAACGCATTATTAAAGAAACATCCGCACGTTGACGTATTCATCTCCAGCGTCCAGGGCGTTAAGGCGACCTTATCCAATGATTTTTTCTCACCCAGTGATCAATAATTTATTAATGGTAATTAATGTGTTATTTATATTTATGTTTGCTCTTAATTTGTAGGAATTTTGTTTTATGTACTTATATGTGTAATTTAATTTCTTGTTTTTTTGATAGTTATACTTTTGGGTTTTTTGTGCGTAGGTTTTTTTATTGTTTTTTGTTTTTAGGGCTTCTCATTTTTGTTAATATTGTTTTCTTAAAGTGCTTTTATATAATTGTTATATCTACTGTAAATAGACTGTTTTGTTATGTTTAATGTTTTTGTTTAACTGTATGCATATAGATTTTGTGTGTGTGTTTCTTATTTTCTCCTCTTTCTGTAAACTTTTTGTATGTTGTTTGTAATTGTAGTGTAGTGTTTAGTTAGTGTTTGTTTTGTTTGATGTTTTTAAGTCTACTGTTTTAATTGTTGTAAGTATTTAGTTTTTTTTTAAGCTATTGCATAGATTCTATCGCGGGCCTTGAGCGTGGGGACCGAATTCAGAAATTCCGTAACGAAAAAATCTGCGCTTTTATGCGGGCTTTAATAAACAATCAGCGCCATCTATCGAGAGGCATCCATTCTAGGCAACATGGCAATTTTTAGAGTTGACAGGTAAATAAACAATAGTTGGCTTTCATAACAAATCCTTTATTTCGCTAATCTGAGCAAATCGATGAGTGGTCGAGTGGTAACATCAAAAGGTTCCCGATCAAGAGTTACGAGTTCAAGCCCTGATAAATCGCATTGACATAAATCCTTTTTTATGTTTTCTTTTCTCCTTTTAAAATTATAAATACATTTTTTTTTGTTTTTTATATTGGAAGCTTACTTTGTTCTAAGAGGATTAAATAAAAGAAAAGGCAGTTCTAAACTAATTGATTGAATGACTAAGTTAAACAGAAATGATGACACCAAAATACGACATTAAAAAATTTGACAAATGTAAAAAGAATGTATTGAATAATGAAAACCTGAAATGTATAATGAATAAAATAATGAAAACCTAACCTGAAATTGTAAATTAATTTATCACATAGAATGCGAAAATATTTCGACTCAAAGGTTTTATAATACCTTAACAGCTGAGCACAAAAAAAAAACTGATAATTTTTTCCCGATCAAGAGTTACGAGTTCAAGCCCTGATAATCGCATTGACATGAATTCTTTTTTTATGTTTTTCTTTTCTCCTTTTTAAATTATAAATATTTTTTTTTAAAGTTTTTTATATTGGAAACTTACTTTGTTTTAAGAGGATTAAATCAAAGATTTAAATCCAATCTTTGGATTAAATAAAATAAAAGGCAGTTACAAACAAATTGATTGATTGACTAAGTAAACAGAAATGATGACACCAAAAAACGACATTAAAAAATTTAACAAATGTAAAAAGAATATATTGAATAGGTAATGAAAACCTGACATGTACAAATTGTAAATTAATTTATCACAAAGAATGCGAAAATATTTCGACTCAAAGGTTTTATAATACCTTAACAGCTGAGCACAAAAAAATGGCAGTGCATTAAATGTATACGGAAGTGCAGTGCATTAAATGTATAAAAATAAGCCGGATACATCAAATAGCCAGATAAGTACCGTCACTACTAGGAGGAAAAAGGCTTAAAACCTCCGGCAGCCAAGTCGCCTAGCATCACGCACACACATTCATGTGAATCCCTGGATCACAATTTGTCTCTATACCCGGCGCGGCGAACCTTGATCCCTATGACACTAACAGTAATTTTCACAACATAACCTTGTAGTGCCATCACCGTTACATTAGAATCGTATTGGAGGCTTCTAAAAATGGCATTTATTTATTTTACGTAGCTATATTCCAATAAAATGATATTCCGTTGGAATAACAACAATTCATAACATTTGCAAGAAATTATCTCGAATTATTTCGAATAATCAAAGAATTAGTAACTTTTGCACAACGTAAACGTAAAGTGTGATTGAGATTGAGATAATTTCTTGCAAATGAATTGTTATAATTCCAACGGAATATCATTTTATTGGAATATAGCTACCTACGTAAAATAAATAAATGCCATTTTTAGAAGCCTCCAATACGATTCTAATGTAACGGTGACGGCACTACAAGGTTATGTTGTGGAAATTACTGTCAGTGTCATAGGGATCAAGGTTTGCCGCGCCGACTATAGACACTATTGATCTTGAGTCTTGACACAGCTTCAAAAAGTTTTAATTTATCGACTGATATAAGTGCAGACCAAACTTGAAATAATTAATTTACAGAGGCAGTTTGAAAGCACGTACATGGAAATGGAGAATATTATAATTGAAAACATTGGCTTAAAAAAAGAAGTTAGTCAATTATCTCGACAAGTGCACTTACTCAAAAATATGTGCACCAAAACGCTTGAAACTAAAAACTCTACGAAACAAAACAAAAAGACAAAAAAGTCGTCGGCAGACAATAGCTAATACACACAATGAAAACGTAGAGAAATTACAATCATTGCCACCATCACCATCGTTCTCACTATCATCACCATTGAAGGAGAGTAACAAGGATTGTCTACGAGTGGAACCGGAGTCCTCACTACTAAAAACAAAAAAAAATCTCCAGGCAGTGGAAGAGGATAAGGTATTGGTGACATCTAAGAAAAATAGACATGAAGAACACAGAATCTTTGTAATTGGTGGACAGCAATGTAAAGGTAACAGATTAGTAAGATCAAGATTTAATAATCCTTACGAAAAATATGAAGTTATATCTTTTACTATACCTTACGCAAGCACTGAAGAAATATTGACGATGCTTAAGAACAACGAAGATGCAAAAAGTACTGCATGGATTTACTTCAAATTTGGCATGAAGATAGTTAAGAAGTCGGTCAACATATAGGCTACATATTATCGCGCTAGCAGTGTTATAATCGTAGGTGCGTTTGGTGCTGCAGACGACGTCGCGGGCAGCAGCTAGTAAATTATTATTATTATTAATCATTTACTAAGTATCATATTAAGAATAAACATTCAAAGGTTAAAAAAATATACATTCAAGTGCAGATTATAAATATAATTCAACTACTACTCAGGGTGTAACTAAAAAGGGAACAATTCCGTTATACTTTTTAAAAATGACTGAAAATAAAATAGACATAAAAATTGGACATTCAAATGCAAACTATAAATCTCATCCGAATACTACTCAGAATATAATTAAAAAGGGGACGATTTCGTTCTACTTTCTTAAAAAGACAAAAAATAACTTGGAAAATAATGAATTAAATTTTTTTCGTAAATAAAGTAAATTTAAATAATAATAATGATAGCAACTCAAATCAACTAAAAATATTTCAACAAAATATTGCGGGTCTTTTGTCTAAAACTAACTTGTTGGAAATTACCTTAAATGAATTACGGAAAAATCACAATATGCCGAATGTGCCTACTTTGAGACTTTTGTTAAATTTAACAATAGTAATTTATATATGCATGCCCTAAAAAGGTAAAATATGTATGACCTATTTTATTAATTTTAAGTCCTAAATCTGTACCATATTTTATGCAAATAAATGATTGATTGATTGATTCATAACTTTACATGCGGGCTTTAATAAAAAATCAGCGCCATCTACTAGGAACTTGTGGACTTCATATCAGATCAAACATTACTGCATTAATAAGTAAATAAATAATTATAATTTCATAAGTTGATAAAAAATGCTATGCAATAGCTTTACCGCGGCAGTCTCCGAGTGCCACACGTCTTTTTTTTATGTCTATTACTTTACTACCTATTTGTGAAAACTTTTAATTGGCCTTTTTTTAACTAAGCATTTTGTATATATTTTTAACTAGCTGTAAGTTTTCCGAAAACAATAAAATAAAATAAAATAAAAATAAATAACCACATTAATAAAGTAACGAAAAAAGCAGCACAAATGTTGGGTTTCATTAAACGCAACTCAAAAGAAATGAAGCGTCTTTCAACAAAATTAATAATAAAATAGAATAAAAAGGCTTTGTTTCCAGTAATCTTAAAACTAATAATTAACAGAGACTTCCCAGTGAGTGAGTAGTCGAATGACACTCGTAGTGGGAATGACTCGCTACTTCCTTTGAGGACATGATTACAACTTACAGATAATGTACTTATTTACTTATTAGGTTAGTAGGGTTAATTTTTATATTTATACAGTCATTACAGTTTGCCTCAGTGTGTGTGTTTTGTGTGTGTTCGTGTGTGTTTGTGTGTGAGTGGGTGTGTGTGTTTGTGAACAGTTATCCTAGCAGCCTTTCAACCTCATCATATGTGAGTGAGCCCAACCATTTAACTAAAGTCAATTTACAGGACTGAATAGTCATTGGATATAGTTTTAGAATTTTATTTAATTTATTATATATGAAGGCTGACTGACAAAAGTTCTGTCTTCTAGCAAATGATGTGCGTACTGAAGGTGTGGGGGCCACTAAATCGTGTCTCCTCTTATTTTGTAGGAGTGCGTTAAATGGTAAAGTTTTGTGGCAAAGAAGGGTAAGATTTAAAATATAAAGTTTTCTAACTGATAGTAGTTTACTAGTTTGGTAGAGTAAATATAAATATGGGTCTTCAAACACAGGCATTTTATGTCTAACTGAAGACCCCAGATGACAACATTTGTAATAGAATAAGAATATGGAAATAAATGATTATTATTATTATATGTATGAAATCTGAATGGTTTGAAGTACATAACCTTAATGAGAGATCTCTGTGCTCTTTCCAGATCAAGAAAGTTAGTCTTTGTGGCCCCTCCCCATATTGGAATGCAGTATGATATAGTTGATTGAGCCAGAGCAATGTAGATTTTGTTCATTATAGAGCTATTCATGACAGACCTTAATTTCTTGAAAACCTAGATCAGATTCCGAGTTCGATTTATAGTCGCCTCCAAATGCGAGTGCCAGCTTAGTCTTTGGTCTATAACAACACCAAGGTATTTTAGTTGGTGTACTTTGTTAATGACTGGACAATTGCAAGAGTTGACAAGATTCTGACAGCTATGGACCCTGATACAAGAGTGGCTCCCAGGCTGCCCAGAGTTGTAAGGAGCAAAACAGATAAAGTTAGTTTTATCAATGTTAAGCGTTAAAAAGTTCTCCTTTAGCCATTTCGAGACTTGTGCTAAACCCCTAGAAGCCACTTCATACACTGAGGTCCAAGTCTTGCCTGTGAAAACGAGAGCCGTGTCATCCGCGTAAGAGAATATTGTTCCGTCGGTGACCTGTAGACTACATAGTTCATTTACATAGATCAAAAAGAGCGTCGGGCCGAGCACGCTGCCCTGAGGGACGCCAAATACAGTCGTCTCCTCGTCACTGATGAATCTATCGATTTTTACAGATTGTTTTCTATTTGTGAGGTAACTATCTATCAGAGCAAGTGCAACGCCTCTTATACCTATGTTCTCTAACCTATTAACTAGTATGGGGACTGAAATTGTGTCGAAGGCTTTTTTAGGTCCAAAAAAACCGTAAGACATTTTTGACGCTTGTCAACCGCACCTGATATTAGTGATGTCAAATCAAGAACTGCATCTTGTGCTGAAATTTTTTTTCGAAAACCATACTGGGATTTGGATAATAAACAATATTTATTTAAGTAATTAGTTATTCTTTTATTCAATCATTTTTCAATAATTTTGGAGATTGAGGATAAAATAGAAATAGGTCTATAATTGTTAATTTCTGCCTTATCTCCATTTTTATAAACAGGAATAACCACAGATTTTTTCAAGGCACTTGGAAAGACACCCGTACTAAAACAAAGATTTGCTAGTTAAGTGATGTATGGCACAACAAAGTCTCTAGCCCGTTTTAGAATTAATCATCTTTAACAGCTTTGTTTGTAGTCATTTGGAATACGCAAGCGTAGTGTGGAATCCAGTATATTGTGCAGGCTCTCAGAGACTTGAAATTATCCAACGAGCATTTACAAGACATCTATGCTATTTTTCAGCAGGAATATCTTATAGACAACCTTACAAACAAAGACTTAAACATTTTCAAATGAGTTCTCTCCGCAATCGTCGTTTAGTTACTGATATAATGTATCTACATAGCTTATTAAATAATAGAATTAAAAGTAGTCAGATCTTGGAACAAAGAAATTTGAATGTGCCGTATAAATTTTCCCGAGTGTGATTACAAAAATATTTTATGTGCCCCGATACCGGACAAACCTCGCTTTGCATAGTCCCATTTCAAGAATCTGTACCACTCACAATGAACTAAACGCTAAGTTTGAATTTGATGTTTTTTATTCTTCGCGTAATTCTTTGAAATTAAAAATTTCTCAGTCGCTTTACCTCTCTGAGTAGCATTTTGTAGGTAATCTTTTTATTTCATTTTTTGATATGATTTTTGTATGTAGGTAAGTAAGTGATGTTAGCTTATGTGTTTAATTTAAATTAATTGTATCTTTTTTTTTGTTTGTGCGTCTCAATATTATTATGTAATGCTGTGTACATCTGTAATAGGTAGGTAGACATATAAGTACAAGACAAAGTGTCAAAATTGTTAATTTAATGTTTATGTATGTACTACTGTTGATTACCTAGTAAATAAATAAATAAATAAACTACAGTGGTTTTATCAAGTAATACGCCAAAATTTTCGAGAAAACACGAAAAACAAATGGCCAGCCAGCCGGACGTTTCTGGCTGAGCCACTTTGTTTTTTCCTTATATCTCAACAAATATCGCAATTAGAACTGAGTTTTAAGTCTAAAAGGAATGTGCCGCGATATCTAACAGACCTCATATAGTTTAAATGACGCATGTGTTTAAGAGTTATTCTGAAAAAGATTTGGATGACATATGACAAATGTCCGGCTGGCTGAGCCACCAATTCCAGCGCTTGCAGACGGTCTAGAACGCTGAATTTTTATCGAAAGGAATGTGCCGGTGACAAAGTCAACAATGTACTATACCTACTTAATTTTATGTAGGTATATATTTTTAGAAACCTTTTTGTACGTTTATAAACGAAATGCGGTTAATATAGATATCAGTTTATTATATTGGTAAATATAATGAAGTATATGATTATGATCATTATGCAGATATTTAAGGTAAGCGACTTTATTAACTGATATTTGCAACCTATTTTGGAACTGAAATTGAACTTAACGACAATATATTTTGAAAGATGTGTTGATGTTAAATGTATTGAAAGTACGTGAATGAGACCAGTTATCATATAGTGGCCTTAGAAGACGAAGTAAGAAAAAATGAAGCATTGTCATAGAAAGTTTACAGTAAAATTATCAAAAGTGTAGATGCAAATGACGGTCGAATATATTGGATATTAGTGTCATAAATGTATTTGATAGGGTCGTGGGCCTTCAAAATCAAGGAGAAAAGGTTAGGCTTATCAAATGTAAGTTAAGAGTTTGGAAACGCAGAAATGTTGATATTTTAAATAATTACAAACTGGTAGATGAGTGATTTTACAGAATTGTTGCGGATGGAAGTGAAAGGTTGATTTCCGAAAATATACACGATGGAACTGTTCTGCGTAAGTTTCACGATAGTATTGGTCATTCAGGTACGGCGAGATGCGAAAAGATCGTTAAAGAGAGTTTGGTTCCCGAAAATGACTTCCTTTAGTCGTAAGTACGTGAACGTCTGCATTCTGTTATATGATAATAGTATAGACATGATTGTTATGTTGTTATCTTATGGTTGAATATGGTCGTCCAGAAGGTAGATTACATCCAATTGAGAAATATCCAGAACCTATGTGTGTCGCTTAACTTCAAACTCGGATAAATCCACTTGTAAGATTTTATTGATTTTGGTATCAAAAGATTTAATAACTTTTTTTGACATAAATTTACCAGTAATGTATAAATCCGCACAGGTTTTGAGAACAAAACCGTTAAAATCAATGAATTATTTCAAAATTTAATAGATCCACAGGACAGAATTTTTCAAATATTGATAATTTATTTCCAAGGTATTTTCAAGATGAGAACGCTGTAAGGTAATATTATCCATAGTTAGAGGTGTAAACTCCGGTATACATTTATTTTTAGCAACAAAAACCATATAATTGCCGCATTGATTGTCAGCAAATTATATTTAAACCATTCATTGAGTACTTTTAAATCTTTTTGAGCAGTGCTTATGATGCTATTTATTGAGTTTCCAAAATAAAAAAAGGCAAGTATCGTCAGCGTATAGAGTTAGATTTCCTTTTAAGCCTATCTTATTTATATTATTTACATAAATTAGGAACAATAACGGTCCGAGAACCGATCCTTGAGGTATGGAGTATGTGATGGTTTGTTTAGAACTGGTGTAATTATCAATTTTAACTACTTGCTGTGTATTTTTAACCGAATTAAAAAAAAGGAGGTTATCAGTTTGACCTGTATGTATGTATGTTTGTCCGCGATTTTCTCACGTTTGGCTGAACCGATTTGGATGCGGTTTTCAGAAAAAGATTCGTCATGTTTAGAAGAAGGTTTTAGTATATTAACCAATTTAAAAAAATAAGGTTCTCAATTTATCTGTTTATTTTGTATGAGAGATGAGCCGAATGTTCGGCCGAATGTTCGGCCGAACATTCGTATTTCGTACAACATTTGTACTCAGCCGAATGTTTGATTGATTTGCCGAATAATAACCGAATACTAGCAGTTTCCCGCAGATTTACCTGCACAAAAGTAATACCTTCTGATTAAAAGTAGCCAACTTACAAAGAGGAGTTTAACCTGTATGTTAATTATGTTTGTCATCGATTATCTTGCGTTTGGCTGAACCGATGTTGATGCGGTTTTTAAAAGGGTATTTGTCCCATTTAGGAGAACCTTTTACCTTTTACTTACTTTTAATTTAGGGCTAGCTTTTAGTTTTTTCATAGTAAGTTAGTTTCCATATTTGTAGATAAACGTGATAGATTTTTTAGTGATAAGCTTTGGATAAGTTCTTTGCTGACTGTTTGCACGAAGATGGTTTTAAGCGAATCTCTTTTCGTTTGTCAGTTTCTGCAGCACGAGCATGCTGGCGATACTTAAACAAGACCATCTCGTGCTGCATCAAGTCGTCGTTAGTTTACGTTGGGATTTAATTCCTCTTCTTTCTTAAAGCGTCCTTCTCCATATTTTCTACCTAGGACTACAGGTAAAACGTATATAACAATAGTAGGTAGGTCAAAGTCATGATTTTACAGTACCAAAACATCACATTACAAGAAGAAGTAGGTAGTTACTGATACCAAAACTAGCCCAAAAATTATCACTAAAAAAATATCACTAATATCTATACTGTAGAACGTAACTAACTATGAAAAAACTAATAACTAGTCCAAAACAAAAACCTAACACTAAAAAGTATGAAATAAAAAATAAATAAAAAAAGTCATAAAACCAAAACCAAAATGAAAGCAAACTAATTATTTCTTTTTAAGAAAAAGTGAACCGCATTCAAAAAACCAACCCACTAAAAATGTGTAAATAATTTTTATAAACGCCATCCTATTCCTGTTTCTATTCCATCTATATTACTAAACCGTATAGTAAATTTCTGCCAAAAATTAATTAATATTAATGAATGTAATAAGAACATTAACAATTTATCTGGGTAGGTTTTTACATAGTTTTTGAAGTCGGTGCCAAACCAATACAAGTAAGACTGCTGCCAAACTGAGAAAATTATAAGGCGAACGTATCAACGAAGATGGCGCTGTTCTCAATTGGGATGGCGCTGTTCTCTAAAATACAGACTGTCTAATTTAGGGTCCTGACAATTCACTGTGCTACATTTTCTTTGAAGGAAAAAATACCGAAAAGCACACACTTGAGAGCCACACGTCGTCGTCGTCGCGTCGTCGTGAGTGGATGTAACTTTGTTGATACGTTCGCCTTATAATTTTCTCTGTTGGCAGCAGTCTTACTTGTATTGGTTTGGCACCGACTTCAAAAACTATGTAAATACCTACCCAGATAAATTGTTAATGTTCTTATTACATTCATTAATATTAATTAATTTTTGGCAGAAATTTACTATAAGGTTTAGTAATATAGATGGAATAGAAACAGGAATAGGATGGCGTTTATAAAAATTATTTACACATTTTTAGTGGGTTGGTTTTTTGAATGCGGTTCACTTTTTCTTAAAAAGAAATAATTAGTTTGCTTTCATTTTGGTTTTGGTTTTATGTAAGTAAGAGATAAACATTTTTAAGGCTGTTCCTGTAATGCCGATATTTTCTAACTTTTGTAATAGCTTAGGATGGCTGACTGTGTCGAAGCATTTTTTGAGGTCAATAAATACACCTTGACGCCGCAATCCGTTTGTGGTTGAACACAGTGGTGAGGTAAGTAGCATCCTTGAGCTGTTAAATCCTGGTTGCTGCACTCTTCCATATGGCCCAAGTCTCTGTATTAAATGCCTTGTACTGCTCTGCTAGATGATGTTGTTTACTCAGCCTTTTTTCTAAGCTTAAGAACTGAGCTATAGCTATGTTCTTCGAATCCCCTAAGGTTTGAAGCTCAGACCTTTTCATAGGCAGCCTGACTACATACCTACCGTCAGATTGACGTACCGTAGTGTTTTCATAAAATTGAAGACACTCCCGGTCCTCACTAGTCATCTCAGAGTCATCATTAATGTCCTCAATGTTCCAAAATTGTTTGATCTCGTCGATGTTATTTAACACTACATTGCATTGAAATGTTTGTAACATACTTCCACAGATAATCCAGCCTAAACGGGTTTGTTGTACTATTGGTTGTGAATTATTGTCACCTTTCAGGATTCCACTTAATATCATTTGAGAGTAGACCTCCGCTCCGAAGAGAAGATCCACAGGACGCTTCAAATTGAACTCAGGATCTGCTAGCTGTACGCCGTTTAAGCGTGAACAAGTCGGTTTTGTGAATGATTGCGTAGGTAGATTTTTAATTAAATTATTCATTATGAGTACCTCGGTATTAAAATGGGAGTCGCTGTTTACGGAAGATACTTCTATGTTTATTAAGCCCTTGCTGTTGTTACTCTTGGCTCCTACTCCAAAAACAACTCACTACGTTTGATACCTAACCTTTGGGCCGCGTTCTCCGTTATCAACGATATCTGTGACCCTTGATCGACCAAGGCGCGCATTGTATGTTTGGAGCCATCTGCGGCGGTGACGTGTACTAAGGCTGTTGCAAGTAGTACTTGAGATTCATCCCCCTGCGACACATGTAAAGTACTTGACACGTGTTTCGGCGTGGCAACGCTGGAAGTAGATGGCTGACCTTGTAGGCATGCATCGTGTAGCAACGTATGATGCTTCCTGTGACAATTGCGACATTTTTTTGTGGAAAAACACTGGCTTCCATTATGATCAAATAAGCAGGTTTTGCAAAGGCGATTTTGATTTACGATTTTCATCCTTATGTCGTGCGGCGCCTTTATAAATTGATCGCATTGATATAAAAAATTATCCGCTTTACAAAGAAGACATTTGACACCAAGTTGCACTGCGCTTGATTTTAATGTAGGTTTTGTTATGTTATTGTATGATGAATATATTTTATTCTGATTATGGTTATTGTTCGAAGTTTTATAGTTGGACTTAAAAAAGCTTGTTTTACTAGGTTTGGTGGAATCTTGTTTTCTATGGGATGCTTCTAAGGTGGTAAACTTGACCTCCAGAAACTCAATGAAAGGTTGTATTTCCGGAAGTTCACGTGGGTTCTTCAGCGATTCGATATAATCTGAATGGGTATCCGCGTCGAGCTTCTGTGATAATAGGTGTACTAAAATAGGGTCCCAGGTACTAATATCAACCCCAAGATTTTTTATTGCGTGTAGATTTTCTAGGATGATGTCATGAAATCTTTTAATTTGACTCATAGACTGTTGTTGAATGTTGCTGAAGCTTAGAATTGAATTCATATGAGACGAGAAAATCAGTTTTTTGTTGTTATAGCGATTATTTAAGATTTCCCAACAGACTAAGTAGTTTTCAAATCCTACAGGCATATGTTTGATTAAGCTTTCGGATTCTCCTCTTAGCTTGCTTTTCAAAAATTGCATCTTTTGTGCGCTAGATATTGAGGGATTATTATGAACCGCCTCGTAAAATAAATCCTTGAAAGAAGTCCACTGATTAAAGCTACCTGTAAAGGTTGGAATATCCATGACTGGCGTTGATTTCTCCCTGTGGGAAACTGCCCACATCTTTCTGTTGATGGATCTTTACAATCTGCAAAAGGTGCCTTCATGCGAAAGAAATACACCCTGATAAGATTGTTCTTCGTCGCCATTCAGCTCCGCTTCAATTTCCCAGTGTAGTGTGTCGATGACAGCACAGCGAGACTCCAGAGCTTTCAAGGTGTCCTCAAACTCCCACTTCTCGTTTATCTCCTTTAAATCGATGTTTGCTACCGTTCTAGAGAACGCCTTAAAATTAATATACTGTTTTCGTAACATATCATCAAACCTACTCGATACACCCCTAGATACCTGATACTGTGACGACTCGCCTGCTGATTGCTGACCGGCCTGCTGCTGGTCGGTGCTTGCCGCATGAGGTTGAGACTCAGCGCTAATTGATGAAGGTTTTGTAGTTTCCTGCTGCAAAGTTACCTCATGCGTATGCGACGGGGCTGGGTGCTTAGCTTTACACAAAAAGTCTTCCTGCTGCTTGAGAATGCTTGTTTTCAACTTCTTATAAACCGATATTGTATGCTCGTAGTCCCTGTTAATAAGATATGACTCTCCACGGATATCGTACCTTGAAAGTTCAACATGATTGCTTTCAAAATCCTTCCAGTAGGATTCTAAGGTTTGAAGCCTCTGATTGAAGTAATCTACCGAAGACTTTCGTTCCGCCCCATCCTTGTTAAAATTGATGCTGAGTTTATTGATCGTCTCAATAATCTCGTTTTGGCTATACAGCAAGTTCTCCATTGCTAGTCAGTTCCAGTTCAGAAACAGAGCACTGCAATCCGATATGCGCTAGTATTCCGCACAACCGAAAATTATCCCGCCTGTACGGAGGCTCGAAGGACCATGTAGAATTTAGTAAAAGATAGTTCTTGCTAGTTTAGATATTAATTCACTAAATTCTTATAGATAAATGAAGATGTAAAAGCTAGATAGTAAAATTGCTAGTTATGAGTACACGCGTCGCGGTCGACAGTTAGTTATGCACTGGTTAGGTAAATTGCTTAGTAGTGACGCGCTGAATACAATATGCTGACTAAAATGTTCGGTTAACCCGAACACGCGTTGAATTTGACCCGTGGGAATTTCGGGAATTCCTTCCTTAGTGCACCCCTACATCCCCTAAAGAATGTATGTTTCAAATTTCAGCTCTCTACGCCCAGTAGTTACGGCTGTACGTTGTCTGTCAGTCACTCAGTGCCTCAATCACTCAGTCAGTAACGGAACAGTTTTATATATATAATATTGATATATTGATTGATTTGGATTCTTACCGAGTAGCAGGTAATAGATCGACAGGTCGATAGTATTCCATAATTTCACTACTGAGCACATCCCTACTCTTAATCATACTTATTTTTTCAAATCTAGATAAATCCAAATCTGTTTTATCAAAACATTATAAATCCACATTGATTTTTTTCAAAGTTAGGTAAATTGCATTCAGTTATATCAAACGAAGGTAAATCCAATCTAAATATCAATTTTATTAAAGAATGGATAGTTTTATTACTGAAATTGCTATGTAGGAATGTTTTCTTCAATACTGGTGCCACAATAAAATAAAAAAACAGTTTAAAATAATCGAATTAAAACAACTATCACTTTTTTTTACATATCTCTTAAAAGGTTAGAATGGATTTATCCGAGTTTGAAGTTAAGCGACACATGTATATTATGCATATTGAACATTTGGGCCCTTTTTGCAGAAGTCAGTGTGGTAACAGCTACCTTTTTATGGTTGTAGACTCTTTACAGAATTTGTTTGAGCTAGACCAAAAAAAAAAACTACAAAAACAAGGTAGGTGGTACGTGAATTGAAAGATATATACTCTTTATTTGGATTTCCTAAGCGGATTATTCCGGACAGCGTAACCTGTTTCACAAGTAAGTCAATCAAACGGTTTTGTTTAGACAATCAGATCAAACATGTGTTGAACTCCATTGAATGCCCTCGAGCAAATGGTCAAGTCGAAAGGTGCTATCGACAACTTATTGCTATCTCTTATTGAAAAGACTTATTGAAAAGAAGCTTCTTCAAATATTTCAAAGTCTGCTGAGGTGATAAAGAAACATTTTGACGCTAAAAGAAAATTTCCGGCAGTTTATAAACTGGGTGATTTAGTTTTATGGAAAGGAGCTATAACCGTAATATATGTAAGTGTGAGGCGGAAGCTGAAAGAAAAGTACAGTGGTTCATGTAAAATTTCAAAGCTCGCAGGAAAGGATAGCTATACTATATCTTCTTTAAGAGCAGTAAAAGTTTATAAGAGATATACAGCTATGGTCTCGTCAGATTCCTTGGAAAATTCGTGAGCTATGAAGTGATAAATGATTCAAGGTCGACAGTACGGAGGAATTGACTGATCTTATAGTGGGTTAAATACACTGATTTATAGTTGATGCATATTTAGATTAAATATTTGGTGTCATGTTCTATTTGTGTTTGTTGAAATTACAATAAATTGGTGTAATTAAAATAGTTGCAATAGCAATAGCAATAAGGTTGTTTGTCCATACTATTGCTGAGCGACGGCGGAAGGCCGTGCTGGGACGAGTGATGACTACGGGTCGTACTTCGCTGAAGGAAAGTCTATATTTTGTGTTTGTTGAAATAACAATATATTCTGCATCACTTGGGCAACACTGTGCTATAGACATCGGTCATCGATAGCTATGTTCTGATTGGACGACAACAATTTCGCGCCATTAAAAATCCGTGGCCTGATGTTTTGGCGGGAAAACCAAACTGATGAAAGGAACGTGTTACAAATGGCGGACTCTTCTTCTATTCGGTCGGAGTCCAAGAAATAATGTGAAGCTAATTGTCAATAGTAAAAGTAATTGTGTGTGTAGTGCTGATCCAAATTGATAAAAATCTAAGTATTTTGATTAATGTCTGTTGTTTGCTAATTGTCTAGTTTTAATGTTCTCTTAAGTTTTCCTGGTTTATAACGTACTAGCTTTATCTTGCAACTTCGTATGCGCTTAACTACCCTTCTCGTGGAAATTTCAGAAACTATACAACCAGACACCCACTGAAAGAACCTTTATACCAAGTATCACACCCATGCACTCAAGGAATAAGTTTTTTTCATACAAACCAAAAATCATATATTTCCCGTCCCGTGGGAATTTTAGTAATTTTTTTCGTAGCTCAACCAGTCACTCTTTGAAAAACCTTCATGCCAAGTATCACATCCGTACAATCAAGGAATAAAATTTTTCATACAAACTAAAAAATCCAACCCCTTCCCGTGGGAATTTCGGGAATTCCTTCCATAATACAAACAGACACTTATTGAGGAACCTTTATATCAAGTATCACATCCGTGCACTCAAGGGATGGGATTTTTTCATACAAACTAAAACATCATATATTTCCCATTCCTGTGGGAATTTCGGGAATTCCTTTCATAACAGACACACATTGAAAAACCTTTACACCAAGTTTCACATCGGTGCACTCAAGGAATAAGATTTTTCATACAAACTAAAAAGACCTATATTTCCCGTTCCCGTGGGAATTTCGAGAATTCCTTCCTTAGTGCACCCCCACATCCCCTAAAAAATGTATGTTCCAAATTTCAGCTCTCTACGCCCAGTAGTTACGGCTGTACGTTGTCTGTCAGTCACTCAGTACCTCGATACCTCAATCACTCAGTCAGTAACGGAACAGTTTTATATATTACATTGATTGTAATCGATGTCATTTTCTATTGCTTTTTATTATATTTTGTTGATCATAGTCATTGTATTGAATTTGATGTGTCGGTTGAGTTGTTAATGTATTTTGAATATAATGTCGGTTTAGTTTTGTAATATACTTTTCAACACACTTGCTCGTAAAGTGAGCCTTATTCTATTGAATTTAGAACTATAAACTGGGCTATAAGTCACGCGTGCATAATATATTATACCCTAGTGCATAATATAATGAATCCTACAAAGTTGAATTGTACCTTAGTGCAAATTACATGCGAGTAAACAGAGCATATTTTATTGATCCGGGTTATACAATAAATATTTTCAGAAACAACAAAGAGATTTCTTACCACTTCAAATCCATATACATTTTTAAATGTTTGCGCCTTATATTAGTAAAACAAATATGTATATCAAACAAATTATTCACAATTTACAATAATATGTTATAAAATATTAAAATATTTGCATTTACCACTCCACATTAAACATTTTCACTTAAAATAGGCTGTATATGCTATACAGACATTGGCACATTTGGCAGAAAAAAAAACCTACGCGCATGCGCGAGGTTCGGCGCCATTTTTTAATCACAATTCACAGCTTTGTTATCAAGTGTGTTTGTTATTTTATGACCACGTATGTCTGTCTTTTACTCACAAGTGTGTTGAAAAACGTCGTATGTAACTCGTGAGCGTTGCTAATTACAGTCTTGGCTCATTATCAAATCACAGCCTCGACTGTAATTAGCAACTTCGCTCACTTGTTACATAATATACTATAAGATAATTATTAATGCTGTGCTTATTTGACCTTTCGATGATGTTGTTTGAATAAATTATTGATGAGTAATGTGGTTTGCTTAAATGATTCCATCTTATCACCTTGTAGATTCTAATCCTGTTTTATATTAGGAAATATTGTCAAAAGGTAAGTACTGAAAGAGGTGCATGCGCAGTCTAGTGTCAGTGTCTAATGGTCGCTTCTCGAGAGTGGTACACGATTATTATTTTAAAAACTTAGTCTTCTTCATTTCGGGGGTTTAAAAATACAAGTAGCAAACAAAACAAGGACAAAGGTGTTACTTTTCAAGCGAAAGTAAATAATTACAAATTATACGACCGGCTGGTCTAGGGGTAACGTACATTGCCTTCTATGCCAGAGGTCCTGGGTTCGAATCCCGGTGGCGACGGATATTTTGTGGATATTAGTCGTCAAGTCATGGATGTTTATGTTTATTTAAGTTTATTTTCTAATAAAAAAATGTTATTCAATATACGTATGTTTATATATTTCTTAAGTATATCAGTTATCTAGTATCCATAACACAAGTTCTTTAAGAAACTTAATTTGGGCTAGATAATGTTGTGTGAGTGTCAGAAATATTTA
Source organism: Stenoptilia bipunctidactyla (assembly GCA_944452665.1). NCBI lineage: Eukaryota > Metazoa > Arthropoda > Insecta > Lepidoptera > Pterophoridae > Stenoptilia > Stenoptilia bipunctidactyla. The sequence continues at coordinate 89,182 of OX101728.1, read as the reverse complement.
TTTATCTTATTTATTATTATAATATTTAATGAATTTCTAGTCTTTGTCGGGCCCGACCGCCAAAGAATAAGTAATCAGATACTACAGACCAAAAGTGCGTCACGAAAGGGTTCTTATGTTGCTGTTACATTTGAGAATTCCTAGATCTCAAAAACGTAGAGTTTTGTAGGTTGTAATAAAATGAAAATCCTTTCATAGATGATTTTATATTTTGATTAAAACCTTAGCTTAAGTACTCGTCTAATCCGTAAAACCTGATTACCTATTTTCCATTACATAAAGATCCTTAAAACTACCAATAACCAATTTATCGATGTCACGTCGTGGGGGAGTAAAAATTATCGGCAAAATATTAGGCTTCTTCGAATCAGCTACTTGATTTCTAGGCATGAAATTCGATTTTCTTTTAATTAAAACTAAGTAAATCAAATAAGTTGGAGTAATTGTTCTTTGTTCATAATATTTCAATATTTGTACTTCACGCAGCAATAACCCCGCGAGCAAATTATTTGAATTATTTTAATGAGTATTTTGATAACGAACGACTATTTTGTCATGCTACATGTTCTTCCTATTTTATTTCAGTTTCTGGTAGAATATATGTAACTATGAGAGCCAGGAAGCGACGAGTCGTTTTGCAGCTTGCTTGACGTTTATCATAGAAATAGTGTCCGACTGCACCCAGCTTCGCATGTCAAAGCAATGCGATGCCCTGCGAAAAAGAAAAAATATTTACATATAAATGGAGGCAGCATGAAAAATTTTATTTATCAACTGAGATATGTCAGAAAATAATCTTTCAGCGATAGATTGTTTAAATTAAATCTTAATTAAAAGCTTCACAAAAAAATACTAATTTTATATTGAAAATCACCCCATTTTCTTTAAGTTCGGTTTCCAGGTCAGATCAGGACCAGCTGAGACCGAGTTGATATAATAAAAAAAACAATTCTTAATTTCTACATAATAAAGGACATTAAAACATTCGAAACTTAGAAGGAAATCTTAAGCACCGGCTAGGTTGCTTAAAACTGGCTTCGAATAGAGGTGACTTTGTTAGTTTACAACAATGTAGACGGCTGTTTGCAACCGGAGCTCTTTGTAAACCGCATATACAATACAACAGTCTAGCCGGAGTTTTACTTGCATACCAGCATTCAAGTTCACTATCGAGAACATTTCATTATACATTTTAAAACATAAAAAGGATGTGACGTTTTTCTTCCATGAAGATCTACGAGAAACGATGCTGTAAAGAATTTGGACAACACAGTGGCAAGGAGATAGGCTACAGCTACAAATCTCACCTCTGCACTACGAATGTAGGCGAGCTATCTTTCAAATCTCGGTCAATGACACCGAGAGCGTGCCACGGGTCGATGTCTCCGTGGATGTTGATCGTGTTGTTCACGTCGGGATTTAAACCCCCGAACACTGTGTTCACTCGATTGACAGCGTCGTACACAAACTTCTCGTCGAACCTAAAAAACAAACGAATTGCTTTCGTTGAAACTGAAATGTATAATCGGAAAAAATATATTTCAGGTTTAATTTTTCTCACACGTATACAACGTGTAACATAATGAAGAGATAATACTTAAGAGGATTGCATGTTTGGTGGTGTAGTTTATGAGTTACAGTAACATAAGCTTGCAATCCTTAGGTGTAGCGCAGACGGCACACTTTTTCTAAAAAGTGCGTCACGGATAGTCTGTCGTCTGCGCTGCGCCTTACGGTTCGTTCGGAAAACAAGTTCAAAGTTTAGATCAATATATCTAAGTGTCAACCCTAAAAACTTTTGATGATGGTTGGCTTTTGATGAAATCTATTCGATAACAGATAATTTTTAATTTGTTTTGTCAATGTCGCTAAATAAGTTACTAAGTTAGAAATAATTAATAATAAGTAATGAAACTTAATGTTAATTTGGTGTATGTAATGTTTTTTTTTGTGAAAGAAATTTAAAGAATAACGTCTAGTCGTAAAACAAAAATAGGTATTGTGTCGTTTTCAACCATAAAATATGTCAAGACAAGTCAATTTTTTTTGGATTTTTATTAATAATAGGCATGATGACAACAAGTTAATTTCATTGAAATAATTTGTGTGTATTTTATTACAAAATTCCTAATTCTAAAACTCTGATTCTTTTCATAATTAAAAGCAAGATGAATATAATAATCGATAAAATAAAATCGCTAAATACGGCAATCCGCCATGAAATGTTGAACGCCAATCAGAGCGCATGACGTCACGTTAGAGTTCTTTCTCTTTGTCACTCTTTGTTTACATTTGAATTACTACTTACTAGCGTGAATGAAATTTGTGCACAATAAAAGCTAAAATCTGCCCAGAACATAAAGTGCATGCCAAGTTGTATGGAGTGTCTTTGGTAGTCGACGAACAAGAAGAAACAGTTAAGTCAGTAGAATGTCATGATTGTGTGGCTTCTCAAGGAGGCTGCAAACATGCCATGGCATTCTTAATGTGGGTTCATCGCAGAAGTGAAGATCCATCTTGCACATCCATAGAATGCTATTGGAGGAAATCCAAACTTTCTAGAGTTGGGAGTACCCTTAAATACATAACTGCTAAGGAATTATCTAAGGGTAGCCCTAACTTACCATCTGATACCGAAGAATTCGAAAAGTTTGTAGAAGGGAAGAGAAGAAGGTTAACCGACTGTGAATTAATGAAATACCAAAAGGACTATGTTTTTGATAGACTTCTAAGTCTATCAATGGACAATTTAGTGTTGAAATATAAAGAAAACTGTTGTGATAAATTTTTGGATAGTGTGACATTTTCTGATGCTGACATCAACAATGTAGAAGAAGAAACAAGGGAGCAACATAAAAGTAAGCTTTGGTATGAATTAAGGTATGGCAGAGTGACCGCTTCAAGAGCATATGAATTCAGTAGGTGTAAAACCAGTGATGGCACTCTGATGGCAGTGATAATGAGTGGGAAAATTCCAGACACAACAGCTATGAAACGTGGTAGAATTTTGGAGGATGAAGTGAGGAAAACTGTAAGTGCCAACCATGAAAAGAAAATTAGAAAATGTGGGTTATTCTTATCTAAAAATTATCCCATGCTAGCGGGTTCACCTGATAGGATCTGTGAAAATAGTATAATTGAAATTAAGTGTCCTATGAGCAGTTAAAGCATATGTAATGAATGGGAAGCCAACCCAAAAGTTTTATGTGCAAATGCAACTTCAAATGTTACTAACAGGACATAAAAAAGGCTACTTCTGTGTAGCTGACTGCAACTACAGTGCCAATAAGAAAGTAGATATAATGGAAATTATTTATGATGAAAAATATGTATCAGATTTTCTTAAGGAAATAGTCCCTTTGTGGAAGGATAATGTATATCCAGTGTTATATAAAAGTGTAATGTTATAAATAAAAACCAGTTTATGTAAAAATGATTTTATTTGTAGGATAAACCTCTGATGATCTTCACACATTATATACTAATTTACAACACTATATAAATATTCATTTACATTCACTTATATCAATGTTTTATGTTAGACTAGCTCATATTAAACAAACGAGTTTAAGCAAATTAACAATGAACTTCGAAATAATACTGATTCTTTGTTAAATTATCTGCATAATACAATAACATGCACTCAAAATTGTACAGTCAAACAGGATTTCAGAATCTGAATCTAACATTATTCTGAAACTGAACTGACATATATTCTTGATCAAGCTGATTGATTTGATCTTACAAGATTCTTTGATCAAACAAACATGTATATTTATTTGATCAAAGAATCTTGTAAGTTAATCAATCCACAGGCAATGGTTATAACATCATCTAGCAATTTGACTAAATTAACATTTACACATGCATGCGGCTTTAACATACAGAATTCACATAAGGGTCTAATCACTCTCTCCACATGAATCCTTAAGCTTGCAATTTGTTTTGTTTCCCTTGCCTCATGTTTTGATAGCTTTGTACCAGTTGCAACTAAGTGCACTCCCTGTTTTCTTAAATATTGTTGTACATGTTTGAAACCTCAGTCAGCCATCACACAGATACCTGGTTGCAAACACTTTATAAAATCACAATATTCTACCAACAATGAGTCAGTAATACTTCCTCCATATCCTGGAGAAATATAATTGATTAGTCCATCAGGAGTCCAAGACACAAGATACTTTATCGTATTAGCTTTTAAGCTATTGCATAGATTCTATCGCGGGCCTTGAGCGTGGGGACCGAATCCAGAAATTCCGTAACGAAAAAATCTGCGCTTTTATGCGGGCTTTAATAAACAATCAGCGCCATCTATCGAGAGGCATCCATTCTAGGCAACATGACAATTTTAAGAGTTGACAGGTAAATAAACAATAGTTGGCTTTCATAACAAATCCTTTATTTCGCCAATCTGAGTAAATCGATGAGTGGTCGAGTGGTAACGTCAAAAGGTTCCCGGTCAAGAGTTACGAGTTCAAGCCCTGATGATAAATCGCATTGACATGAATCCTTTTTTTATGTTTTCTTTTCTCCTTTTAAAATTATAAATACATTTTTTTTAAGTTTTTTATATTGGAAGCTTACTTTGTTCTAAGAGGATTAAATAAAAGAAAAGGCAGTTCCAAACTAATTGATTGAATGACTAAGTTAAACAGAAATGATGACACCAAAATACGACATTAAAAAATTTTACAAATGTAAAAAGAATATATTGAATAATGAAAACCTGAAATGTATAATGAATAAAATAATGAAAACCTAACCTGAAATTGTAAATTAATTTATCACATAGAATGCGAAAATATTTCGACTCAAAGGTTTTATATTAACAGCTGAGCACAAAAAAAAACTGATAATTTTTTCCCGATCAAGAGTTACGAGTTCAAGCCCTGATAATCGCATTGACATGAATTCTTTTTTATGTTTTTCTTTTCTCCTTTTAAAATTATAAATTTTTTTTTTTAAGTTTTTTATATTGGAAACTTACTTTGTTTTAAGAGGATTAAATCAAAGATTTAAATCCAATCTTTGGATTAAATAAAATAAAAGGCAGTTACAAACAAATTGATTGATTGACTAAGTAAACAGAAATGATGACACCAAAAAACGTAAGCTATTGCATAGATTCTATCGCGGGCCTTGAGCGTGGGGACCGAATCCAGAAATTCCGTAACGAAAAAATCTGCGCTTTTATGCGGGCTTTAATAAACAATCAGCGCCATCTATCGAGAGGCATCCATTCTAGGCAACATGACAATTTTAAGAGTTGACAGGTAAATAAACAATAGTTGGCTTTCATAACAAATCCTTTATTTCGCCAATCTGAGTAAATCGATGAGTGGTCGAGTGGTAACGTCAAAAGGTTCCCGGTCAAAAGTTACGAGTTCAAGCCCTGATGATAAATCGCATTGACATGAATCCTTTTTTTATGTTTTCTTTTCTCCTTTTAAAATTATAAATACATTTTTTTTAAGTTTTTTATATTGGAAGCTTACTTTGTTCTAAGAGGATTAAATAAAAGAAAAGGCAGTTCCAAACTAATTGATTGAATGACTAAGTTAAACAGAAATGATGACACCAAAATACGACATTAAAAAATTTTACAAATGTAAAAAGAATATATTGAATAATGAAAACCTGAAATGTATAATGAATAAAATAATGAAAACCTAACCTGAAATTGTAAATTAATTTATCACATAGAATGCGAAAATATTTCGACTCAAAGGTTTTATATTAACAGCTGAGCACAAAAAAAAACTGATAATTTTTTCCCGATCAAGAGTTACGAGTTCAAGCCCTGATAATCGCATTGACATGAATTCTTTTTTATGTTTTTCTTTTCTCCTTTTAAAATTATAAATATTTTTTTTTAAGTTTTTTATATTGGAAACTTACTTTGTTTTAAGAGGATTAAATCAAAGATTTAAATCCAATCTTTGGATTAAATAAAATAAAAGGCAGTTACAAACAAATTGATTGATTGACTAAGTAAACAGAAATGATGACACCAAAAAACGACATTAAAAAATTTAACAAATGTAAAAAGAATATATTGAATAGGTAATGAAAACCTGACATGTACAAATTGTAAATTAATTTATCACAAAGAATGCGAAAATATTTCGACTCAAAGGTTTTATAATACCTTAACAGCTGAGCACAAAAAAATGGCAGTGCGTTAAATGTATACGGAAGTGCTCCAAGCCAAGAAAAAAAAGATAAAGCTAAAAATAAGCCGGGTACATCAAATAGCCAGATAAGTACCGTCACTACTATAGGGAAAAAGGCTTAAAACCTCCGGCAGCCAAGTCGCCTAGCATCACGCACACACATTCATGTGAATCCCTGGATCACAATTTGTCTCTATACCCGGCGCGGCGAACCTTGATCCCTATGACACTAACAGTAATTTTCACAACATAACCTTGTAGTGCCGTCACCGTTACATTAGAATCGTATTGGAGGCTTCTAAAAATGGCATTTATTTATTTTACGTAGCTATATTCCAATAAAATGATATTCCGTTGGAATTACAACAATTCATAACATTTGCAAGAAATTATCTCGAATTATCTCGAATAATCAAAGAATTAGTAACTTTTGCACAACGTAAACGTAAAGTGTGATTGAGATTGAGATAATTTCTTGCAAATGAATTGTTATAATTCCAACGGAATATCATTTTATTGGAATATAGCTACGTAAAATAAATAAATGCTATTTTTAGAAGCCTCCAATACGATTCTAATGTAACGGTGACGGCACTACAAGGTTATGTTGTCGAAATTACTGTCAGTGTCATAGGGATCAAGGTTCGCCGCGCCGACTATAGACACTATTGATCTTGAGTCTTGACACAGCTTCAAAAAGTTTTAATTTATCGACTGATATAAGTGCAGTCCAAACTTGAAATAATTAATTTACAGAGGCAGTTTGAAAGCACGTACATGGAAATGGAGAATATTATAATTGAAAACATTGGCTTAAAAAAAGAAGTTAGTCAATTATCTCGACAAGTGCACTTACTCAAAAATATGTGCACCAAAACGCTTGAAACTAAAAACTCTACGAAACAAAACAAAAAGACAAAAAAGTCGTCGGCAGACAATAGCTAATACACACAATGAAAACGTAGAGTAATTACAATCATTGCCACCATCACCATCGTACTCACTATCATCACCATTGAAGGAGAGTAACAAGGATTGTCTGCGAGTGGAACCGGAGTCCTCACTACTAAAAACAAAAAAAAAAATCTCCAGGCAGTGGAAGAGGATAAGGCATTGGTGACATCTAAGAAAAATAGACATGAAGAACACAGAATCTTTGTAATTGGTGGACAGCAATGTAAAGGTCTTCGTAACAGATTAGTAAGATCAAGATTTAATAATCCTTACGAAAAATATGAAGTTATATCTTTTACTATACCTTACGCAAGCACTGAAGAAATATTGACGATGCTTAAGAACCAAAGAAAGAAAAGGACAAAATAATAAATTATTATTATTATTAATCATTTACTAAGTATCATATTAAGAATAAACATTCAAAGGTTAAAAAAATATACATTCAAGTGCAGATTATAAATATAATTCAACTACTACTCAGGGTGTAACTAAAAAGGGAACAATTCCGTAATACTTTTTAAAAATGACTGAAAATAAAATAGACATAAAAATTGGACATTCAAATGCAAACTATAAATCTCATCCGAATACTACTCAGAATATAATTAAAAAGGGGACGATTTCGTTCTACTTTCTTAAAAAGACAAAAAATAACTTGGAAAATAATGAATTAAATTTTTTTCGTAAATAAAGTAAATTTATATAATAATAATGATAGCAACTCAAATCAACTAAAAATATTTCAACAAAATATTGCGGGTCTTTTGTCTAAAACTAACTTGTTGGAAATTACCTTAAATGAATTACGGAAAAATCACAATATGCCGAATGTGCCTACTTTGAGACTTTTGTTAAATTTAACAATAGTAATTTATATATGCATGCCCTAAAAAGGTAAAATATGTATGACCTATTTTTTTAATTTTAAGTCCTAAATCTGTACCATATTTTATGCAAATAAATGATTGATTGATTGATTCATAACTTTACATGCGGGCTTTAATAAAAATCAGCGCCATCTACTAGGAACTTGTGGACTTCATATCAGATCAAACATTACTGCATTAATAAGTAAATAAATTATTATAATTTCATAGTTGATAAAAAATGCTATGCAATAGCTTTACCGCGGCAGTCTCCGAGTGCCACACGTCTTTTTTTGTATTCTGACCAGGAGAGAGCCTGGTTCACTGCTTTTGAAGGCTTTTCTATCTCAATTTCTAAGCAGTCTATAATACAAGTTACATTGTAATATTTATGCCTACAGGCCATAGGCAAATTTTTTCTTATGGAATCTTTATCTAAGACAACAAGAAAAGGTCGCATCAAACTAGCTATTAGTGGTATATTTTTCAGAAATATCTTGCTGGCATATGTCGGATCAATAGAAAAATCATCAAAAAGCCCTCTGAAACTACTATTTAATTTAATTTTTTTCAAGCACATTATTATATGGTGTGTGGGAATATTTAACTTTTTTCAATTAAATCTATAAGGTAGTAACAACTGTTAGGAACTCCAATGTAAGACCGTGGGTTCTTTTTTATTTTCTGCAATGTATATGCCAAGATTCGTGATGCCTCTTGTTTCTTATCGTCTTCAATTAATTCACTGCAGTCTGAAGACGATTTAATTTTTAAAGATGTCACTGATGGTGATTCACTATGTGCTACAGATGGTGTGTATGAAATATCACTGTCAGAATCTGCCTGAAATCCTATTTTCTTGGAACATTTTTGTATGGTGGATATGGATGGCTTGGTACTTGTGATTTTAAATGGTGAAGTAAAAGCAGAACGACAAAAGGGTTTCGATGGTGAAGTCATCTGATCTACTGATTTTATTTCTGTTTGAACAGCTTTACTTCTGAACTTATTTGTCATATACACTTGAATGGATTTATTTACCAGCTTAGGTGCATCTTTTGTAGTACTTTCCTGCATGGCTGATGTTCCGGGGGTTGGGTCTTCAAGTTCTAGCTGTTCTGTTGCAACAGAACAAGTTGTAGGTAGTTGTATTTTGTAATTCTTGCTCAGCTTCTGCAATGACTTCTCTTCTTTGCTTTTTCGCACTATATTTCCTTTCGTTTGAGTCGGAAGTTCGTTTTCTTCTGTCAAGTTGGCATTCAAATTTTGAGGGAACGCACCCAGGTTTCATGCGAATCTGCGACACTGACCCCATCACATGATACTCCATGTAGTTTGCCATATCATTTGGTAACTGAAAATGAAATAAAATACCTTTTTAATAGCTCATTCATGGCGGGTTTCAATATTATGAAAACTGTTCGTTTTGCCTACGAACAATAGAAATCACTACCAAAATGCCTTTCTGTATTCAAAATCTTGACATCTAAACCACTGCTTACATACAGTAATTAATTTAAACCAATGAGGTAAAGGTAGCATGGCAGTCTGCTGCGGCCAATAAGAGTTATGTTTTCATTACATATGAGCAATTAAAGAATAGGTCATTTTATCTAGCCAACGACGTAAAAATATACTATCAAATATCTGTCAACATATCAATAATCCAGTTTTCTCTTTCTAACTTATCTATAACTGTTTTTGAAAAAAAGGACGAATATTATTGAATGACATAATTTTTCTTTTAAATATTTACTTTGACGTCATAAAAATGTGATTCAACCAATGGCAAAATTTGTCGAAGGATTGGCATTTCGTTTTACGTCAGCAGTTAAACGCAATTATTAATAAAATGCTCTAAAAACATACTATAATATATTTATCGAATACTAAAACTAGCAAACATAAATTGAATAAGTTTATATATTTCTTTAGTTCAAATATCTTAAAAATAATTTGCGAATGCGTGATATTCTATAAATCACATATCACCTATTTTCTTGGAAGAACGTCACGCAAGGAGGGCCCATGCCAAATTTCAGAACTTACAGCCCGTAGCTAATAGATATTGTGAAACGCTACTTTTTTCCTACCAGTTTTGTACGCATAGCAGTCAGTTGAATATTGAAACCCGCCATCATTGAGGATTTGATTACAATAAGTAACAGTGAGTAATGGCGGGTTTCAATATTCAACTGACTGCTATGCGTAACCGGTAAAGGTACAAAACTGGTAGGAAAAAAGTAGCGTTTCACAATATCTATTAGCTACGGGCTGTAAGTTCTCAAATTTGGCATGGGCCCTCCTTACGTGACGTTCTTCCAAGAAAATAGGTGATATGTGATTTATAGAATATCATGCATTCGTAAATATTTTGTATGATATTTGAACTAAAGAAATATATAAACTTATTCAATTTATGTTTGCTATGTTTTAGTATTCGATAAATACATTATAGTGTGTTTTTAGAGCTTTTTATTAATAATTGCGTTTAACTGCTTACGTAAAACGAAACGCCAATCCTTCGACTAATTTTGTCATTGGTTGAATCACATTTTTATGACGTCAAAGTAAATATTTAAAAGAAATATTATGTCATTCAATAATATTCGTCCTTTTTTTTCAAAAACGGGTATAGATAAGTTAGAAAGAGAAAACTGGATTATTGATATGTTGACAGATATTTGATAGTATATTTTTACGTCGTTGGCTAGATAAAATGACCTATTCTTTAATTGGTCATACGTAATGAAAACATAACTCTTATTGGCCGCAGCAGACTGCCATGCTACCTTTACCTCATTGGTTTAAATTAATAACTTGTTACGTCGTCGTTGGCTAGATATAATGACTTATTTTGTAAATGATCAAATGTAACCTAGCAACCCATTACAGTCAAACAGTTCGTTAGCAGTGGTTTAGATGTCAAGATTTTGAATATAGAAAGGCATTTTGGTAGTGATTTCTATTGTTCGTAGGCAAAACGAACAGTTTTCATAATATTGAAACCCGCCATAAGAGAATCATCATAACCTCCAAAAAGTTTGTATTTCAATGTTTACTTCTTCCTATAAAATTAGCTTATAATGAATTTAGCAACAAAATTCTACAAAATAAAAAAGGAAATACTTACGTCAAAGTGATCTTCACAAAAATAAAGCTGTGCAGTGGGTAATATTCCTTCCAAATCACGTCTTGCAAGTTCAAGCCACTTCTTTCTTAATTTCTTATCGAAAGGAACGAAAATAAATAACTCCTCAGGAGTTTTTATAGACGTATTAGTACACAGAGGGACGGAACACCACCTATATGCTTTCGAAGTCATGTTTTTAATGTAAAAACTAGTAAAATGTCCAAATTAAATATGAATTAGATAATATATATACCGAATGTTCCTTGTACTCTAAAGTGGTGTAAGCAAGCGACGCCATGACACTTTGACGCGTTTTGGTGCAAATTTTAAATTCATGAATCAAAAATTATTTTTTAAGTATTAAACCTAAATTTTCCGCAGAAATATTATGTTTATTATAATTCATATATATTTCCAAATATTATAGAACAGTTTCTCAAAATTTGTCATTATGCCTATTCTTGAACTTATGTTTATAAAGTTGTTTGAAGTCGTCGGGGCGCCGTGGTTACTGTGTGTATCTTACGATATCACAGGTTAAGCAACGTTCGGCGCGGTCGGTACTTGGATGGGTGACCGCCGACCATTCGTTTCTCACGGCGACTTCCGTGCTTCGGAGGGCACGTTAAGTTGTCGGTCCCGGGTGCTGTATACTTGTATACAGTAGTCGTTAGGGTTTGTCAGAAGCCATATCGGCACCCTGAAAATTCTGACATCCACCACCCAGCACTGGGCCAGCTCGGTGGATTATGGCCTAAACCTCCTCGTCACCCAGAGGAGAGACTCATGCCCTGCAGTGGGCCCATTACACGGAGATGTGATGATGATGATTATTTTTAAAAAAAAATATTTATCAATATGTGTTAAAAAAAAAAAGTTTTTTTTTGTAAAATTGCCGCGGAGGTGTAGTGTGTAACGAACCTCCCCATTATGCATCATATAATACTCAATATACTGTCATCCCACAGTGCAATAGTATCAAAGTCAGAACTAACATACAGGAATGTGACTGAAAATCTAACAGTCGAAGTTTAAAGGTGGTGTTTGGTATTAAAGTTCACTTTCGTATGCAGCGCTCTTGGTTAGAAAAATACGTGTTTGCTTGTAGATGATTTATTTGCGACTGGATTTAATAGAATTACATTTGGTTGATATAGTTTAAGGATTCACACACACATTCAAGCAGTTTACTAACACAGACATTTATAACCTAACATTCCGCCCACCAAGGGTCTATGAACCCTTAACAATTTTGTATCAAATCAATTTAACACTACACTAGATTTACTTTAACTTTTTAAATAGATTTAGTCAAAAAAAAAAGTATGTCTCAATGTCTATGGGTAAGTAACAAAGTTTATTAAAGGGTCTTTGCACAACACTGTCACCACCTTTAACGCAATCGCAATCGGCCGCCCACCCTGAAGATATCATCACCGGCAAGGTAAGGTTTTAAGTTTTTTAATTTACTATTTGTTTTAACTTGATTCTTTGTTTTCAGTCCTGTATGTCTTCTTCATGGGTATTTCTATGAGTAAATTTTATGCAAGTTTTCAGAGCATCGTTTAATTCCGTCGTGGATGCAGGTAAGTCTTTGTTTTCTAATTTCTTTCCTTTTAAAAATCTTTTGCAGTATAAAATAACATTTAGCAACTCCTGTAACGTATCGCAGTCTTCCAATTTTGAAAATAAACCTATTTCTATATTCATTTTTAAATTTACTTGCATAGAATTATTTCTTTCTAGGTCTGTCATAATTGCGTTAGGCCGGCTGTATTTAATTTCTCCCTTTAACCAAGCTGGACCTTTCTACCAAAGTTCATCGTTCTTTAGATCTATTAATGATTGTCCTCTGGAAGCAGTATCAGCAGGGTTTTCTAGTGTATTAACATGGTACCAATTATGATTGCCTATTGTGTCCAGTATTTCGACAACTCTGTTTCTAACATACGTATTCCATCTTAGAGGATCACCAAACAGCCATGAGAGGACTATCGTGGAGTCAGTCCAGGCAAATATTATCTGACATGTAGGTATGTTTATTGACTCCTTGATCTTTTTCAGAAGACCTGCAAGCAGTACATCACCACTGAGTTCCAGACGCGGTAAGGTTTGAGGTTTCGTGGGTGCAACCTTAGTTTTCGCAGCAATTATAGATGTTTTCACTTCGCCTTGCTCTGTTCTCACTCTAAGGTAAGCAATGGCAGCGTAAGCTCGGGACGAAGCATCACAGAATCCGTGGATAGTCACATTACTCATTGTCGTTTCTAGTGTATGTAGCCATCGGTCAACTTCAATATTCGGTAAGTGCAGATGAAAGGAATTTCTAATATCGTACCATTCTATAGCAATTGTCGCATCTACTTCTTCATCCCAGGCAACGCCTTGTAACCATAATCTTTGAATCAGTAGTTTCGCAGGTAAAACAGCAGGCGATAACCAGCCTAGTGGGTCAAACAGTCTTTGCAGATCGGCCAGAATTGTTCTCTTCGTAATTGGGTTACTCGTTTCAGGGAAGTTCAGACTGTATTGAAATTTGTCTCTACCCATATCCCAGTGTAGTCCCAAAGCTCGCGTGGTTCCGTCTAAGGTGATATCGAGTTTTACGTGATTGCTTCTATCAGTCTTTTCAAATTCATTTAGAAAATCTGCATCATTGGAACACTATTTTTTGAGTTTAAAGCCTCCCTTCTGGAGTATCAGGTCTATCTCTTTTGCTATTGTTATAGCCTCTGCAGAGTTGTCCTAGCCGCACATGAGATCGTCCATGAAAAAATCTGTCTTATTTATTTCAGCCGCTTCAGGGTGGTTTGCGCCTTCGTCGTCAGATACTTGGTGCAAGGTCCTTACTGCCAAGTAAGGTGCAGAAGCAGTTCCGAACGTGACCCTCGTAAGACGAAAATCTTTAACAGGCTCTTCTTCATTACTTCGCCAGAGTATGCGCTGCAGATCTTTGTCTTCTTTAGTCACCATAATTCTGAGATATATTTACTGAATGTCTGCTACAAAGCATACCTTCTTCATTCTCCATCTCATAATAAGGCTTCTCATATCTCCTTGAAGCTGGGGCCCAACTAATAGTTCGTCATTTAGAGATATGTTATTGGTTCCCCTTTGTGATGCATTAAAAACAGTTCTAAGCTTAGTTGTCTCTTTTTCTTCTTTAACAACAGCATGATGCGGTAGGTATACAGATGGATGGGACATTTCTTCTTCGGGTACTTCTTCCATGTAATTGGTTTTGTAATCATTCATAACTGTAGTGTAATCATCTTTAAGTTTTGCATTTTTCCTAAATCTTTGTTCTAATTGATGTAATGTTTTCAGTGCTATTGCTTTTGTGTTTCCTTGGGTTGATAGAAGTATATCAGTTTTCTTAGGTAACGAAACAATGTATCGTCCGTCTATGTTTCTGGTAGTCGTATTCTTATATATTTCTTCGCACTTACGCTCTTCCGCTGTAGGCACTAATTTATCATACGCATCTTGTTCCCACATTTGCTTTAGAAGATCATTGAGGTCAAGATTAAGATGCATTACGATTTACTCTTCCGCAGGTCTGTCCTCTACGTTCCCAAACAAAATCCAACCTAGGGTAGTGTTTTGAGCACAAGGTGTTCCAGGTGGTCCCTTAATTACTTCGCTTTTCATAATTTGAGCACATACGTCGACCCCTAGCAGAAGGTCTACTCGTCCTGGTCTATTAAAGCTTGGGTCTGCCAAAGCCAGTCCTTGCAGATGAGGCCATGTTGAAGTAGAGATAGAGTGCGACGGCAATTGGCTTGTTAGTCGCGTTGACATTATGTATGGTTTGATTTTTATGTTAAAACTTGAGTCGTGTCTTGATAGGAGCTCTATTTCCGTGGCATATTTGACAATAGTTTTGGTTGAGCCAACTCCAGTTATGGTGCCATTAACAGGCGTCCTCTTCACTCTCAGCATCTGCGCTGCTCTCTCACTTAAAAATGTCGCCTGAGAGCCGTGATCAATTAACGCACGCAGAACTGTCAACTGTCCCGTTTCGTAATCTCGTACTGGTACTAGAGCGGTAGCCAGTAATGCTGTGGAAACATTTGAAGCGACGTGCGATGAAATTGTTATATTTGATTGGATTGGTTGGGCTAAGGCTTCAGTTTCGTTATTCTTAGCTTGATTCGTCGTGACGTCTTGTTGTTTAGGATATGTCGCTTGAAGTGTTTTTTTTTAACTGTATGCGTGAGCGTATGGTGACGTTTGTGACATATTCTACATGACATCTTCAGTCGACATCTTCGAGCGGCGTGACCTGGGGCCAGACAGTTAAAACACAGGTTGTTTTGTTTGATGTACTCACACCTCTCTGCTGGGCTTAGTTTAATGAATTCTTCACAGTGGCACAATGTGTGGTTTTCTTTACATATAGCACAAATTCTTTGTTTCGTAGGAGTCGTGGCATCGTAAGTACTTGTAGATAAGTGAACCGCGTATTCGTTTCTTCTAGGTATTGGTTTGTCTCTGGTGGGTGGCGTGACAAGCTCGAGAGTACGGAATTTCTGTTGTAGAAATTTGTTAAGCGCATCCCAGGTAGGTAATTCTTCAGGGATATCTTTATAAGCAACTTCTTCCCAATCACAGTGCGTTTCAGGATCTAATTTTTGCACAACGAGAAATATAATCAATGGATCCCAGGATGTGGTGGCTAATCCAAGGTTCTTAAGTGCATTGAGACATTCAGTCGTAGTATCTAATAAAGATTTAATATTATTTGGTGTTTGAATGTTTATTTTTCTTTGTGTAAATAGTCTCTTTAATATTGAATTAATTATAATCCCCTTGTTACTGAAACGTGCCTTAAGCATTTTCCATGATTCTTCATAATTAGCTTCAATGACTTGTACATGTTTTAAAAGTAAGAGTGCTTCTCCTGTTAGACTGCTCTTTAAATAATGTAGCCGTTGTACGTTACTTAGTGTTGTATTGTCATGCACTAAGGATGTAAAGAGATCTTGATAAGCGGGCCACTCATCGTAAATACCTGAGAAAGTTGGGAGTTGGATTCTTGGTAGCTTAACGTGCACTTCTCTCGCGCAACTCGTACTAATGTTACTATTATCTGTTTGCATAGGTATTGATGTTGTCGGTTTGTTTAACGTAAACAATAAATCATTAAGATCGGCTAGTAAAAAAATATACAAATCTTCCTCTATAAAATAATCTTCATTTACAAAGTACGGTATTTCATGGCGCTTCTCTTTGGGTGTGCACTTTACCAGGTCTTGATATGCACCTTTATACGTAGCCCAATATTCCTCAATGGCTTTAATACGTGTTTCAACGTAACCTTTAGTTAGGCGCTGTTTAGGACATTTCTTAAGATTTGCTTGAGTTTTTCTCAATAATAATGCCGTATCTTCTAAAACATTAAGTAATTGTTCTATTGTACTCGTCATCTTCAAAAATTATTAATCGTATTTCAAACTTGATTTTATATTCGTATGATATTATTTTCGTAAACTTCAAATTTCCCTAAGATTTCAATATAATTCGATAAGATCATAAAAACTTGTTGACGCCAATTGATTCTTTTGTTCTAAACTCGACGCCCGACCCTTTCTTTTGTTAATGCTCTCGATGTAAAAACGTAACGTCGTATTGCAATCCGGTTCGATATGGACCAAAACGTTTGGTATTAAGGTTCAATTTCGTATGCAGCGCTCTTGGTTAGAAAAATACGTGTTTGCTTGTAGATGATTTATTTGCGACTGGATTTAATAGAATTACATTTGGTTGATATAGTTTAAGGATTCACACACACATTCAAGCAGTTTACTAACACAGACATTTATAACCTAACAGGTGGGTATCCACTATGTTCGCGCTCCAGCAGTGCTCCGCGCTCCTGCAACTGCTCCCAGAGTGGTCCGAAGAAAAATCTTTAGCACTTATTGAAATGTACAAAAATAGAAATTCTTGTAATGTCCTCTAATTTTTTGTGATTTGAGATCCAGAAGCAATGTACTATAACGTCTTTTCTTGTTACTTTTTTTTATAGTCTTCGATTAAACAGTGTATCAGAATATATGCTGCGCTAGCCACTAACTCTGGTGACGACATATTCGCTCAAAAGCTCGCGGGAGAAAGAACGCACAAGGAGCAGGCGTGTTGCCTGTAGAAGTTCTAAAGAACGACGTATCCATTGGAGCAGTTGCAGGAGCACGGAGCGCGAACATAGTAGATAGCCACCTTAATGTTTGTCTTTTAATAATAAACATTCCTAAAATTTGTTTGATCCGATCCGCACCGTATACGTATTGATCCATTAGTTCATCGAATTTCTTTACTTTGTATGAAAGACAAACTAGCATACTCTGTAAAATATTATGTAGTTAAGCAATGAAATATCGTAAAAATACCTATGTTAATCTTTTACAAATTTAACACATACCTACAGATTTTTCGATCCAATCTACACCGTACACCTATCAACCTACTAGTGTATTGAATTTCTTTACTTTGTATGAAAGACAAACTAGCATACTCTGTAACATATTACGTATTTTTTTTATCGATTGCATCACTCGAACATCCCTATCGGAATTACGGAATTAACGTGGCTGGCGGATACCTTTGATTATTTCTTCAGTGCTTTCGTGTATGCTTCGATAGATGGCGCTTTACAAAAGGCGAAGTCTTGTCTGTCATATAGCCATTTATTCCACATTGCGTTTTTAAAAGTAAAATAATTGAATTGACGACTGTATCAGAAATTGAACTTCGAAGTTTGATTGTCGCTTTCGTGAGTGAGAGTTGTGTTTTTCAGTCAGTAGATGTTTAAACAGTAAACTGTGGCCTTTTTGTGACGACTGAATTGTTAAGTTATGTATATCAATAAAGTTAATTAAGAAGTGTAAACAAGCACGAACTAGGAAATGTGCCAGTAACCATAAATCTACATGTACTCCCGGCACGCAACTTGGTCAGAATCGTAAGATGCGCAGAAGTCGATTTTTAGATCTCCTTGGGTTGCGGAATGCGGGGCGTTGACGCGAAGTTTGACGTAACATCGTTCCGAGCACGTGATTGGTTCGCCATTCGACCTTTGCCTCACGCACTGTGTTTACTACCCGTTCGCTCCCGTTTACAATTACGTGCATCGATATTGTACCTTTTGTTGTAGTTCCGTTATTGTTAAGTTTTTGTTTTCATATTGTTAAGTTTTTATTTAGTTTTAATTGAGTATAGTTTATTACTATGCCACGTACAAACGTCCTTTTACGTCGATAAGCCAGAAAAATGGTTTTCGACATCTACTGCTTCATGAAAAAAGAAGCGACAACTGAAAAAGATGCAGTGAAAAGAACAGCTGATGCCACTAAAACCCCAATAAGAACGATCAGGCGTATCATCAGCGAAGGCAGATATTCAGAATTGCTCGCCATTTTTAGGAGTCCTGGTGAAAAAAGAAATAAAAAAAACCTATCACTGATGTAGATACATTTGATCAGTCCGTTCTAAGAACCTGTGTACATAACTTCCACAACACAAATAAAGAGCTACCCACCGTAGTAAAACTGCAAAAAAAGTTAAAGGAAGACATCAATTTTAATGGCTCTGAGCGCAGTCTTCGGAGAATTTTATATAGGTTAGGTTTTCGGTAGAAAAAACTGAAAATTGAATATCTAGAAAAAAATATGAAATACAGGCATGTTGATTCGTCTCATTCAGGTATGTGTCAATCATTGTAAACATTTTTATCACTTATTTGTGTGCTGTGTTTTTACTTTCAGGAAAGAAACTACTTATAAAAATATATCATTATTTTTTTCAGGTTCTAAAGCTTGGTCAGATTTATTTATTTATGATAACATGAGCTATGAAAATTACGAAAAGTGGCTTCGCAGTCAACTAATACCAATGGAGGAGAAAACGAAAAGCTCTAAATAGACGTCGCTTCATAAGCTTGACCCATAACAAACTGTCAAATGAACAAGTTTTTACTGAAATCGCTTGTTCATTGCTTGTTGTGAAATTGCTTGTTGTTTTTGTTAGGATGAATGTAACATCGTTACTATTCCATCCGGTCTGTGCTGTGGTTACTAGGGCAACGTTGAGTAGTTGACTCGCTGACATGGCATTGTTAAAATATATTAAAATAAAGTTTACTTTTTGGATGTATATTGGTTTACTTTAAAGTGGTAGCAGAGCTTGAACATGCCATAATTGTGAAATAAAGCAAGAATCGTTCATATTTTGCAAAGTTTCAACGAAGATTCGACAAGAAATATTAATTTGCGTGCACTGTCACAAATCGTCATGGAAAAATCGATAGAATGAATGAATGAATGAATGAATGAATGAGAAATTTATTGACACACACACAACAAAAAAAGCAGATAGCAGAGGCAAGTAAAATTCATATAGGATTACTTGATTCGAAAAATTATAAAACATGGATCTTTAAAGTGAAGTTGGTGCTGGATGCGATGCCAGGGTCTATAAAATTGTTGGACGGAACTAAACCAAAGCCTACCTGGCGTGCAGCTATGGAAAGTGAGTTGAAATCTCTTGAAGAAAACCAAACATGGGAGTTGGTAGATCTACCTCCCAATAGAAAAGCTCTTCCCAATAAGTGGTCATACAAAATCAAAATGAATCCTGATGGTTCAATAGAAAAATACAAAGCTCGACTAGTGATTAAAGGATATTCCCAAAAGAAGGATCTTGATTATCACGCCACTTTCAGTCCTGTAGTGAGGGTTAATACAATCCGAGCTGTTATTAGTATCGCAGCAAAGAGAACCTTCATTTGAAACAATTTGATGTATCCACAGCATTTTTATATGGATCGTTAAAGGAAGACATTTACATGAAACCTCCTGAAACCTCCTCCTTACCAACGAAAATGACAAACGGGTTTGTAAGCTGAAACGAAGCCTTTATGGACTCAAACAAGCGCCAAGGTGTTGGAACCATTGCATCACAGAATATATCCTGCAAATTGGTTTCAAGCAAAGCAAGAGTGACCCATGCCTGTTTGTCCGAAACAAAGAAAACAAGGATAAGAAAATTTTTTTAGCGCTTTATGTCGATTATGGACTAATTGCATCGGCTAATGAGAAGGAAACTCAAAACTTCCTAAATGAAATGAGACATCGATTTAAAATTACCACCAAACCAGGATCTTACTTTCTTTGAATTGAGATTGAGCGAATGAAAGATGGATCAATAAAAATACATCAGAAAAGCTACTTGAAACGTATGTTAGAAAGATTTGGAATGCAGGACTGCAAAGCAGCTGTAACCCCTATACTAAAAGACACCGTACCTTCCAAGAAAAGAGAGGGGGATGAAGAAGACGGAGAAGGAGCATTTCCTTATAGACAAGCGTTGGCGCACTATCTTACCTGATGGTCGGTACGAGGCCTGACATAGCATATGCTGTTGGGGTTGTATCGCGAACTTTAGAAAATCCAAAACCTGAAGAAGTTCTAAAAGTAAAACGGATACTGCGCTACTTAAAAGGAACGTTGGATTTTGGAATAACATATAAAGCTTCCACTTCGCGCATATTATGTTATAGTGACGCAGACCATGGAGGTGATGGTGCAACAGGACGATCCACAAGCGGAATCGTCTGCCTATACTCGCATGGAGCTATTGCCTGGCAGTCAACGGCAGTCAACGGTTGCAATATCGTCAACGGAAGCAGAAATTGTGGCTGCCAGCGAGGCTGCAAGAGAACTAATCTGGCTTGAGCGAATAATGAAATTCATTCAAAGTGGTTCAAAGATAGTTCCCGATCTGTTCATTGACGATGAGTCTGCTATTAAATTAGCCAATGACCCGCCGTATGAATCACACTAGAGGACTAAACACATCAGACTGAGAAATTTCTTTATTAGAGAATGTGTTAGCGATGGTATTATTGAAGTCAAGCAAGTGAAAACTGAGAATCAAGTTGCAGACTTCCTCACCAAGCCAGTTTATAAGCCAAGACTCCAAGATCTCTTCAAGCAAGTTGGCCTCAACTAACGTTCCTAAACAGAAGAGTGGATGTTTGGATGAATGTAACATCGTTACTATTCCATCCGGTCTGTGCTGTGGTTACTAGGGCAACGTTGAGTAGTTGACTCGCTGACATTGCATTGTTAAAATATATTAAAATAAAGTTTACTTTTTCGATGTATATTGGTTTACTTTAAAGGTTTTTGCGGTAAATCTATATAATATTTTATTTTTCTGTATTAAAATGTGGAAAATGTGGACCGTACTAAGTACATTTATACAGAAGTTTAAATCAATTACATCCAAACTTTAGCAAGTGTACGTATATCCCAAAAGAAACTGTGGTATCCATTTTCTATAAAACTTATGACTACGCAATGATGCATATCTAATTTTTAGATAAAAATCACTATAAACTTTACTTTTACTATGGTATTTGGTTTTTTCTACCCCATTTGCCACCAAGCTCAGTGTAAGTTATAGTATAGCATAAAAAATATAGTATCGACCAAATACTTGCTGAGTATAATCACTGTGTTTTACGATTACCACCTTATCATCCGGATTTAAGTCCTATAGAAATGGCATGGGCCACAATAAAAGGATATGTTGCCAGTAAAAACGTTAACTGGAATGTCACCAAAGTAATGGAGCTTTTAAAAGTAAAGGTAGCACTTATGGGCGCCGACGAGTGGTCCAAGCTTTGTTAGAAAGTAAAAAAAAATGAAGCTGACTACATTTCAAGTGACCATGTAGTTGACACATTAACTGAACAATCAGCTTTCATGCCAGGGGTGGCTCCTTTACTAAGTGATAGTGACGATGAGGTCACCTAATCCACTAATTATATTTAAAAAAATATGAAAAGTGAGCCCGAATTTTGTGTCATTATTCAGACGGGTTGTGTTTTTTAGTTCAGTTCTCACGGAGTCCACGGGCATTAAGTGCTACACGGGTGAAACCGTGCGAGACAGCCACTGTAGTAAAATGTTGAATGACAATTTGAATGTAGAATAATGATTATAAAATTTTATTTTTGTGTTTTGTATTTTATTTATTATCTATCTAACTGATTGCTTTTCCTGGTTAAAAGATTGTTTTTAAGCTTTATCAATGTTATTTAAATAAAAGTGACCAAGACTATATATTGATGCACGTGAGTGTACATGCGCAAATTTTCCCCACTACGCCAAAACCTGGCCAAGTTATCTGCCGCGAACTGTACATGCAAGTTTGGCACGTACATATTGAGTGTTTTTACGCAATAGGAACAGATGAGAATGTTAGGTAAGTATGTCGATTGAAATAAGTGCGATATAGCGCCGCCGCCCCCGCGCCGCTCCGAGTCTGTTATGGTGCGTACAGATTGCTTGTAATGCAACCAGTAATGTAACATTCTGTGCACGTATTTGGGCGTATTTGGACGTGTTGTGCGCAGAATGTTAGATTACAAGTTCCATTACAGCAATCTGTACCTACGCACCACCTCAATATGTTACAAATGTCGTAAGTAATTCTAATGTTTTTGTTATTATATGTTAAAAAGCTACCTACTTTTAAAGTTATAAATACGTGTTGTAAATGAAAAGGTTAGTTAGTAAAAATCAGCTGGTAGCCGCGTTACGCGCGGTGGCGGCGGCGCGGCGGTGGCATTGCATCGCTCTCGCTCGCTACTCAGCTGGGCTGAGATATAGGTCATAAAGTCACTGACTAAAAAAGTAGATGTTTTTCAACCCAAGTAGGTACTTATTTAAATTAAGTTCTTACACAGCAATCAAAACATTGTTTATCTTCTACATATTTTTGTGCTAAGGCAAAGCAGGCCTGTTTACATAACGTAAGTTATATAGTTATATAAATGCATTATTTCAGTAAACAACAAAATTATGATAAAAACACATATCTCTTTCCTATAATTTGCCCCACACACAACGTCCCCATTTCGCCCATTAATCCAGGATACAATGACGTTTACCTACTGATTATTATTTTGACAGAAGACCTAATAAGACACTTCTACTAACTCGGTTATGTTTGCAATAAGTAAATATTTGACAAATAAGTCTTAACAAACTTACCTTTGATCAAAAGCTTGCTTACATATGTCAACATAGAAAGCAACATCCAAAACCTCGATCGGGTCAAAAATAGTGCCAGAGCGTGGTGCAGTCTGGTAGAAGCCATATTCCGTACAAGTCTGATAGTACCAGGCGCGGTCTGCAAGTGGACATTTAAATTGAAATATAAATAACACAGGTAAATTCAAACATCACTTTTTGTGATTAAAAGCTTGTCTTTTTTATCTGTGACTAAACTCGCGTTTGAACTGGTCTAAATGACAGCACATGGGCTAAAGAAAGTCTCTACATGAAACTTTGCCCATTAGATACACATCATCGTCAGAGAGGTGATCATTGGTGGCAGATTTTATATGACGGAGGGTCGCTGGCCAGGTCAACTCTGGAGGGGTCTACCTTAAACGACAAAAGTTCCCTAAAAATTAACATAATATTCTAACTTAATTTGATGTGTACACTTCACGTAGACTGTACTTATAATTCTGAGCAATCGGCACAACTTACTTGTATTACTTTGGGCGTATGAATTAAGCAAGTTTTGATAGGCGACGGTCCAGCATTGATCTGGCTGCAAGGACAGTGTTGCGTATCCACCGATCTTTTCCATTGGAGTGTTCCCTGAAATCACAAAATAGAGAAATATAATTTTAAGTAATTTTAAGCTCTGATATTTATTTATTTATTCATTTACAAAATCCACAGCTCTTAATAATTAATACATAAAAAATTTAGAATAATTCTGATAGCCATTTATGGATTTTCATTATTTTAGTGTGTCTTCTAGACGAGTAACAAATTATTTGGTATATACAAAGCATTACAATTATAAAGTAATAATTAATTAAATTTTTAAATACAAGTTATGGATTTGATAAATAATAAAATTTTTGACAGTCACATTGTAAAAATAAAAAAAAAAGGTTGATTAATGTCAATTGAGAGGAAAAAAATAATTGTCAATGGTTTAAACTAATTATTACTAACTAAAGATATTTATTATTATACAGAAAACTTTAAATGTCAAAAATTACAAAAACAAACAACAAATTATTTAATTTAAGAAAGAAAAGCAAAGAGTTCAATAAAAAAAATCAAATCAATGAAAATTAAATTAATTTAATAAAATTGACAGCAATTAAAAAACTAAGTGTTATTAAGTGAGTGTAGGGTGTGTAGTGAGTGTGGGTGTGTTTCGTGGAAAGTGACTAGTTATTAAGGGCTTCACTTACTTTTCTTTTGAAAGCACTTTTAGGGTCATGAAATAGGTCTGTAAACAATTGTATACTTATAGCAATTGTAAACATTGTATTGTACGTTCGTTGGATTCTGTTTATGACTGAGTTCTGAGCATATGTAGTTTTTGTGTGTTCCGTGTGAAATAAGTTTGTGTGTCTAGTTCTTTTGTTAGGTGTCTTGAGATTGAGAGTAGTGCTGATGAGTTCAATGCTATCAAGGGAACGATTACAAATACTGTGTAGAAATAGCATATCAAGTAAATGGCGACGGTCATGAAGTGATAACATGGTATGTTGCTTGCTAAGCTGTTGGCCACCCAAATAATATAAAATAAAATAATCTGCGTAAGGTTTGTTTGGATCGTTGCGTGCGGTAATTGAGGTGTTTAACCCCTCTACTGGCAAGCAGACGTATTATGTCTGCGGCAAAAAGTTGCTAAACTGGCAGGCAGACATATTATGTCTGCTGACGCATGCACCCAGTAGTGTACTCATAACTTTTTATTTAATGAACGCACTCTTAGTGCGATTGAATGAATGAGTAGAAGGTTAAACAAGGAACGTATTTCTAATGTCACAAGAGGTCACTTCAAATAATTATTCGTCAAAAGAATTTTTTTTTTGCCGTGCGCTCCAGCGGCCGATATTGAGCCAAATGTTCAAAGGATCATTGTGTAAAAAAAAAATTCTGAAAAGCCTATTTTTTTTATGGAATAAGTTGAAGTAATGTTATTTGTTATAAATAAAACAAAAACTGTTGTACTATAGTGTTTTATTTCTTCACTCTTTGAATTTAGATAAGAAACTGGGAAAAAATCATTAGCTCTACATTTACCTTGAACTAGAAACAAAATCACACACTTAACTGTTGAAATTATTAAACAAACAGTTAGCTTAATTCATGACGAACACGTCGGTATAAGTTACATCATTTTATTGTTTATATTTGCCGAGAAAATATAAATAATGCAACCCTAGCCGGCGAGCGGCCGACACCTCAAAAGAGGCCTGCCAGTTTAGCGAAATTTACGTTTATTGCTCTGCCAGTTGAAGGGTTATTGAGTTTTTTTTAGTACATATTCTATTTTTTCGCTTTAAGTGGTGTAGTGAGTGTTCCAAATGCTACTGCAGTATTCGAGTGTGCTCCTCACATAGGAATAGTACAACATTTACAGTTTGGGTCCGAGAAAGGGGCACTCACTCTTAAAATAAAGCCCAGGTTTTTATAAGCTTTGGAAACTATGTTTGCAATATGATTAGTAAATGCAAGCTTACAAGAAGAACACCAAGGTCACGGATAACATTCGTTTTGGGAACTAGAGCACATCTATTACGTTAATGGTAACACGATTTTTTGAGAAATAGTCACATAGACGGTCAAGATCAGATTGTATATAATTACTGTCAGACAAGTTATTAATTTTGGTGTAAATTTTAATGTCATCGGCATACATAATAAAATTTGAGTGAATGATATATTTTTCTATGTCAAATAAATACACAGAATAAAGTAAAGATCTCAGTACAGATCTCAATACCTGCGGTACCCCAGAGGGCACTGAAACATAGTCAGAACGATATCCACCTACACAGTTGTTTGTTGACTTCGGTTTTTAGGTATGACTCTAGCCATCTCAGTTTATTTACAGATATACCTACCTATTGTAGCTTTTGTAGAAGGATCACGTGATCCACACGATCGAAACACTTTTCAAAATCTGTGTAGATCACGTCGACCTGTCCACCACCTTCCATTCCACTGAGTACATCTTGGGTAAAGATGGCTAGATTGGTTTGCGTTGAGCGACCTTTCGTGAAACCATGCTTCCGTTGAGGAATAGAGCATCTAATAATTGAGTAGATGTGATCGTATACATTTTTTTCTGACAAAGTGTCTTAGGACACTCAATTTGGATATTGGTTTGTAGTTAATTATCAACGATTTGGATCCCTTCTTATGAATGGGTGTGATATGTTCTGTTTTTGATACTGTAGGAAAATAGCCAGCAGTGAAACAGCGGTTTATGGGAGCAGAAAGAGAGTTGGCACATTTAACAAAAAATTCTTACTGGTGGCATATAACAGAAGGTTGTTACAAAAATTCTTGAGAGTTTCGAATCGAGGTTTTGGCTATTTTTGTATGATTATACGTATCGAGAGTAAAATAAATAAATGAAAAAATGTGATAAATAGAAATCACCCGACCAGGACTCGAACCTGGGACCTCTAGTTTGTCGGACGAGTGCTCTTCCACTGAGCTACCGGGGCCTGGCGGTACGTCTTGAAATTACTTACCACATTTTTTTTGTTTTTACGTTATATTGCTAACGTAGCTCCATCTAATGGTAAAGCTTTGCAGCTAAGACCACCCGAAGCCAATTTCTTTACAGAAATTGTGCATCCCAGTTAAAATAAGTGTTAAGTCACAAAACCGGTAATAAACCGGTTTTATGACTTACGTATGGCTTAGAACTCTTCAACAGGAAAGAGTAGGTACAGACGATGGACAGTCTTATTGAAAAAGGATCTAAATGAAGATGAATAAATACATACCATACAAATTTCCAGTGAAATTGCCACAAAAACCGCGCAAAGAGCCAGGCACGGCAGTTTGTACTAGGCCTGAGTACGACCATGTCACCATAGCTGCGAAAAAGTAGGCAACTTCGAAACGATTTTCATGCTGCACTGGAGAACATAGTCTGTAATAAAATGTATTGCATTTTAATAAGCAAACTAATTCTACTAATTCTACTTCAAACTAATTCATGACTATCATTATTCTGTTTCTGACAAGTATGTAAGGCGCCTTACGTAACAGTCGATTTTGCTTTCGTGAAAAGGTCGGATTACAATAGTTCACAACACAAGCACTGCACAAGCGATGCACAAAAAGTAAACTGTTCGGTAAGGATTCATTTTTCAACAGTGAATAACGACCACACACCATATTAATCATGGCCGATAAATATCATTGATCCCGCGGTGATATGTTTTGTCTCTTCTTATGACCAGCAAACACTAGTTTACTCACCTTTTAACCAATCATTGGGGGAGGCCTATATCTAGCAGTGGACGTCTACAGCTGTTGATGATTCGAACAAGGAGATGTGCTTAGATAACGCTCAGCATGCGATCGTTTATAATCCGTTCATCGTACATGTCGTATTTGATTTGAATTTCGTACTATTGTTTTTAGGGCTTATAATAAGTATAACATCGTAGCTGACCTCTAGCGACCACCCCTCGTATACCTAAGATTCGAGTAAAATATTATCCCTTCATCAATGTGTTACAGTTGTCTTTTGAGGTTATACAGTTCGTTAAATGAGAAACATTTAATTCACGATCAATTGATCAAGGGTTTCAAGAGAACGCACGTTCAAGCACCAATAATAAATCTCGTACTTAAACCTGACGTTTAAATAGTTATCGACAAAAATCTTACTGAAAGAGGCGTTGTACAGTCTGTCTGCCCTCATCTGTCTGTATTGCCGTCACCATGTCTTGAATGCCTTGACCTAAAATGTCAATACATTGCTGGCCACCTTCCGCTAAAAGAGCGTTGTGAACTACCTCCAGATACCCTGAAACAAAGAGAAAATAAAATAGATTTAAGGAAAGGAATTGCACCTCACACCAGAGGCAGAACTAGGCTGCTGCAACCAGAAGTGTCAACTACAAGGTGAAACAAATGCGTTTAGGCAAATGCTGTACCTATAAAGTAAGCTTTATATTTGAAGAGTAATAAAGCGGAAATTACTGAGGCTAAGCAGGATCCATATATCTAGTCTCCGTATACCTTGGTTCTGAACCTTTGGTCAAAAAAATCTAATTATCATGCAGCATGATAAAAAAGTTAGTACCTGTAAAGTCAACTTCACCCAAGATAGGTCCACTAGACGCAACAGTGCCATGGACCAAGTGCGGATACCGTTGTTTGAACCAGAGCACCATGTTGGCAGCATAGGAGCCACCGTACAGGATCACCTTGCTGTTGACGAAGCGGGGTTGTTCCTTCAGGAACCCGATGAACTGTGCCAGGTCCGCCAAAGCCTGATCAACGTTCAAGAACCGGAGGTTCTCCGTCGTGAAGTTACTGCAAATATTCAGACTCTTAAAAAAGCTGTTATGAACAACACATTATTGGGCAGAACTTCAGATGGCAAAGGAGCAAACTATCATTCATTTATGATTTTTACAATATAAAAAAAACTGTTTCAGCTTCCATCTATAGAAAGGCTAACTACATATACATGTCTAGTTACGTAGAAGTAAAATAATCAAGAAAAAAATTGGATAGAAAATAAGATAGCAAAGTATGATAATTAGAATTAGCCATATAAGTTCTATAATTATATCTACAGGGCTACTTTAAATTAGCGCATATATTTTAAATTAGGTTTTCCCTAATTTTTTTTTGTTTATTGCCTCAAAATTGGCGTAACTCTATTTACTCTGACCGTAAGAATGCCACGCACCTTGCATAGGCAAAATATCGCCACGTGCAGCGGCGCTTATTTAAATTAACCCTGTGAGTCTACGCTGCATTAAGCGGAACGTCACAAAAGTCCCCCACGCAGGTGTTTTTGTATAGAAAGCAGTTATGCAGCTTCAAAACAAAAAATCCGACATGGGCATATATGAATGGTCTTTACCTAAGAAATTGTCGTTTTTCACGAAATAAATGAAGCGTAATTTTTTTATATATTTTTTTATTTCTATTAATCAAAGTAATCACCCATACAATCAATGCATCTTTGTCAACGCATTGGTAGCTTATTAATGCCTTTCTTGAAGAAATTAGCTGGACGGGAGGCAACAAATTCTTCATAGGCATTTTGTACTGCCTCTCAGGTATTGAATTTTTTTCCCGCCAAGAAGTTATCCAAATTCTGGAAAAAGTAGAAGTCTGTAGGCGCAAGGTCTGGTGAGTACGGCGGATGACGGAGAACTTCCAACCCCGACTCTTGTAGCTTGGAGACCGTCTGCTGTGCAGTATGAGGTCGCGCGTTGTCGTGCAGGAGCAGTGGAGCCGAACAATTGACCAAAGCTGGTTGGAGACGTGCGAGCTTCTCCATCATTGTGTTCAGTTGTTCACAGTACACATCTGCAGTAATGCTTGTCCCGTTTGGCAAGAAGCTGTGATGAATTACACCCGCGTTAGACCACCAAACAGTGACCATCACTTTTCTAGGGGTGCTCGCTGATTGGCCAAGAAGGCAAACTATTACAAAATTTGGATTATCGTCACAATTGGCTTATGGCGCTTCGCCGCTGCCGCGGCACCGCTCGCTTCGCTCGCTATGCTCGCGCATGTGTGGCCTATATGCGACTTAACAGCTTCTCCTCGCTGCGCTCGTCGTCGCACCTAACCGTTCTGATAAGGTCTTCCGCTGCATTTGTTTTTGAAATGTGAACACGTGACTTGTTCTACCAAACAGAGCTTTCTTATTATTTTACGGGTGAGTTCGGTAAGTTTATCAATTTGCGAAAATATGACCGTAAAATAATACAAATTTTCTACTGTTTACAATCCTACGGAAGCTTACTAGTAAAATGAATTTGCGGTTTTTGTTATTTCCCGGTGACATATACAGGGTTGATTTGTAGTCACCAACCAAATTTAAACGTTCGTTTCTTTGATACGATTAAAACATACCTGCATATTTATTTTAGCGTCGCTCAGCACAAAAAAGTAGAAATATGGAACCACAAACTTTTTTGAAATATTCGCCGTTGATGGACATAGCTACTACGACGTAGTACTACAAGATGTTTTGTAGTAGCGCGTAGTTGCCTTTATTTTAATGGTAATTTAGTTTAGCGGATATATTAATTTCCTTGTAAAAATACTTTTTTTTACAGAAATCGTTTCTATAAATGATACTTATTGTGTAAAAAAAAATTGTCCAGTGACTACAAATCAACCCTGTATATAATATTATACTTACGTGAATGGTAATGTCTGGCCGTAATAGCGATGTTCCGTATAAACCATGTAGCCGCGGTTCTCCTGCGCCATCTCGTACATGGTGCCCGTCAGCAGCCAACCGTCGCTGATCGCCCACTCTCCCCCAACCATGATGAAAATAGGGGAGCCGTCGCCACCGAAAAATTCTTCATTGAACATGAATCGCTGAAAAGTTGTCGGTAATTAGTAACCCCTTGTCTGAAAAGGTTGCATTTACACAATAAAATAAGTATTATAACAACTTTTAGAAATCGGTCAAGTTTCATTTTGTTAAATAATATATGTTTTACAGACCACGAGGTCTGTCAAATCCGGTTACAAATCATTGTTTTGTTGCACTCTCTTCAATTTGCTTCTCCGGCTAATACACACGATGTATCAAGTATTAAACTAAAATTATAGTGAAACTGAGGATATTTAAAAAAATTATATCTAAACATAACACTTATTATTTATCGCATAATAAATTATCAATGTTTATTAACAAGCTATTTGAATGTACTGCTGAACTAAAACTTTTCGGTACCTAGTATATTTATGCATAGTGTAATAGTTATCTATTCTATATCTATCTATCTATCTTCTATATCTATCCTTATAATAAATCTGTAGAGATGTCAATTCTGTACATGAAATATTTTTTCAAAATAACTATCAGTGGGTGATTAGTGATCGATACTGATGCCAAAAATGCAATCAGTAAAATTTTTGTCTGTCTGTCTGTATGTTCCTTATAGAAACAAAAACTACTCGACGGATTTTAACGAAACTTAGTTAAATTATTCTTCATACTCCTGGGCAGGTTATAGTATACTTATTATCACGCTACAATCAATAAAAGCAGAGCAGTGAAGGGAAATGTTGGAAAAACGGGAGAAGTTACTTCATTTTTTAAGGTTCCGTCGCGTGTGCAGCCTTAATGGTTAAAGCTACATTGAAATCATGTATGACAGAAATATTCTTCATAAAATTATATAAAAAATATCCCACAACAGTATATATTTATATTTTATGGTTGATTCACAATAACACGTGTAAATCCCGATAGCTTAGCAGTTCGGAGCTTTCTGATTATATTTGTTTACTCTTACGTTTATAATACTCTCACTAATCCCTAATTAAAAAAAAATAACATTATTACCTATTCAATAAAAAAAGAATCATAGAAATCGGTATAGAAACACCAAACTTATACATGAAATACGCTAATAACCCATCGCGCGTGAATACTGAATGATATAGGGATTATTTTTGCGTATCGGTTGCCGCGCTCGACGCGGCTCGCGTCGGTAGGGTATAAAAAGGCGGGAGGCGAACGCAAGCTTTTGCGCGATTTAATATAGGTAGGTACAGAAGGAACAAGCGTTACATTACCTGTCAAATTTCCCCAACTAATTTTAACTTATTATCGAGGGCATAGAGTTCAAATTCAAGTAAAAAATTTTGACAGATTTGTAACGCTTGATGTACTGCCTTCTGTACATACAGAGATAAAATGGAAATCAAGGTTTTGTTTATTTCATGATCGTTTCTGCCTCTTGGAAGTCAGAAACCGTAGATTTCTTCGGAATAAAAAGTAACGTATGTGTTAACCACTATACCAAATTATGGCAGTGAAAAGCAGCCATACATAACTATAGGTAGTATTGTATGTACACTGATAATGGCTGGATGGATGGATTTTTGCTATTCTTTCACGCAAAAACAACTAAGCTTTACCTATAATAACAATAAGCTAAGTATAATTAATAAAGATATTGCATGAATTAAGTAAAATTGAAGGCTTTAAATAAAACACTTTTTAACCGGATTAATGGCGTATAATTTATATTTTACATTTTAACTCGACGTTTCGGTGTCTTTGCAGATCCCGTGGTCACGAGCGACTGTTAAAATTTAAAATGTAAATATACGCGATAAATAATATTAAATAAAAAGTGTTTTATTTAATAGTCATACATAATAGTTATCGCGAAAACTTAAGACAATATTAAAATTTAAGGCACTTTGGCACCCGATTTGTTTATAACGCTATGTGCCTTTGTAATGTACCTAATAGATAGTTACCTACCTACCTATGTTTGTGGTGAGGAGTTAAACATAGGTATTATTTGGGCGAAGATTCTTCATTTTTATTTTTGTTATTAATAGTATATTATGTAACAAGTGAGAGAAGTTGCTAATTACAGTCGAGGCTGTGATTTGAGCCCGAGCCGCATGAGTAAAAGACAGACATACGTGATCATAAAATAACAAACACACTTGATAACAAAGCTGTGAATTGTGATTGAAAAATGGCGCCGAACCTCGCGCATGCGCGTAGGTTTTTTTTTCCGTCAAATGTGTCAATGTCTGTATAGCATATACAGCCTATTTTAAGTGAAAATGTTTAATTTGGAGTGGTAAATGCAAATATTTTAATATTTTATGACAAATGATTGTAAATTGTGAATAATTTGTTTAATATACAAATTTATTTTACTAATATAAGGCGCAAACATTTAAAAATGTATATGGATTTGAAGTGGTATAAAACCTCTTTGTTGTTTGTGAAAATATTTAGTGTATAACCCGGACCAATAAAATATGCTCTGTTTTCTCGCATGTTATTTGCACAAAGTTACAATTCAACTTTGTAGGATTCATTATATTATGCACTAGGGTATAATATATTTATGCACGCGTGACTTATAACCCAGTTTATAGTTCTAAACTCAATAGAATAACGCTCACTTTACGAGCAAGTGTGTTGAAAAGATAGTTAGGACCTTGGAGAAGAAAATAACCTACTCGAAATACAAATTCAATACAGACGAAGTCGCGGGCATCATCTATGTAATATACTACCTATCTATACATTTTCACAAAACCTAGGTGAAACTGCGGATCACTGCTTTGTTGTAACAGTTTTTGAAGTAAATCTGTCTGTTTATCTATCAGTAACGTTTTCACAGCTAAACTACTGAGTCGATTTTGACGAAATTTAGAATAAGGTAAGTTTTAACTTCAAGGAGGATATAATAATAGTATTTATCCAACTTTAATAAACGGTATCCACGCGAACGAAGTCGCGGGTCACAGCTAGTCTTTAATAAAATTAAAACAGACTAAATTTGAAAATTATATTATTTACTAACCACACACACACATTATAGATACAGACAATCGCATATTATGAAACTCATTGTATGGCTCTTTTTTTAATAATAAAAATGAACTAATATGGGAAGACACTGATCTCCAAATCACAGGGAATCCTAGGGTGGAGTCCCGAGTTACTGCTAAATAATTTGCATTGTATAGCATCATATTATAATTAATTATAAGATCATTGTGAAAAAAAATGTGTTTTTACTGAAATAAATATTTAATTTCATTAGGTCAATCAAGTGTTAGGTCCTAAAGTAGGCAGGTAGACTATATTAAGGCGTATTGCACTTAGCCTCTAAAAAGTTCCATTTCGAACCCAGAACGCTTTTTAGTATGTAATCACAATATTTATTTCCATTTTAACCCCAATAAAGAGAATTAGAGTTTACACAAATATCAAACTGATCAAGAAACTAAACGACTTAGCGGAATACTTTGAAAGATAACGAAAACCTGTTCAATCATCATCATCATCATCCACAGCCTGTAGACGTCCACTGCTGGACATAGGCCTCCCCCAAGGTCTTCCACGTCGCTCGGTGCCGCGCCGCCCTCATCCAGCGTTTACCGGCGACTTTGACCAGGTCGTCGGTCCATCGTGCGGGGGGCCTGCCTACGCTGCGTCTCCCAGTACGTGGCCGCCACTCGAGAACTTTTCTGCCCCACCGGCCATCTGTTCTGCGAGCTATGTGCCCTGCCCATTGCCACTTCAGCTCTGCAATCCTTCTGGCTATGTCGGTGACATTGGTTCGCCTGCGGATCTCCTCATTCCTGATTCGATCACGCAGGGAAACTCCGAGCATGGCCCTTTCCATTGCCCGCTGAGCAACTCTAAGCTTATTTATAGGGCCCATAGTTAGCGACCACGTCTCAGTGCCGTATGTCATCACTGGCAACACACACTGGTCAAAAACCTTTGTCTTCAGACACCGCGTCCAATGCAGTAAAGAATCAATAAAACGGACAAAAAAAAATCTGAATAAATTTAATTGAATACAGAGAAGAAAAAGCAAAATACGAAATTATTTGGATAGGTGCATTTTTATGGTTCAAGCGTAAATTACGATTTTTAACCTAAGATTTCAATAAATCCTTCAGCTGTATAGTATGTCCCCGCATTTAGTAATAAAACATTATTGGCCGTTACTGCACGCTATTTCATCGTCGAAAATACCCCATATCATATCCTAATATCAATTCGAAAAGCCTGCCAATCTGCAGCCACTTTTATTTTTACTTCAGCAAAATTCACCTCAGTTTGTAAAACATCGGCGGCTTAAGTTGTACGTATTGTACGCTTGTTGTTGGTCTTTCTTTAAAGGCAAAAGAGTAGAATGAAAACTTAAAAAACGTTAAAATAATAGTTTTTTTGTTGATTACCGAAGGGACAAACTTCATTTTTTACAAAAAGTTAGAGCATCTGGCCGATTTATTCCAAAATTGTGTGAAAACCACACCAAACGATTGTGTTTTTCCCCGTGTTTTTTTTTCTAATTCCATTACAATATTTGAGATGCTTTACAATTTTTTTTGAAAATACTATTATTGAATGTACAATTCTTAAAATACAAAACTAATGACGAAGTTCACGAACAACTTATAGCAATTTTTTTTACGCGCCATAGATGTGCAAGCCATAGATGTGCAAGCCAGTTTGACATTTAAATTAAACCTTTGATAAGTTAACTCTTTGGTCGCCATGTTGCGGAGTAGAAGATCGTTCCATTTTCAAATTACACGACAAATATGATTTTTCATAGTAATTTATTTGGCAACTAAACACGACAGGTTCGGATTTTCATACAACTATTACCGGCCGCTGCTCGACCAGTACAGCAAGTTTTATTTATCTCGAAGATGGTTGTCAAAATAATGCTCAAATTTCCAAGCATGTTTGAGAAAACGTTATTTTTTTATTTAAGAATTAGTGAAGTAAATCTGAAGCTGTGATTTTATACTTTTCTGAATAAAGTTTACTTTAAGTAATTCTAATCTGAAGCTGTAATTTTTTCCCTGTATAACATTGTAAATAATTTTTATCTGAAGTTTTCTTGTTTTTAATTAACAAATGACCGTTTCAATCGTCAACCAAAATATGCATAATTGGTTTTTGTTAAGTACGTGCCTTTTGTTAACTTTAACAATACAAAAATCTCATAATCACCTACACGCAGATAAACAAATATTTACAATAAGGTATTTGTTTACCTGAAATTAAAATGCTGAAGTGATCGTGATGAAATTTTGCACAGAATAAGATTATACCTATTCAGGAATAGAACATAGGCTGCTTTTTATCCCAAAAAGTACTGTTTCTTTCAAAACAGGAAAATACGTTTTAAGAAGGAATTGAATTTCATGTTTTGAAACTAAATGGCATAGTAAGTAGTCTTAACTGCCCAGTATACAATTTTTTACACGATTACTCCCCTAAAATGTGAGATCACTCATATACTATTCAAACTTTCGACACGAACGTGCTTCAATATACCTACTTAGTTATGTTAAGGTGGGTACTGACCGACCGGCGACTCGACGTAACGTTACAATTTATGTTTATATACTTATGTATTTCTTAAGTTTACTATGCGTTATTTGGTATCCATTACAAAAGTTCTATAAGAAACTTAAATTGGTCTAGATAATGTTGTGTGAATGTTTTATACTACTAGCGACCCTCAAAATAGACAAATAGACTGGGCTAGACTGTGTACAGAAGGCTGCACAACGAGGTTAATTTCGTTTAAAACCAACGCCGAGTCCAACATCCACTATGTTGTAGGTAAACGGCGTCTCAAATAAGCTTCTAACCAAGGTCGTGTTAACCCACACGCCCCCAACTTGTTGTCAAGCGAATTATGTTTGCAAACAGCCGTCTACACTGTTGTAAACTAGCAAAAACACCTTGGGTTGTTGCAAACCAATATTTGTCAAACTTATCAGTTTTAAAACGTATGCCAACTGAATCTCACTTACCATAAGAAAAGTTTGATCATTTTGCGGGTCAAAGTGGTCTAGTGGCATGCTCATCCAAGTTTGGAAGACATTCCTGGTCGCGACCGTCACGTGTGGAGCTGGCGGCTCGTTGTCCACGCGTACGAGCGGTATTCGTTCTCTCTTTTGACAGGTTGCGAGGGACAAAACACACACCGCCACAACTAGAACCGGCTTTATCTGGAATGCAAATACAAAAATAAGAACAAGTGAGTCTTTTTGAGGAAAAAACAAAAGTTGTTTTTTGCTTAATAAGGTAGTTACATGGGCTTAAGATTTCAAATCGATATTTGAACCGACTTTGATAAAAACCGTGATAACTTGGATCGTAGGTTACGTAAAGAAGGGCGCAGAACAACCTTTTCAAATCTGTCAACGAACTGTAATTGAATCTGAACTCAATGCCCTCCACGTTAATCTAAAAAGTGGTTAGGAAAATCTGGTAGGTTTGGAAAGCTTGATTTGCGGCCTTCTGTACAGTACCTAAAGTTCAATAATCCATGAGCCCCGAGAGCTATTCTTAGTCTGGTGCAAACCAGAACAAAATCTCTTTAATAGTTCCGAAGTTGACCCCAAAACATATAGACAGACATGTAGATAGACTTTGTAATGCACGATGATAAGGAAATCGTATTAATATTTATTTTTGTTTGGTACGCCGTCAAAGAATTCTTTCAGCTAAGTTTATAGAAAACTAGCTGACCCGGCAAACGTTGTTGTGTTATTCTCATAGATACCGGATAAGCACAAAAAATTTCATCAAAATCGGTCAAGCCGTTTCGGAGGAGTATGGCAACGAAAACTGTGACACGAGAATTTTATATATTAGATTATAATCATTATATCTTTTTAACCAACTTCATTAAATCTTAACATTGCAATAGGTGACGAAGATTAGAGGTTTCGAGACATTGAACCACCAAAATGGCTTCGCT
Organism: Stenoptilia bipunctidactyla; assembly: GCA_944452665.1. Classification (NCBI taxonomy): domain Eukaryota; kingdom Metazoa; phylum Arthropoda; class Insecta; order Lepidoptera; family Pterophoridae; genus Stenoptilia; species Stenoptilia bipunctidactyla. Next base: position 51,703 of record OX101728.1, on the reverse strand, counting down.
CTGAATTGCGGATGCCAGAAATCCGCTAGTACCTGAGCTGCTTCTAATAAACCCTTACAGGATTGAAAGTGGTATCTATACCAGACAATGTTAAGAAGGTAAAATTCTTTGGTCAACCATTTTTGTATGCAGCAAATAGCGACACAGGTCCACAACATCAAAAAATATTAAAAAAATAATCGAAAACTACTTACCGATTCCATGTTTATTTCTATCAATCACAAATTAATTATAATGAGTTTATGATTATCATAAAGAATGCCATGATAACGATAAAACGTTGATAAAAAACGAATTATCATGATTGGTTATCATTTAATAACCAATGGTAATCGCAAATGAATATTATCATAATCTCAGTCGAAAAATAAGGTTGGTGGGGTAATTGCGTATCCCGATACTGACTTTTTTATGTCTTCCATTTGGTTAATATTTTTTGCATTTATTTTTATTGAAATAACCGTAAATATACAAAATCAAAAAATACATTGGTACCTCATTTTTTCCGATTGCTGAAGTAGTTCAAAACACAAGACCAGATTGTTTCCTAAATTAGGTAGGTATTTAGTTATAATAAAGGAGGATCGGAGTACTTCACTTTTATAAGGCTACTTAATTGCGCTTTCTAATGGATTTTAGGTCTTAAATACACTATCCATATAGACAAAACTATTGCACTAAGTAAGTATTTATAAGTATTAGTGATTGTCTTTAGCCAATCTAAGTGCGGTATGTTTTAATCGAAAATATACTCTGTTGAGATGGTTTTTAGGTTTATTTAGGCAAAAAAAATGCAAATCCATAAAAAAAAATCCAAAAAGTTTTAGTAGTCTTAGGAATTTTAAAAATCACTTGATGACGTCATCATATACTTCGGCTTTAACTAGTTATTTTATAAGATATTACAAGAGACAAAGAAAGCCGGCAGAAAAATCTCTTGGCACTCTTTTTCAGTCAGAATTATAAAATTAATACAAATAGGTTAATACCACCAAAATTGTTAATACTTCATCTGAAACCTCACTTAACCCACGCGACTGAACATCTTTTTGTAGAAGTCTTGATAGCGAATACTAAAGTTCTTTTGGGAGTGTTATATAGTGCGTCTCCTGAAGCAAATTATTTTCTAACGTTCGAGATTCTACTGGAAGAGCTTATCCCTTCATTCAATCACGTCATTATAATGGGAGATTTCAATACGATGCTTAAAAAAGATGCCGTCTCTTAAAAAAAGGTTAGGTTAGGTTAGGTTAGGTTCGTGAGGGACCCGTGTGGAGTTGCTGGTCTCCCATTGGGCGCGTCCCCAGGTGGCGGATAGGGGAATACCCCCCAGAAATGGGGGGTACCGTTTCGACGGCGCGGACCAAAATCAGCTGCGGGGCCCTTGTCGGTTCCCCAAAGGAGTAACAGCAGCTCACTTTGGGGAATCGATGAGGGCATGAGGAGGGGAGCGCTGGTTTGAGCCACCAGCTGCTCGTAGGGACGGCAGGCTTGGATTGCTTCGGCGTCCGAGCTGTCGGCCAACCCGTAATCCTGGGCAGAAACAGGACCGGGGGCCTAACGGCTGTGAGGAAGACAACCTCTGTAAAAAATTACCCCAATCCCCGGGTGCCCGAGGTGCCTCATCCGTGGGATGGATGGCTGTGGGGGTCAGTCCGTCTGCCAAGGGGAAGCGAAAGGGCCGTCCACCTTTTTTTTTATTTTATTATAAGTGACTAAACAGTTATTATTTATAGTTATTTTCATAAATAGTTATTTTGTAAACATAGGGAGACAATTGGCAAATAAAATTCAAAATGATAACCCATTAAGCCAAACCTTAGATAGAATTTCGGAGAAACTGCATTCCTTTGCTCTACTACAGACTGACATAGAAGAAGTTAAGAACACTATAATTAATTTAAAATCAAGCAGCGCTCCAGGGTGGGACAATATCCCAAACGACTTCCTGAAATTAGCAGTTGACGACTTGTCTTCTATTATTACCCACCTGATTAATCTTTGTTTTAATAAAGGGGTATTCCCCGCACCATTAAAGCAGTCTATTGTTACACCAGTTCACAAGAGTGGGGATAAGTACGATATTGGTAATTATAGGCCTATTTCTGTTTTGCCTGCAATATCTAAAGTTCTAGAAAAGTTGCTGAATACTAGATTACTAAATTACTTAAATAAATTTGACATATTAGCACCTACACAGTTTGGCTTTAGACGAGGAAGATCTACAGAGGATGCTGTCCTTGAGTTGAGCTCATTTATTACTAACCAACTTGACCAGGGTAAAAAATGCCTGTCGGTCTTTCTTGATCTAAAAAAGGCATTTGATACTGTATCTGTCCCTATTCTTGTGCACAAGCTAGAAAAAATCGGAATAAGAGGGACTCCGCTTGCTCTTTTTACAGACTACCTATCGGAGAGAAAACAAAACGTTAAACTTCCTGGGTTCACTAGTGTGGATGCGAAGATATCATACGGCGTGCCACAGGGCAGCGTATTGGGACCAACCTTATTCTTGATTTATATCAACGACTTGTGCAGTATGACCATACCAAATGCCAAAATTCTGTCGTACGCCGATAATACTGCCGTTATCTTTGCTGGTGAATCGTGGGATGATATAAAAACTAGTGCTGAATGTGGTTTAGCTCGTATTGCTGTGTGGTTGCAGCAAAATCTTCTCACCTTAAATACAGCTAAGACCAATTTCATTTGCTATAGCATCTATAACAACTCGCAGCCCCCAATTAATTTTGGTTTAAATATACACACATGTGACCGAGTGCAAGTGACAAGCCCTGTGGATGTCCATCGATCGCAAAAGTCTCCCAAACTAAGTATTTGGGTGTTACCATTGTCTTGACAAACCCAGAAAGGGCTTTAAGACAATTCTTATTGTAAAATGTGTTTAATTATGTAAAAGTAATAAATAATAAAATAAATAAATATTGTGGATCAGAAACTATCATGGTACCCACACTTAGAACACGTCATCAGCAGGACTCGAAAATTGATGTGGATATTTAAAATCTTAAGACACGTTATACCTGATAACATCTATCAGCCAGACGCTTCTAGGTCTCTTCTCAACCGAATATACGTTTCACTTGCGCAATCTATTATAATGTACTGTATCCCAGTATGGGGTGGAGCTGCAAAGACACAATTTCTTCATCTGGAAAGAGCTCAACGGTCACTTATTAAGGTCATGTATTATAAAAAACGTAGATTTTCCACAGAAAGACTTTACTGCATCAGTGGCCTCCTCTCTGTAAGGAAACTATATGTCCTAGCTACTATAATTGATGATTAAACGAACTTAACAAGTGAAGTTCAATCAAAATTGTGTGAGCAGCTAAATTCGATGCGATTTAATTAACGTTTTGTAGCTACGTCTCAATGTTTCAGCCTTACACGGTCTTTAAAGCACTATGTTTTTTTTTTTTTATATGGTAAATTTTGTGCATACTGGCAACACTTCAACTTATTTGCTCGATGCATCCCGTTTCAAGTCAAGTCATTTCGTTTAAAGTTATGATTCCTAGTAGGTACGTAATAAAATTATGACACATTTTCTAATGTAAGTAGGGTAGGGTTATATTTACATTTAAATTGTTATATTTGGGAGGGTTGTAAATCGCATCGAATTTAGCTGCTCACATAATTTTTATTGAACTTCACTTGTTAAGTTCGTTTAATCATCAATTGTGTTTCGCAGCTAAATTCTTAGCGATTTAATTAACGTTTTGTAGATGTTCAGAGAAAGAAAAAATGTGTTATAAAATTATTACGGATAAAAAAGGTAAGCAGTATAAGTAAGAGAAAAAATAAAAAAAAAGACGTGTGGCACTCGGAGACTGCCGCGGTAAAGCTATTGCATAGCATTTTTTATCAACTTATGAATTTATAATTATTTATTTATTTTATTAATGCAGTAATGTTTGATCTAATATGAAGTCCACAAGTTCAAATCAAATCAAATCAAATCAAATCAATTTATTGCGAAAAGTATGGTAATATTTGATGGTACACATCAAATCAAATCAAATCAAATCAAAATCCTTTATTTGCTAGAATGTGGTACATAGACAGTTGTTACATTATATATATTCAGGACAGTCACACTCTGCCTTACATAAGGCGTGCAAATATTTGTTGGTCAGATATAAAATAAAATGTAAATTAATATGTCAAAAAGAGTAGTACAAAAAAGAAAAGTTAAAAGGTCATAAAGATTTTAAAACTAGGTATATAAAAATAGAAAATAATATTATACTCTTACTCATAGAGGATACTCATTTATGAGTTTTTATAAATATTAAATAGGTATACACAATTTTAATGTCAAAAAAAAAATCAATATAATATAGTAACAATAATGAAAACAAATTAATAATCAGTTATATAATAATTAGTATTTACACATAATTGACAAATTTATACTTAGTAATTAATTTAATTTATCAGTCATATAATCATTGATTTTATAAAAACATTTATTAATTAATAATTTAAAAATTTTATGTTTAAACTGTGCCAATGGTAATAGCTTATAGGTGTCGGGTAAGTGATTGTAAATTGAGATAGCCATGCAGTAGGCATTTTTGTCAAAAAGATTAAGTCGCCTTTGTGGCACATACAGTTTGAATTCCAATTTTTTCTTAATCCTAGTTTTGCAATTTAAGAAATCCGTCTGCCGTTTAAATTGACCAATATTTTTTTTTACAAAAAGTAACATTTCATATAGATATAGGCTAGGTAATGGGAGTATATTTAGTTTTTTAAATAATGGTTTGCAACTATCCCTATAATTTGCACCACATATAGCTCTAATGCATTTTTTTTGTGACATAAATGCTCTGTGGGCCTCTGTAGAGTTCCCCCAAAGTATTAAACCATACCTTAATATTGACGACACATACCCATGATACGCTAACCTGGCCGTTTCTTTGTTGGTGTTTTGTGAAAGTTTCCATAACACATAAACAAAACTTTCGATTCTGCGGCAAAGATTTGCAATGTGAGCCTTCCAATTACATTGCTCGTCAATGGTTAACCCCAAAAAATTAGCGTTATTCACCGTTTGTAGTGTTTTGTTATTAAGTTGAATACTAATGTTGTCTGATTTAGCATTGGATGTTTTAAACAGTATAACTTTTGTCTTATCTATATTAATTTTTAGATTATTTAACGTTAGCCATTCAGATATTGAATTAATTGCAATGTTAGCTTCAAGCTGCAGAGATTCTTTATTCTTTGTTTTAATAATAACTGTTACATCATCAGCAAAAAGTATGCATGTGTGGGGTGTTACTTTAGGTAGATTATTTATAAATAATAAGAATAAAAGCGGTCCTAAAACACTTCCTTGAGGAAGGCCGCAGTCATTGAGAGGTTGAAATTTGGTACGAGCTGTTTTTATAGTGTTTCCGAGTACATGAGTTATCTCTGCACATTGATAACGATTTTTCAAGTAACTTGCTAACCATGATAGTGCGTTACCTCTTATTCCCTGCGACTCTAACTTATCTAATAGAGTCTTATGGCATACTAAATCAAAAGCCTTGCTCATATCAAGCAGGATAGAGACAACTGACATTCCTGAGTTTAGGCCCTCTGTTACATTTTTTACTAATGAAAAGCAGGCTTTCGTCGTATTACTGTCTTTTCTGAATCCATATTGACTTGAACAAAGCAAATCAAATTTTGTCAAATAACTATATAGCTTATTATACATAGCTTTTTCAAATATTTTCGATAGAATTGGTATTAGCGTAATTGGCCGATAATTATTTATATCATCCCTGTTGCCTTTTTTATGTAAAGGTTTTAAGACGGAGAATTTTAGTTTGTCAGGGAACTGCCCTTCAATAAACGATAGATTTAGTATATGGCTTATGGGGCCTGCTAATTTTTCCGCACATTCTTTTATTATCCTCGTGCTTATGCCATCATAACCGACTGATTTCGTATTTTTTAGTTCTTTAATTATTTTATATATCTCTTGTGGTGCTAACGGCTGAAGATATATACTTTGAGGTTCCCTATTACTAAATTTATTAGGTTTGTCTTTAGGTGTCAAATTTATTTTATTATTGTCTATAAAGTGTGAGTTAAATTTATTCGCGATGTCCATAGGTTCATTAATTTTAATGTCATTTATAATAAGTTGTTTAATTAATTTGTTAATGTCAGATTTATTATTAAAGTTATTGTTTATAACGTTCCAGGCTGCTTTGCAGCAATTTTTTGAGCGTTTTATGTAGGCAGTATTGATTTGTGACTGAGATGCATGTATACATTTTTTTAATACAGCCGAATAATTTACATATTTTGTTCTGTTATATTTTTTTTCAGTAGGCAATAATTTATATTTTAGGTAGAGTGTTCTTTTTCTAAGACAACTTCTTTTGATGCCTCTTGTTAGCCACTTATTTTTTAATGGTTTATTTACCTTTTTTATATTTATTACGGGGAAGCACAGGTCGTTAAACAATGTCAGATAATCATGTAATATGTCAAAAGCTTTATTGGTCGATTTTTCATTATATATGTCCTGGAAACTCAGAGCCGATATACAATCTCTGAATTTTCTTATGTTATCCGCCGAGTAATCTCTACATTTTTCGTAATGACAAGAAAATTTCTTCTCAGTAATGTGTGAGTCTAATTTAAAGCTTAAAATTTGCGCAGTATCATGATCTGACAATGCCAGTGGTAAAATACCAGGTTCTGTAGTGGATATATTACTCGCTATAAGGTCTATGCACGATTTACTTCGTGTTGGCTTTGTAATATGATTTTTAAGATTGAAATTACTCAATAATATTTCAAGGTCCGTAGCATACTTATGCTTTTTTAAAATGTTTATATTCCAATCTCCACACAGAATAATATTCCTAGTACGCTTACGTTTTAGTTTATGCAGTAGTGCTTCTAGCTTGTTCATAAATATATTTAAGTCCGAAGTGGGTGTACGATATATACAAACAATTATTAAATCCAACGACGTTATTTCCGTTATACTATATTCAAAATGAAGTTCGATAGGTTTTATGTACTTTGCGGTATTTAACAAGGTGTAATCTAGATCTTTTTTAATGAAAATACAAGATCCTCCTCGCTTCTCTCCTACTCTATTAAATGAAGATGCTAAATTGTAATCTTTGAGTTTCAAATAACATTCTGGTTTAAAATAGTGCAATATACTTTCTTTAGAAGCATTGTTAAGAACCGGTTCAGAGTTTCCTCGGTCTGTCAATTGCTTAAAATAATAAGGTATGGTTCCTTTCTTTATGATTTTAACATTAGGGCTAGATGTAGAATGAGTTGATTTTGTGTTATAAGTACATTTCGTATGGTTTTTTTTATTGAAATTTTCTATATACTCTTTTGAATAATCCATACTATCGATTCCAATATTTAAATTAAAACATAATTTTTCAATATAATTTTTGTTAAAGGAAATTTGAGAATTTGAGTAATCTATATATATATTGTTTATAAATTTACAATTTTTATAATTATTGGTCAGCAATTTAATTTTTCGATTTAATTTGTTAATATTTAAATACTTATTTGTTTTTACACCTATGACAAATATAGATCTGTTTTTGAATTTATATAAGAAATTACATAGTTCAGTGTATACTTTATGAGGGTCCTTGTCGTTACAGCCTACACTTAATATAAATACGTCTTTTTCGTTAGTTGAATAACTCACTGGTATGTTGAGGATGTCTGATGTCTCTGCGTTGGGTTTCGTCATACTAAACACTGAGTAAACGTCATTCCATTTATTTTTTCTTGAGTGCAATAATTCAATGCCTAATCCTTGAATAGATTGATCCCCTAAAAGATAGATATGTGGCTTTACTTTATGGTCGCCACTATATGAGCTCAAGTTTTTTACATTTGCCTTCTTGTTTGTGTGAGGGATAGTGTAGCTCGATATTTTACACGCTGATTGTTCATCTATAAAAAGTCTCCTAGTTTTTGTTTGGTCCTCTCCTTGTTCCGCAGTGTTTTTTATTTGTGTATTTCGCCTCAACGGTGTTTTATTTTCATACATTTTAGTTGACTTATTCGATGCCAGACGATTAATGTCGTTTATCTTATTTCGTATTGTACTACCAGTCTGAGGTCTTTGAGGCGTGCCAACATTTTCTGATAGTTTTTTTAGTAGATAGATTGTTTTATTTTTTTCAGACAGTATAATTTTTAGCTGTGTTATTTCTGAATGTAAATGAGCAATTTCATTTTGTGCGATTAAAAGCTCTTCTCTTGTATTCTCAAGTACTTCTTTCAGTTCAAGAGTTGCAGTAGAGTCTAGACATTGCATAGGTTGTTGACTTTGAGTAGTTACGTCAAGCAATGTTGAATTCATAAATGAGTTCCCGGGTGATGTGTTTAACAACGAGGTTTCTGAGAAAACTCTCCTTAAAGTTCGACGTTGAGTTACGTTTTCCATCCTTACAGCAAATTTTTCTTTTATTATAATGAAAAAGTAAATTTTATTATTATGTGAAAGATATTAAAGTAAATTTTTTTTTATTGATTTTTTATTAATTCGCGTAAAATGGAATGTTTGTATGTATAGAAAAAATGTATGTATAAAAAATGTTAAATTATTAATTTCATGTCTTTTATATGTAAATAAAATCTAGAGAAAATAATTAAATCAAAATAAAAAATATGTGAGAGACAAAAATACCAATAATTCCAAAAAAAATAGCAAAATAAAATAGCAAAATCAAATAGCAAAATCAAATAGCAAAAAAGAAAAAAAAATTATGCAGGCCCAGGATTTGAACTCGAACGTCTTAATTCGGCAATTATCTCAATTCTAACGCCTTGCACAGTATGCCACAAGTGATCCTTCCAGTATTGATGAAATAGTGAATCAAACTGAAGTTCTACAATGTCGACGTTCTTGGTGTCCGTTTGGTTTACAGTTAGTTCCTGCTGCGACACTTCGTGCTCAAAGTCCAATCCTTTGTTTGATATATATTCACTGTTTTGTTCATCGATATTTTTGATTGTGTTTTGCTTGTTACTCTTCAAATACTTAATGAAATTATTCAATTTTTTCACTGCTTCTTTGTTACGTCACTGATCAAATATTTACGTAATTTATATGTACATATATTAACTTTTTACTGGATTTAAGAATTATTTTACGGAGCACAATTATAAAGCGACTGTCATGACGCGCGGGTCGTACCCATTTTCCATTTTCATCATTATTATGAGCGCATACTTTACTGTATTACAGCATGCAATATTGTTATCTTATGCATTTATTTACAACGTATTAGTATAGTATTACTAGGTATTACAATATTATTATTAAAAGGAAAAAAATATATACATATAATTCTCATAACACTCCATGTCATAATTATTTACATTTTGTCATCAATAGTTAATTATGCAGTTATATTATACAATGTTTATTTATGTTAATCAATTTATTTAGTTATTCTAGTATGATTTTTATAAGTAATAAATGAGTTAGTCTATTGATTTCCGGAGAGCAGACTGACACGACGGTTGGTAGACGACGACATAGCAAAACGTGGTCCGATAGTTCTGGCGGGAAAGTTATGGGAGGGGAAAGAGAAACCGGGATTGATTTAGTCAGTCTACTCTCCGCTTTTAGAGGAGAACGAGCCGCTTTGTGATAAAGGTCAGTGTCGTTAAGATTGTGATATTTACTTATTTATTGTTCTCTGGCTGTAAACTGTTACTATGTATTTTACAAGATGATTGCTGTTGAGTTTCTTGCCACTTCTTCTCAACAGATCGACTTTCCGAAGTGGTGGTAGATTATAATAAATATAAAACTTAAACTGATAAGTTGTTTGATTGAGTGACTCCCTTCTGAGACGTTTTCTAACATCTCAGAAGTGGGATTGTACTCAAAAACATAAATTTTGTTTAACGTCCACATGAGTCCTGACAAAAGTATTAAATTATTGAGCGAAGTTGAAATAAGTTTAAATCATGTAGATGTGGTTTTAGAAGTTTATTTCCCGAAATAAAAGAATACAATTCACTTGTCTTCGAGAAATACAATTTGAAATTCAGTAGTGTACAGAGTGGACTTAGTATTAAAATATTTCATATTTTATCTACAAAACAAAGTTCAAAAACCTCATAATATAAGTAATTTCAATAACAATTTTACTACCTATTGATTTCAATTAACAAATTTCGACATAATTTTTTTATTTTTAGTAAGAGGGTAAAACTATATTTTAAACAAGGAAGTTACTAGTGCAGACAGTCGCTATTCCGTATCTTAAGTCTTTACGAATATTCATCGTCAAAATGGCTTTCAATGGCAATCACTTTAGATTTATTTAATGTTGCTATGGGGTTGCGGGAGTACGTATTTGGGTTACATGAACTACGCGTAAGAATTTACGTTCCAGAATGAACCAATGTCGGGAACGCGTGGTCTACACTCCGACTTGTCCAACTAAGTCACCTGCTGGAGGTCGTCGGTCACGCAGTTCTACCAGGCGCCAACCGAGCCATCGTATGCTGCGGATTCGCAGCCGCTTCGGTCAAGACTACAGGGAGCGTGCAAGCAGCAGCTTGCAAGATCGAACAGAACGTCGTCGTGATTCACACCCTGGTTCATATAGGACACCCTGGTCCTTGTTTATAAGTAATGGACACCCTGGTCCATATAGGACACCCTGGTCCTTGTTTATAAGTAATGGACACCCTGGTCCATATAGATAAGTTTTGGACAAAACTGGTCCTACTATGTAGCATAAAACTATGTATGTTTATGATATGCTTAAAGTGATAACAGATTTTACAATATAAAAAAAATTAAGACATAAGTAATTATTGCTAATTGAAATTTATGAAATTTTGTTGTAATATATACTCTTAGCATCTTATCAGATTTGTAAATCGTTCGAGGACGCACGATGTAAGTTGGATGGCCGACTGTCATCAATAGTTAATTATGCAGTTATATTATACAATGTTTATTTATGTTAATCAATTTATTTAGTTATTCTAGTATGATTTTTATAAGTAATAAATGAGTTAGTCTATTGATTTCCGGAGAGCAGACTGACACGACGGTTGGTAGACGACGACATAGCAAAACGTGGTCCGATAGTTCTGGCGGGAAAGTTATGGGAGGGGAAAGAGAAACCGGGATTGATTTAGTCAGTCTACTCTCCGCTTTTAGAGGAGAACGAGCCGCTTTGTGATAAAGGTCAGTGTCGTTAAGATTGTGATATTTACTTATTTATTGTTCTCTGGCTGTTAACTGTTACTATGTATTTTACAAGATGATTGCTGTTGAGTTTCTTGCCACTTCTTCTCAACAGATCGACTTTCCGAAGTGGTGGTAGATTATAATAAATATAAAACTTAAACTGATAAGTTGTTTGATTGAGTGACTCCCTTCTGAGACGTTTTCTAACAATTTTATCTGCCTATGTCAAATTTAAAGTTTAAAAAAATCATTAATGTCATAAAAACATTCATTAATTAGCTATTGTCGTAAGACGTATTTAAATTTATTAAGTGGCAGCGTTTTAATATCTTCAGGTAATTTATTAAAAATTCTTATGCACATTGTTGGGCTATTTCTAAGACATATTTTAGTTTTTATATTCGGAAGACATAGTCTGTTAGGAAATCTTACTAGGAACTAGGAACTAGGAAAAATAATACTTTTATAAATAAGTTTTAAGCGTCCATAATATCGAAATTTGTGAAAATAAACATAAGTTAAGTGATAATTATTCAGTGATATCATTTCTAGAGTTTATAAGTGCACAAATAAGTAAAAAAGTGAAATCAGTTTTCTCTTTGTCTTCTACAGCTGTTTTTGAAAACAGCAACAAAAGTAGTTTTTTAAGAATTGTATACCAATCAAAGTTTTTTTTTTTGTATAAAACTAAGTAGGTAAATCGCTGAAATATTGTGTACATTTAACATATTCTTAATTGTTTGAACATATTGTGAAAAACATAACTGTTTCTAAATAGTGATTTGAACCCGACCGTTACACTTTTTGGACTTAGATAACAAAGAAAAGTAATTTGTGAGTATTGAAATTACTATAGAATATATTGAAATTGATTTGGCTGTAGTTAGCAATAGTAAAATTACTGTGTAAACCTTTTTTGCTCCAATTCCATAACCTCAACTTCAAGTAACTGCTCACTTGATTCATTCGGAAAAAACAATCGTTGTATTTTCTATTCAAGACCTAACTCGGTATCAAAAATGATGACTCGCCAGGCTGCTGTTCGTCAGCTGGAAGACAAACTTCATCTGACCCTACAGGAGCTTAAATTATCAAAGTCTATGTGTGAGCAGTTGCTGGATGAGAGAAATGATGCCGAAAAAGAGTTTATCAGTGTACTCAACTCAAATAAACAGTTAAAACTGGAACTATCAAAAATTCATACTCAATTTCTAGAAGTTGTTGAGCAAAGAGACCAACTGCAAAGGATAATAAATGAGTTTGATGGTAAAAGTAATATATTAGAAGATGTTATTAGGCATAACAAACATTTGAAAGTCCAATTATGTGATTCCTTTTCACAAATAACTTCCTTAGAATCTAAAATTAATGAATCCAGGTCAGCACAATCTCAGTCTCTATTTGAGGAGTTGGTTGACGCTGCCCCCTCAATGGTATCTATATGTAAAAATACTTCCACCATTATTGACCTTACCAGTGATTGCTCGATTGATGCAGAGTTGCCGGTTAGTCCTACTACAAGCACTAACAATAAACTTAACTGTAATAAAAGTAGGACTAAATCAAACAAAAGTAAGCAATGTATAAAGACCAATAATATAAATAAAAATACTAGTAAGAATAAAATTTTCTCATGTAAAAATAGCCATTACAGAAAAGAACGTTTAAATTTACTAAGTAAGTTAAAATCATGTAGTTCTGAATTGGAGCAAAATAGGTTAACCTATGAAAGTGACACAAGGCACCTTGAGCTGGAAATAAACAGGCTTTATGAGCAGCTTAATAGTTTAACTAATAAATATGAAGTTGCTCAGAAAGAGATAAAAGAACACACTTTGGCCATGGACAGCTTACTTCAACTATCTAAATATAATCTGGATCAATTTGAGTATTTGACTTCCCAAAATAATTGTGAACAAAGTGTATTAAGTTGTCCACAGCCCGAGCTATGCCAGTCCCAGTCCCAGTCCCAGATGCCTTGTGTTATAGAGGATAATGTACTGCTTATAAAACCAAAGCCATCTTATTTATGTAATAATAAGCTAAGTCAGCCAGAAGTAGTTATGTACAGCGATGAACTTGGGAAAAAAATGGGCTTCCAAGTAAGTAAATATGTAAGGCAGCCAATAATAAATAATTGTTTCCCTGGTGCTTCATATTGTGATATATTAAATAAAGTTTTTGTGACTGACTTTAAAGTCAAAACTGTCTTGATTATTTTAGTTGGCAGACGGGACCATGCAAATAAAAAAGACATGATTCACATTTTATCCAAATTACATGAAAAGAAAAATATATGTAGAATAATATTATTTGCATTACCTTTTAGCCACTCTTTCTCAGAGCAAGAAAACAATATAAGGCACCATCTGAATAAAATATTACACACTATGACATGTAGGCATAGTGATAAATTCCATATGATTGATACTAACATTATAGTTAGTAAACCTTTTTATTTTAAGTATGATAAGTACAATTTGTACGATTATTCTATACGACAAATAGCAATTTCGCTATCTTATATTATTAGTAATGATTTACCAGTCATCTTGACTGAAACCTCTGCTTCTATTGAGCAGCCACTTATATTTATTAAACCGTTGGAATATAACATTCCAAGTAATAGTATTAGGACTACTCTAGTTAATTTAAACTAGAGGCGACGACAATAGATAATAAGACTTCTAGCTGTAATCAAAATGTTATTAGTACATATGCCCCAGCTGCAAAATTAAAATGTAGTAAAAATGTATTAAATGTAGCCCACCAAAATATTGAAGGCATGCTGGGTAAGGATTTACAAATTGAACTTTTTATGAATCAAGAAAATTTAGATATTTTGTGTGTAACGGAGCACTGGCTAAAAGACCATCAAATGATATTTTCGTTCAATAATCATCAAATAGCCAGTTCATACAGCAGAATCCAGGCTAATTGTGGCGGCTCCTTGATTATTACACACAAAGGAATGAAATTTAAAGAACGAAAGGATATTATTAGTCTTTCTGTTGAGCAAACCATTGAAATGGCATGTATAGAACTAGGGAAAGTTATTATAATAAGCGTATACAGGCGGCCAGCTTCATCCTTTGATTTGTTTGAAAAAATCATGGAGGAAGCTTTACTTAAACTTAGTGATACTAAAAAAAATATCATTGTCTGTGGTGATTTTAATATTGATTTATTAATCCAATCATCCCTTAGCCAAAGGTTAACTAATTTGTTTCTTTGTTACGGACTTAAAAATCTCTTTTTAGAGCCTACACGTGTTACAGCCACTTCAGCAACATGTATTGATAACATTTTCACTGATGCATCACCCAACAGTCAATACATATTTAATAAGTTAAAATCGGATCACAGTGGACAATTAGCATCTTTTAACATTAACACAAACAAGGCATTAAGAAGAGAGATTAAGTTTGTACCCATGAACGAGGGTCGGCTGGAGAGATTCAGAAGTAATGTCTTGGATAAGTTGTGGGAACTTAAATGTTATGATGATCCTGTTAAGGAGTATAATTGTATTTTTAATTTAATTAAATGTGAGTATGATACAGTATTTAAATCAAAAACAATAAAAATAGATGATAACTCATTTAAGTTTAGTGACTGGGCAACAGTAGGAATATTCAAAAGCAGAGACAGATTATATGAATTATATGATGAAAAATCATATAATCATAGCAAACCTTTAAGGAATATGTTAAAAAATACTCCAAAATGTTCAAAAATGTGTGTAGTATTGCGAAATCAAATTTTATTAATAATAAAATTCAAAATAGTGTAAATATACCTAAAACTGCTTGGAAAATTATAAACAGCGAAACTGGAAAGTCAAACATTAGAAACGCGGAACATAAATTGAAAATTGGTGATCGACTGTTGACATCAGATACAGAAGTTGCTGAAGCTTTTGAAAAATTTTTTGCAGACATTCCAGTTTCGACTACGAAGACATTAAATTCATCAGTTAAAGCTGCACAGTCTTTTCTTGAAAATAATGTAAATAAGTGTAAAACTAACTTTACTTTCAGGCATGTTACTGAAAGTGAGGTATTGAAAGCTTTTAAAAGTATAACAATTAAGAACACTGCTGATCTGGATGGTATTTCTGTTAAAATCATCCAATCTATCATTGACGGTATTGCACCTTATTTAGCCAGTATATTTAATAATTGTGTTGATAATGGTGTGTTTCCGGACTTAATGAAACTTAGTAAAATTATTCCCGTATTTAAAGCAGGAAGCATAACCGACCCCAGTAACTTTAGACCAATCTCTATATTACCAACACTTAGTAAAATTTTTGAAAAGCTTATTTTAAACCAACTAGTGGTACACTTCTTTAGCAATAATTTAATGAATTCAAATCAATTTGGTTTCACACGGGGTCGCTCAACAACTGATGCCAGTGTTGAGCTTGTCAAACATATATTTGATGCCTGGGAGGAGTCACGTGATGCCTTCGGTGTCTTTTGTGATCTGTCCAAGGCTTTTGACTGTGTTCACTACGATACACTCCTCATGAAGCTACACCACTATGGAATCAATGATAGGGCACTTGATTTTATGAAATCCTATTTGTGCAATAGAATTCAAAGAGTTGATATTAATGGAAAGAGATCATCGGGATCAGCAGTTCATATGGGAGTGCCCCAGGGCTCGATTCTTGGGCCTTTCTTATTCTTAGTTTATATAAATGATTTGCCATTTTTAGTGAAAGACAAGTG
Organism: Stenoptilia bipunctidactyla; assembly: GCA_944452665.1. Classification (NCBI taxonomy): domain Eukaryota; kingdom Metazoa; phylum Arthropoda; class Insecta; order Lepidoptera; family Pterophoridae; genus Stenoptilia; species Stenoptilia bipunctidactyla. The sequence continues at coordinate 35,725 of OX101728.1, read as the reverse complement.
TGAGGTCATATTATTTGCTGATGATACCTCTTTTCTATTTAAAGTGAGTAGGCAATTGAAGCATTGCTTTGAAATAAACTGTTGTATTGAAACTGTGGAGAAATGGTTTTCAGCCAATAACCTACTACTCAATGAAAATAAAACTAAATTTTTAAAATTCTCTTTGCCTAATGTCCGGCATGTAAATACTAACTTAATTGTAAAAGGACAAGAATTGAGCCCTGTAAATTCAACAGTGTTCCTTGGCATAACCCTAGATGCACAACTACAATGGGGACCACATATAGAAAGGTTGGCGAAGAGACTTAGTTCTGCAGCATATGCTGTCAAAAAGATGCGAAATATCTCTAATGAAGCTACTGCGCGGTTGGTTTATTTTGGTTATTTTCATAGCTTAATGACATACGGCATTCTCCTGTGGGGAAATGCTGCCGATATTCAAACCATCTTTGTGCTGCAGGGCTATTCGTTCAATCTACAAACTTAATTCCAGGGCGACACTTAAAAATAAGTTTAAAGAAATTAATATTCTTACCTTTGCCTCACAATATATCTTTGAAAACCTTATGTACGTAAAAAAGAACTTAAACATGTTCCATAGAAAATGTGACTTGCATAATGTTAATACTAGAAATAAGTACAAACTAGCCGGCTATGATAGTAGACTTCATAAAGTCACTAACTCATTTATGGGTCAATGCATACGTTTTTATAATAAGGTTCCCACAAATATTCAAGACTTACCACTTGATAAATTTAAAGAAACTATTAAACAAAAATTGTGTAGTAAAGGCTTTTATACAATTTCTGAATATATGGACGATAAAAGTCCTTGGTTGTAAATTGTTTTTCAAATATTCTCAATCTCCAACTCCATCTCCAACACCATCTCCATTTCCTTCTCATCCAACGCCATCTCCATCTCCTTCTTATCCATACAACAGCAAGAACGTCATGCTCCCTCAGGCGGCATGGCTAGCGGTAGCGTCGGGTGTCGGGTCACCCTCTTCCCTAAAATATGGTTGAGGAGAGTGATGGCTGGTGCTTGCGTTATACTCGTGAACGGGTGCTGCTAGCGGTGCCAGGTCGTTTTGCTGAAGACTTTATGACTATGTTACTTTTTTGAATTTGACTCTGACTTCCCCATCTCCATCCCATTCCCCCATGTTCACGTCCGTGTTAGTGTCCAGTCTCTGTCCACGACTATCCTCATCTCCATCCACATTATCTGTAATATCTCTCACCTCTATCGCTACATCTATCTACTTCTATCTTTACCTCTATATCTATGTCTACGTTTCTGTCTAGTACTTGATTGCCTAATGTATAAATATAATAGTAGACTCCAGAAGATCACCAACTCGTTCATGGGTCAATGTGTACGCTTTTATAATAAAACTCCAAAATATTTAAGATTAACCCTTCGATAGATTTAAGGATAAGCATAAAGTTTTATTATAAGATATCCGGATGCAAGAAGATTGTAAATTGTTGTTGTTGTTATTGTTATTGTGTATTTTTAAAAGATGATTGCTGTTGAGTTTCTTGCCACTTCTTCTCAACAGATCGACTTTCCGAAGTGGTGGTAGATTCAGTTCAATTTGTAAATTGTGACTTATTTCAAATGTATTTAAATACTTACGAAATAAAGATTCTTTTGACTTTGACTTTGATCTAGTGCTAAAACACAATACATCTTTTTTTTTTACAAAAAATTCAGGATGCCTTTTCACAAATAATGCTGTTTCATATATGTTCCTAGTAGATGGCGCTGATTTTTTATTAAAGCCCGCATGTAAAGTTATGAATCAATCAATCAATCATTTATTTGCATAAAATATGGTACAGATTTAGGACTTAAAATTAAAAAAATATGTCATACATATTTTACCTTTTTAGGGCATGCATAAATAAATTACTATTGTTAAATTTAACAAAAGTCTCAAAGTAGGCACATTCGGCATATTGTGATTTTTCCGTAATTCATTTAAGGTAATTTCCAACAAGTTAGTTTTAGACAAAAGACCCGCAATATTTTGTTGAAATATTTTTAGTTGATTTGAGTTGCTATCATTATTATTATTTAAATTTACTTTATTTACGAAAAAAATTTAATTCATTATTTTCCAAGTTATTTTTTGTCTTTTTAAGAAAGTAGAACGAAATCGTCCCCTTTTTAATTATATTCTGAGTAGTATTCGGATGAGATTTATAGTTTGCATTTGAATTTTTATGTCTATTTTATTTTCAGACATTTTTAAAAAGTATGACGGAATTGTTCCCTTTTTAGTTACACCCTGAGTAGTAGTTGAATTATATTTATAATCTGCACTTGAATGTATATTTTTTTAACCTTTGAATGTTTATTCTTAATAAGATACTTAGTAAATGATTAATAATAATAATAATTTATTATTTTGTCCTTTTCTTTCTTTGGTTCTTATGCATCGTCAATATTTCTTCAGTGCTTGCGTAAGGTGAAAAGATATAACTTCATATTTTTCGTTAGGATTATTAAATCTTGATCTTACTAATCTGTTACGAAGACCTTTACATTGCTGTCCACCAATTACAAAGATTCTGTGTTCTTCATGTATATTTTTCTTAGATGTCACCAATACCTTATCCTCTTCCACTGCCTGGAGATTTTTTTTTGTTTTTAGTAGTGAGGACTCCGGTTCCACTCGTAGACAATCCTTGTTACTCTCCTTCAATGGTGATGATAGTGAGTACGATGGTGATGGTGGCAATGATTGTAATTACTCTACGTTTTCATTGTGTGTATTAGCTATTGTCTGCCGACGACTTTTTTGTCTTTTTGTTTTGATTCGTAGAGTTTTTAGTTTCAAGCGTTTTGGTGCACATATTTTTGAGTAAGTGCACTTGTCGAGATAATTGACTAACTTCTTTTTTTAAGCCAATGTTTTCAATTATAATATTCTCCATTTCCATGTACGTGCTTTCAAACTGCCTCTGCAAATTAATTATTTCAAGTTTGGTCTGCACTTATATCAGTCGATAAATTAAAATTTTTTGAAGCTGTGTCAAGACTCAAGATCAATAGTGTCTATAGTCGGCGGGGCGAACCTTGATCCCTATGACACTGACAGTAATTTCCACAACATAACCTTGTAGTGCCGTCACTGAATAGGCCTTAAGTGGACGGTTCGATTACTCAATTAAATAATGGACTGTATTGTAAATAAATAGGTTTAATGTTCAGTATATAGTATCTACAGTAGGTATCTAAAGCAAGAGAAATGACCGTAGTCTCGAGCTACGCGAAGCGGTGTGTGTTGAGTGCGCGGGCGCTCGCGAGCGCTCGTGGATGCCGAACAGGTTTGTTCGGCTGAGTTCGGGTACCGCCGCCGTCACTGGCGCGTAGAGGCGCGAACATACTCCCCGGGTTGAAGGGATCTTCAATTATCAACTGGCAGTGGGCAGATGCAGTTGAACGCACGACGAATGGTACCCCTCTTTGTCTTGAGCTCAGCAACCCTCGTGACTCCGTCAACGCCGGGATAGGTCTTTATGACCCGACCCAGGGACCAAAGCAGCGGTGGCATGGTCTTGTCCTTGATAAGGACCATGGTTCCTGGTGTGATATCTCCTCTGGAATTAAACCATTTTGATTTTGCCTGCAGCAGAGAAGTATATTCGTTATGAAATCGACGCCAGAAATGATCTCTTATGTACTGGATTCTTTTCCAGCGATCCAGCCGCGTGATGTTGGCATCAATCACCTGAGGATGTGGTACAGATAAGATTGTGCGTCCAATTAGGAAGTGAGAAGGAGTAAGTGCCGAAAAATAGTCAGGGTCGGAAGAAAGCGGTGTAAGTGGTCGCGAATTTAAGACCGCTTCTATATGAGTGAGACAGGTGGATATCTCCTCGAAAGTGAAGTGGGTAAGAGTAAGTAATCGTTTTAAATGATGTTTACAGGATTTTACGGCAGCTTCAGCTAGTGAGTTAAAATGAGGACTATATGCAGGCGTAAAATTAAACTCTATACCATCTTGCGCTAATTTAGATGAAATATTAGATGTTTTTAATAGGTTTTTAATTTCGTTTGACGCGCCTACAAAATTCGTGCCGTTATCAGACGTGATGCTTCGAGGCTTGCCTCGACGCGCCACGAAACGATTTAGCGCCGCCATGTATGCCTCAGAGGTGAGGTCAGTGACAAGCTCCAGATGCACAGCCTTCACTGCTGAACAAACAAAGATGCACATATAAGACTTTATCAATTTACTACCACGACCCTTGCGATCGGCTATCAATACTGGTCCCGCATAATCAACATAAGTATTAAGAAAAGGGAACTCTAAATGAGTTCTTGAATTAGGTAGCTGACCCATAAGGGGCTGCACATTTTGAGCCTTATGTCGAAAACATTTAAGACATCTATTCACGACAAATCTAGATAAATTTCTACCTCCTAGAGCCCAATAGGTTTGCCGAATGTGCGACAATAGGAGTTGAGGGCCGGCATGTAGAAGCTTTATGTGTTCATTTTTAAATATATGCTTAGTGAATAAATGCTTACTACATAACACAATAGGATGTTTTACATTAAACTCGTAGGGCGAGTTACCAAGCCTCCCGCCCACGCGAATGAGGTTATCACCATCCAAGAAAGGTGTCAAAGGTAACAACCTACTTTTTAATGGCAATTGTTTTTTAGATTTTAAAAGTTTAAATTCTTCCGGAAACATTTCAAGTTGAGAATGATGAATAATTAAGTTCAAAGAATTTTGTAACTCTATTAATGTTAAAGAACCATGTAATTTATTTTTATTTTTTAAATTGTAAATAAATCTTTGTACGTATGTAAATATATTATGTATCTTTTTTAGACAAGAATATTTTTCTAGTAAGCTATGTATGATAGATGAATGAATGGTTGCGTTTGAATGATGAATGTCAGATGAATTATTTTCACTATCACCAATAATGAAATGAGTGACTACTTCAGGTAGATCATATTTCTCAGTGTTGGGTATTTTCGGCCATTGACTTTCATCATATCGTAAAAAAGAAGGTCCGGACCACCAGAGGGGTGTGTCCTTAATGATGTCGGCGCTAAGACCACGAGAAATATGATCCGCTGGGTTGTCTCCTGACGGTACGTAGTTCCAGGTGTGACCATACGTGCTCTCCTGTATCTCATTTACTCTGGTTTTTACGAAAGGTTTCAGTTGCTTACATGGTGTAGAGAGCCAACCTAAGACTATCGTAGAGTCACACCAGAATCTACACCTATTAATGGGTATGGTAAGCGATTTCTGAACTTTAGTACACAGCCTTGCACCTAACAAAGCTCCGCAAAGCTCGAGTCTTGGGATGGTCGTTGGTTTAATAGGTGCTATTCGGTTTCTAGAAACTAAAAGTTGTACACCTATAACATTCACACTATCACACGAACGAACATACACACATGCACCGTAGGCCTTTTGAGATGCATCTGTAAAGACGTGTAATTCGTGTATGATTGAATTTTCATATGAGAACCACCGAGGAATAGATAAAGTATTTAAAGAAATAATTGTTTGCTCAAATGACGTCCAAAGATTTTTAATTTCATAAGAAACTACATCGTCCCAGTCGTATTTTTCAAGCCATAAGCGTTGCATTATGAATTTTGCTTCAACAACGCACGGGCCTACGAGGCCTAGTGGGTCAAAGATCTGACTAATCACAGATAAAATATGGCGCTTAGTGACCTTTATTGCGGGTTTTATATTTAAGGTGTATGTTAGTGAATCACTGTTGCAAACCCAATTAATACCTAACGTTTTAGATTGATTTGAACTTAAATCATTTTCTGAAAACTGTAAAACATTAGAACAATCGCTACTATTCGTAATTTGTTGTAAAATGTTAACATTGTTAGATCGCCATTTACGTAGGTTAAAGTTAGCCGAAGATAATACTGACTGAACCCCTTTTGAAATGTTTACGATGTCCGGTATCGTACTAGCGCCATTTAAATAATCGTCAATATAAAAACATCGTTGGATGGCAAATTTGACTTGACTATCTTCTACACTATCGCCCAGACTCGTTAAACACTTCGTAGCTAAATAAGGAGCTGAGGCAGTGCCGTAGGTAACTGTATTTAAAGTGTAGCTCTTAATAGGTTGTGACGAATCGTATCGGAATAGAATTTTTTGTAGCGATCGTTGACTCGGATTTAAAAATAAGGCACGGTACATTTTTTCGATGTCACCTGTAACTACATACCTATGCTGGCGAAAACGTATTAGAATGCTAAATAGATCGTCTTGTACTACGGGACCGACCATCTGAATATCATTGAGTGATATACCCGAACTGGAAGGGGCTGATGCGTCGAATACTACGCGTAGTTTAGTAGTGGTGCTAGCGCTACGAATAACTCCATGATGCGGTATATAATAATTCATGTTAGAGTTTTCAAGTAAGGGTGTACAGTCAGAGTCTAAAGACATATGACCGAGTCGTTCATATTCTTTCATAAATTCTATATATTTACCTTTAAAACACGGATCATTTTTAAATCGCCGTTCTAATGATAAAAAACGTTTTTTCGCGTTGTAATAAGAATTACCTAAACTATGTGGTTCGCCTTTTAAGGGCATGGTAACCACAAAATGACCGTCGCTATTACGGATTGTATTCTGGAGAAAATTCTTTTCACACATTTTTTCTTCAAGAGAATGTAAATGTTTAGGTGAAATATTATCAAGCTCCCAGAATTGAGAAAGGTCGGGATTGACATTTGCATGATGACATACGTATGAGAAAGAATTATTAGGATTACTTGAAACTGAACCAGAGACTAACCAACCAAATTTGGTTTCGCAAAGTTTAGGCAGGTTCTTTCCTAGATCTATCGTATTATTGCGTAAGACATTCCAAAACACTTCAGCCCCTACCAGGATGTCTACGACCGACGGAACGTTGAAGTTTGGGTCCGCTAACCTAAGGCCTGGAGGAATAGGGACGTGATTAATGTGAACGTATGAAGACGGCAAAACTTTTGTAATTTCAGGCAAAATATGACACTCGATATCCACAGCGTAAGCACAGCATAATGACTCTAATGTAAGGTGACAAGACTGTGTACTAGTGGATACGTTATTATTTATACCCGTTACCTTAGTGTTTGTACCGCGTGGAGACAAACCCAGTTTATCCGTGAAGCTCTGCGTAACAAAGTTCGCCGTACTACCGTTGTCCAGCAACAGGCGCGCGTTGTACTTCTTACCCGCCGCGCTGATCACGCTCACGATAGCTGTGGATAGCAAAACATAGGCAGAAGTAGCAAGCTGCATAGAATTGGCTGACAGGGCAACATTAGACGTAGAAGGCAAAGAAGTAGGTATAGCAGAAGGCAAAGGATTCGAAACTGGTGCAAAAGTCTCTAAGTGTAAAAGTGTATTGTGTTTTACTTTACAGTATTTGCAATGAGAAAGCTTGCATTGCTTAGCAGAATGTCCTAAGCGTAGGCAGTTTAGGCAAACATTAAATTGAGTTGCCTTTTGCAAGCGATTTTCAACTGTTAAGTTCCTAAATAATTCGCATTTATATAAGCTATGACCTTGGGAACAAAGAGGACATTTATTTAATTTATTAGATTTAATATTTGTGCGAGTTAATTTTGAATTTGAAGTATTGTTATTTAAAGCTACAATGCTGCTCGACTGAAGATGATTCCTAAAATTATTATTTGATTCGACTGACTCCAACCAGTCCGCTTTTCTGCTTAAAAAAGAACAAAATTGTACCAACGTAGGTTCATCCTTTAATGAGTTGTTTCTGTGCTCTTCCCAATCACGGCTGGTGGTTAAATCTAGTTTTTTAGACATAAAATAAATTAATATTGTGTCCCAAAATTGGGTGGGTTGCTTGAGTATAGTTAATGCCCTAACATTTTTATTAATTGTGTCTATAAGATTTCTAATTAAGAAACTAGATTCACAGGTTAAAGGTTCAATATCAAACAATGCCTTTAAGTGATTGTTTATGAGTAGGCGGTTGTTATCGTATCGCTCACACAACAAATCCCAAGCAATCCTGTAGTGATCACCTTTAAAATCTATATTTTTTATTATTAAAGCGGCATTACCTTGGAGTGAAGCTCTCAGATAATGAAACTTATTAATCTCGTTTATGCTAGAATTGTCGTGAATCAATGAAGTAAAGGTATCTCGAAACTCGAGCCAGCATTGATAGTTCCCATCAAAATGAGGCAAGTCGATTTTAGGCAAGCGAACAAAATCAGTCCTATTAAAATTATGTGCACCTGAGTCTGATTTGGCGTCACCGAAACCCGCCACCGAGCCGTCACCGTCGCGGCTGGCGGTGCCCAGCAGGCTGCGCGTGAGGGCCACCAGCGCGAAGTACTGGCGGTCAAACTCCTCGCGCTCAGTGAACGCCGCCCCCGCCTCATCAGCGAGCATCTCGATGTTCGTCTGCAATTCGTCAAACTCATTGTACAAACATAGAAATTTATTAAAACGTTCCTGCAAGTCTAAGCGCTGTATTTCGGAAAGTTCTTGATTACTTTTTACTAAAGTTAAGTGGTTGTTATAAATAGTAAGTTTACATTTAATTGAACTACGTTTCTTAATCAAAGTTTTGAGATTATCTGCCATCGTAAAATAATGTAAACAAAATAAAAAACAAATCAATGAAACCTCAAAACAGCTGTGAATAGACAAAGGATCTCGATATTCACTTCAAGGTTAAGTATCTATTCAAGCAAACAATGAAACAATGTGGCCGGCTATTACGTGAGCACGCGCCTTATAAGGACAATTTAGGTAAAGACAAACTTATCAGGGAATTTAATCTAAAGGGAAATACGAGTACAGGAAAGTTATGAAATAATTTACGAAATTAAATACGATTATTCGGAAACAAAGAAGTAGGAATTACTCAAAGGTAACTAACTAAATGGAACGACACAATCATTAAATGTACTTATCCCAAGGTATGACACAGGCTTCTTGAATGCTGATGTAGTAGGCTGCTGCTACGGCAACGACTTCTTTCTTCAATTTTACTTGCGATTGCGTACAAAGTCCACACGTCGACCGAATGGTTTTTTTTTTTTATTGATAATTACCGCGAAGTAAATATACCGATACTAAGGCTCGCTAAGGACCAATGAATAGGCCTTAAGTGGACGGTTCGATTACTCAATTAAATAATGGACTGTATTGTAAATAAATAGGTTTAATGTTCAGTATATAGTATCTACAGTAGGTATCTAAAGCAAGAGAAATGACCGTAGTCTCGAGCTACGCGAAGCGGTGTGTGTTGAGTGCGCGGGCGCTCGCGAGCGCTCGTGGATGCCGAACAGGTTTGTTCGGCTGAGTTCGGGTACCGCCGCCGTCACTGGCGCGTAGAGGCGCGAACAGTCACCGTTACATTAGAATCGTATTGGAGGCTTCTAAAAATGGCATTTATTTATTTTACGTAGCTATATTCCAATAAAATGATATTCCGTTGGAATTATAACAATTCATAACATTTGCAAGAAATTATCTCAATCTCAATCACACTTTACGTTTACGTTGTGCAAAAGTTACTTCGTAAGGTATGATTCAATAAATACCCTATAGAGACGAATTGTGATCCAGGGATTCACATGAATGTGTGTGGGTGATGCTAGGTGACTTGGCTGCCGGAGGTTTTAAGCCTTTTTCCTCCTAGTAGTGACGGTACTTATGTGGCTATTTGATGTACCCGGCTTATTTTTAGCTTTATCTTTTTTTTCTTGGCTTGGAGCACTTCCTCAGCCTGTGCTCAGCTGTTAAGGTATTATAAAACCTTTGAGTCGAAATATTTTCGCATTCTTTGTGATACATTAATTTACAATTTCTACATGTCAGGTTTTCATTACCTATTCAATATATTCTTTTTACATTTGTTAAAAATTTTAATGTCGTTTTTTGGTGTCATCATTTCTGTTTACTTAGTCAATCAATCAATTTGTTTGTAACAGCCTTTTCTTTGATTTAATCCAAAGATTGGATTTAAATCTTTGATTTAATCCTCTTAAAACAAAGTAAGTTTCCAATATAAAAAACTTTAAAAAAAATATTTATAATTTTAAAAGGAGAAAAGAAAAACATAAAAAAGAATTCATGTCAATGCGATTATCAGGGCTTGAACTCGTAACTCTTGATCGGGAAAAAATTATCAGTTTTTTTTTGTGCTCAGCTGTTAAGGTATTATAAAACCTTTGAGTTGAAATATTTTCGCATTCTATGTGATAAATTAATTTACAATTTTAGGTTAGGTTTACATTATTTTATTTATTATACATTTCAGGTTTTCATTATTCAATATATTCTTTTTACATTTGTCAAATTTTTTAATGTCGTATTTTGGTGTCATCATTTCTGTTTAACTTAGTCATTCAATCAATTTGTTTGTAACTGCCTTTTCTTTTATTTAATCCTCTTAGAACAAAGTAAGCTTCCAATATAAAAAACTTGAAAAAAAATGTATTTATAATTTTAAAAGGAGAAAAGAAAACATAAAAAAGGATTCATGTCAATGCGATTTATCAGGGCTTGAACTCGCAACTCATGGTCGGGAACCTTTTGACGTTACCACTCGACCACTCATCGATTTACTCAATTTGGCGAAATAAAGGATTTGTTATGAAAGCCAACTATTGTTTATTTACCTGTCAACTCTAAAAATTGTCATGTTGCCTAGAATGGATGCCTCTCGATAGATGGCGCTGATTGTTTATTAAAGCCCGCATAAAAGCGCAGATTTTTTCGTTACGGAATTTCTGGATTCGGTCCCCACGCTCAAGGCCCGCGATAGAAGCTATGCAATAGCTTAATAACAAAGATATTTTATTACATATACAAGTTTAATAATAAACAACTTTACTTTTACTCTTATTTTTATGCTGTAAGTTAAAATTAATTCTAATTAACTTTTCCTTTACAGATATTAAACATCAAGAATAGAATTAACAAACAGATTTGGATCAACAACATTCCTATTATAAAATTTTGCGAACACAGCAGAGGAATCAGTCCATCCTGCTGTCTTACGGATTACATCAATATTTACTCCCTGTCTATTGGCTTTAGAAGTAACTGCGTGGCGAGTACTATGAGCGCTAAATATTGAAGTATCTACGCCGCTTTTTTCGAGAATTTCTTTAATCCAATAAGCGAGCCGCTGAGAGCTTAATTTTAAATGTGGTTTCTTGAAACTAATAAATAAATTATTGCTTTTGCGTAAATTTGAAGTTTTATTTAAATATGTTTGTAGGCATCTAGCTGGACAAATTTCAGGCTTTGAGTTGTAGAATGGAAGCCTCAAAAGAGGTTGATAGTTATTTGGTTTAGAACTTTATGAGATCCGGAATTTTTATTATATAACCAATAGATTCTTGCAGATGAATATTGCAAATGTTTATCAGAGATAGTGTCTGGACTCTGTTAGCAGTTACTAAAGCCAATAGCATCAAAGTCTTTTTCGAAAGTGTTTCTAGATTGAGATTCTCATTAGGATACTGATGAGATAAATAATTTAAAACTATATTTGGGTACCAGGTTAAGTTATATTTAGGGTTTGAGGGTCTCAACCTAAAAACTACTTTATAAATTTCTTTATTCTATAATCATCTAATGTGTTACCAAACAATAGTGATAAGGCAGACCTAAACGAATTAATTGTGCCATACTTAGTACCTGTATCAAATATCTCAGTAAGGAAATGAATTATGATTGGAACAGAAACGCTAGTAAAGTTATAATCGTACCTTTTACAATAATTTAACCACTTTTTTATTCAACCAACGTATTGCTTATATGTATTATCAGCTAAAGATGCCAACATGACTTCAACTGATTTAGGTGATAAAAATTTCTTTAGTAGTTTCTCCCGGACAACATCACGGCAACTAATTTCAATGTCTTGTACATCTTGTGGGATTGTCTGAAAGGAGATTTTAACAAGTTAACGTCTGGTTCAAAGTAAACAGGTTCAGAAGCTATAAGTCTCTGAAAGACTGGAAACCAGGGTTGTGTTGGCCAGTATGTTACTACAACAATACCCTCTGCTTTATCACATATTATTTTTTGTAAAAGTTTCATTATTAGGGAAAACGGTGGAAATGCATAAAATAACCGATTATTCCTGGATATAGTGAAAGCATCGCTAGCGTATGCATCTGGATCTTTCTTCCAAGAAACGTATTTACAACATTTTGTATTAGACCGACTTGCAAATAAATCAATTTGTGGGGTACCGAATCTTGAAATAATTTTATTGAATCGTTCAACTCCCATTCAATATCCTGGAACTTTTGGCGAGATAGTTGATCAGCTTCAAAATTATCTTTAGTGTTGACATAAGACGCGAATAAGGTTATTTTACGCATCTTGCATAATTGCCAAATATCCCTTGTAATAACATCTAAATGCCTAAACCGTATGCTCCCCATCCGATTAATGCAAGAAATTGCCGTTGTATTATCTATCCTTAATAAAACCTGATTATTAACTAATTTATTAGCAAAACATTTAAGTGTAAGAAAAACAGCTTTTAGTTCTGTTTGTGTGTAAATGTTTTTCATCTTCCCTCCAGTAACCGAAGCATCGACAACCATCACAATACGAGCCCCAACCAGAGGTGGAAGCGTCTGAATAACATTTTATACCGTATACCTTTGCACCCAATTTTGTGAAGCTATTCTATATTATCAATCCACCAAAACATATCGTTTTTTAATAAGACTGGAAGTTCTATTATTTGATCGTAACTTGGGTTTAAATTTGACTTTTCGAATTTATATCTCTCAAATTTTTTTGTATATAGCCATGAATATTGTACAGTTGGGCATACAGATATTAATAATCCTATCATTCCGGCAAAATCTCTTAATTTACAGCTTCAAACATTTAAAAAATTATAAACTAATCGTTTTATTTTTATTTTCTTGTCTTCGGGTAGATGTAAAATCATATGACTAGAATCGAAGATAAAACCTAAGAAGCCGCATCTTTGAGATGGATTCAAATTACATTTTTCCGTATTAATTATGAATCCTAATGACTTTATTGTCTGGATTGTTGACTGTACGTTAGTAAGACATTCATCATAGGACCTTCCTATGCATAAAAAGTCGTCTTAAGTACAGTACTGAAACCATGCCATTTGACCTCAAATATTCTAAGACAGGTTTTAATAACTTAGTAATAACATATGGCGCTGTACACAAACCAAATGGCAGACAATTAGATTTCAATTTGAGGGTATTTTGTATGAATTTAAGATATTTTTTATGATCTTTATGTATTGGCACAAAAAAATAGGCATCTTTTAGATCGATGGATGCCATGAAGCAGTCAGTTGTAATAAGTTTAGCAGCAGAACGGTAATCTTTTACATATTTTAAGTTTAAAATAAATCGTTTTGAGCCATTTGGTTTGGGTACTAGAAATATACTTGATATGAATTCACCTTGTGTGTGTTTACAACTAGAAATAGCATTAATTTTTAAAAGATTTTCTATACATTCAATAAATTCTATGCGTTCTTGAGATGTCTTTGAAATTACGTTTGGACAATCAAAACGCTGTGGGATAGAACTAAACGGTATTTTATAACCCTTTATCCACGATAAAAGTAATGGGTCCTTTTTTTATCTTTGACCATGTATCGTAAAAATTGGCAAGTCTGCCAGCGTAACCCACCTGATTATTCAGTGCCGGTAATAGTTCTTCCTCAGCGGAGAACGATCGCGGCGGGCGTGCCGTCCGCGACACGGCCGTGGCTGACGGCGCCGGGCGATAACGGGCCGGTTTTAGATCTACCCTCTTGTGTGGCTTGTTGGTGTTGTAAAAATTGTGCTTGCTATTTTGATTATGATTATTGTTCCTTTGAAAAAATTTTGGCGGATTCTTAAGTATAGCTCCAGACCTCTGTATGGACTGGGCAGTTTTTAACTTTTCTGTGATATCTTGTCCAAACAACAGTTTATCTCGAGTAGTGTCAATAAGAGCGTTTTTAATACTAGAATTTACTGATGATACTACGAGTTTTCGTCTGGTTTTCGTTTCACTGAAGTAAATATTGCATAAAATGCGACAAGCGTCACTTAAAGGCTTTAAAAGAAGCTGTTTTGAAGTTTGATTGGCTATAATAAGACCAATAGTCTCTGCCAATGCCGACAAGGCGACACCAAGCTGCTTTTGTTTGTAAGACAAAAATGAATCTCGTTTCACTAGGGTATCAGGCAGGGCAGCTTTTGCTTCAGGATTAAGAAGGGGAGCCAAGAGTAGATCACAGTTTTCGGGTATTTCATATTCTTGCAATAAATTGTCCTGTACTTCTTTTGGTAACCCCTTGCTTAGTATCTCAGACCATCGGCTTGCCAGATCTTTATGTATAGGCTTTCCTAAAGCACACTCTGGCTTAGGAGCATCACCTAGTATTTTTAACAGCTCATCATCAAGAGGAAGTTCATTTTGCTGCTGTGATGTACCAGGAACTGGTTCTATAGGGACCTCTTCCAGAGGCGAAGGATCACACATTGATAAAATATTGTTTTCATCCCATCCAAGATTAACGTATTGCGGCGTGTCTATTAACGATCCGCTTAACATGTTGTCCAGGAAAGGTGACGAGGGTACTTCGTTACCAACATCGTCTGAAAAAATATGAAATGTTAATTTTTCATACTATAACAGTTATATTTAAACTGTAATCATGAAGAAACTGGTATATTATGCCCAGTATTATGAAACATATTTAAGCCGGTACATTATACCCGGAATTATTTATTTGCAGAACTTACTACTTATTTCGATGCTTTGATTTGTCATGCTCTGATTATTTTTCTCTAATTTTCGCTCCAGCTTCCTAATTTTCTTCCGGATTTCTTCACAACTTGGTGGTCTTGTGTTTTCCCATTTTTTATTAACTCACTAAATCTTTTAAAAAGCGCACTTAATAATTATTTCGGAGACGTGTGAAGGCTTCAACACGGAAACGAAGAATGACTTGACTTGAAACGGGATGCATCGAGCAAATAAGTTGAAGTGTTGCCAGTATGCACAAAATTTACCATATAAAAAAAAAAAAACATAGTGCATTAAAGACCGTGTAAGGCTGAAACATTGAGACATAACTACAAAACGTTAATAAAATCGCTAAGAATTTAGCTGCGAAACACAATGAAAAAACATAAATCTATTTCATTTGACCCTCGCTTATTGAATGTGTGACGAAGGAAATAAAGTAGCTCAACCTACTATAATAAAAACAGAGTTTGCTCGGAGACAATTCAACTCTCGCTCCCCACTTTTATATAACAAAATAAAGAAAGTACTACACATATACAGCAAATCCCAACATAAATGTAAAAATCTTTTGATGAACTGGGTGCAGCCTAAAACTTATGATGAAATAGAACTTTTGCTTCACCATATATCATAATAAATAAATTGTAAGCAAGTGACGATTCCAATACACATACATACCTACTAATCACACACTTACATACAAACACACATAACATACTCGTATATACATCCTTGTACAACTTATATTAATTAGAATTTATTTAATACATTAAAAATTGTAAAAAAGCTGTTACAGAACTTCTAAATTAAGTAAAAAGGAATTGTAATTAGTGTTAGTATAGTTAAAATAAATTGTAAAGTTAAGGAAGAGCGGGGTTTCCAAATACAGGCATTACTTGCTTAACTGGGACCCCAATGTACATTTGTAATAGACTAAGATTTGAAGGAAAATAAAGTATTATAAAAGTATTATAAAAAAAAACCCGCGTTTGACCTCAATCTCACCTGATGGTAAGTGACGATGAGGTCGAAGATGAAAGCACACGGGTTTAGGAAGGAACTGGCTCTTTATACAATATTGCCGGAACACATTACCGCCGGAGCGGTAACATTTGACTTTATATAAAGGGTGGTCGCTAGCCAGGCGGACCCAGAAGGGATCCTACCACCAAGCAAATCCCCTTTGCGGACATCCGGATTTCGGGGATCTAACGCGTGGGCAATTTCCCCGGATGATGGCAGGCCAGATAGCTGGATGCTGGTGGTCTAACGCGACGCGATTCCACCAGATTGAGGCGCGGCTGGGGGGGGTAAGATTTTGGTGATCTAACGCGACGCGATTTCACCGGTCCCTAACCCTTTCTGGCCATAGTGAAGTCCCTCAAGGGAGTTCGCTGAGGTGCGGCGTGCCTGGTGTTCTCGGCACGCTGCATGTTGAGGGTTCCGCGCAAGCGGATGGCGCCGGCGGTTTCGCGGTTGAATGCTTCGGCTTGCCCGTGATCCCGCCACTAGGCGCGGAGGAGGAACACATAGGGGTTTTAGCCGGTTAAAGTCCAGGCATAACTTTGACGCTCCCTCGAGCGTCATCGTATCCATGGAGGATTTCCCCAATTCGTTTTCGTTATTGCGTTTCTGTTTCGAATGAAGAATGAATTAAAAAAAAAAATGAGTCACGCGCTGCTGCTCGGACGCCGCGCCGGTCCGCTCCGTCTTCGTCCCCCGTGCCCCGCACAGAGTTTCTCGCGGCCGCCGCTATGTGGCGCTGTAGTAGCACGAACACTATCCATTACTCGGCCTGTCGTAGCTGTTAAATAATAATGGACTGTATGCTTTTTCACAAACACACAATGTCATATATAAAAAAAGAAACTTCAAAACATAAAACATATAAAACAATTCTGTATACAAAACTACCACTGGCCAGCCTCTCCTACGACCAGCCTCCTTCGTCTAACGACGACAGTTCCCCTCCTCCTGAGGAACGTCAGCATCCATCCTCCAAGAAAATCGGCGCCACCATTGTTGCAGGCCGTCGGTATGTTCCCTGGGCCGTGCGCACCTCTACTATGCGAACACGTCCATCACGCCCAGGGTATACTGCATCAACTACTCCTTGAGGCCAACAGTTTCTCGGCAGGCGATGATCTGCAATAACAACTAACTCTCCCATTTTGAGGTCTCTTCGGTTGTTATTGTTTTTCTCTCGGCGTCTTAGTTGAGGAAGATACTCTCGTACCCAGCGCGCCCAGAAATGGTCCGCAAGCCGCTGAGCCACTCGCCAATCATGACGCGAGCTAAGGTCACCTTCTGTGAAGACACCAGGTGCTGTGCACCTTCCACTAGATGAGCCCAGTAGGAAATGATTCGGCGTCAGTGCTTCGGGGTCGGCTGGGTCCAATGATACGTGAGTGAGTGGCCGACTATTTATCACTGCCTCTGCCTCGACGATAAGTGTATGCAGTACCTCCTCTTTTGGTGCTCGCTCCTTCAATGTTATTCTTAGAACGCGCTTTACAGACTGCACGAAAAAAGTTAGAAAGTTATGGTAATACACAAAGAAAGTGTTTGTCAATTTTAGTTGTATGGGTGATCTATGTAAAAATCTGAAAAACGTGAAAAATAAGAAAACCTTGCTGAAACTACCAATAAAATTACTGCGGTTAGCTAGCAGAAACCGATTTGGATGATATAAAACAAAAAGAACGAGAATAATAACAAGATTTTCAGTATTAAAGTGTTTGCGCAATGTACGCAAACAGCCCTTATATCAACTTTCCTAATACCGTTTTTCTTAATAACTTTATTGTTTTCAGGCGGATTTGGAGGAAATTAAAACTGTAAGAACAATAAGTTTATAAATGAAAGTAATAAATGTAAATACTATGTATGTACTAACTGTAAGAAAGTTATTGTTAAAAGTAATAGTAAGTAAGGAAAACAATTAAGATAGAAAATAAGTGAAAGTGTATTAGAATAAGAGATTTAAAATTAGCAATTAGAAAAATCGATGCAAGAGGCTCAGCGCAGATGTTGGCGGAGACCTTCTACCCCAAAGACTTGCCGGAAAATGACAGCGAGCACCATAAAAATGTCAGAGCCCAGGCAGAAGAGCTTAATACAAACGACGGTTTGGAGGAGGAGGATGATCCACCATTTACACTCACCGAACTGCTCACAGTGACCTCTTCCTTCAATCCCAAAAAAGCGCCGGGGTCAGATGGTTTCACAGCCGACATCTGCGAACATGCAATCAACAACGACCCTCTCCTGTTCCTAGGGATCCTGAATAGATGCCTCCAACTTAACTACTTTCCAAAGGTGTGGAAAGAAGCTACGGTTGTAATTTTAAAGAAACCGGGCCGCACTGACTACACCGTGCCAAAATCATACCGCCCAATAGGTCTGCTTCCTGTTTTTGGTAAGATCTATGAGAAGCTGCTGATGACCCGCATTAAATATCACTTAATTCCAAAAATGAGTACTCGCCAATTCGGATTCATGCCACAAAGGAGCACCGAGGACTCCCTCTATACCTTAATGAAGTATGTAAGAACCAATCTCGAACAAAAGAGAATCATTACACTGGTATCGTTAGATATAGAGGGAGCCTTCGACAGCGCCTGGTGGCCAAAGATCAGGGTCCGATTGGCTGAGGAGAAATGTCCAAGCAATTTAAGACGGGTCATCAGCAGCTATCTGAGGGATCGTTACGTCGACGTACGGTATGCCGGAAAGGAGCACCGCACAAAAACCGAAAAGGGGTGTGTGCAGGGGTCCATCGGTGGTCCCATATTGTGGAACCTGCTCCTCGACCCGCTTCTGAAAGAACTCGAGGCAAAAGGTATATTCGTCCAAGCTTTTGCCGACGATATAGTACTTGCGTTTGCTGGGGACACGGCTCTCAAAATTGAAAGTGCTGCAAATCCGACTTTAGGCTTCGTTCAGGCGTGGGGTGTAGCCAACAAATTGCGTTTTGCACCGCAAAAGACCAACGCAATAGTTATCACGAGGAAACTGAAATACGACACTCCACGCCTTACGATGAGTGGAATCCCCATAGAAATAAAAAGAGACATGAAACTGCTCGGCGTCACAATTGACGACAAACTGACGTTCAACACCCACGTCAAAAACGTGTGCTTAAAGGCAGTGGCTGTATATAAACAACTCTCACGAGCTGCAAAAATTAGCTGGGGCCTTCATCCCGAAATCATCCGCCTCATATATACAGCCACTGTCGAACCAATAGTCCTATATGCGGCTAGCGTCTGGGCATCCGCAGTAAATAAAATCTGCATAAGAAAGCAACTAGATGCCGTTCAGAGGGGCTTTCTACAGAAAATAAGCAAGGCTTATCGCACGACGTCCTTAAACTCGACGTTGATCCTGACTGGGATTCTCCCTTTAGACCTGCGGGTCCGTGAGGCCGCTTCACTTTACGAGGCAAAAAAGGGAAAACCCCAGCCAGAGATAGGAGACAGGGACGTCGAAAAAATAGCCTCTGCAATTGAGGGTCCACATCCAGCCAAACTCGCTCGATTACACTTCCATACCCTGGTAGACCAAAACCAACTCAACGAAAACAGTGATTTCGATATCAGAATCTTTACAGACGGCAGTAAGATTGACGGCCGTGTCGGTGCTTCGCTATCCTTATGGAATAGAGAAGCCGAGACCAAGGCCGTCAAACTTAGTCTGTCGTCACACTGTACGGTCTACCAGGCTGAGCTATTGGCACTATACGAAGCGAGCGAGGCTGTGAAGCGCAGAAAAGAGCGATCTTTCGCGATATACTGCGACTCCAGAGCTGCTCTCCAAACGGTCACTGGACTTAAAAGTCTCCACCCTCTAGCAGTGAAAACCAGAGCCAACCTCGGCGCTTTGGTCAAACAAAATAAAGCTGTGTCTTTATTTTGGATCAAAGCGCACGCAGGATTGGCTGGAAACGAAAGGGCAGACCAGTTGGCCAAGGAGGCAGCTCTGAAGTCTAAAAAGAGACATGATTATCAAGAATGTCCCATTTCATTCGTCAAGAGGTGCATTCGCATGCGTACTCTTGACGAATGGAATGTAACGTACATTAATATAAATAAAATTGCTCAAACAGCAAGCATCACAAAGCTGTTTTACCCGGACGCCACGGAAGCTTATAGGATTGTCAGAAATACGCCTATAACGGGAGTGACCACCCAGATTATGACGGGGCACGGTGGGTTCTCCGAGTATCTGCACCGTTTTAGATGCAAGGAGAACCCATCGTGCATCTGCGAACCCGGAGTGCCAGAATCCATACCGCACATTATTGCTGAGTGCCCCGTATACGCACACGAGCGTTTTAACGCCGAGCAGAAAATTGGCTTAAAAATAGAAGTGAGTAGTTTTCCCACAATTATGCAAAATAACAAAACTAGGCAAATTTTCATAGAATACTGCAAAAAAGTAGCCACTAAAGTCATAAACAAAAATAAAAGTGTATAAGCAATAACATGTTTCTGTAATATTTTGACGTATATTATATGTAACATGCGATAAAGAAAGGTAAAAAATGATGTGAAAATTAGAAGGGTATCAACGATGACAAAAATAGACGCAATAAACTCGTCGATACAAGGCCTTTGTAGCTAATAGGCTTGGAGAGATCGACGAGTTGACGGCAAATGAGCGATGGCTTTGGGTGCCGACCAAACAAAATCCAGCTGACCTTGCAACCAGAGACCTGCTTTCGGTAGTAACCACAAATCTGGGAGAGAGCGAATGGTTTACAGCTCCGCGGTTTCTTTTTAAGTCTGAGTCAGAGTGGCCGCAGTTGCCCGTTATGTCAAAGGAATTGCCTCATGAAGAAATTCAGGAGGTTTTTGCAACAACCTGTAGAGATCATTCGCTTCATCTACCTAATGTAGATAGATTTTCAAAATGGACTAGACTCATATACGCCACGGCGTATGTTTTGTTGTTTGTAGAAAAGCTACGGAAGCGTGAGTCTTGCTTAAATGTAGAGATTAAACAGAAAGCCGAGCGTTTATGAATAGAGTCTGTACAGCAGCAATGCTATGCCCGGGAATACGCTTGTTTGAAGTCCAACAAGCCTATTCCAGCTGATAGTTCACTTGTCGAGGCGTCTCCGTATTTGGATGAGCACGGGCTTATTAGAATGCGGGTCGCATCGATGCGGCAAAGAATATTCCTGTTGGTGTAAAGCGACCTCTTGTACTGGGTAAACACGCTTATACCGACCTATATTTGTTGTATAAACATTCTAAATTAAATCACGGAAGTAGTGAAACTGTTTTAAATGAAATCCGTCAAAAATTTTGGGTGCCAAGGTTGCGTTCAAGATTGCGCTATGTAGACCAAAAGAAGTACAGGACAATTTATTGCAAGAATATGAAATACCCGAAAACTGTGATCTACTCTTGGCTCCCCTTCTTAATCCTGAAGCAAAAGCTGCCCTGCCTGATACCCTAGTGAAACGAGATTCATTTTTGTCTTACAAACAAAAGCAGCTTGGTGTCGCCTTGTCGGCATTGGCAGAGACTATTGGTCTTATTATAGCCAATCAAACTTCAAAACAGCTTCTTTTAAAGCCTTTAAGTGACGCTTGTCGCATTTTATGCAATATTTACTTCAGTGAAACGAAAACCAGACGAAAACTCGTAGTATCATCAGTAAATTCTAGTATTAAAGACGCTCTTATTGACACTACTCGAGATAAACTGTTGTTTGGACAAGATATCACAGAAAAGTTAAAAACTGCCCAGTCCATACAGAGGTTTAGGTTTTTTTTTTTTTTTTTTTTTTTTTTTTTTTTTTTTTTTTTTTTTTTTTTTTTTTTTTTTTTTTTTTTTTCTCGTCCCCTAACAGAATCAGGGACTTTATTAAAATGGCACATTTCTCTTTTTATGCTCTACTTTTTTCCACTGAACCACTGTGTGGCATATACAAATTTATATCAATTTACAGATTAACAGTTTTACATTCTTCAATATTACTTCTATTTTAGTCTAAATTTGATTTCTTACAGTTTTTACTTCCAATTACAATTACGATAATCGAATAATCGATTATAACTACATTTTAAGGTTTTTACTATGTTACAATATTCAGATTCTTATATCTGTGCGAGCGCTCTGGCTTGCGGCTTTACACAAAATAGGTAGGTTACTTTTAATTTTGTTACAAGTTGTTATCGATTAAGATTACACTTAATTTATATTACTATGCTTATGGTACGATATTATGTTGCATTCACTGTTGCAAGCTCTTATTTTCTAGGTTTACACTTTCTTACTTTCTACTTGCATATCTTCTATTTACATATTTATCAAATTCTTATTTACTACAGAGTTTATTTTCTAACATATTTACTTACTTCTAACATACATTTATACAGCCATGAAAGCTATACATCTATTCACTTTATTACATTTTGTATCTTTTTCTTATAACTAATAATGTAAAAACTTAATTTTTATATTTTAGTTACTTTATGTATCCTTATGTCTCTTTGCTACTATTTTACCGATTTTTTCTAGATAGTTTATAACAGCTTCCGTATTTAGGTTTTCCCTTAGGCTTTCCATGCTTATTTTTATACCCATTTCTTGCTCTAGATTATATCTAAGCGTTTCAGTTACGGGGCATTCGGTGAGGATGTGTGGCACCGTCTCCTCTACATCAGGGTCGCAGAGACAAGATGGGCTGTCTCTGCACTTAAATCTGTGCAGGTATTGTGCAAAGCCTCCGTGCCCGGTCAGAATTTGCGTGAGTATGCCGGTTGGTTTTAACATTTTAATAGTTTTAAAAGACTGTACCGGGTCTGGAAAAAACAGCTTGGTGACAGAAGCAGTTTCACCTTTGCTATACCTATCTGACCATGTTTCGAGAGAAAGCCCACGTATTTCGCGCTTTATGAACGATTTGGGGCACAGTTCGTAGTCCGGTCTCCTTTTGGTGTTTAATGCGGCCTCCTTTGCGAGTACGTCTGCTCTCTCATTCCCCGGCAGTCCCGCGTGGGCTTTGATCCAATGCAAAGTAACAACTTTGCCCTGTTCCAAAGCCCCGCGCAGATAGTTCCTGATATCTACTGCCAGGGAATGAGTGCTCCAGCTGGTGATCGACTCCAACGCCGCCCGTGAGTCGCTATACACCCCGAAGCTCACTCCTGAGCATTTGAGGATCTCCCGCACCGCCCTGTGTATGGCCAGAAGTTCGGCCTGATAGACCGTGCAGTACGCGGAGAGCTTAAGTTTGATGGACCGGTACTCAGCTGCCCCATTCCAAAAGGATAGGGCAGCCCCGACCTTTCCATCAATCTTACTCCCGTCGGTAAATATTTTTACCGTCTGCACGTTCTGTAGGTCCAACTCCTCCTGGCTGTTTACGCAAGTAAACTCCAGGTCCATACCCAGGGCCGGGTGCGGGAGATCCCCAAATTTTACCACCCTCTCTATCTCCCTATCTGCTGGCGCTAGTCGGGACGACCCTCTCCTCACCTCGTACATGGCAGCTGCTTCTTGTACTCGGAGGTCGAGAGGAAGTATCCCGGCCAGCGTCAGTGCCGCGTGCAAGGAGACCGTCCTATATGCCTTTACAATCTTTTGCGCGAAACCCCTCTGAACGCTATCTAGTATCTTCTTTATGTACATTTTCTGCACTGCTGGCTTGCCGCGTATGTAATAACCGGTTCTACGGTTGCACGATAAATGATTTTAATCACTTCCGGATGGAGGCCCCAAGTTGACTTAGCAGCCCTGGACAGTTGCTTGTATATGGTCAATGCTTTTCGTGCCGCGTTGACCACATGTTGTTTAAAGGTCATTTTGCTGTCCAGGGTAAGTCCGAGGATCTTAATGGCTTTGGACATACCAATTTCTACCCCTCCCATCCTCAGGAGTGGGGTGTCGAAAACAAGCTTGTTAGTCATCACCATTGCACATGTTTTGTGCGGCGCGAACTTAAGCTTATTCTCGACCCCCCACTCCCGAACACGTTCAAGGGTTTCATTGGCGCATCGCTGGACCTCCAATCCAGTATCACCGCTAAACACTAGCACCACATCATCGGCGAAAGCTTGACAATAAACTCCTTCTTCTTCCATTGTCTTCAAAAGTGGGTCGAGCAGGATGTTCCACAGGATAGGCCCTCCTATTGAGCCTTGTACACAACCTTTGTTGGTACTCTTAGTACATTCTTCCCCGGCGTACCTTACTTTTACTCTCCTGCAGTCGAGATAGCTGTCTAGCAATCTTCTGATGTTCACGGGGCACTTTTCCTCAGCCAGTCTGACTTTAATTGCCGGCCACCATGCGCTATCGAAGGCGCCCTCTATATCTAGTGACACCACAGTAATTAGCTTTTTAAGCCGCAACTTACTTTTCACGTGTTCTACTAGATTATAGAGTGCGTCTTCGGTGCTCCTCTGGGGCATAAAGCCGTACTGACGAGTACTCATCCGTGGCACCAAATGATGCTTCAGCCTTCCAACGGTCATTTTCTCCAGGATCTTCCCAAGCACCGGTAAAAGACCGATCGGTCGGTAAGACTTGGGTTCGAAGTAGTTGTCCTTGCCCGGTTTTCTCAGTGCCACTACTGTGGCCTCCTTCCAGATGTCCGGGAAGTGTCCCAACTGAAGACACTTGTTTGCCAGGGCAAGGAACAATTCTGGATCCTGGCTGATAGCTCGACTGCAGATATCCGCCGTGAAACCGTCCGCTCCTGGGGCCTTCTTCGGGTTAAATCCCCTAACTGCGGTCTTTAACTCCGTGAGGGTGAATGGCGGGTCGTGGTGTTCATTCTCGGTTTCGGCGTTTATTGTTTTGGCTAGTTTTCTGATTTTCTGGTGGTATTCGCCTTCTCCCTCTTCTCTATCTTCAGGGTAGAAGGTCTCTGCTAGTAAGGCAGCCGATTCTCTTGGGTTTAGATGTACTCCACCGTGAAGGAGTGGCAGGTCCTCTGTCCGTGCAGTTGTTCTTTTTATAACCCGGTATATACCTTGCCATACTCCTTCTCTATCCTGTTTTTCACAGAACTCCTTCCATGATGCAATTTGGGCTTTTTTCGCAGCATTTTCATATTTGGTTTTTGCTTCCAGGTACTCCGCAACGACATGCTCCCTTCGTATTGGCGCGGCGCAGCGAATACGACGCTTCCTAGTGGCGGCATCTTTCTTCAGCGCTGCCAGCTCCTCTGACCACCACGGTACGGTAAGCTGATCTTTGTGCTTTTTTGGTGGGATGCTGTGTTTGCAGGCTTCAGAAAGGGCTTCGGTGTATGCTGTAACTGCACTCTCTAGATCGGCTTTCGTTGTAATGTTGTTGATTTCGGCCAAGGCTAGTCGTTTATCGCGCTTCAATTGTTGCAATTTCTCATGAAATTGGTCCCAATTCGCCTTCCTCGTATTATACAGCCTGGTCGTCCTCGCAACATTTATGCCTTTTTCTCTGTGCAACTTTATTTTCCAGAGAATGCAGTTATGGTCAGATGATATTAGACCCCGCTCCACTCGCCAGTCGTCGACTAGGTCAAGCATCTCCGGTGAGCACGCCGTCACGTCTACAAAACTGCTGTAAGTTTTGTTGCCCCTTATGGTTTCAAAAGTGGGCGTATCTCCGATGTTGAGTACCTGAAGGTCTAACTCGTCCAGGGTCCCGGACATTTCTTCTCCCCTGCGGTCGACCTTGTTGCTGCCCCACCAGGTGCTCTTCGCGTTGGAGTCCCCTCCGAATAGCAGTAATCTTGGGCCTACCTCGTTATGTATGCATCGCAACTGCTCCAAATATGGCTCTATGGGCTGATCCGGCTCGAAGTAGAAAGATACGAGGGCGATTTCCCAGGTGCTGGATCGGATCCCTACCACGACGATGTTGTTCGTGGTAAGTTTCGGGTACTGAAAGACTTCAATATCGGCATCAAATACCGCTATTGCCGCCTTATTTGTCCCACTTCCATCGTCCGCTCCCTGGTAGACTCTCGCACCCCGATAGCCTTTCATCCTCCTTACCGCCCCCACATATGGCTCCTGGAGCAGTGCTATGGCGATGTTCCGCTCTCTAGCCTCAGAGGTTTAGGTTAGGTTAGGTTAGGTTAGGTTAGGTTAGGTTAGGTTTTTTTTTTTTTAATTTTTTTCCTCTTGTACCACCGGCAGAACCGCTGGCTTTTTTATTTCTGTATTTAAGATTTAATTCAAATTATATTTTACATTATTAAGTTTCGGTACACTGAAGGTGTACCGTATAAGAGATCCGAAATTCTATATTTTATAAGATAGTTATTTGCCTGGGACACATTTACACTTCAACTATTTCTATATGTTAATTTCCTACTCTTGCTATTTACTCTATTTTCATTTCAGATTTTTATACTTTCAATTGTTACATGTTACTTCCAAATATGCTACATGATATTCAAGAAACATGTTTTTCTTATGTACTTTTATTTTTATTTATTACTTTTATTCCTATTTTATTACAGTATTCGATGAAAATTTCTCTATTTTTGCTTGATACGATTTCTGGAAAATTTGGTGTCTCGATTTTTGTGCCTATCTTTTTTTCGGTGTCATAGCGATCTCGTGCGTATACGGGGCATTCTGATAAAATGTGTGGCACACTTTCTGGTACACCTGGTTCGCAGATGCACGATGGATTCTCCTTGCATCCAAAGCGGTGTAGATACTCTGAGAATCCACCGTGCCCTGTCAGAATCTGAGTGGTTACTCCCGTAATCGGTATTTTGCGCACTGTCTTGTACGCAGCTGTGGCATCCGGAAAGAACATTTTGGTAGTGCTCGCAGTCTGAGCGCTCTTGTACCGCGCATTCCATTCGTCAAGGGTTCGCATGCGAATGCACCGCTTGACGAATGAAATGGGGCATTTCTCATAATTATGCCTCTTTTTGGATTTCAGGGCTGCTTCCTTTGCCAACTGGTCTGCCCTTTCGTTTCCAGCCAATCCTGCGTGCGCTTTGATCCAAAATAAAGACGCAGCTTTATTTTGTTGGACCAAAGCGACGAGGTTGGCTCTGGTTTTCACAGCAAGAGGGTGGAGACATTTAGGACCAGTAACAGTTTGGAGAGCAGCTCTGGAGTCGCAGTATATGGCAAACGTCCGCTCCTTTCGGCGCATCACAGCCTCGCTCGCTTCGAACAATGCCAAGAGCTCAGCCTGGTAGACCGTACAAAAGGACGGCAGACTAAGTTTGACGGTCCTGGTTTCGGTTTCTCTATTCCATAAGGATAGCGAAGCACCGACCCGGCCGTCAATCTTACTGCCGTCTGTGAAGATTTTGATGTCAAAATCACTGTTAGCGTCGAGTTGGTCTTGGTCTACCAGGGTATGGAAGTCAAATCGAACGAGCTCGGCTGGATGGGGACCCTTAATTGCAGAAGCCACTCTTTCAACTTCCCTGTCTCCTAACTCTGGCTGGGATTCCCCCCTCTTTGCCTCGTAGAGAGAAGTAGTCTCGCGGACTCGGAGGTCAAGGGGGAGAATTCCAGTCAGGATTAGCACAGAGTTTATGGACGTTGTACGATACGCCTTTGCCATTTTTTGCAGAAAGCCCCTTTGGATGACGTCGAGTTGCCTTCTAACGCAGATCTTGGTAACTGCAGGTGCCCAGACACTAGCTGCGTACAAGATGATCGGTTCGACAGTGGCTGTATATATGAGGCGGATGATATCTGTGTGTAGACCCCAACTTATCTTGGCAGCTCTCGAGAGTTGTTTATATACAGCCACTGCCTTTGAGCACACATTTTTAACGTGACTGTTGAAGGTAAGTTTGTCATCTATTGTGACACCAAGCAGCTTTATTTCCCTTTTTGTGGCAATGGGGATCTCGCTCATGACTAGGCGTGGGGTATCATATTTAATTTTTCTTGTGATGACGATTGCATTTGTTTTTGTCGGTGCAAATCGGAGTTTATTAGCTTCTCCCCATGCTTGGACGAACTCCAGGATTGGATTAGCGCAGGTTTCTATTTGTTGGGCCGTGTCACCAGTAAAAGCCAAGACTATATCGTCAGCAAAAGCTTGGACGTATACACCTTTGCTCTCTAGATCTTTAAGGAGTGGGTCGAGAAGCAGATTCCACAGTATGGGACCACCAACGGATCCCTGCACACAACCCTTCTCCGTATTTGTTATATGTGCTTTTCCGGCATATAGGACGTTTACAGAACGGTCTTTTAGGTAGCTGTCGATAACCCGTCTTAAATTTCTTGGACATTTCTCCTCCGCCAACCGGATCCTGATCTTCGGCCACCAGGCGCTGTCGAAGGCTCCCTCTATGTCTAATGATACCAATGTTACTATTTTCTTGAGGTCAAGATTGGCTCTTGTGTGTTTCATTAAGGCATAGAGGGAGTCCTCGGTGCTCCTTTGTGGCATGAACCCGAATTGGCGGGAACTCATTTTGGGGACCAAGTGATATTTAATTCGGGTTATCAACAGCTTTTCGTAAATTTTTCCAAAAATGGGAAGCAAACCTATTGGCCGGTAAGATTTTGGCATGGTGTAGTCGGTTCGTCCGGGTTTTTTAAGAATAACAACCGTGGCTTCTTTCCACGCCTTAGGAAAGTACTGTAGCTGGAAGCATCTATTAAGGATCCCTAGGAACAAGAGGGGTTCATTATTTACTACCTGTTCGCAGATGTCGGCGGTTAGGTTAGGTTTTTTTTTTTTTTTTTTTTTTTTTTTTTTTTTTTTTTTTTTTTTATTCCTGTTACCACCGGCAGAACCGATGCATTTATTCATGTATTCTGGTTGTTTCCTATTTTAGTTTTAGCGTCTTTGAATTATGTTGCGGTATACTTAAGGTATACCGAGATAAAATTATTCCACTGTTACATATTTTACGATAATTTACTTATTTCAATCCTATTTACTAAATCCTATTTACTAATTTCAATTTGTATTCTATTTATTTCACTATGTTTTCCCTACAGTTTTATTGCGTCTATATTTGTCATCATTGATACCCTTCTAATTTTCACATCATTTTTTACCTTTCTTTATCGCATGTTACATATAATATACGTCACAATATTACAGAAACATGTTATTGCTTATACAGTTTTGTTTTTGTTTATGACTTTAGTGGCTACTTTTTTGCAGTATTCTATGAAAATTTGCCTGGTCTTGTTATTTTGCATAATTGTGGGAAAACTACTCACTTCTATCTTTAAGCCAATTTTCTGCTCGGCGTTAAAACGCTCGTGTGCGTATACGGGGCACTCAGCAATAATGTGCGGTATGGATTCTGGCACTCCGGGTTCGCAGATGCACGATGGGTTCTCCTTGCATCCGAAACGGTGCAGATACTCGGAGAACCCACCGTGCCCCGTCATAATCTGGGTGGTCACTCCCGTTATAGGCGTATTTCTGACAATCCTATAAGCTTCCGTGGCGTCCGGGTAAAACAGCTTTGTGATGCTTGCTGTTTGAGCAATTTTATAACGTACATTCCATTCGTCAAGAGTACGCATACGAATGCACCTCTTGACGAATGAAATGGGACATTCTTGATAATCATGTCTCTTTTTAGACTTCAGAGCTGCCTCCTTAGCCAACTGGTCTGCCCTTTCGTTTCCAGCCAATCCTGCGTGCGCTTTGATCCAAAATAAAGACACAGCTTTATTTTGTTTGACCAAAGCGCCGAGGTTGGCTCTGGTTTTCACTGCTAGCGGGTGGAGACTTTTAAGTCCAGTGACCGTTTGGAGAGCAGCTCTGGAGTCGCAGTATATCGCGAAAGATCGCTCTTTCCTGCGCTTCACAGCCTCGCTCGCTTCGTATAGTGCCAATAGCTCAGCCTGGTAGACCGTACAGTGTGACGACAGACTAAGTTTGACGGCCTTGGTCTCGGCTTCTCTATTCCATAAGGATAGCGAAGCACCGACACGGCCGTCAATCTTACTGCCGTCTGTAAAGATTCTGATATCGAAATCACTGTTTTCGTCGAGTTGGTTTTGGTCTACCAGGGTATGGAAGTGTAATCGAGCGAGTTTGGCTGGATGTGGACCCTCAATTGCAGAGGCTATTTTTTCGACGTCCCTGTCTCCTATCTCTGGCTGGGGTTCTCCCTTTTTTGCCTCGTAAAGTGAAGCGGCCTCACGGACCCGCAGGTCTAAAGGGAGAATCCCAGTCAGGATCAACGTCGAGTTTAAGGACGTCGTGCGATAAGCCTTGCTTATTTTCTGTAGAAAGCCCCTCTGAACGGCATCTAGTTGCTTTCTTATGCAGACCTTATTTACTGCGGATGCCCAGACGCTAGCCGCATATAGGACTATTGGTTCGACAGTGGCTGTATATATGAGGCGGATGATTTCTGGATGAAGGCCCCAGCTAATTTTTGCAGCTCGTGAGAGTTGTTTATATACAGCCACTGCCTTTAAGCATACGTTTTTGACGTGGGTGTTAAACGTCAGTTTGTCGTCAATTGTGACGCCAAGCAGTTTCATGTCTCTTTTTATTTCTATGGGGATTCCACTCATCGTAAGGCGTGGAGTGTCGTATTTCAGTTTCTTCGTGATAACTATTGCGTTGGTCTTTTGCGGTGCAAAACGCAATTTGTTGGCTACACCCCACGCCTGAACGAAGCCTAACGTCGGATTTGCAGCACTTTCAATTTTGAGAGCCGTGTCCCCAGCAAACGCAAGCACTATATCGTCGGCAAAAGCTTGGACAAATATACCTTTTGCCTCGAGTTCTTTCAGAAGCGGGTCGAGGAGCAGGTTCCATAATATAGGACCACCGATGGATCCCTGCACACACCCCTTTTCGGTTTTTGTGCGGTGCTCCTTTCTGGCATACCGTACGTCAACGTAACGATCCCTCAGATAGCTGCTGATGACCCGTCTTAAATTGCTTGGACATTTCTCCTCAGCCAATCGGACCCTGATCTTTGGCCACCAGGCGCTGTCGAAGGCTCCCTCTATATCTAACGATACCAGTGTTATGATTCTCTTTTGTTCGAGATTGGTTCTTACATACTTCATTAAGGTATAGAGGGAGTCCTCGGTGCTCCTTTGTGGCATGAATCCGAATTGGCGAGTACTCATTTTTGGAATTAAGTGATATTTAATGCGGGTCATCAGCAGCTTCTCATAGATCTTACCAAAAACAGGAAGCAGGCCTATTGGGCGGTATGATTTTGGCACGGTGTAGTCGGTGCGGCCCGGTTTCTTTAAAATTACAACCGTAGCTTCTTTCCACACCTTTGGAAAGTAGTTAAGTTGGAGGCATCTATTCAGGATCCCTAGGAACAGGAGAGGGTCGTTGTTGATTGCATGTTCGCAGATGTCGGCTGTGAAACCATCTGACCCCGGCGCTTTTTTGGGATTGAAGGAAGAGGTCACTGTGAGCAGTTCGGTGAGTGTAAATGGTGGATCATCCTCCTCCTCCAAACCATTGTTTGTATTACGCTCTTCTGCCTGGGCTCTGACATTTTTATGGTGCTCGTTGTCATTTTCCGGCAAGTCTTTGGGGTAGAAGGTCTCCGCCAACATCTGCGCTGAGCCTCTTGCATCGAGGGTCCGACCATTTTTCACGAGTGGCACGTCTTCCTCCCTTTTCTTAGTCCTTCCTATGACCCTGTAGATGCCATCCCATACACTTTCGCGATCCTGTTTCTGGCAAAAATCTTTCCAGCTGTCAATCTGGGCTTTCCTTGCGGCTGTCTCATATTCTTCCTTCTTTTTCAGGTACTCCTCCACAACTTTTGCCCGGCGGACTGGTGCAGCGTTATGGACGCGGTTTTTATGCTTGGAGACTTCCCTCTTCATATACTGAAGTTCTTCGGACCACCACGGCAAGGTAAGTTTTTGTTTATTACACTTTCTAGGTATAGTTTCACTGCATGCTAAGGTTATGGTGTTTGTGAAATCTGATACTATTTTATCTAACTGGTGTGTGTCTTTTATATTATCTATTGCTTCTATTGTAAGGTTTTTATCTAGTTTTAATTGGCTCAATTTCGCATGAAATTGAGGCCAATTAGCTTTTTTGGTGTTGTATATACGTGTTGATCTAATTATATGTGTACCTTGGCTATTTTTTAGGTTGATGCAGAATGTTATACCGTTATGGTCCGAGCTTGTGAGGGTTTCGTCTACAAACCAGCCGTCCACGCGCGCCAAAAGATCCTCCGAGCATGCCGTAATGTCTACGTTGCTGGAGTACCTGACGCCGCCTCTTATAGTGTCGAATGTTGGCATGTTTCCCACATTTTGGATGTGCAGTCCTAGCTCGTCGAGGATGCCTAGTAACTCCTCCCCTCTCTGGTCGTTTACAGTTCCCCCCCACCAAGTGCATTTCGCATTTACATCTCCGGCGATTAATAGGCACTTGGTTCCCAGAGTGGCACAGATTTTTTGTAAGTGAGCCATATATGGACCGATGGGCTTGTCCGGTTCAAAGTACAGGGAAGCGAAAGTGATGTTCCAGTCTTTGGTTCGGGCTTGAATCACAACGAAGTTCGAAGTGGTGAGTTGTGGATGTTGTACAACCTCTATTTTGTCATCAAAGACGGCTATTGCCGCCTTTGTTGTGCCCTCTCCCGTATACTGGAATATCCTCGCCCCCCGGTAACTCTTCATACACTTTCCTCCTCCGATATATGGCTCCTGTAGCAATGCCAGAGCAGCTCCTCGTTTGCTGGCCTCCATCATTAACTCATCGGTTGCCAGTCGTTTTCGCTGTAGATTCGCCTGAAGGATTTGATACGGCTTGCCTTCAACGCCCTTAGCAATACGCCACTGACGACCTGGCCAGTGCGTCCCACTTCTGGCGTATCGGGCATACCTGGCTGAAAGCGTTGTGGTCGTTCAGGTCATACTTAGCTACTCTGCAGTTTTCACAAGATGGAGGCAACCCCGCTGACCACTCCGGACATTCTCCTCGTAGATGAGGGCCGCCACAGTGACTGCATAGGTCCACGGATTGCTTGCAAAAACGCTTTCCGTGGCCATAGCCTAGGCACCTGGTACATTGGACCAAGGGCGACTGGTCCTCCACTCGGACCCTTTGAAGGTCAATGTGGAGTGTCCCGACTTCAGTCGCCCTCCGCCACAATGTCGGAGATGTAGATAATATGATATGCCCGGTCAGATGGTTCCTCGCTTTTCTACGATATTTGACCTCAATGCGGTGGTCTTTTGGATCAAGATTGTCAAAAAGTTGTTTGTTTTGATTCCTTAGCGCCTTTAATACTTCTTCATCGGTGTGGATGAGGAGGACGTCCTTGATGATGAGTAGCGGGTCCTTGTTTTGCACTTCCTCGCATGTTAAGCGCTTTCCGGAGTTTTCAATCCTTTCCTTGATTTTCTTTCTATCCTCTTCCGTCCTACAACTCATTATTATTTTTCTGTCCTTCGCTTTCCTTACTCGCTCTACCTTGACCCATCCCTCCTTGGCGTCCACCGCCTCCCTCACTTTCTCCAAAACTTTCTCTCCCGTTACATCTTCATCCTCGGATGCTATTATAACAGAGTGTAAGGCGGCTCTCTGTTCGTGTACTGGCCTTGGGTTTTTCACCGCATTTGCGTATGTTGTTTGAGCGGAAAAAGTCTGCCTCTGTATTTCCATCTCATCTCTCAGCTCCTGCATTTTCCTATTGTTTTCCTCAATAACGGATACTGTGTGCTGGAGCTGAGAGATGAGAACGGAGTTTTGGCTGGCATTGCTGCTTTCAGTCGCCTTAGGTGTTTCCGCTGCCGATTTCGGTGTTTTAGCCAGACTCTTTCCGCCCTCAGATTTTTGTGCATTGTCCAATGCCTTAACCATTTTGAACAGTTTCTCTGTTGCCGCAAGAGCCCCCTCCTTTATGTCTGTGCGCAAATTTCGCGCAGACTGTATAAGATGTTTCGCTTTGATGAAGGTGGCCCTGGCCTCTGCGGTTTTACTGGGAAAGGTCTTGGGAGAGGCACGACTAGCTGATGGGGTGCTCGTCTCGACCTCGGTGGTTTGCGAGTCGGGCTTTTTCGGCACGGCTTTAGCTGGAGCGGCTTGCTCCTTTCTAGTGGTCACCGGAGTGACTGAACAGGCTTCCACTGAGCTCGCCGCTTCCCGCTCGCGCCACTCCCCTATGCTGCGCCTGACGTTCGATTCGATTGTTATCGTTTTAGGAGGTGATTTTACAGCAGAACTCTCCTCGCCACCCGAAGTTTTATTTGGCGTGCGGATCATGTCGGTGGTATGCGTCGGTTTAAGTAAAAAGGGTAAAAGTGTATAAATAAAGGTGTAAATAAAATGTAAATAAAAGTTTTAAAGACGATATTGCCTTATAGGTCAAATAAGTGAAATAAAATTTTTACAGGTTTTACTGTAGTCAACTTTGTTGGTTTATCACAAATGTGACACCATCGGTTGTTAAGCGTTATATTATATAGATATATATCTAGAGTAAACGTACCCTAGTTTAGTCTAGCAGTGGTCAAAGTAAACTCTAGGGTCTAACTTTGGTCAGTAAATGTAAGGGAGAAGAGTTGTAGAGGGACTCGTTCTGAACTTACCCGTCAAAAAGTGTAAGATGTTAGAAGCCTTTAGGATGACAAAGGCCTAAATAAGAATTTTCTGATCGTTACAGACCACTTTACAACCAGTTCAACTCGATCTCAAAGAACACTATTAATTTTGATAGGAATAAATAATAAAAATAAATTTCGAAAATTTTTGTATGAGACCGAGTTGATATACCCCGTGGAGAAAAGGGTGGGTGGGCGGGCAAATTTTTTCGTTTTTCTTTAATAACTTTCTTGTTTTCAGGCGGATTTGGAGGTTCGACCACTCTGAAGGAATGGGACGACGAGCTGGACAATAATAATGAATAAAAACTAGGGGTAAGTATAGAAATTTAAAAACTTTTAGAACAAACTTATGATTTTACGCTGATTTACCAAGATTACTAGGGATGATTTGTGAAAAACTGAAACTAAATGAAAAGCTAGGGGGGTGTTTAGGGTCTCGTTAGAAGGCCCTCGGTTAGTTTTACTATTCTATATCAAAATATGAAACCACCTTAGTACATAAAGTTATGGTAATACACAAAGAAAGTGTTTGTCAATTTAAGTTGTACGGGTGATCTATGTAAAAATCTGAAAAACGTAAAAAATAAGAAAACCTTGCTGAAACTACCAATAAAATTACTGCGGTTAGCTAGCAGAAACCGATTTGGATGATATAAAACAAAAAGAACGAGAATAATAACAAGATTTTCAGTATTAAAGTGTTTGCGCAATGTACGCAAACAGCCCTTATATCAACTTTCCTAATACCGTTTTTCTTAATAACTTTCTTGTTTTCAGGCGGATTTGGAGGTTCGACCACTCTGAAGGAATGGGACGACGAGCTGGACAATAATAATGAATAAAAACTAGGGGTAAGTATAGAAATTTAAAAACTTTTAGAACAAACTTATGATTTTACGCTGATTTACCAAGATTACTAGGGATGATTTGTGAAAAACTGAAACTAAATGAAAAGCTAGGGGGGTGTTTAGGGTCTCGTTAGAAGGCCCTCGGTTAGTTTTACTATTCTATATCAAAATATGAAACCACCTTAGTACATAAAGTTATGGTAATACACAAAGAAAGTGTTTGTCAATTTAAGTTGTACGGGTGATCTATGTAAAAATCTGAAAAACGTAAAAAATAAGAAAACCTTGCTGAAACTACCAATAAAATTACTGCGGTTAGCTAGCAGAAACCGATTTGGATGATATAAAACAAAAAGAACGAGAATAATAACAAGATTTTCAGTATTAAAGTGTTTGCGCAATGTACGCAAACAGCCCTTATATCAACTTTCCTAATACCGTTTTTCTTAATAACTTTCTTGTTTTCAGGCGGATTTGGAGGTTCGACCACTCTGAAGGAATGGGACGACGAGCTGGACAATAATAATGAA